>OV743429.1:54956229-56206229 GCA_928269145.1 Agriphila tristella
ACTACTCTTCAACTTTATTTCCTAAGACTTGCCTCGTAGAATCAGTATTTAGACGGTATTTTGTTCGAAAGACTATCTTACTACATTTTTTTTACTTTTTGGAAAAATTGCCCATTTTGGAAGTGTTGTACCTCAAGATATATATGACATACAGATCTGAAATTACGTTCAAATTGTAGGTAATTTTATCTTCTTTAAAAGTGTCATATGAGTTTGCCGTAAAATGCTTTTTTTTGAAGTTGTAAACCAAAAAATGAAAAAAGTGCGAAAATTTCGTGGTTTTTCGAGTGCTGCAAAGTTAGCACAGGTCTTTCGAAGCTGAAAACTTGGATTTACGCTACTGGTAGTGGTCCTAACAACATATCAAAAACCCAGAACTAGCCGTTAGTTTGCGATTTTAGCGATTTTTTGTGTTAGATATGACCGGCGTAAATATATTATTACTAACTATTATAAAACTTGTAAAAAATAGCGCAGCGAAAATTTTTCTAAGTCTATGGGTTAGGATCATAAAAATAGCCCAGCGAAATTTTTTCTAAGTCTATGGTTAGGACCACTTTGCTATCGAGAATAAAATAAAATAAAATAAAATACAAAAAAATTCACAGGATGATGAATTTCTGTTGCCGCTATAACAACAAATACTAAAAACAGAATAAAATAAATGTTTAAGTGGGGTTCCATACAAAAACATGATTTCTTTGCCGTTTGGTACGGAACCCTTCGTGCGCGAATCCGACTCGCGCTTGGCCGTATTTTTCCGTATTTTTCTGCCTCGAATATTTTTTTTGTTATAGGCCCTCTACGCGCCAACGAAAATAGAATCGTAAAGTTCGATACACATATCAGCGCCGTAAATGTAGAGTCATAAATGTATTGAAAGAAAAGAAAAATGGAATGTGTCATATTTTCCATTAGAGCTGCGAGGCATAATTTTCCAAGTGCTTTCCACACGAATGCACCGGATATGTAGTATCTATGGCTTCAAAGGCCAAGGTTCGCGCATGAGAGCACTCAACTCTGCATATTAATCTGACACGAGGACTCTTGAACATATTCGATTTAAGTCATATAATTTAGCAAACACCTACCATGTCTCTTGAATAGAAATGAAACGGATGGCAGTTTGGCCGGATACCGGATATTCGGCCAACCATGTGGCCGGATAGCCGGATATCCGGCGGTACTTAGCAGTTTGATGCATCGCACACACACTTGCGTAGGGGGCGCGCGAACGATCGGGTGGACTCGGTTCGGACTAAAACTAATTATATTTCTTAAGTGATACTAAGACTAACTAAGTAAAGCAAATAATTACTTAAAAATATTTTTTTTATCCTGATTTTTTTGTTAAATTCGGCCGGATGCCTATCCGGCCGAATAGTCGTTATCCGGTATTCGGCCGGATAGTATTAAGGCCGCCGGATAGGCCAGATACCGGATAGTTACCGGATATCCGTTTCATCTCCACTCTTGACCCAATGTACCCGAGCGGGGCTTAAAACCTGGGGGTCAAGTCTGCTAATGTTAACGTCAAAATCGTGTTCAATGGTGTTTGAATGGTACCTAATGCTTTGTGACACAGTTCTTGTCTCTTAAACCCAAAATCGTGACACAATGTGTTTCCGTTTTGGGTTTAAAAACCACAATGTGTTTCGATTTTGGGTTTAAGAAACAAGAAATGTGTCAAAAAGCATCACCATAAAAAATACCATTGAACCACGATTTCGACGTTAACATTAGCAAAATCTTGAAATCGGTTGATGATTGCGCGGAACGCGTATTTTAGGTATATGCGTAGCGGTGAGGTACACGGGTGGGGCGCGCGCTATTGGTCGCTCGCAAGTGCACATGCGCGAAATCATCCCCACTCCGTCGAAAAAGTTTCAAGATTTTTGCCTCGTACTGTAACAGCTATGCACTCTGTTTAGGGCAGGCATGGGCAACTTTTGGCAAGTAGCGTGTCAAACTTTACTAATTAATGCAGTTGCAGGCTAAAGTAGGCATAAAATAAGCTTATTTCATTAATCTATTTATTAAGTTAATTTGAACTTAAGAAATACGTTTATCAATGTTTGGACGAACTTCATTTGTACAGACGCAAAACGAGTTTCCAGATTTTCATCTGTCTGTGAGTTTCAAAATGGCTCAGTTTTCAGATTTAGGCTAAGTTCATATGACCGCGCGGTGCCGCGCGGCACTGCCAACCGCGCGGTACAATATCATACTAAACTGTGTTATATCGTTTATATTACCGCGTGGTTCAAGATCTACAAACTTGCATTGACCCGTTCAGTCGAGCCGCGCGGTTTGAGACAAACGGATCTAGTTAGTTAGAAAAATAAGTACCTATCGAAGACGAAATTTCTATTGATTTGCTTATCTACGAAACCAAAAAAAGAAATGCCATTTGGAATTTTAACTCCAAGGATTATTCAAATAAATTATTATATACGTATAAATCAATAAGTCCATTAACAAATTATGATTTGTGATTTTGATGCTAGACTGCCGCGCGTGCACGCTATCATGTGAATGCTCCTACCGCGCGGCGACGACGCGCGGAACCGCGCGTTCGTATGAACTTAGCCTTATATCCTTCTTGGGTTACCTAATCGTAACTAAAATAAAATAAAATAGTAACTAATCCCCTACTAAAGGTAAGGAAAATTTAAACATTTTCGTTCTTTTAGGTGCGACTAGCTTTTGCCCGCGACTTCATTCGCCTGGAAATTTTAGAAAATCTTTAGAATTCTTAAAATGCTGTAGAAGGCGTTCCCGTCCCCGGTCCCCGTTGAGAATAGGGTCCAGAGATATTAGATAAGCAAAATTAAATGTTCCATAGATAAGTAATTAGGCTTTAGCGAGTACATTTACGCGCATTCTTTTTCTTATCGCCGTTGTTTGCTGCTAAGGGCACAGTTTTTTTTTGCCTCACTTTTGTTTGACAGTGGCCTTTGTAGGGATCGTTCCAGGTTCTAAGAATATTACAAAACAAACAACGTTGCATCTCGTGCATTCGGATTTTATGTTTACTTTCAGGAAATTCAGCTTAGATGTTCGTTCCCTTTTGCTATGTTAATACAGAGCTGCAGGTATTAATATTTAATTAACTCCGCGACTGTTAATTGAAGAGACAATGAATAAATTTATTCTGACGAAGGCACGTTTAGACATTGTTAAGAAGTGTCAAATAATAACAAAACCTGGGATTCATTTAAAACAAAATGCATTTGAATTATAACATTAATTAATTAAAAACAAAAAAGTTACCTAACGATTTCATAATATTGTATTTTTTCACATTAAATCTGCTTTAAAATTGGATGCATCTAAATTATTTAATTTAAATATTTTAGGCACAGTAATACCTGCAAAATATTAAAATTAAATTATTGTTATTGTAAAAACTATTGAAAAATTAAGATTGTTTTAATTAAAATGCAAAGTTTTGTTTTTATTTATTGATCTGGTAGCGGATTATTGAAATTATTCAAATGCATTATTAATGGCAATTACAATTTATTTTATCATATTTCCATATTTTAAAAGTGTGACTAATAATGATAAGAAATAGAACCAAACCCAACTAAAAACAGTGTTAGCACTTTATCATAATTATAATATTTATTTACGTTAACAATTTTTGTTACAGATGCTATAACAATGGAGGTCCAGTAAGCTGCATCAAGAATGCCTCCAGAGGTGACCTAGCGCCGCTCCAATGAATGGACCCTCTGGCTATGACGAATTACACCTACAGCCTACAAGACTTAAATTGTCGATTACTCCCAGGCACTGGATGCGGAAATACCACCTACTTGGGCTTAGATTGCCACGGCGACTTCGCAGACACCTCCACAGATTACACTTGCGACTTGAACCTCGACATCCAAAATGAGACGATCTACAGCTGCCATTCATGCTTCAATGATTCTCTGGACTTTGCTAACGGTACTCTATGCCACGCTGGACTCCAGTTGAATTTAGTCACCGCCATTTTTGAGAGTGCATTAAAAACTCTGTGGCTGAGACTCCCCAGTTCCGACTTTTGTGAATGGGACTCACTCTTCTGCTTCAGTAATGGTTACAATCGGACGTTGTATGTGAAGGATGGGTCAGTGACCAGCATTGAAGCTTACCAGTGTAGTTGGAACTTCAGGAACAGTTCTGGTGATGTGATCGGACCAAAGAATTACGATTGGAGTTTCTTGTTTGTGATATTGTTTATAATAGCGGGTGGTGTTGGGAATATTTTGGTGTGTTTGGCTGTGTGCTTGGACAAACGACTGCAGAATGTGACGAATTATTTCCTGCTGTCGCTCGCTATCGCTGACTTACTTGTCAGTTTGTTTGTAATGCCGATGGGCGCGATTCCCGGATTTCTAGGTAAGGAAGTTTATCATGTCTATTCTTGCATGCTATTTTAGTTTAATACGACTAACTCAAACGTTTCATTGGATGAATAATTAAATCAACATGCAGAAATAGCCTTTCCTTTCCTTGGTAGTAGCCAATTTACATAGGATCAATAATGTATCAAGATCTCTATGTCTGTGATTTAGTAGGCAGTCCCGAAATCACAATCGGTAATGCTGCTCATTATAAGCGTATTTTACTAAAGCGACATTTTCTCAGCAGACAGTTTGCGAGTTTTGCGATATGTATCGGCGACGCGATCCATCACCAACTGTCGCTAAGAAACTATCGCACATTTTGTAAGCTGCCTTAAAATACGAAAATAAAGAGTAACATCAACATTTTAGTTACAAGGGAGCTGTTTAACATTCACGCATAATATTAGGTTTCCCTGACATTAATGATAACAAAAAGCTATCACAAGCCGGCCATATTTTTGCGCTGACATTTTAACATCGCCTCTTACGCCGGTGTGTGAAAGAGGTGAAGTCGTATATTACATTTATTGTTTGTTATTGTAACTTTTGCTTTAGGACCACGATTTGTGCTGTACAAGCGATATTGAAGGGTGTGAGTTATGTTATGGGATGTTTTACTTATTTGGAGGAAGTGTTTGGAGAATGATATTTGTTAGGTTCATTTAATATTGTAGTGTGTTTTATGCATGTTACTTTATTTTATTAATTTATTTTATTTCATTTTAACTATTTTTATCTGTAACTCACATCACATAGTTATTTCGTATTTCAAACGCTCATCACGCAATCGATATTTCTCACAAACGTGAAAAATATCGTTGCATGCACCATCGTCGTTCGTCTTTCCGTTTATATATTTTTTTAAATAATAGGTCTTTACCTATGAAATTGCCGATTTGTATGGAGAATTTTCAAGAAGTTGCATTTTTCATACTAGCATTTTCTTTGTTCATTTAACTACCGTTAACACTCTTGTAACAAAACTTTTATGTACTAATGTTTGAACACTATGCCAACCTATTCCATTTACGATAAGCGAAAAAAATAAGTTTTGGCTAATTTACAACCCCTCCGGTCACCCTTTTTTGGCTCACAAAAAAAAGAGTAACTTTCATGATCTTTTTTTAATGCTATGAAAGCTAAAAAAAGGACTTTATTTTTACTGATAGTTGACTATCATGGTCATAATTCGACATACGTAAATCAAGATATTGTTAAATATTTTAAAACATAGAAGTTATTATTTTCTCTGTATGTGACAAAATATCGGCAAGTTCATAGGTAAAGACCTAATATTATTGCGAATTTTTATTTTCCACTATTCTAATATTCCTTTGCACAATGTTCACCACACAAAATAATGCTTTTTTGCTCATTCGAAAATGAATAGTGAAAAATCGCAGTAATGTTTTTCAGCAATTATTTATACGAATTATTTCGAAAACTCACTTTTTAGTGAATTTTCAAGGTTTTTGGGAGGCAGAAATGGTTTACTTTTACATTGATATGTATCAGTAATAGCTATCAATGTAAAAGTTCATTGCATTCTTTCTTATACAGTGGCCATCACGTAGTTAAAGACACCAGTCGATTTTTATACAAACGAGTTGACTTTGAAGTCTTGGTTCTCCGCCAAGGACATGGCTATCCAGGGACTGAATAGAGGAGATTCAGATCGCTATATACACCTATCTGTTCTTATCTTCTAAGAGATAAAAGGATATGTTTAAAAAACCGTGAAATTAGCATAAAAATTAATGGAAACCCTGAAATTGAAAACTCTAATCCTTATATCTTTTAGAATGCTCATCAGATCAGTTGAGTGTGTATAGCAATCTGAATCTCCTCCATACAGTCCCTGGATAGCCATCATCAGATCACAGCTAAGTGTCTTTAATTATGTGACCGCCACTGTAGTTACAAAAAATAAATATTTCGTTCTGTAGGTTACTGGCCACTGGGATGGGTGTGGTGCAACGTGTACGTGACATGCGACGTGCTAGCCTGCTCCGCCAGCATCATGCACATGTGTTTTATCAGCATCGGCAGGTTTGTGTCTTGTATTTTACATCATCATTTAGTATGTTACCTCACCATCATCATCATTATCATATCAGCTGCACAACACCCACTGCTGGGTATAAGCCTCCCCCAAGGATCTCCACGATGATCGGTCCTGTGCTGCCCGCATACAATGGCTTCTCACGACCTTCACCAGATCGTTGGTCCACCTTGTCGGGGGCCTACCCACGAAACTGTTACCTACCATCATCTTATAAATTTGACAAATTTTTAAGTAAAGCTTCTTTGATCTTCAAAAGCATATCATCAAAACGACTATATATTCTTGCTCTACAATCTTGCAATAACAAAGTTAAGATCGTTAACTTACTATAGTATACTATTGGTACTGTGACTATATTTAATATACGGCAATAAAGAAATTGTTATTGTGAAGCAATGACTGCTTCACAATAACAATTTCTTTGTTGCCATAAAAAATATTATTCAATAAAAAGAAAGAAAAAGAAGCTCGTGTAAAATGAAAGAAAATTCTCAGAAAATCACAGTTCAATAGAGAATGAATAAGCGGTACTATTTTGTGTAACAATTCAGAGATACCTGCAATCCAATTTATTGTAGTTCTGAGAAAATAACAATTCCGATCTGTTTTCTTTTTATTTCTCAGATTCAGTATCCAATACGTATGAAGTCAAATAAACCCAAAAATATTGTATGTAATAATATTTTAGTCTAAACGACATTAGCAACATGAAGCCAGAGGAATTGGAAAACATGATAAAGTGTTTGGTAGTACATCTCCATAGCCGAAAATGTACATAGGGTATATAAAACCCCGGAAAAATTATCAAACCACCACTTGGCTTAAAAATGATGCTAGTTATCTACTCCTGCGAGGTTGTTGGTGTTTTAAAGAAACAATGCCTGAATATTTTATAAACCCCCCTAGTAACCCCCTGGGAATCGAACCCGAGAACCCTGCGTCTTAAACGGGTGGGCGAACTACTTACTAGACCACAGAGGCGGTTAAATACTTGTTAAGTATAATTTTTACGGTATTATTTATAAATTATAATATTTGTATTAATATAAAAAACTTTATATTTGTTCTACCTATATGAAAGAATATATACAGCGTGATATTTTAATCATTTGGTTCCCACACTCGGGTGGTTCCACTCATGATTACAAGCAACTTTTAATATGGGGCCAACTCTGATATCTGGGGAAAAAATCTGCTTTTTTTTATACACAACGGGATAGTGCTTGGCCTTCATCTCATCTAATGTTAGATGACGATAAGGCCGAAGGTGGAAGCGCACTACACCCGGAATACTGGCTATCTTACCTCTAACTGCCGGAACACAAAATTTTTTAGGTTTCCGTGCCCAAAGGGTAAAAACGGGACCCTATTACTTAGACTCCGCTGTCCGTCTGTCTGTCTGTCTGTCCGTCTGTCTGTCTGTCTGTCTGTCACCAGGCTGTATCTCGTGAACCGTGATAGCTAGACAGTTGAAATTTCACAGATGATGTATTTCTGTTGCTGCTTAACAACAAATAGTAAAAACTGAATAAAATAAATATTTAAGGGGGGCTCCCATACAACAAACGTGTTTTTTTGCCGTTTTTTGGTACGGAACCCTTCGTGCGTGAGTCCGACTCGCACTTGGCCGGTTTTTTTTATTGTTGTTATGGCGTCAGACTTAGGTAAGATGGTGGTAGCTACCCAGGCGGACTTGAAATAAGCCCTACCACCAACCAAACCGAGTACAAATTGTACCCCCCCTGGGAATCGAACCCGGGACCTCTGCGTCTTACA
Source organism: Agriphila tristella (assembly GCA_928269145.1). NCBI lineage: Eukaryota > Metazoa > Arthropoda > Insecta > Lepidoptera > Crambidae > Agriphila > Agriphila tristella. The sequence goes on from OV743429.1 coordinate 54,964,468, forward strand.
CGGGTGGGAAAACCACTAGACCACAGAGGCGGTTAAAGAGCTGTTCCATACAGCAGGTTTTTTTCGCGATATCAGAGTTGGCCACGTAGTAAAAGTTGCTTGTAATCATGAGTGGAACCACTCCACTGCGAGAACCAAATTATAAAAAAATCAGCGTGTATTTGTCTGAAAAAAGATGGCAACCCTTATGCTGACCGTACATATTAGCAAAGGAATGCAATGAGTATACAGTGAGAATAACAAATATTTTGCTTACATTGAAGTTGCACAAATATATCAGTCATTTTTAATGTCCCATCTGCTGGGATATGCTCATCAGCCACTTTTTGCCTGCTGGGGCACTGGCATTCCAGTGAGTAATGATTATGACCCATCCTTCTATCCACCCATAAGGATGGGCCATAGCTCACCACGCGGGCCCAATGCTTAGTGTGTATTAATGGATTGTTGGTCGATAACGACTGCAAAAGCAGCGAGCCGACGGCTTAATGTGCCGTCCGAAGCATGGAGGTCTTCGAGATAACAAATTTTTGGTCAACCTCATCATGACTGACATAATGGACCAATTTTGGTCCATTTTTAGGGTTCCGTAGCCTAAATGGCAAAAAACGGAACCTTTATAGATTCGTCATGTCTGTCTGTCTGTCTGTCTGTCCGTCCGTATGTCACAGCCACTTTATTCCGAAAGTATTAGGATCACACAGTTGAAACTTGGTAGGTAGATGTACTCTGTTAACCGCTTATTTTAAAACAAAAATAAAAGATTAAGGTGGGGCTCCCAATACATGGAACTGAATCTGAAAATTTTTTTTTAACTAATACGTGTGGGGTGTCTATAGATAGGTCTTTAAAAATGGCATTGAGGTTCCTAAGACGATTTTTTCTCAAAGTCAACCGTTTGAAAGATAAACACTGCCAAATTGGTAAAATGTGTGTCCCCCCCCCTCCCCTCTAACTTTTGAAATAAGAGAGTTAAAAATTAAAAAAATATATATATGCTGTAGATCCTAATAAACACTTTCAACGAAAATTGGTTTGAACGAGGTATAATAAGTAGTTTTTGAGATATAGCACATTTTCCAAAACCGCAAACATAACTTTGTCATTCATACCAACAAAGTTGTGTTTAACACAAACAAAGTTAATAAAGTAAACAAAGTTATTTTTGCAGACAAAAAATTATAGTGGTATTAAATATCGTATGGTATAAGGTAACTACGGAACCCTACGGCGCGTGGCCCGACACGCACTTGGCCAGTTTTTTTAGAGAACTAGTGTAGATAAAGTTGAGATTGTGTATGGAAAATCAAAATTCATTTATTGTACAGTAGGTACAAAAGTCAATCCCATTTCCTTTCAATAATAGGCAACACTGTATTTCATTTCTCATTTATTCGCTTTCTTTTTTGTTCATCTTTCTTTGACAGTTTTATTTCTAGAGGCGACGGCGGAAAATTTGTTTCCTACTGTTTTTTTCTAGTTTCAGGCATCCTTTGTTACTGAGGTTTTCTTCAGAGCAAAAGGGAGCTTAAAATTCATATATATTTTAGAAGTTAACGACTACTCTTAAGAAATATAATATTGGTTTCGATTACATCTAGGGATTTTTAATTTTTGATAAATCGTGGCTACGTGTTAAATAAATATTGCCTAATCAAAAGAAAAGTCGAATAGACGATATATAACTTACTAGCGGCCGCCCGCGACTTCGTCCGCGTGGAAAGTTTTTGCTATCCCTCAGGAACAATACATTTTTTCGGGATGAAAGTTACCCTATGTCCTTCTCTGTACCCCTGACAAAGTGTATGCAAAATTTCATGATGATCGGAAGCAAACAAACAAACAAACAAACGGACTTTCGCATTTATAATATTAGTAAGGATGGGTTTCACCAAATGATTAAAAAATATAGAACAAAACTAATGAATAAATTTTATTTTGTTTAGGTGTTGTTGCTATTTTTTCCTTATATATACAGTTTCTTTCAAAGCATGCAAATTAGGAATCTCATAAAACAGAAGTACTACATACAGGTATTTGTAAGGAGGTACCTACTCTAAATTATACTTTTTTTGCTTGAGATGACGCGATGATTTTCTGCGCCGAATTTAAATAAATTATGACGATTTACCTAATTATTTCACGTTCTTAACTGATGAATTTATTTTCTTTCTACAATTCCCTTTTAAACATATAGGGTGTCTCAAAACTTTCCCAGGTAGGGAAAGTACTTTAAATTTTGATGACTTTACTGAAAAATTTCATGGTCTTTATTTTGTTAAAGACGCTGTGCTACTCAAGGAAAAATAATGCTAATGTGTAACCCTTTCGATCGGTATGATAAAAATAAAAGTTTTTTTTTTCATTTTTAGTAGGTTGGATTCCTGTTAAGGCAGGCGATTTTTAAAAAACCTTTGAATGCTGTTCCAATTATTTTGAAGTCTTTTTTCAGTAAAATTTCCTACGTTCAATATTTCTTCAATAAGTACTTTCTTCTTTCAATAAGTACTTTCCTTCCGTGTGGCAAAGTTTTGGAATACCCTGTATATTTTAGTTCGCCGCTGTATACCCATAAGTCTTCTAGGAAGTGACCACTTCAACATAAATTTTCCCCACAATCTAGCAAAAGACACTCTAAGTGTGAGTTGCACCAAAACGCTGTCAAAGTTAAAGTTATCGTCAAATGATAATGCTACGTATTTGTCACGTCAAACTTGTCAAAGGACATCATGCTGGCTGGCAACCTCTTTTTTGGCTAACTTGTGCTTAACCGGTACTTTAACAAGCTTGTTATCGTTAAAGTTAGGTGGTGTAACGGAGCCAAACAAAATCGCACTTCATTTGTTCACTTCCCTTAGCGCCATGTAACTGTGGTATGGACCTCTCGAACCGTATGTGAGACATTGTCGGACCATCTGTCGGACATCTTACGATGCAATGTCAGACACCTTGCAGTGAAGTGCGCCATTAGTGTCCGGTTATCGTCGTGTCTTCTGTACATTTCCATTTATTGGTATCATCGTTGAAAGTTGGCGGCTTTGTCCGCAGTTGTATCTCCTTATTCTGTGGGAATACCGAAATAAGTGTTTTTTTTAATACACAACGGGATAATGCTTGGCCTTCATCTCAACTAATGTTAAATGACGATAAGTCCGAAGGTGGAAGCGCACTACACCCGGAATACTGGCTATCTTACCTCTAACTGCCGGAACACAATTATTTTTTAATTATTGTTATGGCGTCAGACTTAGGTAAGATGGTGGTAGCTAGCCATGCGAACTTGAAATAAGCCCTACCACCAACCAAACCGAGTACAAATTGTACCCCCCCTGAGAATCGAACCCGGTACCTCTGCGTCTTACACGAGTGGGCGAACCGCTAGATCACAAAGGCGGTTAATGAAAAGATGTATACTGGATTTTTTGTACAGTGTAAACATTTTGTGGTGTGACTTTTATCGTCAAACTGAACAACTTTGTTTATGGCACCTACTTAATCAGAGCAAAAAGTAATCAGCTGTTTCATACATACATTTTGGTCGAGTAGATATTGACGTTTTCTATGGAATAGCTGATTATTTTTTGCTCTGATTTAGTTGGTCCTATAGACGAAGTTACCGCAACACCTTAAAACAAGGGTCTACAATCAGTGTGTTCTACCGGCGATGACCTACGGTATGGAGACGACAACACTTACCGAGGACTCCGCCGAAAAACTGCGAGTCACCCAGCGAGCAATGGAGATAGCAATGCTTGGAATCACTTTGCTCGATCACAAACGCAATGAATGGATTAGGCGCAACACGAAGGTCATCGACGTCGTGGATACCATCCAACGCCGTAAATGGAGATGGGCAGGACACATTGGTCGCATGAGCACTGAGAGATGGACCAGGAAGGTACTGGAATGGAAGCCAAGAGAAACTACGTGAAGTAGAGGTCGTCCACCTGAAAGGTGGGTCAATGACCTAAGGAGTCATGCTGGTAGAAATTGGCTTCAGGTGGCGCAAGATAGAACATCGTGGAAAGCTTTGGAGGAGGCCTATGTCCGAAGACGGATGAACGAAAGGCTGATGTAGATAGATAGATAGACGAAGTTGTTCAGTTTGACCATAGACTTAGAAAAATTTTCGCTGATGAGTTTGACGGGCTAAGCTGTGCACTGTTCGAAAAATCACCTAGTATAGTCGAAATGGTTTATTTATGTTTAAAACTTCTTGTAAGAAACAAATTAGAACTACGCAATACGCATCCTCATTGCTAATGCCTTGCTAATGCATTCTAAGCTATTTCTGCATTAGACCAAACAGTCTTAAGCAGACATAGGGTTTTCATCAAGGATAGTAAATATTAAATGCTACAAGTAAGTATAAATCATTGTTCTTCTTAAAGACCATTTCTTTAAGTACTTTAAAACGAAATCTCACTTTGCAATTTTATTGTTAGGTATTATTTTGAATGGGTTGCAAATAAAATTCTTAACTCAAATTGTGAAACAAAAAGGAGCAAATTATATTCAATTACGCTTGTAAAAATAACGAAACAGATAGAAGGTGAAATTTAACCCTAAAGTTTCGTATTACACATCCACTTTAGCGATAAAAAGAGCAATACAAAAGAATGCTCCATTTATACAAAAAATCTTGCTCAAAACGTTTCAAGTAAAAGGACGGTATTTTTCTGGGTCTAGGGCATTTTCCGGTAAAACACACTTAGCCTTTATGTTATCATAATAGAAGTATCGCGTCATCATATGTTTTACAATAATCAAATATTAACGCAATATCATCCACTTAGTGCGGTTGCGAACACGTTGTTACGATACTGAGTCATGATTGTTTATTTTCTTATTCATACCTTTGTATTAGTTATTTACTACATATAGTGCATAACACGGGTTATCCGTGATTAACACCACAGTATATATATTTTATAATAATTTTATACTGTGTTAACACGTTTGCCTGTTTCAAAATTTATCTAACTACTGGTTTAGTTTAAAAATGGAACTTAATTTATATGAAATTATATTTCTTGAGTATATAAACTTACTTGATCGGACTTTGTGAAACAAGACCTTAATCAGTAAAATTTCTTCAGCAAAAATGATTCAAATTTTAATTTAAGATTTCTAATATTTTTTTGAGTGTGTTGGTTGGATTTTTTCATATTTTTATTTGCAAAGTCAAAACTTCGTCCGCAGTTTCGTTACAGTTTGAAATTCACTGACGGCTTATATCTAAAGGCGTCCAAAGACGTGACTTTTCTCAAATGATACATGAAAACCAAACAGGCTCGACTAGTCGTTGAGTGAGGTTACACGATAGTGCATGCGGAGATAAGTCAAGTCACACACAATCCATCTACAACAAAATCTCACGACAACACCAAGAAAAAGTTGCAACCTTTTTTTAAACCAAGAGAGAGTCCTTATTTTTATCACAAATGCTTTTTACGACTTTAATTTTTTACCAAACAACTTATCTTCATAAAACCAATCTGAATATAACAATGAGGTACAAGACGAGCGTTCTTCCCGCAAAATATAGCACGTATAATATTTATGTAGCATACAGTACAATATGTTCCTGGGTGAGCGGGTGGCGTCTCAATTTTGCCTCATAATGTGTCACGGGAGGCTGCTTAGCGCCTACTGATGGGTGTCTTCATGAAATTAAACCGCGCCGGTGGTTGCTGTTGCCGTTTTGGGGTTAAACAGGCACGGACTAAGGGGATAATAGGTTTATCCTACCTACCTATTGATATTGTGTACGTAGACAGCTTACATGTACAGTTATCACATCATCAAGTCTAATGGGTTCTAAATGACAAATCGGAACCACTTAATAAAACTTGTGATTCTGTGAGACTTCGCGATATGTTTTTTTTATATCTCCGCCATTTTGAAATTATAAAAAACCTGGATAAACAATAAAATCCATATAATTATTGCACCTGAGGGCCTATTACAAAAAAGCATCGCGATAAGCGTATGATGTTCATCCCACTCCGTGACATTGACTGATGTGACTCATGTATAAGGTTCAAAACCAAGCAAAGTGATCAACGAAAATCGTTCAACTATCATCGTGATTCTTTTTTGATTTTTTGTAATAGGCCTTCTGCTCACAAAATTTCACGAGAATCGGTTGAGAAATGCGACTTGAAGAAGGGGGACAGCTGGACAGCCGGACATACGATGGCATTTTTGCCCAAGCTGAAACGGAGACACTTCGCTTGGTCAATAAGTTTATTGTAACAATATTAACTAATAAAAACTCAGCATAAAAGAGCACAGTGCAGCTAATGCTTGATGCCAGGTCTTTAAATATTTAAGTAGGGACCATTTACAACCAATGAGGAATAATAATATGGGCCCCACCGATGCATCCCTGTAGTACCCGTTTAATGTCAGAATAAGCCCGCCAAATGGCACCCAGTGATGAGACCGAGGCACGTAAAGTTTATCCGAGAGAAGAGGCGGTAACCCGGCTGTCGACGCGTAGAAATTCTACTTGTACCCGGTTTTATACCAAAGATAAATGTGTTAGCAGAAATTCTAGACAGTAAAATAATAATGCCGTCTTAAATTTGTGTGGAGAGAATTCTGAGACGGCGATGAGAATGCCTGTTCGCTGAGTAATGATGCGAAGAGAGGGTTAAATTTTGTTTTTGACAATTGGACGTTGTTAATTGAAAAGGTTCCAACCCACACAAAGTTAGTTTTGAGATATGATTTTTTTAAGTTCAGACTGTATTTCTTCTGAGATTATGTACTTTATCTTTTTATGATTTATTTTAATTAAATAATAAATTTCAAATATTTAATATATTTGATATTTTATCAAGTTTTGATAGATATGTTGTGATATTTGGACAAAAATATGACGTTGGATCGTTATCGCTAAATCATTATTTCTATAGCGTAAGGCTAGAAAAGTATTAAACAATAAGGATCCAAACTAAAAAAAAATTAAATGAAACAGTGTGTTTATTACTTATCAATGGTTTTTTTATGTTTCTGAAATCAATTCTCATCTTTATTATCTATCTTTATAAAATTCTCACTAATTACCTTCAATTTGTAACAAAAGTAATAGCTTAACCGGTCCCTACCTACCTACCATATTCTGGTTAAGACATTAATTCTGTTACACGTTGTATATCTTCATAAAAGTGTCATTGAACACATAGAAAACATCTCAAAACAATATAAAGTCAACATGTCTATTTAATATTTTTCTTTTTACAAAGTTTTAATCCTCATTTCACCCTTTTAGGGGTTGAATCATGTCACCATCAAAATAAATGCCATTTTCGCAATCAACATTCCATAAAACTTCAGTATCGACAATCACATCGATTTTAAGCTTTTTTACCCATTTGCTCTCTTAGAAATTGATTTTCGGAAATTCACGAAGTACGTGTTTGCTTGTTTGTTTTTAGATTTACTACTTTGAAGTTTCAAGTTGAAATGTTAATTTACATTTTTTTCCCATTCAAACTTTGTACTCCCATTTAACCCCTTTAGGGGTGGAATTTCTTAAAATCCTTTCTTAGTGGATGCTTACACTATATGTATAAAATATCTATGTACATGTAAAAAAAACAAGTTTCTAAGTCCAGTGATTTGGGCTGGGCGTTAGTCTGTCAGTCACCCCACCCCTCCACTTTCATATAATAAAAATATCGGATCAAAATATATCGGCTAAAAATATCGATAAATCGAATAAAAAATATCGATATTTTTTCAACAAGCCTAGAGAATGCACGATAGATCGAAAACTTTTTAAATATAATAATATCCTTAGGGCAGGCAAAGAAACTAAAGTTTAGGCAGACATATCAAAAGTTTCTGGTCAAATAATAAACTTTTAAAAGTACCTAATTAACCCGGATATTAATGACTGGAACGATTTAAGCAGTTTATTTTAAAAAAATCAAATTAAATAATGAAACAAAAACATTTCATAGCACTTGAATCGTTTTTCCGAAATTATATTCCTTTATTAAATAAATCAGTTGAATTTAGCGATACTGATCCAAGTGACATGGATTGTTTCCAATTTAATATGTATTTCAAATAAACAATGATCCATGTTGTTTGGATCGTTTTCGTGATTTTTTTCTTGTTTTTTTTTTGCTGAATATGACTTTATTTACAACGATCCAAGTAGTTTGGAGCGTTAAGTATGACAAAAATAATGACCTGTCATATAAGTGGGTTGGTAACATCTGAATAAAAAAACATATGACACTTGAATTTTACTTGGATCTTTGTCGTGGTTCAATAGTATTGACCTTAAGGAGTATTTTGGTATACTTAACTCATTTTCGATAAACTTGTGGGTTGGATCCTTTTCAATTAACAACGTCCAATTATTTCAGAAATTTACAGCAGTAATTTTGCTTTTATTGGAGCAAGCCGTAAGTTAACAGTCTTTCTTAGTATGACAACTTTCCTTTTCTAGTATACAATGGGAACCTTCCAAGATAAACTTCTAACCTGTGTAGCCATCAAGCCACTTGACATCTGATATTCTTGAATATTTTCAATAGTGATTATCAATACACAGCGGACTCGTGAACCTTTCAGAATTGGACTTTTCGTCCGAAATGCTAATATTCTCGAAGATATCTGCAGATTTCTGCATGGCTAACCTCATTCTAAATTGATGAAATAAGTTCTGATAAGTACCTATACCAGTAGTAAAAAGTATTCAACTTCATTGTCAATAGCCTATATCGAATTTACTTGTTCAAAGGGAGAGAGGTTTGTATGAGACCTGGATCAAAATCCACGCAGACGAAGTTTAAAAACTTTGTAAGTAATCTTTTTTTATATATGTTAGGTCAGAATAAAACTAAATCGAGATATACCTTAGTTTTAATAGACGATTCAAAAGCGCTTAGGTACTAAGTTTATTTGAATAAAGATATTTTGACAGACTTTGACTTTATAAATGAACAAAACCGTTTATAAAAGAACTAGTATTTTACGTTCTAGTAAAACATTTAGGTCTCGCTCGGCTGATCGAGAGCTGAATCGCTATCAGGGGTGTAAATTGGCTGCATCACGGCTCAGACCATTAGCGCAGCTTTCGTGTGCAGAATACTGTACAATGGATGAAATATACGGTCGCGAACTTGGTTCAGACACAATATACAGTCTGTATTATATTCTGCCCCCCTAAAACAAAGTCAGTCAGTCAGTCGAAATATGTGTTGGATTAACATAGTTTCTGCTAACCATAGATTTATGAAAACGTTAATTTTCAAAAGCAAAACGCTGCTTTGAAAATGTGACATTAGCTAGAGCAAGACAGAAGCGCCGCTGTAGGCATATGAATTCAAAAAGAGGCTTTGGAGCTGTTATATTATATAGCTGACTACTTTAGTCCGAGATTCTTTGTACGCAATGTTTATGTGTGCGTACATGTAAAACTGTATTTTTTTCGAGCGGCTTTTCTGTTAACTTTATGATAGATAAGTGACTTCTCCGCGTGACATATTTTAGAATATGATACTGAAGTTTGATAAAATTGAATGCATAGAAAATATTTGGAACCCATTTTGAAAACACCTTTCCTCATAACTAGTATTTCTTTCTAAATATAATAATATTATAATATATAGGTACGAGCCATGCTCGGCGTTTCCCTACGTGATCAAATCAGAAACGAGGAGATCCGCAGGAGAACTAAAGTAACCGACATCGCTCGAAGGATTGCTCAGCTGAAGTGGCAATGGGCGGGACACATAGCGAGAAGAACCGATGGCCGTTGGGGCAGAAAGGTTCTGGAATGGCGACCGCGCACCGGACGACGCTCCGTGGGTAGGCCCCCGACAAGGTGGACCGACGATCTGGTGAAGGTCGCGGAAAGCCAGTGGATGCAGGCAGCGCAGGACCGATCGTCGTGGAGATCCTTAGGGGAGGCCTATACCCAGCAGTGGGTGTCGTGTGGCTGATATGATGATGATGATGATGATAGGTACAATAACTATATTTAAATTGGTTGAAGAAAATATTGCGTGGCATAACGACATTCGAGCTCGTATGTTTTTGTGGGTGTAACTTTTATGCATAGAATCTACAGTGCAGGATATTGCAAACTTTTGCAACAAAACAAAAACTACTTAAACAAAATGAAGTTTTGAGCAATAGGTATTAAGTTTTTACCCTTTCTGCCATCAAAAATGTATTTGTTTGTATCGTGTTTAAATGTATCCTTTTTCCTTCGCAGCTTTTTTGATTCTTCCTTGTTATGAGCTCTTCAGATCTCATGGATCGAAGTGCACTTACTTAGCTTTGCCTTTGCGAAATCTTCAAATTGGATTCTATGTCAGAATCTCGAGACTCTTGAAAACGAAAAAGAGGAAACCTCTTTCGCGTTTTTAATAACATCTAACAGTTGCAAATTATAGGGGTATTACTATAGTCAGACACTTCTGCTCATTGATTCATAAATTATTAGAAATTCTGGCATTTTAACCAGAAAGTCTCATTCAAATTGTTTTTATGGCTCGTTTGTCATGAATTTTGCCTGATCAAAAGTTCGGGAACAGCAATTAGGAGATTTGCCAGATTTCCAGAATTTTCCCTAATGTGGTAATAAGTGTTTGTCCGGCGTGGACTGTTTTCATACCAAATTATGAAAAGATAACTTTGGGCTTGGGTGGATCAAGAAAAGCAAGGTTTTGCTACTCGGCTGAGGTGACAACAGGCGGTCAGGTCATAGAGCTACCAACAAACGGCGTGGCAATGAATTACTTTATTTTATGTATTGGTGAATTATGAAACATGTGATTTTCCTACCTCAATCACACTTAATTGCCTGATGGTTGTATAGGAAGTATTGATGACTTATATACAACGTTTAACAGAATTAAGACCTAAACCAAAATATGGTAGATATCAAACTAAACAACTTTTAATATCGGACCAACTCTAAATCGCGTAAAAGCTGTTCAGCTGTTTCATACGTTTTCATATTATCGTTTTAATGTTTGTATGAAACAACTGTTATTTTTTCGCGATTTCAGGATTGGTCATATCAAGTGGAAATAAATGAAAATAAAATATTTAGTTCATAAAAAACAAGTGGGTAATACAGGGTATGGTTGATTCCCCCTTTTAAGTGTAAAAACACCTGTACCTGGAGAAAATCGCTCTCTCATAACAACATCAGTTATTCGTGTTTTTTAAAGAAAAAAAAAATTAAAAAAAAAATGAAAACTAAAATTATAACAAAAATATATACTCTAGTCTAGCTAGACTAGAACTCTAAAATGTGCTTTCGTCTGTGTGTGTGTGTGTGTGTGTGTGTGTGAGACCCTGTTTAGAATAATTACATTTATTTAAATTTCTTTCGCAGGTACCTTGGTATCCGGAATCCACTGAAGAGTCGTCATCATTCCACAAAGAGGGTGGTTGTCATCAAAATAGCGCTAGTATGGCTTCTCAGCATGTTCGTCTCAAGTTCTATAACAGTGCTAGGTGAGTTTTAAAGTAGTAGTACAAACTTTACTACGGGGTAGGCGGAAGGTTGTTGGACGCGGAGAGTATCAATACAATTACGCAAATGAAATTGTAACATCTTATTGAATTCTCTAGGGATGGGACAGTGGCGTCGTTGCACAGTTTTAGATACTTACATGAGTTATCTCAGTGGTTTAGTTCTAACTACAAACTGATTATTGTACTTTCTTAGATGCGCTAGATATCTTATTAGAGCTACCTATCGCTGGATATTAGGTATCATTATAGGTATAAGTCAATGCTTAGATGCTTATTTTTTCTTTCTTAAGAACATTTTTTCTTAATCTCCAAGCAATCTGAGTCTACTTTCAGTTCACAAGTTCCAAGAAGAACTGTTGGAAGAAAATAGGATAGGGTGTCCAATCTCCATCTTTTAAATCTTATAAGTGAATTCAGTTTCCGCTCTAAACGGTCGGACATGAATGCAGCAAGCTGTCAGTATAGTGGCTGTTAAGGTTATAGGGTGATGAATATTCAAATTCGAGCTTCAAATCGTTCTGTTTATACAGCCTCAAAATAGAAGACGAAATAGCTGGGTAGGAAGCTGCCTCGGATCGGTCATTGTTAAGCGTAGATACGCTGGAGTGTCCAGTGTGCATTGTTTTGCTGTCGTCCTCCTTTTTAATGCAAGCAGCTGTAGTGAAGTTAGCTTGTGTTTTAGCACATTTAGTATAAAGCAAAAGATATGACAATATAAAGATAATTATTTCAATTGAATTTTAACCTAGAAAATACAATACGTTTAATATTTTTTCATCCCATCTATTCGAAAAGGATGACTGTGTTTTCTTTAATAAAATAAGAAACTTTTTGCGGGCAGTAATGAGTTTCTAATCTTCTTTAAATACATATTATATAGCACTTATGGCTCTGGATTAGAAAAGCGCGCTGCCGTATAAATATTATTTTGCTCCCTTATGATACAATCTGCTAGTCGTTATTTAGTACTTTTTGATGATATAGTTTTCAATGTTAAAATGTCACAGAATTTGGCAGTTACGAAAACATCGTAAATTCAAACAGTCTAGATGTTCATTCAAACTAATCTTGCTTATACCTGTCTTACACGAAAAGGTCATATAAGTTGACCAATTCTACTCTCATAAAGTACTTATCTCTTTGTACAGAAACAACGATTCGGTTTGTTTTCAGTTGTAGCACATTACCCACTATGCCGCCTAAATACTGTGAGCAACAAAGTTAGCTTTTGGTCGGACAATGCAGATGGTTTGGGTTCAAGCCTCTTTGTAAAGTTTTGTGCTTTACAAAGAGGCATGAATTGAGACACTGAGAACTAGAGACACTGACGAGCTGCGAGACGTACGTTTTCCATCGTGAGCGTTGAATTGGCTTTCGGTAAATTTAATCTGCGAGTAGTTTTGGGTTAGTAAACTAACTTTCTGTCTGTGCCTATCTAACGAATGTATTTTGTCACGATAAATAAATAATCAAATAGCAAGATGGTGGAAAACATTATGCAAACCCTAAGAAAGTACGAGGTTTCAATGAGAACATTTTACCCAGAAATTGATTCTGACAAATAATATTATTAAAAGAGTTTGTAAGTCAAACGACTTTTGATCGGTTTCGATACAAGTTTTCAGAAAACCGTATCCATTATTTACCTTTGATTTGCGTTCGAGTACTTTTGAAAGGAAAGTTATATAATTATGTCGCTCCGGAAATCTCGTTTTAATTGGAACCACTTGAAACTCAGTTCTGTTTGTTTGGCATTGAGACGATTTTCGATTCGCGAGTTTTAAGCCTATTTTATTTCTTTTAAGGGTCTTACCTACTTTCATTAAGAGTTTCGTTCAAAATATTCAGCCTTGCATCTTATTTATGATGCAAAATAAATTTAATCTCTTATAAAGTGTCGTGCCGCCAAATAGAGTAGCTTGGAAATTTACACTCAAGCGACGACGAAAATTATTTCAAAATGTAATAAGCCCGGGGCAGTTAATTAAATATCACTTATTGGAGGCAGCCCTGGCTTTAGAGGTGACTTTGGTAGAAAGCTATCTGTCTTTTTCTAACTTGTAGGGGTAACAGCAAGGAGATTTTTTTTACACTTTGTTGTCGAAAACAAGCTTTCGGAGTGATTTGCTTGTTTAGTTGTTTTCTAACGGTTTAATGAGAGTTAAATCGTTTGTTTTTAAATATTCTTTTACGTTGTGTTTTTCTTTTTAGTCGCTGAAAGAGGTTTGTTCAACTTAGAAAGTTCTCTAGTTCAGTATTGTCATAAAAACAAGTTGTATTATTTTAATAGCATGAAAAATACCAATAAAAAAACGTGTACAAGTACTTAAGGCTTAGTTTTAATTATGTTTATATGAAAGATCCACTTCAAAGAAACAGACAAGCCATTTGTTGTTTCAACATTTTAATACTAACCCTTAGCAATTTACAAATGAAACAATCACGTTTTGTTACCATTCCAGAGTTTCGCAAATTGTAACAACCTAAAGGTCAGGAAATCCCCAATGTGGAGAGGACTATTAAATGAAGTTTGACATTTACCAGACTCATATGACAATTGTTCTCGAACTTGTAAAGTTTCTAACTTGTTAGTACGGGTTTAGGTTGGATAAAGTTTTAGAACCAGGTGTTGCTTAACGCTTGTTAAATTAGAGGCAGTTAAAGGTACAGAACAGAACCAATACGTTATGCGTAAAGTAAAATTTCTAATAAAGCCCATAAGCTCTAGAGATTTTGAGTAAAGATTGCTAAAAGACTTTTAAAGTAAGTTGAAATTGCACTAATTATTTTGTAAAACTGCAATATGCTGTCGAGACAATGCTATTTGTCTTCGTTATGCTAAAAAGCCTCGCTTAATGATTTTAATGAAGGCTCTAATGAATAAATATTTTACTATTTATTTATTCAGTGCATGAAAGCTTAAAGAATGTAAACAATAATATAATATATTAGTAGTTCAGCAGGCATAGCCTGTCGACACCAACTCACTGTTGGCTCTTTTTTAACCGACTTCATCAAAAGGAGGAGGTTCTCAATTCGATTGTAAACTTTTTTTTTATCGTTGTTCGCGCAAATCTACGTCATTTATGGACCGATTTTGATGATTCTTTTTTTGTTCTATTGAGTATTCTTGCGAGATGGTCCCATTATTATTTTTTTCGAATCGGTTCATTAGTTTCAAGTAATCCTGAAAATACTAAGATTTTGCATTAACTTCCTTCACGACTTTGTTATTTATGAACCGAGTTAGATGAAGTTTTTTGTGTTGGAAAAGGGATACCTTTAGTGTAGTCTTTTTAACCGACTCCAAAAAATATAAGGTACTCAGTTTGACCTGTATGTATGTATGTTTCTCCGCGATTATCTCACGTTTGGCTGAGCCGATTTTTCTACCTAATAATATACCTACACTACCTAATACAGAAGGTACTTACACTAAAAAAAATTGTTTAAAAAACAAAAAACAGACTTCAAAAAACCTGCCTCTAAAAAGCAAGAAATAATATTCAAATCATTAGATACGCATTATTATCGTTATAATAACGTCTATTGAAGTCAATTATTTTTTATTAGAATAATCTATTGTTTTAGGGAACCCACAGAGGAAATAATTACTAAGGGAACCGATTGTGGGGGTCAAAGTAATTTCAAATATAAAAGTTAAACTGTCAAAATAATAACAAGAGTTTTGACAAAACAATCAGAACTTTTTCATTGAGTAAAAACCTTGGTATATTTGTTTCCTTTCACAATTTAATTTAAAATAATCGAGCTTTTGATCGGAAAGGGTTAAGGAACGCTGTCGAGGCAATTCTTTTGAAGGCATTAGGCGATGGGGTGTGAGGGTTAAACGCAATATAAAAGTTGAGAAACAACTTTTTCCTTTTTTGAAAGTTTTTACATTTGGGTTTTTTTCTCTAAACGTTCCAGCTTTGTGTTTCTAGCACTAAGTTGTAAAAGAAAGTTATTTTCTTTTCTTCGTTTTTGTTTTCTTATATATTTAAAATTTTAGACTATTTTGATTTAGTAGCGTCTATTTATAGCCACGTTGCTTGACAATAATAATCGTTTGTTTGATTTGAGAGATAAACTGTAACCTCTGTGCTTCTACGGAAAATAGTAATACATGCTGTCTGTCCATCCTCCCTACACAAATGGCCTACATTCTATCCGTTTGAACGCTACGCTAAACTCAAACATGAGCTATAGACGATTAAATCAGAAGTCGCGAACTTAGAATAAGTGTAAATCACAGACTTTGATGTATTGTATGGAATAGAAAAGCTTACGGCACGTAATTTTGTAGTTTACTGGTTATCTTAAAGTTGTAGTAGTTAGCGTAGCGTTCAAACGAATAGAATGATGGCCATTTGAGTAAGGGTGCTGCTCACACCGCACTGATGATTGTTGACAAATACTCGTAGTGCGCATCAAGACTGGTTCGTCAAATAAATTAAAAACAAAAAAGTACAGGGCGGCCCAATTAAAGAGTAAGCATTTGTTTTGTTAACAATTCAAAATGAAAAACTAATTAATTGCTGTAAAGAGTTATATCGTTTATTTTGAACTTAGAAAATTTATTTGGATCAATTCTTGAAGACTATCACATTTACAGCAGATGGCGCAATGAGATCGTTTTTAGGGTTCCGTACCCAAAGGGTAAAAACGGGACCCTAATACTATGACTCCGCTGTCCGTCTGTCTGTCTGTCTGTCACCAGGCTGTATCTCGTGAACCGTGATAGCTAGACAGTTGAAATTTACACCGATGATGTATTTCTGTTGCCGCTATAACAACAAATACTAAAAATATATTAAAATAAATATTTAATTTGGGGGCTCCCATACAACAAACGTGATTTTTTTTGCCGGTTTTTGGTACGGAACCCTTCGTGCGCGAGTCTGACTTGCACTTGGCCGGTTTTTCAGTATTTTCAATGACATGACGAAGTGTAATGTAAAGCTACACAATAACAGCACGTTTTTGTCTGCTCCATGCAAAAAATTCGCATAAACTTATGCTTAATAAATTTGACAACCGGTGTCAAAGTTACAGGGTTGCCAGATGCTAACACTTTAAACGAGCCTAGGTTTATATTATAATAATTGCAACCAGATATAAATAAACAGTACCTATCTATCTTCTACTCCACCAGGTCTCATCAACACAACCAACATAATGCCTACTCCAGAGCTGTGTGTGATCAACAATCGGATTTTCTGGATCTTCGGGTCCCTGGTGGCGTTCTACATTCCAATGCTTATGATGGTGGTGTCGTTCGCGTTGACGGTGCAGCTGCTGAAGAGCCAGGCGAGGCTGGCTGCTGCTCCTGTTCCTGGGGGGATGCAAAGAAGGTAGGAAATTTGTATGAAACTGTCGTTACTCCCTTGGCATCGAACGATGCTTTTGTTGCCCGTGTTACTACTACCAATCCTACTACTGAAAAATCGAAAACATTCGGCAAATTTTGTGGTGCGGCTTAGATCGTCAAACTAAACAACATTGTCCATGGAACCAACTTAATCAGAGCAAAAAAGTACAAGCAGTCTGTCGCAACTCGTAAAGAAATAAAAATCCTATGAAACGGGGCCACTATATTTATCTCACTCTTTCGTCTTATGCGTGACTGTGTTGGCAGCAACCGAAGAACCCTGTTTTGACATTTGACGTGTCAAAAATTTTGTATGTTCCGTCTCTTAAAACGTAGTGATTTTACATTCTCTTTGAGTAATCAGCTGTTTCATATATTTTGGTCGAGTAGATAGATATTGACCAGCAAAAAAAATTTTTCTATGTCTATGATATTGACGTTTTCTATGGATCAGCTGATAATTGTTTTTGCTCTGAATTATTTGGTCCCACAGACAGACTTGTTCAGCTTGACGGTCTCAGCCAGCGGTTCCTGATTTTTTTATCATCAACATTCTTTTTGGTTCACCGTTTTTGGGGGAACCCTAGCTCAAGTAACAAGTTAACTAACTGTAACATTGATTTTTTTACGTGAAATCACACCATATCGAGGCTTTTTTGGCTTGGTGTTCGCATCTTGTTTAAATATTTAGACTATAAAAGAAGGAATTTTATTAAGATAAAAATATTTATTTACTTAGAACAAAAATATATTTAGGAACTTTATCTCTTGAATTTTCGTGGAACCCCTGAGGGCCTCTTAAGGAACCCCTGGGTTCCGCGAAACACCATTGGCATGCAGGTTGCGTTTCCTACTGCAATTTTTCCGGAAGTCTGCAAGAAGTGTCTGATAGTCATCCAGTGATTGCAAACGTTGACAATTTCTGTAGCGAGTGCTCTTAGTGGATTGAAATACGAGCAAGAAAGTTTATTTTGTTATCTTTAGAACTACATAATAATATACGTATTCACTTTGAGTAAGTTTTGAGTTAATCAATTCAATAACACTAGGAAACTAGGACTATAGTTAAGGTACTACTATTTACCAACTATGGCTATATTAGTCCGTAAGCCTGCGACAATATTGTCTAGTTAGAAATACATAGGAAACAATTTAGCAAATCTCTTTTGTAGTAATTTATTTCAGACATTTCTTTAGGATTTTCAATTTCAAAAATATGGTGTGGAGACTAATGTAAAAGATACTTAATCATTCTATATAAACTCATCGTAAAGTTCGGTAATGTTTATAGGTTCTAAAATAGCCATTATTCTTTGAAGACATGTTAACGCTTTATTGTTTTGCAAATTTGCTATTGTAATGGAATTCTAAATTAAAAAAAAAAAAAAAAATAGCTTTATTACTGAAATCATTTTACAATAAATTTACGCCGAGACTTCCCAGTAAGTAATCAAAGATACTTGTGGTGAGAATGACTCGTAACTTCCCAATTGGATTACAGCAACGATTTAATTTAAAGGGTTACAGCAAGCTTACAGTTAATTATACTATAATATTTGTAAAATTACGATTAAGTTAGTACGTGTGTGCGTGTGTATGTGTGAGTGTGTGTTGGTGTGTGTGTGTGTGTGTGTGTGTGTGTGCGTGTGTGTATGCCTATATGGGGTGTATTCATGTTATTCGAATAAGTAGATTTTCAATTTCCTCATATGATTGAGATTTTAACCAATCAGTCACTACTTTCTTACATTTGTTCAGCTGCATAGGATACATATTAAGTACACGATTAATTTTATTGTAAAGATAAGCGGATTGGTCATCATACTGACGTCTGGCGAAAGCAGTGCGAGTAGGATATGATGTCATTACAATATCCTTTCTTCGTTTGTTTAACTTAGCTTGGTCGAACTGTGATGATTTATGACATTTAAGTATAATATTAAGAATGTACAATTTTCTTACTGATAGGAGATCACTGATCTTGTACAGGGTATCTGTAGGAAACCTAAAGGGCTTGAAGTACATCACTTTAATCAGTGATCTCTGCGCTCTTTCGACGTTTAGGAAACTGGTCTTGTCCGCACCTCCCCATACCGTGATGCAGTAGTTGATAACGGATTGTGCCATAGCAATATAGATTTTATTTAATAGCTCAGTCCTCATCACGTGCCTCAATGTTTTAAATAACCAAATCAGTTTCCTAATTCTGTTCATAGTTGCTTCAATATGAGAGTGCCAGCTTAGTCTTTGGTCTACCATTATGCCTAGGTATTTTGTACATGTCACTTTTTGTAAAGCTGGACAATCGCAATCCAAGGACGTAGTATCTGAGCAGCCATGAATCCTCACACAGAAGCTATCTCCAGGCTGGGAGGCAATATTAGGAGTGAAGCAGATGTAATTTGTTTTCGATGTGTTTAATGTGAGGAGATTATCATCAAGCCATTTCGAAATCACAGATAAACCACTCTCAGTAATATCTCTAACGTGCTCCCAAGAGTTACCCGCAAAAACTATCGCCGTGTCATCGGCATAGGAGAATACCTTTCCCCCAACGCCCTCCAGGTTACACAGTTCGTTAATGTATACCAGGAAGAGCGTTGGGCCAAGGACACTTCCCTGCGGTACGCCAAATAAAACTACTTTTTCGTCACTCCTATATCCATCAATTTTAACTTCTTGAGTTCTGTCATGAAGATAACTTTTAAAGAGAGACAAAACTGTACCTCGAATTCCTATTCTTTCTAACCTATGCACAAGGATGGGGACAGATACAGTGTCAAAGGCTTTTTTTAGGTCTAAAAAGACCACAAGACATTTGCTACCTTTATCCACTTCCCTGACAATCGAAGAAGTAAGGTCTATGATAGCATCCTGAGTGGATATTCGCTGCCTGAAACCGTATTGAGAGCCAGACAAAATTTTGAATTTATTTAAGTAGCTTATTAGTCTTTCGTTTAGCAGTTTTTCAATTATCTTGGAAATAACGGTCAACACGGAAATAGGCCTGTAGTTATTAAGATCAGTTCTGTCGCCACCCTTGTGCACGGGAGTCACGATCGATCGCTTCAATGCTTTAGGAAATACCCCAGTACGGAAACAAAGATTAGCTAATGTGGTGATGTGGGGTACTAAGAACTCTCTAGCAAACTTAATAAATTTGGTGGGTATGCCATCCCAGCCAGGAGCACTATCCGAGTCCAGACCCCTGAGAATGCGATCAACTTCACATGGATCAGCGTCCAGCAGAACAAATGAAGACGAGTGAGCCATTTGAGTGCCAGCAACGATAGAATGAGAGTCTAGTTTTTGGCCGACCCGTCTTCTGATGGATTCTGCTAAATTTTGACCGCTGTTCACAAAGAAATCGTTAGCGTGGTTCACTGAAGTTTGGGGGGATGCTGTAATGTTTAGAAGTTCTGTGTTCGTAGTTTTTGGTGGTTTATACTGAGTGATATTATTTATAGTAGACCATAGTTTTTTAGGATTATTTATTGTTTGATTTATTTGTCTTTTATTGTATTCTCGTTTTAACTTTTTAACTAGATTACTACAAAAGTTGCGAAAGCGTTTATAGGTGATTTTTAAAATTTCATTGTGTGGATTTGTTTTAATTTTCATCTGCATACTATTCCTCAGTTTTATACATCGTATAGCACCCAACGTAATCCATGGCTTCAATATCTTAGTTTTACTTGGAATAGGTATATTTTTAGAGTTTTCAGCTAACGCTGACTTGACCATACAAATTAATGAAGATGCAAACACATCAGGATCGTTATAAATGTTAAGCATAGATGTATCCGCAGACAAAAGAGTATTGAATGATTTTTCGTAATCGATGACCGTTTTATACTTACGTGGAGTATTTATCCTACCAGCCTGCTCAATGTTTAGATAAACCGATTGATGATCGGTCACGATAGTATTCAAAACTGCAACGAAGGCTGTTTTAGTGGTACTTACAAGTTTCAACATGGCATGATCAATACAGCTGTTCATTCTTGTGGGGAAAGTGTGTCCAGGTTGAAGTCCAAAAGACGATAAGACATTCAAATAATTTAACCTATTGTTGCGTTCATGGGCTTTTTCAGTAGGCGAAACAATCAAATCTATATTTATATCGCCTAAGATCATTATGTTTTGGCACCTTGAGAGACAATCCAGGTGAGTATGTAGGGAGCTTAAGAAGTTTTCTGCATTTATATGCGACGGTGAACGATAGATTCCCAATATTATATAATTTGACACCTGAATTTGAAGACCGGTAGCTTCAGATAAGTTAAGTTCGTTAATTTTAACATGAATATTATTTTTTATGTACACAACGACTCCGTCATTTTGGTTTAGCAATTTAGTGGTATGAAAAGAAATATAATTTAATAATATTGGGATTGGTTTCGATAAGTTCAACCTACACTCAGTCAGTATAAGAATATCCACTTCTTTAGTTAATTGTGACAAAGTTATTTGTAAGTCATCGATGTTCTTATAAATACTTCACATATTTTGGGTGAGAATAGACAAGTTGTTATTGTGCGAGTCCGCATTAAAATAATTCGATAATGATTCGATATTGCACGTTACCGAGTTCGCTGGTCGAATATTGTCTAAATCCTGTATTAAGTTAAACCCGTCCATCATAAAGATAAATATAAGTTAGTATATTGAGCATAGTAGCAATACGGTTGTTTAGAAATTACCTTAGTGACCCTTCGACTCGCATCGGACGCGGACATGCGCACGAGAGAAAAACCATTACTTGACCTACATTTGGCAGTCAAGCGCATGATTATTACGTTTAGTGAAAAAATAATAATATCAGCTGTTGAGTGGTTGTAATTGTGATGTGTAATTTTGAAAGTAACGTGTACGTGTAATTGTAATAAGTTATGGTATGCAGGTATTAGAGTAAACTGTATGTGTTTATTATGAACGTGTACAATAAGTTTATGTGAATATGTGCAAAAATGTATGAAGGCGTATTTGTGTGTAAATAGTGAGAAGTGTAAATAAGTTGTAGGATCGATTGAACAAGGATACGAAAAATATTTTGAGTTTGGTGTGTGTTTGTGTACAGGTTTGTATGAGGAAACTCTGTGTTTTCTTATAATAAGGTTAGTTATATAAAAGTGTGCAAAGTAAATGTTTATAAAAGTAGTTATTATTTTTAACAAGGTTGAGAGTAACATGATATCAAAAAGTGACACAAAAATAGCACAAACAAGAATTGATAGTCAGATTTCCTGAAGAAGGTGGTGTATTTGGGATTCGTTTTGGATTAAAATTATTTTAGTGTTATCATCCTTCCTCACAAAAACTTTACCGAAGGCAGTCCAACAGTACTTGTACTTTTGAGATTTAACCAAGTCCCTGGATAGAAAATGTAGACGGGCGCCCTTTGCAGTTAATTGTTCAGAAATAAAGACTGGTGCGTCCTCGTTGGAAGTCAAACCCAGATGTTTAGCCTGAAGTTTTGTTTTATTTTTATGGTTAAATTCTTTAGTGTTCTTCAGTAAGTCTGTTCTTGTTATAGTGGAGGATAGTTCAACAATGATCGGTGGATTTTTCTCCGTCTCCTTTCTACCTTTTAACCTAAAAATGTCCTTGATATCCCGGGGACAAAAATCCAGATTAATAGTTTTAGCCAAATTCGTAACCATATTTATCAAATCGTTTCGATTTTCTTGTTGTGTTCGTGGAACGTTCTTTAATTCTATGCTTGACTTACGGGTGAATCTCTGGAGGTCTTCAACCCTGTCCTCAAGGATAGATATATATTCTTTGTCTTTTTTTGCCTGTTGTTCGAGGAGGTCGATTTTCTTACGAAATTCTTCGTTTTGATGAGTTAATAGCGAAACTGATGATTCAATGTTTATGTTAGTCTGTTTTATGTCTTTTAAGCTTTTTGTGATTTCAGCAATATCCTTTTTTTGAACACCAATCAGGGAAGTGATTAACTCCTTAATTTCTTCTTTAAAGCAAGAGAACTCAGTTGGTGATGTCTCAGTTTCCCTAAGCCTTTTACTGCGGTAGTAAACATAATTCGGCGGCGTAATTTCACCTCCTGCTTGGTCTTTTGAAGATTTAGTTAATAGTTGGGGATCCGATCCATAGCTGGTAAGCGTACTATCTTCTCTACGAGCCGAAACAGTCGGAATATTAATAGGCGGCGTATGGAGTAGTGACATTGTAGGCCTATTTGACGCGCGTAGGCCTAAATGAAGTGCGTTCCGACGGGATTTGCTACAAGCAGCGGGCGGTGCAAGCAGTCAGGGGCGGCGCCGGGGTACGGTGCAGCCGATGAGTGGTGAATAGCAAGTGGGCGGGGCCTAAGTGATTCACTTACTTGTGAAGCGGCGTAGGAGCAGCAAGTAGCCAGTTGTCTTTATCTTAATTCACAGCTCTCGCTCACCCACTATAGTAGTCACTGCTTCTTGTTTATCGTATCCTGGTACTTCGCTTGAATTTTTGTTACTATTTTTAGTTTAATTTTTCCGAGTATTTTAAGCGCAAAATTGACACGGAGCTTGCTTTAGACACGACCGGTAGTGCCGGCATCCAAGAGAGAAGCTAAATTGCATGTTAAATATACAACTGAGTGTTAGCAATTATGTTGTTTATTATTACAGCAATATTAACTGATATAACTCTCACTAGCCAATTTGTGATTTTTCTACGCATTTTTATTTCAAATTTTACCAAATTAAGAAATGTCTATTGTCTAGACAATTTTGTAGTAAAACAACCAATTAAATTTGTTCAGCGAATAGAAAAACATAAAAAATCCTCACATTGTGTTTGATATTCGAACACAGACCATATTATAATAACAAATACTATTAAAAAACCATAAAAAGTTTCATTTGTTTCTTTTTAACAATGATAAAGTTTCAAATAGGTACTTAAAACGTTCAGAAAAGGTTCGAGTTTTTCGGAGAATATTTGGGTAATATCTATAAACCGTCGTTTGTTTTTTCCCTCCGATTAACTCCGAATAGGTACAATTTACCAAAAAAGGGTTTATTTCAATATTCGGGATCAGTATTTATTACTATTACAACATATAAGTAAGGCTCAGGTGAAAAAGGGGTGTTCAAGTTTTATGTTAGGTACAAAGAAAAAATGTTGTTCAATAAATACGTGACATACGTTATAAAGTATGTCTACATTGAAAAAAAAAATTTTTAGTGATACGCCTATGCTTCGCCATTCTATAAAAATGTTATGATCTGCGTAGTGGATTGGTGGGGTAGGATTTCTTAAAGGTAAGCAGATGGGATTCGGTTTGTATGGACCCTTCGCCACTATACAAGGTTATTTTTAGTTAATACAAAACCTCTCATGGGGTTGATCAGACCATCAAACTGATCAATTTTCAGGATTCTTTTCAGCCAATTTTTTTTTGATATTTCGCGGTTAGTCCCATAATGAAAGTTGTTCAGTTTGATGGTCTGATCAACCCCATGAGAGGTTTTGTATTATCTATAAATAACTTTGTATTATGTCATCTTTTAGATGATTCTCGAGCTCGATAATCAGTCAGGTGGATAATAATATAAAAACGATTTCATCTTTGTATTCTATTTTGTTTTCGGTCTAGTTGTTTGAACTGTCGTTATTTCATTTATTACAGGTAAAAACGTAAGAGCTATATCCAAAACAAAGCTAGCTATTTATAACAATACCTTTATTGTGATACTAGTGGCCGCCCGCGGTTTCACCCGCGTGGTTCCCGTTCCCGTGGGGATATCGGGATAAAAAGTATTCTATGTTTTAATCTAAGCTATCTAATATCTGTGTGCCAAATTTCAACCAAATCCGTTCAGTAGTTTTTGCGTGATTGAGGAACAAATATCCAAACATCTAAACACCCAAACCCACAAACTTTCACATTTATAATATTAGTAGGATTTGTGATCGATTTTTTTATATTTTTTATATATTTTAATTTCTTCTCTTTTTATTTATTTTTTTAGGGTACTCCAACAACTTTATTTGAGAAGATTGTTCTACTATTGTTAGAATGATAAAAACAACATCATTATTATGATCAAAACAATTTTATATTATTGTCA
This sequence comes from Agriphila tristella, assembly GCA_928269145.1. NCBI lineage: Eukaryota > Metazoa > Arthropoda > Insecta > Lepidoptera > Crambidae > Agriphila > Agriphila tristella. The sequence goes on from OV743429.1 coordinate 54,989,434, forward strand.
TTTGTCATTTTTGTCTGTTTAAAAAAAATAGTAGAAGGTTTCTTTTCGTTTTGGCCGTACGCCAAAGAGCCAAATGCCAGCCCGCCTCATCAATCGAATCAGATTATGAAGTTCTTTTATTTTTTTAATTAGAAAAAGTGAAAAAAGTTGTATATAACTCTTTTTACTTCGTTAGTCGTGGATTACATTTCTCTCATTTTTTACTTTGTGGTCGAAAAACAGAAAGTGCTGACCAAGAATATCATATTCATATTCACTGACCTCTTGTTAAGGTGAATACCCCACGGAAAGCGCCCTCAGAGATTTTTATTTAATAAGTTGTAAATAGAAAAAGATTTTAATAATACTTTTCGTAGATTTTTTAGGGCTCATAGTCTAGTATTTTTAGAAGGTATCACTACATTCGCTCGTAGTCATTCGTCGAATTAGATGACAAATGTGTCTTAAACGGCCACTTTTAGCAGTTTTACTATCTACTTCTAGCAGTAACTACGAGGGAATGTAATGATACCGTCTAAAAGTACTGACTGACTGACTGTGGGCCCTAAAAATTTCACGAGAAGTTTTATAAAAATTGTGAATGAGGGGTTTTCAAATTGACATTTAAAAAAAAGAAAAGTAACTATTTGCCTCACTAGATGGCGTTGATGGTAAGAGGGAAGTCAAAATTAGCTTTTAAAAATAAACGGCTAACCAACCGGCCAGTAAGCATGTACTGCACTGACCTCTATTATACAAGGAGGTCAGTTACATCTGCCCCTCTACCTGAGTACTCTTCGAAAAAAAAACACTTTGAATCCCCTATTTTTTTCAACGCCATCTATCGAGCCTACAGCTTTTTGTCATTTTGAAAAGCCCTCTAGCGCCACTTTCGGTCAGGTAAGCGCTTTAAGAGTTTTAAGCTTTTAACGCCATCAAACTGCTGTTAGGTTAATTTTATCAAAATTGGATAGTGTTTTTTTCTTTTCCCATATTGTTTACTCAGAAGCGTTTTCAAAAATATAGTTCGTTTATTAATGCAACAGTTTTTTGGAGTACACCCAAAAGTCTGAAAATTATCTTTATGGTCTAATTAGTTAATGCAGCATGTTAGCAGAAGTATTTAAAATATTAAAACTAACAAAGTAGGTAAAGGTAACTGTTCCAAACTTTGCATCAGGGAATAAAAATTCATTCTAATGAGGTCAGAGCTGTACAAAACAACATAGCTCGCCAATAGGATGACCGCACACCATCAGAATTTGTCAGTCTTGAAAAAAGAAGATAGGTCGCACATACGATCACAGCCAGTGCGTTGCTCTGCTGCCCACTGTGAGTTATTGTACTCAAAAGATCCTTCTCCTTTTTTGAAGTCGGTTAAAAAAGCGGTAAAATATAGTCGGTGAAAACTAAAATATCGTTTTAGTTTTCCCATATTTGGAGAGAATTTGTGATTAATTAAATAGGTTACTCCGAGTAATATTTGGTACTCAGTAAAATTGGTACTCAGCGCATCTCTAATAATAACAATATTTTTATGTTATCAGTGGCTAAAGCATAATTTATAGCATTTAGCTAAAATATCAAAGAAACGATACTTACTCTCACTTTGCTTCCTTATTTACACCATCTTTTATATTTACGGATATTTTTGTTTACATTGGTGTTGCTTTTGCACGACGTACCTACTTTTAATATAAATCCTCATTTTTGGCACTCAAAGGTTATCGTATCAATGTATAAATGCATGGATTGTCTATAAAAAAGTTTGAATAAGTGCAATATGAGCAAAGTCTACTATCACAGACTATCAACTCTTTACAATTTGCGATATATCTAATTTAGCCAGTGCAAACTGTTCATAACATCTTCAACTTTATTGAGCTCGTGTCACTAAACGCAGTGAATTGCTCGAACAAACAAACCCCTATTGGCCTGAGCAAACAATGATATTGGGGTTTTAGCACAGATTATATTGGTAGTAAAACTATACGTATAAATTCTGAGATCGTCACTTTAGTGGATATCTTTGTTTTATCTCCAATCCCTTATTGTCTTGAGGCAGATTACTTTATCGTCTGTTATTGTTTCATGTGTTTATGTTTGAGTAAATTTTGTAGACGCGCTTGGTTTATCTATGCGTGGGTTGTTAAACTTAAAATGTATTTGAAGTTCAGGCAACCTAGAATTGTATAGCCAAATATTAGTTTGTATTGTTATTGTTGTTTCTGTTGAGAAATTGGATGCCTCAAGGAGATTACTTAGGACCCCTGGTATTCCTAACCTAGGCTAACCTTGTGACAGTGGCAGTCATATTTTTTAAAACAAATGTTTATTTGGTAAGTATAATACGAACCACAAAATGTCATATCAACTGATAAGAAACTTAGTCTTTTCCTGTAGGAATGAAAGTGTATGAAAAAAAAATCTGTTTTAATCTTATGTTTTGTTGTGCGTGCAACTGATATTTTTATTTCAAGATTTTTTTATACTTACGTTTGTTCATTTATTATTATAACTAACTTTTTATCCCTGTAAATCATTAGTCTAATCATGAGCAGAGGTTATTTTGTAATGTAAAATGTTTGCAGGGAACAGAGGGATTTTAGCATAATCCCTCTGTGATGCATGCTCCCTCTGGAATCACATTTCTCATCTCTCTTGAAGCTCTTTTTTGTCGGTAATGCAACAACTGGTGTACTCCGCAGTAATATTATTTAAAGAACCTGCTTTCTCTTTGTTTTTACCATACCTTATAATAAGAATTAGCAAAGGATTATGAATAATTCTCTATTTGATGCTCGTGATGTGATAACTTGGTCATTGTACTTAATAATTATGAAAAAATCCCCCATCATAATACAAGAGATTATTTAAATGATTTCATCATAAGAAATAGAAATTGTAAACTGAGCTGCTATTTATATAGGGTTGCTAATAAAATGGTGGTGGCTGATAATACCGTTGTTTTGAACAATCAATCACAACTTTTACGATCCTGTTATAAAAAGAAAGAAAAGTGAAAAGATAATTGACAGGCGAAAAATCGCGAACGCTTTCGTTTCCTTAAGAAGATAAAATTTAGATTTGTTACTTTCAAATCCGATGTTATAATCACAAGTTACGTCTGGATTATCCTTAGCCCGTTTGCAATAAATCCCGGGACACATAAAAATTGGGATGATCGAAAAAGATTCCGATTCACAGGCCACTTTGAAACGAGCTTAAAAATGGATAAAGTTTCTGGAATCCCCCAAGAATTTACATAAACTGATCGGGGAAAAGCTTTGATTCCTTTTATATTGATTGATTGTTATTTTTTGTATCAGTTTTTTTTTGCGTATTTGTGCCAGCCATTTCAGAAAACTAAAAGTCTTGTCACTATAGATTTAAAATCGATGAATTTGTCACACTGATATCAAATTTAAGATAAATTATTACTATTCGATTTGACCTTAGCAATCGTTTCCTAGAAGCTTTTTAGTTGCAATCATTTTTTTTACTTTATTTTTTGTTATCAGGCAATGTGGTGGATTTGACAACGGACCAATGCAAGGGGTAAGAAGAATAGGAGCTAGGAGTTCTCCAGATCTGTCTCCAAGTACTTCTGTTTCAAGACACCTTACTTGGCGGGTCACAAGCGCAACCAGGTTGGAGCTACTATCTCGAAACTTTTCTGGAATACTATTGTAATTAACATATTTGACAAAGCATCCGAGATTTGTTTGAATTATGTTCTGTTATAAAATAATCCTGGAATTATAAGTAGTGCTTCTGTATTCAGGGGCCCTATTTTTGAATCACTCGACGTGGCGTCGAGCGCTCGTTTCTACTGATTTTCGTTCGAAATTTGACTTTCCATATTTTTGAATTGCTCGACCGCAACGAGTGCCCCTACCCACTCGTTTACAGTCGAGCGATACGGCACGGCGAGCGATATTCGTTTCTACTTAAAAGCAAAGATTTTTGTTTAACAGTCAATAGAAACATGGATATTACGTTCCGTTTTCGATGTGGTAGTTACCAGTTTTCTCTAAATTCTGTATGGAACGGATAAAATCCAACATTTCGTATTATGTTGGCAGCACGGAAACGAACGATTCAAAAATACGGAAAATCGGCTTCATGCGACTTGGAAGACGAGTGTGACTTAAGTCGCGTGCGACAAAACTATGTCATACGAGCGATTCAAAAATAGAGCCCCAGATCCCTGATCCCTCTAGTGGGATAAAATAGTGCTTTGTTTGATAGGTGGAAAGGCTTATTTCCAAATCTGTTTATGATTATGATTCAATGTCTCAATGATCTCCAAAGTAGTTAAAATAAGCTTTCTGAAGAAGTTCTTTGCCACAATATAATTGTGATCATTGTAGTTAAGTATTTATTCAATGGTAATATTTTAGGACTCAGCGAAACAAGATCGGCGTTAGCGTCTCCCATCCCCAACTGAGTTATATGAATGGCTGCGGGGGAGGAGGGCTGAACCAGAGAAGAGGACGAGATGTAGCCACGCAAACTCCTCCCAGCATAGCGGCAGAGACCAGGAGAGCCAGGCTCATGCCCATCAAGTTGACGTTGGCCACACCGAACGCTTTGACTCTTAGGTAAGTTATTTCTTTTTTGGGATCTCAGCGAAACATTAAATTTGGCGCTTCATCTTCATTAGCCTTTTTAATGTTCCCATTGCTAGGGCACAGGCCTTATTTATGGAAGGATAGCAGGATGGATCACGATTTCCGAAACTCGAAGAAGCTTGAGATATACTAAGTTTTTGGTCGCCTGCAATCACAGGTAAAACACGCTATGCCCCTATGCGAAGAAATCATTAAAAACGAGAGAAATCATTAAAAATAGCTTATCTGAAGGTATGTTTATAAACTTAACGGTCTCTACTGTTAATTAGTACTGTATTTTCATTACACGTTTTGTAAGCATAATATGCCCGTTAGAAGTTTATAAACTGAAAAATAATATTTTAATCACTAAGTTTGATATTGTATTATCCAGCGAACTAAAATCTATGGAACAAGCATTGCGCTCAATAAATGGCACCACACGAAAAGTACAACTAAGTGGATGGAGCTAAAAATGCTGGCATTTAATTATGCAGCACAAAGCGTCTGAGCACTGGTCGCTTATTAGTGACCATTATTTATATACTCATAGATATTTTATATAATCAACGAAACAATTTGATATGATTTTCTGCATATTTTTACTGCCTTCTTTGCGTCTTTTACACAATTTGACAACACAGGACGTCATTTCTAATAAACTTTCTCTTTCTCTCTTTTCTCTACAATTTGTAAAGGAAGAACACTAACGTCAGTCACCGGGTGCGTGACTGCCCCAATAAAACTGAGCAGGTTGTACTTTTTCGGCCACGTGGTGCCATTTTTAAGCAATATTTGTTTGCAATAACACTTCCATAGATTTTAGTTCGCTGGTATTATCATTTAAATAAAATGGGTCAATTTGTAACTAAAAGGTGACTTCTTTGAGTAAAAATATTCCGAGGGACCAATTTACTCTGTTAATACACCTCACGAAAAGTAATTTACATTAAAAGTTAAAGTTAGTATGTTAACATATTAAAATTTTAAGTTTAATACAGTTGTTAATAATTGCGATGTAAGCACCTAAATTTTTGTAAACATCATTAAAATGTCTACTTTTACAACTTTTTTTTTATATTGCAACGTTTATGAGTAATAAACAAATGAATCAAAAATAATATAATAAAGATCGTAAAGAGTGAAGACAAAAGTTTTTTTTTAATTTGTTATGTGAACTCCAAAGGACATCATCCATTTTGGTCCAAATGTGAAAGTGCCGACAAAAAGGCAAAAGTGCTTTATTCTGATAGATTTATCTCCCTAAGCATTTCTTATTATGGCACCGAAGCTGTAGCACCGCTGTACTTGATTTTAATTGAGTTCAAAAATTCTGTCTTTGACGTCACGTGGATTAAGTCATTTGGGCGAATCATATAACATCAAAGGTTTTGAATGCCTTTTGGATAATATTAGTAGGAAGGGTTGCAAGCACAGATCTATCTGTGGTTGAAAGCATACTTGTTAGAAAAGACTAATCAATCCCACCAATTGTTTGCTTTTGCCAATTGTGATCATGAATCAAATCTGCGAAAATTGGGTACAACCCTCTTCATACATCATACTGGAAATTGGGTGTAAGTTTATCCTGACAATATATGGGTTCTACAAAAGGTTCACATATTCAAACTAAAACAGTTCAATCCGAACTAGCTATAGGGGCCTTGTTAAAATCCCTAAGGTTAAAATGAAATGTAGTATTTGGATGAATTATTGCTCTGGCACCAGGCCCTATTTCACATAAGGGAAATATTGGTTCCATTTTGATTTCATAAAACTTGCGAACTTAAAAATCTTTGTCGGATGGCTGTTTTTTTTTTCATGAGCTTCGAACCTCCAATCTTTTTAATTACTAATTTGTCAATAACTTTAATATATTTTCTTAAATGCGACGACATTTTATGCAAAAAATAAATAAAATGGATTAATACTCTTCATCGTTTCGATGACTTGTCTAATGTGCGTAAAATCTACCATTACTCCGAAAATTGCACAATTCATTGGAAACTCAGTTTTGTAATTCATTAGGTTGTTAAAACACGTCATGTGTACAGAATTTTAATGAGTCAATTACGTTTGTGCACAATGTTTCATGCGTATTTGAATTAACACTGCTATAATGAGTGTAGGTAAGAACATCAAGAACCATTTCAATTGGTTTGGTTGAATACTAACGTTAACCTATAATAATTATAACTTGTTAATTAGTGTTCTCATCATTAATTAAAAAAAAACAATTGATACTAACGAAGTTAATCAAACTACGTCTTTATTTTGAATAATTTACGTAGTTTTTATTTTTATTTTCGGCTGAATATCAAATTTATTTTTAAGGAAGATAATATCGACAGTCCATCAGCCTTTTTTGATGTCCCCACTGCTGGGGCAACAGGCCTTCCTTATGGGTGGTAAGGAGGATGGGCCATAACCCACCACGCGGGCCCAGTGCGGATTGGTGGGTGTTAACGACTGCAAATGCAGCCGGGACCAACGGCTTAACGTGCCTTCCGAAGCACGGAGGAGCTCGAGATAATAAATTTTTGGTCACCCATCCCATGACCGACCCTTGCGAACGTTGCTTAACTTCCGCAATCGCTGGGCCAGGCGCTAAACCACTGCGCCACCGAGCTCCTCAATATCGACAGTACTTAGCATTAACTTTTGAAGCTGAGAACCTATTACAAAAAGAAATCACAATAGAAGGACGATGTTCGTTAATCGATTTACTTGAATTTGAACCTCATACATGAGTAAATAATGTCACAGAGTGGGACGAACGTGTTTTGTATGAAAGTCTGCCGGTGGTCGCGTCGCTTCAAGCGCGAACAATATGAGAGACAAATTAGTTGAGGAGACAAAACTTGCTCGTCACTAGCTCGTAGAAATACAATGCTTTCATCAATTTGTTAATCAGTCTAACCATTTCCCTTCAGGTTCCTAGCAAATCGCAAAAAAGGGCGGGCTCTCTCTGCGAACGCGGTGGCCAACGAGCAGAAGGCGACCAAGGTGCTCGGCCTAGTGTTCTTCACATTCGTGCTCTGCTGGGCGCCATTTTTTCTACTCAACATACTCTTCGCTTCGTGTCCTGCTTGTATAGTGCCTGGTGAGTTTTTTTAACAATGATAGTATTTCAAACATTTCAATGAAACCTTAGTGGCCAACAAGCAGCTGATGACGACCAAGGTGCTCGGCCTAGTGTTCTTCACGTTCGTGCTCTGCTGGTCGCCATTTTTTCTCCTCAACATACTCTTCGCTTCGTACTGTGACTTTCCATTTTGAACCTATGTTCATGGCACGGTTATTTATGAATATTGTATCATGTATTAATACCAGCAACCCCCTTAATAGGGGGCTGAAGCAATGCCCCACCTATCTAGATTCTAGACATAATCTAGATTCTAGATGCTATCCGCATTGTTTTGTGGTATGCGTCCCAGACTCAAAAATACCTCCACTGGCATAATACAATTAAAAGCATATTAACAAAATTGATATTATTAAAAGAACAGTTTCAAAAGGTACTGCTACATAATGATCTCTCTTATTGCCAACCCAACACCAAATCTGTGCCTGTGTGAAGTTTGTGTTTTGAATGAGTAAATGTTTGTTTCCAAACATAGAGTTATTGTAAGATGTACCTGATCTATTTCCCTGGATTAAACGATTATTATCGTTTCCTAATCTTCGAATGAGGTACCAACTTACTAGTTGGTGATCTATTACTCCTAGCCTTTGACTTGGCATTTCTAGACAAGCTAAAAAGCCAACCTAATTTAGACACACCTCAGTGCTAGAATTAACAACAGGCAAATCATTAAGTAGACTAATGTTATTAAATGAAACATACCGAAAGGGAACTTATAGCTTAATATCACTTGCTCCTTCAGCACTAAGCACTAAATATTTTCTATGACATCTGTCTGACACTTCCATCCTCCTCCGTAACCTCGCTCCGAATCCCCCAAACCACGCTTTGCTCTCGCGTCTCATCTCATCCCTACCACTGCAGTCCTTTCTTTCCCATGGTCAATTGTTTCTCACAACCTTCCAAGAATTCTAAAGCAATTAAAATCCTCAAATTGCACTCTACACGTCAAACCCAAAGATAAATGTCTCATTGACACAATGTTTCCTGATACTAAACAAATATTGAGAGCTATTTGTGTCACAAATGCTCTTATTTATTAGCATTTTTAATACCACTTTTCAATATTCAGCATAAGTTTACAAGTGGAGTCAATATGTAATAATTTATGGAACCCTTGTAAAGTGTTTTGTTGGGTTGAACCATAGTCCAAGTTACGTACGGTATATGTATAGTAAACAGTATTATTCAGTTAGGTAAAGTTGAAATATTTCCATTATATTTCTTTTATGGCGTCACAGTACCCTGCTTGTATAGTGCCAGGTAAGTATTTTTAATAATGATCGTATTTCAAACATTTCAATGAAAATTTTAGTGTCCGAGCAGAAGGCGACCAAGGTGCTCGGCCTAGTGTTTTTCACCTTCGTGTTCTGCTGGGCGCCATTTTTAACACGTTTTTATTAGGTTGCTTTCTCGTTTGTGTTTTTGTTTGTGGGTTTGTTTCACCACAAAGTTTGGGAACGATTTTATACTAGCTTTCCGATGAGCTAGAGACTTGAAACTTTGAATATAGGTCAGAACTAGAAGGCAATATAATGTTATGGTAGCAATGAGCTGATCTGATGATGGAGTCGGAAGAAGGCCACAGGAACTCTATGATGAAACCATACAACCCCATTGTGTTTGGACTCGTTAGAAGCGTCTTGACAAGTACTCTAATGGAAGACGAGGTCCAGGGTCTGATGATGAAGCTGAAAGGCCATGCCATAGGAACTCAATATTGAAACCGTGCTAACCCATCAAATTTGGGCTCGTTTGAATCGTCTTGATGAGTTCTTTGTTAGGAAATAGTTTCCAGGGTCTGATGATGGAGACGGAAGAAGGACACAGGAACTCTTTAATAAAACCACGCTACCCCATCGAGATTGGGCTCGTTTGAATCGTCTTGACGAGAACTTTGTTGAGAAATAGTGTCCGAGGATCTGATGATGGAGCCGGATGAAGGCCATAGGAACTCTATAATAAAACCATGCAACTCCATCGAGTTTGGGCTCGTTTGAATCGTCCTGACGAGTTCTTTGTTGGGAAATAGTTTCCAGGGTCTGATGATGGAGCCGGAAGAAGAACACTGGAACTCTTTAATAAAACCACGCTACCCCATCGAGATTGGGCTCGTTTGAATCGTCTTGACGAGAACTTTGTTGAGAAATATTGTCTGAGGATCTGATGATGGAGCCGGAGGAAGGCAATAGGAACACTAATAAAACCATGCAATTCCATCGAGTTCGGGCTCGTTTGAATCGTCTTGACGAGTTCTTTGTTGGGAAATAGTTTCCAGGGTCTGATGATGGAGCCGGAAGAAGGACACAGGAACTCTGTACTTAATAAAACCATGCAACCCCATCGAGATTGGGCTCGTTTGAATCGTCTTGGCATAGTAAAATCAAATAAGTAAGTCGTCTTACTCATTATACGCCCGAACGCGGTTTGTATGTGAGCGCGGCCGTACGTATGCATCGTCGCACGCACACACCGACACAAATTAAAGGTGATAGCGGTGCGTCAGTCGTGGCTGCGTCGTACTTAATACCGCCCGCGCTCAGCCGCTCACGCACGCTCCGCCGTACATGTACACTACCTACTTACCTCTTTTAAATACAAATTCGTGAAGTTTACCTCTAGAAAATATTGCAGTGTTTATGGATGTCTAAATAGCAGTTTGTCTGATTCGGAATTGTCTTTCTTCGCATTATGGTCGGTATACATTTTGATTAGTGTTTAGTGCGAGTGGCTCGTTTAGTGTTTAGCAAAAAACACGTGCGGACAGTCTCTGTTTAGTGTTAAGTAATTGTTTTTTGCTAAACACTAAACGAGCCACTCGCACTACACACTAATCAAAATGTATACCGGCCATTACCTAGCGAACAAGAACGGTGAGTACCTATCTAATCTACTACCCTACTATATCATACGTAGGAACTAATTAAATAATGTGTTAGCTATTACATATCTGAAAGTGTTTAGGAAATACCTAGTTCTGCTCCGAATTTCATTGACCAGATACCAATTTGTGGTTTGATTTAATAGTTCACTAAGTATGCCCCACCGCGAAAAGAAGGGACCAATTACTTAAGTAGAAATTTGTATAAATCAAACTAAATCTTAGGTAGGTATATAAGCAATAAACTTGAGTAGGTAGGTTGTAGTTGTGGTTGTTGTTAAACATTGTAGACAGCTCCTAGTCTATGTACAAAAATAATTAAAAAAATATATTATAGATCCCTGATGCTTACCCTACAGGGGAAAATTGTTTTATATAAAGATTGCCTACATATGCATTTTGACGATTGAATAAACTATAAGCGACAGCCCTACCAGTCAGCCAGTGTTTAGGCTATTATCGCTCGCTCACAGCTCCAGTTGGCCTACTTATTTGATTTTTCTATGGTCTTGGCGAGTGCTCCGATAGGAGTTGGTATATTTTTTTAGTTCTAGCTAGTTAACTAAAAAGCAGAAAATAATAATTTACTGAAAAAAAAACTTTTTTAAAACGGACTAAATTATTACAAAATAAATCGGACTAAAAACATTAAAACGGACTAAAAAGTAAAAATAAATTCTTCTGTAAATATTTATAACCCTACCTACAGAAATTTTAAACCAAAAAAACGTGGGGCGCATGCTAAATATAAATATGGATGATAAATTTTACAAAATGCGCCCCACGTTTTTAGGTTTAAAATTTCTGTAGGTAGGGTTATAAATATTTACAGAAGAATTTATTTTTACTTTTTAGTCCGTTCTAATGTTTTTAGTCCGATTTTTTTGTAATAATTTAGTTCGTTTTAAAAACGTGTTTTTAAAAAAGTATTTTTTTCGGTAAATTTTTCTGCTCAACATGCTCTTCAAGTCGTGCTTGTGTAGTGCCAGGTATTTATTTATACAACAGATCAGTGCTTGGTATTTACCTGATGTTTACTTATGATGGGCCGAAGGTGGAAGTGCACTACTCCCGGAATCCTCGACCGCTGAGAAACTGGCTATCTTACCTCTATCTGCCGGAACAAAACAATGTAATTTTTTATGGTATTTTATATTATATTCCTTTTCTGATATCCCTTGAAATAAAAATACAAATTACTGGATAACCTAAGTTTTAGACCTGTTTATTTGTTGTTATGTAACTGTTCCTGGTTTACTACAACGTTGATAAACATTTCGATCAATCAAGTGGCAAAACGGAGGTAGGCCCATCTCTCGGGAAATTAATTCGTTTCGGGAAACCGCGATGTTTAAGCCGAGGAAAAATTTACGGATATGAATAATAACATACGATTTTTTCTATTTGTTTAGGCTCGGTACGTAATGTTTTGTTAAGCAAACCAAAACATAGCTGACGTTCTTTTTAAATAACTGGTTGTTTAATTAAAATGTTGTTGTTTTGTTTACACATTCATCGTACAAACGGGTTATTTTGTTTTTATAATTAATTTTTAATTAAATTATAAAATAAACATTATTGTTCTTTGTGGTTGATAGAATCAGTCTGGTGTTGCCATGTTTTGTGAATTTGATGAGTTAAACGAAAACATTGTTAATTTATCTGTGGAATGAATGAAAAGAAAATTAAACTGTCAAAATCATAAGTTTTCCTTTGAACGCAAATTTGATTATAATTGCATTTTTATCTAGGCTCGTTCGTACTGAATAAAATAAAATAACTTACCCCCTAAAATACGGCTGGGCTATTGTCATGCTCGAGTTAAAAAACCCAAAGTTTGTTTTTTGAACCCGGGACCCCTGCGTCTTATACGGGTAAGCAAACCACTAGACCACAGAGTCTTACTTCCTTACTAATATTATGAATGCGAAAGTCCGTTTGTTTGTTACGCCTTCACGTCTTAACTACTGGAACCGATCATCATGAAATTTTACATACACGTTGTCAGGAGTACAGTACAGAGAAGGACATATTATTACCTTTCATTCATCTAGAAAAAAGTATTGTTCCTGAAGGATAGCAAACAATTTCCCACGCAGACCAAATCACGGGTGGCCGCTAGTATATTATACTAGTGGCCGCCCGCGACTTCATCTGCGTCTGGATAGGTTTTTTGCTATCCCTCGGGAACAATACTTTTTTCGGGATAAAAGGTACCCTATGTCCTTCCCTGTACCCCTGACAACGTATATGCAAAATTTCATGATGATGGGTTCAGTAGTTAAGACGTTAAGGCGTAACATTAGGTCTTAACAAGTTTATTAAAACAAAGACTAGGAACGCAGTTCGCGCTAAGCTCACTTCACCTGTTGTAGCTAAGTATTATAATATCGTTTTGAACTTCTTCATTGAAGAATACCAAATGACAGAAGCGTATTTTTATAGAACTCTAAAATTTTTATGAACGTGAATCTTTCAAGATTAACTCGATAGCTATTTCAAGCGGTACTGTTCATATTTTATGGCATCCAGGATCAAAGATAACTGAATCATATTGGTCCCTGCTGTAGTTTGGCAGATCCCGAAGCGTAGATGCAAGATAGTAGAAAATTGCTTTTAGTGTAAAAATGAATTGATAAAAAAACATGATTTTCAAGTTTCTGTATGATATTGCCTGGGGACAAAGGAGCGCGTTCACTTAGGATACTTTTGAATACCTACTTACTTTACGTGAAACGCTAAATGAATAATGAGAACATAATCATTTTGCTTGTCATTTCGAATACCTTGACTGAATTTGATAAGAAACGTGATTAATTTGACGATTCGCTTGCTTCGGGTTAGCGACCCAAAGGCAATCTAAAAGGGATAAATATTTAGTTTTAAACTTTTAATCTCGTAATTGTGGAGCTCGGTGGCGGATTGCGGAAGTTAAGCAACGTTCGCAAGGGTCGGTCATGGGATGGGTGACCAAAAATTTATTATCTCGAGCTCCTCCGTGCTTCGGAAGGCACGTTAAGCCGTTGGTCCCGGCTGCATTTGCAGTCGTTAACACCTACCAATCCGCACTGGGCCCGCGTGGTGGGTTATGGCCCATCCTCCTTACCACCCGTAAGGAAGACCTGTGCCCCAGCAGTGGGGACATCAAAAAAAGGCTGATAGACAATCTCGTAATGAATATTTAGTTTAGTTTTAACAAGGGATCACTTGAATCTTAATTTTAAAAGCTATTTAAGTATATCTCTTTTCACCCAACAAACCATGTTGACCCCGCATGGAGGGTAATGGACAATCTCTTTACCCAACCATAAAGGAAGATCAGTGACCATGCAGTGGAGACATTAAAAATGCCTTATGATGATTATGATGATGATATCTTTATGTCACTCAATTGTTCTTTAATGGTCTTGGTGATGACTGGATCACTGATGCCGAAGAGCACGGAAGCGGCCGAATGGTCGTCTCAATTTACTGAACGAGAAATGATAGAGATAATAAAAAAGCAGCATAGAGATATGTTTTTAAAAATTATTGTACGTTAGAAATAGCACAGTCTACCAGTGGCGAAGGGTCCATACAAGTCGATTCCCATCGGCTTACCTTTTAGAAATCCCACCCCACTTCACTATGCAGATCATAGCATTTTTGTAGAACGGCTTACCTTCGTCATAATTTCACCCCTCGCCATTGCAGTCTTACTACTGTGGAAATAGTTATGAGCGATGACTGATAAATGTAGGCCACATTGCATGCAGAAACTGATAACTGTAGGAATAAAAAACCTCCTTCAAAAACCTAAAAATAAAAACAGCTTCAAAATCAAAAAGCTCTAAAAAGAAGCTCTAAGAAAAAGTCTGTCAAATTCTGCCATGAGCGCTTCAAGATACGCCCTATGTATCTAGATACGCCAATGATAGACGTGATAATTACTTTGATGAAGCTTCTAAAAATGTTGAATAAAATAATAATTTAATAGTAACATTGTCGTTATAACGGTTTTGTCAATTGAATTTTCAACAAATTATACTACATATTGTATTACAAACAGAAATTTTGCAATTCAATTTCAATAGCAATCATTTTGATGAAATATATCTTTGGAATAGGAACCTGGCCGTCTTTGATATTGAACGCTCGTTAATTCAATGATACCGTCTAATATTATTGGGATCTATATTGAAATGGGAAAGAATACCGTTTGTTGAAACACAATGGCGGAAGATAACAAACGAATTTGATCGGAATTTGAATTATTGTCTTTGAAATGTTTAAATAGGCACTTAACTGAATACCTGTTGCTTTTTCTTGGAAAATGTTTCTCTGAGTAGTTATTTTTATTGGTACTGTATCGTTCCTTATTGAAAAGGTATAAAAATGCAGAGTCATCATTAATATCATATTATTAGGAATAATATTAAGACAGCTGTGATGATGATAAAAACTTATAACTCACTAGTGGCACCTCGCGTTTAAAATTAATTCCGAAATTTTCCCAGAAATAGAGTTTGCTTATGGTCAAATCTTTTTACTTCATAAATTAACATCTAATATTCGATATACCCAACGAACTAAGATTCTTAGTTCGTTGGATATACTCGTACCTAAATAGATATTAGATATACGCATAATATAACATCGCGACTGGTTTTAATATTAATATTAAGTATATTGTTATTTTATTCATGCATTTTCTGGATCATGATAAAATACGAATATTGATATTGGTAGTAACCTATCACTTTGTCAACAGAGCATGTGGTGGACATCTGTCTGTGGCTGGGCTATGTGTCCTCTACCATCAACCCCATCATCTACACCGTCTTCAACAGAACCTTCAGAGGCGCCTTCTTAAGACTTCTGAGATGCCACTGTAACAGGTAACTTGAGTCTTATTTCTTTTGTTTATTAGGCTTCGAATATAGTGTCTTGTCCATGTCACTCATATGCCCTTTTATTTTAAACTGTTGTAAGTAGTTTAGTAGCAAAGCCAAATGATTTATTCGACTCATTGTACATACTTTTCTTTCCAAACTCACCACCATAAAGCCTGTTTATCTTTTCTCTCCTCTTCTTTGCAGTCTAGATTTAACCGTCGACTAATCGCACCTTAGAAATCCCACAGCACTCTACCGACTTCATATTCGTTTTCTGTCCATGCTGTTCGTCAATGGAACTCACTACCAGAGGACGTCAGAAAATCTGAGAATCTCAAGTCCTTTAGAGATAGATTAAGTAGTTACCTATTTAATTTCCTCTTCTTCTGATTGACTATTTATTTATTTTCTCTTTTATCTTATTTGCATTTATCTTTAGATATAACTATTGTTTGTTTTTATGTACACACTTCTTCTTCCCTTTTTATAATTGCAACCACTCACCTATTTCCTATTTTTCCTATTTGCTATTTGCCTGGAAGAGATTGCTGCTGAGCAATAAGGCTGCCTCTTGTATTCTTTCTTCTTTGTATTTTTGTCCTCTTTTCTGTAATATTTTTACATGTGTGTAATTAAGCGTAATTTATTATTATTGTTGTATATTACATAGTATTATATTATCTGTGATATTACCTACTAGACAATCAAAACCTAGATAAAAACAAATCAAAATAAATAATTGTTGAATTTTTTAGTAGGTAAATCTAAAAAGGAATGGACGTAACTCTTCCATTTACTAATCAACTAAAATGTAGTCAAAAGTTTCAATATTTCACAATTTAGTCAAATTATTGAGGTTTGTATGTGTTCCAAAAATTTTACTGAATTATTATGGATTTAGAGTTCATTCATATACACTACACGCATCAAAAGAGATTATCTTGTTTACGTAAATTAATCATGGAAATAATGAATGCGTCTTGCTATCTTTGTGAGTTTTTTTTTTCCTATATTTAAAAACTATTTCTTTTTCACTCTTAACTGCACATATACTTCAATAAAGGTGCCGACATAGGTACAAGTACTATTTCTGTCGTGTTGTGTTGTGTCGTCGCGACAGAAGCGCGACAGAAGGGTATCGGTTTCATACATTATTTTAGCCTTTAATGTGGTCTGATATACCCATTTATTTTAAGATATACTCAAAATTAACGGTGTATAAAACTAATTAATTAGTATACCTCAATGATAGATGTTTAGGTACCTAAAAATTGTATCAAAATAGGTAGGTACCTAATTTAAACACCACACGAAGCATGATGCAGATCTTATTTTCATGATTTGAAATATATAACATAACATCTAAAGTTCCATTTTTACGAGTAGGATTTCCACAAGTTTTACTTTACTTGGCACTTGGCACGGTTTTTGACCTTGACAAAACTTTTACTTGGCAAAGTCGACAGAATATCATGAAGCTTGAATTGAACCGTCTTTTCAACATGTTTTTATAAGATTGCTTTCTCGTTTATTTGTTTGTTTGTTTCTTAAATATAATGTTATCCTGTCCTTTTGATTGTTAGTGGCCATTTTAAATAATTGTGGTACTTATTTATCGGTCACACTTGTTAATGCACCTGAGAGTCTAATCTGAAAACTTACCCTCGATAACGGACAAGGTTCTTTCCGCTTTGTGTCGTCATTATCTTTTGAAAAAGGTTCAAACTTGTGTAAAATGTTTTCTTTTTCATGGTAAGCTCTCCATTTTCGTCGTCGTATGCAATACCACTACACCTTGGACGAATTAACCACTGGACACGTAACGTAAGAAAAATGTATGAAATCACGTTCAACCAATTTTTGCGGGGCGAGGGGGATTACACTTGTCAAATAATAACAATGTTATAGGGTGATTTAGCCGGTTTTCGGCCATAATTGCCGGCCAAATATTATGGATTGTGAAACTCGTACATTAATTCTCGGCCAGGCGGCCGAAAAGCAAATGACCTCCCAGAAATGCATTTCGTCACCCGGCCATCAAATTTAAATGTATCACACCGAACACTTTACGCGTTTAAGTCAAAATAACAGTACTAAAACTAATTTACCATACTCACACTCAATTGCAAGAACCTTCACTTTATATCTTCTTTAGCTAATGCCACTTTATCGCTAATGAAATCATTAACATAATGGTTTCATTAGTTTGTTGCATCAAACTACTTTAGGCTAAAAACTTAATCCTTTAACTAATGAGAGCCTTAAACATTGTTGCCAATAATAAAGTTAAAAAATGAATGGGATGACCGAATGGTTGAGTTTTGTTTTGAAAAGTATTCAAAGTTTGTATATAAAATGGCCAAAAAAACGCGTTTGACACATAGTATGGTTTGACAACTTATTTACCTAACCTTTGAATAAAAACTCAATATTTAAAACTGAATGTTTTTTTTATTTCTTAGTATACCTACATATAAGAGAAAAATCAACATCTACATACTAGGAGAATATTGTCGCGATATTGTGTTTACAAGGGCTGATCGCACAGATGTGTCATTTTGATGTGATGTACCAGGGGCAGTAGAACTGTCTTTGTTCGCCAAATCAGCTAGTCCCATCTGGAAGGACCCTGTCGCGAATAACCGCAAAGTGATCAGAAGCTGGATAAGACCACAAACGGCCTTACTCCTCAGGGTTTGTGGCTCCAGATTGAGGCGGTCTCGAAGCAGCAGCGCTGCCTCCTTTGAAATTCGGGAGCGCAGCCGGAATTTTTCTCCGTCATGTTTTTCGAATAAATTTATTGGTGGCGACAAGGAACATCTTCTGGATCCGATAATGACGATAGGCTGGTCGGTCAACGACGTATTTGGCGAAAATACAAAGTAAACACGATGTGAAATTGGTTTAAGGCTCCAGCACACCGGATGCGTAAGCGTATGCGTAAGCGTGCACGTAGACGTACCATGACGTTGTAATGCCTGAAACTTTATGAGACATGGCACACCGCTTGCGTAACGTACGCGTGCACGTAGACCGATGCGTAACCCTACGCATTGCAGCTCTCATGAGACAACCAGGCTGCGTACTTACGCAGAGCGGAACGGATTGATGACGTTGTACTCAATGGCATTCCCTATTGGACGTCACACCGAACAAATACGAACACGCACGTATCTTTCCTGCGCGTCACTACGCGCGTGACCACGCGCGTAACCACGCGCGTGACTACGCATTCAGTTGTTTTGTTCGGGTCCCCCACCTATGAAATTTGCTTTTTTTCTTACAAATAGAGAACTTCGTCACTTCTATGAATTTAAACTAGTCATCAATTGCTTGATATCACTACATACATATTATAAAACAAAGTCCCTCACCGCGTCTGCTTGTCTGTCTGCGCTTCGCGTTAAACTCAAAAACTACTAAACGTATATTCATGCGATTTTTACCAAATGGTAGAGTGATTCCTGAGGAAGGTATACTTAGGTGAATTATAAGTTGATCGAGGTTTTATGTATGTAGAAATATGAAGAGGTCGGCAAAAATTAAGCCGCCTGGGAAGCCTAGCATCGAAAGCACTGCATAAACTTCTGAGCTCTCACAAAATAAATAATGTATTATGGAATGGGGAATGTCCGAAAAAAATCAAATCAAATCAAAGGTCACGTTGGCAAAAAAAGGACTTGACCCGCCCTCGCTTCGCTTCGGTGTACTATCCCCGTCAATTGGTAATGCGCTGGAACCTTGTCAAATTAACATACACATCAACGTCATCCGCAACTAAAAATGACAAAAAAAAACCGGCCAAGTGCGAGTCGGACTCGCGCACGAAGGGTTCCGTACCAAAAAAACAGCAAAAAAATCACGTTTGTTGTATGGGAGCCCCTCTTAAATATTAATTTTATTCTGTTTTTAGTATTTGTTGTTATAGCGGCAACAGAAATACATTATCTGTGAAAATTTCAACTGTCTAGCTATCACGGTTCATGAGATACAGCCTGGTGACAGACAGACAGACGGACAGCGGAGGCTTAGTAATAGGGTCCCGTTTTTATCCTTTGGGTACGGAACCCTAAACAAGTGCGTGTCGGGCCACGCGCCGTAGGGTTCCGTAGTTACCTTATACCATACGATATTTAATACCAGTATTATTTTTCGTCTGCAAAAATAACTTTGTTTTAAACTTTTAGATTTTTGCATTTACAATGCTATTTTTATATTAAGATGAATAAATAATGAAAAATATTAGAAAAAATCGGCTCACCCGTAGCAACCCGTCTAAGTTGCTACGGGTGAGACGATTTTTTCTAATATTTTTGATTATTTATTCATCTTAATAACTTTGTTTTTCACGGTGTTGGTATGAATCACAAAGTTATATTTGCGGTTTTGGAAAATGTGCTATATCTCAAAAACTAATTATTATATCTCGTTCAACCCAATTTTCGTTGAAAGTGTTTATTAAGATCTACAGCATATATTTTTTTTAGATTTTTCACTCTCTTATTTCAAAAGTTAGAGGGGGGGGGACACACATTTTACCACTTTGGCAGTGTTTATCTTTCAAACGGTTGACTTTGAAAAAAAATCGTCTTAGGAACCTCAATGTCATTTTTAAAGACCTATCTATAGATACCCCACACATGTTGGTTTAAACAAAAATCAAAATTTCAGTTTCAGTTCCATGTATGGGGAGCCCCCCTTAATCTTTTATTTTTTTTATTTTTGTGTTAAATTTGTTAAGCGGTTAAGAGAATACATCTACTTACTAAGTTTCAACTGTATAATCCTAATACTTTCGGAATAAAGTGGCTGTGACATACGGACGGACAGACAGACAGACATGACGAATCTACAAGGGTTCCGTTTTTTGCCATTTTGGCTACGGAACCCTAAAAACAGTAAATTTCTAATCGGAAATAATATATTACTTATTGAATTCTTATTTTCAATAAGAAAGGGTCTAAGTATATAAAAAAATTACAATTGTTTTTCGTTTTTGAGGTTAAAATCATGGCTCTGGCGGCGCATTACCAATTGACGCGGATTATAGTGTGGAATTTGACACGATGTATCTATTATACACAATTATAAACCTTCCTCTTGAATCACTCTATCAATTAAAAGAAACCGCATCAAAATCCGTTGCGTAGTTTTAAAGATCTAAGCATACATAGAGACAGACAGCGGGAAGCGACTTTGTTTTATACTATGTAGTGACATCATTATAATGGCCATAGACATCTATTAATAGTAAAAAAATCCTTATTACTTATAGTATGGCTGCCGCAGCGGCTGGGTATGTGTCAGGGGGTTACGTGCGTAACTACGCGCGTGTACACGCGCGTGTCTACGCATCCGGTGTGCCCGCTGGGTACGCAAGGGACAGGCTGCGTTGCGTATGCGTATGCGTAAGCGTAGACGTATGCGTAACCCGGTGTGTCAGGGGGTTACGTGCGTAACTACGCGCGTGTACACGCACGCGTAACCACGCGCGTGTCTACGCATCCGGTGTGCCCAGGCCTTTAATGGCCCGTCATCGACCCATTAAAAATTATACCTCTTTTCTTTCCTACAATACTTTAATGCAACATTAGGATTTAAAGTGGCACTAAAAAGATAAAAATCTTTCTTGCAATTGAGTGTCAGTAATAAAAATTATGTGTATCAAACCGTAAACAATATTGTAACTTACCTTCCAAAAAACTCACATGCACAATTTTTTTGCTACTTTAACGACACACCTACCGTTAAATTTTCGCCCTTTTTACCCACGACACTACCCTTTTTTTCCCTTCTACACTACCGGCCCAGTAGTATCGTAGGTAAATAAATATATGCATTCCCCACGACACACTACCATTATAAACTTAATTAACTTCTTTAAATCACATTATCAAAGTACCAGGGTAGCATAGATTTAGAGGAGGTCAACATTTTTAAACATAATAAATTGTTAAAGTCCTTATCCGCGCGACCTTGAGCAAGTGAAGGAGGCCTGGTTATGTTTCCGAAATGGCCGAAACCCAAAGGGGGCCGGCAAACCGGCTAAGTCACCCTACTTTGTTTATATACCAAATTTTATTTATTTTACGGAAAATAGCTACTATAATAGGTTGAAATTGTGCTTATGCGTGAAAAGAAAGATTTCTTGATTGCCCGCTATTTTTTTTGCTGAACAAGACGGAGCATTTTGCCCATTTTTGTACCAATGTTTCGCCACGAGCTCTAGCATCACACTGAACGCAATATCGTTTACTGAGGCTATCGGTCACAGTAAGTGGCTAAGGGGTAAAGGTGAATATGGCTGTCATTTCGCGTCCAGTGGTTGATTCGTCCAAGCACTACACCTACTGCCTTGCACGATTTCGACGCCAAGCGGCGAGGGGAAAGACAACCATAGAACAGAGCTAAATTGATAATTAATGTTCCCAAAAGCTTACAGCTGGTGCACTTCCGTCCTGTTCTTAATCTGTAATAATGCAGGGGTTGTTGTTAATTAATTTTAATTAAAATGAACGCTTACAGCTCTTTAGAAAATTGAGTGTAAATTATCGTCTGCTCCCTGTTTTCTTAAATTTCTCTCGGTAGCCCATTTTGTCTTAATAGCGGGAAGTATTTTTTAAGACAATTGGTTAAATCTATAAACATAATTAAAGGCGAAAAATGTTTACTTTTCTTCAGTACCTACCTATGTAAAACTTACATATTTTTTACTAAAAAATAATTCCTTAGTCAATCTTTTAGTGATTTTTTTACCAAACGACGTAATCTATGCAATTGATTAAAATATTTTTTTAAACAAGGATATAAAGATAAAACTTCCCTTCAACTAAGTTCGTTATGTTAAATTTAAAACTTTTTTTCACTCTTATACAGTTTTTTTTATTTAAATCTATTGAAAATCAGATCGATTTATTTTCTTTGACTTTGAAACAATGATGTGTCAGTCGTTTCTCCGAATGATTTTTTTACTTCTTTTCCGTTCATATCGTCACTATGTGAATCCAATGTCAATGTCGTTGCTACCGGAAGATGGCATCCGTTTTGGAAACCTGTCGGATCTGAACTTGGAGGCAGTCCAAGTGACGGAGAAAACAGAGGATCGATACGGTTCAGACCTTGAAATAACAGGCTGTTCTAAAATTTAGTAGGGGTACGAGGCACTCCTTTAAAAATGTAGGTTAGGATAAAAGTTGCCCTCTTTGTACAGTCGACCGCAGAAGTATCTATAATAAAGAGCCATGTCGTGCAAATTATCTGTTTCTGTATAAGCTTGCAAACATATTAAATGTGAGCGTTATTATTGGTGTGATAAGGTTAGGTATGCAGTTATTTCTGAGCATCATTGTTTTTACCCGACTGTAAGAGGGTTATGTTTTTCGCGCGTATCTTGTAAGTTTGTGTGTTTGTATGTAATATTCTTTATTACCTCATATCTTTCAAACGGCGAACGGATTTCTATGATTAAGATATCGTTAGATTTGTCTTGTCAGCCCAAGTGTTCTTAAGAAGGTGGCGTTTTAAAAAAACCAACATGGCGGCTGTACGGTGCTATTATACGTAGTAGAAAAAATTTTTTTTAGAATACTACAATATGGGTGTCAAATTAAAGGGCTTCTTATAAGAATTTCAAAAAGGTATATCATGACTGTAATATATAATAATTAATAACTAAAAGATATTAAGAAAAAAATAAAAAACCCGCCTGCATAAAAAGACAAGTCAATTGGAAAGATGTAAACAAGATTAAATATTAAAGGCAACATAATAACATGCAGTCGGAGGCATGTCGGAGGCATATAATTCAAATCATTCATAACGTCACTTTCTTTATGCATGCCTCCGACTGCATGTTATTATGTTGCCCTTTTCAGTTGACTTGTCTTTTTATGCAGGCGGTTTTTTTATTAATATCAACTTTTATAATTTTGTGGAATAATCGAAACTAAGTGTGAATTTAATCTACTGTATTCTATTCATCCATTGAATGCTAGCGATATGACGTGAAACTTCAAATTAGAATTTCAAAATACTTAAGTACCAGCGTCTTAAAATTATATATCTGTGTCAGCTAAACAATCAACTTTTCCAGTCAAATCTTTCTCTACAAGACATATACAAGTAACAGTATCTGTTTGTAAATTGTTATTCGGTTAGTTTCTATAATGTGTGACCTTTAGAGTTTCTCAAAGTTGTCTATCTATCTATGCTAAACAATCAATGTAATCATTCAAATTTTCAATGGCATCTACAACACAAGTCAATATTCTCAAGATGTATCTTCAGTTGTGTCCATCAATGTTTGTAAAGTGTCACTTCATACCTACCCAATCAATTCAGATGTTTCCAAATCGTTCTAGTTTCCAATCACGTACTTTGAAAGAGGCACATTCAAAGTGAACTAATTAACGCTCTGCTGATTTAGGACCCATAAAATAGAAATTTCTAACACAAAACTCGGTTATTTGGACCTTATGGGCTTCTTATACAGTTCAAAATTGTGATGCCCTTCAGATTGTTTTTGTAGGAAATAGTAATAGCATGTTGGTACTAAGTACTAGTGAAGGGCAGAAAAAGTCCATTTACGAAAACTATTTATAAACATTGTAACAAAAAGGTTTTCCAATGTTACAAGTAAGTTTGGGTATAAAGTGGATGACAACAGTATCAGTTCACTTCTACCTAGCGGAAGTTGTACAGACTGTCTTTTAGATCTTTCCACTTTTTCTGTATCGTTGGAATGGAACTAGGGTTGCCAACTATACTGTTAAAAATAGTATTATACTATTTTTCACTGCATTATACTTTTTACTGTTGAACAAACAAAACGTATACAAAAATACTGTTTTCAGCAAGCGTCACTGGTATCCATAGATCTGTTTAAAAAGTAAACGCCCAAACTACGTTATAGGCGCGCGGTGCAGCGCAGACCTCGTTTCTCAGATGATCGAAGATAATGAGGCTCTTTCAAAAATGACACAAAATTTATAAGTTTTGCGAGAAACACTAAGAAATGTATTAAGACACTAACAATATAAAATACTGTCCTTTTTTATAAAATACTGTTTATTTTTCTATTCCGACCTTAATATACTTTTTATTTTGTAAAAAACAGTTGGCAACCCTAAATGGAACTGACACTGACAGTATAATGCAAATGCTTAAATTTTAATGGAATGTACGTACATATACCTATTACAAAACATATAAGTAAAGTTATTATGAATTCCTGATGAAATTAAATTAGGTAGGTACTTTGTATTGGTAGGTACATAATTACCAAAGAGCAACTGAAAAAACATTGGTAGGTACCTTATTTGGTAGTTAGTAATAGAAAATTAAAGTTAATACTTAAAGTAAATATTAATTTAAATATTGACGTATTTGCCAAAGTGTAAAAAGATGCCTTGATGATTTATTTACTTTATAATGTCATAACACCAATTACCTAATGGTCTCAAGATAACGTCCCGTCCCTCTTAAATAACAATCAATCATTTATGTTACATGCTCTTGGAACAATGATATATTATCCTTTTTTTACTGGTTACTTTTTTAGACAGTTTAATCAGTTTAATCACCTAACAAACATTATTATAAATCGAACACCGAGCGTCACACCCCGTCGCTAGATGGCGCTATTCTCGGGATATCCGCCCGGAAGCGCATCGAACGGGATATGCACATCTTTCTACCCCTGCAATGGTGGGCTACCTATATTAAGGACACGAGCTACCTTTTACGCGAAAGAAAACTATTGTCTAACAACAATAAACTTCAACAGTTTTTTGTGTTTTTATTATTGCAAGTTGAAAACCTGGGGTCTAATCGCACTAATTTTCAACGATCATACCAAAAATAAATCTTTACCGTTTCAGTTTTATTTACAGAAAAATGCTCGCTGTAGTTTTGTGATAAATTGTTGGCATCCTAGGTTCTATGGAAACTATGGGCTATGCTAGGCTAGGCTATGCCTATGGAACCTAGGATGCCAATCTTGGACATTTAATCGCCGCCCTAGTACTTGAATGGCCAATCGACCACTGAGCAAATTTTACAGGACACATTTTTATAAGTTAGTTGTCGATATTATTAGAAATTTTCTAAAATCTTTCTTGCATTAGAAACATGCAGTATTTAAGTAACATTCGGAAAAAAATAAAAATAATTAAAGTGAAGTATAACATGTAATCAGAGTTACTATAGTTTGAAATAAAAAAGTCAGTTTTGGTAAAATTGGTCGGTTGGCCATTCAAGTAGGTACTAGGGCGACGTTGGGAATTCTAACGCTAAACCAAAGATTTTGTAAGAATCAAGATGACGGAATCAAGTCCCCAATTTGAAATGTATCACATTAAAGTGTTTGTATTAACCTGAATGACAACGTAACGGTTTTGGTTTTATCGTTCAGAAATATCGCGATTGCGCCCCAAATATCTGTAAAAAGGCTCCATTTTCAAAGTTGCAAGTTTTTACACATTTTAAACTGCATATTAGATTAATCATTATCATATTTGCAGCTTTATTACTCAATCACAATAAATTATGATTATATAGGATAATGCTACAACTCATACCAACTTAAACGAGCATCCCTTCTGCAATAGTCTGAACTCTCTCTTTAAAAGATTATCCACTACAATACCTTATACCTTCTTCAATTGAAGCTGCAGAAAGCAGCCAAAATGGCTTTTTTTTTCAAAATTGAGTTATAAACACAGCCATACTAAATTCGACCTCGCGGATCTTTTGCAAAGACAACCATGTAGATATTTCTTTTTAACCACGGAGATATGAACCGTCCGCATCCAGCCATTCGACTTCAATTTTTTGTAAAAAAACAATCATCATTTTGTAAAATGCAGTAAATTTTGACACCTAATTATTGTTCTAGGCGCGGCCGTTGCACTAGATATCGCTCTGGGGGCTCAACGCGCGGTGCGTCGCAGCTGTGCGCGCGGTCTGCGCTGCCCCTCGCTATTTCCCTCCGACCATCAGCAATGCCGACCAACGAAGGCAACCAGCTGGAGACCACCGAAACTGTGCTCATGGAAACCCCCATGGACTATAATGTGCGTTACTAAAGACACTGACTTAATTTAGGATAATTGTGTAATGGTGAATAATCAACATTGAGATGTCAGTTTAAGATAAATGTGCATAACTGCGTGTAAGATAGACGGAGGATTAGGTGTCAAAAACACAATTGAGACGAGGTTTTTACGTGACTTGAGGCCAAGTGAGATCATTAGCAGACTTGAAGCTAAGTTAAGCACGTCTCAAGTGAGCTATGCTTTTAAATAGCGCAGCTTCACAAAGCGTAGCACGGTGTGTTTTGTTAGTTCCCTCAACTTCGTCCATCAGCCATTTTTAATGTCCCCACTGCTGGGGCACATGCCTTCCTTATGGGTGGCTAAGGAGGACGAGCCATAACCCACCACGCGGGTCCAATGCGGATTAGTGGGTGTTAACGACTGCAAATGCAGCCGGGACCAACGGCTTAACGTGCCTTCCGAAGCACGGAGGAGATCAAGATAATACATTTTTGGTCACCCATCTCATGACCGACCCTTGCGAACGTTGCTTAACCTCCGCAATCGCTGGGCTAGGCGCTAAACCACAGCTCCTCAAACTTAGAACAGCTCAATGTTGAATACTTACCTTATGAGTTGTAAAAAAATATGAAGGTTTCTTTATTAAAATTGTCACCCCACCGATTAGGATTTTATTAGTACTTGTAGTATCAGTAAATGGCTATTAATAAATTCTGACTATTTGTCGTTATTAGTGTGTTAATATTTTGTTACAAAATGATGATACTTTAAACTTTTAGATTTTTGCATTCACAATGCTATTTTTTTTATTAAGATGAATAAATAATGAAAAATATTAGAAAAAATCGGCTCACCCGTAGCAACTTAGACGGGATTCGAACCCGCACCCTTAGGATTCCGGCCCAATGCACTACCAATTATGCTACCAAGCCGCTGAGGGATGTGGCGAAATTTTCTAATACTTTCCACGCTTCCGCTGAAGATCAGCGCCATCTCACCAATGTGAAGAGAAACTACTTCGACATTCGGTTGTAGTACCTTTGCAGGTGCCAGACAATCAATTAAGGTGAAACAGTACAATTTTAAACTTTTAGATTTTTGCATTAAAGTTTAAAATTGTACTGTTTCACCTTAATTGATTGTCTGGCACCTGTAAAGGTGCTACAACCGAATGTCGAAGTAGTTTCTCTTCACATTGGTGAGATGGCGCTGATCTTCAGCGGAAGCGTGGAAAGTATTAGAAAATTTCGCCACATCCCT
This sequence comes from Agriphila tristella, assembly GCA_928269145.1. Taxonomy (NCBI): domain Eukaryota; kingdom Metazoa; phylum Arthropoda; class Insecta; order Lepidoptera; family Crambidae; genus Agriphila; species Agriphila tristella. The sequence continues at coordinate 55,017,240 of OV743429.1, forward strand.
CAGCGGCTTGGTAGCATAATTGGTAGTGCATTGGGCCGGAATCCTAAGGGTGCGGGTTCGAATCCCGTCTAAGTTGCTACGGGTGAGCCGATTTTTTCTAATATTTTTCATTATTTATTCATCTTAATGATGATACTTACTTATTTTATCAGTTTAATTGTTGAAATTATCCTAAACTTTCTAAGGGTCCGGAAACCTTTCTATGAAAAACAGTTAAAAACATACGAGTAAAGGGTTGCGTACGCCCCATCTTTTCTGCGTCACATTTCAGTTTTATTTACGAATGCACGCGCAACTACAAAAACGCACGTAAAAGTTCTCGATATAGTAATTTGTCTATGAGAAATTTCATATTGTTTTTCGGCGGTATCTCGTTTTTTTTAAAAGCGCGTTTATTTTCGGTAGCTGTTCGTGCTACGGCTGTTCATGAAATAGCACAACGAAACGTGGCTGCTGATCGCAAAAAATCTGAAATGTTTACTACCTACAGCTTGACCATTGTTGAAAAAATTGAGGGTGCTACTTTCTATGCAAACACGCCAAAACCACGAATAATTGAAACACTGACTATATTAAATTTTGGTTACTTAATTTCTACTCTTTCTGAAAAAGCTCTGCATGCAGGATGCAGGTAAGTATTTTATTGTTACAAATTGACAAAAAACAGTAATCTGCGGCATCGCATTGTAGCTAGGCACGTCAATCTCATCAGTAGTTTCACTACCATGTCGCAAAGAGAATGTAAAAAAACTAGCGTACCATGTCGTACCAACTATTGCGGTCACAATATTGTTTTACAAAATAAAAAATAAACAAAAATAGAGTGTGAAAAAAATAATAATGCTTCTTTTGAGGCCAACCGATATTACCGGTCTACCTATAAGAAGATTTCTCCGTGTGGCAAAAGCAGATGATCGAAGCAACCTCACCATGTGACTCGAATTTTATAGCTTGAAAGATCTTTAATCAAATTATTCGGCCCATGCTCTTATATAAATCCAAGCATTATGAAAAACACTAGATCATTTTCTAGTAAGTATATTATTTAGTATTGTACAAAAATAGCATTGTGAATGCAAAAATCTCAAATTTAAAAACATAAGTATTGAGTTGGAAAATACACAGGATTGGATATAATCACAAATTTTCTCTGTCATTTCAAAGTGTTTTGCAATACGGTTTGCGTTGAAATTTATGTAAGATACTTTTAATAAGAAAAACACTGAAACATTTTGTTATAACTGTAAAGTTATAACATCATACATATACTAACATAGTAAAATAATCATATTATCACTCGGTCACTGAATTATCAAAGTTGAAAAAAAATATCGTTCAAAACAAACAAGAACTGGCAAATAAGTATTACCAACAGTGAACAATTTCATAACTGAAATCAAGAAAACATTAAGAAATGGAAAAAATTATTGGAAAGAAGTCATGGAAGTTCATGCTTTTTGTTTTCCTTATGTAATAAAATTTTCTCACAAATTGGTCAACTCGTTAATGTTACTTTGAGTTTTCAAGATACATATTAATAAACGTATAAACAAATCATTTTGTGAGCAATATCAAGGAAATTGCAGTATTGTTTTCGTAACCCGTTATTTTTTTTTCCAATAAGAATTTTACGCTTACTCTTTTTGAATGTTCAGTCTTGTTTGAATCCATAGATAAAATAAAAGATCCACGTGTGAAATTTAATTTTAGTATGACGTGTACTTAATATTGTATAAAATGTGCCAAAAGTAGATGAGAAACGTTTCATAAACGTGCTTTAAATTTTTGTAACTAAATAATCTATTGAGGTAGGTATAAAGTAATTTTTAGGCATCCAAGGGTTACTTGGATGCCTCAAAATTACTTTATACTACTTAAGCTGTAATTAAGTTTTGTACTTAATTTTTATGTAGCTCAAACGATCAGTATTAAATAGAAACAATCAGAAAGGTTTAAAAACGCTGTATTTTAATAAAAATAATTTTTTAAAGTGTATTTATTAGTTAAATGTCATTGTGGTTTTATCATTTTAGTCTTTTTATTGAAACTTTTAAGTGGTTTTACCACGTAAAAGTGTTTTATTTGAGTGAGTACGCACGAATATTTTAAGAAATGTTTAGTTTCTCGTATTTCTAATATTTAAAAAGATGTAAATACTTGGTAATATTTAAATGACATACAATTTAAAATATTGTTTTGATAAAGACTTAGTATCTGGGATGATGTTCAAATAAATTATTCGTTTTCGTTTAATGTATGGATGTAGAATAAATATTATTTTCAAATACCTATAAGATTTTCTTTTCTGTCCTTTTGTTTAATAGCTTCAGAAATAATAACCATTACAATCCGCGAAGATAAAGAATGGGATTGAAAATCGCGGCTCACCGCGCTTTCCACAATGAGGGAATGAGAGAGCGATAGTTGTGCCGCTTGGTGTGAGAGCGAGATGTGAATATGAACGACGCCATTTTCGATCCTATTCTTAAATAAGTTATACAGGGTCACTGGAAATATGACGTATTCATGTAAGGTTATAGATAAGGCCAAAACAAATATTTTTTTAATTTAACTTTTTCTCAAAAAGTTAATAGTTTTAGAGTTAATTGAGCAGGGCTTAAAAAGTTACTATAATTAGATAACGAGTCACAATAGGTCTTTTAGGTCACAGTGACAACAGCGCTCTATCAGAGCTGCAGAGCCCCTAACACTCAAAAAATTATAATAATAATTTCCATACAAATATTAACACCGACACATGCGTGTGATCAGAAGCTCCCTCTAACACTTCAAGTGCTCAAGTAATAAAAGTCTTAAGTAAATTATTCATAGAATTTATTGAAGCACAGAATCTTGCGTGAGATTTGAAGACACTTACAAACTCTGAACTGAGTGACAATGTATTCTATTCGAGTTAGCATTGCTCTTTGGAATATTTAACTCAATCGCTGAAGTATTTCTGCACAACGCGTTTTGTTCTTACAAGAATTAAGTCTTATTTGCTTAGAAACTTATAGATTTGGTTTGAAATTTAAGGAAACTAAATAAAATGTATGTATGCATGTGTTCAGTTAATACTTTTAGTTGTATAACACCGATGTTTGAACAACTTTTAATACAAATATCACCAAAGTTCAATACTGAAAACTAATAAACGTATAAATCATCCAAAGTGAATATTTTGAATATGATGTAGGTATCCAAAATTCCATAATCATCAAGCCATTAGGAAAATTCGATAGAACCCGGATATGAACATAAAGGAAATCTTCTATAGCCCGAGTAACTTTATGGAAGTGGCAAATTACTTTCCATTCGGGACTTGAACAAATCCTTGGACCCCTCAGGTGGGATAACAGGTTTATCCTGTGAGTTTTATGATATTGTGATAACTTTATTTTATTTTCTTTACTTAAAAATGTGCCCCGGTTAAAAATACACTTAAATTTCTATGGATTTGCTGTAGGCAGACAATTTGGGAAATAGCTTATCATCATCATCATATTTTGGTCTATGAGCGGAGCCATTACTCGCTTCAAAAGCTCGAAGGCGCTATTAAGAGCAATAGCGCACTTGAGGCCTGGCCGCGTGGCTAGGTCGCGCGGCCTGGCCTCAGGGTGCGCGACCAAACACGCGGCCAAGACCGTCGGCGTCGCTTCAAACTCGTTGGCCACCGCTGCCCGGTGTGGCCGCTGGCCGCGGCGGCCAGGTGCGCGTGCTCTACGGCTATTTCATACTAATCTACCGATCTCGCTGGCCGCGGCGACCAGGGGCCCTATTTTTGAATCGCTCGGCTGGCGTCGAGCGCTCGTTTCTACTGATTTTCGTTCGACATATGACCCTATTTCGAACGTTTGAGCCATATGTCGAACGAAAATCAGTAGAAACGAGCGCTCGACGCCAGCCGAGCGATTCAAAAATAGGGCCCCAGGCCGCAAGTGCGCTATTGCTCTTATGTGTCCAGTGATGTTTTTTTTCAATGTGTGGTCAAAGTTAAACTACGAGAATAAATGTTCTTAACAAATAGGAAGTTCTCGTTTTTGATTGCAGAGAAAAAGAACGGCGTGTTTCTATAACTTCTCTAGAATACAACACAATAACCTGTCTTTATAGAATTGTTATTATAAACATCTTGTCCAAAAGTACTTATATCTTATTAAAACTAGATCTTTGATGAAATATGAAGAAAAAGTACATTCAATTTTAAAAATATCAAAAGTAAGCTACACCAATGTTTAAATCTTTGACTTTCATGATATAAGGTTTGCTCTCATGAAAAATTACAGTGAAATTCTACGAAATTTGATCTCAACACTAAAAAGGAACAATTTAGCCAACTAGCATCCTCGTCAATAAGTTGGGACTTCAGAGGGCCAAGTTGCGGGAATGTTTTGATTAGTTTATGTGAGCAAAGTGCTCCATCAAACTTTACCAGTTTTGAAAAGATCATCTTTGTTCCCTGTTCAGTGAGTTTGGAGAAAAAAAACTTTGAACCAGCCACGTAAGTAGAATAACCGTTTTTTTCATATACTACGACCAGGTCGACTTCGTAAAACTTTGAAATAAAAGCTAGTCAAGAGGAAATCGACGAGCATGTATGAGAATTGAGATTTTTATGAGATTATAAAGCAAAATTTACAAGTAGGTAATTAAAATGTTAGGATCGTAGCAAGTCGAAATAAGTGCCCTCTGCCTACCCTTACTGGAGATAGGCGTCACTTTGTGCACTTTGTAGGTGTGTGGGTTTTATGCACTTTTAAACTTTCGCATTGGATTGTACTTAGTTAAAAGTGTGAAAGTGTGAACTTAGTGTGAAAATACAAAGTATAATAGTTGCAGGCATTTAATTCCTGTTATTTTAACTAAGTGTGTGGGTTTTTCGGTTGCTTGTAGGTCACTGAAGAAAAATGTTGCTTATAGAAATCTCACTGCATAGGTTGAGTGAAAGAGCTGTGCTTATTACGCAATGAAAATTTCAAAAAGCTAATAAAGCTGCTAATAGATGTAAAACTATAAATTCGGTGATTTATAGTTTTACATCTATTATCTATTAGCAGCTGAAGTAGAATTACCAAGATATATCAATGTAAGTAAAAAATAAATATTGAGATTTAACATTTCATTGTTTTTAGTTTTCGATGTCCATATTACACATAATTACTATTATTGTAAAATGCATAGAACCTGTGCTGGTCTCACTAATGCAGCTTATTGTTCCAACTATTACTAGCTAAGTGCTATCGGTAGTCGAACTTGATATTAATGTCTGAAACTTGCCTTGTGAGCACCAAGCCACCCAGGTACTGGAGAATTAGGTTAACGTATTAAGTCGTTATTGATGTTGTTAATCTATTATAGTCAATGATATATATAATTTTTTACCACTAATTTTACATTGAAAGATATATTTTAGTTTCTATTTGGATATTAGACTTATTTACTAACATACAAGATCGTCACAACGTCAGGAAAGATGAAAAAGGCTCAATTTAAATACCTAAATACTTGCGTAGCCTTTTTACCAAACACTCATTCATTATTAATTTATGTTTTTGACTGACAAAAAGAATAAGCTCAAAACTATATACCATTTGCTTACTGGCTTAGATACATGTCATGTAATTTTAATGAAGTAAGTTAGTACTTTACACTTAATTAACCTGAACTTAACGTAGCAAATAAAGTATAGGTACTTACACTTACTGAAAGAAAGAAATAAGGAAAAAAAGAAAGAAAGAAAGAAGGAAAAAAAGAAAGAAAGAAAGAAGGAAAAATAAGAAAGAAAGAAGAACGAAAGAAAGAAAATACATTTATCTTGAAACTACACAACATTGCAAAGACAGTATAAAAACAAAACACAAACAAGGCCAATAACACTTTTGCGCATTGTCGCGTGATGCGGAAACTGTTCTCAGCTCAGTATAAGCATCAGGCTAGGCCTGCTGCACTGATATTCTGCCAAGCAGAGTAATGACATCAGGAGCGAAAAATATTTTTTTTTTACACAATAAAAAGTATAATACCTAAAACAGCATTGAAAACTTATAATGAGGGAGGAGGAGGAGGAGGACGACTTATAATTAAGGCAAGGGGCCTTCCCATAGATGGGAGAATATAGACAGCAAATACATATTAACACTGACCACCAGTTTGTTCCCAGGTTGGTCCCATTTTTTGAAATTTTGAAATCGGTTCAGTAGTTTTCAAGTAATCTTGAAAAAACTGTCGTTTTCGTTACCATTTTATATGAATTCAGGCGGATTTTCAACCATTACTTTTTTGTTTATGAACCGATATAAATGACGATTTAGACTTCAATAGACGTGTTTTAATTAATCGATTTTGCTTTGCTTTTCTTCTTTCTTGCTTTTTATATAGCGGTTTTTTAAGGTTTTTGAAGGAGCTTTTGCTTTTTTTAAAAAGATTTTTTAATCTATTTACTGCTGGCAAAGTATGGATAAGTTCACATGGAAATATAAAGTATGGGCAAAACAAAGGCTGACATGCCGAAATTGTATTTCTTCTGATACTTATTCAACAGATGCAAATCCTCCTTCGAAGAAAGTGCCGTTAGGGCAAAAGTTAAAGTTGGCCAACTGTGCGACTTGGTAACCGCCGCGAAAAGTTCCGAGGTCGAACAAAAGTTATCTATTAGCGCATCTCTTTCATGTGAATTGGTTGGCGGCGAATATCTTACACATTTACAGTGTGCCGCAAGTGAAAAGCGTTTTCAGTAGGTAAGTAGTACGAAGTTAACAAAAGTTTTATTTTGTAAGCGTAACATAATATTTTACTGTTTAGGATTTTGACGTGATACTTGAAGAAATAAACTTCATCATCATCATATCAGCCGCACGACACCCACTGCTGGGTATGGGCCTCCCCCAATGATCTCCACGACGATCGGTCCTGCGCTGACCGCATCCAGTGGCTTCCCGCGACCTGCACCAGATCGTCGGTCCACCTTGTCGGGGGCCAACCCACAGAGCGTCGTCCGTAATTGTAAACTTAAAACGTGTTTAATATTTTTATGAGACAAAAAATGTTACAGATTCTTGCAAACTACTTAGTGATAGTGATGCATAATAATATCATCGCTCATTTCTGCGTATTAAATGGAGGATTATTTTAATACCAACGCCGCTGCGGACATAAGTGGAAAAAGTGTAATAGAGACGAAAGATTCATTTAAAGCAGGGATTTTCAAAGTGATCGATAGCAACCCCAGGGGTCGACATAAGCGAATAATTACAATAATAAAAATTAATAACACCTGATATTTGATAGGATTTTTAAAGTAATTTGGCTATGGGAGTATGAGGTATCAGTTCATCTTGCCCAAAATAGATTAAATATTTTGAATTTCCAACTATTTTAGGATTGCGAATTGAATCCCTGATTTAAAGTTTTGGCTTTACAAAAAACTGATTGCAATAAAACTTTAATTCAAGTTTTTTTTTATTTCAACAAATATTTTAATATTTTCATCTGCTCGTGACTTCAGCCCAAACATTCGAAATTTCGCGAGTTACCGAACAGTCGTGTAGTTAATCTGAACAACTTGTGTTTACAGCTCAATATGGCCGCTTACAGCCGCGAAGGGTTAACTTTGCCCATTCAATGCTTTTCAAACAATCTATAGAGTTTAACGATTATTTAATACTTACATTGCTTTATTTTTTTACATTTCTTTATCCAGCGTTTCGAAGTGTTGACAAAGGACATCAGGCAGACTCCCATAGAAATAACCAAAGAATGTTTAGCGTTTCTGTTTTTTTCGAAATGTAGGCATGTAATTAGTAAGTCATAGAAAATATTCAGATTTTTACGAAGATTTATGTTTCAAGAGTTATTTATGTTTGAAAGTTTTTTTTTTTGGTAACCCCGACACTAAATAGCAACACCAGTACCACGACCAAAACGTTTCGTTAGCTGCGTTAGTGATACAGATTAGCACCACAAGTAGGTTCAATCGCAATTGTATGAGAGTACCTAGATAAATTGTATGAAACTGCACATACTGAACTTTTATAGATCGATTGATTGCCAGCTTTGTAGCTGATTGAATTTTATGAACACAGCCGAATTCAAATTAGCATGCACAATACGGCAACTAATTTATTCTGTGTTATTTATTATTCATGAACACCATGTAGCACTGTCAGGGTTATTATTAAATCAGCAATGCATAATCATAGAAATAACAACTCTGCTACAGCTAACGGAGCCACTATATACTTATAGGACAATACGACAAAAATAACATTAGTTTCTGTTAATATTTAAAAAAATGTTTTGAAAGATTACAAATTTTGCCGGAAGTGACGTGGCTCTGAGGCTCTATAGTGATGTCATTGCCACATAGTGCCTTTAAAACAATGTCAATTTCAAAACAGAAAATACGTGGAAAACGCTGTCACTGTCAGACAATGTGACATTTTGAGTGACCAATTTTTTATGTGGCCTACAACGTGAGCAAAGGTGTATTATTTTGCCATGCCGAGCTGTGACGTCACTAAGGGGTTTTTACATTTCATTTATTTTCTTCATAAATATCGATTTAAAAATTCTTAAACTATTTTTCTCGAACTCCTGTGCGGAAAATCTAGAAACAGATTTATTTTTATTTTGGCATAATATTTTTTGTCGTAATTTCCATTCTCGGACGCAACACTTTTTATTCCGGTCTAAGGGTTCCCAGGAATTTTTCTAATGACCACGCAGATAAAGTCACGGCCGGAAGTTAGTTTGTGATAATTATTTTATACCAACTTACCTACTGATAATAGGTACTAAATAAAACTGAAATATTTCGGAGTTATGCTTGACAAAAAATATACACCATGAAAACCCACTTTTTTCACTTTTGTCAACAGGCAACGACTGACACAGATAAAGTTTGCATAAAAGAGTACAAGAGCGCCTGAAACACCGCAACTTGGCTCGTTAGCCCGATTTATGGCAATTTAAAATTAAAAAGTACCCAACCGTGATTTAATAGGGGCCAAGGAGATAAAAATGTCACAACTAGAGGCCGCTCTCTCGCTCGCACACTTCATGTTTTCTCAAGATTTCTTAAATGAGTGCGTAAGTTTTAACTTACAACATCTTTTAAGATGTGTTTAGGTCAGTTTTAGCAATACGAGATTACGGTCATTTTTCAGTTTTGTGTTGCTGAAGTACATAAAGTTGTCGTTTCTAACAGTTCAAATGAATTTCTGATAAAAATATAAAAGTGGCGGAACACATTTTTTATTACGCACTCAGATTTAAGAAATCGAATACCTTGAAAAGCTAGTGGAATATTACGTGATCATTTAAGTACAGTAAATGGTGGTATGGTGACTATTCTTGAATATGCAAAATACTCTGAGAATAGTGCGTGGTAAATCGTAGGTAATTTCGATTCACACTCGAATACCTGCAGTGCAGACCTATTTTGTATTGTAACTCAACTGACAGCTTAAAATGATCATCACTGATCTAAGTTGTAAGTACATGCTGGGTTTTTGTAGAGAGTCATAACATTGATTTTTACTGTAGCAGCAATGTACTTACAACTCAGATCAGTGATAATCATTTTAAAATGTCAGTTGAGTTACAAAATAGGCCTGGGCCTCCAGTCTCGACATAGATAACGAATTCGGTCGAGATGTCATTTTAACAACTTATTTTCGATTTTTGGTAGTCTCTACAATCATAACTACCGGTAATTTTCGGTACCGTACCGATTACCACAGAAGAAAAAATCACTACGTGTCGATTACTCTCATTTTGACACTTAACCATTGACACATATTAGATTTAATATATGCTGTGGCACTGGGTTCTGTCTAGTCATGTCCACCATTGCCCGGCCAACACAAAAATTGATATTGCATTGTTGCAATATGGCTGCAATTGGTGTCAATAGTATGATGGCCAACGATGCAGAATCCCAAATTTACATGAAAATGTTTTGACTTACCAAAAATATGTGGCTATAATTGCCGAGCCATACTTAAAATATTGCTTCAGTGGTATTGCTAGCAAAATTGCCGCCTGCCGGCCACAGGAAAGCCGCTAAAAATATCTCTCTAAAGAAGGAATGTTATAATTATTAACTTATGATGAATAAAGACCAAAAATAAAATAATTATATTATTTGTAATTTTTTGTTAAACACGGATAGTTTTTAAGTACCTACCTACTTACATCTAAAACAGTTAAATGGGCGTATCTCTTTTCCTTTTACTAATCAAGTATCTACCTATGTGCAGTGAAATTTAATCCTTATACTTATTCCTTATATTCCTTACTCTTTAATATAATATTTATATTATTAAAATGTTAATAAGGCGTAAATAATTATTTTATTATGTTGTTTGAGTTTTTGCCAGTTAGTCAAAAAGTGATTTTTTTGATTTTTATAGGTATTTAAGTAAATATAATGTTTAATAAACTATAACTTCAAAGAAAGTTGATGATATTTGCTATAAAGCGTTTTTTATTTTACAACAAGTAACTTTTATAGAAGAGAAATTGCAATTTGAATAAGTTTTAAACGTCGGTGTAAGACAGTTGTATTTTCGCATATTTTTTAAATTTCCCTAAATCGAAGGGACAGTAATTCAATGGCCACACAATGATAGCAATAGCGGGGAAAATCGCTTGCCGTAACGATCGATAAGGCAAATGCAAGTCTCTACTATTACGTTATCGCACAAAATCGTAAAAATTTTAGTCGATAAGTTACCGAAAATTTTAAGTAATTGTGTGGTCATTGAATTGCCCTCCCTTTGATGAAGGGAAATTTAAATATTATGCTTATTAAAAAGCAACTACTTTATTTAACCAAAAATAAAAAAAAATCTCTTATTATATTTTCTTAATTTATCATTGGATATAAAATTCCTACTTTTATTATTACATGAATAACCACTAAAAATATGTAACTGAATTTGTGGACATTACTATAATTTTACTTGTAACACTGTGTCATAGCCAACGGTTATGGCGTTATCATGCCAACAGTCATGTGTCAATGAAATCTGTGTTTACTTACGATTGATACTAACTAAAATTGTCAAGTGTATGGTGTTGACTTTTTAATAAATAAATTCAATCTCTATAATAGTGGCTTCAACTTATTCGGTTTCGGGTTTGGTCCACTAGCTAGACGCAAGCTAAGCTGCTGTCTGCTGTGAGGAATATGCTGTAAGTACAAATACTTTTCTTTGAGTTTTCTTTGGTTATACCTTCTATACCAATGCATTTATGTTTAGTTTTACATAATATAGTATTGAGGTCAAAAATGTATTTTAAAATCTGCTCAACACGCGTCACACGGGTTTGGATGCTTGTGATTTCTTTGTTGTTTTCGATCTTTCATAGTCACATGTGATTTAGTTATTTACTTTATGCTCAATGCAATGAATTTGCTGATGTCCACTACTTACTTAAGTATTTAATTAATATCTGTCTCAATATTATAATTTTAGAATCTAATTTTTCTAATTTAATTTATATTTTTTATTTCAGAGATTTATTCCAAGAATTCAAAGGCTCCCATGAGAAATAAGGCTACGAAGACTGAGGCATCAATGGCGTTTAGCCCCTGCATGAACTAACCAGTATATCAGTGATGGCGTGGTATACAAGCGATTTTCAGCTCACTAGTAAAGCGGAAGTATTGTCGATAGTATCTATCCATGAAATAAAAGGATCATCATCATCCTCCTGTCCTTATCCCAATTTATTTGTAGTGCTATGTCTACACAAAATAAAATTTTGCGCTCGTAGAATTGGGGTCGGCGCAGCATGTAATACATACTGCATTAGGTTTTGGCAAAGTTTTACGATCGGCCGCCTGCCTGAAACCAACCCTCCTTGGGAATGCTGTTGTTGACAGTTTCCTCGCTGCCATTCGAGTGACCCTTTGTGCCATGATCTGAACCGGGTCCCTAAAAATTCCCTCTATCGCCTTCTACGATACACACGGGATGAGATGGGACAGTCCTATTCTTAACCGGAACTGTGCGGCTATGAAATAAAAGGATATGTTGTTAAAAATAATAAATACCTCAAGTTATTTCATTGTACTCTTTTATTTGACTAAACTAGCTTAAATAATTGCAATAGAAACTCATAAAGTTAGATACCAGCGTTTACACTCTGCAACTGATGATCGCCCAGGCAGTAGTATGTGATCTGTGAGGAATTCCGTCATCCTCCAAATCAACCGGATTTCGGTTTTAGTGTCAGTTCTTCCCCATCTTCGACACCACATCATAATTTTCATGACTCTCGATAATAAGTGAATGCCATGCCAATTAGCTGCTGATGATGATGAACGAAGAGCGGTTAGTATCTAAAACAAACAGTAAAAAATAGAAAAACATGTAGTACTTAAAAAAATCCAAATGAAATTTTAATTTAAAATAAGATGATGATGGTAAATTGCAAATTCTTACTGGGTAATATCATAAGTGCGAAAGTCCGTTTATTTGTTTGTTTATACGCCTTCACGTCTTAACTACTGAACCGATCATCATGAAATTTTACATACACGTTGGGTACAAGGAAGGACATAAGGTAGGTACTTATAATTTTTATTCCGAAAAAAGTATTATTCCCGAGGGACAGAGAAATAACTGACCACGCAGACAAAATCGCGGGCGGTTGCTAATATATTTTATTAATTTTAGCTCAAACAAAACAAAGATCTTACATTTCGAGTTTAAAATAATTACAGTTACCTAATACTCACTTGCGATTGTGTAGGTAGAGAATCCCCAAGGCCGCTGTCTTTAAAGATAAGGCCATATGGCCGCAACTCTTCAACGAGCTCAGCTCTATCAGCTCGGTGAACATCTTCTTAGCCACCCTATAAAGTCTGAGGAACTCGTCATCCTTTTAATGGGTTTGTTTTGATTATTGCGTCTATTCCTCGCCACTCTTTGACGCCTCGCCATTTTAGCTCGATGCTTGAGAGCAACTAAATCCTACGCTAAATAGGCCTATGCCTTGCCATTTCTTGCTTTTTTGGATTTTCTAAACACACAATAAACACCACAAAAGTAAATTATATTTTATAAGTCAGTGTCACAAAAACATTAAATGGCCGCCAAGTACCTGTAACGATGAATCGCAAAGTTTGCGGGCTGTCAAATTTCGCCGCAAACTAAACAGCTAAAATCGTTTGGGTGACAGTTGATATCAATACGCTATCGAAAATTATCGGTAGTTATCTTCGAGCAACAAAAGGCTTCGTTTGTCACGAAGGGAGAAGCCTTAGCGATATTACTCTATTCAAATTATTCTGGCATTTTTGCGGGGGGGGGGGGGGGGGAAATGCACACAAGTGCAGTTCCGCATACCCACATACAAAAACTACACTGTAATGACGACACTCACACATAAAAAATAAAACAAAACAGCAAAAATTTGTGTACGGATGAGTCACACATCAAAATATGACACGTTATTGACATAAAGGGCTGGGCTCAACTGTCGATGCAGCAATATCGATACGGAAAAAGGAATAAAGGTTACAAACTCAATCATTTTACGATGGGGTGAATAACAACAAAGAGGTCATTTTTATACGCTTGAGCTTTATACAAAAAGCTCGAGAGTGTAGGTGATTGGGTTGGGACTAATGTGTACCCAGGGAAGTTGGGCTCAGGCTGCTGACACTGAACATCGCTCCATGACAGTACTGCCATCAAGGGCGTATCCAGCTTTGGCACCAGGAGGGGCTCACATAGTCGTGGTCAAGTCAAGAACTTATAATTTAATTTTGATAATAATAGAAGTAAAAAGTACGTATTTTATTAATGTACGTAAGTAAAAAACTGGTAAACTGGGCATTTAGGGCATTGGCAACTTGCGTGGTGAGTATCAACAGCTACATTTTCGATAGAAAAATTAAAAAAAATGAAAATGAACTTATTGGGCCTGTTCTTAGAACACTTTTCTATAAAACTAATAAGGTCATTTTGATTTTAGTTACCTATTTTTTCTATCAAAAATGTCGCCGTTGTTATTCACCACTCATGTTGCTATTGCCAGATCGAAAGTCCAAAATATCTGGAGAAAATTTGAACATGTTTGATCCATCAAGCAATAGTTATTTTACTTCTTCATTACATGTATTTAATTAAGTTTGTAAATAAAATATCTACGTAACGGTGGAGGTGGTTAATATAGCATCTGTTTACAATCTCTTCGCAGCACGTTAGATACCTATATACGAGTATAATATCGCGCGCGACCTTATATTGTGTTATTTCGATGAGGACTTTTATGACACAACTAAGTCAATCAAGCTATTTAGCTAAGCAAAGTTAGTGAACGAGAAATAATTAGCACATGGGAGTTCTCGTCGTGAGTTACAAATAACTAGAACTAACAGATTTTGGAATTATCTCGACGATGTCACTTTTTCGGGTTCCAAAATCCACTGTGCGTTAGTCCCTCGAACTAAATTCCCTTTTTATTCACTTGTTGTATAATCTACTATTTCGACATTTATTTCGCGATATCTGTCGAGCTCACATCAGTGCAAAGCAAATCATGCAAAAATCTCGCAAATGAATTTGGCGCAGAATCAGGGCCAGATTGACCAACACTTTATCGACAAACATTATTTAACGGTAACATCACTAAGTTGCCCATCGGCGAGAACTCGGATTTATCTAGCGACAGATCTGAAATTTGTACGGACGAGCCATGGACTAGCAGACCCGATGTCACTGAACAAATTTGACAACTAATCAAGAATAAAATATACGAATTTAATGTTTAAATGTAAACAAATAGCAATAATACGATAAAAAATTACTTTTATGTGAAATGTAAAACCGTCTTTTTGTATACTTGATGTTCAAGATCTCTTTTAACAGCAAAAAACTCATCAATTAGACATTTTAAACAGAGCAGCGTTCACATGCGCGACTGGACTCGATCTAGAAAGAAATCCGGGCGCAACTGGTTTTACTAACGCGTATGCCCATTTGGGCTTGTACTTCGGCAGAGGGGAAACGCTTCGTATGGCTTCTCTTTCTGTAGAAGCCCGTCTTACTCTAAGGGTAGTTATGATGGTAGAGACTACCAAAAATCGAAGAATAATTGTTAGTTGTGACTTATCGATCGAATTCGTTAACTTTACATAGAAATCTACGTCGAGACTGCAAGGGAATCGTTACGGCAAGCGTTTTTTTTTCGCTATGGTTATCGATCGGTTAGTAACGATATTATCGCTATGAGACTGCATGCCCTGCTGGTTATTTAGTCTAAGAATAACATTTTTTCTCGCTTGGTCGAAACCGCCTTTAAAATTTTGTGTGTGTGGTTTGAGGGCCACTTGCTCGAAAGTCAATAAAAGTATACTGATGATTTAGTGGATATTATAAAAGAAATGTGCAACTTGGAATCGATTTTGTGAAAGTCATCTTCACCGAGTTATTAGCTGAAGAGTCGGGCCCTCAGTTCTCACATGGAGGATTGAGGGCTTGGCTGTTGCGAACAAACTATTAACATTACAGTAAAAGTTTTAATGCTAAAGTCTAAGTTAATCCCGAACAAAAATTGTGGAAGTAAGATTTATTGCAAAACGCTTTTCAACTTTGTATAATCTTAGTTCAAAATGGGCCCTCAATCCTCCAACTTACAAAAATTAACTACGCATTTTTTTTAAACTATAGGATTACGGCTGTTGCAAGTTGTCCAGGGGGGTACGTAATGAAATGTGAAAAAATGTGAAACAAATAGCTGGCTTCAACTCCTCCTAGTTTTCCAGTTATTGCCTTGTTAATATTCGGGCCCTCAATCCTTCACATTTTCTTTTTCTTGATTTTTTTACGCACAAAGTATGGAATGTAAGACCAACCTGAAGTTTTCTGTTTATGTGAAAAAAAATGTGCAACAAGCTGATATCAAAGGGAAAATAAAAGACCTATTTATTAATAAGATATATCAATTTCATTTTTATCCTCTTTAAGTATGAAATAGGGTGACCACGTTTTTTATTCAATACTTATGAGGAATAGGGAAAACTCAGGAGGTGTTTTGGAAACGTATCCCTTTGTGCCTATTATTTTTTATTACGTACCCCCCTGGACAACTTGCAACAGCCGTAATCCTGTAGTTCAAAAAAAATGCGTAGTTAATTTTTGTAAGTTGGAGAATTGAGGGCCCATTTTGAACTAAGATTATACAAAGTAGTAAAGCGTTTTGCGATAAATCTTACTTCCACAATTTTTGTTCGGAATTAACTTAGACTTTAGCATTAAAACTTTTACTGTAATGTAAATAGTTTGTTCGCAACAGCCGGGCCCTCAATCCTCCATGTGAGAACTGAGGGCCCGGCTCTTCAGCTAATAACTCGGTGAAGATGACTTTCACAAAATCGTTTCCAAGTTGCACATTTCTTTTATAATGTCCACTAAATCATCAGTATACTTTTATTGACTTTCGAGGAAGTGGCCCTCAAACCACACACACAAAATTTTGGGGAGTTTTGGCATGATGAAAGTTAACATAGAGTGTAAAAAGTAGCAGATAACTAGATATTTTCAAAGGTCATTTAGATCGAGTTTGGAAAAAATGTTAACACCTTTTTTTTATCTTGACAACCGATAGATATGTAATGAAACGGAATATGTAAGAACTGTGTGAGCAGAAAAAAAAGTAGGCGAGTTTCAAAGCGATAAGTTTTCATTAAAACCAGCTCTGTATAAGCACAAAATATAAAAGCAGACAGTAGAGCCGTCATTTCTAACATCTTGTAGTTTTCGGTACACACACATAAAAATTACGTGTACGTACTAGGTTTAACTCGTGCTAAACTTCTTCTAACCCGCTCGGAAGTTGTTTCGCGCATGCGAAGACTCTATTATCCGTACAAATTTGCTAGAAATTATGGATCGCCTCATGTTCAGACGAAACTAGAATAGGTTAACTGAGCAACAATATAAATGACTGAAAAGTTTTCAACAGCCAGAGCGACGCTTCTGTCACGAAATAGTCAATCTGTGGTTGTGCTTCTATCTAAAACACACGAACTTTATTATTATAAATAAATCGTGGTGTGTACAAGGTTAATGTGAACTAATAGAGTTGTTTGTTAACACTATAACAACTAATTGATTGTTGAATCGCGTGATTGAATTGCATCAATATCTGAGCTTCCAGTATTATCTGACCCTTGCTATTGAATGAAGAAAAATAAATAAATGGAGGAATCAAGTTTAAATCTACAGCTTAGATTTATAACGACGACAAAAAAATTAAATTTTCAACACTTCAGCACTATTTAGTTTCTTAAGGTAGGTTGAAAACATGTCTGATATAAGGTATAGACATGGGTAAGGCACGAAATAATTTAATTTTAATACCATGTGACTAAAATTTTCTTCATATGACTGTTCACTGATAAACTATTTTCTTCACTGATAAGCTGTCTAATATTGTTAGTTCCTGCCCAAATGATATTTTTATCATAATGGGTGATTTTAATCTTCCTAATATTAAT
Organism: Agriphila tristella; assembly: GCA_928269145.1. Classification (NCBI taxonomy): domain Eukaryota; kingdom Metazoa; phylum Arthropoda; class Insecta; order Lepidoptera; family Crambidae; genus Agriphila; species Agriphila tristella. Next base: position 55,034,755 of record OV743429.1, read on the forward strand.
TGGTCAAATGACGGATTGCATTTACAACCTTTAGGCATAACTGGCGACACTCAGATATTTTTTTTTGATACTTTGTCTGAGTGCAACTTAACTCAATTTAATTCAAGTTATAATATTAATGATAGGCTTTTAGACCTGGTATTCTGTAACACGGATTTAATATCTAACTCATGCTACGACCCCCTTGTACCAGAAGATAATCACCATAAATCTTTAAATATTTGTTTAAACACAAACTTCTCGGAATCACTTGAAACTGCCCCTCGGCGGAAGTATTTGTATAAGTCCGCCGATTATGAAAAAATTAAGTCCTCCTTAAGTAAGATAGACTGGCAAACTCACTTGAATGGTAGATCACGGGACAGCGCCGTATCGTATTTTTATGACTGTCTTTATTCTATTAGAGACGACTTTGTACCTTGTAAGTTAGTAAAGGCTCCTATATACCCACCGTGGTATAGTGCGCCTTTAAAAAAAGTTTTGAAGGAAAAGCTTAAATTTCTTACTAAATATCGTACTTATAAGAATAAACATGATTATAACGAATTTTCGGTATTAAGAAAACGAGCTAAAAATTTAGAGCAGAAATGTTATAGTACCTACATGCAAAAAGTTGAAGACTCTATAGTACATAATCCGAGGTAATTCTGGTCTTATATGAAATCCATTAAAAAAAATAGTAACGCTTTACCTTCAACATTATCGTATGAGGGACAGGTTGCCAACTCTGGTAATGAGATTTGCAATCTTTTTGCATCGTATTTTCAATCTACGTTTCTTCCTTCAGCAATTCCGGATAATAGTACCGCACCACAGTCACCACCTAGGAACGAAATGTTAGCTCCGGGGCCTACGTATGCAATTGGTAACATTTTTATAGACGAGGAGACCGTCTTCAAAATAATTAAGTCACTGGACTTATCCAAGGGTGCTGGACCGGATAGCATTCCATCTTTATTAATTGTAAACTGTGCCAAGGAGTTGACTATACCTTTGTCCATACTATTTCAGCGTTCTATTTCTGAAGGTATTGTCCCCGCCCTATGGAAATCTGCATTTGTCACTCCTATTCACAAAGGTGGTGATAAGTGTAAAGTCAACAACTATCGTCCGATTTCTAAATTATGTTTAGTCGCGAAAGTTTTGGAGCGTCTGGTCTATTCACAAGTTTATAACGCGCTATCGAACATTTTTATTCCAGAGCAACATGGATTTCTCAAAAATCGATCGACTACATCAAATCTACTGTCTTTTACTGATTACGTCTCTTCGGGCATGGAGTCTGAGGGTCAGGTCGACTGCATTTTCACCGACTATAGTAAAGCTTTCGATAGAATTGACCATAAGTTACTTCTCCAAAAACTCCTCGCTGCGGGGATCCACGGAAACCTGTACAGATGGTTTTCTTCATACATACACAACAGAACGCAGGCTGTTGCCATGCACGGTTATACCTCCAACTGGAATGTGGTACCTTCTGGGGTTCCGCAAGGGTCCCTTATCGGGCCACTGCTCTTCAATCTATTTGTTAATGACATCAGCGCCTGCTTTGTTCACTCACACTTCCTGTTATATGCTGATGATATGAAAATATTTAAATCAGTTAACAGTGATCTTGATTGTCACCTTCTGCAACATGACCTAGACAGACTGGATACTTATTGTAAAAATAATAAATTGGATTTGAACGTTTCCAAATGTAATAGTATCTCTTTTAGTCGCAAAACTTCTACCATTAATTTCCCATATTCGCTTAAAGGAACCGAACTTAAGAAAGTTTACGAAATTCGAGACCTTGGTGTCATTCACGATACTAAATTGACATATGAAAAGCACATTGATCACATAGCCAAAAAAGCCAATCGGTCTCTCGGTTTCATTATTCGGTCCTGCTCTCAGTTTTCCAGTGCCAAAATCGCCAAAGTATTGTTTTGCTCACTTGTGCGTAGCCATCTCGAGTATTGCTCACAGATTTGGAACCCACAGTATGGCGTCTATATAAACAGGTTGGAGACTATTCAACGTAAGTTTTTGAGATACTTGCAATTTAAGTGTAAAGGTCATGAGAAAGACTATTTTGCTAGATGCAAAAAACATCATATTTTACCTCTCGTTGAGCGACGAAAAATTGCCGATGTCGTTACACTTGCAAAATTATCACAATCTCTTATTGATTCCCCGCATCTTCTATCACTAATAAATTTCAAAGTTCCAAACAGAAACAGTAGACACATCTACAACCTTAGTGTTCCGTATTGTGCTACCAACTACAGAAAAAACTCGTTTTTTATGCGATCAGCTGTTACTTTTAATAAAATCGTTGATGTATCTGTGCTTGACATTTTTAACTCTAAACCGGAAGAATTTAGAAATGTTTTGAGTAAGAACTGGTTTGATGTGGTTTCTTAAGATTTCCTCTTTTATTTTGTTAGCGTTTTTTTTTTGTTGTTTCCTAAGTTTAATAGCATTTTTTTTTAACTATGCCAAAATTGTTTCTTCCGATTCAAAAATGTATATCAAAATCTATACTTTGTGAATACAAATAAGCTTCTCGATGTTTATATGCGAAAACAAATTAAATGAGTATATTTGTATTCAATTTAGTTATACTATTATTAGTTATAAATACTGTATGTTTTCCAATGAAAATAAAAATAAAAATAAAATAAAATATCTAAGTAGCTATTTTTCACCCCAAAATGGTGATTCGAATTTCCTACCATTTATGCATTTGGTGGAAAACATATCGAAACTTAAGCCCATATTAATTTAACCGGAGGTGGTTTTAAGTATTTGTATTAAATTTTCATCTTTGAGTAAAGAGTGTAACTGACTGTAATTTCTTAATAAAAAGTCTTAATTTATTGATAATTTGTATTAAATTCATTAACTACTGAAACATGGGCTCGATGTTTTCTCGCGAGAAACCAATCATAATCGTATTGAATCCTTAGCCCATATTGTTCCGACGGCAGTGACAGAAATTCATTAATATGTCTGGTCTGATAATAATAAGCTTATTCGCCCTTGGATTGGTTATGACATGTCAGGTCAGGAGCATTTATATCGGTGCTATTGGGGTACTAATCAACTATTTGTAAGCACCTATACAAGGTGTTTGGTAAAAGCCTTCTAAAGCCGAATATGGTAGATAGGGACCATCAAATTGAACAACTTTTACTATGGGACCAACTCCGAAATCGCGAAAAAAAATTCAGCTGTTCCATACATTTTGATATTTTCGTTATTATTTTTTGTATGAAACAGCTGATTTTTTTTTCGCGATTTCAGAGTTGGTCCCATAGTAAAAGTTGTTCAGTTTGATGGTCCCTATCTACCATATTCGGCTTTATAAGGCTTTTACCAAACACCTTGTATAAAATGTGCTGGGTTTGAGAAATAGGCATGCTAATATGTAAGCTCTTATTATTATCTAATATGTAAAGTCTCAACCCCGTATTGAGGAGCAGGGAAAAAAATATGTAATATAGTCCTTGAGCCCACGACAGTATTGTCTACGTCATATGACATCCCGATGAAATGCATGGCACACGGTCGGAAAAGTTGTGCTGAGCGACGTAGGCAATACTGTCGTGGGCTCACGGACTATAAGGTCTGATGAATTATTTGAATTGATGCAAAAATATCAAATTCTATCCATTTTCGAAAAATGATCCAAGGCTATTAGGAAAGGCTCATCAATATTATTATGGGCATATAATTTGTTATTTTATATATTATAGCTTCAGAGGGTTAAATTATCAAAAAAATATTTGAATTTCTCCACAAAAACATAACAGCCATTTATCTACCCGTTTTAATGTATGTTTTAATAAACAAAAAATTTTGTTACTTTTAGCTTACGGCCCCAGAAAAGGAAAGGCATTTTTTCTTATTATTAGAAACCAATAAGTAGTGTTCTTTATTTTATCGTCACTTAGAATATTGGTTTATAATTAAAAAAAACGGTTCGATGCCTATATTTACTAGTAGCCAATACAGTCATTATTTGAAGAGAAATTTATTGCTTCTGGTCATGCAAATGCTAGGAAATTAAAAATACCATAGCTGCTCCATACTGTATTTGCAATGGTAGCTAGTAATAAGGATAGTTTACAAGCCATGAGAGAAAATAGTATCGTGTCTTCTAGATTGAAAGCACACTTAGCCAAAAATGATAAATTTAAAAATAGCAAACTTATGTTTCCTGATCAACCTTATCATAACGTAAGTAACCATTTTAAATTTTCCGTTCCATCGCATTTATTAGATTACAATTTATTTGTCAAGGGTGCGAGCGGTCATTACAGGGTTTGCTCAGACAGAAACGGAAATTCGCACGTCATGTTGAATCGACTACGCTACGGCACAAAATACAGGAGTGCAGAAATTTGAATGCTCTGAGGCAGAAATATATTGACGCTGCAAACAAGAGAGGAAGTCAGGAACAAAAGGTGAAATTTACGCATCCGGCTCGATTGTTTTTTTAATAGGATTTTAAAAATCTACCAAGTAGGTTTTCACCTTGAATTTTATCAATTTCTGAACAGAAAATGGCACTCAAAGGGAGAATTCCATACACTAGTGGCTCCGTGAGCAGCTGTAGTCTGTAGACCTTGCGTTAAAAAGTAGTTCAAATTGTATGTTTTTAAAAAACAAAATAACATATACATAGTCTTTTATATTTTATTTTTATATTTTATATTACATAGTTTTTTTAACTGATAAGTATCTTCACTGTGCAAATAATATTCGTAGTTATAGGTTCTGCCACAAAATCAAAACCTTATTTATTTTCAAATTTCTAATATTGGCCAGAAATGTTTTTATTGATGAACTTTTGAGTCTTCTAAAAATAAAATACACCGTTACACCGCTAACAAAAAGTTTTGTTATATTTTTGATCATTGCTCGAAACGGCTGAACTATGTTTTTTTTTACATTATCTCCGCCATTTTGAAAAATTTCAAAGAACTGGCTCGACTAAAAATATGTTTATCGAACCTGCTCACAAAATTTCACGAGAATTGGTTGAGGAATGCGACCTCCAGAGGAGAACAAACGGACAGCCGGAATCCGAAAGGACATACGATAAATTTTTTGCCCAAGCTGCAGCAGAGGAAAATTTACACTCGATTATAATTATGCATACCCATATTTCATTCCTGAGAAAAAATAAAAGCGTAAATGTCACCTTTTGTTCCTGACCTCCTCATGCAACGTAGTGCCTTTTTTAACCGACTTCAAAAAAGGAGGAGGTTCTATGTTCGTCTGTATATTTGTTTTTAGAACAAAAAAGTGGTCCTCCAGCCCCACCCGACTTCAATAGACGTGTTTTATTAAAATTGATATGCGTATCTCGTATCTAATGATTTGAATATTATTTCTTGCTTTGTAGTGACAATTTTGATGCAGTTTTTGTTTTAGGGTTTTTTGAACGAGGTTTTTCTTTTTTTTAAAGCTTTTTTTGTGGTAGGAGGAATGTCAGAAGATATTTAAGCATCTTTAAAATATTTAAATTTTTATATAGCTATTTTTCTTTTGCCTTTGTTCATGCATTTCCATTTGTATAATTGTTATCATAGGATTTCTTGGAAACAATGATTAGAATCTTTCACTGGTCCCGATGGTGTGGTTTGATGGGCCCAGGGCCTAGTATTTGGAAGGCATGGAGTCTTCTTCTGTTCACATCGCTGATGACCATCGAAGGTGCTGCCATCTGGAAAGTAATCAAAGCACTGGCTGGATGGGCTGTAGATACTGAGCGACAACGTCAGTATTTATTTTGTAGATAAAAATACGATTGTATATTAAAGTCTTTTTATTCCTATCTTTATCATTAACTTTTCCACTTTAATTTTAAAATAAATTATGTACTTATTTTTAATACTATTTTTTATAATGAATCGGCTTTTTTTACAATCAAAATATGGCAATAATGACAGTATTAATAGTATATTAACATCTTACATCCTGTTTGTCAGACCAGACTATTTAGGTGTTAATGAAAAAAATATATGCTGTTTCATACATTTTGATATTATCGTTATTAATGAAACAGCTGATTTTTTTTCGCGATTTCAGAGTTGGTCTTATAGTAAAAAAATTGTTTAGTTTGATGGTCCAAAGAAACGGTTTTCCCATTTTGGGTTCATTAATTAACAGTAGGTTTAATTGCGAAAAATCAGCAACAAATTTTCTCGAATTTCACAGAATCTATGAAATTGCTTATTCATACATTCCATACATTTTCAGGGAGTGTGACTGCTCGACTATCAGGAACTTTCTTTTACACAAGTTCAATACTTTCCCTCATATTCTCATCCAGATTATTTTTGGCGTGGAAACCATTATCCGATTTTTGGACGTCGGCTGAAAGGATGTTGTATATAAATTTACCACCTGACTCGACATTGAAGAAAAGAATGTATAGAACCGTAATTATTATGGGTGTATGTTCATTTTGTAAGTAAAAAATTGATTGTTAATTGCCGGCAGCTTTTTGAAACTCAGGCTTATTTCTAAACTAAACTAAACTATAAAAGTTAGGTATGAAATAATTTGAAAAAAGAAACTTTATTTTATTCCAGTGGAGCATTTAATGAGCGTAATCTCATTGATTGAATTCGAAGGTCCTGCCGACTTAATATTTAAGAAATACGTGTTAAAATCTCATGGATTTATTTTTTTACGAGGTAGGTACGTTTATTTTTTTCTTGACACGGAGTTTCAAAGATAGAAAAGCTTGTCTGCACTTCTTGGTGCACTGATTTTTGTATGTATCAGTGCGCTGGTAACACTACTTGTTGCATGTATCAGTGCACTGGTAACTCTAGTACTTGTTGTATACATAGTGCGCTGGTAACACTAGTACGTACCTACTCGTTATAATTATGGTCTGTGCAATGGTAAGCACTAATGGTTTTACTTCACAAGATGGGTTAAGTACGTTTACGAGCTTAAAAGGTTGCATCGTGAGTCCACTAGCGTCGCCAATAAAGAAAATATAATAACAACAAAATAACTATGTTAATGTAAACCCATGATTTAAATCCTCTGTAAAGGGTTCTGAAATAGTTAGCTTATAGCCAACATTAAAACAATGTGTCATGCCTAATATTTTTCGTGACCATAATAATCTGAATAAGTTAAGGCTGGTCGCGTCCCCCACGCCCACTTCCGCTAGTTGCATTATGGAATTTAGTACAACATTATAACACTCGTTTGGATGATAAATATAATGCCGAAGTTGCGCGTGGCAGGCGCGGCGAGCCACTCATAACCCTCATTCCGGTATTATGGTTACTGTGACACTGGTTTTTTATTGTTCGGTGTATTCAAAACCTTTTATAGATGTTTCATATCATAGGTGATTGGGTGTTGGTAAAGTCTTGTATGCAACTGTACATAATTAGTTATACTACAGTTGCATAAATAACTATAGTAAAATTCTGAAAAATATAAAACTAGTATTATTCAGAAAAAAAATTTTTTCTGGTTTAATTGTGTTTGTGTAGCCACAATCTTGATTAACACCTGAAGTGGCCACTTTTACCAGTTTTACTCCAGATTGTAACCGCAAACTTGTACACACGAAAAACATAGTTATTTCGTTGTACTGATTTTATTCGATTGGAGGTACTGGGACTCACGATGCGCCTTTAACATTCCTTGGAATGGGAAAAAGTGTAATTTCAAAATTAAATAATTTATCACACTATTCTTCTTATTTTCATATCAATATTCAGTATGGTTATCATTACCTTTCATCGTTTTGCACAATATCGCTACTTTCCTATGGAATCTGCAAGATACATTAGTAGTGTTGATTTCCATGGGATTGACCTCTCGGTACGTTAGGTTGAACCGGTATGTGGCTAAAGTGTGTGATGATGAGTTAAATTCGAACGAGGATTCGGTAAGTTTTCCCACCCGATAGGTGAAAATGAACTGCAAATTCTAATAAAAGTAAAATTATGGGCCTGGGACTTATTTAAATAAACATGACAATTTGTCACCTGTAATGACAATTTAATATCCATTGCGTCAACCAATTTGTTAATATCACAAACTACTCATAGCTCACCGCAATGTCAATCAAATTGTCATGACAATTGACAAATTGTCAAGTTATTAAATAGGGCCCAGGTTTTAGGTTAAACTTACTTGCCAGTTTTAAAATGAAAGTCAAGGTTCATATTTTAAAAGAATGCAAAAATAAACAACTCTTGGATTAGGTTTTTTGTAAAATCAACCCCAAACTCGATTCCACAATGACATATTGTGCCATTTACAAAAAAAAAGTTGTGGGTTGCATTATATAGGCCCATTTTGACCCCAAAACTACGGAAGTCGCGTAATAAACATTTTTTTTTTCTAGAAAGCTGAGGCAGTAAAAGTGTACATCTGGCGTAAAGTACGTGAGGCGTATGTTAAACAAGCGGCTCTTGTACGCAAAGTGGATGGTCACATCGGCGGAATCATACTCATGTCATCGTTTGGGAATTTCTACTTTATATGTCTTCAACTTTTTTTGGGTATTACGTAAGTTCCTTGTTTAGTAAAAAAATCTTGCATTAAAAGATATTGTACTGCATTGGTTACTCACTAGGGAAAACATTAACAAGGATTGAGAAATGTGCTCCGATCGCGAAAGTTTTTATTGAACGTAACTATTTTTAATTGTATGGGAAATAGGTACCTACGAATAACACACAAATGTAAAGTTTTCATCGTCAGGCTAAAAATATTTAATAGATATTTTATGTGGAGACTTTCTACTGCTTAGGTTACTATTTATTCTCTCTAATGTCACCGATTTCTTCTTCTTCTTCCAACCTTCACCATCTTGTTTTTCATTCTTGAGTACTTGAAACTGCATATAATTTATGCGAAACAAATAATGCCCGCTATTTAAGCTGAAATCAATTTTTTTTTCGAATCTGAACACATTGACATCTCTTTAATTGTAGCTCTAAAGGGGTTACTCCCGAACGCGAGCATAGATATAAACGCGAGCGAGAATCTGAGATCAAATTGGTATCGAATAAAGGTCAAAACGGTACACTAAACACCATGGAAACCGTTTTCAATGTACCAAAATAACAGATTTTTGACGTTTATTCAATCCTGATGTGAACTCGATCTCGTTAATCCCCGTCGAGAGTAGAGGGGCTCTGGTAAAAAAGCGCGTTAAAAAATCGCTCGTGCGAACGTTCGCTTGTTGTTGCTAGGCGCTGCTGCCTACATTTAGCAGGCAGCAGGGTATTTTTTGCGGTATCTACTCAAACGCGACGATCGAGATGAAAATATAACTAGCTATAAAATTTGTACCTTATCTTACCGTACCAGGTACTTATTCTTAATATAAATCATTTTATTATAGTCAAGGTTTAAGCGGCATCGAACCAAAAATAAGGCTGACATACTACATTGCATCGTTGGCGTGGCTGGTGGTGAGATGTTCTTGGATGGTGCTGTCTGCTGCTGAAGTGAATGTGCAGTCGAAGAAGGCTCTGCGGCATCTTCAAGAGTGTGGTTCCCTTAGTTATAATGTGGAGGTACGAAATATAGCTTGTTAATGAAACCCTCTGCTTTATCATCAAATCTTTCGAAAGACATTTACTACTACTTATTATCGATTCTGTGCCTTTACCAACAGCGCCCGATCCGTGCCGCTAATACGATCTGACGATGCAATCTGAACGCATGTTCTCTGTAACCAATGGCTGCCCGTGTATTGCTTTCCCTCTGTCTCCGATGACAGTGATCGCATTATCGGCGTGGCAACAGGATGCTTTTATCACTTATTTTATACAAAATAAGCGCCCAGTTTATTATTTCGAGGTGCCCTTATTGGGACTCGGACTAGTGATATACAAGACTCGAGTCCTCCGAGTCCTTTTGTCTAGAGCTGGGAGTCGCTTTACAGGGCTCGCCTCGTTTGTATGAAGCTCGACGACTCGGGAGTATTTTTCAGAGTTCGAGCCTTTTTCAGAGCTCGGCCGGTTTCGAACCATTTTCACGGCTCGAGCCTTTTTGAGAGCTCGGTAGATCTCGAGGCTTTTTTACGGCTCGAGTCTTATTCGACGCACTCGTGTTGTGCTGCTGATGAATGAGGATAAGTAGAGCTAAATCACCATAGATTAAGCATCTATGGTTATCTTTATAACATAAGACATTCATGTTTTTGAGTTCTAATTTTGGAGACAAGAGTCAAATTTTCAGGGCTCTGTGAGCTCGATAGGCTCGGCTTTAATATCTCCGTAAATATTATTATTCGTAAATAATTATCTCCGTAGAGATAATTAAGTCATAAACATAAACTCTAAGCTTTTTATGAGGCTCGCGTTCATTTTAAGCCTCGAGCTTTTTTGAAGGCTCGAGCTCTTTTGATAGGTTCGAGCTCTTTTGAAGGCTTGAACTCTTTTGAAGCCTCGAGGTGTGGCTCAGAGAGCTCGTTTCTCAGCTAGGCTCAGGCTTACGAGCCGAGTCCTGCCAATCCGACTCGAGTCTTCAAAAGTAGAACTCGACGACTCGAGTTACCGGACATCTAGGGTAGGTATTCTTAGTCAAAGACTTTTTAGATATACTAAGTATAATATAAGCGCAAGTGGATACTGTATAACCCCTTAAATATGCTAATTATGGTTATGTATCGCAGAACGGACCAGAGCTAGTGGATCCTTGCGATACAAACCAAACTATCCGTTCTCAAGATGTATTCTAGGATCGTATCGGCGGCACGGATCGGGCGCGGTGGGAAAAGGCTTTAAAGTGGTTAAAAAAATAATAATAAAAAAGGTAAAAAGTAAGTGACGACCATTCCAATGCAACGACCGATCTGATAATCAATGGTCGCCCATTTATTACTTTTAATAAGATTTTATCCAATTATTGTATAAATAACACGTTTTATTTTTCAGATAAACAGATTGCAAAATCAACTACGTAAGGACTATGTGGCTTTGAGTGGAATAGGATTTTACTACTTAAACCGAAATATTTTACTGAAGGTACTGTTTTTCATAATAATTGATACGCCTTAAGCAGTAAGTTTTAGTTTCCAAAATCGTTAACAGTTTTTAACGATTTTGGAAACTAAAACAGACTAGATAGAAGTAAAAGAGACAGTGGTATTTTTTGATGACGTATTAAAGCATAAAATCGTAGGGGTACATACCTAGGGATTGGTGACTCATACTCATCAAAATTAGTTTATCTACCGACTCTGCGCCGTTTGATACCAAGGGGACATTCTGCGAAAGGGGCGTTTTGCGAAAGGGACATTTTGCGAAAGGGACGTTTTGCGAAAGGGATAGTTTTGCGAAAGGGACATTCTGCGACGGAAGGCTCAGATAACAGGATATCAGTCAGTTAAATTATTAACCAAAGAATATAAATGGCATTCAAAACATTTGACAGTCCAGCGAATGACAATTTTCAAATCAAGCAAATAAATCAGACCTTAGAATCAAAATTATTTCGATTTGTATTCCTATTATTTATTTTCAATGCTGACGCCTATGTTTAAGTTTAATTTTAAAGTACGTGTCTTATCTACCACATGATGTTGTTGAAGCTAAAAACGTGTAATTCATTGTTGCACCACAATATGTTTGCTTTGATGAAAATGTAATAAAATCATTTCCAGATGGCTGCGTCGGTGGTGACATACGAGCTGATGCTTATCCAATTTGACAACAAAGGATCGACTGACCCCTGAACTTTTTATTAAACTTCATAGGATTCGATAAGCTAATATATAAATAATCAAAAATATTAGAAAAAATCGACTCACCCGTAGCAACTCAGAACCCGTCTGAGTTGCTACAGGTGAGTTGATTTTTTCTAATACTTTTCATTATTTATTCATCTTAATATAAAAATAGCATTGTGAATGCAAAAATCCAAAAGTTTAAAAGCGAATATTTTTTTTTTATAAAGATTGCAGTTTTTATTCCATCCTAATAATATTAGTTTTTTTTTAAAACGTAAGTATGTGTACTTGATGGTTTTGTGGTCATTGTAAATATCTTACCTAAGTCTGTGTGTTCCGGCAGTTAGAGGTAAGATAGCCAGTTCCTCGGTGATGAGGATTCCGGCGATTCAGGTGTTTCCACCTTCGGCCTTATCGTCACTTAACATCAGGTGAGATGAAGGACTAGCACTGTCCCGTTGTGCATAAAAATAAGAAAAGACCACAAAAACCTAACCCAAACCTCTAGACACCATAAGTAGCCATTAAATTTGTACAGAACTTCTAGCTCTTTGAAATTATTTACGGATATCTACCACTAGATGTTTGGATGTTTGTAACACAATAAGGCAACTAGTGGCTCTCATTGCTCATTTTGAAACATTTTTCGAAATGGCTGACTTTTTTTTCATAAAATTTCGAAAAAATGAGCCGACAAAAATAAATTATATCATTAACAAACCTTCTTACAAAATTTCACGAGTATCGGTTAAGAAATGCCACGTGTAGATGAGAACAGACAGACAGCGGGACAGCCGGACATACGGAAGCGTTTATGCCCAAGCTGAAATGGAGACGCTTTGCTTGCGCTTCGGCTGAATGAAGTTGGATGAAATTTCACATTTTAAAGCATAAATAAAATAAAATATAGTACTTCTTATCCCGGTAAAAGATTCTCTAGGGATTTTCTGATTATCCACGCAGACGAAGCCGCAGGCTAAAGTTAGTTGGTTCTTAAATGCGGTAATTCACTGTATACGGGCAGTACATAACCAATTTTCGTGGTGCGGGCACATTTGTAGATAAGTGCGTGATCTTAGCGCATACATTTAATATTAAAACCGATGTTATCTGACGGCGCGTTAACAAAATGTTAACGCGTGGCGTCAGACAAATGTGCCCGCATCTTAAGGGAGGCATATTAGTGGGAGTTTTGCCATTACCGGTAATATTATATTTTGTTGAATGACAAAATGTCTATTTAAAAATTAATACGCATCTCATTTATCTCACCTCGATTTTCCCATCTGTACATCAAAATATCTTGTAATCAAAACTGGAACATTCAAAACTGGAATCACAATATTGCGATGCATTTTCGATAGAGTTGCAGGCACCAATGGCTACGAAGGCGAGAGTAATTGTAGCCCAATTCTGCTACCGTGTAGCCATATTGGCAAACCTATACAGTCTTTTTGTATTCGGAACTGATCAATCTTTGTTCAAATTTATTTTAAACTCTTTATATTTCTCTGTAGGGCAGGATTCATAGTTACTATAGTATATAGATAGTTATAAAGGAGTTTTAAATATTGAACAATCTTAAGCGTTAATAAGGCTACAGATATCGTCATACAATTTCTGCTAGTCAAAAATTTGTAAAATAAAAATCAAAACCTCCTTCAAAAACCTTAAAAAACGCCCCCCTATTCTCGACAGGAATAACAAGATCGAGTTCACATCAGGATCGAATAAACGTCAAAAAAATGATATTTTAGTAGGTACATCTAAAACGGTTTCCATTGTACTGTTTTGACGTTTACTCGATACCAATTTGATCTCAGTTAGGTACTCGTTCGTGTTAACCCTTGCTCTAGCTAGATAAAGCGAGAAATAATGTTCAAGTCAATTAATAAAAAAAGTAAGTGTTGTATTTTTCTTTTATTTTATATTTTTTTGCTTTTTTAAGCTTATTAATTTTGTGTGTATTATAAATAAAATATTTTAATATTTCACACGTTTAAATGGTATACTTAATACTCGTACCCACAGAACAAAGAACTTTTTTTTCCCCCCGTTCTGTGCTCGTACCTACATGTAGCAACTCAATTTTCACATTCGCACTGGGCGAAAACGTCCCGCGGTTGGTTCAGAACGTCCTTGACCGTAGTTAGTAAATGCTTAAAAGAGTACGGTATTAATAGTTAAAATAAATTTAAATGGTAATAATATTTCTATTCGTATTGTTACAGTATAAAACACTTACCCTTTACTAATTAAGATTGTATAGTAGATGTAGCACACAGTATTTTATCACTTTCTTTTTAATATCTAACTTAAATAGACTTGAGATTTGACAGAGAGTAACCGTTGTGTAACTATACATCTGCTGTACAATCTTTATAAGTAAGTTGATAGCACTGTACGACTACAATAGCACTTTATCACCAACATAAACGAAACTAGGTACTTACCTACCATGTTAACACTGCACTGCACACATTGTCTCCCAGATGACTCAATTCAAAAAGCCTTAAACTGACTTTGTTAGTCGATTCGTTTCTAGTACAGATGCAGTTAGATTTCCCAACAGTATTGTATTCCAGGATTTCCAGGTATTCTGGTGTTCAGTCATTACTTACTCGTCTTTAGATACGAGGTTTAGCATTTAGTTTGCTTTAAATTTTCAACAAAGAGTCTCTATTTCTATCTCTCATCTCATCCTCATCCTCATCCTCACCCTCGTCTACTTCCTCTTCCGCTTCCTCATCCCCATGCATCATCAACCCAAATCGATACAATCATCTCCCATCGTCAGGAAATATCGCCACATCTGGCCTGAACACAAACATTTCTTTATTTAAACGTATTATCAAATAAATCATTTCATAAAAGATAGCACACCCCTAGCCAAAGTAACATAATTGCAAATCTTCGCTAACGCTTCGCTAACGCTTCGCTATTGAAACATGACATGTGTTTCGTTAACAATCGATTTTAAAAACGCCAAATTCATACATATTGTTTTGTATACTTTGGCTGGGGGGACAGACATTTCTGAAAATTACTCTTTTTTTAAATCACACTGTGGATTTAATTGTCAACGGAATAATCCGTTAAAAATCACACAAAAAGCTTTCAATCTAGACCCGTAAAAGTTCTACGCAGAGAGCTTTATAAATATTTTATCTGTTTCTGAAAATAAATATATGCCAAAGCAATTTTGTTTCAATATTTTTCCACGACACCGATTCACAAAAGTAATTTTAGGCCATTAAGAATAAATTTTATATGACTGCACTTCACTAAATAAGTGGTTATTGATGGATCAAAGATTACCGTTTACTATAATTTGACGGGATTTTTATTTATTTCATCAAAATAAAAGTATTTTTGAAGCGGTCGTTTGGTTCATTTCAAGCTTTTCGAGGTAAGTTGGTAGTTAGGAAAAACTGTGTATATTTGTATGTTTTACATTTTTACGTTTAGGTACTTAAATAAAGAAGGAACCAAATTGTTTCACAACACAATACTGAAACCCATTACAGTGTTGCTTTATACTGAAGAACTTCATACAAGGAACATAATATGTCGAAAAATTCATTTTGTTTTCGCCTTTCCATAGAAGTCGGTCATGCCTAACACATTTTGTATGGGAATATGTTCTTTTTTAGGGTTCCGTACCCAAAGGGTAAAACGGGACCCTATTACTAAGACTCCGCTGTCCGTCTGTCTGTCTGTCTGTCACCAGGCTGTATCTCATGAACCGTGATAGCTAGACAAGTGAAATTTTCACAGATGATGTATTTCTGTTGCCGCTACAACAACAAATACTAAAAACAGAATAAAATTAATATTTAAGGGGGGCTCCCATACAACAAACGTGATTTTTTTGCCGTTTTTTGCCGTTTTTTGCTCACTATTAATAACAACTGCAGGTATACAGTTGAAATTTTCACAGATGATGTATTTCTATTGCTGCTATAACAATAAATACTAAAAACAGAAAAAAAAATGTTTAAGGGGGGCTCCCATACAACAAACGTGATTTTTTGCTGTTTTTGGTACGGAACCCTTCGTGCGCAAGTACGACTCGCACTTGGCCGGTTTTTTCGTTTTTCGACCTATGTTCCTTGGAGAAAGTTTTTCAGTTTAAGCAAATTTGTTCCTTTCGGTATGGCTACATGTTTTGGTTCCACCATATATTTGTTTGTATTTCAAAGATAAACAATTGTGTTTAGTTACTTACTAACTATTGGTTTATTTAGTTAAGTCTTTTAAGGGAAATAATTATATTTAGGTTTTCAACTATTCAATTATGTTCAATTTGCAAAATGAACTAATTTGATTAACTTACGTTTAAATTTTTGCTCAATTAGTTGGAAAACAAAAAGACCTCGAACTTTTGAGTTAATAGTTCCGTTAGCATTTTAACTTGTCAATATTCGTGACTTCAATATAATTTATATCGAAAAATGATTGAGTGACCACAATTATATTTAATATGTGATTTTATCTCTGTTTAATGTTTACGATTGGTTGATTTCAAGATAGTGTTATATTTTTTTAAGGGCATTACTCGATAAAAGTGTTTTAATTTTGAAGTTCAAAAGCTTTTACGCCTAGTGGTTATATATATGTACTCAGTAAGTTACTTCCCTTTTTACTAAAAAAATAGATATACACATTAACATTTGTCCATCAGCCATTTTTAATGTCCCCACTGCTGGGGCACAGGCCTTCCTTATGGGTGTATAAAGAGGACGGGCCATAACCCACCACTCGGGCCCAATGCGGATTGAAGGGTTAACGACTGCAAATGCAACCGGGACCAACGGCTTAACGCGCCTTCCGAAGCACGGAGGAGCTCGAGATAATAAATTTTTGTCACCCATCCCATGAACGACCCTTGCGAACGTTGCTTAACCTCAGCAATCGCTGGGCCAGGTGCTAAACCACTGCGCCACCGAGCTCCTCGAAGTCCTTGAGGAGCATTAACATTTACCACACCTTTAATATTACATTACATTTACTAATTTGAAAAACATCCAAAAAGAACAATGGAGTGATGTAACATTCTTTCATGACAACTTTAATGTACAAAAACATCTGTGTGAGACACAAAAACCGAGCACAAATTTTATTTTTCTAACAATTCTACAAACTTTCAGCGTTGACACAATAAGAACTGCTACTTGTCTAATTAAAACATCCTCTTCAGTACAACGCTTCTACAAGCCTACTCGTAGCATTTTCAATTTACTGGGTCACCTTAATCCGCTGGCTTAAGAGCGAGTTTTGAATGGGAAACAGAATAAATAGCATTTGTATGCAAAACTTTTGTTCTAGATGGTAATGCGAGACTCGGAAAAAACTCAGAAACACCGTGAGCCCGATGTGAGTTTGTTTTCCTTGATTTACTTTGTGTACTTTTAATTTGTTTCTCATACTTTGTCGCTAATTTTGTGTTTACGGCTTATGAGCCGTAGGAAATGTTCTTGAAACACAAAATTATTAAGTAAACACGAACATGAAGTTTATCATTACATATTCACAATGCTATTTTATATTAAGATTTATTGTTATAAGTACTAGAAAAAATACAAGATAAAATCGACTCAGCCGTAGTCCCGCCTGAGGTGCTACGGGTGAGTATTTTTTTTTCTAATTGTTCCTGACACTGACGTGACTCCGTGTATTTGTAGAAAAATAAGTGTTTGAATAAAATTACTACCACATCTTTATGTGTTTCTACTTCGAGCAATATACAGTGCTATTTGTAAAACACCAACAACTTGGCAGGAGTAGATTACTCACATCATAAACAAAAACATTTATTGTTCTACGACTTCTCCGAAAACAGACGAAAAAAATTATACATTCCTTACAAGTCCGAACAGGTGCTCGAGTTTTCTTTGTATGAAAGAAAAGTATTATTTTTTGGAACAGCCAAGTGTTAATCATAATTATAAGTGCCTAATTTTCACAAGGTAGTGCTCTCGAAGCTGTTACGAAAGATGTCTACATCAGGCAAAGAAACAACTTCGAGAGAGAGGCCAACAGAAGGATACAGCTGGGCTGGGCAGCATATGGGAAACTTCGTCGGGCCTTTGAGTCGCCTATTCCACAGAGTCTAAAGACGAAAGTCTTCAGTGCGTCCTGCCTGTCCATGACATACGGAGCCGAAACGTTGACACTCACTGTAGGGCTGGTTCACAAATTCAAAGTCGCACAGCGAGCTATAGAAAGGGCTATACTCGGAGTTTCTCTAAGAAATCGGGTTCGGAACGAGGTGATCCGACAGAGAAATAAAGTCATCGACATATCCCACCGGATTAGCAAGCTGAAATGGCAGTGGGCCGGCCATATTAGCCGTAGAACCGATGACCACTGGGGTAGACGAGTTCTTGAATGGAGACCACGTATCGGCAAACGTAGTGTGGGACGCCCTCAGACAAGGTGGAGCGACGATCTTCGCAAGGTGGCTGGCAAAAACTGGATTAGTGTAGCCGTGGATCGTGCTCAGTGGCATGCACTCGGAGAGGCCTATGCTCAGCAGTGGACGATGATGATGATGATGATGATGATGAATTTTCTTTTTACCGACTTGTAATATTTTGTTAGCAGTCTTTGAAGCTCTACCTTTTGAATAAGCTTACGTGTGGTTTTTAAATTTCAGACGTTTCTACCCACTCTTACTTACATTTTCACGATTGCCCAGTGGTTCGGGATTCCGTCTTATGGATATAAGATATCAGTTCTTTGGGCTATCTTGATATTTTTAATGTTGGTGGTGATAGAAGGGGCTGCACTCTGGAAGCTTGCCAGGAATCTTGGTGGAATCGCCATGCATGTAGGTGACGGACGTAAGTACTATCATTATGATCATTATAATTAAATATCAACCACCCGCGACTTCGTCTGCGTGGAAAGTTTTTTTTTGCTATCTTTCGGAAACAATACTTTTTTTTGGATGAAAGTTACCCTATGTCCTTCTCTGCACCCCTGACAACGTGTATGAAAAATTTCACGATGATCGAATCTGAA
This sequence comes from Agriphila tristella, assembly GCA_928269145.1. Taxonomy (NCBI): domain Eukaryota; kingdom Metazoa; phylum Arthropoda; class Insecta; order Lepidoptera; family Crambidae; genus Agriphila; species Agriphila tristella. The sequence continues at coordinate 55,053,500 of OV743429.1, forward strand.
GTTAAGAAGTGAAAGCGTAACAAACAAACAAATGGATTTACGCATTAATGATATGTAAGGATTCAACTGAGTAAATTACAAATTGACGAAAGCGTCAACCATCGATGGATGACCCATGAATTAAATTTTTGACCCTGAAAAGGACTAGTTTAACTTCTTGTAGATCTTCTCCAAAAACCAAATTAATATGGACTGATTATCGCCGGTTCGTTCGTAACCAAAGACACGTTGTATTTGTTCGTAGTAGGCTCTCTTTGTAGTACTTTTTCATCAACGTCTACCAAAAACCCTTAATGTTGAGTTTCTATTGGTCTGTATGGTTTCCGAACTCTAAGGAGTGTGAACTGTTGTCGCTGTCGTCTTTATGTCACATTGAGCTCACTCTTTTGGAGAAATTAATACTTCTTTGCAAATTTTGCAATTTAGCTTGGCTACGCATACGGCGCCGGCGGCGGGGTAAGAAAATCTATGACAATAATATGCCCTTTATATTATTCTAGGTAGTATCACAGATCGCTTGTCAGGAAGCATATTTTATGCCAACGCACTTTTATCCCTTGTTATATCTTGGCGATTTCTAACTTCTTGGAGAAGGCTTTCTTTCTACTGGGAGAGAGCAGAAGTCACTGATGGAGTTTATCTAGGTTCAGATAAAAGGATACGGAGACGGATTATTTCTGTGACTGTCTTTGTAACTGTATGTGCTGCAGGTATGATATCTATGTTCACATTAATATTTTCAGTTAACACAGAAAAATACCTTATTTTATACTTAGACTATACAAATTATAAATAAATGTGTACCTATTTTCTAGCGGAGCACATGCTCAGTATGCTTTCAGCGACTGGTTTTGATTTTCCACCACTTGAGTATTTAGAAAGATACATTCTAAGTTCTCATGGATTTATCATTACTGATGGTAAGAAAAAACTCATAATATGCTCAATTTCACAAAATTTTACGCGCAGTTATGATGATGCGAATAAGAAAACCTTATGTAACCTTCCCTTACATGTTTGCGAAGAAATAAAGATCAATGTAAAGGAAACAGTGAGTCTTCATTTACTTTCATTAACTGATAGTAATGTTGAAACAATACTTCTTGAATTTTTCAGCAGAATATTACAGTCTATGGAATGCCATCCCGATCTTCTTTCTTAGCAAAATTGCGACAATCTTATGGAACTTCCAAGATCTCATAATTATACTGATAAGTATGGGTCTGACTTCAAGATACCACAGACTGAATTTGTATGTTAATCGTGTTGTGAATTTTGAAAAACGCACTAAAGACGTTGAAAAGGTTAGCAAGCATACAATCATATTTAAATCTTTTGATATACACTATAAAATTAGGCTTAGGTATTTTAAGTTCTGAAAGGATTATGCTTTCAGAAGACGCACCTACATCTACTATTTCGTCTGGACTCATGCTTTCATCTAAAACTTCGTAGGATAAAGCCATTAGTAGATCTTTGTATCAAAAATATCTAACCACTTCGGTGAACGAACATTTATATCCATCATCTCTTCTTAGGACATTGCCCCATTTTGTACTATTTGTCCTATACAAGCAATATAAATTAAGATTTGCCTTTTTCTCAGGTTGGATTTGAGAAATACCTCCACTTCGAGCAGTGGCGGCGAATCAGAGAAGCGTATGTCCGCCAAGCGTCACTCGTGCGCATGGTGGACGCGCATATTGGCCCATTGATACTCCTCTCCAATATCAACAACTTCTACTTTATTTGTCTACAGCTGTTCCAAGGGATTAAGTGATTACCTATCTACTTTATAAAGTCAATACAATGCAATTCCCTTTAATTTTAGAACCGGTCACTGGACAAACGCGGTTTCGCTACAAAATGCGTTTTCAAAGGGAAAGGAACTAAACATTTGCTAAAATTGATGTGTCCAAGCACCTTTCAAAAATGTAGTATATTAACTTCTTTCCATTAATTTTCTGAAAAAGTGAACTATTTTACACATTAGGTTATTAACACAACCCTATTATTTCAAATAGCAGCTTGTTTATGCATATTAAAATTCTACTGATTCTTAACTATCTTTTATTTCAATGTCTTCTGCTTGTGCCTTTCCAGCAAAAGCCAAGGTGCTGCGATCAACGTTATTTACTACTTCATATCTCTCGGCTGGCTTATATTCAGAGCGTGTGGCGTCGTGCTGGCTGCTGCAGACGTACATGTTCACTCCAAACGGGCATTAACGTGCATCAACAGCTGCCCTACGGTGGGGTATAATATCGAGGTAAGACAATAATGGATATTTCATCTAGCACACCTTTGCCGCGAAACCGTACCAGCGGCACCGCGGTAGTTCTGCCTTAGTTCCGCTATGAGTGTGTTCTATTGACGACGATAATGAGGATTACATCTACGTAGTGGTTACGCGTCATTGCTTTTGCATGTGTCGGACGCATAGAAATAGAATGTCAAAGAACAACAATGTCAATAAAGTGATCCGAAAACGAATGCATACATTTTATATGAGATACGTAAAATATGACTTAGATACATAAAATATGACTATATATGGCATAGGAAATTAATAAACTATGTTCCATACTGTTATCTTCGTCGATAAGTTAATAAACGTAGCTAAATTTGGTTTTAGAGAAATGTGTGGCAATATCTTATTTACCTGTGAAAAGTGTGATTACTTGGATTATTTCTTTTTGTCATATCACAATTACTTAGAGCACAAGACACCATGGCTCCACGATACCTTTATTTTAAAATTCTAATTAAGATTAACAAATATTTTAAACAAACTGTGATTGCTCATTTGCTAGGCGGGACGCTAGGGGCTCTTACTGTAAAAAATGTTGGCACAAGTCACTTGATCCTTTGTCTCTTTTTTACATAGACCGTGTCCGTATGATGTTAACTTCTCTTTTCCACGCTTTGTTGGTCTTGAGCGCAGCGAAATTTTTTCTATGTCTATGGTCGGACGCAACGGTCGGAGCCGATCGGATGGAATCGCGCGAAAAATCTATGTATTAGAACAGGCTGTTCGCATTGGTTTCGCTTGTCGAACTCATGGCGGAACCTACTGTGGTGTTCCGCGGTTGGAGGTGTGCAACAGTTAAGCATTTTTTATTATTCCAAAAAGTTGTAAATCTTGTCTATGGTTTATCGGCGTTGTTTTACTAATTTATATCGCTTGGCTGGGGTGGTATTCCGAGCGTGTGACGTATTAAGCCGCTACGAATTCGCACGTTCAGGCTAAGCTTTCATAACGTGTAACAGCTGTATATTATTAAAGTGGAGTAGAGTTATTATTGAGTTAATGTAGACACACAATAAATTATTACATTGTGACTGGTTTAAAAGCTAGTCGTCATTTTTTTTAAATTATTTGGTCTTCAGACAACCCTTCGCATTTTGCTAGTAATGAAGTTCATTTGTTTGTTTAGCAATAACCTTTCTCTCTGAGATGAGAAACCAAGTATACTCACTAGTATTATTGTATGGTCTGTGGCTTTATTTCACATAATAGCAATATTACATTATAAATAGTTACGATGATGGTACAAGAAACTCATAAAACAAAAAAGGTATTTGGGTTGAAATGACATGACATTTGGCTAATAAACTCAATTTCAAGAAGGTAGCATGATAGCCTTCAAGAGAATTTTATCTTGGAAATGTTTGAAGAACGTCTTTCAAATATTTTTAAACTCAAGAGAGCTGAAATTCAGTTCCTCTAGAATTGGCTCGTTTGCTAGTCGCTGATTTTTCAAATATCTTTGTAAGTATCATAGGTTTATTTTTCTTAGAAATAAAATAACAATTTATTTAACAAAATGATTACTAGCGATGATTAGCGATGTAGTTTGGTAAATATTCTCGCCCGTATTTAAAGTATAATAAAATTTAATCATTTTCTTTTCCAAAAGACTGCAGCTAAATGGTGTCTTATATTAGACCTGCGTATAAGTATAAGAAAATTTAACATTGTAATACATTTGTAAATTTCTTGTTGTTTCAGTTAAAACGTCTGAACAATCAGCTAATGCATGACCACGTAGCTTTGAGTGGAATGGGATTTTTCTTTCTGGATAGACAAACATTATTAGTGGTATGTGTTTGTTATAAGTTTAGTTCTTTGTACTGAACAAAAATTGTTCCATCGCAGTTATTTTGTTCTAAACTAGATTCATTTTTGTTTAGATAGATTTTTGTTTAGATCATTTTTGTTTTGAACAAATTATTAAGTCCCATAGAGTATAAATTGACAAAGATGCTGAAAGATGCTGAAATATTCTAAAGAATATTCGAGACATTCGAGTATAGTCTTTTCATAGCCATTATTATGATGAGTGACTTATTTAATATCATTCATCCGTCACTAGCTCCTTGAGAAATTGAAAATTAAGCTAAAAGAACAAGGATATTATTATATTTTATTTATAGCAGAGTAAGCCTACTTTATTTTTGTTATTGTTACAGGTTGCTGGCAACATCATAAAGTATGAGTTGGTACTTATCGAATACGACAAATAAGTGTTTTGTTAAAAAATAATTTACATTATGTTATCGTAATGTTTTTTCAATCATCAATCATGAAATAAAACACTTAATAATCATCAATCAATCATCTCTTATTCGAGAAGGAAAATAAAATAAATGGATTTAGTGATGACAATGTAATTTATAAGTACGATCAGCAACTCACGTGCTTGACCACTTAGTGTAGGAAAGGAAGGTAGTGAACCCCCACAGTAAATCCTCAGTAGACGAAACTTTACAATATGATAAAGTATCATAAATTAAACATATTTTTAAATAATCCAAATCGTTTTCTTTTTGTTTCCGGATATTTGTACATAGGTTTTGGTTCATGCTATGTTAGATCCCTGCAAAGTTTCATCGACTTAGGATTTAATGTTGGGGTCTCCATACAAAAAATCGCTTCATGTCCTAACTTTGCAGAAAAAAAAGTGTTCGCGAGTCGCACGAACTAAGCGTATATTGTGACGACCGACGTTGATATGACGCTCCGCTTTACCAAGTGGAAGTGCTGAAAGCTCACGGAACCAGTAGCATAATAGCAGGATGCAACTTATATTTTTCAATACTTAGTGCCTGTTCACACTGTCTGTACAATCACTAACTTCTGGTGTAAGTTGCGCGTCCACTGCGTCTTTGTATGGATTTCTATGGCGCGGAAACGCCGATGCAGTTCACGCAGCCCCATAGAAATCCATACAAAGCATCGAATCCGTCCGCTCCGAATCCGATGCAGTGGACGTGCACATTTAATTTAAAAAAAAATGGAATGGGACAGAATTTTACATGAAACTAGCGGCTGCCCGCGGTTTCATTCGCGTGGTTCCCGTTCCCGTGTGAATATCTGGATAAAAGTATTCAATGTATTAATTTAGGCTATCTACTTTCTGTATATTCACTTCTCAAGCTTGCGCGCTCACTAGACATGAAATAAGAGACGGACGGATACTAGCGCGGATTTATTGAAAGTACTTTGGTAATTAGTTTGGTATTTGGTTTGATTTTTGATTTTCCCGACGTTTCGGCACCTTTGCAGCTGCCGTGGTCACGGGGGACTGAAGTCACTCGTGAGCCTACCCTCAAGCGATGATTTTTTTAGGACGTTCAGAAATTAATATTTAACAAATTTTTTTTAATTGATTTTAGTTAATTTATAGTTTATTTTGTGACTTAATTAATGTTTAAAAGAGAGAATCTACTGAAACTACCACCATTTCACAAAATTGGGAGGCCCCTCCAAGAAATAAATGGCGAAAGAAAACTTGGAGAGGAAAGCCAACCTCCGTCTTTAATATTTATTAGTTTATTTGCAAAAGGAACTAACTTGCAGTCTGTGTTTGGGGCTTTAGCTTGTGAATGATGGGGTCCCAAGCTGGTGGAATTTTCCAACCATCATCTCTATTGAAATTAGGATATTTATTTATTTCGATAGCCTCGCGGAGCATTCTAGGAATAAATCTACGTTCCTTTGGGGATTTGGGGTTTGTCAAATCTAATGTAATGGTTGGGCTCAAAGGCGTGATCACACACTGCAGACTTGTTACCGCGCCTATGTTTCATGTCAGCTACATGCTCTTTGATGCGGGTCCCTATGCTTATCTTTGTTTGTCCGATGTATGCCAAATTTCAACCAAATCCTTTCAGTAGTTTTTGCGTGATTGACGAATGAGGAACCAACATCCAAACATCCAAACCCACAAACTTTCACATTTATAATATTAGTGGTATTACTCGTCAAGTATATTTATAATTTGAACTTCGTCGGACTTGGTAAAACAGGGTTCTTAAAGTAAAATAGACATTTATTTAGACAAGAGCATCAGCAAACAAAATGTATTTTTAAGATAGGTATCATAATATGAATGATTAGATAGAAAGACGGTATTCCTTCCAAAGGATATTAATCTGCTATCAATGTCAATATACTATCTAACAATAATCATTCAATAATCAAAGAAACCGTATTTTAATAAAGAACCTAATCGAAATAACCTAACAATAGCAGGATAAAATTATTTGAGACGTATAATGCGGCGCTCAGAAAGGTAAGAAAAGATATTCTTTTTGTGTTAGAAATGGAAAAAGTCTGGTTAATAATAATAATTGTAATTAATATTATTTTGTTACATCAATAAAATTCGTGGCCAATCTTACAAAAAAAGTAAAATTGAAATTGGACCACGGTCTAAAGCTATGTCTATTTATCTAAGTTCTACCCGTTTTTGACAAAGTATATCAAAATGTCTAATAATCCCTATATATATATTAATCTTACTTAGTTAGAAACTAATTCAGTTTTTATTTAAATAAAAGTAGTTTTAAAACACAGTAACATTTTTTTTTATTTATTAGATTATTAACAGTGAACATAAAAGTAAAAGTGACAGCTAAAAATAACTAAATATTGTTTTCAATAATGCTATAATAATAAGTTAGGTACTACTACTTTATGATGTTTAGAATCTTGTCACTACACGTATACTATTGGAAAAGTATTTTAAGACGTATACTATTAGTAATACTATTAGCAATTTACTGGAGTAACGCCGACAGCGCCAGCACCGACTTCGAAGTGCTGGCGCTGTCGGCGTTACTCCAGTAAATTGCCTCAATACTAATTCGTAACTTACTATTGTCCCAGCAATCTGTAAATAAAAATGCTCCTTTACAATATTTAGACAATGCCCGAGACAACAATGGAAAATCTATTCTGTCTCATTTTCCGGCGCTTGAAAGAATTCATCATACAGTTGTTTTAGCTCACAAATGCGGTTCGGCTATGAATATTGTTAGGCGTGCACATGTAAATTATTTTAATGTGCGTAATATAAGACGAGAGTGTGCAGACACACACTAAAACAATGTGCATGTGCACGCCTAACAACATTCATAGCCGAACCGCATTCGTGAGATAAAAATAAAAATAAACAATGTTTCTTTATATTTGAACAAAACTGTAAAAACTGACCAATTATAGAAAAATGAGGAATTACTTAAAAAGACCAAATGAGGAAACTGACAAGTTAACGAAACTGGTGAATCAGGGAAACTGACGACTTAAAAAAATTCATGAAATTGAGAAGGGAATTGAATAGGGAGGACGACGAATAGGGAGGACGAATAGGAATTTGCCAGTTTTTCAAACTGGTCAGTTTGACCAGTTTGAAAAACTTGCAAATTAAGGAAACTGACGAGCGGTAACCGACCCAAGACCTAGGCCACAATCGCGGTAATTTCTAACGATATTACCAAAGCCAAACCAAAGCTAAACCAAAACCAAATACGTTCCGTTATCAACGTAAAAACCTTTCAAATTACCGCGATTGGGCCCATGTAACAGCCCAATGTAAGAAGTAGACCTCTCCTGAAAGAGGTTGTTGCTATCAAGGTACAATAATAATATACTGCGCCAGGTATTGCATCCCGAGACAGATGAAGTCATGTCGGTAACAATTAGCTTACGTCATCTCCGCTATCGGGAGTGATTAATACATTTTTATTTTAAACTGTTTAGAGGAACAAATCACATTTAAAATGCACTATAATAATTTTATAAAAGTGTGAGAGAAAAAGCTCTTCATTCATTGCTTGTTACTATTAAGTCGCGCGTGGATAGTGACGTAAGCGAGTTCATTCCTGGATTGCGAGACCTTTCGAAGATTTTCCAAACTCTAACTTTTATAGTTTAAGAGAAATTACAATTTTAAAATTGCGGTACTAAGATTGGAAGACCAGTGTATTTATGATAATGATTATTATTATATGTGGTTCTAAAACACACAGCGTTGTTTGAAGAAGCGTCTATTAATCTCACCATTAATTAAAGCAAATAAGTCTACTCACCCAGTTAGTCCTGATAAATATCTTTCTTTCACTCACCCAGTAGGCTGTATGTTACCAATTCCCATGCAACACCTTTCAGTGACTGACAGATGACAGTCGGTTGTCAATGTCAGCGTCATAGCGTTTTTTGATTTCGCCGACACCGCGTGCAAAATGTTTTGTATTTAACTAAAAAAAGTGAAAAGTGCGGTTTTACTTGAATCTGAGAGTGAATTCAAGAATCCTAACTACAAAACTGATAGTTTCGTAAGTTTTAGTTACATTACTTAACGAGATGGTTACGGGACGATTACGGGCGTTCGAAGTACAGATACTTACAATACGCTGCTTCGGATGAAGAGCAAGCAGTAATCTTGTACATTGGTGAATTATTGTCGGTCGGAGATGTTTCATCAGCGGATGATGGGCACCGACTCCAAACTCTCTCTCTTAACAGAGAAAGCAGTACCGAACGAACCGAACCGATTGCCCACGCATCTCGCTTGTGCGATGTTTTCATGACTTCAAGTTTTCAGAAATTTGTTAAATGAAATTGTTCTAATCAATTAAAAAAGTAAGTATAAACTCTTCGGTTGTTTCGGCCGTTTCGACTGATCCCAGGGCTAAAGCGGCGCCCAGCTGCCATGAGTCTAAACTCTCGACACATTTTTAATAAAATAAACTTTGTAATTGGACGAGTTGTTTTGAAATGTTAATCTGCTACACCAGTCAGAGTTAAACTGCCTTTGTTCAGTAAATTTAAAGAGTAATTAGCATTACTAGTCTCGCAAGTGTAAGTGTGTAGCACCGAGACCTCCTGAGATAGGTACATAATCATTTGGAACTTCTCGCATTGGGCTGCAACTCAGCCAAGTCTTTTAGACCACTCTTACTAATAGAACAGGTTGACTACCACTGTGTCCTGGCTTACTTTTGCATGACTGCTATTATAAGATTATCAACAGAGAAGAATAAGTGAGTGTAAAGAAATAAGTAAGTTGAAAACGAAGTACCTACCTACCTAATGAATTTATCTAGGCGCTGAGTATCTGTCTACTCAATAAAAAAGTTGTTGCATTTTGGGATACAGTACAAGTATCTTTGTGATTCTCAAACTGAGACACGGGTTAGTTAAGACCTATGTCACATACTTACTTTAAGAGTTAAGTAAAGTTAGATAGATAGACAAGATATGATATAAAAAGTTTTAACTTAATGTTAAAAAGTAAGCTTTCATTATGTTGGTGAAAGTCGTGAAAGAAAATTTTTTTTTTTTCCTTAATGATGTTTTCTAGACCATCACATTGTGATCATGTTTCAAACTACACGATTAGCCGTTTACTTTGCCTTAAATAAACAAGTACCTTCTTTACAAATACTAGTTGAATAATAATAATAATAAATAATAAGAAGAAATTCGACGATGCCACTAGTGACACGGTAGCTCAGCAGCAGCATTGGACTGGATATCCAAAGGTCATAGGTTCGTTTCCCATCCGAGAATTGATCTGGTGTGAGTTGTATTTTTTCAAGTATATTATTTAGTATTAAAAATTAAAATTTCAAATTTAAAATATACCTATTTTTTATCCTGAAGATAGAGTAAGTAAAAGGAAAATAGTTGTTGTGCATTAGTTTGAGTAAGTCATTGTAATGGCAAATAATAATACTCTGTTATGTATGTTATACAGTACCTATGTTACCTTTTTAAGTGTGTTAATCCCATTGGGGCTAGTAAATTAATGATTGAATTATGTGTCTAAGCATACATATTAGTGAATTGATAATAGCAAAGGCTTTTAGTTAGTTGAATAACTAATATTAGAATGTGTCACTGCACAGTGCGACTGAGTTTTGCTAGTAAATACCAGAATTAAAATAAATCGTGAGATAAATAAATACTTATAAAATAATTTATGAGTAATAGCTTATCCAAGGGGAGAACACCTCTGAATTTAGCAAGGAAACTAGACAGAGGAATACAGTTAATCTTAGACTTAAAGGGGGTCTGACGGTAAAAGTAGAAACCAAATTCTACTTTTATAACTGTATAACAAGGTCAGATATATTCTTTCTGTGTACCGGAGAAATGAGACTTCTAATCTACCTTGAAAACTATGTTAACTAGTCAGATTCCAGTAGTGTTAATGATTAATTTACGGGAGTCAATCCTAGAACAGAGATACGGTAGTTATCTGTGTATCTTACAGAACAGTCAAAGTTACATTACTATGGCATTAGTGCCATTTGTTACTTAGGTATTACGAAAACATTAATGAATATTAGTGCACAGTACTATCAGAAGTTCTCAAAGTGAGCGCATCCTTGTGCGAGATGTTAAGTGTGTGGGGCTATTGAAACAGATGGATAGACAAGCCCGAAAGAGTGTTTACACTGTCGATGTAGGCACAATATTTTCGATTACTTAACTGACAGTATCTTGCCTCGCAAATTCACTACGAGCTAGTTTGTTGGATTAAAATCATACAACAGGCCTCGGAGGCTTTACTCTAAAAGGGGTTCATACCACAAACAGGGGCTTGGTAGCCTTGGTTAAGGTTGACAGTCCTTAAGTACAGTTATTTTTATTATTATTTTTATTTTTGTGGTACCTGCATACGTTATTATTACATCTGTTTTGGTAGTTAAGTTGATTACGTCTCAGCATTAAGCTGTCAGATTGTAAAATAATATCTTGTGGATATTATTTTATTATCTAAAATAGTATCCACAAGAGACAGTGTCAGTATTGACACTGAGATGTTCCTAAGTGCAGATGTCTGCAGTATGTGCCAGTTTATCCTTAAGGTGCCTATTGAGTACAGGGAGCGGATCCCGGTCTCAGAGTATGTACCTACATACTCGTCTAGTAAGCAACATAATCTTGTTGATGCACCTCAGGAATGATATAATACTAATACCTATGACCTAGTCGGCCAGTTGGACAACAGAACTTTGATTGAAACACCTCCGCTACCATTGTTGTAGGTATGCGTTTGATTGATACACCTCCACTACTAGTGTTGTAGGTATGCTTTTGCTCGATACACCCCAGCTACCAGGGTGGTAAGTATGCGAGCAATTATTTTACTCTAATGGACGGTAGTGCTGCAGGATAGCCGAGTGATTTACCATCACGCTTTTGGCGGCGTACCTCTCGGGGAGGTACAACGGCTCTGCCGACCGCCAAGTTGAGACGACGGTGCTAGAGTGGCCTCGTACTCGTTGCCCCAGGCCTCGGAGGCTGTACGCTTAAATGGGGTGTCCCAAGCGGTGACTTGGTAACCTTGGATAAGGTACTTCACCTGGGACTCAAAGCATGGCTATGCAATACTTGACAACCCTTCAACCGTACCGTCCTTGGCAGTTCTAAAGCTGTCTGTGTTTGCACAGTCGAGCCCAAGATTCCGAGACATCTAAATTCATCTCATCAGGTAAACTTAGTTCCTAATTTTTCTGACTTGCGGACCTCCAAGCCTTTGCAGAATCTTAATTATAATAGATGTATATATCAAATAGTTTGATTTCACAATGGGCAAGAACCCACCTCAAATGGATAATCTAGCTTAGTTAGTACACTTAGATGATTAGTTAGATCAGTTAGCTCACACTGGTTCCTGCTAAAAGATATGTTAGTATGAGCTAACGTGACTCAACATTAACTCATGGAACTCCTAATATCTACAGAGTAGATTGAGATAAAGATATTCTTGTAATAAATATTATAGAATGATTATGCAAATCATACTATTCTTATTGACTACAGAAACAAAAAATTTGACTACAAAAATATCTTATGTACCGGGTAAAATATATTATATTTCCTCAGAGTTTAGTGTCAAAGTTCATGTCTTTGGCAAGACCACATCGTATTAAATCACAGATTTGGATCAAATTTTTGCCTTATCAGAACAGAACACACAGTTCTCAGAAAAACTGTAGGAAATATATAGAAACAATTCTGATTTGATTCTTGGCTTGTAGTGGCTATGCATTTATACTACTTGAATTATCTACCATAATTAGGTAGGGATAAAATACTGTTGTGGTCAAAAGTTTTGACTAATAAATATACCTGAGGTAACTCTCAAGGTACTAGGGTTAATAATGTTTATTAAAATTACATAACCCTTGATGTTCAATAGGTAAATTTTTGTGGATTAGAGCAATATTGTTCAGAGTAGGTACACCTATAATAGGTATGTTTCAATTTAGATAACTCAAACAAGTTTAATTCTCTTAATTTATTGGCGTCAGCCACAGGTACAGAATCTAAAGAAATTAGAGTCAAACTGTTTAGTAAGTAGTAAGAAAATGCTACTTTTTATAGATCCAGTGCAGGAGTGCACAAAAAAGATAAATACCTATAGATGGTAATTAAGTACCTCTATAGATTAATTTAATTGGTATTTTATTTCAAGATAATTTCATTGATCTCAAGTACCTATTTGAACTTCAAGAGTATTATATCACCTACACCATTTGTTTAATAAATATTACAGGTTTTATTCAATTGTAGGTAATTTTAAATATTAAAACAATAATTTAATATTATCTGCTATCTGATATTTATTATAATAAATATTAATTTAAATTATTGAATACTTGAGAATTCACATAGCGTTTGTCTTTCTTTCACCAGCAGATATCAAACAGGTCTTCAAACAACGCTGTGTGTTTTAGAACCACATATAATAAAACTGTTTTGCATTCCAACAAAACAGTTATTATGTGTGGGAGAAAACACACAGCGTTGCTTAAGTGCTTGCAGGTGAATACTACTATGACGCTGACATTGACAACCGACTGTCATCTGTCAGTCACTGAAAGGTGCTGCATGGGAATTGGTAACATACAGCCTACTGGGTGAGTGAAAGAAAGATATTTATCAGGACTAACTGGGTGAGTAGACTTATTTGCTTTAATTAATGGTGAGATTAATAGACGCTTCTTCAAACAACGCTGTGTGTTTTCTCCCACACATAATAACTGTTTTGTTGGAATGCAAAACAGTTTTATTATCTACAAACCGTCAAAACCAAGCCACGTTTTACAGTAAAGAATTGTATGCCAGTCAACCCAACGGTGTCTGTATGTATTTGGTCAAGGAGTCTCTGGATCTGAAATAAATCAAATGCTATAGTTGAAAATAAACTAAAAATATTATGGTGAGTTAGCTTTAATTATTCAAAGATGACTAACAACCATTGTACGAAAATAAAATAAGGGAGATATATGGCTGTTGTTGAAAATGTAAGTAATATAATAAGTAATTCCACGAATATTTAAAAACAATTTGTTCCTGTAGGATCACTTAGTCATACTTAGTTGTCCGTCTGTCAAGAACGATTTTATCAGGAACATGTGGAGTATATCAAATATTAACGCTATCAAAAACTATTGGATTTTTTACAGATCCAAATTTGTAAAAAACAATGTTCTACGTCAAATTCATCATAATATGTCACATAATTTGAGTTTGAGTCAATTATGGATTAGAAGTTATGGTTGAAGGAAGGTCTAACCCTCTTGGTGAGTTAGACTCGCACTTGGCTGGCTTTTAAAAGGGACATATCTACACTATGTAGGTACATTATTAAAAATGTGCCTCAGAAATGGAGATATTAAAACGTTTTATGATGATGAAACTTATAATGGTTGTACCTCAACACAATATGTCGCTGAAGAGACCTTGTAAAGCGCGTAGGCAGGTTTCTTGCTGGCCGTATGGACTTGTGCTGCTATTAGGGAAACTGCTAACGACCTCGACACGAAGGAATATACGAAATATGTCGCCTGCTCGTAACCTCGTAACGGGCTGAAAAAGAAGTATTTTATACGAGACAAAATTGGAATCATGAGCTTCCTTTAATTGTAGAGCTTATAGTACCTACTATTAGGCAACTCCATAGACCTAAGAATTAATATAATGGTGATTTTGTTCTAGATAAGATTTGAGCGGCGTAGGAAGAGCCTCGGCTTCCAATTTCTTGTAGTTTCTTTTTAAATACTAACATTTTTAAAATATAAACTCTTTAGATTTAGTTACCGGTAGTCAGAATCATCAGTATGACACGAGGGTGTAGCTTTTATTCCATCCCTGAAAAAAAAACTGTTGTCTTAGCAATCCTCAATTTTGAACATAAGATAATTTATTTATGCGTGGAATACTCTGATGCAAAAAAATAGCTTCATAAGTGTTGCTGAAAGAGTTCCATTTATACGAAATAGGTTGATGGAATATTTATAGTGAGAGACCTGCCTATGCAGCTTAAATGCTGTTTTAAATATTCCGTTTGTATTAAAAACGTCAGTGAAATGAGTTTTAAATGTGCAGAGGTTTTATATATCGTTGTTTCATGAGTCATCTGTCTTCATCGAGTCACTTTCTCGTTCCCTTTCCCTGTCGTCATCAACAGTTGCTGTTAAACGAATGCCATATTTTTTTTTTTCGTTTTTTGAGAATATAGGGCATGCGCTGTTGGAGTTTGTTGAAATGGCAAGAGGGATGGAAAACCAACTGTACGAAGACACACCAAAGATCGTAGATATTTAGTAGATAGAATGTATACGTAAAGTACTCACGTTATTGTATGTAGAAGCTGTAAGCATATAAAAAAGAGGTTGTTCGCGAAAGAGATGAAAATAACAGCTCCTATGACCTCATCTACTCTTCGCACCAGAGAAGTTGTTCTGCAGTAGTCTTCCCTTATAGCTCGCCAAAATGTTGAAGACACGTACTGAAAAGATCAAAAACTTTTGTGTTATTCTTCGGCGAGGGTGCTCAAGAGCTACACGAACTAATTTCACCTTCTCCTTTCTACCATGGGACATCCAGATGCACTGCAGGTTACTGCACGTTCTTGGTTGATACCTTTTCTGCATGCCAAACGCTACTCAACATCGTTTGTAATGCGCGCAGCTAAGGAATGGAATTCCCTGCCGGCGTCTGTGTTTCCGAGCGCATATAACCTGAGTGGGCTTCTTTTCAAGACCAGAGTGAATAGGCACCTTATGAACAAGCTCGCTCCATCGTAGACCCTGTTTTTGTTTTCGGGCAAGACTACTGGGGTCAAAAGCAAACCCGTTAATTATAAAAAAAACGTTATTAGTGTCAAAATATATACAGAGTACACATGTGGGAAAGAAACAGTTAAAGTCATCGGTAACCGACGCCTGCAGTTGCTTGGACTAGTCTGCATATTCATCACCCTTCTCAATAAATATAGTGTTTTCACTGATAGCCAAAGCGCTTACCATGCATTGTCCACGAGAGGCCCTGATATAAACGCATTCGCTTTCAGGAGCTGTTTAACTGACGTGTTAGCAGCAATTACTCTATTTTCCTAGAGTCTTACTTAACACACAGACATAAGATGTACTAATGTAGTGGAAGCCTTTTTTGTTCACTCGGTACTCTTGGTTCTGCACAGTATAACAGCTTCCGATGATGCCCCGTGTAGAAGAAAAATACAAGTAGGATAGTTGGTAATATTAGTATAAGGTGTCTGTGAGTCTGCATGCATTTGTTGTTTTTGATGTGTATGGAGTTTTTAACCGACTTCAAAAAAAAGGAGGTTCTCAGTTTGACCTGTATGTATGTATGTTTGTACGCGATTATCTGTTTTTGCTGTGCATTTACTTCTGGACTGGAGGGCGGTGGGTTGCTTCTGTTTTGAGGAAGTTATAGCAGTTAGAGAACGCAACGGAAGATGAGACTGAAATGGCGGCGCCACTTTCCCTGTTAAATTAACGTTTAGAGGTTAAGTTATTGGAAAATGAACCTTATAATAAGGCGAAAAATTAGTTTCATTTCCAACCGAGTCTCATCTTTCGTTGACCAAACTCTAGGTATAGAGGTTTTTACATCGAATGAAAGTACCTACTACCTTTCCTTTAACGGCGTTGATTCTTCTGTTGATCTGATCCAACCTTGATGTTAAGTAGATACTAATGCATATGACAAACACTCCGGCGAAATTCCAGTTAAATGTACATTGTATGTTGGTGATCTGAGGACAAGGGTGACAGAAGTCAGTTAACTTGAAAAAAAGTTTACACTTTTGAAAAAAACGAACTAGGGACTTTGCAAATGGTAACACAGTCTGAAAGTATCATGCGTTTTCGTAAGGTTTTCGTTGAACAAATTATTTTTAATCTGCTTATGTTTATTCTAGGGTCCTTTAAGGATCACTTATATATCGATCTGTTTTGATTCAAAACCTTTAATAACTTTCTTTTGAAATGTATTTTCAATGAGGGCTTTTCAAAATGACAAAAAGCAGTAGGCTCGATAGATGGCGTTGATAAAAATGTATGTGTCAATGTATTTTTTTTACAAATCTTCGAAGAGTAGTCATGTAGGCAGGCAGATGTAAACCTAATGTCATGTCAGCCAGCGAGCGTTTACTTTCCTCTTTGAAACAGGCCGTTTATTTTTAAAAGCCAATTTTGACTCTTCTCTTTCCAACGACGCCATCTAGTGAGACAAATAGTTACTATTTTTTTTAAATTTCACTTTGAAAATAGGTACCTCATTACCTGAGTGACAGGTCCAATGAAGTTGTTTTATGGGACAAAGGAGTAAAACCAAGGATAACTGGCCCTGATGAATGTTTCATACACAGGGCGGTCTGGTGAACAATCTAGTAAGGTACCTGGGTCAAATATGGCCACCTTAAGCTTTGACGATTATTTTTTATACTTGCCTACGACTAAAGTCTGCTAACCCTTATGACATTTGCATAGAATCTATTTAAGTAACATATTTACATGTAAAATAGGATCTATTTGAAAAACATTTTGAGATTTCGTCATTTTTAAACAAAATGGGAAATTGGCCATATTTCCGATAGTGTAGGTAAATATGCCCATAGTTTGGCCATATTAACTGTATGAAATAAAACAAATTATTATTTTCTGTTTTTGGGACTTATTACTAAGTGAATTAAAAATTAATGAGCTTGTTTTAAGTTTTTTTTATTGTTTGATAAAGTTTTAAAAGAAATCAATAAAAAAAGAAAGTGAAAGAAAAATAATGATAGAAAACCTCTTTCTTATAAATTTAAACGATCTTAATGGGACAACAACAATAAATTGTGTAATTTTTTGGTAAAGTACCGACCAACCAACTTATAATCAACTTTAAACAAATTTAGAATTATTATTAATCTCTTTCTTATTAATTTAAACAAACTTAATCGGAATTTTATATCAGTTAGGTAATTTTTGGTAGGTACCAAGTTATAATCAACTCCGTACAGCTGATATAGCTAATTTCATATTGGAGTCACTCCAATTTCCTTGCAAACCCTTTGATATATAACGCGGCACCATGATCTAAAACAAAAATCAATTTATTTAGTTGGACAAGTTTTCATATCGAAAATATGGCCACTTGCTGGCCATATTTGCAGTATGTGTCGATGTTTTTCAATTGTATCTAACCTCAAAACACTACAACAAATCAATTAAATCTGCATAGACATATCAACTAGAGACCCCAAAGAATAATTACACAGTAAGTACTTAATAGAAAACGTTGACAAATAACGGAATAAACCAAAACTTACCGAGAGCAAATTTTTTGCACAACATGTCCGTTTCTGTGGCACTGCCGGACAGGCGAGGGGTGTGCGGTGGGTAGCGCGTGATTCGTACTTTACACAAACATAGACCTTCTCGCTCACGCATACGGTGTATATATTGCAATAGTTTGGTAGATAATAGGTAGTGGCCATATTAATCGGCTGGCCACATTTGACTCAGGTACCTTACTCCGGCTATTCCGGAGAGGCAGGCTAGAACATGTTCCACTGGAAATAAAGGAAACGAACAATAATATTAATCTTTTGGAGTCTGCAGACGACCGACTTTTTGGAGGTGTATTTGCCGCATCAGCGACTTGGATCTGTGCATTTTTAATGACTGAATGTTTGAAAGACGTGTGCGTTGGAGATATTCGAATTTATCATGTTCCTTTCTATGATCCCGATAATAAGACCTACAAAACGTCGCACCTTGTTTTGAATTATAAATTAACTGCCAACCAACAAACAATCTTGATAACTACTTCTTAAGTAAGGTCAAAAGTTTTAAGTAACTTCAACTGTTGGTGTAACTTTAAAACGTCGAGAGTCAGAAGAGTAACCTAGTTTTGCACAGTTGAGGAAAAAGCATTTGATCGGGTAACATTAAATTACCATTTTGCGTATCAAAAATACTGAATATAGCGTACTGAAATACTAAGGGGGCGACGGACTGAGGGCGACTACAGATATTGAAAATGGGTGACTTTAAAATACAAATTGAGTAACTAGTTATTCAGAACGGGCGACCAAATTACTATTTGGGCGACAACCTAGGGACATACAAAATATTTAAAATTTGATTTATTTTTTTAATACAGAAGGTGGCTGTGACGCTGACAAAAATACCATATTGGGCAGCTTAAATCAGTTAAATAGTTACCTACTTAGTATACCTAAAAGTTGCCCATTCATCATTTTTGTCACTCATTTAGAATTTTTACTGCTACCTTAAATTATTAGTCTCCCACATGTAGTCGCCCATTTTACTTATTTTTTGTAACCCAAAGTCAGTCGCCCCTTTAGTTATTTTGTCGCCCAAAAAATAAACCGCTGCCACGTTAAGTATTTAAGTATTCCATTAACAGTCGCCTTTGATTATTTCCAGTCACCCAATTAATTAGTTCCCATGTTAAATCAGTCTTAGGGAGACGTTAAAGCCCTTTTTTCGTATGCGAAGTTGTAATAAAAAAAGTGCCTGTCTCTCTAGCCCGTTTTCACTGTTTTGATCTAGGCCAGGAAAATTAAGCAATATGCTTTTGGATTTTTTCCTGTAACTGGCTGATGGAAACACAGCTTTAAAAGCCACTACTGGGCCAGCCTTTTCCATGTATTTGCTGATACATTGATGGCAAAGAATAAACAAAACCTAGTTTTACTCTGCAGTTTTTTTTATAAAATTACGGTAAAATAAGGTGCCTAACGTAAGCACAAAGGCTGACATTGAAACAAAAAACGTGATTTTGTAAAAAATAAATAAGTTTTGTAAATAAGCATAACCCAATGAATGCTATCATCACACCACACATTGTATTTTAAGTTTACCAAAGCAAAACTAAATATTTATTAGTAACTAGTGTAGACATTTTTACAGGTCTCATATGAATTTTCATCCCTTCTCTTCTTCATACTTCCATATTTTTAATGAGTATTCTGTATATTGAAGGCTTCTTTGCCAGGCTTTCATTATGAAGACACGCGCCACAGATTAGAAAGCTTACCAATCGCCAATCCCAGTACAGCAATACATGAGGCATAGCACCTCTTCACTAAAGTGCTATCTGTATTAGGGTCTGCTGCCTCCAGTCTTGAAATGTGTTGGCTAAGCCGCGGCCATTTTGTTGCAATTCGGTAGAACAGTAAAGTCGTCAAGCTGTTCGAATTATAGAACACGATGGAAGCTAAAAAATAGGCAAAATAATTGTTTTGTGGTAGATAGTCAAGCTCTTGGCTGATATGAGCCTGGTGGTAAGCGATGACGCGATCTATGATGAAACGCGCCTACTTACAAGTTGGCTATTCATTCACGACTTGTTGGCGGCCAGATTGTACCTATCAGGAAACACAGACTCAGGCAAGCAGTTCTCTAGAGGTACGGATGATAAAATTTAAAGTAAAACTCTTAGTGCGAATTGGAATATCCACCAAAACGAAGGCGCAGATTCGTACGTCTGGTTGTCCAATGGAAAAAGAGAGATAGTGGAATTATGTGCATTGAATTGAAGTGCACTTCCACTGCACGCTCTCAGAAGTGTATCCGATGTAAAAACCGATAAGCTTATACTGAAAAGAAGAGGTAATCCGATTTGAGTGTGCTCCGGTCGGTGAAAGTATTTTTAATTAAGCAATTGAATTAACAACCTGCTGTATTATAGTTTTAAATAAAAAAAATTAAGGGTTTGCTCAGACAGAAAGCGATTTAACGCGTTTGAGCGTTCCGCGTTCGCAATTCGGATGCTGTGTGTGTGATACAAAGCAGCAATCGCAAAAAACGAACGCGAACGCAACAGAACGCTTTCTGTTTGAGTTAACCCAGAATGGCTGACAGTTGATTTGTAGGTAATGTGATTTTATTCTACTTGTTGAAGAAAAGTCACATTGTGTAGCATAAAATACTTCCAAAGGTCGCGAGTTCGATTCCCGTCCAAGATTATGTTCTAGTACGAGTCGCATCTTTTCTAGCATATTATTTAGTATTGTATAAAAAATAAAAAACTTACTGTTTGAAGATAATGAAGAGTCGGTGTCTTTGATAAGTTTGAAGAAACAGAAAAATGTAAATGTACATTGTGTCAATATTGAAACTATACTGTAGAAACTTCTCCATGAAAAAAAATTGAACCTGGAAGATGCATTTAAGTACTTGGTTAGTAATAGTTAAATCTACATACTTTTTAATAAAAGCTAAGCTTCAATCATTTATAAGATTATACCTATTAAAAAGTTTTTTTTTTCATATTTTCTGTAGCTGTCATAACGACCCCAAACAATCGGTCAACATGTAGTTTTTATACTTTTTTAATAATCGTCATCATCATATCAGCCGCACGAAACCAACTGCTGGGTATAGGCCTCCCCCAAGGATCTCCACGACGAGACGATCGGTCCTGCGCTGCCTGCGTCCAGCGGCTTCCCGCGACCTTCACTAGATCGGACCGACGATCTAGTGAAGATCGAACAGACGACCTTGTCGGGGAAAAAACTGGACAATGCTCCGTGGGTAGGCCACTTGATACCTCAGTTTAGAAGTGTCACTATCAGTGATTCCTAAAACAGGTATTAGGCCAAAACACTGGCCCAACAACATCGTCAGTTTCATGGCTCCCTGGAAAGTTGCACATTTCAATTTGAAGGCGCTTGGTGATGCGAGATATTCTCCTTGTCATGCTTTGAGGGGATCTGACAACAAAAAAAATCATTTTAAACACTAAGCGTGCGCGTCCATTTCATCGGAATTGGAGCGACCGGCGCGGACGGATTTGTTGTTTTGTATGGATCTCTAGGACACTGCGTGCACTTCCGCGCCATAGAAATCCATACAAAGTGACAAATCCGTCCGCTCCGGCCGCTCCGTCCGCTGCGATGCAGTGGACACGCACGTTTAAAATGAATACCATTTCCATTCTCAGAATTATTCTTACAATTTCCATTCTGGTAGACTATGAATACAAAATTCTTGGAGTTATCTATCAAACTCGTCCTTTGCATCAACCGGATAGCCCACCGAAAGTGGCGCCCTCAAAGGTTTTTATTTAATAAGTTGTTAATAGAAAGTGATTTTAATAAAACTTTAAGTGGAATTTTTAGGGCCCATAGTCTAGTATTTTTCGAAGGTAATCAATACATTCCCTCATAGTCATGCGTTGAAGTAGATAGCAAATGTGTCATACATCCCTAAAAAATTCACGTTAAGTTTTCATAAATTGTAGGCAGATTTTGTTTGGGTACCTACTCGGTGACGTAAATAGTAAAAAAAAAAAACTACGCTTAAAATTATTGAAAGAAAAAAGAAAGAAAATTGATTTTATTTTTCCCCAATAGATATATACATACACAGAACACTTAAACAGAAATTAAAAAAAAGGATAAAACATAAAAAAGGAAACTTATAAGTAAGAATAGAAAAACATTAATTTAAAAACAAACAAAAAACCAGGCATAAATGGGGACCTTAGAACAACGCGGCTCAGAAGCCGCGTTGTTCTAAGGTGGGGACTAATAAGGTCCCTGCCTCAGCGTGTGTTGCTGCGACGTTCAGAGAGCGCCACAGCACGCTGTTATTCTGACAGGGCCTAGAGTTAGGGAGCTGACAGTCACAAAGAAAAAGAAATATTGATTTACTATAACACTATTACATATTATATAGATCATGATATAAATTGATGAAAGTTAATTTGTTCAAAGGAACCAGTACGATAATGTGGTGTGGTGTAAAATGACTTATAAGATAGGGATAGGATAATAACAATAAAAAAAAATTTAAAAAGTAAAATGTCAATTTGACACTGACACAGCAATTGTGACATACAACTGTGAGCAAGAAAGCTGAATATAAATTTGAATAAATTAAATCTTGCTTTGCTACACCACGTTGTCACCACGTCATCCGACACGTTTCAAGACACGTCATCACAAGAATACCACGCAATTATCTCGCATCACAACTACCAACCGCGATATAATGTGTGTGGGAATGTGGAAAAAGGAGGTAATACAAACATGAGAGCTGACCGGGGGTGCAGATCAGTGCGAAAACGTCCCCGCCACCACTCGTGTCGCGATAAGTCACTGGGTGAGTAGAAACGGTGTATTTTGTTTTTGTAACAGATGTTGCTTGTAGTGTTTTTTAAAGGTAATAATCGTTTTTAGGTCGCGCATTGGTGGCGGAATGTCGTTCCAACAACGAGTGGCGGCAAATCTGAAAGAGTTATTTAACGTGCTTTAATTTTTATAATTAAAGAAATTTATTACAGTCGGTAACACCTAACGATTGAAAATCTTTTTAGTCACCAATTACCTGACTGATTAGAGTTATTCTGACTGGCCTAACGCACTAGATACATATTTCGTAAAGAAGGACAGACGGACAAAAATGTGATCCTATACGGATTCCTTTTTTTATTTTATAGAACGGAAGAAAAGGCACCTGCCCTTGACAATTATTAATAAATCTATTTTGTTACTTATTATCTTTTTAAATTGAACGTATGTGATTTTATCGTTTGGCCTTCATTTTAAATATTCATTACATTACAGGAATAATACCCTGTTTGTTCATGTATCCGTAATTAATACAAGCTGGCTAAAGCCTACTTGGTGATTATTAACGACATGTGCTATGAATTTAATAGTACCTACATTACAGGCGAGCGCGGGAAGTTGATTTAACATTGCCGAGGATGGTTTGAAGCCCGATCCGTAGGCGATGGCTTTAATAATTTAAATTCTTTAAATGATTAAAACCATCGCAATTTATTCGTCTCGAATAATCGAGGCAATGTAAATTGCTTCCCGCAAAAGGCTTGTATAGTGCTTTTCTCAAGAAATTAGGGGGAAAAAAATCTTTATTTAGTTTTATACTTTATATTTTTTAGTTGGTTCGTGTGGCAATGTGAAAATAAACGACCAGTCATGCAGTCATAATGTTATATGAAACTAACTCTTTGAATTTGGTATACTACTTCCCGCACTAGTGCGTAGTAAGAAATTTATTTCGCCTTAAAATTAAAGTTCAAGACTTGTACTATTAGCTATTTTGTGGTTCAAGGAATGCTATGCGTGGAAAAAATAAAATGAACACAAAGACTAAACATGACTTTGTTATTTCACTGCTTTTTAATTTACGGTATTCCTAAATAAGAATGCTACAGGCCATTTTCCAGTCTGCTTCGTCTCTTCCTATTTATTACACTTGAATTAATTGAAACATTTTGGTGCTGCCTTTGTCTTTGTTTTCGAGTAACTGCTAATTTACGATCACTTAGTGCTTAGCTAAGGCAGGGCAACAGATTTCGGAGCTCAAACAAAAGATCTTAAGCCACATTTATACGCAAACAGAAGCCTTGAGTTAACTATAGAAATTCTGTTAGTCATGCTAATAGTACGTTGTTCCAGTTTGTCATGATAAACGAACTTTTCATATTCTTATTCATAAGGGTTTATCTTTTATGACTTTGCGGGTCTAGACTTTGTTACGAGCTTTGTTACTATTGTAAATGAGACGGATTTGACACAACGGAGGATTCATAAGTATGAACAATGTATTCAAACTCTTTGTTTTTCCAATTCGAAACCCTTTCACTTCAGAGGTTGACGTCATACATTGTGAAGCTTTGGTTCTCCGCCAGGGAATTATCGGAGGGCTATCTGATGATGGCAATTCAGAGAGTGAATTGAGAAGCTCCAGATCTTAAAAGACACCCAACTGATCGCATGAGTCGTTTACCCATAGATAACCTTAAAAAAACTCAGGGAAAATGACGATGTTTCGTATAAAAAACGTGGCACTAATAAATGGCTCATCCGATCAGCTGGATGTGTCTTAAGATCTGGACTTCCTCCATTCACTCTCCGAATTGCCATCATCAGATAACCTCCCGATCAATCCTTAGTGGAAAATCAAGGCTTCAAACTTCCTTTTTTGAAAATAGGACTGTGTGGCCGCTTATTTTTGCTCGCGAGTGTACATTTTAAAGCTTTACCAAATAAGCTATTCAGCTTTGCCGCACTTTTTAAGCAATTCAATAAATCTCTTATACAAAAATGAAGGGGTGACTGACAGACTATTGCCCAGCCCGAACCACTGAACCTAGAGACTTGAAATTTGGTACATAGATACTTTACACAGTGTGAGCACCCACTGAGAAGGAATTTTTGGAAATTACACCCCCAAAGGGTTGAAATGGGGGTACAAAGCTTGTTGTGTATAAAACAAAAAGCACTCACAGTCAACCCGGAAATGGTTTTTTTTTCGATCTGTTTTTTCGCAAAAAATCCATTGTACCCCTTGAACGTTTCCATCGAAATAGATTAACCCGTTTTTCGATAGTTCGATCGTGTGTGATAAACTTAATTGCTTTAGTTCGCCCTGGAATTTATGTTTTAAATGAGAGCTATTAGTTTGTTGAGGTTTTTAATCGTTGTTTCTATTGGAGAACACGTAAACCATGTTTCTAATAACTATAGTTAATTTCCTAGTACTAGTTGAATAACAATCGTTTCTGTAAACGATTACGACACAATGGTTTTTCAATTGGTTCTGTTGATGTGAAAGTTTATTCCCATTTTTTTTTCGAAAATAAATAACGAACCCTTATAGTTTTGTGGAAGGTCTTTAAAGTCCCTTGAAGGGTTAACTTCTCAGAGTATATTTTATATTTATGGTATTATATTATTTATGATATTTTTTACTTGTTTAGGATGATTTGTTTAGGTGAACATACTAAAACACCCCTCATCTAGGAGGTGAGCTAGAGTGGGCAGTGAGGGGGGCTTAGTTTTAATTTAACATCTATATATTAAAACAGTGCGTCGTAGAGAAAAGATTTCTTCTACCGAATAAAAACTTATACAATTCTCTACAACTTTAAAATAAACTTTGTTCGAATTTCCAACCGTTTTTGGATATATTTAAACCTTTAAACTTAACTTCGGCTCACTTCCTAGACGAAGGGTCTTTTAGTGTGTTCACTTCCTAAGCATGATAAACAATTTTCTGGAGGAATCGCTTAGTTGCCATTCTCCCTCCACCCCCTTTTGAGCCATTCGTTGATTGGACTGTAGAAACTTATAAGACTTTTATTTCATTATTATATTACACTTCTAAGACTTCCGCGCGTACAGTTCATTAGAAATAAAACACTTTTTACGGATAACAGCGCGTATATTGGTATTAATTCAGATGTTATTTTAGAATTATTGAATATTGATTTAAAGGTTTTTTGGGTTTGACGTTGCGACACCTTTCCAGGAGACGTGGTCACGGGAGGACTAAAGCAAAAAGGCTACTCATATTTTTGTTACTTTTATTTAACATTCAGAATGGGTTTTGTCTTTGTCAGTTTTATATTATTAATAATATTATTTTATATAATAATCTTGTGATAAATTAATTTAGTTATAAAATTTAATTTTATTGTCAATAAATGTGTGAATCTGTTATTAAATAGGTTGTTACAATTTTGTTCCTTAGAAATCTATTAGGATATCACTTTGATGATATCTCAATTCGATATTCATTACAATTTAAACAACTTCAATGTTTGTTTATATTATGAACGATCATCGCACGTAAAGGAATTTAAGTTGTTTTTTTACTTTGTTAGCTCCGTGCTAATGGTTTTTAAATGTCTGTATTCGTGTTTTCATTTTGTAGAGCTAAAGGAACGTTTATAACACATTGGATGAGTCTTTAAGTGTTCTACGTCTAAATATTTGAATAGTAAATGTAAAAAGAAAAGTTTTTACATTAGATTTTGAATATGTAAAATTCCCTATTATTCAGAAACAATTATATTCGTGTTTTAATAGTTATTTTGCCAATTTTAAACAAAGTATGATAAGTAAAACAAAGTGCTGTTAAAATGAATAATAATGAGTAGAATAATAAGGGACTAAAATGATAAAGACCTTATTTATCACCTAGCAGAAAAACTGTAACACTAGTTTGCACTTTACTTAAGAATTTTTCCTAAACTGCAGCCTGAGTTTTTTCCTAAACTACAACCCAGGTTTTTTCCAAAACTCAACCAGCTGCATTACATTTAAGTTCATAATACCGTTTTAATTTGGTCGAATTGCAGGTAGTTAGGATTCTTAAGTTTAGTGCAAATGTGTGTAAAGCTAGGGTTTTCTAGGATGAAACTGACGTCATATTACGGCCGTAATTTAGCGGCGTAAAACGTTGTCTATGTAAACGATACGGCGCGCCGCCGTTCTACGCGCGCCGTATTGTTTACACAGAAAATGTTCTACGCCACTAAATTACAGCCGTAATATGACGGCACCATCATCCTAGGAAACCCATTTAAGTCCGCGTGTACAAAGCAACAAAAAGTACCTACTTCTTATACATTTATTTGATTTTGTTCATTGTGAACTTCAGGTTTGTTAGCAGTCAATTAACATTTATAAGTACCTTCTCGTGAACTTTAGAAACTCAGATAAATTTCAGATTCCATCTTCATTATTAAGTTAACAAGGCAAATTATTTGGCAAACTTGAGTGACGTAGTGAAAGCAGTGACCAGTAAAGAAAATCAGATTATGGGTCTAAAGAAAATAAGATTTTAGGATAAATCCTTGGCACAGGAGGAGAAAGAGAGCTTTTTATTGTTCAAAATATATATCAAAATATGAAACAATGTAAGTTATAATAAATACTTATTCAAAAATTAACTTTAAAGTAAGAAATAAGATAGATATTATAGGTAGATAGAGATAGGTATAGTCAAAAAACTCCTCTAATTATTTCCTCCACTCCCAGGTTTTTTAGGCTTCCGTACCTAAAGGGTAAATAAAAATGGTACGTTATTACTAAGACTTCACTGTCCATCAGTCTGTCACCACTGTCACGAGGCTGTATCTCATGAACCGTGATAGTTAAATAGTTGAAATTTTCACAGATCATATATTTCTGTTGCCACTATAACAACAAATACTAAAATAAAATAGAATAAAATTTAAGTAGGGCTCGCATACAACAAACGTGATTTTTGCCGTTTTTTGGTACGGAACCCTTCGTGCGCAAGTCGGACTGGCACTTGGCTGGGTTTTTTTTTCCAGCATTTATTGAATGGCCAATGACCCATCTGCGTTATTGCGTCAGACGTGTTTCACAGAATAAAGACGACTTTACAGAGAATTTTTGTTTACCCTATACTTTTAAAAAAATTGGTCATCCCCCTAACATGATCGACGAAACGCGATATATATCGCGTGATATATAGCATTTTATCGACACTCAACTGTCAAAATCCATTGTCTTTCTAACAGTTAAACGTGATAAAACACTATATCACGAGATATATATCCTGTCCTGTTCAGAGGACTTGTCCGGTTTCCCTATGACAAGTACGGGTAAGCGCCCCCGGACCCTCAGCCTCCGCTGCTGCAACCTCTCAACCCCCCCGCAGCAACGGTGTCCTTTTTGTACCCTGATCCGTCTCATTTTACACACTCCTATACCCACCTCACATCCCTATCCTAATCCTATTCCTTCCCCTCCGCTAAGCTAAGGTCTGCCGTGCCGATGGCTGCATGGCTAGGGGCGTGCCTAGTCATAAGCGTGCCACCCTGGAAATTGGTGCCCTCCAGGCGTAAATAGCCTTACCACACACGCGGGGCTCTGTGTGGTGGACAGTTATCTTTCCCTAGCTAATCGTGGGATCAAAATGGTTTCAAATTTTTTTAATAAACCTGGCTGCGGCGATTGAGCTCGCCACTCATCACTCGTAACTTGTTTCTCTCGGGGCGAAAAGCGGGCATCGGAGACCCGTTTTGCTACGCTGAATGTATGTGGAGCGATGGAGGAGAAAATGGATGAGGTGTGTTTGATTATGGAAGAAAAGAAGTTGGATGTTTTATGCGTGAACGAGACGAAAAGAAAGGGCAAAGGAGTCTCAGAACATGGCCCGTTTAAAGTTCTGTGGTCGGGCGTTGCCGAAAATGAGCACGCGAGTATGGGCGTGGGACTCCTGCTGTCGGAAAGGATGATAGAATGCATGACTGAGTATGAGTGTGTTAGTCCCAGACTTCTCTGGGTTAGACTCAAAGTAGGATTACTTCGGATACGCGTCATTGGCGTGTATGCTCCCGATATATCCAAGTCAGCAACGGAAAAGGAGGATTTCTGGAAAAGTGTGGAAGATATCTTGAATGAATGCAAAGATAATGAAAGGATAGTTATGCTTGGAGATTTTAACGGATGGGTAGGTGTGAGAAGAGAGGGATGTGAGGGAGTTTTAGGAATATATGGAGACAAAAGAGTAAATGATAATGGCAGGAGTTTGATTGAGGTATGTTTAGAAAAGAATCTTGTGGTAACGAACACCATGTTTGACCACAAGGAAATTCATATGTACACTTGGCAGAGAGGGGAAAAGAAGAGTATGATCGATTTTGTGATTGTTGATGAAAGACTGAAGGGCAGAGTTGTAGACACCAGGGTCTTTAGGGGTAGTAACATTGGAACAGACCACTTTCTTGTAGTGTCTCGGGTTAGTGGTCTGTTCAAAAGTTGGCGTCATCGTCCCACAGTGTCAACAACGGAGCTGACTAGAGTAAAAGTTGAGAACCTGGATGAAGTGGAAGTGCAAAAGACATATTTGTGCAAATTGAAAGAACGATTGGGAAATGTGGCTGAAGTGAAAGATGGCAAGCTTGAGGAAGTTTGGGAAAAGTTTAAAAAAGGTGTGACTGAAACAGCTGAGGAAATATGTGGAGTGAGTAAAAGGACGAATGCTCCCCCAATAAACTGGTGGGATAGTGAGGTAAGACAGATAGTGAATGAAAAGAAAAAAGTATGGCAGGATCTGCTGGCCATCAAAGCCAGTAAAAGAGTGAATGCAAGTGTTACAGAAGATGATGTTGATACAGTTGCAAGGGAGTTTAAAAGGATTAAGAAAGTAGTGAAAGAAAAAGTAGACGAAAAAAAGAGAAAGATGAAAGAAAAGTGTGACTTCAAACTCTGTGATAACTTTCGAGACAATATAAAATTGTTTTGGAAACAAGTGAAAACGTCTCGAAGTGGATCACATAAGTCTAAAATGAATGTGATAAGAGATGAAAAAGGTGAGCTAGTGACAGATGAAAAAGGTGTACTACAGGAGTGGATGAAATATTTTGAGAGTTTGTTTGAGGCGGATGGCTCTATGCTAGAAGCCTCGGATAAAAGGGTGGAAGACGAGGAAGAGACAGAAGTGGATGAAAGAGATATATATATGGATGAGATTATTAGTGCAATGAAGAGCATGAAAAAAGGGAAAGCAGCAGGATATGACAGAATTACTGTTGAAATGCTGAGAGGTGGGAAAGAGCTGGTTGCGTCCTGGCTGTGCCTGATCTTTAATAAATGTTGGAACAGTGGCAAAGTGCCGGAAGATTGGCGTAAAGCCGTGGTCGTGCCGCTGTACAAAGGGAAAGGGTCACGGCAGGATGCTAAAAACTACCGCGGGATCCGTCTTCTCAGCATTGTCAGTAAATTGTATGCAAAGGTACTGATTGAAAGAGTGATGCAAAAAA
Organism: Agriphila tristella; assembly: GCA_928269145.1. Lineage (NCBI taxonomy): Eukaryota > Metazoa > Arthropoda > Insecta > Lepidoptera > Crambidae > Agriphila > Agriphila tristella. The sequence goes on from OV743429.1 coordinate 55,083,681, forward strand.
CTGATCAGAGTATTTGGGATGTGCAAGCGGGATTCAGAAAGGGAATGGGATGCACGGATCAGGTCTTCTCCTTGAGGTGCTTAACCGAAAAACACCTGGCTAAGCACAAAAAGGTTTACTGTGCCTTTGTGGACCTGGAGAAGGCCTACGATCGAGTTGACAGGAATGAGCTATGGAAGGTGTTGTCCGAATACGGATTGGAGAGCAGACTGATTCATGCACTGAAATCTCTCTATGAGGATTCCCGTGCATGCGTCAGGATTGACGGCGTATACACTGACTGGTTTGGCATCTCTAGGGGTGTCAGACAGGGATGTGTTGCGTCACCATGGCTCTTTAATCTGTTTTTGGACAGTTGTATGAAAGGTCTGAAAGAACGTGACTGTGGGGTTGTGATGAATGGGACTCAAATCAAGTGCCTTCTCTACGCTGACGACCAAGTTATACTTGCGTCTTCTGCGCAAGAGTTGCAGGAAATGATGTCGGTTATGAATGAAGATTTTGTGAGAAAAGGGATGAAAGTGAATGTAACTAAGACTAAAGTGATGGTGTTTGAGAGAGATGAAGAAATGACTGACTGTACGGTAATGTTAGGTGGCGAAAAAGTGGAACAAGTCCGTGAGTTTGTATACTTGGGGAGTTTGTTCACAAGGGACGGAAAGAGTGAGGAAGACATAGAAAGACGAGTGAAGAAAGGAAATTCGGTGAGTGGTGCTATACACTCGGTTATGAGTAGCCAAACCGTTTCTGCAAAGGCGCGAATGGCTATTCATAACGGAGTGCTGGTACCGACACTGATGTATGGAAGTGAATCTTGGGTATGGCAGAAGAAGAATGAAAGCAGAATAAATGCGGTAGAGATGCGATCGTTGAGGAAAATATGTGGAGTAAAACTGAGTGATAGAGTGAGCAATGAGGTGATTCGCAAAAGGTGTGGTCTGAAAGATGATATAGTGACAAGAATTGAGAAAGGAATGCTCCAGTGGTTTGGTCACTTAGAGAGGATGAATGAAAGGCGAATCACGAAAGAGATATACTGTGCGAATGTGGAAGGAACGATTGCACGAGGGCGTCCCAGAAAAACCTACGCGGACCAAATAGAGGTTATTATAAAAAAGGCTGGTGTACGCAGTGACAAAAACCGCAGGGCATGTATGAAAAGATTGATGGATATGAATGAAGCGAAAGAAGTGTGCAAGGATCGTAGCAGGTGGCGATCCATAGTCTCTGCCTACCCCCATGGGAAACAGGCGTGAGTGTATGTATGTATGTATGTATGTATGTATATATCGTGTTTCGGTGGTCATGCTAGGGGGGCTGGTTATCCTAACTCCGTAGTTAAAGCATTTTTTAAATATAGCGATATGCATTACCTGCAAAATTTTACTATGTATTTTCAGGGATCCGCAGAAAGCGACGAGTGTTACGAAGAGCCTAATTACACTCATGCATCTGTTACGAACCATTTAATTAACTTAATCAAAAGTTTAACGACTCGTTAATAATTGTTACGTGCTGTCAAATTCAATAATTGGCATTCAACAATTTTGTGCACTTGGAAATAAAAGGAAAAATTAACTGATATCATACTACAAAGCTCTTTGTGATTGGTACACACCATGTTAATAATATAGGTACATTAAATGCATTCAATAATAAATTATTTTGACCATCAGTGTCATTTTTATTATCTATTTAACAGAAAGGCGTTCTGATTTTAATAAGGTCTTTTCGTAGGTTTGAAAATATAAATTTTTTATTAATAATTAAAAACTTTATATAAGAGAAATCAACAATACCTACATTTTTTCCTTGTAGTCATGTACATAACTTGATAATAATGGCCTCTTTTACGATAACATGTTTTTTTTGCATTGTGTAAATGTAACTGTTTGAAAAAGAAAACAAGAAACAAACACAGTGGTATTCATTGCACAATCATAACAACAGAGTTTTTTTATTAATAAACTGCTACAGAATTGTTTGTTTGTGTTGTGTCACAGTGTTGGGAGGTGTCATTGAAATATCTATATTTATATTAAAAATAAATATATGACGTAATTGATAAAACTTTTTAACTTACGGTATGTTGCTTTGTAAGTCAATGTAATATCTGTTGATTTATAACGAAAATGACACCACTATATATTTATATTATACTATATATTAGGTATTATCTTTTTTTGGTACTTTACATTTAGTTAGAAAAGGTCTCAAGAAAAAACGTACTTAAGTAAGACATTACATGGCACAGCGCAAGTTCATAAACTTAGTGAGCAATCAACTTTTCAAAAGCTGCTATCAAGTCAGCAGACAGTCCATATATTAAAAAAATTAAATAGAACAAGGCACAAAGTTTATAAATGTAACCTTTTTGCTAAATCATGACGGTAAACTTATCTCCATATTCATTACGCTCCCGATATTACACTTTTTTTTAAATGTTGAAGTAAAACAACGAGCGTTTCACTATGATTAATGCACTGGGAAAATGGAGAGATGACGTCGGAAAAACAGTTCTAGTACATTGGGGACGTTGAAAAAATTTATATTTTAAACTTTTTGTATGGCCTTATTAATAAACGAAGAGTATATTATAAGTTTACACCCAGTTTACCAGAGACATTTGCTTAGCAATATTACTCCTTACGTTTGATGTCTATATTCGTAAGGAAACCTTTTGGTTAAACTAGGTGTAAACTTACACTTCGCTTATTAATAAGGGGGATTATTTTCACAAACGAAAGGCATTTAATTTTGGTACAATAAAACACTATTGCCATTTTACTCGTGACTATTATTTGCTAAATAGTTTTCCATCCGCGTCGGCAAAAAACATGTTTGCGTTATTTTTTTTTTGCCGCTGAAATCAAAGCCACGCCCATTTTTGTTAGATATCTTCTTCTTTTTAGTCTTTCATCTTTTTCATCATTAGTTCTTCTTTTTATTTTTCTTCTGTTAGATGGCTGGTTTAACTAATACATAAAGGCTTTTATACTCGTGAAGGACTCAAGATAATGTATGACAAGCTTCAGAAAATAAATAAGATCTCTTCTTATCCTTATCTAAATTATCTGAACTCAAAATTGATACAACAAATAATATCACGCATTTTAATTAGACTATTTTTATAAAATCACGCATTTTAATTAGTTTTTTTTTATAAACTTTTAGTCATCACATGGTCATCACAGCTTTTCTGTACCAAATTTAAACCAGGTTTAAATCAAGTTTAAATATTAGAATACTATTTAAAGATGCAAGATGATACCGGTATTTTTAATGAACAGTTTTGTTAGTATGTCCAGCTTACTTTTAAAAGTAAATTTAACACGAACTTACACATAAGTGTGCCGAAAGCTTCAAATCCTCGACGGCACTCAGCAAGTGCGGTAGATGTTTGCACAAGAATGTTTGCCAGCCCTGATACGTCGGGGACGCAAAACTTCGACTGAAGGTTGTCAAAATATAGGTCCACTATGTTTGTATTTATCAACTTTACGTGAAATGAGACATCTGAGTTTGTTTAAACACTGTTTCAGGGTATCAAAAGCGGGCATCGGAGACCTGTTTTGCTACGCTGAATGTATGTGGAGCGATGGAGGAGAAAATGGATGAGGTGTGTTTGATTATGAAAGAAAAGAAGTTGGATGTTTTATGCGTGAACGAGACGAAAAGAAAGGGCAAAGGAGTCTCAGAACATGGCCCGTTTAAAGTTCTGTGGTCGGGCGTTGCCGAAAATGAGCACGCGAGTATGGGCGTGGGACTCCTGCTGTCGGAAAGGATGATAGAATGCATGACTGAGTATGAGTGTGTTAGTCCCAGACTTCTCTGGGTTAGACTTAAAGTAGGATTACTTCGGATACGCGTCATTGGCGTGTATGCTCCCGATATATCCAAGTCAGCAACGGAAAAGGAGGATTTCTGGAAAAGTGTGGAAGACATCTTGAATGAATGCAAAGATAATGAAAGGATAGTTATGCTTGGAGATTTTAACGGATGGGTAGGTGTGAGAAGAGAGGGATGTGAGGGAGTTTTAGGAATATATGGAGACAAAAGAGTAAATGATAATGGCAGGAGTTTGATTGAGGTATGTTTAGAAAAGAATCTTGTGGTAACGAACACCATGTTTGACCACAAGGAAATTCATATGTACACTTGGCAGAGAGGGGAAAAGAAGAGTATGATCGATTTTGTGATTGTTGATGAAAGACTGAAGGGCAGAGTTGTAGACACCAGGGTCTTTAGGGGTAGTAACATTGGAACAGACCACTTTCTTGTAGTGTCTCGGGTTAGTGGTCTGTTCAAAAGTTGGCGTCATCGTCCCACAGTGTCAACAACGGAGCTGACTAGAGTAAAAGTTGAGAACCTGGATGAAGTGGAAGTGCAAAAGACATATTTGTGCAAATTGAAAGAACGATTGGGAAATGTGGCTGAAGTGAAAGATGGCAAGCTTGAGGAAGTTTGGGAAAAGATTAAAAAAGGTGTGACTGAAACAGCTGAGGAAATATGTGGAGTGAGTAAAAGGAAGAATGCTCCCCCAATAAACTGGTGGGATAGTGAGGTAAGACAGATAGTGAATGAAAAGAAAAAAGTATGGCAGGATCTGCTGGCCATCAAAGCCAGTAAAAGAGTGAATGCAAGTGTTACAGAAGAGGATGTTGATACAGTTGCAAGGGAGTTTAAAAGGATTAAGAAAGTAGTGAAAGAAAAAGTAGACGAAAAAAAGAGAAAGATGAAAGAAAAGTGTGACTTCAAACTCTGTGATAACTTTCGAGACAATATAAAATTGTTTTGGAAACAAGTGAAAACGTCTCAAAGTGGATCACATAAGTCTAAAATGAATGTGATAAGAGATGAAAAAGGTGAGCTAGTGACAGATGAAAAAGGTGTACTACAGGAGTGGATGAAATATTTTGAGAGTTTGTTTGAGGCGGATGGCTCTATGCTAGAAGCCTCGGATAAAAGGGTGGAAGACGAGGAAGAGACAGAAGTGGATGAAAGAGATATATATATGGATGAGATTATTAGTGCAATGAAGAGCATGAAAAAAGGGAAAGCAGCAGGATATGACAGAATTACTGTTGAAATGCTGAGAGGTGGGAAAGAGCTGGTTGCGTCCTGGCTGTGCCTGATCTTTAATAAATGTTGGAACAGTGGCAAAGTGCCGGAAGATTGGCGTAAAGCCGTGGTCGTGCCGCTGTACAAAGGGAAAGGGTCACGGCAGGATGCTAAAAACTACCGCGGGATCAGTCTTCTCAGCATTGTCAGTAAATTGTATGCAAAGGTACTGATTGAAAGAGTGATGCAAAAAACTGATCAGAGTATTTGGGATGTGCAAGCGGGATTCAGAAAGGGAATGGGATGCACGGATCAGGTCTTCTCCTTGAGGTGCTTAACCGAAAAACACCTGGCTAAGCACAAAAAGGTTTACTGTGCCTTTGTGGACCTGGAGAAGGCCTACGATCGAGTTGACAGGAATGAGCTATGGAAGGTGTTGTCCGAATACGGATTGGAGAGCAGACTGATTCATGCACTGAAATCTCTCTATGAGGATTCCCGTGCATGCGTCAGGATTGACGGCGTATACACTGACTGGTTTGGCATCTCTAGGGGTGTCAGACAGGGATGTGTTGCGTCACCATGGCTCTTTAATCTGTTTTTGGACAGTTGTATGAAAGGTCTGAAAGAACGTGACTGTGGGGTTGTGATGAATGGGACTCAAATCAAGTGCCTTCTCTACGCTGACGACCAAGTTATACTTGCGTCTTCTGCGCAAGAGTTGCAGGAAATGATGTCGGTTATAAATGAAGATTTTGTGAGAAAAGGGATGAAAGTGAATGTAACTAAGACTAAAGTGATGGTGTTTGAGAGAGATGAAGAAATGACTGACTGTACGGTAATGTTAGGTGGCGAAAAAGTGGAACAAGTCCGTGAGTTTGTATACTTGGGGAGTTTGTTCACAAGGGACGGAAAGAGTGAGGAAGACATAGAAAGACGAGTGAAGAAAGGAAATTCGGTGAGTGGTGCTATACACTCGGTTATGAGTAGCCAAACCGTTTCTGCAAAGGCGCGAATGGCTATTCATAACGGAGTGCTGGTACCGACACTGATGTATGGAAGTGAATCTTGGGTATGGCAGAAGAAGAATGAAAGCAGAATAAATGCGGTAGAGATGCGATCGTTGAGGAAAATATGTGGAGTAAAACTGAGTGATAGAGTGAGCAATGAGGTGATTCGCAAAAGGTGTGGTCTGAAAGATGATATAGTGACAAGAATTGAGAAAGGAATGCTCCAGTGGTTTGGTCACTTAGAGAGGATGAATGAAAGGCGAATCACGAAAGAGATATACTGTGCGAATGTGGAAGGAACGATTGCACGAGGGCGTCCCAGAAAAACCTACGCGGACCAAATAGAGGTTATTATAAAAAAGGCTGGTGTACGCAGTGACAAAAACCGCAGGGCATGTATGAAAAGATTGATGGATATGAATGAAGCGAAAGAAGTGTGCAAGGATCGTAGCAGGTGGCGATCCATAGTCTCTGCCTACCCCCATGGGAAACAGGCGTGAGTGTATGTATGTATGTATGTATGTATGTATGTATGTATGTATATATCGTGTTTCGGTGGTCATGCTAGGGGGGCTGGTTATCCTAACTCCGTAGTTAAAGCATTTTTTAAATATAGCGATATGCATTACCTGCAAAATTTTACTATGTATTTTCAGGGATCCGCAGAAAGCGACGAGTGTTACGAAGAGCCTAATTACACTCATGCATCTGTTACGAACCATTTAATTAACTTAATCAAAAGTTTAACGACTCGTTAATAATTGTTACGTGCTGTCAAATTCAATAATTGGCATTCAACAATTTTGTGCACTTGGAAATAAAAGGAAAAATTAACTGATATCATACTACAAAGCTCTTTGTGATTGGTACACACCATGTTAATAATATAGGTACATTAAATGCATTCAATAATAAATTATTTTGACCATCAGTGTCATTTTTATTATCTATTTAACAGAAAGGCGTTCTGATTTTAATAAGGTCTTTTCGTAGGTTTGAAAATATAAATTTTTTATTAATAATTAAAAACTTTATATAAGAGAAATCAACAATACCTACATTTTTTCCTTGTAGTCATGTACATAACTTGATAATAATGGCCTCTTTTACGATAACATGTTTTTTTTGCATTGTGTAAATGTAACTGTTTGAAAAAGAAAACAAGAAACAAACACAGTGGTATTCATTGCACAATCATAACAACAGAGTTTTTTTATTAATAAACTGCTACAGAATTGTTTGTTTGTGTTGTGTCACAGTGTTGGGAGGTGTCATTGAAATATCTATATTTATATTAAAAATAAATATATGACGTAATTGATAAAACTTTTTAACTTACGGTATGTTGCTTTGTAAGTCAATGTAATATCTGTTGATTTATAACGAAAATGACACCACTATATATTTATATTATACTATATATTAGGTATTATCTTTTTTTGGTACTTTACATTTAGTTAGAAAAGGTCTCAAGAAAAAACGTACTTAAGTAAGACATTACATGGCACAGCGCAAGTTCATAAACTTAGTGAGCAATCAACTTTTCAAAAGCTGCTATCAAGTCAGCAGACAGTCCATATATTAAAAAAATTAAATAGAACAAGGCACAAAGTTTATAAATGTAACCTTTTTGCTAAATCATGACGGTAAACTTATCTCCATATTCATTACGCTCCCGATATTACACTTTTTTTTAAATGTTGAAGTAAAACAACGAGCGTTTCACTATGATTAATGCACTGGGAAAATGGAGAGATGACGTCGGAAAAACAGTTCTAGTACATTGGGGACGTTGAAAAAATTTATATTTTAAACTTTTTGTATGGCCTTATTAATAAACGAAGAGTATATTATAAGTTTACACCCAGTTTACCAGAGACATTTGCTTAGCAATATTACTCCTTACGTTTAATGTCTATATTCGTAAGGAAACCTTTTGGTTAAACTAGGTGTAAACTTACACTTCGCTTATTAATAAGGGGGATTATTTTCACAAACGAAAGGCATTTAATTTTGGTACAATAAAACACTATTGCCATTTTACTCGTGACTATTATTTGCTAAATAGTTTTCCATCCGCGTCGGCAAAAAACATGTTTGCGTTATTTTTTTTTTGCCGCTGAAATCAAAGCCACGCCCATTTTTGTTAGATATCTTCTTCTTTTTAGTCTTTCATCTTTTTCATCATTAGTTCTTCTTTTTATTTTTCTTCTGTTAGATGGCTGGTTTAACTAATACATAAAGGCTTTTATACTCGTGAAGGACTCAAGATAATGTATGACAAGCTTCAGAAAATAAATAAGATCTCTTCTTATCCTTATCTAAATTATCTGAACTCAAAATTGATACAACAAATAATATCACGCATTTTAATTAGACTATTTTTATAAAATCACGCATTTTAATTAGTTTTTTTTTATAAACTTTTAGTCATCACATGGTCATCACAGCTTTTCTGTACCAAATTTAAACCAGGTTTAAATCAAGTTTAAATATTAGAATACTATTTAAAGATGCAAGATGATACCGGTATTTTTAATGAACAGTTTTGTTAGTATGTCCAGCTTACTTTTAAAAGTAAATTTAAAACGAACCTACACATAAGTGTGCCGAAAGCTTCAAATCCTCGACGGCACTCAGCAAGTGCGGTAGATGTTTGCACAAGAATGTTTGCCAGCCCTGATACGTCGGGGACGCAAAACTTCGACTGAAGGTTGTCAAAATATAGGTCCACTATGTTTGTATTTATCAACTTTACGTGAAATGAGACATCTGAGTTTGTTTAAACACTGTTTCAGGGTATCAAAAGCGGGCATCGGAGACCCGTTTTGCTACGCTGAATGTATGTGGAGCGATGGAGGAGAAAATGGATGAGGTGTGTTTGATTATGAAAGAAAAGAAGTTGGATGTTTTATGCGTGAACGAGACAAAAAGAAAGGGCAAAGGAGTCTCAGAACATGGCCCGTTTAAAGTTCTGTGGTCGGGCGTTGCCGAAAATGAGCACGCGAGTATGGGCGTGGGACTCCTGCTGTCGGAAAGGATGATAGAATGCATGACTGAGTATGAGTGTGTTAGTCCCAGACTTCTCTGGGTTAGACTTAAAGTAGGATTACTTCGGATACGCGTCATTGGCGTGTATGCTCCCGATATATCCAAGTCAGCAACGGAAAAGGAGGATTTCTGGAAAAGTGTGGAAGACATCTTGAATGAATGCAAAGATAATGAAAGGATAGTTATGCTTGGAGATTTTAACGGATGGGTAGGTGTGAGAAGAGAGGGATGTGAGGGAGTTTTAGGAATATATGGAGACAAAAGAGTAAATGATAATGGCAGGAGTTTGATTGAGGTATGTTTAGAAAAGAATCTTGTGGTAACGAACACCATGTTTGACCACAAGGAAATTCATATGTACACTTGGCAGAGAGGGGAAAAGAAGAGTATGATCGATTTTGTGATTGTTGATGAAAGACTGAAGGGCAGAGTTGTAGACACCAGGGTCTTTAGGGGTAGTAACATTGGAACAGACCACTTTCTTGTAGTGTCTCGGGTTAGTGGTCTGTTCAAAAGTTGGCGTCATCGTCCCACAGTGTCAACAACGGAGCTGACTAGAGTAAAAGTTGAGAACCTGGATGAAGTGGAAGTGCAAAAGACATATTTGTGCAAATTGAAAGAACGATTGGGAAATGTGGCTGAAGTGAAAGATGGCAAGCTTGAGGAAGTTTGGGAAAAGATTAAAAAAGGTGTGACTGAAACAGCTGAGGAAATATGTGGAGTGAGTAAAAGGAAGAATGCTCCCCCAATAAACTGGTGGGATAGTGAGGTAAGACAGATAGTGAATGAAAAGAAAAAAGTATGGCAGGATCTGCTGGCCATCAAAGCCAGTAAAAGAGTGAATGCAAGTGTTACAGAAGAGGATGTTGATACAGTTGCAAGGGAGTTTAAAAGGATTAAGAAAGTAGTGAAAGAAAAAGTAGACGAAAAAAAGAGAAAGATGAAAGAAAAGTGTGACTTCAAACTCTGTGATAACTTTCGAGACAATATAAAATTGTTTTGGAAACAAGTGAAAACGTCTCGAAGTGGATCACATAAGTCTAAAATGAATGTGATAAGAGATGAAAAAGGTGAGCTAGTGACAGATGAAAAAGGTGTACTACAGGAGTGGATGAAATATTTTGAGAGTTTGTTTGAGGCGGATGGCTCTATGCTAGAAGCCTCGGATAAAAGGGTGGAAGACGAGGAAGAGACAGAAGTGGATGAAAGAGATATATATATGGATGAGATTATTAGTGCAATGAAGAGCATGAAAAAAGGGAAAGCAGCAGGATATGACAGAATTACTGTTGAAATGCTGAGAGGTGGGAAAGAGCTGGTTGCGTCCTGGCTGTGCCTGATCTTTAATAAATGTTGGAACAGTGGCAAAGTGCCGGAAGATTGGCGTAAAGCCGTGGTCGTGCCGCTGTACAAAGGGAAAGGGTCACGGCAGGATGCTAAAAACTACCGCGGGATCAGTCTTCTCAGCATTGTCAGTAAATTGTATGCAAAGGTACTGATTGAAAGAGTGATGCAAAAAACTGATCAGAGTATTTGGGATGTGCAAGCGGGATTCAGAAAGGGAATGGGATGCACGGATCAGGTCTTCTCCTTGAGGTGCTTAACCGAAAAACACCTGGCTAAGCACAAAAAGGTTTACTGTGCCTTTGTGGACCTGGAGAAGGCCTACGATCGAGTTGACAGGAATGAGCTATGGAAGGTGTTGTCCGAATACGGATTGGAGAGCAGACTGATTCATGCACTGAAATCTCTCTATGAGGATTCCCGTGCATGCGTCAGGATTGACGGCGTATACACTGACTGGTTTGGCATCTCTAGGGGTGTCAGACAGGGATGTGTTGCGTCACCATGGCTCTTTAATCTGTTTTTGGACAGTTGTATGAAAGGTCTGAAAGAACGTGACTGTGGGGTTGTGATGAATGGGACTCAAATCAAGTGCCTTCTCTACGCTGACGACCAAGTTATACTGCGTCTTCTGCGCAAGAGTTGCAGGAAATGATGTCGGTTATGAATGAAGATTTTGTGAGAAAAGGGATGAAAGTGAATGTAACTAAGACTAAAGTGATGGTGTTTGAGAGAGATGAAGAAATGACTGACTGTACGGTGATGTAAGGTGGCGAAAAAGTGGAACAAGTCCGTGAGTTTGTATACTTGGGGAGTTTGTTCACAAGGGACGGAAAGAGTGAGGAAGACATAGAAAGACGAGTGAAGAAAGGAAATTCGGTGAGTGGTGCTATACACTCGGTTATGAGTAGCCAAACCGTTTCTGCAAAGGCGCGAATGGCTATTCATAACGGAGTGCTGGTACCGACACTGATGTATGGAAGTGAATCTTGGGTATGGCAGAAGAAGAATGAAAGCAGAATAAATGCGGTAGAGATGCGATCGTTGAGGAAAATATGCGGAGTAAAACTGAGTGATAGAGTGAGCAATGAGGTGATTCGCAAAAGGTGTGGTCTGAAAGATGATATAGTGACAAGAATTGAGAAAGGAATGCTCCAGTGGTTTGGTCACTTAGAGAGGATGAATGAAAGGCGAATCACGAAAGAGATATACTGTGCGAATGTGGAAGGAACGATTGCACGAGGGCGTCCCAGAAAAACCTACGCGGACCAAATAGAGGTTATTATAAAAAAGGCTGGTGTACGCAGTGACAAAAACCGCAGGGCATGTATGAAAAGAGTGATGGATATGAATGAAGCGAAAGAAGTGTGCAAGGATCGTAGCAGGTGGCGATCCATAGTCTCTGCCTACCCCCATGGGAAACAGGCGTGAGTGTATGTATGTATGTATGTATGTATGTATGTATGTATAATAATTTGTCTCTACAGTTACAAAAAATCTCTAAAGCCAAGTATCCATCCATCAGCCATTTTTAATGTCCACACTGCTGGGGCACAGGCCTTCCTTATGGGTGGTAAGGAGGACGGGCCATAACCCACCACGCGGGCCTAATGCGGATTGGTGGGTGGTGTTAACAACTGCAAATGCAGCCGGGACCAACGGCTTAACGTGCCTTCCGAAGCACGGAGGAGCTCGAGATAATAAATTTTTGGTCACCCATCCCATGACCGACCCTTGCGAACGTTGCTTAACCGCCGCAATCGTTGGGCCAGGCGCTAAACCACTGCGCCACCGAGCTCCTCCAAGCCAAGTATGGTAGATAAGAAAACATCGCTTTACTTAGTATAGATGACGGTAAACTTCTTGAAAAATGGCGTCACTTGCACAGTGTACTCTGATTTTCGGTCTACTTGGCGGGGGTGGGGCATTGTAGAGGGCGCTATTTAACAAGTCAACCCCCACCCCCAAATTTCAAGGTGTTTGCCGGGATCTGTATGCTTGTTAATGTATAGTCACTTCAAGAAGCTTATACCTCCCTCCAATGGAAATTGCACGGCCATATGTCATAGTGAAGATTGAAAAAAGGTCCTTAAGTGACGTGACGGCTTATTGCTACCACTTTCTTTAGTGTTACAATAAGTGTTCGTTGTTCGTCGTTCGTTCGTTCGTGAGAAACGAAAACGTATTGTAATACGCCGTCACGTCACTAAAGGATCTTTTTTCAATCTTCACTATGACATTGTAACACTTTTTTTTACACCTATCCTTACGGTAGCAAGCACTTGAGTTTAAAGTACTTTTTATAGCGAAATTCTCGCTATAGTCTTCTAGGTTGGACAAGGAACATTAGGTATTAGGTGTAGATAAGAGTTTAGACAGGTTTTACAAAACACACCTAGTGTTTTCATATAGCTTTTGATATGGTTTGTGTAGGATAAATGCATGCAAATTTCTACCTTTTTTTGGGTCAATTTCCAGTAGTTTAACGAATGTCGGTGATTGTACCACACACTTCGGCATTCGGGCATTCACTTGAATTCATTTTAAAACATCTTTCACTAAGAATTTTAGCACTTTTCAATAATTAAAGCAAATAAACTTTCTTGTTTACATATCTCACAGCTGTCTTTTCAATTGACAAGTGACAACTGTCAGATGTGACGTTTGGCGTTCCGATTCCAGCTAACTGAATGTTTCGGACCAATTAATTTATACTTTGTTGATAAAATCAAATAAATAAATATCACCTATTTGTTATTTTAATTAAATAAAGTAAATGCCAATGTCTCGCATGCTAGTTAAACGTTTTAATATTAATATTCAGACAAAAGGTAAGTATGTTCATAGAATGTATTTTGTCTGGGGGGTAGGTTGTTGTCTATGGCATTCTAGATTTTTCGAGTCGTTTCAACAATGACCGACGTAGTTCGTCAGACGGAAGCCTTTTGTCTCATTCTTGGTATTTCGCCTGTGTCATGTAGATGCAGGAAATTTTCGTCATGTGAAGTGAAACCCAATCTATTCTTTTTGGTGGGTTTCTATTAATGTAATGATGCGTTGAGCATCCCTTTAAGTGGTGAGTGTTATAATAATACGAATCTAATTATTTGTCCGTTTTTACCAGTGGTATCAAGATTGTAACTTTGTGTATTGTTTTCAGGGCTCAAGGCTCAAATTGTATATTGTACCATGTTTCTTTCGAGATGATAACCTGTAATAATTAAAGCCCAAATTTGGTAAGTTTCTCAATCTCGTTATAATGTTAGTTGTAAGGAAAACCTCATATTCAATGTTGGACAATTTGGTGACTTTGATTTTTTATTACAGGGCTCCACAGTTTTACCTCAAAATTTCAAGATATAAGTGGTTCCCAGGTTTGGTCCAGGAAACGTTTCCAGGTTTCTTCATAGGTTTGGTCCAGGGAATACTTCCGAGGTCATGGTTTGAGCTTGTTTCGATGTAAGGTCATCCGTGCAGTGGCTTGGCGGGTATTCCGTGCCATGATGTCTCATTAAAATCAGCGCGACGAGCACATATTAAACCGTACCATTACCATGGATTTATAAAACTAACCAAGGTATTCCTCAGCTTTCTTTTATTATCATCGCGGCAGTGTTTCTGTAGTATGTACCCGGTGAAGTAATTAACGTTCATATCCAGTACAAAATGATGTTTTGATGACATGTTCAGACTCAACCCGGAGCAGGTCAACAGCCAATAAATGTACCTACGGTCATGTTTCAAATTTATTTAGCTTCAGCGTAACTGGTTCATGAGCCAGAATGTATAAATAATTCTATTTTACTATGAATGTCTTGTGTTAAGATGATAAGTAATAGGTATCTTAGCATAAGTTTTGTGGGTACATATGTGTTCGGTTCTTAACGGTCAGCCGACTTGAGAGATATGGTGACGTTTGAAAACTTATTTCAAATGCGGAACCGGCCTCTTAATCCGTCCGACTAACTGGAAACGAACAGATATGCCCTCACCTTTACTTTTAAGGGTTTATAGTTAAAATCCCTACTTCTTTACATGGTTTTAAAATTATAATGAACCCAAGGGTATTGTTTTTGTAATTAATGTATGGTCTCACTTTAACCTGTTAAGGGTCCCTGTTAAACCATTTGCCCTTCGTGCGGTTTTAACATTATAATGGGTTCTCTAGGTATTATGTGTTAATATAAAATGTGTGACTTCATTTTAACCCTTCGGATTCTTCGTTAAACCATTTATACCCCATGTGGTTTTAAATATTTTTATGACATATTTTCTGCAAATCGTTGTCAACTTTGTATTAGTTATACAATGTGTTAAATAAATGATTATATCAACGTAAATATTGGTTTGATTTATTAAACTCACTTTGTTTCGATCTGTGGACAATTTATCTTTTAATTTTTAACTTTCATTGATATTAACGGCGCCCAAAATCATAGTTGTTCCATGGATGACTAACATTTTCAGTGGGGTAATTTCCATCTATACCCCGGGGTAAAATTTTTCCCATTACAGTGGCGTACCCAACGTGTGGCCCAGAAAAGTGAGATTAATAATTCAATGTTTTAGTGCTTTATATAACGTGAATTTAATTTTTATTTCAATATGGCTGAACTTAATTGTAACGTTGATTTCTTGCTCGGGGAAGAACTTGAACATGAATTATCCGCTCTTAAAGTCTCTTTTGATGAGCATAGTAGTGCTGACCAATTACGGCACTTTTTAATGAATACCTTGATACTAGCTCGTAGGGGTAGCTTAGAAATTCCTTCTGCGGCTGTTTTTAGTAGTTCCGAATTTAAAATTACTGCTAACCTTTTAATAAAAAGTTTTCGCTCGCGTCTGTTTAGTTTAGAATTCCAATTATAAGACGGGTTCTGTATACATATTATTTCATATGCCAGATAATGAGCACCTTACGTCTCGTTGCAATGCATCTCACCCAATTTTGTGTTTTATATATTTGTGTTCAAAATTTTCAACCCAAGTTGCGGGGACACTCCGTTTCGGACATCCGTTTCGGCATATGTTGTCTCTGTCAGTGGTTTATTTGTTGTGCGGGGCACAGTAGTGGCGCTTGAAACCCCTTTATATGGCTTTAGTTTCAAGCCTGCCCTTGTGTTACCTTTAGCATGATGCTGTTTCGTCGTTGTTAGTTGGGTGGGTTATGTTTTTGTTGGTTTTTGGTGCATATGTATACTGCGCTCAAAATTTTTAACTCAATTCGAGGGACACTAGTTCATATTAGTCCGTTTCGGCATATGGCGTCCCTGTCGGTGGTTCATTTGTTGTGCGGGGTCACAGTAGTGGCGCTTGAAACCCCTTTATATGGCTTTAGTTTCAAGCCTGCCCTTGTGTTACCTTGTGCACGATGTTGTTCTTTCATTTTTAGTTAAGTAAGTTATAACTTGGATTAGTTTTTAGGGTATATTTTATCCGCGTTACATCCGTAGGTCTTGTTGCATTTGTGTAAACCACAAATGATACCAAGGATGGTAACATTTCTGTTTTCTTTGTTCTGATGGCGTGTCGTCCTGTGTGATGATTTGCTTTAGCAGTTTTTGTGTGTTTTAAGGAATGTTGGATTTCCACTCCTCACACTTTACTTTTAGAAGTCGCTGTTTTGCATACTTCAACTTTACATGTAATTTACCCATGTTTGCAGTTTGGTAAATTACGTGCTGGTTTTTGTTTAACCAACCTGTGTTTAACACTGGTTATGGCTAGAACCTGGATTAGCTCTCTTTTTATGTTATTGGGTCTATGAAACGGTTCTACCTTTTTCCATCTTCACTCTTGTGAGTTATTTATTAGGTGTTATGTAGGTAGTCTGTGGTGGCTGCGTCCCCGCGCTCCCCGCCCTACCGTGCATTGTTATTAATAAAATCAGTGTGCAACAGGCTCGCGTGTTTGATTGATGTCCGTCTGTAGCTCCTGTCATTCCCGCCAATATCTAACAGTGGCGACTCGGTTTCGAATCACTCGGTGCGATTTAAAATGTCCACGGGAATTTCATACGGTGTTTTATGCACTTTCGACCACCTCACACAAGAGTGGAGCAGCTACAAATCGCGATTATTTCAATGGTTCATCGCGAATGATATTTCGGCGAAAGAAGACAAGGCGGCCATTAAACGAAGAGCCATTTTGTTAACTTCGTTAAGCGAGTCAACATTCAAGTTAGCCAGTGACTTGGCGTTGCCTAACAAGGTTGAAGAATTAGAATACGAGGCTATTGTGAAACTCCTCGATGATCACTTCACACCGAAGAGGTTTGGGTTTGCAGAGAAATCGACGTTTTACTCTGCATTACAACGGCCAGGTGAAAGTCACACTCAATGGGCAGCTAGGATTAGAGGGTTGGCAGCCCACTGTGCATTCAAGAATTTAGAAGAGGCCTTGCTGGATAAATTTATCATGGGCATGGCAGCAGGACACGAGCGGGACAAACTCTTCGTGCAGGATCAACGTGAGCTGACCCTAGCGAAGGCCATCGACTTGGCAGAAAGCGTGCGCTGTGCGCGCCAGGCCTCGTCGCTGGCGGCGCCAGGCGTGAGCGGCCTTGGCGCAGCGGGCCCGGACGGCGTGTTCAACATCGTTTCTAAGAAAGAAAAATGCAGTGTCTGTGGGTTTACTAACCATAAGTCTAATCAGTGTCGGTTTAAAAATTACAAATGTAAAAAGTGTAACGGGAAGGGTCATTTACGTAAAATGTGCCCTAACGAAAGTAAAGTGAAGTTTGTGAACGAAGGTTCCGTGGAGGACGGTGACGACGACGACGGTGAGTCTTTTTATAATATACGGTGTGAAAAGGGAAGGCCGATGACGGAGCGCGTATCTATCGGTGGTATAATTTTGGAGTTTGAGATCGATAGTGGTTCAGCAGTGAGTGTAATTTCCGAAAAAACATATATTTTAAATTTCAAAAAAATGCCATTATCAGTCACCAACAAAAAGTTATTTAGTTATACCGGCGGAAATATAGAAACTATCGGTACATTCATGCCGTCGATATCGTATAACGGCCGTACTCACTCCTTGAAGGTATTTGTAGTTCGCGCGGATGGACCACCGTTATTAGGCCGTGACTTTATCTATAAGTTTGGTTTAGAGCTCGCCCCCGCCCCCGCCCCCGCGCCCGTGCTTACAGTTCACACGCGAGGGCCCTTGCCGCCCTTTTGCGAGTCCGAGCCTAATATTACTAGACAGTTAGTTACCATGTTTCCTAAAGTATTTTCCGGAAATCTAGGATTGTTTAGTAAGTATACTATAAGTTTGCGTCTGAAGCCAGGGATTAAACCCGTTTTTTTTAAAGCGAGATCAGTGCCATACGCGTTAAAAGAAAAAATAGATAAGGAACCTGATCGTCTTTTGTCGTTAGGAATTTTAAAACCAGTCGATCATTCAGAATATGCATCGCCAATCGTGCCCGTTTTAAAAAAGGACGGCAGTATTCGAATATGTGCTGATTTTTCGGTTACGATAAATAAACAATTGATTGTCGATCAATATCCGTTGCCCACGGTAAACGATCTATTGAGTAGATTACATGGAGGCAAACAATTTAGCAAAATTGATTTATCTATGGCATACAATCAATTTGTTTTAGACGAAGAGTCACAGGACTTAACCTGCATCAATACACACCGCGGGTTATTTAAATATACGCGCCTAGTGTTCGGCTTATCGAGCGCGCCAGCTATTTTTCAACGCGCAATGGAATGCTTGCTCTCAGGAATCGATGGTATCATTTTCCTATTGGATGATATTCTAATAACTGGATCCACTAAAGAGGTTCACCAACAAAGGCTGATAGCGGTATTACAGCGCTTAGATGATGCAGGATTAACGGTGCAGGCGAGTAAGTGTGATTTTTTTAAAGATGAAATTTCGTATCTGGGTCATGTCATAGACAAAAATGGAGTTAGGAAATCACCTGACAAAGTTAAAGCAATTTTAAAGGCTCCGAAACCGTCGAATGTGTCTCAGTTACAGTCATTTCTAGGTCTCACTAACTATTATCGCAACTTTGTGCCAAACGCATCAACAGTATTAAGTCCATTATACAATTTATTAAATAAAAATACTAAATGGATATGGTCAAGTGAGCATGATGAAGCATTTATTAATATTAAGAACATTTTAGCATCAGATAAAATACTTGCCCATTTTGACCCAAAAGCAAAATTAATATTAACTGTTGATGCGTCACCGACAGGGTTAGGCGCAGTTCTTTCTCAAGTAGATAGTGACGGGTTAGAGAGGCCATTATCGTATGCATCGCGGACGCTTAGTTCTGCAGAAAGAAACTACGCCCAAATTCAAAAGGAGGCAACTGCCATTATTTACGGCGTAAGGCGTTTCCACCAATACCTTTATGGCCGGTCTGAACCGTTTGTGCTCCGGACGGATCACAAACCGTTATTAGCTATATTCGGCCCGCATAAGGGTATCCCTGAAGTGTCAGCAAACCGTCTGCAGAGATACGCTATTTTTCTCGCGGCATATAACTACACAATTGAATACATAAGCAGTAAACAAAATAGCGCGGATTATTTATCTCGGGCGTGCGAAGACAAAGGGAAAGTGGGGGTATACGATGAGCTCACGGACTGTGAGGATCGCGCAGCCTATGTGAACTTCGTAGTGGACGGGAACCTGCCGCTAACGCTGGACGATTTGCGTCGCGAAACGGCGCGCGATACCGTTTTAGCTAACATAAAACGTTATGTGTTAAACGGTTGGCCGCGTAAAGTAAATGATGTTAACGTAAAACCATTTTTTAATTGTCGGTCACAATTATCATACGAAAATGGTATTTTTATGCGAGGCCATAAAGTCGTAATTCCCGCTAAACTGCAGAGTTTAGTTTGTCAACAATTACATAGCTCTCATTTCGGCGTTGTAAAGATGAAGTCGGAGGCCCGCGCGCGATTGTGGTTTCCGGGCGTAGACGCTGCGCTGGAACGGCTGGCGGCAACGTGCGGCACGTGCTGCGCGCTGCGCCCTGCCCCGCCGCACGCCCCACTCGCCGCTTGGCCACCGCCGCCGCAGCCGTTTTATCGGATACATGTGGATTTTTTGGGAAAATTTCACAATTTTATGTTTTTAATAATAGTGGATGCTTTTAGCAAATGGGTAGAATGTTATGACGTGTCCTCAACTTATAGTTCGAAAGCGGTAATTACGAAATTATGCGATTTTATTTCACGTTTTGGAATCCCACACACGTTGGTGAGTGATAATGGCACTTCATTTACTTCAGAAGAATTTTTAAATTATTGTCGTCTTAATGGTATTAAACACTTATTTTCTCCCGCGTACGTCCAGCAACGGGCAAGCCGAGAGTTTTGTAAAAATTATAAAAAAGGGGATCAAAAGTATATTATTAGAGGGGGAAAACAAGCAAAATATTAATAGTAGGATTGCTAAGTTTTTATTTGATTATCGAAACTCTAAAAATACCACCACTGGTAAATCACCCGCAGAACTCGTGTTCGGCCGTCCCTTAAGGTCCAGGTTAGATTTGTTAGACCCGGCTACACCGTCACCGTCGTCCACAGAACTCACTCGAACGGTCGAGCGAAATCAGTCCTTACAGGCTAAATATTATAAAGGAGTTAAAAGGGTGGCATTTAAAGAGAACGATGAAGTATGGATAACTAAAAATTTAAATGTCAGTAAATTTAATTGGATTCAAGGAATTGTAAAAAGAAAAATCGGCCAGGTTATGTATTTAGTGCACATACCCCAGTTGCAATGTGATGTTAAAAGACACATAGATCAGATTAGACCTAGATGGTACTCGTCTACGGGAAACGACCACGATTGGGATCCTGAAGTCTTGCCAGATTTTGTGTCGCAGCCTGAGACTCACTTAGCCACAGCCCTGCAGCCAGAAGAGGAAGGACATTCGGTGAGCGAGTCCGTTCAGGAATCGGTTATGTCTGGCAGCCCTGCCACGGCTCTGGCGGCCACACCACCGCACGCCACTGCTCATGGCACGCGACGACAGGAAATTAGTCCGGTATTCTCGACCCCATCGCCAGGTCATGATGACGTAGTTGAATAAGACCTATATTATTAAGTTCCGTTCCTTTTTTTTTGATATTGTGAATTTCTATTTCCTAACTTAAGGGGAAGGGATGTTATGTAGGTAGTCTGTGGTGGCTGCGTCCCCGCGCTCCCCGCCCTACCGTGCATTGTTATTAATAAAATCAGTGTGCAACAGGCTCGCGTGTTTGATTGATGTCCGTCTGTAGCTCCTGTCATTCCCGCCAATATCTAACATTAGGTTTCCCTTGACATGACTCAAGCTTCTTTGTCTAAGTTTTGAGTCTTGAGGTGGTTTATCTTTAAGTAAAGTAGGATTAAGGTCTGTTTTGTTCAGTTTAGGTTGTAGTTTTAGATTTCGTCGTTCCTCTTGGCGAAAAATTTTATTCAAAACTTTCGTTTTGAATAAAATTTTTCTTTCCCAACTAAGACGGTACTGTAACACTTTTTTTTACACCTATCCTTACGGTAGCAAGCACTTGAGTTTAAAGTACTTTTTATAGCGAAATTCTCGCTATAGTCTTCTAGGTTGGACAAGGAACATTAGGTAATAGGTGTAGATAAGAGTTTAGATAGGTTTTACAAAACACACCTAGTGTTTTCATATAGCTTTTGATATGGTTTGTGTAGGATAAATGCATGCAAATTTCTACCTTTATTTGGGTCAATTTCCAGTAGTTTAACGAATGTCGGTGATTGTACCACACACTTCGGCATTCGGGCATTCACTTGAATTCATTTTAAAACATCTTTCACTAAGAATTTTAGCACTTTTCAATAATTAAAGCAAATAAACTTTCTTGTTTACATATCTCACAGCTGTCTTTTCAATTGACAAGTGACAACTGTCAGATGTGACGTTTGGCGTTCCGATTCCAGCTAACTGAATGTTTCGGACCAATTAATTTATACTTTGTTGATAAAATCAAATAAATAAATATCACCTATTTGTTATTTTAATTAAATAAAGTAAATGCCAATGTCTCGCATGCTAGTTAAACGTTTTAATATTAATATTCAGACAAAAGGTAAGTATGTTCATAGAATGTATTTTGTCTGGGGGGTAGGTTGTTGTCTATGGCATTCTAGATTTTTCGAGTCGTTTCAACAATGACCGACGTAGTTCGTCAGACGGAAGCCTTTTGTCTCATTCTTGGTATTTCGCCTGTGTCATGTAGATGCAGGAAATTTTCGTCATGTGAAGTGAAACCCAATCTATTCTTTTTGGTGGGTTTCTATTAATGTAATGATGCGTTGAGCATCCCTTTAAGTGGTGAGTGTTATAATAATACGAATCTAATTATTTGTCCGTTTTTACCAGTGGTATCAAGATTGTAACTTTGTGTATTGTTTTCAGGGCTCAAGGCTCAAATTGTATATTGTACCATGTTTCTTTCGAGATGATAACCTGTAATAATTAAAGCCCAAATTTGGTAAGTTTCTCAATCTCGTTATAATGTTAGTTGTAAGGAAAACCTCATATTCAATGTTGGACAATTTGGTGACTTTGATTTTTTATTACAGGGCTCCACAGTTTTACCTCAAAATTTCAAGATATAAGTGGTTCCCAGGTTTGGTCCAGGAAACGTTTCCAGGTTTCTTCATAGGTTTGGTCCAGGGAATACTTCCGAGGTCATGGTTTGAGCTTGTTTCGATGTAAGGTCATCCGTGCAGTGGCTTGGCGGGTATTCCGTGCCATGATGTCTCATTAAAATCAGCGCGACGAGCACATATTAAACCGTACCATTACCATGGATTTATAAAACTAACCAAGGTATTCCTCAGCTTTCTTTTATTATCATCGCGGCAGTGTTTCTGTAGTATGTACCCGGTGAAGTAATTAACGTTCATATCCAGTACAAAATGATGTTTTGATGACATGTTCAGACTCAACCCGGAGCAGGTCAACAGCCAATAAATGTACCTACGGTCATGTTTCAAATTTATTTAGCTTCAGCGTAACTGGTTCATGAGCCAGAATGTATAAATAATTCTATTTTACTATGAATGTCTTGTGTTAAGATGATAAGTAATAGGTATCTTAGCATAAGTTTTGTGGGTACATATGTGTTCGGTTCTTAACGGTCAGCCGACTTGAGAGATATGGTGACGTTTGAAAACTTATTTCAAATGCGGAACCGGCCTCTTAATCCGTCCGACTAACTGGAAACGAACAGATATGCCCTCACCTTTACTTTTAAGGGTTTATAGTTAAAATCCCTACTTCTTTACATGGTTTTAATTTTATAATGAACCCAAGGGTATTGTTTTTGTAATTAATGTATGGTCTCACTTTAACCTGTTAAGGGTCCCTGTTAAACCATTTGCCCTTCGTGCGGTTTTAACATTATAATGGGTTCTCTAGGTATTATGTGTTAATATAAAATGTGTGACTTCATTTTAACCCTTCGGATTCTTCGTTAAACCATTTATACCCCATGTGGTTTTAAATATTTTTATGACATATTTTCTGCAAATCATTGTCAACTTTGTATTAGTTATACAATGTGTTAAATAAATGATTATATCAACGTAAATATTGGTTTGATTTATTAAACTCACTTTGTTTCGATCTGTGGACAATTTATCTTTTAATTTTTAACTTTCATTGATATTAACGGCGCCCAAAATCATAGTTGTTCCATGGATGACTGAGCCACGCGAATCTACAAAACCCCTTAGCTCTACCGACTAACATTTTCAGTGGGGTAATTTCCATCTATACCCCGGGGTAAAATTTTTCCCATCACAACATATGGCCGTGCAATCTCCATTGGGAGTATAAGCTTCTTGAGTTACTCCATCGTACTCATAGAAAGAAATAAGTACTCTTTGTTTACAATTTTTTGTCAATTTATTTGTCAATTTTTTTATTTGAGATCATTATTATGAGAGATTTACAAAAAAACAGTTCGGTATACTATTGGTTCACTATTTGCTAGTAAGAGTAACTAAAAATTTGCGACTCAAAAATCTGAATGTGACTTCGTAAAACATCAGTTGAAATTGAAAATTTTTAATATTTTTAAAGTATAATATTTTTATAGTATTTTTAATAACAATTCCATAGTATTGTAACGACTTAATGAACTTAACATAGCCTTTAACTTTGTATGTTTTTTTCCAAAGCCGGCTTTGAAGATCCATTGCATTAAAAATTGCAATAAATTTCAAGAACAAGTTATTATCCCACAAAGCGGTAAATTCATCCAAAAACTTTATCTGCAGAAGGAACTTGGTCTGTGGCACATTAATGCCACTTTCAATAATCTGTGGATTAAATTCTAAAACATTAGGACCCTAATTGCTCGAAGAAACGTTTCCGAATTGATAGTTTAAAGGACCTCTTGGTAATTCCAATATTACACTGATCACAATTGAACCTTAAAAATATGTAATTTCCATAGTATACAATAACAATGGTAATTGCAATGATTACTGTACGTAAATCACCTTACTGTTTAAATCAGAAAAGTAAAATAATAAAATATGGGTTTTTTTCAATTTGGCTAACATATTTAATTGTTACTTAATTTAAAACATCATTCTTAAAACCACTTCTTGTTACTGACATTATTTTATTATTTACGCTAAAAGGCCTCATTGCGTGGTCCCCCACCTTTGTATACCACAGGAGGGAAATATCGGGAAAAACGACTTTTTTTTCTACTACATTTCTTCTTGACATCCGCCAGTGGTAGAAAACGTGGAAAGATTGCCTATATTTTATTTCCCGATATCCACCAGTGGTGGACAAACAGTGGGGGACAACGGAAATAGGCCCACTACAAATGCCTTAGTGCGTCCGCTGCGTTGAGCCATAGAAAATTTTACTATGGTTGAGCGGGACGTGCAGGGCGACACATAGATTAGGGCTTACTCGTGCACTGCAAGCATCTGTCCGTGAGAAAACTAACAATCTGCATTCCCGCGCCGTGTACCCGCGGCGGGATCCCGCTTAACGCAGCGGATGCTCTTCCTACTTGTCAGCTAAAAGACGTCATAATGGGTGGTAAGGTAAAAAAAATACAATTTAAAAATGCTTATTATGTGAGCTTATTTGAATAAATAATTTTTTATTTTATTTTATTCTGTATCTATTACCTCGTAACTGCAATTATTTTGTGAATTTTTTGCTTAAGTGCAGAAATATTCACACGGTGTTTCTGGTGGGAACCTGTAAGTACCTACTGCAAATTATATCTTTTAATGCCAAAAAAGACCCGTAGTGGCATGATGATGATGAAGAGTAAACTCAAGCATGGACATTGTTGTCCTGTAAAGTTGGTCAATTTGCATATACGAAGTGCCACATTTTAGACCGACGATATTACAGTCCTCTACATTATGAAGTTTGGGGTAAATTAGGTAATAGGTCTTGCGGTATGTTACTGGCTATATTTAAGTCCAGGGGCCACTGTTGATCACTGTTGGTATCAACCAGCCATTTGTGTCTCGGATGTCCTAAAATAATGGACCCTACACATATGGAGTCCCAGCCGGAAGAATCGAACGTAGAGGCGTGGCCTTCCAGGCTAATTCTTCCAGCCACATGTGTAGGGTCCATGAGAGAGGTTAAACCTGGAATTTCATCTCCAAAGATTCTCGTGAAAAATTAAAAAAGGCTTGTCCTATATTCAGGGCCTATCGTTTGACTCTTAACATCGGCGTTTCTCAACGTGATACACTCCCGTATATTCCGAACTAGCACGGCGAACTTATTACAGGATCTAATCCACGATTATTGGAGTAGCTAACTTTTAATGAATTTGCCCAGAATTGGCCCGCCAATCATTAAAGATTTGGATTTAAAGCGGTTATTAGTATTGTAAGCTTATTTTTGCGATTGTTGAGATGCAGCTATTCAGTAAAATGATTGAAAATTTTTATTGATACTTTTATAGGATTCCAGAAATATTATTTACATGAAGCTTAAACCAAAGAAAAACTTTTAGTCAGAATTTTTTTTTTTTTTCTACTACAGTTTGATCAAGTCGTAAGAAGTTTATCATAACCGACAAAAATGTATCTGTTCTGTGGTCATCCCTTATCTGAATATATATTCTGTGTCTGAATGTCAATTTTTCACGTCTGTTTTTGAAAGTCATGCTCGCTAATGCCCGTATCCAGAGCCCAATGGGACTATTATAGGACCTTTTAGCTGGTAATGGACTATTATGCTACCATGTTGATGCGATTACAGGCCAGTGGCCTAATTTAATTTGTTTCGTTTGAGCTTTATTTACTTGGGAAAATCTGTTAAGCCGCGTTCGCAATGCGCCATGTTTGAGTGTTTTTCAAACATCGAAATTTTCAAAAACCAAAAAAGGGGTGCCGCAAAAATCTTATATTCATACTAGCTTCCGCCCGTGACTTCGTCTGCATGGATAGTATTTTGTCTATCCCTCGGGAACAGTTCCTTTTTCGGGATGAAAGGTACCCTATGTCCTTCTCTGTACCCCTGACAACGTGTGTGTAAAATTTCATGATGATCGGTTAAGTAGTTAAGACGTGAAGGCGTAACAAACAAACGGACTTTCGCATTTATAATATAAAGTAAGGATTTAGTATAATAAGGATGAGTGCGGCTAAAGGCGCATTGAAGAGGTTTTGGTAACGTCAATTCAATGTCAGATTCATTTTCCTGAGCATATTCTTCTTGTCAACAAAAAGTCTTAAATATGTGGTAGGAAAATATTGTCGATTCATAAACGCTGTACTTTTAAGCCAATTTTCATAAAGAAATAGTGTGTTATAATTATAGAAATCTATAATAAATTACTATTTACTATAGATTTCTATTATTAGGTACTCCTAATAATACCCATTTTTACAGTTTTCCGTAGAAATTCCATTTATGTTCCTTACTATCCTCTCAAAAGAAATGTAGTCTTAAAATCTTGTTAACATTTTAATCAACATTTTAACACATTACTTAATTAATACAAGTGAACTGCACTTCTCAACACTGTCTTTTCTTAAACGAAAAGCTTTAAAAGCTCTCTCACAAAGAACTCGTCATCATAAAAGTGTCATTTACAGAAGTAGGATGTTTTGCTGACAAGTTTTTTCGAGACATTAGCACTGAAAAACACTGCACTTGTTTAAAACACAAAACATGATGGTAATTTTAGATCTACTATTGATGTACTTTTTCTAAAGGTGATGTCCAAAAATGTATGAGGTCTGGGCCACGTCTTTGTACAGTATACCAAAAAATAGATAAAGACACGATAAACAGTTTCTAATTATTCAATTTCTTTAAAATTGCTTTGTTTTCTGGAAGGAACATTAAACAAAATGCAAAAACGCATAAAAAAGCATCATGGCGGAAGGTGTTAACAACTTCTTATACGTCTGTGTTAACAACAACCCACAGCACAGAGTAGGTAGAACTCAATGACAGTGATAATGGGCGCATTCTGCCAGACAAATCTTTGAGTCATCGATCGCCATAGAGAGTACATTTTAACCGTGGAAAATAAAATATTGATTAATACAGGCAGCTAGACCGCCTATTTCAAAGCGATAGTAATGCTCTAACCATCTTGTGCTACACGGTCCATGTATCTTGCGCACGTTGAGGCACGGGTTACTTGCGCGGGTGTACAATGCTATGGAGCTGGACCCGCTTTACTTGTTTCCACGGAGCATGTAATCTGCGCAAGTGCTCGACTTGCGCGGGCTACTTGCACCGTGTAGAAACACCCTAAGCACCTACCGTTATACTTTCCATGGTTAAAAATGGCAATCGATGACTCAAAGATTTGTCTGGCAGAATGCGCCCACTGCGGCTTTTTAACGGAGAGTTGCCATATTTGACGTCTTATTTCAAGTAAAAAATATTAATCTGTTTTGATTAATAACCATTTAACCATGCATTCTATAAAATTATTTGTATTTTTCTCAGAATCAGTGTATTTTTCTCCATCTTTGAGGGTGGTGTACATAGACGTGGCCCAAATTAGGACATGTCCTTTGGGAGTTAGTAATACTTACTCTAATGTTATGGACGTATACATTATAATATTAAATAAATAAAAATTACCTACTTAACTTTTAGAAAATTTAATAAACGCTTAATAAAAGATATTTCTTGTCTCTCACGATACCTGCGTGATATAAAAAAAATACGACATATGAAAAAAATGGTCAGAGCCATGCCAAAATACTGGCGACAGTAT
Organism: Agriphila tristella; assembly: GCA_928269145.1. Classification (NCBI taxonomy): domain Eukaryota; kingdom Metazoa; phylum Arthropoda; class Insecta; order Lepidoptera; family Crambidae; genus Agriphila; species Agriphila tristella. The sequence continues at coordinate 55,111,384 of OV743429.1, forward strand.
ACAAGCTCAACTGTATTTGAGCGAGCGCGAAGCGCGAGAAATGCATCTCCGTTTCAATGCAAGAGCGAAGCGTGTCCGTTTAAGGCAAAAATGTTTTCCTATATAATATGTCCGTCTGTTCTCCTCTATAGGTCGCATTTCTTAACCGATTATCGTGAATTTCTGTGGACAGGTTCGATAGTACCTAATATTAGTTACAGATATTTTTTGCGCCGATTCCGTTTTTCAAAATTATTCAAAACAAAACATATGCCATTTCGAAAAATGATGAAAAATGACACAAACGCGAGGTCTACAGCTCACAATGCTAGTAGTTTATATATAAAAATATATTTAACGTGGCGTGTATTTTACCATTGAAAATGGTTATCAGATGCAAATCGCCTGAGACGTATTTTTGACCATATCTCCGAGGATTTTAAGAGGATCGAAATAGGAACAGTACTAAAAGTTGAGGAATTTATCGAGACACCTGTGAACGTTTAAATTTTGAAAATCTATTGGTAACTTTTTTGGGAATTTTGCAAAATTCCAAAAATTCCGGGTTTTTTGTAGGGTGTTTGTTTACAAAATTGTAAATATTTCGGAAATGAAACCGACTTAAGAAAAAACGAAAAAAAGGGTCCTAGGATATTAGTTTAGCTACCTAATGGCGAAATAATTTTGTAAATCAGTTAATAATTGTGACCTGTAGGTGGTCCCTTTAGATTTGGAATTGTAGAAAAACGGGTGTTTCCGTACTTAAAAAGTGATGTAGCTTTTATAATTATTGACCGATCGTCATGGTAAAAGATGCAGAAGCTGACGAGAAGTGCATTCGTTGGAATTTTGAAAATCGGTTAATAATATTTCGGCTGCGTCGAGGCAGTCAGCGGGCGCTTTTGTGACACGAGGCGGAGCCGAGTGTCACAATCGTAAAAATAAATAGGTAAGTACTACCTAGGTAACTTTAAAAATATAATAGGACTTCGGATTTGATTTCATTTTGGTTTTTCGTAAATTTTGGTGTTCATTTTCAATGCTCCGATTCTTGCGGGGACTGTAAAATCTGTGAATTTTTTTAATTCCAAGAAGAAAAAGAATTGAAGATTTGGCGACACCTGTACAAGCACAGGAATAAAGATTTATGTTTACTCTGTAGTATCAGTGCATTTAGCTTCTCGACCACTACGGAAAAACATTTTATAGATGTTTTCTCACTCAATATTTAGATGGTTTACGTTGACAGGCGGTTAAAATAAACCCATTTTCACAAATTATGTGATACGTAAATCAAATATTCATCTGTAATAATACGTTGGCTACGTAGGTGGACTTGTCATGAGCTAACGACAATATTTTCGTTGTGATTTGGATCAATTTAGGTATACATTTTGATCGTTAAAATAACCCGCTTGCTTGGGAGTTCAAGTTTTTTTTTAAGTTCTTGGATAAAAGTAGTTTCGGTTTAAAGTTATTCGTGGTCGAGTCAGGTCAGTACGAAAACTTTTTTTTTTGAGCTGTTTTGCCATCATTGTTTTATTTTATTACAAGCATGCATTTGTGACTCATAAAAATTAATATGGATATTATAATATTATTTAATCCTACCGTATTTATTCGTAAGAAACTAAAATGATTTACCATGTTGTCTTCTTCATTCATAAGAATCAATAAGAACATATATTAAGTATTTTTTATCATCAATAACAAGTTTATTATTAAAGATTTATATTGTTAAATTTTGTTTGGTATCACATCAGTATCACATGTATTTATTAAATAGTTCAGTAGCATTAAACCAATGTAACGGACCCCCCCCCTATCTAACTAGCTATGTAACTAAGTACCTATATACCTAGCTACCTATCGGGGACATAAATCCAGGTCTCAGGCAATAGGAGTTTACAAGCACCATACGGGTTATCCGTACCTTGACACCGAGTGTATTAGTAGGGATAAATACACCCAACTAATCTTGGTCATCGAAACCAAGTAAAAGCTTTATCTATTAAAGATAAAATAAACTTAATTAAATATATATGGCCATAAAGTGATCGTTAGAATAGTAGGACCTCTACGTTGTGTAAAATTAATTCAGTAATCCAAAGTCTTTTAAAGGTAAGTTTAAGAGGAAATAAATTAGTGTTTTCAGAAACGCTCGCATAGAATTTACATCTTATAACTAACAATTATAAATAAATATACATATAAATAATAAATAAATAGTATAACAAGTAATTTTGTATAAGTATTGTTTAGTGTAGATAGTATGAAAGGATATTAGGAAAATTATAACCAACATCAAAGACCAGACCAAATCAGTCTTTGATTTTGGTAGCCCATCCTCCACCAAACCCCAAGGGCTCTCCAATCCACGCCAGTGCGATTAAGCACAAAAAGTTATTTTTTAGCATTAACCATGATGCATCAAATACAAAATGGAATAGGTTAGATGGAATGAGAAAATCTGATTTCTCAAATAAATATGTTTGGATGAAAATACTTCCAATCCAAAAGATGTTGTCTCATCTTACTGCCACTATGTAGTCATACAGATAACAATTATGTAGCCCTTAGATAGAACTATACAGAACGTATCCAAGAACTACAAGTGTTGGTGTACCAGCTGCGAACAGACGAGGTTTTAGTGATATCTCATCTGAACAGAAAGGAGTCTGCGCTACCAAGATTGTTCAAAATGTAATCTTCAGGTCAATTTCATCGTTAGTGATGAAAGACAAGAATACAATCTACTTAATCGTAGCGCACTCAACCGTCAGTCAGAATAAGATTTGTATTGTGTAACTTCTCGGTTAAACATAAGCATGCAGTCACTGCGAAGCATTCATTAAATTCCTCCACCGAGATTTCTCGATATCCAAAGAATTTAACTACTGGCTAAGACTCAACATACATCAAGCTAATGCTCAACAGAGAATGATAAAATAAATTAAAGTGATTTGACTCAAACCACTGTTGTAAGTGTTAATGTAATTATGTGAAGAATTAATCTGTATTACACACAGCAATTGCAGTATATGAGAGAGCATACAGTCAAACTGGAAATGTTGTTCAAACCATTATTGAACAAAATAAATATTTATATTATATTTCAAATATAAATCAGGCATTCTCAAAGGAACGGTAGGGATATGAATAGACAAGGTTTTTGTCAGAGATAAATAATACTCTATGAGTAATATTCACTTTTTACTCAAACCAATACCGCTGTTATGAGCTTAGCCATCACTAATAAATTAGTCATAGGAATATTAATCCAAATGTGGTTTCAATATAAAATTGACACGGGGTGGGGATGAGTTACTTTGTTTGTCTTTAATCCCAAGGAACTTGGCTTGATTAAAGGCAACGCAAAGCAAAACTATAACTGAACAGTTTCTAAAGCCTAGAAATTCAACAGAATATCTTGGCCTAGTCCTTTGTTTAGTAACAGTCCTAGAATAGAATATGATTATGTCAGTTTACACAGGTATTCTGGTGGTCGGTCAACCTAACCCAGAGTTATACCTTTAGGTAAACCTCCACATCTCATAAATATTAGACTCTTACTAATCAAATTGTTGAGAACACCAAAACCCTTGACAAACAATCAAATTGATTATCGTTCAATGGCCCTAGTATTAACTGATACTATGTACCACATAACTAAAATAAACACAAAAGATTTACTTAGCGATGAGATAAGCACACATCGTAACTGAACTAGGAAACCATTCAAGGAACCCTAAAATAAAACAACTGATGCATTAAAATCATATTTGGACCATAGACCCAGATAGACTTCAATAAGTTAAATATTATTATTATAAATTATGGCAGCTCAGCATTACCTCATTTCTGTAATTAAGTGCCAACCAGCAGGTCCAATAGTACCTGATTACAGAAACTACACAACAATTCATTACCTCAACTTGAGATTTCATCGGCTTCAGTTGAATGACCAAATACTGAATCCACTCAAGTCTACACTATATGTATTGTTAGAAGTGTATATGAATAGTGTGATATGTGTAATAAAATATCTGCACAAATATTATAACAATAAAAGCAAAATAAATCATATTATATAAAAATATGAATTTAAAGCGATGAAATCCGTCAAACTCAAAGTTAGCTGTTTTAACTTTCTGATAATTATTATAGTAAATACTATATAAAAGAAAGCTAATCATATGAGTTTAACAGTATTACACCCTCCAATCAACTCAGAAAAATGAAATTCAAGATGTAATTCCTGAATTTCTTCGGCCAAGTCGATCGACCAAACTCGAATCCATTGATGCCCACAAAATATATTACTTTATATGTGCATGAGTAATGTATGGTGTATGTGACTATATTTGCATAAATATTTCAATAATAAAAGCAAAATAAATCACATTTTAAGAAAATAAGTCTTGTATGAACGGTTATCGCTTATTCTCAAATTTGATTATTTCAAATTACTAGCAATTATTCTAGCTTATACTAGATATAAAGATATTATTTGCATGAAAAACAGCGACAACAAATTCATACAAAGCTCCAAAAAAATAGATTTTAAGAAGTAAAATAGCACAGCGGGAATTCTCATTATGAAACTTTAAAATTTGTAGTTATTGAGAAATGGATCTTCCAAAATAGCACTATTTCAGTTTAATGATGACTATTTAAATAATTTAGACATGGAATAACACTCTCTAGTTAAAATTTTCTCCAGCACAAATTTTAATTTATGAAATTTAAAGAGTCTGAAAAAATTAGTCGCAAAGCATAAAACATAACACACACAACTTTAAATAAGCCCTAAAAATTTCCCTAGTATTATATGAACAGATTTCAGGACAATCAGTACCAAGATTAATATCATACTGTAAAATTGTATTTATTGCGTTGCAATAAAATTTTAAAGAGAAAATGAACAGAGATTTTGTCCAAAAATCGATCATATCCTAATCTTACATACTACACTTACCCCGAATTATTTATTGGTAAATAAATAATTTCCCAGCTGCTGAAAACCACTGAAATTCACTTTTGCCATTTTCTAGAAACAGCCTGAATAAATCTCATTTCTTCAAAAAAATAAATTAACCAAGCATTAGGTAATTTTTTAATGATTTCCTTTCGCTTTTTACAACAACATGTAATAAACGATATTTTTGACATTAAATATGAAAAATTTATGTTTCAGGCAATTTTCTAGAAAATTGACTAGGTTTTCACTATACACACGCGACACGAAATTCAGGCTTTATTTGGAGATGCTACGAACGGAATCATCGCGATCCAAATTTCCGTCACCTGAATTGATTACAAAATAAAAACCAAAACACTTTTCTATTCGCGAACCGCACAAACTAAAAATAAACAACACAAATAGAAAACACTTTTCGCGACGCGAAGAGCTCAAAACTTGTCTTCTAGAACAAAATATCGTCGATTTTGTCGAGACCGCGAAGCTGAGCTTTCTCTACCTACTTTTATAATAAGCAATTTTCTAGCTTTATGAGAAACAAAATTAATTCAAACAAAAGTTACTCGAAGTTTTGATTTTAACTGAATCTGCTCGGTATTTTGACATTAAAACCTTGTACAGAAAATCCACCTCTAACGTCAAGACAAACGTCATCTTTTCAAAAGAGAGACATCGTCAGACCAGAGCAGTTCTCTTGCACAAACTTCAGGAACCATCCAAGGCATCATGACAATCTGGCCAGAATTGCCAATCACCCCCAGACACTCCATCAAAACACAGACCAGCATTCAATTTCAAAACAAAATTTTGAACAAATATAATAATAAATTGCTTACCATAAAATCAATGAATTTACCTACCTACAAAATACGAGTTATTTCTATACGTAAAATATTTAAAAACGACAATAAAAACTTATGGACAAGGGCTGTCCTTAAAACGCGATTTTTTTTACATTAATTTCACTAATTAAATAATATTACTTCAAAGTACGCTCGAGCAGAATTTCACCATTATTACTCCTCGAAGGATAAAATTAAAACTGACCTAGAGCAACGGTCGGTAGTCCTATAAATACCAAAACCCATCGAATATTCTAGAAACTAAAAACCGTTATTTCTCTATCGTACTCCCAGGGGATTCCCCCATTGTTCTCACGATTTTTCCCAACAATGCTCAGTGTTCCCATACTTTTACCCTACAGTGAATTATTTATTTTATAATAAATAAATTCCTAGTGGCTAAATTATTGCATTTTAAATCCAGGAACTAAGACAAAAATACAACAAAAATGCTTTTAAACTAGATCCCGAACAATGTCCGACAATTTCAAAGCTCTATCTAATAGAAAAGGCAAAATAAAAGATTACAAATACAAAAAAACCTAAATACATGAATAAATATTAAAATAATATATGGATAAATACATAAATAATAGAGTGACACTACACAACTTTTGAAAACCCTTATTTTTTATTTCATTTTCCCTATTTCCGTTATTTTGTAAATAAGTAATTTAATCTTTACTCGACAGACCTCTTTCATTATACAATGTGTTCATTAGGACAATATTAACTATAATTATCCTATTTTTTATCAATTTACACCCAATTTTTAAAATTTATCATCATTTGAACTTTCAACAATATTAGTACCAAGGTTCATAAATTTCCCCAAATCGTTGTAATCAGTAAAAAGCGGGCAACATTTACATATTCTAGGCAGATGTGAGTGAATGGCAAGGCTAATTTGCTGGTCTCTAAAAAACAGAACAAATACTTATATTATACGTACGTACGTAGGGTTGCCAATCATATTCTTAAAATAATAATTATATTATTTTTCACTACATTATACTTTTTACTTATTGAAACAATAAAAAAACATAAAATACTGCTTTCAATGTACTTCAATAGTATCCATAGATTGGAGATTGCTATTTTGCAAAGCATTCGCTTCCATTCGACAGTCCAAATTGCTTTCCATCAGTTGCAATTTGTATGAGATGACTTATATTATGATACAATATCAACTGTATGCATTTAAAACAAAGTATTGGTAATTTTCTTTAAAATACTATTTACTTTTTTTTTATCGAACGTAACGTATTTCATAGATACCATATCGAATTTTGACAGCCCTAACTCGAATGATAAGACCGGAATTTTGTCTATTGTCAATACTGACCTCCATTAAATACTGGACATGGTTCAATGTCGACTTGGCTTTTCTAACTCAATACGTATTTTACCTATAATATTTTATTTTAACATAAACCTTTACAAATTGGAGCATTGATTAAATAAATAAAACATATCTTTCATCCTAAAAGTAAGTTCTCTATACAACAAACTTTTACCATATGTTCTGTGATAATACAAAATAATAACAAAATACATTTAATTGACTAAGTTACGTAAATTCTTTAATAAAGTGTATCATTTTAACGTTTGTTTGTTGGTTTTATGTACTAAAGCAAGGTTTCTATACGTTTCAGGAAAAATATGCAAGTGTTTTGTGAAAACTACAGTTTGAAAATATTTACCTACAAGGATTTGATACTCCATAACAGAATTAATCACATTTATGATGCTTAGACAATAAAACAGGTAATAAATTAGTATTTTGTACTGTAATTTCTTATCCATTCAAAAGTGTCTTTGTTAAGTTGTGTCTTGTTTTTAGTCATTTTTCTAACCTATTTTTAATAATATTTTCATGCATTTTAAGAAATAATTTACACATCAATATAATAAGGACACTTTGTATAGATCAGATTAGCTTCAACATTAGAAATTGATTATCAATTAGAAAAGTTCTAAGAATTTCTAAGATGACTTAAATTTTCAATGTTTTTATCATCAAAAATTTTATTTTTGAGAAATACTCAAAAACTAAAGAATCTTTTAAGACAATTCTTATGTTGATTTAATGTATTAATGTAGTATATATAAATAATATAAGCTTTCAACATTTAAAGCATAATAACTATTAAATTTTTGAAAAATAGTAATATTGATCGTCGGTGAAAATCTCAAAACTTGATTTTTGTTATTGTGAACTGATTAAGTAACAGATTCTGCTCAAACCAGTTTACTTATCTTTAGTACCATTAGTGTGTTAAAATAGGACCAAAACATACTCAGATTTAAGTAGTATTTTAAAGAAAAATTTAAAATTGAAATAATTGTCAATTTCTATACTCCTTCATTTTGATGTTTCAGAGTACCATTCTCTTTATGGCTTGTAATGATGGTCTGGAAACATCAATGCTATCCACACATCATCAACAATGAGGAGAGTCACTCCTGATCAGAAAACCATATGAAAATGACAGAAAGGACTGAAGAAAAATGAAGAAAACAGATTACTAGTTTCCATTGTTTGAAAAATCATATTACTATGATTTTCCAAGTAACTCTTTGTCTGTAAATTATTGTAGTATTTTTTAAGTGTATTATTTTACTCGTTCCTGATGCATTTGTAATACAAGAGGATAATAAATTGATTCAACCAAACCAATTGTATAATTTTTATCGACTTTCATCAAAGCGCCATCTATACAATATCCAACGTACTCCCATTCTGTAAATCTTTGTAACAAAAAAGTAAGCAAGAAAATAGTTCCAAATAATTCCTTAAGTGGCTCTGATTGCTATACAAACTACCGCCATCTCTATATCACGAACACAACCTATAAACGCCACCTGGTGACGAGTAGCACACATTTCTAAATAATCTAGGTATGGTTTTAATAAAGTTTAATCCTTTTATAATATGTTAACTAAAAATTAAAGAAGCATTGAATTTTATTATGCATAATTTTATTGTGATAGACACAATATTACAAAGTATTTTCGAATTATTTGGTAGTACAAATTACTCATACTCCCTCTGGTGGTAAGTAGAAACACTTTAAGTACCTTTTATTTTTACGTTTTCGATAAATGTTAATTGTTTATAAATAACCAAATATAAATAATTAAAATATTTAGTTTTAGTATATATTATTTTATTGTGATAAATATGAGTTTATAATCCGTTGTTTTAGTTATTTCTCGAGCGTGGAATCATACATGCGCCACCTAGCGGAACAAGCGAGTAACAGCTGGAGAGATTAGTGGAATTCAATATAATTTACAACATGAATATTATTATTTATTCATTAAATCAATGAATAAATCAAATCTACATTAGTAATAGGTTATTAAACTATTAAAATTAAATCTGTTTAATCAAAATTGTTTGAAGAAGAAGTTTAAATTTCATACTAAATTTTAATTGCAATGTTCCTACATTACAGTTGTTTTAGAATATTAAAAGCAGATTTATAGTAGTAAATCTAAGAAATAATAGTAATAAACAAAAAAAAAAATCGTCACTAGGCGAAGGTATACTGTCATGTACTATATTTCTATTAGTACTATATAGAAGTGCCTGATAAAAATTATACGGCAAACCTTTTTTCCGTTGAAATAAAATGACATAATTTTGAGGCAATCGAGGATTGGATTGTCACACCAAGAAACACTTAAAATCGGATTTAATTCCTACAAAAGGTTTTATTGTTTTAACTAGCTTCCGCCCGCGACTTCGTCCGCGTGGATATAAGAGAAAATCCTTAGGGAACCTTCAACCAGAATCCGACCAGCCGATTTTATGCGATTAGGCCGGTCCCCACCAAGCGCGCTGCCTCGCGAGGCAAAACGTTTGCCGCGTGTGGCAGGCCTCGCACGAGGCTGCGCGCTTGGTGGGGACCGGCCTAATCGCATAAAATCGGCTGGTCGGATTCTGGTTGAAGGTTCCCTAAGGATTTTCTCTAATATCCATGCGGACGAAGTCGCGGGCGGAAGCTAGTTTATTACAACAATCAGAAGTGGGTCCAGAGATATTAGTAGTATCCTGTTCCCGTTTCTTTACCATTTTCCGTTCCCGTTTGGTCCCGTTCCTGTCCCCGGTTTCCGTTCCCGTTCGCGTTCGCTTTCGAGCGATCGCGTTTGCGTTCCCGATCCTTTCTCGTTCCCGTTCCCGTTCCCGTCCCCTGCGGCTGAATCATGTCCACCGTGTTGGACTTCAAAATAAATGTTATTTTCGCATTCCTCATTCCATAAAACCTCAAGAACAACATCCACATCGATTTTCATGTTAACTTGCCCCATTTACCCCCTAAGGGATGATTTTCAAAATAACAAAATATATATTTGCCTATTTATTTTTAGACATGCTTCTTAGAATTTCAAAGTTGTAATGTCTCATCATCATCATCATATCAGCCGCACAACACCCACTGCTGGGTATAGGCCTCCCCCAAGGATTTCCATGACGATCGGTCCTGCGCTTCCCACATCCAGTGGCTTCTGGCAACCTTCACCAGATCATCGGTCCACCTTGTCGGGGGCCTACCCACGGAGTACCGTCCGGTGCGCGGTCGCCATTCAAGAACCTTTCCGCCCCAACGGCCATCGGTTCTTCTCGCTATGTGTCCAGCCCACTGCCACTTTAGCTGAGCAATCCTTCGAGCGATGTCGGTTACTTTAGTTCGCCTGCGGATCTCCTCATTTCTGATTCGATCACGCAGGGAAACGCCGAGCATGGCTCTCTCCATTGCACGCTGGGTGACCTTGAGCCTCCTTATGAGACCCATAGTTAGCGACCACGTTTCACTGCCGTAAGTCATTTTATATTATTTTTCCATACACAATTTGCACCCCATTTTCACCCCTTTAGCAGTTAAATCATGTCCACAGTGTTGTACTTCAAAATAAATGTCATTTTCGCAATCACCATCCCATAAAACCTCAAGAACGACATCCATATCGATTTTTATGTTTACTTACCCCATTTACACCCTAAAGGGTTGATTTTAAAAACCACAATATATATGTTTGTCTATTTATTTTTAGACATGCTCGTACGAAGTTTTAAGTTGTAAAGTATATTTTATATTGTTTTCCATACCAAATTTGAACCCAATTTTCACCCTTTTAGTGGTTAAATCATGTCGACCGTGTTGGACTTCAAAATGAATGTCATTTTCGCAATCGTCATCCCAGAAAACCCCAATAACGACATCCATATCTATTTTAGGTTTATTTACCCCATTTCATTCCCATAGGGGTTAAAATACTACCAATAACGTTAAAATACGTTAAAATACATATACGTTGCGTTATATTTCCATCCATAAGCCTAAATTATAAATTTAACGATTTTTACTTTGAAAATTAAGGATTTTCTTCTATACTCAACTTCATCCCCCTTTTCACCCCATCGGGGGTAGAATTTTGAAAAACGATGATACACGTATTTATTAATTTTCAATCATCAGCCTGAATACAAAATTTGAAGATCCTAGCATCAAAACTGAGGGACTTCCATACAAACTCTCATCCCTTATTTCATCTCCTTAGGGATGGAATTTTCAAAAATCCTTCCTTAGTGGATGCCTACACTGTATAAGGTACCTGTGTGTAAAATTTCAAGTCTCTAGGTTCAGTAGTTTGGGCTGTGCGTTGATATCTCACTCAGTCAGTCAGGACTTTGAATTTTATATATATAGATGGCATATTTTGTTGCCCAATATGACTATCCTAAGTTTTCCCCCCCGGCGGAGTTGTGCTTAAGTGTACCCCAAAAGGGGATTTGACCTGAAAGGACTGGTTGTTCTTCAAATTGTGTAAGAAGGTTTTAAAGTTGGTTAAATATGAAACAATTTGAGGGTAAAAAGACCGTTCATTCATTTTTGAAGTCAGACGTCAGATATCAAACATTGCTTTCGACAAATCAATCTTCGACGACATGTTTTACTGACGCGCTGCGTTTTAATGAAAAAAATAAATATATACGTATCATTTGTAAGGGAAATCTAACCTCAGTATTACAGCTTACGTATGCTGGCACACTTACAATAAATTATATTTAAATGTATATATATTTTTACTTATTCAAAAGACTGACATAGAATTAATGAAAGTTTTGAATAATCGATCTAATTTTTTTTTAAATTTAATAATAATATAATAATAATAAAAGTTTATTTAAATCATGACATGTATACAAAAGCATATTTGCGTTAACAACCGTTGTAGTCATAAGACTGTGTTACAGTTATTAGCGCCCACCTCAAATTAGACAGGCATTACAGACATGATTTGAACTTAGGGCTAAAATAACAATATAAAACAGAAAAAACAGAAATTATAGAATATGTAAGTGTGTGTGTATGTGTGTGTGTGTGTGTGTGTGTGTGTGTGTGTATGTGTGTGTGTGTGTGTATATGTGTGTGTGTGTGTGTGTGTGTGTGTGTGTGTGTGTGAATAATTGTGCATGTATTTGCAAAAATATTTATTTAACCAAGGACTCAGCTGTATCATAGTCCAGGCCAAGAAGCCACTCGCATAACATGGTTTTACATTTGTATTTCGGAAGAGGATAAATATTAAGCTTTCTATTCACTTTGTTATACAAAATAGGCGATATAAAGTCAAAATGATGCTTTACCAATACCAAACGAGAAATTAGTATATCACAGACTATGTCTTTTCTTCTTTTATTGGTCAAAATTGCCGGATCAAACGATATTAGCGTATGTTTGCGTAGTACTACATGCAATATGAATAATTTACGGATAGAAAGAACTTCCCAATAGCCATAAACCAAGTTAGTAGGGAACCTTCTTGGCTTGAAGGCCATAACTTTCAAGATGGCCCTTTGGGCCCTTTCAAGTTCCAACATCAGGGTTTTTCCAGAACCACCCCAAACCGTAACGCAGTATGACATAATAGACTGGGCGAGGGCAAAATAAGCAGTTTTGAGTGTGGCAGGATCGACAATAGCTCTTAACTTGCTAAAAACAAAGATAAGCTTTCTGATACGAACTGCAACAGAAAGAATATGTATATTTATAGGGTATATAAGGGTTTTCCCTTACATATTAAATATGGAGACAGTTTTTTCCGTTGTTTTTTTTACATTCTCTTTGGTTTTATCGTACATCAGCCATTTTAATGTCCCCACTGCTGGGGCACAGGCTTTCCTTTTTTCGGGTGGATAAGGAGAACGGGCCATAACTCACCGCGGGCCCAATACGGATTGGTGAATGTTAACGACTGCAAATGTATCCGGGACCAACGGCTTGACGTGCCTTCCGAAGCACAGAGGAGCTCGAGATAATAAATTTTTGGTCACCCATCCCATGACCGACCCTTGCGAAAGTTGCTTAACCTCCGCAATCGCTGGGCCAGATTCTTACAATTTTATATAACTTTTTAATTCAAACTCTTTTTTGTTTCTCTCTGTTTATTTGTTTATTAACTGTGTTTATTTCAGTGTAGTTTGAAACTACACTGAAATATCCTTAACCAGAGTAGGGTCATAATGACCCACCCAAACAACCGTGTATCAAATTTCCACCCTCTTTAACGCTGGGTTAATTAAATTATACATTTTCAGCTAAAGCCATGAGGAGGTTATACCAGCGAACGTTAACCCGTATTGCGACAGTGCATGCAATGTCTAAGCAGTCATGTGAAATGCAGTCGTGCTTATATCGAACTTTATTATTGTTCAGATGCATCGGTTATTTTCCAGTTGAGGGATTGGGTAGTTCAAATGTGAAAGATATAAAGTAAGTTTTTTTCCTTGCTCTGTTTTTTCTCTATTTATTGGGGTCAAAAAAGTAATGTTTAGCTAATTTTACATAGTAGATCTAATAATTGTAAGACCAACACCGTCAACCACAGCTTGATGCTTTGCAATTGGTTGTTTTTAGTTACTTTATGAAGGCAATGTTTTAAGATTTAAACACCTTTAGCAATATTTTAGGACATGGACTCAAATTTTGAGCTTATTATCAAATAAGAATAGAGTAATTACTCTATATAATTAGTTTTTTCCGTTCCGTACAATCTACTAGCATTTAGTTACGTGTCTTATTTAATCCTAGAGCGGTATTGCTATACACAAGAAATATGGATAGATTGTTTCTCTCGAAACAAAAAGCTTGATGTGCACCTTAACTGCCACCATACAAACATATTTTTTTACAAGTCATGAATCAAACTGTAAATAAATGAACAATAAAAAAAACGTTTGTAGAAAATTTCAGGTTTCATATCCAATAATAAAAATAAACGAGAACTTCCTTTGGGGAAAAATAAATATTAAATAATTTTAAACGTGGGTCACCGGTGACCCACGCGGCGGCTAAAGTGTTAAGTTCAAACGATAGGGATTATTTTAATTAATAAAGCAATTCCCATGTAAAATGTTTTAACGATTTTTTAACTTTCCTTTAAATTACAGATTCAATGTAAAATCAGTTTATGGTGTCTACTATATCTTTACATTTTTAGGACAACTCACATGCTTAGGGTTGTCAATATACTGGTGTTATATGAGTGAAACGACATCAACTGGAGTATTAAGTAAGTATGAAAACAACGGTCATATAATATTAATTATTTTATAAGAAAGAATGTTTATGTGAAAAAAATAAAATATACACAAGATTATCTTTAATCAAACAAAAATATTTTTGACATTTATCATGTAGCTTCAGCGGCGTACCGATCGGATACGGCGCCTAGGGCAAGCACAGAAGTTGCGCCCCTTCATAAGTTATCTAAATGTAAAATAAACAGATACTCTAAATAAAACATATTATTATACACTATGTAGCCAGTTTTAGTCCGTTTCATGCACTTATCTAGTAATCTTGTGTAATGAAACATAAATAATAGACTATAACTCTATAGCTGAATCATATGTCAAAGTGAGCTGTCACTGTCAAGTTGACAGTTGACAGCTAATGTAAAAGTGGCGCGTGTATCTTTTCAGGGCAACCTTACAGGAACGATCTCTTTTGATTGTAATTTAATATATAACTAAGTAAAGTTATCTCCAGGTAATGTGTTGAAATATTGTGAACCATAATAATGCGAAATACAACTCTTGTTATTACGTTGATTGAACTTTTGTTTTAATGTAAACATTATCTCTTCCGAGACACCAAGCCAATAGCTTGGTTACATCTCCGAAGTGGGATCACTTTATAAACAAATTGTTTATATAGACAGACCCGCCCATAAGCTCGACTAAAATAGCAACTTATTGCAATTAACTACGCAGTCAACGTATTAACAAGTACCTAGGTACTTTTATTGTAAAGGAGTAAGTACCTAAGTGAGTAAGGAAGGAAGGACATCATTTTGGTAATGGAGTTTTGTACAAATTGAAATTTGAAAATGAGTCAGACAGGTACAATGCTTTGGGATGAAAAAATAATAATAATAGAATTACTGCTCTTTTTGTGGGTCGAAGTAATAATGGAACCTATCAAGCAGTGTAGATGATGATTTTGTCAAATAGATATTACTTGAAACTTTGATTTTACAATGATCTATTAATGAAAGTATAACTGTTTTCAAGAGATGTTATAAACTCAGTGTCCCATTATAATGCTGACCAAATTCTATTGAATAGTGTACTACTATCACCGTGTGATATGCTGACCTAACCATTGACAAGACTGCTGAGGTGAACAATTGAAATCCCTACATATTTACTATGATCTATTAATGAATTTTGCTATCATTTATAGTTTTTTTTTGAGCGGATGATACATGCTTGCCTAACCCAGATGGGTTAGTGATATACGGTGAAAGAATACAAATGACCAAATGGTTGATTGGTAACATTACAGTTGTAGTAAGTACTTTCATCACACACATTTAAAGGATATGGTAACAGTGCCGTGAGTATTAATTGAAATCATATAGGTGTGAAACAATGAGAAAGATAAAAACATCTTTTATATACTTATAACAGTAAGTACAGGTTTCTTAAAAGTGACAAAATACACTGCGATAATAAATGTTTACCATAATAAAACATTTATGCAAGTACATTACTTACATTAATAATGTACCTAGTAGGTTAAAAAAAAGTGAGAGATCATTTTAATTCAGAAATTCGATACAAGAGTTTATAGTGACCGATTGAAGTTTAAAGAAGATGTAGACTTTGGATAATTATTTCAAATAATCAATATACCTACATAATAGTATATTGAATATTTCAATTTGAAAAAGATATATTATGTTTTAAAATACTTATATAGTACAGCTGAAGTTTTAACACAAATTATTTATTTTTAAGATTGCTGTGTCCTGTGTCAGAGTCTATGTCGATACAAACAGAAACCAGCTGTAATGTAAGTAGGTACAACATGGATATGCAAAGGATGTTTTGGAATTTGTAGGCTCACCAAAATCATAGTCAAGTGTAAGTACACGACTTGTAATAAGTTCATTAGAGATTTTGAAGGCATTGGTTAGTATGATTATTAGAGGAATTTTATACAACTATGTTTTGAATAGATAACATTTTGTTTAGTTGTCTAGTTGGGTAGTTATAAGCCCTGCCTGAAATTTCAGGGATCTGGGGTTTGAATCCTGGTAATGTTATGTGTTTGAGTCTTCGATCAGATTTGAGTGGTACCTAACCTGAAGCATTGTGTGTGATTAAAACATATTGTTTTACTAATTTATGTTATCTACGTAAACATAGTTCTGTGACTATAAGTATTATAGATGGAATCTGTGAAATTTATTATTACTATTGGCTAATTATAATCCTACTCCAGTGACCCAAAAATAAGAATATAAATGTATCTTAGCTTCTGACACAGATTCATCACATCTCAATGTCTGAACATATAAAATCAAGGCCCACATTATAGGGTATTTGACTGCATTTGAAAATACCAATTTTTATTATATTTAGAAAACAGGACATTTTGACCTAAGTATAAAATACATGAAAAGATACATACCCATTTTATTATCTATCATTAACTCTTGGAAAGTTAGAATGAATTAGTTTCTGAAATTTCAGAAACAGGCAAAGTGAAACATTGGCATGTATTGTGATGCAGTTTTAACTTGAAAAGTGGGACGTTTTACCTCAGAATTTGATCAACTCTAAGTTATAACTAACTACAGTGTTTTAAGTCATACAACAGTGAAAATTAGCATAAAACATTTATACTTTCAATGTTAAACTAGGTATTGTTTGAATTTTGACTGTCAGGACTAGGGTTGCCAACCCTACTATATAATATAGTATCCTACTATATTGAGGGCTCGCCTACTATATTTAAAAAAAAAATATAGTAGGCAAAACTACTATATTTTTTTCAAGTCAAAAATTTAACAAATCAACAAAGGAATATATAATTACTTATATGCACATAAGTAATTGCATCATATTTTTTGTGATTAAACACTTGTATTTATGCTGGTTGAATAAATTATGAAAATGTTAGTACCTACCTACTTACTTAATTATGAAAAATGCAACTTCTTCAAAATCCTCCATACAAAACGGCAACCTACTATATTTATTTGGACATTTTCGCCATCTACTATATTTTTACACTAAAAATCTTGAAACTACTATATTTGATCCAAAAAAAAAAGTTGGCAACCCTAGTCAGGACAGAACTTAGAATGGTACATTACTTACTGCACTAGCCATAAAATAGTTAATTTTATAAAACGTACTTTATAAATTACAGTTCCATTCTATAATGTTATTATGAATCTAATCTACGTACTTATGCGCAGTATGAATTTTTGACTGATCAATGTTTTGAACTACAGACAATAAGAGAAATAAAAAAATTGACAGTTTTTCTTCTTGTGTGTAAGAGTGACCCGATAAAATACCTCTTAATGAAATGGAACATTGAGACATTGTTTTTAAGTTACAGAAAATTATTGAAAGAGAGATCGAGCCTGGAGCGTAGATGGGTACGACTGCGATGTGCGGCAACGAGATCTACGAGTACGATAGCAACGATCCCGAAGCGACAGCGTATACTATCAACTTGACTGAGACCGTAATCGAGGCATGAGGAACAGCCAGAAACAATGCGAAAGACTTACGCTTAGCAAACACAAAATAATTCTTTCTCAGAAAAGAAAGTGACTTAAAATTTAATCTACAGAGTTCTTTGATTGATTGCTTTGATTTTGTATTATATTACTGGATTCGTTCACCTTGTGATGTTCTGTAAAGATGACACGGTCGGATATCAAGTAACTGAAAATCCATAACTAACGATGAGGGGCCAACTGCAGCACAAAATGGTAACATGATCAATACCTAACTGGAAGGCGAAGGTGGCTCTAGTTGAAGGGTGAAGTCTTCGATGCAGTCTAGGTAAAGTATGATAAGGGTGTTAGAGTCACAAGAGGGCAGGAGTCCAAGAGTGTCTCGAGCACCGCAGCCGTGGCGGTGTCGTGTGAAGGAAGTAGCACTTCACCACAATCGGTGTCGTTGTGAAGAGAAGTAGCACGTCACTCCCGGTTATAGTTAAGTGAGCGATGGGTGTTAGAGTCACAAGAGGGCAGGAGTCCAGAGTGTCTCGAGCACCGCAGCCGTGGTGTGTCGTGTGAAGGAAGTAGCACTTCACCACAAGCGGTGTCGTTGCGAAGAGAAGTAGCACGTCACTCCCGGTTATAGTTAAGTGAGCGATGGGTGTTAGAGTCACAAGAGGGCAGGAGTCCAGAGTGTCTCGAGCACCGCAGCCGTGGTGTGTCGTGTGAAGGAAGTAGCACTTCACCACAAGCGGTGTCGTTGTGAAGAGAAGTAGCACGTCACTCCCGGTTATAGTTAAGTGAGCGATGGGTGTTAGAGTCACAAGAGGGCAGGAGTCCAGAGTGTCTCGAGTACCGCAGCCGTGGCGGTGTCGTGTGAAGGAAGTAGCACTTCACCACCCGGCTAAGATTAAGTAAGAGAAGAAATCAACACTTCGATGTAGGCGCCTGTTTCACTTGTTCTGGTTTTGTTTGAATTAACTTGACGGACAATTCTTTTAAAAACTCTACTCCATTTTTAATGCCAAAATCCTGGACTGTGAGACAGACACTAATAAAATAAGTAAGTAAATAAGTACCTGCTCGATTTGACTTGTTGCCTCATTAGTGATCGAACTGTGATGACCACCGTGACCGTAAGAGACTTATCCACCAATTTTCTTTACGAAGTGAGAGTAATTAAAAGTTTCAAATCCTAAGCGTGACAAACCCAGAGCGGAGTTAGCGGCAGGTCCTCACCCATATTACCTTCAAACTTAATTGTGAATACCTATCTCTGTAAGCTTTGGTGATTTTTGACGATTCAAAGGGTTTTACTTGTAAAAAGGACTGCTATCATAAATTGCAAAAGGGTATCAAATACCCTTAATTAAACATAATTAAAATTGAGTGGACTAGTCTGTTGTAGAATCTGTAATCAATCACACCTTATTTATAATAGTTTCTTACATGTGAAAACTTGATTACTGGCAAATGACTAACCATAGTTATATAAGCATTATAAGAATACTGATTAGCTGTAAGTTTTTCCAAGATTACAATAAAATAATAATTAGGAATTTTGAAAAATAAAAAGATTCTGTAGGTTACCTACATAAGCATATAAACATTATAAAATTACTTAACAAATATATAGTTGATGTATCAATAATCAGAATTGAAATCAAAAGGATTTTGTGTACCTACTTAGTGTTTTCAACAAGTAATATGCCATTATGCTGTTTGAATGTTCTTTTTAACCGACTTAAAAAAAAGGAGGTTCTCAGTACGTCGGAATGTTTGTTTTAAAATGACACTAATAGGGAATTACACCATTTTTTGAAAACTGTTTTAAATTAATCGTGAGGTCGAAAGAAGCCAGCAGGATTTTTAATTTAATTTTATAAAACCATTAATGCCTTAATGTTTGTTTACTATCGAAGTGACGTCACGTCACATCGTAATCCAATATGGCGAAGGGCGTTTTGAACATTTGATGAATAGATTAAAAAAATAGACGATTTATAAAATTGAATTATAAAATTTATATTGCATTTTTATGAATAAATGTCGACGTTTCTCGTTTCCTATTTATGAAATCTATCTTAAATATGCATTTTTATATTTTATCTTACATGGTGTAAAATAGCCTATTGTATTGTAATTTTAGAGATGGGTATTTTACTCGATATATTAGCAAATTTAGTATAGATTTACTGTTTATTTTTTATTTTTAAATGCTAAAACGAAGGGACTCGTTCTTGAAGGATGGCCGACTGTAATGAAACATAAATAATAGACTATAACTCTATAGCTGAATCATATGTCAAAGTGAGCTGTCACTGTCAAGTTGACAGTTGACAGCTAATGTAAAAGTGGCGCGTGTATCTTTTCAGGGCAACCTTACAGGAACGATCTCTTTTGATTGTAATTTAATATATAACTAAGTAAAGTTATCTCCAGGTAATGTGTTGAAATATTGTGAACCATAATAATGCGAAATACAACTCTTGTTATTACGTTGATTGAACTTTTGTTTTAATGTAAACATTATCTCTTCCGAGACACCAAGCCAATAGCTTGGTTACACTTGCCTGCCTATATTTAAAAAAACAGCCGCACAGCGCGATTTTTAGTCAGATTCATCAACTATCTTGTAATCTTGCCTGTTTTTCGCAAAAAAATTGTAAAATACCTATATTATACAAATTAATGTATTTTGTTAAAACATTTCCAGTTCAAATATTATTATACTTCACAACAACGTCTCTCCTTATAATTTTATCAAATATTGCCAGAAATTGGCACTATGTTATAAAGGAGGTTGCAGATATAGAAGGAAAATTGAAAGGAATAAGAAAGTCTAGAAACGCTAGCTTTTATTGCAACATGATTTTGTATGTTATTGTCATCACATTTATTGGTAAGCTACTCTTCGTGAAAGATGAAATAAAAGAAAAAGGGCAAGATTTGATAATATTTAATGTGTTTTCAGTGGAGGCTGTAACAGCTTTTATGTTCCATACAAAAGTCATTAAAATATGTTTGAAATTGGATGAGTCTGATGAAGAAAATTGGCAAGTCGTTTTCAAATTCTTTGCGCCGCAACTCTTTCGTGTTACATCATACGCTACTTGGAAATTTGTTATTTATAAGGTAAGTAGTTTTACAGCACGAAATTAGTTTCTCTTTGTGAATTTGGAGATAGTGACAAATTTTATAGAGTTTAAAATAAAACATACTCGGCTCTTTGTTTAGTTAAAAGTTAAATTCACGCCTTCTTGCTGTGACTACTGAGCCGCTCCTCAGCATAAAGTCACATTTTGTAAATGTAATCTTCAAAAAGTATGGATAGTAAGTATACAAAAATGCAAGTTTGTCTATCTATAGGGTAAATACCTTACGAAAAGTGTATTGTGGTATTGAGATAGGTATCTTGATCCAAATATATTATCGTAGTATGCTATACATACCTCAATACCATTACCTAATAAATTATTACCTACTCTCGATTGGCATTTAATGTTTGAAATGTTTTCAGTTGGCAAATATTCAGGCAAATGTGTTATCTTATACTATGGACATGATAGTTATATGCGTCAGTATTTACTTGAAGTCTTATTTTCGGGATCTCAACAATGTTATAAAATCTCACAGGACAAAAGTAAGATTTATTCAATTATTTAAAAGGTCATGATTTTCATTTCTGTATTAGAACAACTACAAAAGTAGGATCATCGCATATTTTTATTATTTTGGTTTTATAAATTCCGGCTGGTTAATGCGCGTGACCTTCAAGTTACTAGCCTAGACCTAACCGTGCGCATTGACCAATGAGCTGCGAGTATTTTCTTACCTAGGAGTTCCGTTCGTGGAACGGAGTATTGCTTAGGTACTGTGTGTTGATGTTTATCGAATAATATAATGATGTAACAAATCTGGAGTGACTGACGACTGAATGAGAGCTAGGTTTTTGCATTGTTTTGTTAACCGACTTCAACAAAAGGAGGAGGTTCTCAATTCGATTGTATGTTTTTTATCGTTGTTCGCGCGTATCTTCGACGTTTATGGACCGATTTTGATGATTATTTTTTTGTTTGATTGAGTTTGCTTGCGAGATGGTCCCATTTAAATCGGTTCAGTAGTTTTCAAGAAATCCTGAAAATACTATGATTTTGCATCAACTACCTTGACGACTTTCTCATGAGAGATTTTTAGTTTGACCCGTTTGTATGTTTGTTTCTCCGCGATTATCTCACGTTTGGTTGAGTCGATTTATCTACCTAAATAATATACCTAATAGAGAAGGTACTTACCTTAAAAATAAAAATAAAATTATTTTTTTTTAAACAAAAAACCGACTTTAAAAAACCTGTCTATAAAAAGCAATAAATAATATTCAAATCATTAGATATGCTTTTAGAATAAAAAAAGCAAGTTGTACTCCAGCCCCACCCGACTTGAATAGACGTGTTTTTATTATAACAATGTTAATTCATATCTAATGATTTAAATATTATTTATTGCTTTTTATAGGCAGGTTTTTTGAAGTCGGTTTTTTTGTTTTTTAAACAATGTTTTATTTTTTGAATACAGTGTAGTTAAGTTGGTAGCCTTGTGGCTCTATCAATTTAAACGGGTTGAGTTAAGACGGACGACAGCAGGCCGGAAGTCACTACAGTACAGTTTGCCAACAGACGTGCGCCGGACTAACGCACGTCCGTCGGCTTTCTGAAAAAACTTCTTTACGAAACCCGTGTGCAGTACGAAACCGGCCAGTCCTTTTCAAACTTTCTAAAATTTATCAAGAGGCCTAAAGTTATCTGCTTGTATTCAACAAATCAGAAATGTGTTCTCCTACGTGACTGAATCTGAAATGAGGAGATCCGTAAGAGAGCTAAAGTTGTTCTGTTTACTGTTAGTTGATTGGTAGAGAATGCTTTTAACATTAAGTCAATTGCTATTTGTACCTTACTTTATGTATCTGTACAATAAAGATATTTTATAAATAAAATAAATAAAAAAGTTACTGACATCGCTCGACGGATTGCTCAGCTGAAGTGGCAGTGGGCAGGACACACCGAGAAAAACCGACGGCCGTTGGGGCGGAAAGGTTCTGGAATGGCGACCGCGCACCGGATGACGCTCCGTGGGTAGGCCCCCGACAAGGTGGATCGACGATCTGGTGAAGGTCTCGGGAAGCCGCTGGATGCGGGCAGCGCGTTTATTTAATAGACTAGTCTAAAAGGACAGCCAGCTTAAATTAATGTTGTGTTGTTAAATAATTTCCTTTTACTCTGTATGTCAGACAAATTTTATTTATTTTCAGAGTCCTAAATTTTGGGAAAAGCAACGATGTCACTACACTCAATTGACCAATTTAGTGAAATTGATGAACAACCAACTGAAGAACTTAATCTTTTTATCTTTACTCGTTTATTTGGTCTTCATATGCATCCAGCTATTCTTCGTGATAAAGTATGAAATTCAAGACAGCTGAAAACTATTCAACGTGTTCTTTTTTATATCCCATAGCTCTAGGATATTAATGAGACCATGAAATGGAATCAAATGGCATAGGAAATAAATATTTTTAAATTTTTCTGTACTTCTAAATAGAAAATCATAGTAGTATTTGTCAATCAAAGCTTAATGTCATCCTTATACGTAAAAAGTATGTGTATGCAAAAATAAAAAAATCGCCATAAGGATATACTTTTGAAGTACCTATATAATTTAATTAAGATTGATAATATGTCCAAAACTATGGCATTTTTGGACCATATCTTTTAGGCAATTTTTCTATTATTTTGACCTAAACAATATTATAATCTACCTACCAAACCTCTGAGTTATTATAGATATAAAAAATGCAGGTTGTATAGGAAGA
Source organism: Agriphila tristella (assembly GCA_928269145.1). Classification (NCBI taxonomy): domain Eukaryota; kingdom Metazoa; phylum Arthropoda; class Insecta; order Lepidoptera; family Crambidae; genus Agriphila; species Agriphila tristella. Next base: position 55,135,094 of record OV743429.1, read on the forward strand.
ATCCTGTTTCATCTCTCTCTATTAGAACCTTTTGTATGAGTTGATCTATTCCACATATTTAACTGAAAATCTGCTTATTTTATTTTATTTTATATTTATTTACATAGGTACAGCTTAATTTACAAATGTTTAAGTAATAATTATATTTCAGTTCAAGTTCATTCCGATTCCTAAACTGTGATGAAGACTTGTTAAAGAAGTAAGTATACTAATAGGTTTTTTGTCTCAAACACGCGTAGTAACGAAGCTGCATCGAATAAAAAAACTGGAGAAGAACAAGTTGGACTCGTGCACAATCGGTTCCGTGCACTAAAAACATATTTTAATGTTTTTAGGGTTCCGTAGTCAAGTCAACCAAGAAATAGTATCTCATGTCCGTCTGTCTGTTTGTCCATCTGCGGCATAGCTCAGAGACCCTTAGTACCTATTGGTTTGGCTTGAATGTTTTTATTTTTCAGGCCGAAAAAGTGGTAGAAAAAACAAAAAAAAAAAAACTTAAAACTTGTAATTTGCGGGGATGAAAATTTTTTCGTTGTTATCATTGTATATGTATAGGTATTTTGAAAATATTATAGGCTTTGTCCAACAGTGGGCGTGTCGTGTAGTGATGGGACTCGAATCAAAAAAATTAATTCGAATCGATTCGAATCACCCGTAAGTAGTTCGAATCGTCAATTATATTCGACTTTGACAATGATTCGAATCGATATGATGATTCGAATCAGGTGAGGATTCGAATGATTCGAATCAGTGTGATGATTCGAATGATTCGAATCAATGTGATCATTCGAATCAATCGAAACAAAAATAAAATATCTTAGAATTTTTAATAGGTAGGTAGAGGTAGGTAAAAAATATAAATTATAGAGACATACAAGCAGTGTACTCAATAATGGTATATAAAAAAAACAACTCAATGTCAATAATAATTGTTACGCCATCAAAGATTTGAATAAACTGTGAACTGATTCGAATTCCAACAGTGATTCGAATCAGGCAACCGATTCGAATCAGGTGATGATTCGAATCAGCCAACCAATTCGAATCAGCCAACCGATTCGAATCAGGTGATGATTCGAATCTGCATAAATACTCATTCGAATCGAGCTTGGATTGACGTGATTCGAATCATTCGAATTTATTCGAATCATTCGAATTTATTCGAATCATTCGAATTTATTCGAATCATTCGAATTGTGATTCGAGTCCCATCACTAGTGTCGTGCAACTCTCATAACAATGATGAACCTATTTAACTTTTTCAGGCTAACGAATTCTATGGAAAACATGTTACATGTCACCCTCTCGGTACTGTCACCTATGACCCGAGCCTTAGTCGCGTGTTTGTTAGCAGCTGATGTGCACATTGAAGCCAAAAAGCCGCTACTGTACTTGCACGAAGATCTTGATTCAAGCTATAACTTGGATGTAAGTTTTGGCATGCAAATAATTTGGTAACGAACAGCTTAAATTCCTGGTGTTCAGGCCGACTGAACGTGTATCGCTGCAACGGCGCGCGCGTGTGTAGCGGTCTTTATTAAAAAAAATAGTATTGTCTGTGAAGTGACACTAGTCCTTGGTCACCATTTTTCTCTTTGTACTGCATGTTTATTAAAGAGTAAAAAATTTATATTTTCACCATCATCGAGTCTAATTTCTATCCACTGAAATCAGAAAATCATCCACCATATTTCAAAATTGGAGTCAGATCAGCGCCATCATTTTCTGGCGACCATCCAACGCGATACCTACATCGAGCACTCGACGACATCACGGCACGATCGAAGTGGCAAAAGGAATAAATACCTAATATCCTTCAGGAAACCGCCAGCATCCAGCTGCAGCCATAATCCGAGGGAAGTGCGATCCATACATACCCAAAATCCATCCTTTCTTCTTCGATTTGTGTGAAATCGGTGTGACAATTTTGTGCATCCAACCCGCAGATAAAAAACAAGTTTCTAAATTTAAGTACTTAAATCATAAAATTTCATCCTTTTTTCGTATTAGAAATCTGTATTTGGTACTTCGCTATACATTCTAACATAAATTTCCAAATTCATAACCCTTTAAACCTTTGAATTTTCGTAAAGTAGTTCAGTGTCAGTCATACATTGTAAAACACAATTTCGTACTATCAACTAAATCCGTCCATAAAACAAAATCAGTATAAAATATATTCTCATTAATATTTTGCCGGCACTTCCAGGTGATAAGGTGATAAGCAAAACAATAACGAGTCGGACCTTGGACACGGTCTCACATAGAAATAGTGTGAGAAGGCTGACCCGGAGCAAAACCAGTTTGTTAGCATCGAACCCACGTAAAGTACATCTTTTATTTTACTTAAACAAGTGTTGTAAACAACTTATTTTTTGTTACTTTCGCCGGCAAAATGACTGAATTAAAAGATCTTATCAAACAACGCGCTACAATTAGAGGTAGACTAACATTATTCGAAAAATATTTATCTCCACTAATGGATTTAAAAGAAATAAATCCATTGCAATGCAATGAACTCCGTTTAAGATGCAATAAAGTACGTGACCTTTCTTGCAACTTTGACGAAATACAATCGCGGATCGAATTGTTGGATGAAGATGCAACAAAACAACTTGAAGAACGTGAAATTACAGAAAATTTGTTTTAAAATTTAATTGCAAAAGCTCAATCATTATTAGAATATTTTGAAAATAAATATAAATTAGAACAGCAATCCAACACTGCGAATAACGTTCAAGTTAAGCTACCTCCGTTGAAAATACCTCCTTTTTGTGGCGATGCAAACCAGTGGCTTTCTTTTAAGGATACATACTTATCTCTCGTACACAATAATAGTGGTATAGAAGACATAAGTAAGTTTCATTATTTAAAATCTTACTTGGAAGGAACGGCCAGTTCCGTTATTGGTTCTGTTACTGTGTCTTCTGATAACTATCTAGTGGCATGGAATCTTTTGTGCGACCGATATAATAACAAGCGCCTTTTAGTGAACGAACACATCAAATGTTTATTTTCAATTCCGCAATTACACAAAGAAAGTGAACATGGTATTCGTGAATTAATTGATACGATATCCAAAAACTTAAGCGCTTTGAATTCTTTAGGCGAACCCACTAATAATTGGGACTCATTGATAATATATATGGCCTCGGCGAAGCTAGACAGTGCGACCGCTCGTAAATGGGAGGACTTTAGAAGCAGCGAGGATTCACCCACTCTGGAAGATTTTTATTCTTTTCTCCGCAAGCGGGCTACACTTTTAGAGACAATTAGTGCCGGGAAGTCTGTCAAAATTGAAAAACGTCATAGTTTGCCACATTCAAAATCATTTATTGCTTCATCTAATGAGTTTTTCTCTGATAGAAAGTGCCCATTTTGCAAACAAGAACATAGAATATTTGAATGTTCTAAGTTTAAATCATTACCCATTGCGGAGCGTATAACTAAGGCATTCAGTATGAAATTATGTAATAACTGTCTCCGCAGTGGCCATCAACCATTTCAATGCAGATTAAGTGGGTGTAGAATCTGTAACAAAAAACACAATACATTATTACACAGACAAAGCTCGTTGCATTCTATTCAACCTAAACAATTAGAAATTCAACATAAACAATTAGAGGTTACTGATACAAATACAAATAAAACTAACTTACCCAATCCTGTAGTCGACTGCGCTGCTTCCGGACCCTCCACTACTGTTTCTATGTCAGCTGTCATCGCCAATCAAGCTCTTCTTTCTACGGCGTTGGTCAAGGTGATGTGCCATGATAAAATATTCATTTTGAGGGCATTACTGGACTGTGGCAGCCAATCTTCCTTTATTAGCGAAAGGGCACAAAGGAAAATTGGTTCCTACAAAAGAAAAGATTATTATCATAGTGTTTCTGGTATTGGTAACACAGTGCTTAATGTTACCGACCATTGCATCATACATTTACATTCATTACACAATTCATTTAACACACAAATTAAATGTTTTATTTTACCAAAAATTACTGAACGCTTGCCGCATGTTGCAGTGCGTATACAAGAATTGGACATTCCAGAAAATATCCAATTAGCTGATCCAAAGTTTTACCAACCGTCAGAAATTGATTTATTATTAGGAGCTGACATATTTTGGGACCTAATCAGGGCACCTAGGATAAACTTAGGACCTAAAAGGCCAATATTACAAGACACACATTTAGGTTGGTTAGTGGCGGGTTCATTGCCAAATACATTTTATAACGACAATGATGCAAGCATTCAGTGTCACTTCTCACAAGACATTAAATCCCAACTGTCAAAGTTTTGGGAACTTGAAGAAATACCTACAACCAATAAGCACAACACTAGTGATTATTGCGAAACATTATTTAATCAAACTACTCGTAGAGAAAGCGATGGTAGGTTTTGTGTTCAAATTCCATTAAAGAATTCAATTGAAACTTTAGGCGATTCATATGATATTGCAGAAAAACGGTTACAGCATCTTGAAAGAAAGTTAAAAAATAAACCACAACTACAACAACAATATTCAGATTTCATACACGAATACGAGCGCTTGGGACATATGACTGAAATTACTAAACCGGTGTTTGGCTGTTACCTTCCACATCATGCAGTCATACGAGAACATAGTGAAACAACAAAACTTCGCGTAGTATTTGATGCTTCTTCTAAAACTTCTACGGGGGTATCATTTAATGACATACAACATATTGGCCCCGTGGTGCAAGATGATCTATTTTCAATCCTGCTTAGATATAGACAGCACAGGTATGTTGTCTCTGCAGATGTGGAAAAGATGTATCGCCAAATATTGGTAGATATTAATCAGCGAAATTTACAACTTATTTTATGGCGCGATGAGTCATCACAACCTATAAAAATATTCAAATTAAACACTCTTACTTACGGGACCGCGTGCGCCCCGTATTTAAGTACCAGGTGCCTTTTGCAGCTTTCAAGGGAATGTGGTGATGATAGTGAATTGTCCCAAGCGATTAGAGAAAGCTTTTACGTTGATGATTTTCTTTCAGGGGCTAAAACTAAACAAGCGTTAGAAAATTTAGTTACTTCAGTGACTGAAAAACTTAATTCAGCTTGCTTACCGTTAAGAAAATGGCGCACTAATGTGCCAACTATTTTTGAAAATAAGACAAACACTATTTTGCCTAAGAAATTAAATACAACATCACAATCGAGCGTTTTGGGCTTGAAATGGGATCCGTCTGAGGATGTATTGCAATTTCCTGTTAACATTAACGTTGATTCAATCGTAACAAAAAGATCAATTTTGTCACATTCAGCTAAATTGTTCGATCCTCTGGGCTTACTTAGTCCATGTACCATTCTACCAAAAATAATTTTACAAAAACTATGGCTATCAAAATTAGATTGGGATGACTCAGTTGACAGTGATCTAAAAAGGGAATGGCTTAATTTCACATCCAATTTAAATTTAATATCAAACATTGAAATTCCTAGATGTGTTATTATTAACGATTCAGAAACAATTCAGTTGCATTCGTTTTCAGACGCATCTCAAGTAGCGTATGCTGCTTCTATTTACATTCTATCAAGGGATAATTCCGGTAACGTTCTTGTCAGGTTGCTTTGCGCCAAAACTAAGGTAGCTCCGTTAAAATCGACGAGTATACCTCGACTCGAACTGTGTGGTGCTTTGCTTTCAGCACGTTTAAGCGATAAGGTATTAAAGGCATTACGTTGTAAAATTGATTTAGTCTTTCATTGGACCGACTCAACAATAGTATTGGGATGGCTTAAGTCTCAGTCTTGTGATCTAAAGCCTTTTGTTGCCAATCGCGTCAGCGAGATACAAGAGTTTACTGCATCAGGTGTTTGGAGGCATGTACCTGGAGATAATAATCCAGCAGACCTAGCATCTCGAGGTGTAAATCCTAAATCAATTCAAGCAAGTAATCTGTGGTGGGAGGGTCCAATTTTCCTTAGAGAAAATCCTAGTCGTTGGCCACACCCAGTGAATCCAACCGTTACTGAATTACCTGAAACTAAAACTAAAAAATCTACAACTACATTACAATCTACTACTACACTACAGTCTACTACTACACATGCAAGGCCAGGTTCGTTGGGCGTTGTCAAATTTGAAAGATTTTCAAGTTTCACAACGTTACAACGATCTTTAGCATACGTTCTGCGATTCATTCACAACTTAAAAAATAAAAACAATAAAAATACCGGTTCTTTGACAACTGATGAATTAAGTAAATCTTTAAACATTCTTATTAAACAACATCAGAGTGAATGTTTCGCAGACGAAATTAAATTATTAAAAAATAAACAAAACTTACCTGTTCGATCTCGTGTTTTATCCTTATCTCCTTTTATGAATCATGAAGACATTATCTGTGTAGGTGGCGGGATCCATAACTCAAATGAAACCTACGAAAAGAAACATCCCTTTTTATTAGATTCAAATCATAACTTCACAAAATTATTATTCACACATAATCACAAAAAACTTTTACATAGCGGACCACAATTATTACTCAGCACAATAAGAGAAACCTTTTGGCCCATAAGGGGCAGAATACTAGCCAGAAGCACCGTAAATAATTGCAGATTGTGCAGAATTTTAAAGGCTCAAGGTTTTAATCCTATAATGGGAAACCTACCTGCCAGCAGGGTGACGCCAAGCCTTCCATTCAGCATCAGCGGCGTCGACTTTGCCGGGCCATATTATATTACTGATCGCAAGGGTCGTGGTTGTAAGATTTCAAAGTGCTATCTTTGCTTATTTGTGTGTTTCGCTACAAAGGCCTTGCATCTCGAATTAGCAACTGATCTTTCCACTGATGCATTTATGTCATGTTTAAAACGTTTCATATCCCGTAGGGGCAAGCCGTTGGAATTGTATTGTGATAATGGCAAAAATTTTGTCGGCGCAAATAATGAAATTAAAGCTTTCTTAAAATCAAACAACGAGGACATATCTGGTTTTGCTGCCGACGAAGGCATCCATTTTAAATTTTCTCCGGCATATTCACCTCATTTTGGGGGAATCTGGGAATCAGGGGTTAAAAGCGCGAAGTACCATTTAACTCGTATATTAGGCGACAAACATTTAACGTTTGAGGAGTTATCAACCCTCTTCACACAAATTGAAGCCATTCTAAATTCCAGACCACTAACTCCTCTCTCTTCCGATCCAAACGACCTTTGTCCCTTGACACCAGCGCACTTCCTGATCGGTAGGCCACTCACTTCACTACCTTCAGAGGGTCTACTAGATGAAAAGCCAAGCAGACTCGATCGGTACCAATACATCGAGAAGATGCGTCAACATTTTTGGGAGCGTTGGAAGAAGGAATATTTGAATGAACTCCAGCAGAAACTCAAATGGCGAATCAACCAGAGGGGACTTCGAGAAGGAGATTTAGTCGTCATTAAAGACAACAACGCGCCTCCTCTAAAATGGCGCATGGCTCGGGTTCACAAGCTGTACCCGGGTTCTGACGGTGTATCGAGGGTGGCGGACGTCGTCACTTCGAAGGGCATCATCCGTCGAGCCGCACACAACCTCTGCCTGCTTCCTGATGTGGCTTCTTCCCGAAATCCTGAGGACTTCGAGGGGGGGGAGGATGTTCAGGCCGACTGAACGTATATCGCTGCAACGGCGCGCGCGTGTGTAGCGGTCTTTATTAAAAAAAATAGTATTGTCTGTGAAGTGACACTAGTCCTTGGTCACCATTTTTCTCTTTGTACTGCATGTTTATTAAAGAGTAAAAAATTTATATTTTCACCATCATCGAGTCTAATTTCTATCCACTGAAATCAGAAAATCATCCACCATATTTCAAAATTGGAGTCAGATCAGCGCCATCACTGGTTACAACATCCACAAAACGTAACTTTTAGCTGAAAAACTATACGGTGGTGTCTTATTGTGATGATTGCGAAATACTAAGGAACTTTCGCAACGGCTACAGACCGATGGAAGGACATCTTTTGCTACCCCCGCCCATAAAAGCTCGTTGAATATTTGATCTAAGTTGTTTACAAGTCGTTGCATTATGGGGTATTTATATGGAACGACTTGGCAGGCGACTTTAGTCTTTTAGAGCTTTTTATCGATAATCGCTTGAAAATTGAATCCCTCATTGAAATTGGGATTGCGATTAGTTTTCTACAAACAAGCGATAGTCGACGAAAAGCGCTAAGTAATTAGTTAAAATCGGCTGCCAAGTCGCTCCATGTTAAACCCCATTACCCACCATAGCACACTCGTGCTTGTTATTGCCTGTTTGCCTATAATAATTGCATCCTTAAAGCCTTACAATAAACTCAGAAGTATACTAAAAATAGAAAATGTATACCTAGTTTTATAAGACCAGCCAGCTCTGCATTTAATTTGAAGCTCTATCTTTTCCCGTCTTATAAAATATTCACTTTATTCAAGAAAATTTTATTCTATAATACTCTTTTCTATTTTAAGATGCTTCGCTGATGCCTAAGAGCGGCCATTTTTTTTTCATTCTTTTAAAATGATTTTTCCTGCGACGGATAGAGATAAAGCTACGTGTTGTGGCCCATTTCGTTACTCACCCAATAATTCATTCGTTTCATTTCAAAAATGGCAACCACATTTCAAAAGCGCCTTCAAATCCCCCCAATTTTTTTCCGCAGATACAACGATTTCGTCTCCAAATATTGTACTGTCCAATCTACTTGAGTGGATCATTGTTCTACATAACAAGAAATACTATACTGAAGGTGAATAAGGAATATCTGAGCGTAGTAAAAATGCGGCGTGCTAAGAATCACTCTCTGCTATGCTCGGGTTGCTGGCATCCATACTAATATTATGGATGCGAAAACCTCTCTCTTTTGTTACCCAGGGGAGGAAAAGCGCAATTTTATCCCGATAGGTGGCGTCTGGTCTTTGGTACCCGGCCGCCTCAAAGAAAGTGTCAAAACATATGGGAATCTCTTGGAGTATTGCACTTTTTAATTTTATACTGAGAAAATGCCGCATTGTTATGTATGTAACTTGTAAAATATTGGAGTTCATCGATTTCCCAGTAACAAAAAAATATTGGGCAAAAAAATATAAAAAAAAGATGCTTTTCCCTTGATTTTCTCCTTTGCTGAGCCTGAGAAACATTATAAATCAAAAGGAATGTTTCATGAATTTGATGAAGCTTCGCCAAAATAAAACAACATTTGAATTATGACAGCTTTGTTCTCAGCAGTTTCTAACATATTTATAACTTGGATGAATTTGATAGGTATATCAAATATGGAATAAGCCCAATATTGGGGCCAAACAGAGAATTAATAGAATTTTATATGCCAGAGTCATTCAAGAAACTTAGAATAATAAAATAAATATCATAAAACGGTTGTTGTAATTTTGGATGGTACAGAAATTCCAGTACAGAAACCTGAAATTACTATTACACAGAAGGCATCATGAGGCAACTATAAACAAGAAAATTCACACTCAGTTGCTTTGTTAAAATTCAAATCATATGCTTCTAATCTGAAATAAAAAGATTACTTGTAAATCTTACCCGAAATTTAAAGAAATGTATGCTTGTTAGCAATTTTTTGTAAGTTGCTATAAACTTTCTTGCCTGTTGTTTTGGCTTTTCTTTTCCGTAATTCTTCTTTTATCTGAGCTAAAGTTAGCATAGAATACATTGTTTGTCCGCAAAACGGAAAAAATATAATCTAAGAAAGTAAAATCACGTAATACACAGTCAAGACAATATAAGCTCAAACTGACAAAGGGTCCAAAGACTGAAGCGCCATCTGTAATTCACTTTGCCTTCGCCTCCCCTACACCATAGCATGACCACAGTAACGCGATATAATATTGCAAATTATCACACTCAACTGTCAAAACACAATGGATTTTGACAGTTGAGTGTCGATAAAACGCTATATCACGCGATATATATCGTGTGTCGGTGGTCATGTTAGGGGGGTTGGATGATTTTTGGTGTATAGTAGTCAAACTAAATAAAAAATCACTACTATCGGTCTTAGCCATAGAAATAGAATGTCAAAGAACAACAATGTCAATAAACAGGTGATCCGAAAACGAATGCATACATTTTATATGAGATACGTAAAAAATGACTTAGATTCATAAAATATGATGCCAAAAGAAATTAATAAACTATGTTCCATACTGTTTTCTTCGTCGATAAACGAATAAATGTAGCGAAATTTGGTTTTAGAGAAATTTGTGGCAATATCTTATTTACATGTGAAAAGTGTGATTACTTGGATTGTTTCTTTTTGTCACATCACAATTACTTTGAGCACAAGACAGCATGGCTCCACGATACCTTTATTCTAAATTCTAATTAAGATTAACAAATATTTTAAACAAACTGTGATTACTCATTTGCTAGGCGGGACGCTAGGGGCTCTTACTTTAAAAAAATGTTGGCACATGTCACTTGATCCTTTGTCTATTTTTTACATTGACCGTGTCCGTATGATGTTAACTTCTCTTTTCCACGCTTTGTTGGTCTTCTTGAGCGCAGCGAAAATTTTTCTATGTCTATTGGCCTTGGCTTGAAACTTATGTGCTTGTAACACAAGCACATAAGTTTCACATAAATTCATAAGAATTCAAAGAAGCTAGGTTATCTTTGATAGAGATATAATTCTTAATAATTATAAAAGGTTTTTTTAATATTTTCAGGTGGTCAGCAAAATCATCACATATGAATTGGTATTACTACAACTGAGTCGGACCAGTCGTCTACATATGTCCATTTCGTATGAATTTGATAACTCAACTAAAGTAAATTAACAAAATGTAAAAATGCATTTCCAAAATCTTGTAGTAAAATAATTGTCTGTTGAGTAATTGTCGCTTGTTTACCTATTACATATAATTTTTTCACCTACTACAAAATAACAATATTTATTGGCAATAAATAATTTTGAATGTCGTATTTTTCTTTGTGAATCCTTAAACCACTCACGAGGAGTTAATTTTTTTTTTGGCTCAGTAACACCATCGACAAGTTTTAGTGCTAAAGTTAGGGTTTTCTAGGATGATGGTGCCGTCATATTACGGCCGTAATTTAGCAACGTAGAACGTTGTCTATGTAAACAATACGGCGTGGGTTCCTAGAAAACGGTGCCGCTATTTTTATGACGGCCATCATGACGGTGTACAACAGTTCGCCATTGTTTTTCAGGATAGCGGCGCGGCGCCACGACGGTGAAAGAAAATGAGTTTAAACTGGGTATAAGGCGAATGTATTTCCTAAATTTCTCGTCACTACTCACAGTAGACAGCGATGGCAAAAAATCTCATGGAATCTCATCAACATGGAATAAATCATCTTCCTCCATACAATGATTTTCCTCTTCTGATGATTGATCATGATCCAAGTATATAATTAAAGCTAAATCAAGATCGTCCATTTCTTTCTCCGATAGGTACGTTTCTGGAAAAAAGACGGCCGTAACGGTGTTGTAACTTTCCTCGTGACTCCACCGTAAAAACGGCCACTTTTTACGTCCGTAAAATTACGGCCGCTATGTGACGGCCCTGCTTTCTTAGGAAACCCCAGCTTAAATGAGCTGGTTCTGCTGCGGTTTTCAGCGGTTGATCGCCCTATTCCCGTAGTCCCCTACTGGGAGATATCGGGAAAAAAGTTGTTTTTCTATACATTTCTTCCCGATATCCCTCAGTGGTAGACAACGGGAATAGACCGTCCATACTTTATTTCCCGATATCCACCAGTGGTGGATAAACAGTGGGGAACAGCGGGAATTGGCCAGTTGATCTCATCTGGGAACTTGGTCTTAGTTCAAATGGGATAATGTGTGATTTAAAGGTCAATATTGATAATGTTAGGACAGTTTGATAAGTGCCCAACATGAGAAGCTAATATAATAATAAGTATTATATTACTGATTTCTTTTTATCTATGGCGGTTTATCCTTGCGTTACTAACAAAATTAACAATAAGAAAAAGTAATTTTCAAGAACACGTGTAAAATATAAAAGTTGATAGTAGTAGTAACACTAATAATCTCAATGAAAATAATTGCAAATTCAGTAGGTATTAGGTATTACCATCGAAATGACAATGAAAGCTCTTCATGGATTTTATCAGTAAACATGAACGCAGTAGTACAGGTGTACAGGTAGTGACAATCCCATTTATCATAAGAGCAGCAACAAAGGGTTAAAATATAATTTGGTATAAAAGAATAGGTAGCTTTTTTCATATTAATGAATTTATTATATAAAATTTGAAAAAAATAAAATAAAAACACGACTGCCCTACCAAAAATGAACTAAAAATTTAAATAACAAGTGTCATTGCAGTCGGGGAACCATTTTGTGGTACAATTTTTAATCAAAGCGGTCCCGCGACTGCAATGACACTTGTTATTTAACTTATTAGTTCGTTTTAGGCAGGGCAGCGTGTTTTTTTATTTTTATTTCACACATTTTAGTAACAAATTATACAGTTTTGAAATTGAAATGTAAAAAAAAATTTTTTTACACATTTTATAATTGCAACTTACAGTCGCCATATTGACTTTAAAAAAATAGCTAGTGTCATTTGGAATGATGTACGGATTCTAACGATACTACATACATCCAAATCCGTTGAGCCATTTAGAAATTATGGTACCCACAAACATACATGAACCCTGAACACATATTCACTCCCTTTGTGGGCAGTCGTGTATTTCAAAACGGGAATTGAACCCGCGACCTTTGGAAGTCTGGTCCAATGTTCTCAAGTGCTCTCTAGCTAGTGCATTGGACCGGATTTCTAAAGGTCACAGGTTCGATTCCCGTCCGCGAATATGATCTGGCCCAAGGCGTATTTTTTCTAGTATATTATATAGTATTTTCCCTTTTCATTCTAAAGTAAATAAATGAAATTAGTCGAAGATAATCTTCTGCAAACGTCTTTACACTATGATGTCAACAGGAGTCTCATCTCTACATTTCCGTATTTCTAATCAAACTTCTTAATGAAATCTCTGAAATGGCCCCCAGCATAATAATAGAAGGAACGTTTTTGGCAAATTGAGGCTAATTGTGACACAATTACCTACCTAAAGTTGAAGGTGTCGTGAAACTTGGGGAAAATCTTTTCATCGATTTTAATTAAGAAATCTGGCTCTATTGTCAGTTATGATTGAACTAGGATGTTTTATGTACGTAAGTAAATTTATTAATGGCGTCTTTCAATCATGTTAGCGAGGTGTATTTAATGCTTACAGCTTTCACTCAGAATTTTATATAAATTTTTTTTTTTATTCCTTATTACTTAATTCAAAGTAAAAACATGCCATTTTTACAACCATTATGATATGCTTATCATTGTTAGAAGCTGCAAACTTTTTCCAAATATTTAAATGTACTTACTTGATTTAAATAAACTTTAAATAAATACATATTTTACGGCCAAATACTCAAACGATACTTGAATGAGCTCCTCGAACAGTTGAGACCGCCTCAACTCATTCTCAAATCCAAAGAGAGACGACTAATGAGTGATGTGATGACTACGAAAAGGTTTACAATATTTGGATAATGATTCGTTCGTTTTTCTTCACCTTACGTTGGTCGTCAGAGAATGGGTACCTAATGTCTGAAAAAAATCAAATTGACTGAATATTTTTTATAGGTAGGAATAAGCTCTCTTAGTAAAAGAAAAAAGTTTAAGAATTTTCTGTTGCGTAGAAAAATTATAAAAATTAAAATCTCTTCGACTTTTCAAATGTCTAAAAGTAACAGCAGAATGGAGATTATACCTTGCTACCACCTGCCACAACAACAACAAGAATAAAAAATAAAAAGATTTGACATTTTGACAATAACAAATGTCGAAATGTCAAAACTTTGAACTTGAAACTTTTTTTAATACCATGTTGGGGTTGTGGCAGGTGGCAAAGGTAAAATTTCCATTCTGCTGTTACTTTTGTATATTTGTGAAGTCGAAGAGAGTTAAATTTATTAATTTTTGCTACGAAATGCTTTGATTAAACGGATGGTAAAGAACCAAAAGTTTTTGACGCAACCAAAAGTTCTGAAACTTTTTTCTATTACTAAGGGAGCTTATTCCTACCTATAAAAAATATTCAGCCAATTAGATTTTTTTCGGACATTCCCCATTATTAATTATTGGTTTATTCGGTTTGATTGGGATTTAGGTTGACAACCCGTGTCATACGTCTGCAGAATCGAGGCTGATATTAGAAATAATCCCACTTTGAAAACCTCTGGCAGACTGACACATTTTTCAATAATACTTGGGTTTTTGCGAAAAAAATATCTGAATATCTTCCATCAAGGTGTTGTGATGATGTGTGATCTAAAGTAAATTGTTTAATTTAGAAAACGGCTTAAATAAAATATTGTTAAGAAAAAAATATGGAAGTAATACCATACATATAGAACTTATGTGTATGATTAAACCACTGTGAGAAATCGTAAGTGGGTTTCTACCTCTACAATCAAGCACAAAATAATAGTTGACATAAGTATTTAATAAGAATTAATTAATAATATTACAATAAGTACTAGAAAAATTTGACTCGCCACCATATCATTTTCTTAGATGGGATACGAACCCACGACATTTAGAAGTCTGATCCAATACTTTTTTAAGTGAACTACCGAGTCACTAGTGGGATCGTCGAAATTTATCCAGAACCTTTTGTAAGCATTATTACATTTCTTTAACATAAAGTCAATAGTACGGTTATGTCCGACCAATGGGCGTGCTTGGCGCTTGCTTTCCATGTTTCCCGCCATTTTACGGCATAGACGAGCTGCAGAAATACTCGGCAATCTGTCAGTTCATCGAGAGAAGTAAACAGTTGCCTAAGCTAAGTCATCGTGTGTCATGTGATTTTTTATAAAGGTTAAGAAATATATTATTATGTACATTCATAATTATAAGTAAAAACGAAAATAAAAGTCTTCCCAGTAGATTTGGTTTTCACTTCTATGAAACTGTCCTTATACTAATATCCTACACTTTCGCTGCAAACCAAAGATATTTCATCAACGTGAAACCTTCAACATCCGATTGAAACATCTTTCTAGATGTTCGATAAAGATGAAACAGCTACATAATTTTTTTCGACAACCCAACTGAGCTAAGTTGTAATAGCATTGGACCGGACTTCCAAAGGTCGCGGGTTCGAGTCCCGCCTGAGAAAATGATCTGGTGTCGCGAGTCAAATTTTTTCAAGTATTTTAAAACGTACATAAAAACAGTTGATTGAGATCCTCCTCCTTTTTTAAGCCGGTTAAAAATAGCACTAAAGTAGTGTTCAACTGTTCATCTATAATTTCTCAATTCAGAAACCGACTGATAAAATCAGTCGAGATAATTCAACGAAATTGATGCCCAGCGAGCTTTAAAATGGAACTATTTTGAAAAAGGTTTAAAGAAACTTAGCTGAGCTTAGTCGATTCCATTGCTCTTAAGTGTAGAACCGACATAGTAGGTAGGTATTCAGTCTCTGTCGATATTTCAAATCTATTCCAATTTAACTTTGTCGACACTGGTTGACCATTTTTAACAAGAAAAGTTAACGTTCACATATTGCAATTTTTGTCTCTTATGTGTTTTTTTTGTTAGAGACAAAAAAAGAAAATTGTGCTTAATGTAGCGCTTTACATTTGGGAACTTGAAGTGTCTTAGAGTAAACTGGGTGATTAGCAACTGCTGGGTGAATAAAAAGATTTTCGAGAAAAAAAAAAAACATTAAAAATGACCTTTTGTAACACACGATAAAAAGGTCATTTTATTAACCTCATTTTTAGGGTTCCGTACCCAAAGGGTAAAAACGGGACCCTATTACTAAGACTCCGCTGTCCGTCTGTCTGCGTGTCTGTATGCCTGTCTGTCTGCCTGTCTGTCTGCCTGTCTGTCTGTCTGTCTGTCACTAGGCTGTATCTCATGAACCGTGATAGCTAGACAGTTAATTATTTTTATATTTTTTTACATTCTAAAGCATTATTTATATTGTATAAACGATTTTATTTGCACAATTAAATTGCTCCTGTTGTTTAATCTCAAATTTATTAATGGATGATGAAATAAACAATGAATTGGATCAATTATTTGGTTCTGAAACAGTAAGTTGTAATCCAGAAGACTGTCATAAATATGTGCTTTCAATGCCTAACAAACTTTCCTATTTAACCCAAAATATACGGAGCATTAATTGTAATTTTAGAGGGCTTGAGGTGCTTTTACATAGATTAAGTATAGAGTGTGACATAATTATTTTAACGGAGTGTCGATTGTCAAAATTCTTAATCCTTCCACAGCTATCTGGATATGTCTGTCATGCTACACAAAATAATCCAATACAAAACGATGGGGTAGTCGTATACGCTCATACAAATTTAAATATTGAAGTTGAAGAGCCTTTGCTTGAAAACTGTAACTGCCTGATAATAAAAATTGGATCTCATACAGCTATTGTCTGTATTTACAGATCGCCGTCTTATAGAAACTTGGATAACTTTATTAATTCACTAAATTTACTACTACCTCAACTCTCAAGTTTCAATAATGTTCTATTAATAGGTGATATTAATATTGATATTCGTGAAGAATTTTTAGATACGGGAGGTCGTGAATATCTAAATATATGTGCTAGCCATGGCATGATTCCAGCTCATCAGAAATCGACACACCAGAGTGGTTCATGCCTAGATCATGTCATTTTGAAATCTAAAAGCCCAGTCGTTACATTTATCTCTGATACATATCTTACTGATCATACTGCTGTTATTACGTGCATTAGTAATTATATAAAAAAACCAAAAGCTGTTAATTCTCGTACGATACTATATTACGATCAAATAATAAAAGATCTTGAACTTAATATCGATCTTGAGACATTTTTTGATAACGATGATGTCAACTATTTAATGGAACACTTAATTAATTTAATTCAGTGCTCTATTCGAACTAACTCAAAAGTTATTCATCTACCTAGGAGAAAAAGACCTATTAAGCCCTGGATTACACCAGGCATAATACGCTGTATACGTAATAGAGATCGACTTCATAAAAAACATCGGAACTCACCAGATGATATCATTGCTAAGATGACCTATATAAGGTATAGGAAATTCTGTAATAACCTTTTAAAAAATCTTAAGAGGCAGTACGAACGGAATGAACTATTAAAAGCAAACAAAAACAGTAAAAAAATGTGGGAACTCATTAAAAATATCACATACACAAGTACAGTAAAATCATCCTCTTCTGAGCTTTTGTCTGTATCCACTGAAAATATTTCTTCTAATATGAACAGTTATAATGAGTTTTTTGTTAATGTAGGGAAGAATTTAGCTACTAATCTTATGAATAATGAAGCTAATTGTGAACTAGGCACGTCTGTGCGTTTCCATAACCGTGAGCCTCTTAGTATTTCCAACACCTTCGTTCTTTTGCCATGTGATGAGGCTGAGGTCAGTAACATCATCAGGAACTTGAAAAATTCTAGCGCTGTGGGATGGGATGGAATCCCGAATAAAATCATTAAGATCTGCTCTCATATTTTGGTTCCTATTTTGGTGCACATTTTCAACCGTTGCTTTGAAGACGGTGTTTTCCCTCTTGTCTTGAAAAGGTCTCGAATTCATCCTGTTTTTAAGTCGGGGGATAAGCGCCAAATCAATAACTATAGGCCCATCTCTATCCTCCCAGCTATCTCAAAAATTCTAGAGCGACTTATATATAACCGTCTGGTTGACTTTCTTGACAAATATGATCTATTATCAAGTTCTCAATATGGTTTTAGGTCCGGTAAGTCAACTAATGACGCAGTTCTTGAGGTTACAAATTACATCTCCTCGAATTTGGACAGAGGCAATAAGGTTGTGGGAATTTTTCTCGATTTGGCTAAGGCCTTTGATACGGTGTCTATTTCTTTGCTACTGGGTAAGCTTGAACGTTTAGGAGTCCGAGGTTTACAGCTGCAGTTATTCCGAGATTATTTGTCTGATCGTTCCCAGTGTGTTACTATCGGAGAAAATGTTAGTACCTACCTAAAGCCAGAGTACGGGGTGCCTCAAGGCAGCATCTTAGGACCAGTTTTATTTTTGGTCTATATTAATGATCTCCTTGATCTTCAGTTGACACAGGGCAAATTGGTATGTTATGCCGATGACACTGTGCTTCTCTTTTCCGCAAAAACTTGGGGGGAGTCGTTTGATATTGCTCAGACTGGTTTTAATGACGCTTCAATATGGCTCAAACAAAATATACTAACATTAAATGCGGAATAAACTAAATACGTCACCTTTGCTATGCGAAGTACAGGGCTTCCTTCCTCAGATTTTCACATAAGAGCACATCGTTGTAACAATTACCAATCCGTATCATGCAGTTGTCCAAATATCCAAAGCACTAACTGTGTTAAGTACCTTGGTTTGCATATGGATTACTCACTCTCATTCAAAGAACATATAAATGTCTTGACTAAGAGAGTTCGTAAACTCATATATGTCTTTAAGAACTTAAGACACGTTGCGGATCAAGATCTACTTAAAAAAGTCTACCTCTCACTATGTCAATCTATCCTAAGCTATGGCATAATTGCCTGGGGTGGTGCGGGCAAGACAACGTTCATGGCTTTGGAAATAGCACAACGATATATTTTAAAAGTTTGTACTTTCCGACCAAAATTATATCCTACTGCCCTTTTATACAAAAACTGCCAAGTGTTAACAGTGAGACAGCTTTTCATATTGCAAGTGATTCTTAAACAGCACTCCATCTTAGAATATGACCGAAATAGAATTGCAAGACGTCGAAATTACATGGTTTGCCCCACTGTTACTACTGGACATGCCTTTATTCATAATTTCTTTTATTTCCTTGGTCCTTTTTTATATAATAAAGTAAATAAAGTTAATAATATATATAATTTGAATGTCTATGATGTGAAAAAGTCTGTCACTGTTTGGCTACAATCCTTAAATTATGACGAAACAGAAGCCATTTTTAAGATCGTATGCTAATGGGTACCTGCTTCTTAGTTATCCTTTATAATTAACTTTAAATAATTCCTTTTTGATTATTTTATATTTTTATTATGTTTTAAATACCACACACCCTCTCCACACACACACACTCACTTACACTCTACTCACCATGAGAGGTTCATTTCTACATTACACTAGTTTAGTTTTATTGGCATATGGCATATTTCACAGTTTATTTTAATGTAACAATCACCTGAATTGCTAAACCTTTTGTTTGGCGTTATTGTATAGAGAAAGAGCACTGCACCTGAGATACAGGTTTCCTAGTTTGGGTGCAGATGTTTTTAAATCTAAATTGTAAATTCTTAAGGTTTAATCAAAATTTATTGTTTTCTAAAGATTTGTTTTGTTTTTGTATATTTTGTGTCAATAAAATATTTTATTTATTATTATTTATTATAGTTCAAATTTTCACAGATGATGTTTTTCTGTTGTCGCTATAATAAAAAATATACTAAAAACAGATTAAAATAAATATTTAAGGAGGGCTCCCATACAATAAACGTGATTTTTTGCCGTATTTTGCTCGATATTAATAACGACTGCAAGTAGACACTTGAAATTTTCACAGATGATGTATTTCTATTGCTGCTATAACAACAAATACTGAAAACAGAATGAAATAAATATTTAAGGGGAGCTCCCATTCCCATACAACAAACGTGATTTTTTTGCCATTTTTTGGTACGGAACCCTTCGTGCGCGAGTTCGACTCGCACTTGGCCGGTTTTTTCAAGTAGGCAAGACATTCTTTAGACAGTGTTGCCTATTTTCGTAGCAATTTGCTTCTCAAAGTAAGCTGACTTTTTAAAGTCGAATCAGAGAACTTGACAATTTTATAAAAAAACGAAAACTCTATGAAAACCAAGAGTTTAGGTTAAATTTTCGTAAATTTGTTTCATTTCCTGAATAAATCAGCAAAAAAGGAAGCGTTATTTCCAATAACTTTTTTGGTAAGTAATTTTAAATTTTTGGGTGACATAATCACTTACTTTCTCATTTGTACTTATTATTACCTACCATGTGCCGCCATTTTCAACGAAACCATCAAACGAAACAATAGTTAATATTTTATTCAAAGTTATTTTGTTTGACAGAACAAAAATATGATGAGTTGCCAATATGTGAAATTTTATCATTTTTATATCGATAACTTTATTTTAACAACGGTAATAAATTTATCACAGAGTAATCCATTACCTATTGTATTGAAATCGAATCCATCTAAAAACAAATAAAAACTTAAAATAACTTTTGATTTAATTAAGTGATAAATCACTTCAAAGGTTGCTTTGGCATTTTCAAATAGAGGTGCGCCTATACTTAAAGTACTGTGTATTTTAAAACACAGCAACACGATATAGGTACCTAAGTATACCCTACCTTAGTAAAAATTATTTACTCAAAAATGCTTGTAATATGGCCATTATTTTGACAACCTTCTTTGAACAAAGTCGAGGTTGCCGTGCTCCTCCGATGGTGACGCAACAAAGTTGTATGGGATTTCATTATTGTCGAGTTTTAGCCACCAGCAATTTCCTTTGAAAATCCATTATTGTCGAGTTTTGTTTCAAACATAGTTTTTTGTAATTTTAATAATTTTTAACATGTTTGTCATTTTGGACCAAGTCTTGTATAGTGCTTTACTCAAAAATGTCAAAAATGTCGAAAATGTCGAAAATTTCGAAAATGTCAAAAATGACAAAAATGTCAAAATATTACAAAAATGTCAGAAATGTCAAAAAAGTCAAAAATGACCAAAATTACCATTTTTGACATTTTCGTCATTTTTGACATTTTGACATTTTTGTAATTTTTTTACATTTTTGACATTTTCGACATTTTTGACATTTTTGAGTAAAGCACTATACAAGACTTGGTCCACAATGACTGCACTGCTGGCCACGCTATGATGGCCTCAAGCTGAGCTTAACTACGCTCTCGGCCTTCAAGCTTTGTCATCATTGCAGCCCTTGCTGTCCGCGCTATAAAGGCCTCGACCTCCGGTCTCGGCCTTTATTCCAGCTTGGCCATCAAGGGCTGCAATGCTGACCGCGCTGTGACGGCCTGGACCTGCGCTAAGCTACGCTATCGGACATCATCATCGCGCTGCCAGCAATGCAGTCATTATTGACCGCGTCAATAATGTACTATTAGGTTTCGGCTAAAAATAAGATAAAGTATTTAAAAAAACATAATATGTTTTTTTATATTATAATATATTTTTTTTATATTATATTAATTATATTATAATTTCACATTTGTATTTTTCAGACCCATAATTTTAATGGGACATAATGTGACAACACTGTATAATGTAGTGAATAAATACAAAAATAAGAGATAATTTGTGTTTTTTAACACAATAATCGTGTTGAATAACTACAATAGCTTGAGAACAAAATTACCCAAACAAATAAAAATACTCTTTTTTATATTATTTTGATATTTTCATCACACTCTTTGGTTACATTTGAATTAGCATCAATTCGTAGGTCACCATTACACTACATACCTGTGGAAAGAGAATGTAACAGTTAAAATAATTATAATGACAAACCCACAAAAAAAACCCTAACACATAGTCACTTATTAAAGGCCTATTCAAATCTCAGCGGTGTCCTGTACCAGTGGCGGTAACGATATCCCAATAGGGTATTTTCCATTTTTTTGAAAACTGCTTTAATTTAAAGATTGGAACGATCGATTTAACGGAAAAATAAAAATAAATTAATTAGTCTTTTTTCTCTATTAAAACAATTATTGTCTAATTTATTTTTAATGGTTTTGAATTTACCGCCAAAACGCTTGGTTCGATGTCGTCTACTGTGAGACGTCAACTTTGTGTACACAATTTTAACACCTATGTAGTCTGTGTAACAATTTACTCTATTGTTTACACAAAGATGACGTCACACAGTGACGTCGTCGAACCGAGCGTTTTGGCGGTAAATTCAAAACTATTTAAAAAATAAATTTAACATTATTGGTTTAATGAAGAAAAAAGACATTAATTATTTTTTTAATATTTTTCTGTTAAATCGGTCGTCTCAATCTTTAAATATAAGCAGTTTTAAAGAATTTGGAAAATACCCTATTGGTATGTGGACAACGCGCTGCTGTTCAAACCATGGCGGAATTTTACCACTACCGGAGGCGAAAGCGGTAAAGTTACGTATCGTGTACCCATCCAGTATGCGGTTCCAGTTTCACGACAGCTGCGAAAATGCCATACAAATTACCGCGTGGGATATCTCGGTTATTACCGCTACCGACGACGCGGCGTAAGAGCATTGGACTGGACTTCCAAAGGTCGCGGGTTTGATTTCCGTTAGAGAATATGATCAGGGTATTTAGGGACAGATGGATGTGACACACGTGATACATTGCTACACTTCTTTCAGTAAAATGAAAAAAATTGCGATATAATATTTTGACAAAGACAATAAGAACCCTGCGAGTCGATTTTTTTCTAGTAAGTATATTATTTAGTAAATACCTATTGTTATTTTCTTTTTAAATTAAGTTGCACAACGCAGAAGACAGAGCTAACTTCCTTAAAAGTAGGTGAAATCATCATTTGATTAATGCTGACAGATTCTGACGAAGGTACAGTTGCGAACTAAACGGCCGGCCATGGTTCTACCTCCGTCACCGCAACCGCACTGCAAAGGTTAACATCAATTCCAATCGGAAGCTTATTAGTATTCCAAAGTAGGATAATAGTAGGCAAAGGAAGTTAATTTTAGAGCTAAAATGGTCGCCGTATATATATAGTCTATCTATATATATATAGTCTATCTGCGGTATCAGAATTTCTTGACAAATTATGGGGTTTGGGGCAAAAACTCGTCCATGATTTTTAATATTTTGCAGCTTGTCATAGTTCTGCGATACTCTAATAAATGAAGTTTATTATTACTTCCTATTTAACTGACAAGTTAACTGCCTCTGAGGTTTAGTGGTTCGCCCACCCGTGTAAGACGCAGGAGTCACGGGTTCGATTCCCAGGACAGGGGGTACCATTTGTACTTGGTTTAGTTGTTGGTAGGGCTTATTTTAATTTATGTCCGCCAGGCTAGCTGCCAACATCTTACCTAAGTCTGACGCCGTAGCAACAATTTGAAAGGACATGTCCCATCGTGCCTATGTCATTTGTCCCACCATTCTCCAAAAATGAAAGTCTATCGCGTCTTAATCAAAGTAGTATATCAGAGAAGGTATTTTACTCTAGAATCAGATTAGTAATTATTTCCTGCATTAAAAAGTGGGATTTTTAAGTTAAAACGCTTTTAAATCACAATTTTTTATCATTAGAGTACTATTTACTTACATTTTTTTCACAAAAATACTTCAGAAAACAACTTAGTGTTTTTGTAATTATTTTTCTAAATATAAAACAATTCTAGACTGATTCTATACCTAAATAAAATGTAATTAGCATTTTTTAATTACGAAAGTAATTAAATAAAATGAAACTGGGGCAACGCTGGGACATCACCTTTATTGTGTTCCGGCAGCAGATAGCCAGTTCCTCATTGGTGAGGATTCCGGCGGGCTGATTATCTAATTAAAAACCACCTAGCGACTGGTTGCAGTTAACAGATAATCGTGATCCATTGCTACTTCTTTTTGGGTTAAAAAAAAACATACCAAAGAAAAGTGGCAATGTATGTCAAATGCAACCGGTCGCTAAATAGTTTATTTTTAGATAATCAGGGTGCGGGTGTAGTGAGTTTACACTTTCGGCCCTAACGTCACTTAACATAAGGTGAATGAAGGCGAATTTGTTGTGGATAATTTCTGATTTGTTTGAATATTTTAAAGCCATAATTCTATGTATTTTTGAACTTGATTTTCTTTCAATAAAATACAACTTACAGTAAGAATAGTCTCTCTTGTGAAGTAAAAAAGATCGAAACCACTTAACGCCACTGTTGAGTGGTAAACTTGATCCATAAACTGCTGCGTCTGTAATTGAGATAATGTGTCAAAACAATACAAAATTATATTAGTTAAAGTAATTAGGTCTGGCTACAATAGTGGCTACAATTTCGTGATGATCGGCAGAGGTCTAATTTTGAACTTTTTTCGAATGGGTGAAATATTTTTTTCAAAAAATTTCGAATAACTGTGTGGGCAAAAAAAATATAATATAATTATCGAACTTGCGTACAAAATTTCTCGAGAATCGGTTGAGAAATACGATCTAGGGCCGTACCGGCTAACGCATCGAACTTCAAAAAGACTGCCGGGTTTCAAATTAAAACCGATAAATCGAACCCTGATTGGGCCAAAATTGCGAACCCTAATTCTGGTCACACAAACATCAATATCTTCCAAATAACTTCAACAAATAGTACAATACGAAATTACTTAATCTATTTAATTTGAAACTCGGCAAATTTTCCGAAGTTCGTTTTGTTAGCCGGTACGGCCCCTGTAGTGGAGAACAAACTGACAGCCGGAAAGCCAGACAGACATGCGAAAGAACTTTTGCCTAAGCTGAAGCAGAGACACAGTGACTGAGAAAATAGACGTTTTTGCTTAAGTAAAGCTGAAGTAGAAACGCTTCGCAGTATCTGAGAAAATGGTTCTGTTCAAAAAGTGTATTACCTCATAAGTGTAAATGGTTCGAGGCATAGTCCCTAACGCCTCCAAGGGTTTACGACTGGTAGTATGCAGTTGTGCTGACGCGAACAACACGCACCCAGATTTTACTAGCATGAGTACGGCGCTTAAGAAAGTACGTAAGTTACGGATTTTGTAATTTCTGTAAATTAATGTAAAAGATTAATAAACTAGTGGCTTTGTGAGCTGTAGATCTTGCATTTGTAACATTTTTTAATTTCATGAAATTACTGATGTGTTTTTTTTTTCAAAAGAATTCGAAAAACTGATTCGTCTAAAAATTCTATATTTATTGAACCAATTCACAAAATTCTGCTCATGAAATGCGCCCTGTAGAGGAAAACAGACGGACATACAAAAAAAATCCCCGAGCTGAAACGGAGACGCTTCGTATTCGCTCAGTCAATAAATAAGTTAAAAATTATGCTACAGTCAACAAAAGTTACTAATACTGAAAATCATATTTTTTTGAGAATTTTTTTGGAGAAATATGATTAGAACTGAATTTATACCTCCCTTCACCGACACATCCATCATTCCATCCTTTATTTTCCAAAGAACCAGTTTGATTTCTGCAATAGATCAAAATTTTATGACTGTGTAAGTTTCAAAGTCATCGTATAGCTATAATAAACAATAAAATTAAGTTACACTATTTCTTACCCAATTATCAGAAATAAGTGCTGGCATAAAAGGATCATGTTCGTAAAAAAAGTTATGAACGTTATAGGATTGATGTACTTATCTACAGTTCTCACTAAATCGCTTAACCTTGTGTAATGGGCCTTTATTTCATTCCAATTTACTCTATCTTGAGTATCCTGAAAAGAATTCAACTCTAGGAACTCAATTTTCATCTCACATCTTTATAAATTAGTAAGTAAACTTAATTTTACCGTTTTTTTAAACAATAGATGGTTAAAATTACCAAACTGATTTTCTAAATAAACGCAACACGAAATAATAAGTACGTCAGTTATACTCCAAAGAAACCACGCTTGCAATTTCACGATCTGAAAAAAGTTTATTATTAATATATTTTAGTCAACTAATGCTTTTTTATCGACAATCGCTTGTAAAATTAAAATAAGGTTTGCGATTAGATTTTACTAGCGATTGTCAATAAAAAACGTAAATACTACTATTATCTACCAGCAAGTGGCCTGCCAAGACCAACAATATAAATACTGCATTAAGTCATGCCACACGTGCGGTAGGTACTCCGCACCGCGGTATATTTCTCGCTATTTAGCTATGGCTAAGAAACAGAAACTGTGATTTTCCTCTGCGCCTATAGGTATCGTTCCGTCAAAGTTTAACTACACTTCCTAATGTGGTACTTACACTGGTGACTAAAGCCGTACAACTTTCGCCGTACGGTGAAAATCGATCGTGTCAATTTAATAGCAATTCGGCCTAGGCCGCAGGTGACTAGACAAAATTATCTGATCCGGTGGCCAAAACTGGAACTACGTTATTATTGCATAGGTTACGCCATCAACTACATAGACGACAGCGACGCCGTCACTTACGATTAAATTTTGGAAGCGACTTGCTAGGTGACTAAATTCGACCGATAAACGCGACTGACTTTTGTTCATTTTTATAATGGCTAGCTAAAAGAATGCATTCACGAGAAACTACAAATCGCAGTCATCATCTGCAGTTTGTTTTCTCCTTGGACGAATCAACCACGTTTAATTCCACCTATTTATGAGTTATATTAAATTACTAGCTTCTGCCCGCGACTTCGTCCGCGTGGATGTTAGAAAAAATCCTTAGAGAACCTTCCGACCAGTCATTTTTATGCTTCCCGTTCCGGTTCCGGCTCCGGTTCCGGTTCAGGTTCCGGTTCCTGTTCCCGATCCCGTCCCTTTTCCGTTTCGTTCACATCCCTTTCCCTTCCCGCTCACCTCCCATTCCCGTCCCGTTCCCGTCCCATACCCGTTCCGTCCCCTTTTCCCGCTCCGTTCTCGTTCCCGTTCCGTCCCGTTCTCGTTCCGTTCCCTATCCGTTCCCGTTCCCGTTCCGTTCCCGTTCCGTTCCGTTCCCGTTCCATCCCGTCCCGTTCCCGTGCCCGTTCCCGTTCCCGTTCCCTGCATGTGCATGTCCAGGTCCAGGTCCATGATGTGTCATGGCCACCGCGTTGGACTTCAAAATAAATCTCATTTTCGCAGTAACCATCCCATAAAACCTCAAGAACGACATTCATATCGATTTTTATGTTTACTAACACCATTTACCCCTTAATACTACAGTAGCCCGTAATACACTTAAATTACCAAAAAGGTTACCGCTCGCCGTTGTGATATAGTTATGATATATAGTTCTAAAAAGACTTGACGTACATAAAGGAGCTGGTAAGGATGGCATACCGTCTATTTTTGTCGTTAGGTGTGCCGACGTTCTTGCTTATCCACTTTCACGCATTTTCAATAAATCTTTAAGTAGCGGTGTGTATCCTTCTAACTGGAAAACATCATTAATTGTGCCATTACACAAAACAGGTAACACTGATCATGTTGATAATTATAGACCAATATCTATTCTTCCCACTTTTGCCAAGGTATTTGAATCTTTGTTACGACCTTTAATTACGGGGCATTTTAAGCATTTGGGTTTCTTCGTCTCAACATGGTTTTGTGAAGGCAAGATCGACTTCCACAAACCTGGTTAGTTTCTTGGATGATTTGGCGGGACCTCAAAAAGTCTGTTGATGTTATATACACCGACTTCAGCAAGGCATTCGATAGGGTAAACCATGAATTGTTACTCCGTAAGCTATCTTCTATTGGAATCAGCGGAAGCTTGTTAAATTGGTGCAGATCGTACTTAAATAACAAGAAATCAGTAGTAGTGGTAAATGGATATTCATCAGACCCTATCGATGTCATCTCTGGAGTCCCTCAAGGCTCTATTCTTGGGCCAGTTTTCTTCAATATTTTCATCAACGACATATCTCTGTGTTTTAATTACTCCAAGAGTTATTTGTTTGCTGATGATCTCAAAATTCTTAAACAAATTGATGGGCCACATGATGCGCTTCTTCTTCAAAGGGACCTGGATTGTTTGGTTCAGTGGTGTGTGAGGAATGGCATGTCGTTTAATGCAGAGAAATGTTTTGTGATCAAGTTTACTCGATGTAAAACATATTTTCCTAGAGTATATAATATAGGGCATATTAACCTTACCAGCTTAAATCAAATCCGTGATCTGGGAGTGACTGTGGATTCCAAGCTGCGCTTCAATACACACATCGACGACATAGTTAGTAAGAGTTATAAAAAAATGGGATTTGTTCTACGTAACTGTAAAGAATTCAAGAAGCCCCATACTAAAATCCTCTTATTTAATGCACTCGTACGTAGCGGTCTAGAATATTGCAGTGTAGTTTGGAGTCCACACTACGATGTCTATGTGAAGAAACTTGAACGTGTCCAGAAAAGATTCTTATGGCATTTGTCTTACAGCTTCAATCTAGCAAAGAAACTACCTCACTACGAGGATAGATTGAAACACTTTAAGTTAAATTCCCTCAAAGACCGTAGGGCTATGTTAGACCTTGTTTTCTTGTACAAGCTTGCTAATGGTATACTGGACTGTCCTGTCTTGCTTTCAAAGACTTATTTGAATGTCCCTATTAAGTTACCTAGAATATCCAGATATAACTTATTTGTAAGTAAGCACTCCAGAACCCATTTAGGCCATTTCTCTTCTTTAAACAGAATGTTTTCCCAATATAATTCGTTGTCTAAATCCACTAATGTTGATATTTATTTTGATAGCCTAACAAAATTTAGGTCCACATGTCTAGGTTCCACTAAGTATTAATAATCTTTTCTATATATTTTTTACCGCATAACTTTTAATTTATTATTAATGTTATTTTAATTATTGCTGTTGTTTCCTGAGCATGCAGTTGTTGAACCCCCATTTCACCCCTTTAGGGGCGGAATTTCCAAAAATCCTTTCTTAGTGGATGCTTACACCGTGTAAAGTATCTTTGTACGTAATTTC
Organism: Agriphila tristella; assembly: GCA_928269145.1. Lineage (NCBI taxonomy): Eukaryota > Metazoa > Arthropoda > Insecta > Lepidoptera > Crambidae > Agriphila > Agriphila tristella. The sequence continues at coordinate 55,163,796 of OV743429.1, forward strand.
AAGTCTCTAGCTTTAGCGGTTTGGGCTGTACGTTGATTTTTCAATCGATTTTGGACTTTTTTACCCCATTGACCCCCTAAAGGGTTGATTTTCGGAAAACCACGAAACACGTGTTTGGTTATTTGTTTTAAGAAGTACTCGTACGAAGTTTCAAGTCGAAATGTCTATTTAATATTTTTTTCCATACAAACTTTGAACCCCCGTTTCACCCCTTTAGGGGCGGAATTTCCAAAAATCCCTTCTTAATAGATGCCTACACTGTGTAAAATTTCAAGTCTCTAGGACTAGTGGTTTGGGCTGTGCGTTGATATGTCAGTCACCCCTTCACTTTTATATAAGAGAAGATTGTCGCTACCAAAGTGAGTATTCCCGCACTGCGATACCCGATCGTGTACATGAACCTTAGTTAGATGAACTTTTTTTTTAAATTTATTTTGGCATAAACTTTATTCACTTCTCAAGCTTACGCGCTCACTAGACATGAAATAAAAGACTTTTTAACGGATACTAGCGCGGTTTTATTGAAAGTACTTTAGTAATTATTTGGTATTTGGTTTGATTTTTTATTTTCCCGACGTTAGATGAACTTTGAAAAATAATACCTGAAAAATAAGAAGTAGTGTGTAACTTGACGGTATTATATTTAGAAAACATTCATTCGTGACTTCAGTCAAAGAATCATTATTCTTATTTTCTGGCAGGTTGCAATTTTTATTTTCCATAACGTACATTACTTCTTGCAAGACGAAGTTTGCTGAAAAAACACATGAAAAAATATATAAAGGATGTAGTAAAAAAGATAGTATCTTATTGACCATGGGATTTTTTTTCAAAGCCTCATAGAATCGGTATCGTTCTAATACGAAATGAGAACCAAAGAAATAAAATATACCTTTGTAGATATGTTAAGTATCTTCCATTATAAGGTGCAATAAAGATTGAATTGAATTGAAACTTACCAATCATAGCAAAAGTGAAATAAGTAGCAATTAATTTAATTTTCCTGAAAATTGTGTTATTATTCGGTACTGATGGTAAGGAAGCTTCTATTTCTTCTATATCATGAATCATTTTTTTGAAATTTCTACTGAATCTTAAGAACATAATTGAACAAACTTCTCCGTAAAACCATAGTGCCATTTCAGCTGAAATTAAAAAAAGTGATTCCTAAATGCACCAAATAACAGATTCTCAAAATAGCCAAAGTGCAGTCGATGAAAAAGAAAGTAATGGCTCATTAATAAGTTTTTGCTAAAGTATTTAATTTTCAGTAAAATATATTATTTTGATTTTGGCGTTTTCTATTACAGAAAATGAAATTATTTGTCAAGTTCATTAGATTAACTGAAACTTATCAGGTACCTTTAAAAGTGGTCCCTAATCACTTTAGTTAATATCGAATTAAGAGTTAAACTAAAATATAAGTTTATTATGAAAAAAAATAATTGTATACTTGGATTAAATCATGTCCAAAACGTGACCTCAGTAGTTTTTTTTTACTTACGATATCTCGAAACAGAATCAGCTGTTATGCAACTGTATACGAATGCAAATAATACAGTATAATGCACTAAAATACAGGGAAAAACTATGAAAATCACATTTATTGAAAACCAGGAGAATCTGTAACAGAAAAAAAAACATGTTTATGAAATAAATAATAGATTAAGTTATTTTTATTAATAAAACTTTTATTTCACGACTATCATAGCTATTAATAAGTTTGTGAAAGAAAAAATACCTAAATAAATTATCTAAATTACCCATACTCTGCCAAGAACTAAGTTATTTTATGTTTAAGTTTTGAAATTGAAATGATTAAAAAAAGAGAATCGCAGAATTGAAAAGACTTTTTAAAAATGATACTTGTAGTGTGTCAAGAAGGTTAAAGAAGTTTTTACTGGAGAGTGGAGAAATTTTATTGGGTTTTTAGCCGATTACCAAAACAGGAGGGAATATGATCACCATGGTATGAGAGGTACGTACGACCTCGAATACTTACCCCAATGCATTACTTATATTTTGTCTCAAGCCGTTTACCGGCAATAATCCAGAGAATTTTGTGAAAAGGAAAACAATTCTCAAAGTTGAATAAAAATTTTCACTTGCATTTTCTTTCGGAGACACCTTCATATTGTCCTAAAAAAATTAAAACGTTATCAGTTGCTTTACCAATCCTTACTAATATTAGAAATGCGAAAGTCCGTTTGTTTGTTTGTTTATTTGTTTGTTTGTTTGTTACGCCTTCACGTCTTAACTACTGAACCGATCATCATGAAATTTTGCATACACGTTGTCAGGGGTACAGAGAAGGACATAGGGTACCTTTCATCCCGAAAAAAACTACTGTTCCCGAGGAATAGCAAAAAACTTTCCACACAGACGAAGTTGCGGGCGGCCGCTAGTGACTTAATATATTTGAATCTAGTATAGTCACAATTTCTCATTCCTTTGAACAAAAACTACTTGTATTTCAATTTTGGTATTACACAACTTGACGTCATGAACTTAAGACCCTAAGTACTACAACTCAAATACTCCTACAATTCCAATAACATTATTATCGCTTCCATAACCTATCACGATCACAAAATGAATATCTCCGTCTTACGCCAAATGTGACTTTGAACCCTTCCTTAATCGAGTAGATGCTAATCACGTAGACCCTGTAATCAGACCGACCTTAAAGTACCTGAAACCTTTACTACCGTGTCACATTAAATATAGCATCCATTTTAAGGTTAAAACTTACCGAAATAACTTTTTAGTTGGTGAGACAAAATACTGAACTGTTAAGCTATTTCTGAGGTAGCTGTACCTTCGATTCGACAGGGTCCTTTATGACATTGGATCGACGTAAAGTCTCAGCCGACCCCGATTTACATTTCAATATCTGCTGACACTCTATGCTAATTCTTCTGATCTGGAATGTAATGTCGCTATTCACAGATAGTTTCGACGGAGGATTTTATTAAATGGCTGTCGTGCTTTCAGTGAAAACGTAACGTAAATTCTAAAGTATTTGGTTGAACCAAAATAAAAAAGTTTTCGGTTTTGAATCTTAAGTCGATTACAACGTCATTTTTACAAGGACTAGCCTAGCGTTAGTCCAATTGAATGCGAATTTAGTATGAAATAATAATAAATTAAAAAAAATAACTTTTTAACGGATAAACTTTTTATTTTATTTTTTATTTGTAAAATTTATGGGTTTGCTCTTGACTCCAGACTAGCCCGAAAGCAACCAGGACCAACCAGGATGTAAACAATAGCTTAACTCTAAGGAGTAACTTTGGCCCAACGTGTTAAATAGCATATAGGTAGTAATATTAGCAGCTAAAAGAAATAATAATCACATGGATTTACTTATATGTACTAGGATGTACTGCTCAAAAGAAAATAAGTGCAACTATATTGTTTTCCAAACGATTGAGCTAATTACCGAAAGGTTTTTCTATTTAAAATCAATATGATTTTATTTGAATTTGATATTGTTACAAAGCTGTAATAGTAAACTAACGAACGAACCTATTCTTTTGGTCAAAACCTACCTCCACAGTTCCAGCAAATATTAAAATAACTAAATACGTTAAAAATATAACGTTAAAAAATCAAGATCCAATATCACTTTCAATCACTTGACAAGTGACACCTTAATACACTCAAAAAAAAATACTTCCACTTGTTGCGTTTCGAGGAAACGAAAACGAAAACAAGATTAAAAAATCGAATCACATCAATAAGTAATAATTGTGTACTTAATGTCAGGATGTAAGTGATAAAATATTCATTCATTATAAATGGTTGGACACAAGTACGATGGACAGTTTAGTTTAGTTTGAGTTATTGTTTGGAGGTACAACTACAAGATGACACAAAAGAGCGCTTTTGTTGGCGGACGTATAGGTAAATTTTATTGTTTTAGTTCAAACAACTATTGTCTTTAATATATAACGTGAGTGACGTGAATAAACAAAGATTAATGTGTTTTGAAATCGATGTACTTCCTGTTTATTGATTTATTCATCCTGTTTATTGATAACTTGGGAACACAGAACAATAAAAATATATGTTAAACTTTTAGATTTTTGCATTCACAATGCTATTTTTATATTAAGATGAATAAATAATGAAAAATATTAGAAAAAATCGGCTCACCCGTAGCAACTTAGACGGGATTCGAACCCGCACCCTTAGGATTCTGGCCCAATGCACTACCAATTATGCTACCAAGCCGCTGAGGGATGTGGCGAAATTTTCTAATACTTTCCACGCTTCCGCTGAAGATCAGCGCCATCTCACCAATGTGAAGAGAACTACTTCGACATTCGGTTGTAGCACCCTTGCAGGTACCAGACAATCAATTAAGGTGAAACAGAACAATTTTAAACTTTTAGATTTTTGCATTCACAATGCTATTTTTATATTAAGATGAATACATTATGAAAAATATTAGAAATTTTTTTTCTAATATTTTTCATTATTTATTCACACATCCCTCAGCGGCTTGGTAGCATAATTGGTAGTGCATTGGGCCGGAATCCTAAGGGTGCGGGTTCAAATCCCGTCTAAGGTGCTACGGGTGAGCTGATTTTTTCTAATATTTTTCATTATTTATTCATCTTAAAAATATATGTATTATGATATGGTTTATTTAGAGTTTTGCCTTTTCCGATCGATTGAAAAATTACTTTCGAATATTAGAAATAAAACACTTTTTACGGATTACAGAGCGTATATTGGTTAATTCAGATGCTTAATTTTTTTATTTTTTATTTGTAAAAAAACCAACAGCGTTACAAATAAAAATATCACATAAGTACTTAAATCTATAGTAAGGCTAATTACAGGTTTCCCTTGAAAGAACAATTAATACGGGACGTTAATGGGTGTTTTGGAAAAATAACAGTCACTTCATATTTGAAAGTAACAACTACGTGATGTGAAGAATGTTTGATCACATGAACACTTTACTACGAATATAAGTAACCAATATTCCACTAAATAAAGATTAAAAAGAAGATCAAAAATAAGAAAAAGAAGAAGGATGCCTAGGTAGTTATGTAATAATGTAAAATAAAATAAATAAGTAAAATAACTTTGATATTCATATAATTTGCCTATACATAAAAATAAAAATATATAAAATAAGTAGCTATTTATAACATTTGAATTTTGCTTTAGTCGTCCCGTGACCACGGCCCCTGGAAAGGTGTCGAAACGTCGGGAAACCCAAAAAACCAACAAATCAAAAGTAAATAATTCTAAAATAACATCTGAATTAACCAATATACGCCCTGTAAACCGTAAAAAGTTTTTTATTTCTAATGAACGAACGCGCGAAAGCCCAAGTGTATCCTTTCGAATAATCTGAACATTATATTGAATGTTATTTTAGCAACGAAAAATGAATATTCCCTTTCGTTATAGGTTAACGTACGTAATTTGTTAATAATTTTCAATAATTAGAAATGCATATAGAGAGTGCATTGTGCAATAAGTTCGTAATTTATTTTTCACGATCACGATAAGTATCGTGATACCAACTGTTCATAATATAATATTAAGTGCTACTCGAATAATTTCTCATCATAATTTTAAAACAGATCGCACGAATTCGCAACTTTATAAGGAATTGGAAACAATTAATTTCAAAGAGCAGTTTGCAAGGAGTTTGAAATCGAGAGAGAGGTAAGTAAATAAATGTACATGATGGGTCGAAATAATGAAATTTATATACAAAATAAATATTATAATAATAAATATTTTTTTTAACATTATAACTTCTAATCGGAAATTCACATATAAGCGCTAGTACACTTACTCGTAGTCGACCCTTTTTCGAACATCATAAAAAACAAAAATTCAGGGATGACTGTTGTGCGTGCACTTTGTATTCAATTTATATTCGTTAATATTTTTTGAATTAGCTTTACAATGAATTTATTTGGAACACTCTGTATTAACTGAAGTTAATAACATTTATCTGACGAAGATGAAGATTAATGGACATCTAATTTCAGGGACATTAAAACAATAAGCGATAACTTCGTTAAACCCAATACTAAAGGAATCTTTGAAATAAGGGGTGAGTATATAATATACTCTAAAGATACTATGTAAAGTACTATTCTTTATGTCATGTTTACACGAGCTTAGCTGCTAATGCTTGTACTTATTACTTGTCACTAATACGTTGCGTGTAAACATACTGAACAAGTGCTTAGTCAGTATGTTTACATGGAAGGTATTAGTGTAGTGACAAAGTACTGTTGGAAATTTTGGCGGACAGTAGATTTTGCGGTCGAGAAAAACAAGTAGGTATTTATCAAGTACTTGAGATACGAATGAGAGACAAAGGGCAGAATTATAGCTCTGTAAAGATGTGCACTTACTTATTTTTGCTGGTTTTGTAGTGTCCAAAATCTCTTGTTTGCTCAGTAAGAAACGACGATCGATGATCGAGCGGGGCCTTGCAAGTCACAAAATTGCCTGGAAAGTCTGTTCTTACAATTAGATTACAACTTGTCCTTACATCAGTTTCACTTCAACAGCACAAAACACCGTTTTTAGATAGTTAGAGACGCGAACACGTATTTTCTATTTCAACTGCTAACCACACTGTCACTCACAACAACCGGTACACGGTTGACATTCGAACGGGAAGCATTCAAGATGGCTTCGCAATGACAGCTCATATATTTTTCTCGCAATATTGCGTTTGCGCATTATTTTGCGTAGTATAGCGTACATATCAGTTCCTTTTTAAATCCACCAAATACTAAGTAATAGTAGCTATGCCCGTGTAAATCAGGTATTAGAGAGGTTAAAAGATTGTGGTTTATGAACCAATCATTTTTGAAATGACAATACAAATTACAAGCGGAGTAGATTTTAACTCTTGAAATAGGTACAAATACTTACGATATTTTATAAAGTACTAGCTTCCACCCGCGACTTCCTCTGCGTGGATAGTATTTTGTCTATCCCTCGGGAAAAGTTCTTTTTTTCGGGATGAAATATACTCTATGTCCTTCTCTGTACCCCTGACAACGTGTGTGTGAACAACTATGATGATCGGTTCAGTAGTTACGACGTGAAGGCGTAAGTGGCGTAACAAACAATCAAACAAACCAACAAACAAACGGACTTTCGCATTTATAATATTAGTAAGGATAGTAAGGATTTATATTTTTAAAGAACATTAAATATTACATACACAGACTTTGATAATAATAATGAAAAACATCAACAACAACAAAATATTTCAAATTTTTTTTTTCTTCATATTTTAGGTACTTCCGCAGTCAAAACTGTATCTAAAGGATTAAGAAGTCAATTAGAATTGTTTCAAAGATCAATGAAAGTGTTGTTAATATGCGGCCAACTAATAGGCCTGAATCCTGTTATTGGATGTTTAGAGTTGGACACGTTGAAAATAAGGTAGGTACCTATTTCTTTAATTAAAAAAAATGTGTGTAGTGGTAAGACTAGAGTGGACCGCGGCATGATTTAAGAGCTAGTAGTGGCTACAAACAATTTTTGTATGCTTCTTTTTATTTGTTTAAATGTGTTTATGTAGTTGTAATCAAGAAATCCGCCAAAAGTGGCCACTTTAGGCAGTTTTATTGATTGTGACTACACAAACACAATTTAAACAAAAAAATTAACGCATACGAAAATCGTTTATAACTAATACTAGTTTTTATATTTTTCCGAATTTTATAAAACATAGTTATTTCGTTGTAATGTTTTTTTCTTGAATGGCGGCGCTAGTGGATGCACGATGTACTCTTAAAGCTTTACCGTGCGTTCACACAGCGAATTCGTATTTACCATAGATCTAGATCTGCCCTGGTACTGAAAATCTGTAGGAATATTTCAAATCTGACAAAATGGCGCACGCATGCGTGATGCGTTGTTTACGTCCATCGGAATTGACAACGGAAGGAGAATAAATTTCGATAATAATTGAAATCTAAATGCTTACGCGTGATGTGTTACACGATTTTGCTATAATTGTATTCCTAGAATTATTGGTGCACAGATGAAAGGCACAAGACAGTTTTCTTGTGGTTTTTTTCTTAAAAAATATAGAAGTGATTGACACCGTGTTCAAACCAACACTAAGAGCAAAGAAGTGAGGCTCACTCATTTGAATGTTGACACATTTCGGTGAGCTCATACTATGTTAGGGGCACATCTATGGTATTTACATGACCATTTTTAGGGTTTCGTACCCAAAGGGTAAAAACGGGACCCTATTACTAAGACTCCGTCTGTCTGTCTGTCACCAGGCTGTATCTCATGAACCGTGATAGCTAGACAGTTGAAATTTTTACAGATGATGCATTTCTGTTGCCGCTATAACAACAATTACTAAAAACAGAATAAAATACATATTTAAGGGGGCTCCCATATAATAGACGTGATTTTTTATGCCGTTTTTTGGTACGGAACTCTTCGTCCGACTCGCACTTGGCCGATTTTTTACGGACCCTTCGCTCCTGGATGTGATATTCACACCACATTTACAAGACTGTTTTATCGTATCCGTTGCTATGGATAAAGTAACATACGGACCCGATTTCTCTCTTTTGTGTAAACACGCCCGCGCGCCGCCCGTACAACTAGGTACCATGGGCAACAGAGTCGCTTAACCACTGCTAAGGTTAAAATCGCTTGCACGCCGCGCCCGCTGTCACATACGTTTAGTTCGTGCAGGGGCGATACGCGCGCACACGAATTTTGTTGCAAACTGGTTAAGCGACGCTGTTGGCCATAGTACATACGATTAAGATTAAACAGAATTTTTGTTCCAGATTCAAATATATTTCATTTAGGTGTATGTACAGTTTCCTGTTATTCCTGTGTCAATCTGTGATGGCGGCTCTTTGTGTATATCGAGCTTGCATCATCTTCAGTATCACCTCAATGTGTAACTTTTATTTAAATTGTATCCTAAAAAACATAATCATCAATTCCATTTCATTTCGAATTAGATTTTGACTAGCAGCCGCCTGCGACTTCATTTGCGTGGACAGCTTTTTTGCTATCCTTCGGGAACGTTTTTTCTGGATGAAAGGTACCTTATGTCCTGCTCTGTACCCCTGTCAACCACCACGTATGCAAAATTTCATGATTTATCGGCTTAGTAGTTAAGACGTGAAAGCGTAACAAACAAACAGACTTTCGCATTTATAATATTAGTAAGGAAGTAAGGATTATTTCATCCATATATGTAGTTTGTGTTGCTTTTTTAATCTCTTAAAAACTAATTGAATAATTATTTACCTAACTTACGGTATTTTCGAATTTAGTGAGCTTGTATGTTCCTCCTCCGTATTCTTGTATGTTCAGAATTACAGTCACATTATTGGAGAGAATATATAGATCTATTCATATATTATGTATAAAATACGAATCCCACCAAATAAATTTTCATAAATAATGTTGCCAAAACTATGGCTTGCACTGTCAAAAAGTTATCAGACCTCATGTAGAGGCAAGCTTCTAACTCTACGCGCCCTAACTCTACAAGCCCTAACTTTAAAAACTCTTCACCTTAGTCAAAATATGTGTCTTGACCATTTCGTTACATGGAAAAATGTATTTATTGTTCAACAATAGTAATTCTTGTAGAAACGAAACGGCCAAGCCACATAATATTTTGACTAAGGTGAAGAGTTTTTGAAGTTAGGGCTTGTAGAGTTAGGGCGCGTAGAGTTAGAAGCTTGGCTCCACATGAGGTCTGATAACTTTTTGACAGTGTTATGAGACCTCATGTAGAGAAAATACGAATATGCAGCTTTGAATATAAGGCAGAGTATGACTTTCAACTAAATTCATTCACAGAAGTAGTAACAACAGATGAAAAACTTCAGAAATAAAATTTTAATTTCAATTATTTCAGCGTTTGTGACTTTTTATCTATCCACAACGATGACGACACTACTGTACATACGAATTGCGTACAAATGGCCTGCACTGATGAAAGATCTATCCCACTCTTCTCTAGATAAATACATTGATCCGAGATTACGATCGCGGATGGTATTTACTAGTATACTTTTCTTGAGTGTAGCTCTGTGTGAGTATAGTTTTTAACAAGCAAGGTTAAGTATTATATTTTTTTAATATAAAAGTAAAATCATAGTAAAGAAGCATTTGATTATTTTTTTTGTACACGTTTAATCATTATTCGTGAAAGAGGGAGTGAATCATTACAAAAAATCACGAATACATAATTTAAGTAGGATTTGTCTTTTGAATCATTAAATTTATCAATTTAAAGGAAAGTTTTAGCAAATTACTAACACCACATAAAATAAAACAAAACAAAGTGTTTTCAGAAACTTAATTAATTCATTCACTCGTTCTAATTGGAGTGCTTTCTGATTGAAACTTGGCACGATCGCTGATTTGGTATTAAAAATATGAAGTTATTGCTACAGTAAAATAATATTTTTGCAGATAAGCAAAATAATTTTAGAGAAACCCTCTTTCACATTAATTGCTGATGAATATGGATGTATTTTCTGATTTGTTCCTGACCAAAGAGTCATTTTGGCTGACCAAATATATTTTTCTGCTCACAATATTATGAATAGATATTCAAGAATCAAGGCATTTTTTCATACAAAAGAGGTAACTTTGAAGCCTTGGTTTCCTGACAGGGATGTACCGTCAGGTAGTGCCCCGGTGAGTCCCACATACCTTCGGGATGCGTAAAAGCATTCCCCCTACTATAAAAAAAAAAAAAAGGGATGTACCGTCAGTACCGTGCTGTGATCTGATAATGGTTAACCAGGGAGTGAATGGAGGAGATTCAGATCGCAATACACACCCACCTGATCTGATCAACATTCTAAAAGATAAAAGGGTCAGGAGTTCTCAGTTTCAAGATTTTCAGCCATTTTAATGCTATTTTCGCGGTTTTTTTTAAACATATTGTCCTTATTATCATTTTATCTTTTAGAATGTTGATCATATCAGTTGGGTGTGTAAAGCGATCTCAATCTCCTTCATTCACTCCCTGGATAGCCAGCATGGTACAACCCTGGCAGGAAACCAAGGCTTCAAAATTACCTACCTGACCTTTTTTTTTATGAAAAACATATTTTGATCCCTAGACAAAGTTGATGTGTGTAAAATAGCCACGATCCCTAGACTAAAGAAGAATTAAATATTATAACATAAAGTAAAAAAATATTTACACGCTGCGCTTACATACCTACCACTAAAAAGTTGAAAATAAAAAAGCTTTAAAAAAAAAAAGAAAATCCGCCTTCAAAAAACTGAAAACAAAAACAGCTTAAAAATTAAATACCTCTAAAAAGCAAGAAATAATATTCGAATCATTCGTTACACATATCAATATTAATAAAACACTGGAGGACAACTTAATTTTTTTCTTAAAGCCCCACCCGACTTCATTAGACGTGTGAACGAATGATTCGAATATTATTTCGTGCTTTTTAGAGGTATTTAATTTTTAAGCTGTTTTTGTTTTCAGTTTTTTGAAGGCGGTTTTTCTTTTTTTTTAAAAAGCTTTTTTATTTTCAACTTTTTAGTGGTAGGTATGTAAGCGCAGCGTGTTAATATTTTTTTACTTTATATTATAATATTTTCAATGGTAAAATGCCCAGAACTCAAATTCCAAATTTACGCTGTTTGTTTTTTAAGGAGTTCCGTTGTGTCATCGTAGTCCAAGTCTAGTCCAGAACGTTGCATCGCAAACCATGATTTGGTTTGTTTTGGATTGCCATAAACTTACCAAAACCTAAATCACTTTACTTATACTATTTGATTTTGAAGAGTTCCTTTATGTATCTTCAAAGTTCGAGTTGTGACCACTTTTGAAGTATACCCTTTCAAATAAAAAAAGAATCATCTAAATCGGTTCATAAACAAAGAAGTTATGTCCGAAATTCCATAAAAACTCGTGGCGAGCTAAATAATTGATATTTTTCAGGATTATGAAAAAACTACTGGCCAGATCTCTGTAAAAAATTTATGGGACCACACACGAACTATGTTCTTTGAGTTAAAAAAAGAATTGTACAAATCGGGTAACAACTGACGAAGCTATGTTAAAACATACATAAAAAAAAAATAAAAAAAAATACCGTTGACTTGAGAACCTATTCCTTTTTTTGAAGTCGGTTAAAAATAAAAATACTTCCAAAGAGACAAGTAAGGAAACACATGGTTCACTGTGTAATATTTTATATTTTCAGTGGAACATCTCTTATCTGTAAACACAAAGTATTCTGAAGCAAGCTTATGCCCGAAAGAGAACGAAACACTTTATAAAAATTTCATAGACTTAACATTCCCTTGGTACAGCGAATTGAAGTTGCCTTTCTACCCTGTGACTGGTGTTATTTTGCAGGTAAAAGATTCTGTGTTGTTTGAAATTTTCGTAAATGTAGTGGTTTAGCACCTGACCCAGTAAAGGTTAAGCACCGTTTGCAAGCGTCGGTCATGGGATGGGTGATCAAAAATTTACTATCTCGAGCTCCTCCGTGCTTCGGAAAGCACGTTAAGCCGTTGGTCCCAGCTGCATTTGCAGTCGTTAACACCCACCAATCTGCATTGGGCACGCGTAGTGGGTTACGACCAGTCCACTTTATCCACCCATCAGGAAGGCCTGTGCCCCAGCAGTGGGAACATTAAAAATTGCTGATAGACATGACATCGTCAGTGTCGCAAGTTGATTTGTGATCTTGCTACTGCCAATCACTCCGTCAGCGTCGCGCTATAGAAATTGGCTACCCTATTAATTTCTTTACTTTTCCGCAAAGCTGTAAATTGTGTGAAGAATATCATCCGATTGTCGTGATTCTTTTTTCGGAGTAGGCCCCATGATCAAAGAAAATAAGGTCTGACATTGCAACGGCGAGTTAAAGATGAATGAACGTAATTTTCAATGCTGATAGCGGAGATGACGTAAGCTTGTATTACCCAAGTGACTTCCTCTGTCTCAGAATACTATACCTGGCGCAGTATTATTGTAAAATGGTTCTACATAGTCTTACCTTTTTTCAGTTCCTAAATATTACATCGACAATCAATTGGAGCTATTCGGACGTTTTCATCGTTTGCATGAGTTTTTATTTGGAAGCCATTATAAGACAGATTCAAAAAACTATCGTGGAAGCGGAACAAAAGGTAAACTTTCTACCAAAATAATAGTATTCATTTTAATATGATGTAATTCAAACATTGTGGGTAGTAATGATGCAAATTATTGAAAAATATCTATAGTTGATGTCATAATATTCCTACTAAAGATTAAAAAAATTTGGCTGCAGCAATAAACAAAAACAAACAGTTAATTTTCGTAACTACGCGCGTACTTACAAGCTACGTCGCGTAGAAAATATCTATACTGTGCTACGGACGTCTCAAAGTTACGTCGTAGTCAAAAAACCAGTCGTAGCAGGTGCGTAGTAGCTACGTGGTTGATATTATTAGGTGAAGTCCACAATGTCTGGAGTACGTCTACTACTGTCTGGAGTACTAGGCGACAATAGTAGAGCCATTTAATACTAGACCGATTAGAACCATACTCGCTATTTCCCTGCTTGATCGAATCAGAAATAAGATCCGTAGGAGAACTAAAGTAACCGACATCGCTCGAAGGATTGTTCAGTTGAAGTGGCAATGGACAGTGCACATAGCGAGGAGAACCGATGGCCGTTGGGACGGAAAGGTGGACCGACGATCTATTGAAAGTCGCGGGAAGCCGCTGGATGCGGGAAGCGCAAGACCGATCGTCGTAAAGATCCTTGGGAAAGGCCTATATCCAGCGATGGGTGACGTGCGGCTGATTGATGATTTGATACTGATATTTTTATTTTTTTTACATAATATTTACAGTATCACCCGCCTTCCTTCTGGAGTGCTCTACGCGATGACTACACGAGGGCTACCCGTCTCGTGACCTCCTTCGACAACGCGATCAGTGGCATTATGTTTCATTCTTTTGCAAGCAACCTCTTTTTTATCTGCCTACAGCTGTTTTATATATTATCGTAAGTCCTTAACTTCTTTACCAATAAATGAAATAGAAGTATAAGTTAAGGTTTTGACTAGAATAACCAAAAATATTATTTAGAAAAAAGTATTACTCACGGCCGTTTGCACTAAACTTAAGAATCACCTAACTCTTTTCAACTCGACTCGATCGAACTCGATCAAATTAAAACGGTGTCATAAACTTAGCTGTCATGCGCCTATATAATTACCTTGGTCGAGTTATACTTAGGAAAAGACTTGGCGATTATTAAGTTTAGTGCAAATGGCCGATATATTTCTATGCAAAGATTTTGGCCTCAACGAAGCCGAGGTATTCCGCACATTATCAGGACCATTTCTGTTCGAATTTTTTGCTGGGAAACGATTTGAATTTTTGGTGTTAAAAAAGCGTTGGATACATTACCACGCAATGTAACGCGTACAACAGACCGTGCCTGCAAGTGTATGCTACACAGCTGAGTGCAGCCGAGTTGAAAGGCAGCGTTTATGTGCGTGCTCATGAGATTTTTGGGCAAAATCAAATCAGCCGATCAAATTCGGTTCTTTACATACACACATAACAAAAGTTCAAATTAAATACATCTTCATTGATGTTGTTGATCCAGTTCCATTTTAAGAAAAAAAAACTAAAAATAATCAAGCTGAGTTCCATTTTAAGAAAGAAATTCTAAAAATAATCAAGCTTCATAAACTTCATATGATTTCTTCATAACAAAAAGTCCTAAGCAAATTAATTAGGTACCTTGAAATGTTTTTATTAAGGGTTTTTATACATGGTTATTTTTAAAGCACCTACATATATCTAAAAATGAAAAGGGGTGTTCAGACCACGTTAATGAACAACTTTTACAATGGAGCCAACCACGAAATCGCGAAAAAAAATCAGTTGTTCTTATAATATGTGACTATAATATGGAACAGCTGTTTTTTTTGCGATTTCGTGGTTGGCCCCATAGTAAAAGTTGTTCATTAACGTGGTCTGAACACCCCTTTTCATTTATAGATAAACTTTAAAAATAACCGTGTATATACATTTATTTATAGAAAAGGAGTGGGTGGGAGTACAATGTTTACCTGTTCAAAATTACGAGACGCTAGGTGAGTGATTTTACCTAAGTTTCACAAATTATTGAGTACACAATTATTTGATCTACTTTTGTATATTTTTACTGTGCGCAATCAACGGCGCCGGCGTAAAACAAAAAATACCTACTTATATTTCTTGGAAAATATGTAAGAAAATGGCTTGAAAATAAAATAGATAAACAATTTGGTGGTTAGACTGGTTAATATCTAACCACCTATATGTTAGCTCGTTTGCATTTATGTGCATATTTTTGGCACGAAGTATGGAGACTAATAATAAAAAATATAGAAATCAAACTTCAAAATATGTATTTATTTGTTGTAAAATTTAAATCGAAGTAGCTTTTAAATAAAGTAGGTAATACTTGGTGGTTGGATATTTAACCACCTATATGTATAGGCAAGTTCGTTTGCATTTACATTTTGTTAGCATATTTTTGACAAAGAAATATACAAATATTTTTTTCATTTCTTGTAAAATATGAATCAAAATGGCTTGAAAATCTTTATTTTTTTAGTTAAACAATATTTTAAAATCTTTTAGGAGATTGAAATTAGGATTATGAAAACAGCCTTAAAAGTCTTGCCAGCTTAACATACGCACTACGACAAAATTTCGTCTATAGGTAGATTCGTCGCGCTATTCGCGCGAGAGGTACAGCGACCCACTGTAGCGAGACGCGTTTCAACAATTTTTTGTCGTTTTGTCGTAGTGCGTATCTAAGGTCAGCAGAAGCTATAAGAACTACAACCCCCCCTACCCAAATGGCCTAAATTCTATGCGTATGAACGCTACGCTTACTATTAAAGCTTTAAAACAAGCAGTAAAATTTACGTGCCGTAAGCTTGCCAATTCCATACAAAACCTACATTAAAGTCTGTGATTTACATAAGTTTGCAGCATAATTTTATCGTCTATTGCTCATTATTTAAGCTTGAAAAGCAAGCGTAGCGTTCAAACGTAGAATTTTGGCCATTTGTGTAGGGGAGGCAGGTGTAGTTTTGTTTTCTTGGTGCTTTTTTTCTTTTTTACAGCATATTCGGAGGCTACGATCCGTTGGTATACTTTTTGTTCTCGCTGGTATTTGTACTGTGTCGGTTCATGGCTGTCTCTCTGAAAGCTGCTAATATCCATTCAGCCTCACAATCTTTGGCCCCTGCGTTGTATAATTTGCCATCTACTGTGTATAATAGCGAGGTATTTATTTTATTTAAAAAAAAACTATATTTCGTATATTTTGACCATCAGCCATTTTTAATGTCCACATTGTTGGGGCATAGGCCTTCCTTATGGGTGGATAAAGAGGATGGGTCATAACCCACCACGCGGACCCTTTGCGGATTGGTGGGTGTTAACGACTGCAAATGCACCCGGGACCAAAGGCTTGACGTGCCATCCGAAGCACGGAGCAGCTCGAGATACTAATTTTTTGGTCACCCATCCCATCCCATGTCCGACCCTTGCGAAAGTTGCTTGACCTCCGCAATCGCCGGGCCAGGCGCAAAACCACTGAGCTATCGAGCTTCTTTATATATTTTAATTTCTTAATATTCCATTAATATAAATAGTAGTACATTAGTATTCATTATAAATTAGGGAGTCTAAGATTATGCTTGATGTAAGTAATACCAAAATATTGTTGTTATATTTTTTCATTTCGCCAGATACAAAGATTTATTGAACAAGTGCATGGCAACACTGTTGCCTTGAGTGGGCTTCAATTCTTCTACGTAACCAAGTCATTGATTTTATCTGTAAGTGTGATATTTATAAATTATCAATATAATAAAACGTAAGACTAAATATTTTAAATTCAGCTTTAACTTATAAAAATGGACTTATAATAAAGGCAACTAGATTAATTTTAAAAGAAAATTAGGTTTAGTGTCTATATTATTATCTATAATTTTTAGAATAGTATTCAGATATGGGGTTGTTAGTTTTTTCGTTCCTAATACTTATTATAACTGAAAAATCCTTAATAATATTATAAATGCGACAGTCTGTTTGTATGTTTGTATGTCTGATCTTTAAATACCCAGCTTTTTGAGGTAGTAATCTTGTGCGTGTATTATGTAGTTTATTATACCATTAATCTACTACAGAAGTGTCAAAACAATTGAAATTGGCATTTATTAAGCTGGACTCGCAGTCAAAAATAATACAAGTATTTTATTATGTACCCACCTACACTCATAGTTTAAATGTTTGAAGTTTTATCTTCTCTTCCAGGTAGCCGGAACCATAGTTACATACGAATTAGTACTGCTTCAATTCAACGGAGAATAGAAAATACATTGCACAAATTGCAACGCAATGGTTTAATAACATAAATAGATGTTATTACCGTCCGAGTGGAAAATTAAACTTTGAACGTTTTGCACTGTTTTTCTGATTGTAAAAGACAATATTTAGCTACTTTGTATATAAATAAATAGTTGACAGCTCAATACTCGTAGCATAGTTGTGGTTTATGATATGTGTAGCCGCTAGGCGTTTTGCCTACAACGTATACCTATCTATTTATATTGAGCTTTGTTATTTTTTAGTGTTTAAAAAGTCATTTGTTGATTTATAATCTACCCTAATAAGTACCTATTCTTAACAGTTTCTATGATTTTCGTTATTAAATAAACTTGGAAAATACAATATTTTGGTTTAATTTCAATTTATCACAAAAGGTAACTTTAACCAGTTTTTTCGGAGCCTTATTTTGTAATTTTTAATGGCTGTACTGGGTGTTAAAAAAACTTAATATTTTTTTCCACTAACAGTAAAAATCTTTGGAAAACGGAACGAAAAAATTTCTAAACTACAAAACGTTATAGTTATTATCAAGCGATAAGCCGAAACTGTTTATTGAATTTAAAATGTTTTTATTTCTGTGGTTCAGTTGCATTGCAGTCGTTTTTGGAGCGTTTAGAAGTAAAGTTTATTTTTTATATACGGTAAAATATGAGTTTTAACTATTGGACTGATAAGTTAGATTTATTATTGCCCATTTAGTAAAATAATATACCTATAAAGAAAATAAGAAAGCAACAAAAATTAAAGTCTATCTACTCTATAGTTGGTATCAAGGATGTTTAAAGTTTGCCTTTTGAACTAATTTTGTACCAAAAGTTTTCTAGTGCATAATAAAATAAAAAATATATTTTGGAAAATACTAATCGCCAAGGTAGAAATGATTATAAAAAGATTTTCATAGTTGATTTTTGTTTCGATTTGAACTTCACAGTGTTCGAGCAACACGATGTTCGTCGTTCGATTTATTACTTAATTTTTGACATTTAAATGATGATGTCTTAAAGCCGAATCAAGTTGTAGTAGAAGTTCTCTAGTTGAAGTTTTCACAAAACTATTGGCTTTACAGCTCATAATAAATGCGACTAAAAGAGAAAAAACGTTAGTGTTCGATAGCGAAAAGTGAAAACATTATCTCGCACTAGGTCCTTATTTCTTTATTCCACTACGTCTGTGAGTTAATAATATAAATATGATCGTGAGTAATTATTATTTTAATAGTGAGTAAATAATATTAATTGTGAATAAATATTAGTGGAATAAAGAAACCTTATTATGATGTCATCATTATGACGTCACAATGATCACATTTTTTCCAAGGGACAAATCCATTAAAGGCTCCAAAGCACATGCCACTCGGCTCAGAAAAGCTTCGCTTCGATGACGCATGCGACGAAGTTTGCGTAGACTTGCCGAAAAACGACAAGGAGCCAGTTTGTATGATGTTCAGTAGATACAAGAAAGGTTACCAGTATTTTGTGAACCAGTGCCATGCAAGGCGAGCAATTTGTAAAGAAAACATAGGTACATTCAACGATATGTCAAAACAAGTTTAGATGCGTCATGCGCCAACATCATGCAATTTAAAACAGCGACAGGTACTGCAGATACACACATTGACATATTATGTCGAGAGAGGGACAAAAATGAACGCCACCATACGGAATACTTGTCGCTAGAAAGAGATAAACAGACATCATAAGTTTCGTCTGATACACTGCATGCTCATTAGCGCGATCATGGGAGTGAGAGTGACAGTCGCAATGCTCGCTCTTTGTAAAAATATGGCCGATTAGAGTAATACAAAATACATTTTACGGTTAAATACAGTACTTACGTATGAAATGAAACATTTTTCCGATCTCTGACTGTTAGTGAATAATTTGCACATCGTTTAAAGACGCAGGAAGGCATTTTTGATAAGGATGTCACGGTTTTTAAGTGTTTGACTGACGAGTGGTGTGTGTTTACATGTCACGAGCCTGTGCCTGACTAATTGAAAGTCGGGCAATTACCTGACTTTCGTCTTGCCATTGTGGAGCGCGGGTAACGTATCTAAACTTGTTTTAACATATCGTTGGGTACAATTGATGTTGTTTTTGGGTTTCTATGAGAGTGCGATCATCCTTTTTGTAAAATAAACTTCCAATTTAGGTCTTTTACTTAAATTTCCTGAAGCCTTGGCTATTTCACTCACTGTATTCCGCACTTTAAGGCTGCGTTCAAACGATAACACATGACCCGACCTCAACACGACCTCACCTCAACCGCAGCCCACCTTGAAATACATCGCTTACAATTTTGAGTCTTATGACACATTAATAAGCTCCTGTGTAATGTTCAGGTGAGTTCAGGTTGTGTTCGGGTTGAGTTTGAATTGAGTTTGAGTTCGGGTTGTGTTCGGGTTGAGTTTGAGTTGAGTTCGGGTTGAGGTCGAGTCGTGCGTTATCGTCTGAGCGCAGCCTAAAGGTGTAGCATCCGTTAATGTGCAGATTAACTAGTTAAAGTGCGGAAATGGTTTCCCCCAGATCCAATAATCAATCCACAGATAGGAATATGCCTAATCCAGATCAGTTGCTAAGCAACTGCCGTTATTTTTTTATGAATATCAACCGTTACAATAGCATCTAATCTAAATTAGGCCTACCCCTATCTGTGGGCCTGGCTGTTACCGCTGATTTCAATAACCTATCCTCAGTAAGGATAGGCTTACTAAGGATTTGTTGCCTAGATATTTCTGTTAAATGACGAGAAATAACAACAGTTGCCTAGTAACAGATCAGAGCGATTATACGTATGTGTATATGTAATATATTGTAAGTATGTTTGTAAAAGTATTAATTTGCCCTTATCTTATAAGATAAAGGCAAAGCTAGTCTTATAATAGCGAAAGCATCAATGAACAGAATAGATGTTATTGATTGATAAACTTCGTTAGTAAAAGAGACTTTACAAGTAAACGATAGTTCTCACAAAATTTTCTAAAAAGAATTCTGTTCTTTTTCTAATACATTTCAATTTACTCATACTTAATTAATCAGATTCACTTTACTTCACTCATTTGAACCCAAGCTAAATCGTCTTCATTTCCTCACGCATAAATCTGGAAACCTCTAACATTATCTCAAGAAATCCAATTCACGGATAATAAAGGAGGTTATATTGACGTCCTTAAGAAACTCTCTATTCTTTTTTCTCCAAACACAATGAATTTTTAACCCTCACCTCGAATAAACCTTAAGGAGCTCTCGGTTCCGAAAGAACTGAAAAGTGCTGACATTGTACCACTTCAAACTGTATTATCCGCATTTTCAAAAGTGCCCCTTTGTTTTTATGAATTGGATGTAGTTACGTTGCGTCAGGAAAAATTTGGATACCACTTTTTAACTCTTTGCTAACAAAGTATATGTTTTTATTGTTGTTAAAAGTATTTGTTTTTTCTGGAGTTATCCAACTGGGATAACGTTTGAGTCATAAAAATAGGGTAACAATGTAGTCGATTTGGTTGGCACGATGTATCTAATTTGACAAGACTAAATTAACATTCTATTCTTGTATTTTCGATACATAAAGAAAATGATGGAAAAACAAGTTTAGTTTAGTCCTGTACATTTCCGTAAGTCGTTGCCAACCGAACCGACACTAGTACATTATGAGACAAGTTAGCTTAGGTTGCTCATTGCACACAAGTCTGTGGGTTGCAGCCCGAGCTGCAGGCGAGGGCGTAACTCAGCCAAATGTGCAATAAGCAAGAGCTCACGAGTTTCATACGACGTTTTTTAACACACTTGCGAGGAAAAAACAAAGTATAATTTACCACACAGCAATAAATACGACAAAAACAAAATATTATAATTAATATGATGGGGAAAGGCGCGTAGTTTTTTTTTGTTTTTTTCACACGCCCAATGCAAGAATATTTTGCAAACAACAGGGTTAGTGAGCATACAGCCTACCTCAGAATATAATTTTAAGAGATAAAATGCAAATATTTTAAAACAAAATATTATGAATTATGAATATTTTGATAAAAATAAATATTTGTTTGATTTAATTAAGGACTTACACGTTTATTTATTCCAAAAATTTAGATGAATTTTCAGAGGCATAAAACCTCTTTGTCGTTACTAAAAAACTAACTGTATTACTCGGTTGAATTGGGAATGCTCTGTTTACTCGCATATAACTTGCAGTAAGGTACCTATTTAACTTTGTAGAGATAATTCTATAACCAACTAGTGTTTAATATATTATTGCACGCGTTTGTTATAGCTCGGTTTATGGCCCTAAAAGCGATGTATTAGGGCTCACTTTACGAGCAAGTGTGTTGAAAAAATGTTATGGCTCCTGTGGATTTTTAAATGATTTTATTATTGTTTATTTCAGTGCTGCACATAGTTCATCCTAGCAGATGTAGCAAAAACAACCAGTTCTTCATGCCAGTCAACTAATTGGGATAAAATAAATTGGGAAACAAAAAACTATGACTTCCCATATTATAGTATCAAAATAATTATTTAACTTCAGTATAATATATTGTCTTATACTAAAAGACTTTTTCAATATTTTCTTGTGATCTGTATTGTATCTTGTATCTTCTTTTTCAATATTTTCTTGTGACTTAGTAGGTAAGTATTATTTTATCATCATTTAGTCAATTTACGCTTTATACTTTTACTGAAGATAAATAAAAAATACATAATTTAAAAACTAATTGTTAACACTGATATCGTTCTAATTTTTCTAGTCACGTAGTAGCTCTATGATCAATATAAAACGGCTGCGATGAATTTGGTAGTGTAGGTTTACCTACAACATTTTAATGTTGCTCTATGTTTCTCTAAACCTATGAACTTGAAGAATAGTAGAACACGCATACTTTTGTGACTCGGTAGCTCAGTTGGAACATCATTGGACCGGACTTCCAAAGGTTGAGGGTTCGATTCCCGCCTGAGAATATTATCTGGTGACAAGTAGATTTTTTTTAAGTTTAGTAATTAGTATTGTACAAACCACAGAACAAAGATTTTTTTTCTATGTTCTGTGGTATAAACTTTACTTTTGCATTTACAATAGTGTAAGTAGTATTGTATAAACTTCACTTTAGCATTTACAGTAATGTAAGGATTAAATTACATCCACAGCCACTAGAGATGATCTCCGTAGTTATTTATTTATTTATTCATTAATCTTTTGGTGTCCCTATTTAGCTTCTGTCAGGCTCCTATAATGCTAGGTATTGATACAGAATATTCTAGATATAATTTCTAGTACCTACCTGCCCAAAGATTCCATAAACCAACTCATAGCGGACAGATGACGAGGGCTTCATAGAATATTAAATTAGTTGTGCCTCTCAGAAACCCTTTGAAGAAGATATTAAAAATAGATTTTTGCCGAAACTTGATAAACGATAGAAAATATTTTTTATTTTATTTCAGTCTTTTTAAGTTAATTTAGCTTTGGCCCACGACTTCGTCTATGTGGATATTTTAAAAATGTATCGGGAACCTTTGGCCAGGTTAAATTTTTTTCTAAATTTTTATCCAAGCTATAGACTATCTGGGTGCCAAATTTTGTCCAAATCCATTTAGCCAGTTTACGTTATTGAGTAACAAACATCCAAACTTTAACATTTATAATATTAGTCAGATAGTACGATGACCAGGGGGTCAAGTCTGCTAATGTTTTCGTCAAAATCGTACTTCGATGGTGTTTGAATGGTAATGCTTTTTGACACAGTTCTTGTTTCTTGAACCCAAAACTGAAACACATTGTGTTTCTTAAACCCAAGACGAAAACATATTGTGTCTTGATTTTGTGTTTAAGAAATAAGAACTGTGTCAAAAAGCATTAGCATTAGAACACCATTGAACTACGATTTTGACGAAAACATTAGCAGACTTGACCCCCAGGCTGAAGGGTTTTTTGAAGGGCAGGACTGATATCGTCGTAGAGATTTTGGGGGAAGCCTATACCATTTATACAGCTTCATGTGGCTGAAAATGATGACTGAAAAAAGTATTAAAATATAGTAACCAAAACACTGCCCTAACAAACGTAAAAAATAATAATTGGGTAAAAATAATTCATCGTTTGAACTTGATAGTTATTTATTACCAATATTTTACGAGACCCATATTCTTCTTCTGCTTGGGATGAAAAGAGCTCTACTTCGATAGTGAAGCATAATACAACGTATTATTTAGTATTGTATAATACAATGTGTTACAAAATGACCCCTAATGCCGAATATGGTTGATAGGGACCATCAAACTGAACAACCTTTACTATGGGACCAATTTTGAAAACGTGAAAAAAAATGTCTGTTGTTTCATACATTTTAATATTTTCGACTTATTAATATTTATATAAAAAGGTGATTTTTTGTCGCGATTTTAGAGTTGGTCCCAATGTAAAAGTTGTTAGGTTTGATGGTCCCTAACAACCAAATTCGGCATTAGGGGTTATTTTGTAATACATTGTATAGTTTAAACATAAAAGCACAGGCGCTCATAAATTCTCAACTCGTGTATATCTTTAACATTTTACTTTATCGCGGCCAAAACATTGCTGAAATACGGGTGACCTCGAAAAAATTCGTTACTTTCTCTCTCAGATCCTCATACCGATTAGATAAGGAGGTAATTAGTAAACTTTTCTGCAATAAAAAGCCTCAACCTTTTTTACCGGGACAATTTTTTACCAGCAGCAACGTGATCCAAATTTTAAGTCAGTTTTTAACTTATATCAGTTCCGTGTCTGTTGTGGCTTTATATTTATTTATATTTTACGTTTATTTTGGCAAAAACAGTTGATTCGTACATTAAAGAAAAAGATATGTGCCCGCGGTTTTACCCGCGTGGTTCCCGTTCTCGTGGGAATATCGGGATAATAAGTTAAATATCTTATGTTTTAATCTAGGCTATATCTATATATAAGCTATCTGTTTGCCAAAATTAAACCAAATCAGTTCAGTAGTTTTTTCGTGATTGAGGAACAAATCCAAACCCAAAAATTTTCACATTTATAATATTAGTAGGATTGCACCTAATATGTTCATAGATAGATTGCTTTTCTCATTGCATAAATTGAAAGCAAACACATTTACCAAATGTTTGCTTTAAGAAAAAAAAAGGTTAGTACCATATAAATAGAATGTCAAAGAACAACAATGTCAATAAACAGGTGATCCGAAAACGAATGCATACATTTTATATGAGATACGTAAAATATGACTTAGATTCATAAAATATGACTAAATATGACAAAGAAAATTAATAAACTATGTTCCATGCTGTTTTCTTCGTCGATAAACGAATAAATGTAGAGAAATTTGGTTTTAGAGAAATGTGTAGCAATATCTTATTTACCTGTGAAAAGTGTGATTATTTGGATTATTTATTTTTGTCACATCACAATGAGCGGTTTTCTGACAGCTGAGAACTTTAGTTTATTTTTATGTTGATAGATGGCGTTATTCAACTAGGTAGGTTTTTTTTAATTTTTCCTAGCAGCTGAGTATAACCATGGTATAACACTGAATTATCGACTCGATACTGGCAAAAATTACTCCCTGAAGAGGATTAGATTGCCATAACAAAAATAAGAAGAAGAAAATTAACTGTCAAATTGACAAAATCCTTTGCTTTTTTCTTAAAAAGTTACGTACTTAGTTGAACAACGACATCTAGCCGTCTTTTAGGTACTACGTTTTTTTCTTAAACTGCCTTTTGAAAACCGCTCATTACTTAGAGCACAAGACACCATGGCTCCACGATACCTTTATTTTAAATTCTAATTAAGATTAACAAATATTTTAAACAAACTGTGATTGCTCATTTGCTAGGCGGGACGTTAGGGGCTCTTACTGTAAAAAATATTGGCACATGTCACTTGATCCTTTGTCTCTTTCTTACATAGACCGTGTCCGTATGATGTTAACTTCTCTTTTCCACGCTTACAATTACCTTACTATAACTAACTTTGAAATCATGTTCATTACCGTTTAACAGTTTTAAAACAATTTAAAAACTATCTTTTGATGTTTTTTTTTTCTGGGATAAAAAAAGAACGTCAACGCTAAAAGTTACAATTTGGTAATTTACCCAAAATAGAATAATTAAGATAAAATTGGGAAAACTCTCATAAGAAGTAAAATTGTCTCTCCAATGTCTTAGCTTTTGGTTTGGCACAGATCCGCATTTCAGATGCAAAATTTAAATATCCACTGCTCGGGAAATCAAATGGAAGTAGAAAATGTTCGCATAATCTCCCAGAAGTATCTTTCACCTGAACATATTACTTGTAGGATAAATCTTGAAGTGGACTTATGGAGGCGGCAAATATAAACAATTTCTGACACATTTATATACCTATACATAAATCGTTCAGCTCATGAATAAATGGTCTTGAACCATAAAATACTAAATAAATTTTGGAAAAGTATTAAAATGGTAGAAAATCCTTACTTTGCCAAGACTAACTACATAATATAAAAGTTCCATTCCATTCCATCCAGACCATTTATGATGAAATTTTTTACTTTGTACACTGATCATGATCAGGAATTAAAATAATATGAAACACATTTTTTTTTATTATAATAGAGAAAGCATTTCTGAGAATACCTATCAAGTGCATTTTATTGTATGAAGAAATATCATAATGTACAGACGACAGCACTTCAGGCTAGGCTATACACGTTGACCTTAGACCATTTTTATGCGCTACGAAATAAAAGCATTTTTCACAGTTCAACAGTTCGACTTGATGTGCTCAGCTGTTACTTATAATAATTATCATCATCATTAAGATGATTAATAATTGAAAAAATATTAGAAAAAATCGACTCACCCGTAGCAACTCAGACGGGATGCTACGGACTGCTACGGGTGAGTCGATTTTTTTTAATATTTTTTCAATTATTAATCATCTTAATATAAAAATAGCATTGTGAATGCATAAAAAAATCTAAAGTTTAAAATATCATCATCATTTATTATATTATGAGCCGCATTTTAAGTCTCAAAAACCGCACCTCGAAATATACAATTTGAAACTGGGAACTTATTTTGTACAAAGTGTTCTCTTCTTTGCTTCTATTTGAAGTTTAATTAAAAAAAAAACAGTAATTTGTACCCAGATTCAGTATTCAAGTATTCATATTAAAAAAAATCGAATCACATTTTGTTTTGTCAGACTATTTTAGTTCGTGAAGCGTCTAACTAGATATCTTGATCGAAGGCCACACGACACCCACTGCTTCCAAGGATCTCCACAACGATCTGTCCTGTTTTGCTCGCATCAAGCAGCTTCCTGCGACCTTCGCCAGATCATCGATCCTGCACCTTTTCGGGGGCTTCACGAAGCACCTCGGTGCATAAATATGTTGCAAGTTTTAGCATCTTCTTTTGCTATATTATTATGTCAATGATTTTTGCATCTAAAATGAAAAATACCACCTCCAAACTTAGTTGTCATATTGAGCTTAAAACCTTGCAACAGCAGCGGCTTCAGCGAATGGAATTGAGAGATCCGCCGAACTTAAGCACCAAAGAGATAACATAAAAGAACCAGCTTGGGTCTGACTTTCAATTATGTTTTATGTAATTTTGTTACGACTTCCTTTCGGGGGATCTCGTGTATCCTTACCTTAGCTACTTTTGCTGGACTTTTTTGTTCTTATTTGACAAATAATTACCTACTTAAAAAAAATTAAAAGGAGTAGGTTATATATTCGTCGCGTATATTTTTTTATATGTATGTACTCCCATTACTTAAAGACGGCTGACCCGATTAAAATGATTCAAACGTTATAAAATGAAGTTGGTCCCATTTTTTGGAAATCCGTTCAGTAATACTGTCGTTTTCGTTACCATTTCATATTAATTCAGACGGATTTTCAACCATTACTTTTTTGTTTATTAACCGATTTAGATGATTCTTTTTTTGTTTGAAAGAAGACACCTTAAGGATGATACCATATTAATTTCATTGGTAATAAACTTTGGATTTTGAAGATACACGAGGGAACTCTTCAAAATCCAATAGGAACTGTACGGTGATTGAAATATTGGTAGGTTTATAACAAAAAACAAAACAAGTTAAGTGTCAAGTGTTCTATTGTCAAGGACGTTCTGGACTAAAGTTTATCTTTGATTTGATAAATCCATTTACACAATATTATTTAGCTTGTTCAATTGGTCATCAGAAAATTATTCAAAAACTCAACGATATCGTTCTCATATTTTGTGAGCGTTCATAAAACAAAACTTCAGTCATAAAATCAACGAATATATTTTTTTATATTCATCATTACCGTTGACAGTTTAACTACTTTCAAATAACTCGTTGAATTGAAATAAAACTATCATTAGCCACTACTCTATCTAGCTGATTCATCAAAGCATTTTTCTATTATAAATTTATCATTTACTAGCGGCCGCCCGCGGTTTCACCCGCGTGGTTCCCGTTCCCGTGAGAATATCGGGATAAAAAGTATCCTATGTTTTAATCCAGGCTATCTAATATCTGTGTGCCAAATTTCAACTTAATCCGTTTAGTAGTTTTTGCGTGATTGAGGAACAAACATCCAAACATCCAAACCCACAAACTTTCACATTTATAATATTAGTAGGATGATGTCTTGATTGACCGATACATCAAGCCACTTGAAAAATCAATTATGATTGTTATTATGATGATGTAGCTGTATTATAATGATATTTTTTTGCTAGTTAGGCTTTCTGATCATAAAGGGTTTAAATATGATCAGTATCATCAAATTTCATGGTGAAAATTATCCTAGATGAACATTTCCGGATTTTCCTTTATTTTCAATGTTAATTTCTTATTTTCCTAAGTGGCCCAAGATCGTGTACAAATTGCCTCTCAATGTTTTTCTGCAGCTTACTTCGGCAATGGAGCGGATGACCTAATGGATTTATTTCTTCCCTCCACAGATTTATGGCCGACCGCCCTTATGTAACCTCCTGTTATGCTCATAACTATTTTCCTTAGAAATGCATTTGATAACTTGGGCAATAAATATTCTCGTTCGTGAGATAATTGCACGTTTCGCCGCAAATTTTTGGTTTTAGTTTTATAGAAAGTCAACAGTTTCGATACGCAACTAGGTGATTTTAGGTGAACAAGTCTCCTATGAAACTTTTAGGAAGACAGCTGTGTTTCTCTTGGAAATACAACGTGTTAAAAAAGCAGGTAGGGAATGTCGAATATGGCAGAGAGGGTACCATGCATACAACCCCGGAAAATAATTATGAATTCTGAAAATGCGGTGGTTTTCAGGATTTATAATCATTTTCCGGCTGATGTTTTTTTTATTTGTTTGAAAAACAGCAAAGTGACAGACGCAAATAGACTTAATCAAAGCATAAGGGCAAAAGCAAAATACAATTTTGGTTTAGGGTTGTCAATATGCAGATTATCATAAAAAGAAAAACAGAAAAAAGTGGCACTTTTCAGGCCGGGGTTGTATACATGGTGTCCTGACAAACGTATCCGGCATTACGGGATTTTTTTTGTAACACGTTGTCTATGTTGAATTGGCCCTTTCTATAACTGTAGTTGGGATGGGCCATTAGCCAATGGCCTAAATCGAGTATGGGATGGGCCATTTCGACCTGTAACTGATTTTTTTCAACCGATAACCGAGATTCACAAAAAGCTATTTGCTTTGCTGTTAGGTAATGTGGTGTCTATGCCCGCGTACTGGCTGTTATTGCAGTTGCGCGTTTCCTTCCGGACGACTTCGTCATTTTCTTAAGCTTGACGCTTTCCTAACTTGTCTCATTTTTAACTCGGCTTTTTCTTAGTTGGTGTCTTTCCTAGATGACTTCGTCATTTTTTTAAACTTGACACTTTCCTAACTTGTCTCATTTTTAACTAGGCTTTTTCTAATTTGGTCTCTTTCTTAAACTTGTCTGGATGACTTCGTCATTTTAACACGTTTTTATTAGGTTGCTTTCTCGTTTGTTAGTTTGTTTGATTGGTTGTTTGTTTGTCCACAAAGTTTGCGAACGAAGTTCGATCCACTACTATAAGGTAGGTAGGGTAGTAGGGCATGCGAAATGTTATATTCAGTCAAAAGTACCAGGGCAACATTACTTACGAGGAGTTATTTTGATTTCATGCGGCGAAGATTTCTTTTAGCTCTTAAATTTTTCAAAAATATAAATCGAAATAACTTCTTTTAAGTTATGTTGCCATGGTACTTTTGACTGAATTTTATTTATTTTATTTTATATCAAAACATTATTTTGTAAATAATGGTCCGTGGTTCACCTAGGTGAAATGATCCGGTGGACCGCGGCTAAGAAGAGAGGAAAAACAGCGAAAGAGACAGAGTCGAGTTAAAAATGAGACGAGTTAGGAAAGTGTCAATATTGCAAAAAAAAACCAACTAAGAAAGAGCCAAGTTAAAAATAAGACGAGTTAGGAAAGTGTCAAGTTTAAGAAAGAGACCAACTTAGAAAGAGCCGAGTTCATAATGAGACAAGTTTGGAAACTGTCAAGTTTAAGAAAATGACAAAGTCGTCCTGAGGGGCGCGTTTGACATGGATTTGAATTCAAGTTTAAAAAAGTGAAGATTCGATTTTATACAGGGGACTCGGTGCGCGGCCATGGAGGCACGTCCTAGATAATTATTATGTTATTCGAAATCAATTAAAAAGATAATATAAACAACAGTTTAAAATGCAAAGCATAGTTTTATTTAAGTAGCGCCCACCGGCGCTACAGTAAACACGATGCAAAGCTATTCAAACAGAAGGTGAATGTTGTAACATATTTCGCCGGAAATAATTATCTCCGTACCTTTACATGAACCGACAATCAAAATAGGGTAAACGACATCGGGTCAACTTAGTGATGTACAGCAGTATGGTGTTCTACTTTGCATTATTTTTTGCACAACGGAATAGTGCTTAGGTTTCACCTCACCTAATGTTAAGTGGCTATAAGGCCGAGGTGGAAGCGCACTACACCCGGAATCCTCATCACTTACGAACTGGCTATCTTACCTCTAACTGCCGGAACACAACAATTTCAAATTGTTGTTATGGCGTCAGACTTAGGTTAGATAGTGGTAGCTAGCCAAGGGGCTTGAAATAAGCACAACCACCAACCAAACCAAGTTCAAATGTACCTGGGAATCGAACCCGGGAACTCTGTGTCTTACACGGGTGGGCGAACCACTAGAACACAGAGGCAGTAAAGGTATTAGAGCTTAATGAATTTCTAATTTTATTTTACTTTACTATTTCAGTTTATAAAAAGAAATAATTATCTCCGAGTTATTATCCACTGTAACTGATCCACTGAGAATTAAAAATCCCAACCGACACCCTCATTTATAGTTTTCAATTCCCAACGGATACCCTTATTGACCGAGCGAGCACGAAGTGCGAGCGAAGCGTCTCTGCTTCAGCTTGGGCAAAAATTCTTTCGTATGTCCGGCTGTCAGTTCCAACCTACAGGTAGCATTTCTTAACCGATTCTTGTGAAATTTTGTAAGTAGGTTTGAAAATTATATAGAATTTTTTGTCGAGCCAGTTTTTTTAATATCTTTAAAATGGCGTAGATATGTTAAAAAAAACAGATTGCAGTCCGCTTTCCAGCTCTGCCTGTTCTTCTCTACAGGCCGCATTTCTCAACTGATTCTCGTCAAATTTTGTAAAAAGGTTCGTTAATTATATAGAATTTTTATTCGAGCCAGTTTTTAGAAATTTTCCAAAAAATCACCTATTTCGAAAAATGGTAAAAATTAAAAGCGCCATTTAGCTGCAAATATACATACCAAATAATATACCAAACAGCACGAACCCACTATGTGCTTCGAAAAGCTCAGCAGTGTGGGAAAAGGGGTGGCGACATCTTTTAGATTATTTTTTAACAACATACAATTCGAGCTACTTTTTAACGCGAGGTCTACAGCTCACGGAGCCACTAGTTGTATTTCTAACCAATAAAGGTAGGTCAGAAGAAACAAGCATGAAAATCAAATATTCATTTATTGAGCAATTCTTTTTAATGCAATAAATAAATATCACAGAATCAGATTTAAAAATCAGTACCACTGTACCTACAAAAAATAAGCTAATAAGTACTAGGGTCAAATAGGAATAAAAAATTCACAGATTTTACAGTCCCCGCAAGAATCGGAGCATTGAAAATGAACACCAAAATTTACGAAAAACCAAAATCAAATCAAATCCGAAGTCCTATTCTATTTTTAAAGTTACCTAGGTAGTACTTACCTATTTATTTTTACGATTGTGACACTCGGCTCCGTCTCGTGTCACAAAAGCGCCCGCTGGCTGCCTCGACGCAGCCGAAATATTATTAACCGATTTTCAAAATTCCAACGAATGCACTTCTCGTCAGCTTCTGCATCTTTTAACACTATTACCATGACGATCGGTCAATAATTATAAAAGCTTCATCACTTTTTAAATACGGAAACACCCGTTTTTCTACCATTCCAAATCTAAAGGGACCACCTACATTTTTTTCATTTTTTCTTAATTCGGTTTCATTTTCGAAATATTTACAATTTTGTTAACAAACACCCTACAAAAAACCCGGAATTTTTGGAATTTTGCAAAATTCCCAAAAAAGTTACCAATAGATTTTCAAAATTTAAACGTTCACAGGTGTCTCGATAAATTCCTCAACTTTAAGTACTATTCCTATCTCGATCCTCTTAAAATCCTCGGAGATATGGTCAAAAATACGTCTCAGGCGATTTGCATCTGATAACCATTTTCAATGGTAAAATAAAACCGATCCACCAGGGGATTGGTTGCAGGGGATCGGATGGGAATAACTCTTATCTGCCATAATCATTAAAATAAATTTTCACTAGTTATCTAATTTTTGTATGTATGTATACTACGCATTTCACTCATCATATTACTTCTTTCCAATTACTACGATCGATCCTTAAACTTTACAATTTGTTTTGATTCCTTTAATTTAATCATTCGATATCAGTGTTTAACAAAATTAAGTATGCTCAACACTACTATAGCTCGTTTTCCAACTTTCAGTAACAAGTTTATTACGTTTAAAACTGGCTTTGAACTAACCACAGCAACCCCACATGCCATTTGCATGCAAACTATAGTTACAGACTAACTTTGTCATAAATTTGCTAGGTAAGGGTTATTCTTCAAGAGCGTCAGATCCTGGTGCTACTAGTATATTTTGGTTTAAACACCTGTCTATAGCAAGCAAAACGTTGGAGTTATATTCGATTTGTTCCGGATTCATCATGTTCCCGACTCGTCGTATTCCCAATTCGCTTTCTTCTATATTTCTTGCGAAATAACCAAAAGCATAGATCTTATGGTGTGTCTGTGGCTTAAATCTTACGATCGCTTTCACGTTCCCTTTTACTTTTAGCTAACGCAATCAATAGCGCACGCTGACTGGCGCTTTTAACAGAGGCATGCCGCAGAGCATGCAATAGAGCATGGCCTATCTTCTCAAAAAAAAATTAAAAACACGACTGCCCTGACAAAAAGCAACTAAAAAGTTAAATAACAAATGTAATTTGCAGTCGGGGGACCGTTTTTGGAACAGTTTTTGATCAAAGCGGTCCCCGATTGCAAATTATACTTGTTATTTAACTTTTAGGTTCGTTTTTGTCAGGGCAGTCGTGTTTTTAATTTTTTTTTGGCGTCGTACAGTCGTCCTATTGAATCTTCAAAAAAAAATATAGCCAGTGTCACTCGGGATACTGCAAGGATTCTAATGATACCCCATACATCTAAATCAGTTCAGGCATTTAGAAGTAATGGTGGAATAAAGAAACTCACATACCCACAAACACACTGAACCCTAAACACATATACACTCCTTTTTGGGCAGTCGTGTAAAAATACAAATTTGTATGGCAGAAAAATTTACGTGAAAGCGCACGGTTTAGTTTGAGGCATTTTGTATATGCTTGATGCAAGTTAAATTGAATGTTGAAAGGGAAAATGCTCGGTTTCGAGGAAATATTTGACGCAATTTGACTTAAAAGTTGAAGCTATATATCGGTTAAAACAGATCAATAGATCTGGCATGGACTAAACCCTAAAGAATAACCCTTAGATTTTATTTTCGGCGCACGTTTTCCTGCACTAATTACAGAATTCACTTTCACTCGTTAGTATCATTAACATGTTTTGAAAAGTTTATTTTTAATTGTTAGAGTTTCAGAATTCGGTTTTAGAGTTGAGTGGATAAACGAAGACTTGTTATGATCGAAACTAAAAAGGATTATGATAATAATGATTCGTTGAGTATTTTGTAGGTAGGTGTGTACTTTTTCTAGTAATCGGAAAAGGTCGCGGCCTTTTTGTTCTAAACATAATAAAGATACCACAGGACAGAGACAAAGCTTCTTAAGAACGTGAAATTCAAACTTACAACTAACAAAACAAATGATGCCCTATGATTGTCCACTGGCTGGCTGTCAAAACAGGTTTTTTCCTTGTACGCGACAAGCGGCCAGTGGACACGCACACATGCCCCGCGTGCTTGTAGTGGTGCAACCGATTCGCGCGGTTGTATGAAGCTTGGTCTCTGGTCCTTTCTTTTTACTCATGTGACAGCGAGGAACATTTTTATCATCCAAATTACCAGATCTGAAGCTGCTGAATGCCTTTGAGCAATAGCAGCATTAATATTTTCCAGGGTCTGAACCCATATCGAAAAAAAATGCAAAACGTGTCTAATAAAAAATATTAAAAATAATAATATGAAAAAAAAAACTAATTTTACCACTATTGCCAGAAAGTCAGCTGTCAGATAATATATAACATTCCCGCCTAAGTTTAGTATTGCCAGAAATTTTAATATAACACGAAAAATTCATACTTCAAAAAGGCTGCGAACTTTTTCGACTCTCTATAAAAAAAAATCAGGTCAGTGGTAACAGGTAATTTGTTGTTTTGTTGTTCGATATTGTAAATTTGTCTGTTGAGATTAATTTAATGTGTATAAGAGTTTTTGGTTTTTTTTTTAAATGTTTAATTATACCAAGGACGATTTTATAAAAACAAACACACCCATAAATTAAGTTATTAACTACTTATTTGGATCTCTTGTGTTTTTTTATATAAGACTTACGAGGAGACTTACTGATAAAAATATATTATCGTCGATCATTTAATCCTACTTATATTATAAATGTTTAAGTTTGTGGGTTTGGGTTTGGATGTTTGTTCCTCAATCACGAAAAAACTACTGAAAGGATTTAGTTGAAATTTAGCACACAGATAGTGAATAGCCTAGATTACAACATTGAATAGTTTTTTTCTCGATATTCCTACGGGAACGGGGGCCACGCGGGTGAAACTGCGGGCGGTCGCTAGTCAGGAATAAAACTTATTTACCGAACCAGAATTAAATTATCTAGACCGACACCGAACAGTAAATTACAGTTGGACAGTAACAGTTTAATTTACTTTAAATTAAGCATCAATCTGGCAGGCAGGATCCACCGCAAATTGGTCTTACGTCAATCCTATGACAACATACAATTGGGTACGATTTACATCGAATCGAGCGTGACAGGGTCATTTGAACTAATGTGAAATAAAACACTTTTATCTTTTTATGGATGCCACGTGGATTGCCACGTGGTTCTCTTAGAATATTGCCCGATGAGAGCCACGGAACAAAGAAAATTAAATCTAAGGTGTAAAAAAAACAAAAGATGGTATGAGTTGAATGGTCTATATTTATATTATTATTATTTCAACCTGGTTTACACCTTACATAAGTAAAAAAAAATTACAAATATTAGCTCAGCGATAGGGGTCGGGTCGCTACATGGATTCTATTGGTTGGTGTGTGTCGGGCCGCGATATAGGTAAAAGTTACAGTTTATGTTAAGAAGGTATGAATTCATAAGCGCTGTTTAGTGTATAAATTAATGTGGCAAAAAAACTTTTTCTGATTCTGCACTAAATTCAATAAATAATCGCTAATTACAAATTCAAAAGAAATTCCTTAGATATTTATAGGCACGTGAACATATTTATAATTAAAGTTTTATTTCAAAGCAAAATAAACTAAGAATAGGTTTTGTGGTGTTTTTTGATACCGAATGAACGTCTCGTAGAGACAAAATAAATATAAATAGATTCCGTGTAGTAGTTCAGGTTCTATTTGTTTTAAAACAACAGCAAAGCC
Organism: Agriphila tristella; assembly: GCA_928269145.1. Lineage (NCBI taxonomy): Eukaryota > Metazoa > Arthropoda > Insecta > Lepidoptera > Crambidae > Agriphila > Agriphila tristella. Next base: position 55,199,440 of record OV743429.1, read on the forward strand.
GGTTGCATTATTGAAATTGTCGTGTGAAAGCTCTCAGTAGTTGAATGTGAATCGTTCTTTACGGTAGCCTAAAAGTACCTAGTATTGTAGCTCCTTCACTAACAATAAAACTGTATTTGTGGAAAAAATATAATAAAACGGATCACAAAAAGATACAGACTTGCATAATATCAATTTTAATAACAGAAAACCGATTGCATTGTCGACATTATGATGTAAAAGCGTTCGGTAGTTGGATGTGAATCGTTCCTTAATTTGTCGGTGCTCCTATACTAACTGGATAGTTATTAAACTATCTATTTAAACACGTGTGAAACCCTTATGTATGGATCCTATAGCTATACAATGTTTATCATAGTACCTAGTACAAAATTGTAACGAGTATTCGTATACTGCGTAGGTATTTAATAAAACTCAGTAGCAGTAAGAAATATGTCAGTCTTGCGCATATCCAAGGCATATCCTCTTCATCCTCAAAGCGATACATGTAACACTAGGGCCGCATACTCGTCGCCTACAAAAATAAGTGGGTAGGTTGTATTTATGAGTAAAGTAGGGAAGATCGGCTGACCTATCATACAGTGCATTCAACCAAGGAGCATTCAACCCTTGGTTGAATGCTCTAAGATCATACACGACAATATCTACACTTGTCTTGGACGCGCTCACGTAAGTGCCCATTACATAAAAATAATTGCGTTAAGCGGACGCAATTTATTGATCAATTTACTTGATATTGAATCATATTCGTGAGTTAGTAGTGTCACGGACGAACATCGTTCGCTTAACACGATTGTTTTTATATAATAGGCCTGCTGTTTTAATTAATATATACTATTTTCCTCCAATCTAAAATCCGAATTCCTTATTATGAGAAACAGATATTTTTAGAAACAAAATATTGAACAATTAGGTACCTATTCTATATCTTTGATATAGATAATAATATTCTAACTAATTTTAGTTTAATAAAATAACAAACGTGAAAATAATATTTTAGTAAACAATTCCTTTGATCAATCTTCAAGTGATTACTTAGAGACAGTTACCGTCCATTAAATTTAAGTAGCTACTTAATTATGTATGCCGACAACTTGATTTGAACGTTTGATGAATCTCTTTGTTTTTTATCACAAGGAACATGCTAAATGAATTGGTTTTTATAAATATTTTATAAACAAAAACACTTTACAAAGTTTATTAAAGTTATAAGAAATTTATATTTGAAGAGTGACAATAGCTCAACGAAGTAGGTAAGAGATCTTTGCATTTTTTCATATTTTTGTTTCAAAATTTATAAATTTCGCTTACACGATTTACTAATAAGTAAAGGTGGTGGTTGTATTAATAGCATTTTTTCAAAACCTTGGAATAGTTTAACTTACGCCATTGTTGAGCAGACTAATGCGTGATGTGCCCCAGAAACCAAGAACTTTATAACGGCCACAAATTGTGTTCACCAACTGGGGTCAATAAATCAACCTTTTTATGGTGTAAAAAAAGTATCACTAGAAATGAGAAAGTAAAGAGCATTAGGCTTTTTTCTAAATTAAGTATGAATTTTCATTTTATTTTTCGCAGCAGCAGCGGCACGTAATCGCATTCCACCGAGGTTCACAGATGAGCGTGTCATAATATGAATGCAAGTTTTCCTAGAGCCCTTTTAAATAAGTATTCAAAACAAAATAGGGTCTATTTAGTAATTTTTCAACACTTGAAATTATATTAAGATGAATAAATAATGAAATTATAATTTTGAAGTGGGCTGTATGCTCACTCACCCCTTTGTTCGCAAAATATTCTTGCATTTGGCGTGTGAAAAAAAAAACCTGCGCGCCTTTTCCCATAATTTTCAAATTTTGTTTTTGTCGTATTTGTTGCTGTGTGGTAAATTACTTTGTTTTTTCCTCGCAAATGTGTTGAAAAACATCGCTTGAAACTCGTGAGCTTTTGCTTATTGCACACTTGGCAGAGTTACGCCCTCGCCTACGGCTCGGACTGCAACCCACAGCCTCGTGTCCAATAAGCAACCTAAGCTAACTTGTCTCATAATGTAGGTACTATAAGAAAACAACATAATTTTTTTCAACAGTAATAACTTGAATATATTAAAATTTTGCACACAGATAGATTGTAACTTATACTTTTTATCATATTCGAAGAGTTCCTTTAGGATTTTCTGAATGTCCTTGTTGTTCCTTTAGTGTTTAAACACGCGGACGACGTCGCGGATTTATGTAATTCAATCTTGAATGTATCATAAACACGAAGTAATAAAAATACAAGAAAAATAAAAAAGTTGACAAACAAAATGACGACATATTTTGGTAACCTCCTACTAGCTGCACAGTCACAGCACAGAATATAAAGCCTCAGTACAGAAGCGCTGTACCTACCTTCATTCGTTTTGTTGTTTTTTGCGCTAGGAACTCCTTGGCAACTTAAGTTACGTTTACTTTACTTGATGGCGACTGAAGTAAGCATTTTGTATGCAATTTGGCACAGCGAATCTGGCGGTAATTATACTAAACGAAAAGTTGTTATACAAATATGTCAACAACACAGTTGCTATCGATATAGTAAGCGTTTACTCATAATACGCCTACTCAAAACTGTGTGGGTTGATCTGAGATTGCCTGAACATAATGTTGCGTGCACGGAAAACCAAAATTTTAACTCGATCTCGATATTCTCATTCGCGTCGGGAGTTGCGAGAACCCTCCTGGTTTGTCCTAAAATTGACTTCTTTCCTGGGGGGTGATTTTGTAATTTTGTTGCAATCAACTCTGACAGAAATCGTAGTTACATTGCTGCTTTAGTGAGAACCAACGTGACAACTATCTTACTTAAAACAGCAATGCAACTTATTTTATTTATTTATTTATTTATTTGCCAATAAACATGTTACATTAATGGTTAGTAGTATCTTAAAAACCTAGATTAAGTTTATCTAGATACTAGGTTCTCATAAATAACTTAAAAAAGAGCAACTAACAACAGGATTCAAATAAAACATAATTAATTTTAAGAGCGGGTAGGTGTACTTATGTAAGTATTAATCATATCGTACAGAATGTTTGAGCGAGTGCCCATACCCACAAGAAAAATCGATGAGTTTCATGACAGCGCATCGCATGCATAGATTCAATAGAAAAAAATGAGTGCGCTTGTGCGTGTGCGCTCGCATATAAAGGTTGCTCCTATTTCACGACATAAAGACATATTTTTTTTTAAGTTTGGTAATATAATTTAAGGATTCTTTTAATGTTATTATGATTTATTTTATCTTTTATTTCGATTGGTAAGTTGTTCATAAGACGGGGTATTAAATATTGAGTTGTTCTTTTACCGTATTCGTTGTTAGATATGGGAATATAAAGTTCTTTGTTAGTTATTTTTCTAGTACATATTTTGTGATTTATCGGTACTTGAATTTCTTCGTTAAAGTAATTTTCAAGAAGCAGATTATGTTTAACTTTTTCGGATATAGGTAAAACTCCACAGTATTTAAAAAGTCCAACAGGGTCCTCTGAATATTTAATTTTTATTTTAGGGGGAACCAATAGTTTAAGAAGCCTATACTGAATATTATATATTTGTTCTAAATATGTTTTATATGTACGGCCATAGCTGCTGAGACCGTAGGATATAATGCTTTCTACCAATGTTTTATACATTGTTAGTAGAATATCAAATGGTACTTTACATTTAATTATATAATATTTTGCCAAGATGGCTCTCAGTTTGTTGCATACTTTATCTATATGTTTCGACCAATTAAATCTATTATCAACCACCAAGCCAAGGTATGAATACTCAGTTACTTGTTCAATTTCTAAACAGCTGCTAGAACATGGGATATTTGCGTGAAGACAATCATGACTGTGGACTACCACTTTTACGGGTTTACTACCAAGATAATGATTGCGACTAGAGCGGACGAGCATAAGCTTAGTTTTATCTGCGTTAAGGACCAGCCCTGAATCATGCGACCACCTGCATATTGCAGTAAAGTCCGCTTGTATACGGTTTTGTGCAACAATTGGATCTTTATCGGCTGCTACCAAACACGTGTCGTCAGCAAACTGGTAGACAGTACAGTGCTTAATGACGTGATTTAAGTTGTTCACATAAGTGAAATAGTGCAAAGGACCAAGAACTGACCCTTGCGCAGTGCCTTCAGTAACCTTTACCTCGTCACTAAGCATGTCTCCTATTTTAACCTGGTAGCTGCGGTCATTAAGATAGTTTTTGCACCAGTTCAGCAGTTTGCCTCTTACACCGCTGATGTCTAGCCTTTCAATTAGCAGATCGTGACGTAACGTATCAAATGCCTTACTATAATCTATAAACACTAATAAAATATGTTTTTTTTCGTTTAAGTAGTTGTTGATTTCATCTGTAAAGCGAGACAACAGCAGCGTGGTGCTTTTATTTGGCTGAAAACCATATTGTTGTGACGACAAAATACTATTTTCTGAATAAAATTTTTGTAATTTTCCGCATATGAATTTTTCTACTACCTTGTCCAGAACGGGTAAAATAGTAATAGGACGGTACTTGCTATAATCATGGGTGCTGCCACCTTTGTGGATAGGCCGGACAATGCCTGTTTTTAACTTTTTGGGGTACAGTCCGGTTTCTATACTAGTGTTTATAAACCGTGTTATTGCGCCCACAATTCTGTCAGAAAGCTTCACTATGTCAACCGCGCTTTCAATCGATTTCAATCGAGTACTGTTAGCAACAGCTTTACGTAATCAAGGTACTGGTAACTGCCACGCAACAACTACGCAATTAGTAATTTAATTTACATGATATCGAACCTTGACGTAGTGGAACAAACATCGTCCGCTCATCGCGATTGTTTTTATGTAATAGGCATGCTGAATAGACTTGGCCGGAGGTTGTCCACGAAATAATAAGAATAAGAATATTTTATTCACCTCTCTCTAACTCTCATGTAATTTTTTTTTATTTTGAAAGCATTTATAGTGCAAAAAGTTGTATTAATAAAATGCCTTGTGCTCATGTAAACTGTATTAAAGTTATATATCTATTCTCTAAAGTTAGCAGTGTCGAGTTCATCGCTGCGGCAGCGTTGTCTAACAAGTGTCATATTTCCATTACAGGCTAAACTCTTTGGGATCTATGACATTTTACCTAGTGACTCAGTAATGGGTATGTAACATCTGTTAGAATCTCGACGAAGCGATAACTGACAGTGAAGTCACAACTTAGAGAATAGCAGTCCAGATAGAATGACAATAATAGGTACCGCTAATATTATAATATCAATAAGTGCACGGAAAACTGCATTTTGTTCGGAGTGGCTCTTCTGTATGTCTACTTTATATTGCGAGTATGTTGTGGTATCTTCATTCCCTCATACCGCATTCGTAGGTACGTTTGTTTGATCGGCAAACAGTGAACGCTGTGTGACCCCAGTCCGTTGCAATTTTGTTTTGGTAACTCTCGAGGATGTGATTTTAGAAACCGTGGAAAGGTGGTAATCGTTTTTAGTAATTTTTTTTATTAATTAAACCTTTAAAATAATATGAAACCAGAATGTGATTGAGCACTTAAAAATGTTGATATTTTTAATTTCTTTCAAAGTTAAAAACGAATACGACGAAAACTTTAAAAGTGGCTTTTTACCACAGACCACACAACAACTTTTTTTCAGACTTTACCTTGCAAAATGCTTTAATCATAAGCGTAAAGTAGAAAAGTTATGAAAATACTTTAAGTATATTGTTTCATTTTATTATTCCATATTAAATACTTTTTTATTTTCTTAATTATTATGATGTGACATCATCATCATCAGTCAACCGCACGATGCCCACTGCATGGCCTTCCCCAAGGATCCCCACATGTACAGACATAATTCTCGGCTTAAAAAAAACATTTAACCATATTTATGTATCCTATTTAGAAGGACTATCTTCAATCTTACTGTGTCGGGACCAAAAAATATCCAATCGGGAGGAAAATTAAGTCATTAGAAGAGGACGGAGGAAAAAAGAATAGCTTAGTCACGGCGTCTGTAGTACTATAATTTTGTTACATTGTTACGTAATCTGATGTTGTTTATTGCTAAAACCTGTTTAATCCAAAAGGGACATTTTACAGTATGAAGCTTATCACGAATGTACAAAAATGAAATGGACGAATCCTGAATTACTACGTGTTAACCAGCTCAGTTCTATCACTTCTATACAGGATGTTTGGTAAAAGCCTTATAAAGCCGAATATGGTAGATAGGGATCATTAAACTAAACAACTTTTACTATGGGACCAACACTGAAATCGCGAAAAAAAATTTTGCTGTTTCATCCAAAATTTAATAAGGAAAATATAGAAATGTATGAAACAGCTGATGTTTTTTTCGCGATTTCAGTGTTGGACCCATAGTGAAAGTTGTTCAGTTTGATGGTACCTATCTACCATATTCGGCTTTAAAGGCTTTTACCAAACACCTTGTATAATATGGACGAATCAGTAAAAGATAAAAAAAATATAGAAAATATTGCAATAACATTGTATTACCCAACCAAAAATGGCTAGTTTTCTGCTAAATATCGCTTATGTTATCTTCTCTTAATATTTTTTTGTAAGCATACGCGTGAAAGCACTAAACTTAAGAATCGCCTAAGTCTTTTCTTATCTACAACTCGACCAAGTTAACTTAGCGAATGACAGCTACATGACGGCTAAGTTTATGACACCGTTTTAATTTGGTTATGTTGTAGTTAGGAAAAGACATAGGCGATCCTTAAGTTTAGTGCAATCGGCCATTCGTCTGCTTCAAAATTGGCATCTATCCACTGACGTCCATTATACAAGTACGCTGGACAGGCGATGATGGCACCAATCGTTTGTTCCGATTTAAAAATCGCCATATTGGCGCTGAGAGCAGTAGATTCTATACTATGGCAGTAATGAGTGTACACTGAAACTAATTAGTTCTACGTACACTCACTACTGCCATAGTAGAATCTAGTGCTCTCAGCGCCAATATGGCGATTTTCAAATCGGTACAAAAAATTGCTGTCATTTCATGACAATAGCCTGTCCAGCGTACTTGTATAATTGATGATTAAACGAACTTACCTGTAAGTGAAGTTCTATCATAATTATACGGAGCGCCTCGTTCGAAGAGATTACATTCTATATTATTTATTACATGTAGTATCGCATAGATGTCACTACTCCGGCACTATAGTTGAGACTCCTTTGCCTCATACTTTTTTTTTTTTTTTTTTGTTGAATCGGGTATCCCTAGCTTTCCTGTGAACGCCAGCGGCAACCATCGTCATTTAGTTTAGAGTGTAGTTTTTATTTTATTGATGCATTTCCAGAAGAGATTAGTAATGGGTGTAAGACAAACAGGGCGGGCTGGGTTACTAATCTCTTCGAACGAGGCGCTCCGTATAATTATGATAGAACTTCACTTACAGGTAAGTTCGTTTAATCATCAATTATACTACGCGTCTCGTTCTCGAGATTAGATTCTATATTATTTATTACATGTAGACTTTGAGAGTAATTTTATTTAGGAGGAAATGATATCAATGAAATAGATTTTTTAATCATTATTATTTATTGAAAAAACAAACAATCAATGATATAATAACGTTCTTAGCTATGGTTTAATTATTATTACAATAATTATAATAGTCAAGAAAAAACATATTTCTGTAAATAAGTTATTCATAATGATACTTCTGCTTAATCATTCGAATGATGATTGATAATAGAATTAGCTACGGATGTAGAATCACCTTGTAATATATTCCTGTGATAGAACCTGGCAAACACAGTAGAATTACCGCTCCAGCCGGCGGTATTCCGGATTGCGCTTATGTTTACACCCTGGGCGAGCGCGCGCGACGTGCTGGCGTGCCGCGTGCTGTGCGCAGTGAATATGGTCGTGTCAACACCGCACGTGCCTAGTGTGCTTTTGACCCAGCGACTAAGCGTTTGAGTACCCACGGCTTTGTGAGGTTTTTTAATGCCAATAAAGAGAGCCTCGGATTTTCTTAGTGGAGCGCTTTTGTTTATGTAACATAACAAGGTTTGTGCGGGACAGATATTCGGTTTATTATTGAAAAATGGTATAAGGAGTAAAGGTTGCTTACAACCGGGCTTTGAAGTTTTAATGATATCCGGGATCTTAATCGTAATTAGGTTAGGCGAATTATGAATATTATTAATGTTTATTTTTGATAGGGTTTGCATTCTATGAGCGGTTATAAGAGCGAGCAGTGTAATTGTTTTTTTTGGATAAGCATTCTAATGTCAGATCTTCGTTCGGATACCATTGACCTAACTGCTCTAATACACTGTTTGTATCCCAAGTAACATTATACTTGGGGAGTGGTGGCCGAAGACGGTACACGCCCTTAAGAAATCTACAAATTCTGTCGTCTTTGCCTATATACGAACCCATTATCAGCGATAAGGCTGACCTGCAAGAATTAATGGTGCCATACTGGGAACCGCTATTATATAACATAGTAAGAAAATTAATAATTGTAGGGACTGACGCTTCAAACACGTCAACTGAATTATCTATGCAAAAATTCCACCATTTTTTTAAACATACATCGTATTGGTTTATTGAATTGGGAGACAGCGAGGCAAGCATGATGTCTAAGGAAGATGTTGGCAATCTTCTTCTTAATAATGCGTCCCGGATAAGACTGCCGCCACCAGGGTAACTGACTCGTGCATTCGCCTGGTTCTGCAATAAGAGAGTATTGGACACGTTTGAGGTTGAAGCAAGGTAATTTTAGACACTACTAGTTTTTGGAAAACTGGGTACCAGGGTTGTGTAGGCCATAATGGCACTACCATAATTCCTGTTGCTTTGTCAGTAATAATTTTCCTAAGTGTTTTCAAAATTATTGAAAAAGGAGGGAAATCATAGAAAAAATAATTCGTCCATTCGATAGTAAAAGCATCATTAGCGACTGCATCGGGGTCCCTATGCCAAGATACATACATTTTACATTTTGTATTTATGCGGCTGGCAAACAAGTCGATATCTGGGATGCCAAATGATTGAGTTAACGATTGAAAAGCCCAGTCTGCTAATTGCCATTCAATGTCAGGGTGTGACTTGCGAGATTCAGCATCTGCAACTGTATTCTCAGATGACTTAATATAGGATGCTACAATGAAAATCTTGCGTCTTTCACACCACTGCCAAATTTCCCTGGTTACCCTAGTCAGATGGGGGTATTGAATACCACCCATTCGGTTTATATAAGCTATGGCTGTCGAATTGTCTATTCGCAGGAGAATTTGACAGTGGTGTAAATCCTTTGCAAAAATTTTAAGAGCTATAAAAGCAGCTAGTAATTCGAGATAATTTATGTGCTGTTTTTGCTCCTCGTTTGACCACTGGCCACTGGCAGTTTCCCCTTGGCAAGCTGCGCCCCACCCTGACATTGAAGCATCAGAGAATATTTCAATATGAAACGAGTCGTTTCTAATACAACGGTTTGACTTTTTTACATTTTCCATCCACCAATAAATGTCAGGACGTACTGTACTGGGCACATACATTACTTTCTCGTAATCGTCATCTTTATTTAAATTAAGGAACTTGCAACGTTCTAACTCCTTTGTGTAAAGAAATCCATAATCCACAGCTGGGCAAGCAGAAACAAGCAGGCCGACAATTTGAGCAAGTTTTCTCACTTTACAGTATCTAAGTTGTAAAAAGTTTTTTAATTCATTAAAAATGTGTAACCTTTTTTCTGGCGGTAGACATATTTGCAGTTTCTGTGAATCGATAATCATCCCAAGAAATTTACATTTCTTTGAGGGTATGAGCATACTTTTGTCTTCATTAATAATAAAACCGAGAGAGGATAGTAATTTTTTAGTAATGTTTATATTTTCCAAGCAACCTTGATATGAATTATTTAATAAAAACCAATCATCGAGATAAACTGTAGAAAGAAAGCCTGCAATTCGTAGTATTTTAACTATTGGTTTTAATATCTTAGTGAAGACAAAGGGTGCAGTATTAAGGCCAAACGGTAAGACGTTAAACTCATACAACTTTCCGTCATATAGGAACCTAAGATATTTTCGCGACTCCTCGTGGATTTTTATCAAAAAATAAGCGTCCTTAAGATCTAAGGTAGCCATAAAACAATTGTGGGATACAAGTTTAATGGCTGTCCTTAGGTCTTCTAGCTTAAAATGGTCGGTGTCTATAAATTTATTTAAATTTTTAAGGTTCAATATGAAACGCATCTTACCGTTCGGTTTCGGAGTTAGAAAAACACTTGAAATAAATTGATTCTCGCAAGGTTCACATTCCGAAATTGCGCCTATGTGTAATAATTCGCCTATCGCTTTTTGAAAATGATTCTTTTCGGTGGTGCTGTGAATACGTGTCGATGGCACTGAATTTTGAAAGACCGGTTTGGAAAAAGGGATTTTATATCCATTTATCCACGATAAAATCGTAGGGTCACTAGTGATAAGAGACCATTGCTCTCGGAAAAGGTGAAGTCGGCCCGCGTACTTAACTGTATCTAGTAACGGCGCCTGCCCATCGTCTGCGCCGGTGGCGGTGGCGGCGGAGGCGGCGGCGGCGGCGGACGCGGCCACTGCCTCGACGAGTGCGCGGGCGGCGGCGGGGGAGGCGGCGGGCGGAGGGCTGCAGGCTCGTAGCTCCTCCTCGATGGGCCCGGCTGCCTGTAAGCCGCACCCGGAGCTCTCCGGTTTAAATGACCTGAAGACTTAGGCCTTTTCGGTAAATTCTTGGTGGGTGGGTCGGGTTTTAGTTCACCGCCTGATTTATTTATAGATTTTGCTGTTTTAAGTGTTTCAGCTAAGGCTTCGCCGAACAAAAAAGTATCAATTTTTGTAGTGTTAAGGTGCTCTTTTAAATCTTTTTTTAAAGAGAAAAGTATAAAATTTCTACGAACGACTGAGTCGCCGTGTTGAATGTCGCATAACAGACGACTGAGATCTATTAACTTCGAAAGAGTTTCTTTATCTTTATCCTTAGAACTAATTTGTGCAGATATTATTTCAGCCAGACAGGAAATGGCGTTTGCCATTTGAGCTTGCTTGTTTTCTATATCTTTATCACGCTTAATAATATTTTCGAGCACAGCAACCTTGATTTCGGGATTAAGTTTTGGGGCCCGTATAATTGGACAATTAGCGGGGATTGGATATTTTTCAATTAGCTCCTTACGGGAATCTTTATTTAGACCTTCCGTTGTTATAAATTTAAGCCTAGAAGCCAATTGCTCGTGAATATTCTTGCCCTGCTTTTCGCCACATGAGGGGTCTTCACCCAGGATCTCAAGGATATCGGGGTCTAGCTCAACTTCAGGCTGTACAGGTGGTTGAGATTCCACAGCCACAGGTGTGTCGTGGAGGGTAGCCGATGCCACCATCGGCGGGACAACGTCAGCAGGTTGGTAAGATATATCCTCGATACCAATAACTGATGGTTTATCGTCCTCGTCGGGCGCTTCTGTAAGCCAATCACTTGCCCCAAGCTCATACGCATCTGAAAAGACAGATGGAATAATCGTTTTACGTGGGCCTAAAAATTATAAAGTATATGGTGAAACAGCCCCAGTGGCAGTTCGATTATATACTTTTTTATCGACATAAGTATGTCGTGACGGTAGGTACGTTTTAAGTAGGTAGTGCAAATATTTTTAATGAAATTTAATGTATTTTTTATTTATAAGAATATTTAAATAAATTGTATTGCATTTTAAAGCATTTTAAATAAATCATATTACTTTAAAATCGTAGTTTCTTATTTACCAACTCATTCAAATAATAATAATTAGGAAAAAAAAAAATATTTGGCAAGTTTTGTTTTGAGAAAAAAATGAAACTGCACTACCTTCAGATAACGACGGTTATCTATACATTTCAAGGTCAGGTAACAATCCCCAATGGATATAACGCCGACCGTTAATGTTGAATGCGTCAAATAAGCCCCACTGGATTATTCTGGTTGCATTCTGTACCAAGGAAAAATATTTTAAGTAAATAGTTACATACCTTTATTTTCGAGTCCATCATCGCTTGATGCAGACGAATTTCCGATGTCATGAATTTTCTTTTCTAATTTCCGCATTTTTTTCCTAATATGTTCTATTTCTTCGTCGCGAGTTCTACTAGGTTTAGTACGTTTCGGCATTGTAATGTAAAATGCTTTTTGGAACGACCGGAGTAGACGAGCACTAAAATGCGAATGACGATGGTTGCCGCTGGCGTTCACAGGAAAGCTAGGGATACCCGATTCAACAAAAAAAAAAAAAAAAAAAGTATGAGGCAAAGGAGTCTCAACTATAGTGCCGGAGTAGTGACATCTATGCGATACTACATGTAATAAATAATATAGAATCTAATCTCGAGAACGAGGCGCGTAGTATAATGGACGTCAGTGAATCTATCTCATAAAATGTGCCCTAGCTAGCACAAAAAATATCGAGTGCAAATCTAATTCATAATTATAGTACACAAATCGACTGCCGCAACGAACAGTGTCGAATCTGCAAAATCTCGATTTTCATTTTATTGCATCAATTGATAGAGTAAATAAGACACTATTAGATGTTTTTTATTAAAAAAATAATATTTAATGATATTTTGAATCGAACAATATCGAAACTTCACATTGTGAGCAACGAACATTATCGAATGAGGTAAATTCTAATAAGTAATTTTAAATTGTAATACTAATTCTAAGTCGATACAGTTCTAACACGACGGTATACATTGCAGTTTGAATATTATTCGTTGCGGCAGTCGAAATGTCAACATTTTTTAGGGAGGTAGGTACGTACGAGTAGTTAGCACTGTACAATTTTCAATACAAATATTTGTCAGTTTTACACGACTGTCCAAAAAACAGTGTTCAGGGTTCTTGTATGTTTTTTGGGTATGTGAGTTTTTATGCTTGTTACGATTCGAATTGCACTAAATGGTATCCTACTTAATATTATAAATGTGAAAGTTTGTGGGTTTGGATGTTTAGCTGTTTGGATGTTTGTTCCTCAATCACGCAAAAAATACTAAACAGATTTGGTTGAAATTTGGCACACAGATAGTAGATAGCCTAGATTAAAACATAGGATACTTTTTTATTTCGATATTCCCACGGGAACGGGAACCACGCGGGTGAACCGCGGGCGGCCGCTAGTGGTCAATATAGCAAATCATTGTCGAAAAAACTGACATTTTGCACCATTTCATTTTAGAGCAAGATTTATAATTTCCACACGGTATTGAAATTAGTATCCATGTCTAGCTTCAAAGATAACTTTAAAAACATTACAGAAAGCATTCTTTGTGTAACAAAGGGTAGTCCTTGGTCGCTGAAGAGTACTCAATAATTACTAAAGACGCATCAATGGATGTTCAGGAGCGCATGAAATGTAAAATCGGGGGCTTGGGACACTTCCCGGGGAGGTTCCGAGCTCTTTACATTTCTGCTTCCTGGCTATGAGAGGAAGCTGCTCTGGTTCTATTGTTAAGGCGGAAGTGTTTTTCAGCGAAACAAAGTTGTTACTACTAAGTTTCGCTTTGGATATGCAAAATAATTCCATACATTTAAGTCACAGTATTGCTACACCACCACAATATTTACTTGTTGTATTGTATGGTTTGTACACACCACGCATATTATGATATTTTCTTATCATGCGATTTTGTTAAATGTAACTAACGTGTAGTAAATCCATTAGTACATTTTGATTTAAATAATTATAGCTTTTGTGGTTCTCAACGTGATATAGTAATATCTGAATGTCACTTTATCACTTATACTGTTTCATAATGTTTGTAAATATAAAATTAAATTCACATGTCAATTTATGAATATAATAACAGTATCGTGTCATAATAAAGTGTCAACATAATTAAACCGCTGCTTTTGATGAATCGTACTCACACACGCTATCTTGCATGTTAAATATACATGCATGTTCAATAGGTAGCTAAGATAGGTATAGGGATAGTCTGATAAAATCATGTTGTTTTGTAAACAACCTATTATAAGTTTGACTGCTGATTTTATACAAATGGTTGACATTATTCCAGTGATTAACCTTCTACACGTAGAGACGTCATACAAGACGACTAATGTCTGAGGGGTTATATTCTACTAGCTTTTGCCCGCGACTTCGTTCGCGTGATTAAGATAGTAGTGCATTTATTTTGAAAGACACGGATACCAATATACCTAGGTATTTATCAGTAGACCTTCATTTCACACGTTCAAATCCCATAAGAATTCATGCACAAACTGAAACACTGTAGCACCCCGTAAGACGGGAATTTTCCAAAACCCTTTCTTAGTGCTCACCTACACCATGAAAGTAACCTACCCTCCAAAAATGGTATCTCTACCTTCAGCCCAATACAAATCCCCATAGAAACTGGAACACCCTACCCTGTAGCAGCCTGTAAAACGGCAATTTTCCAAAATGCTTTCTTAGTGCTCATCTACACCATGAAAGGCATCTTCCCTCCAAAAATGGTGTCTCTACCTGTAGGTATTCAGCCCTATACAAAATCCCAATACAAACTGGAACATCCTAATGCACCCTGTATAACGGGAATTTACAAAACGCTTTCTTAGTGCTCACCTAACCCATGTAAGGTATCTACTCTCCAAATAGGGTGTCTCTACTTCAACCCTATACAAATTTCTCATATAAATTTAAATAACCTGTAGCACCCTGTATAACACGAATATTCCAAAATCCTTTCTTAGTGCTCATCTACATCATAAAATGTATCTATCTACCCTTCAAAAAATGGTGTCTCTACCTTCACCCATTAGGACTCTACGCCTATCCCAACAATGAATGAATCAATCAATCAGGCAATCAATTTACAGTTTTATATGTATAGATAACGTATCCCTAGACAAGAAAATAGGCAACAGAGTTCCAAACTATCCAACTTTGCCGTCTGGGGAGATTATGGCAATATTTATTTTCGTGGAAAATTATTTATTAATATAATATGAGAAAACTACTCAGCCGCTTCAACATCGGTGAGCCGGTTGTCATTGATTCTTACTCTAGCAAATGATGTTTTTAAACGGTAGAAAGAGATAGGGTTATGGTTGTATTTAGCTCGTATTTCCGACGAGGATAGTTTTGGAAGCCAGAATACCAAGACAGATCAGTTAAGCTAGGGTTTCCAAGGAAAGGTGGTGCCGTCATATTACGGACGTAAATAGCGGCGTTGAATTTTATATATGAAAACAATACGGTGACACCGTAACGTCAGAAACCGCGCCGTATTTTTTACATATACAACGTTTTACTCTACGCCTCTAAATTACGGCCTTAATATGACGGCACCGTCATCCTAGGAAACTCTAGCTTTAGCTTTACTACAATAATTTGTAAACCTTGCAGGTTTTAGAAGTTTGTAATACGGCCTCTGGACAGAAAGACAGGACAGTACTGGCTTGCTGGCTTGTTGGCTTACTCAAACTGGCTTGGCATTTCGGCTTTCAAAAACTATCCTCTAGTATTTCAGACACTATCCACTGTAGCACTCCTCCGCCGCGAAACACCGCTGTAGGTTCCGCCATAGTTTGACAAGCGAAACAAATGCGAACAGCCTGTTCTTATGAATAGATTTTTCTCGTGCGATTCCGCCCGATCGGCTCCGACCGTTGTGATGACGTGCAAAAGCAATGACATGAAAGCGCTACGTAAATGTGATCCTTCATCGTCGATAGAAGACAACTCATAGCGGAACTATGGCGGAACTACTGCGGTACCGCTGGTACGGTTTCACGGCGGAGGTGTGTTACAGGCGTATAGACCAAAGTTAGTTTAAACGGCAAATATGTAGGTATGATGCTTTATTATAAATCAAATCCCTATACCGATCCCTTCGTCCGTGTCTATGGTCAGCCACCTCATTTCTCGATGCAATTTATCTAGTACTTCCTTGTTCTCTAACTTCACATCTCGTAGTAATTTTTCGGTTAACTGTAATAAATAAAAAAATATATACGCAACCTTTAAATTTTGCAGTTCACGGATAAATAGGATTTCTTAATATTTTGTCTCATATATAGGGAAACAAATATATTATTGGTTCAATGCAATTTTACTTTCTTTCAAGAGTAAATTGCTTTTAACGAAAGTAAATTGCATTGAACCAAGAAAATATTTGTTTCCCTATATTATGAGACACAAAATATCTTGAAGAATTTTTTCTTGATTTAAGAAATCCTTTTTTTCTGTGTTGGCTTAAAAATTATTCTTACTTCTTAAAAAAAAATTTACTTAATATTAATAACAAATGATCAAAAAAGTAATATTTATCTTGAAACATAAATATTCATTAATAATTTTGATTAGAAGGAGTTATTACTAACATAAAATACACTGTGCACTGTATGCCTACCCGGAGATTGAAAAATCCGAGTTCACAAACGACAGACTATGCGAACGCACTGCGTTTAAATAAAGCTGTATGATTGGTTTACATTTAAACCAATATGATTGTATGTATAATTGGTTGGTATGTATTAAGTATGATTGGTTCGTGGCGCTACGAACCAATCACACTTAATGCATAAAACAAACGAGTGAGGACCTCATAGTAATGTTTATGAATATAGGCAACTCCACCGATGATATATGGAAAGACGGAGCACACACCGCTACGCATCACTCTGCGTTAACAAACTTTAATGAAAAAGATCACGCATGCGTATATTCTGTGTATTGTATCGCGCGTGTTATGTATAAGTACAAAAAACTAGGCACTTTATACAGCGAACTAAAATCTATGGAAGTGTAATGCAAACAAATATTATATTGCTTAAAAAATAGTACCACGGCGCACGGGGACAAAAAATTACAACCCAGCCAGCCTTAGTCGGGCGAGCCACACGTTCGGTTACTGACGTTAGTGTTGTATTGTAAAGAAAAGAAAGAAAGAAGAAAATTACGTCCTGTGTAGTCAAATGCTGTAGTGTAAAAGACGCTAAGAAGGCAGGTAAAAGATGCAGAAATAACGTATCTTACTTTTTTGTTTAAGTATTAAAATATAATGTATGAGTATACAAATTATGGTCGCTAATAAACAAATAGTGTTCAAACGCTTTAATTTGTGCTGCATAATTGGATGCCAGCATTTTTAGCTCCATCCACTTAGTTATTTTTTGGGCGGAATGCTTGTTCCATACTTTTTAGTTCGCTGATTTTACCACAAAATAAATAATGACTTTACATACAATTTCAAATTCTCCTCAGCATCACGTTGCGATGTGTGATCCGCCTTAGGCCAGATACATGCTTGCAACTTGACCACGTTGTTGATATTACGATAAATGCACGGATTCTGTAAGGATATTTCTCACAATTTGGGTATGCTAGTTGAGATAAACCGTTAAGAACCCATGGTACTTAGGGCATACGAATGTCCGAAAGCAAGGAAACGTAGCTTAGTCACGTCACTACAATTTCTTGGTGTAGTGTAGATAAATACGTCTTGAATGGCTGAATTTCAAACCATGTGCGATTTTTGGTGCGCGTATCACAAATGTTAGGCGTGAAATACATAGAAGCGACGTAAGGTGCGGATATGGCGCAGATATAGACCATGTCAAGAATGAAAAAAATCATATTGCTTATTGAGAACTGATGTTTTCTGACTAATTCGACCCCGCTGAATCAAAAAATGGCCGCCATCTTTCTTTTCAGCGTATTTTCTTTCGTTCATTATTTTTCAATTCAGCGGGGTCAAATTGATAAGAAAACATTGGTTACTAAAAACTAATATAATTTGCTTCTAAACTCATAACGGCATTTTTTGACTTGTCTATACGATACGGCAGCGATATCTGCGCCACGTCGCTCGTCGGACGCGATGCGGCGCCATACGAAAAGCACGTGTCGCTTGGTACAGTACGCATAAAAACCTCAAAACTCGGTACTTTATTCTTTATTACTTTTGATGACATTATTTTGAAGTAGGATTTCTATAAACAACTAATAATACATCACTAGGTATAAAGTACAATGCAGCTTTGCAAATTATCGTTTGGATTCTAAAGTACAGTTCATAAAATAGCTATGGAGGCGGTAGTTATAGTACATTGGATATTTCTAACCAGTCGTAACAATAAAATTATTTAATAACTTAAACCATTGTTGCCGTAACTGGAATGCTTTAATAATATTTGTAATTCATTTTTCGAAACAAATCAGCGTGTACATCTGTACACATTTCCTACAAAATTTTCCTTTTATTGTTAAACTGTTTTTTCTTGTAGGCTAGACCCAATGATGAGCTTAAATTCCAATTTACTATATTTAATGAGAGTAAGAAAGAAGATCTATTGGTGGTATTCATACAAATACCCACCAACAAGCTCAACTTTGTGATGAACAACCACGGCTTAGGGATCGGCTGTGAACCACAAGTCTTGAAACCGAGTAAGATAACAGAAATATTTATATATTATCTAATTTACTTGATTAGATTACATGTTCTTTATATTTTCTTTAATACCTACGAGATGATTAGGAGCTTAATCAAATCAACCATTATAATTAAAATTAAATAAACCATAGTTGAGAAATATGAAACAATATTGTGACCGTATCGCCGCCGTATCCGAGCCGCGTCGCTTCTGCATATTTCATGTCGCATCCGTCTCGCGTCTGCATCGTATCGTCGCCGTATGTGCGCCTTATCTCCGCCGAATCTCTTCTGTGTATTTCACACCTAATGATAAATCTATTCTTTGGTTATGTTTTATTTTAATTAATAAAAAAACTATGATCTGGGGAAGGTAAGGGAAGGTGGTATCAAAATATGAAAAACTTTGACTAAACTTTCTTTGAGGATCATAGGTAAGGGACGGTCCCTTACCTATGATCCTCATGTTGTTAACCATATGTTGTTTAGTTTAAGCAACACTACCACCTGTTTAAGTATTATCAGATCATTAGGTGCCACCTTATATTTCTGGACCTGAGAGTCATAACACTGTAAGTCCATTTTTTTTGTGTTTTCTGCTTCTTAAGCCAATGTATATAATTTGGCGTCGTCTATCCAGGCATAAAACGATAAGTTCTAAAAGTCAGTTAAAACACTGAATTTTATAATTGTATATCAATGTAAGAAACAGTTACGGCTTTGATGCATAGTATTGCAAATGACTTACAATAAAATACTCTGAAATCTATAAGATGCATTTTATTGTATGTGTCTTCACATTCTTACGTTGCCAAGGCGTTAATAATATATTTTTTATTTATTTAATAAAATAACTATTCTAGATTAAAAATTGACCCATTTTGAGATCAACTTTTTGGTTTTTCTTGGTTAAATTTAAAGTAAGAAAAAAACTCCGGTACATACGGTGTTATGCTTCGAAAAGTTAATACAACCAATTGAAGTTACATTATAACATAAAATTAAACTTTATCATCCTTACTAATATTATAAATGCGAAAGTCCGTTTGTTTGTTTGTTTATTTGTTTGTTTGTTACGCCTTCACGTCTTAACTACTGAACCAATCATCATGAAATTTTGCATACACGTTGTCAGGGGTTCAGAAAAGGACATAGGGTACCTTTCATCCCGAAAAACGGGACTGTTCCCGAGGGATAGCAAAAGAACTTTCCACGCAGACGAAGTCGCGGGCGGCAGCTAGTATGTCTATAAAACTTTTAAGAAAGTAGTATCAATTGTTTTAAAAAATATATTATAAAAGATCAATAAATTAACTTTTTAAATGAAAATGAATGTCTTTTCATTATAAATTTTGACTATGTTAACCTTCAGAAATAGTTATCTGTTTCTTGGAAAATGAACTAGAAGAAATATTGTTTTTTCAAAAATAAGTTAATTTATCTTTTTTTTTTATAATATTGACTTATTTTTATAAACAATTAATTATAATTTCTTAAAAGTTTTATAGATATTATAATACAGTTTTATAATGTAACTTGTCTTAGTTGCAATAACTTTCCGACATATAACACTGTATGTAACGGAGTTTTTTTTTAATTACTTCAAATTTAACCAAGAAAAACCAAAAAGTCAATATCAAAGTGCACTAATTCTAAATCTAGAATAGTTTTTTTGTTAAGTAAATATGTTAAAAACACCTTTGGTTTTAATCGCTATTCAGGGATAAAGTCCATACACCATCAATTTTATCACAAAATCGACTCTACTGTAAAATTGTGCTTTTGGCACTTACATCTAGATGCCTCTCAGGTCCAGATTTGGTGTCTCAAAAATTACCTCATATCGCCGATCTTCCCGAATATCCATAGTTCTTCTATATCTCAAGGAGAGTTTTGCCGAATTGTCGGCTCTTCTACTAGCCCTATACAAAGGTAGACTATCCCTTCTCCTCAAATTACCAATAATGAAGTGACCCGCTTCGTAACTATCCGGCCAAATGCAAAAAATACAAAGAAAATGTACAAAAATTGAAAACAAAAACATTTCGTAACATTTTTTAAATGTTAAATAAAAAGCATAAATTCTGTTTTCTTCTGCAATATTTTAAAATGTTTATATAGGCTGTATCTAAAGAATTTATTACTACATATTTCATATTGGTAACGTAAAAAAACGACAAAAAAATTCACAGATTTCGCAGTTCCCGCAAGAATCGGAGCATTAAAAATGAATACAGAAATTTACGAAAAAACTAAATAAAATCAAAAGCAAAATCTTATACTTTTTCTAAGGTACACTAGGTACCTTTTTATTTTTACGATCGATTGTGACACTCGGCTGCGCCTCGTGTCAAAAAAGTTCCCCTGACTGCTTCGACGCGACTGAGATATTATTAACCGATTCACAAAAATCAACTAATGCACTTCTCGTCTGCTTCCGCATCTTTCAATACCTTTACCATGACGATCGGTCAATAATCATAGAAGCTACATAACTTTTTATGTACGGAAACACCCGTTTTTCTAGAATTCCAAATCTAAAGGGACCCCCTACAGGTCACAATTACTTACCGATTTTAAAAATTATTTTGCCATTTGGTAGTTAAACTAATACCCTAGGGCCCTTTTTTCATTTTTTCTTAAGTCAGTTTTTTTCCGAAATATTTACAATTTAGTAAACAAACACCCCCCAAAAAACCCGGAATTTTTGGAATTTTGAAAAATTTCAAAAAAGTTACCAGTAGATTTTTAAAATTCAAACGTTCACACGTGTCTCGTTAAATTCCTCAACTTTTGGTACTATTTTCATCTCGATCCTCTCATAATCCTGGGAGATATGGTCAAAAATACGTCTCAGGCGATTTGCATCTGATAACCATTTTCAATGGTAAAAAACAAAATTATTTATTTAGTCTAGCCTGTTACAAGCACGTGAATGTCATAAAAGCTACGCCATCAGTTTGCAAACCCTATGCTGGAGACCTTGTTACGAGAAGAACCGGTAAAAAACTGGTCAAGGGCTGCTTTTTTCTTTCTGTATATTTCATTTCGGGAGCTATGTACAAAATATTTACCGTGTTATTCATAAAAACGCTTAAAGAAACTATTTTAGTTAAAATATGTTTTGTCTTCTTCTTTACAACTCAACTCAAAGTGTGAAATAAAAAGACAAAACCTATTTTTTACCAAAATAGGTTAATTAGGTGTTTGATTTTTTAATGAAAAACACCGTTGGGATTTTACCAAACAAAAGGTTTTTTGAGGAGTTCGGTGGCGCAGTGGCTTAGCGCCTGGCCCAGCGATTGCGGAAGTTAAGCAACGTTCGCAAGGGTCGGTCATGGGATGGGTGACCAAAAAATTATTATCTCGAGCTCCTCCGTGCTTCGGAAGGCACGTTAAGCCGTTGGTCCCGGCTGCATTTTGCAGTCGTGAACACCCACCAATCCGCATTGGGCCCGCGTGGTGGGTTATGGCCCATCCTCCTTACCACCCATAAGGAAGGCCTGTGCCCCAGCAGTGGGACATCAAAAATGGCTGATGGACAAATGTTTTCAGCAATAGGATAAACAAACCAGTTTTTCAAAATTCCATATCAAATAATTTTCAGGCAACCAAAGTTTCAAAACGAATGACATTGTGACGTGTTACGTTTGGTTTTCATTCATCTTTTGGGATCAAGGATGGGAATGGAACTGAAAAATTCTTCAAAAAATATTGTGTTTCAATGTAGTTGAGGGCTATTGCGTTGGCTCAAAATAGAATTCTGGAATCTGCAAAATGCAAATGGAATCGGAATTTTACGGTTGACATACGCATGCTTTATCTGACACCCTGTACATGAAAATGGTATAAAATTTTATGGCTCATTTTTAATATCGACTCCAGACCGAAACTATTTATAGGCGGATAAAATTGAATGAAATGAGATCGGACTATTGAAGAGTGAAAATATTAAAGACGTCCTTCATGGTATTTTCTGTGAAGCCTACGCATATTATGCGTACCTAGAAATTTGGGACCTTATTCGGGACGAGATCCATAAAAATATTCAAAAATATTATTAAGTTAAATACAAAGATTTAAATAGGTACTTCACAGCCATTTTTAGTGTCCTCACTGCTGGGGCACGGCCTTCCTTATAGATGGATAGGGAGGATGGGCCATTACCCACCACGCAGGCCCAATGTGGATTGGTGGGTGCTAAAAATCCTAAATGCAGCCGGGACCTATGGCTTCACATACCTTCAGAATCACGGAGGCGGTCGAGATAATTTTTGGTCACCCATCCCATGATAGACCCTTGCGAAAGTTGCTTAAACTCCGCAATCACTGGGCCAGGCACTATTCCACTGCGCCACTGAGCTTCTCAGATACGTAAAAGATATAAAATCGAAAGTAGCTATCACTACGTTGTTTACTTAGTTGTTTCAACAAACTATAATTTATTTTATTTTAATTCTTAAAACTTAGACAAATCCACGCAAAATAGTTTCCGTGCCATCTCGCAAGTAACTGGGCTCTCAAGTCAAAAGCCCGCATCAGAATGCAACGAGTATGATCAGAAAGAAAAAGAAAGAAAGAAAGAAGAAAGATTAATAATTATAATACTTCAATTTTATTATTTTATTAATTCATTATTACACTCTTTAACCTATATCTAATACTTACATAGTCCTGCAAAACTGTCTACACAGTTGCCTGTCCATTCTGTAACCAAACTCGAACCTCACTTCGAATCTCACTTCTCTGCATGGAAATTTTAAATCATAAATCAGATATGGGAATTTTAAATGATAAATAATTTATAATATTCAGCTGTTTCTTGAATCACAAAAGATTTTATATAGCTCGGTAGCTACCTCAAATCTCTTGTAAGTATCGGTAAAATAAAAATAAAATAAAAAAAAGTCATCATGCCTATTTGGCATGATGACTATTTTTCTTATTTTATGTTACATACATTACTTCTCAAAAAAATAAATATTAGTGAAATAATTATTTCGCTAGCATGAAGACTGCCCGAGATATCACGGTTTGAAATGCACAAAATTGGACTCACCCGAAAACGTTCCATACTAACGGCTACTCAGTTATGACGTCACGCTTGAGAAGTTTGTATGCAACCCGTAGTCAATTTGTTCGGCAGCTATACTAAATATTGTGTTTATCAAAATGGTTTCTTAGACTTTGCTATAAATTTTATGGACTAATTAAAGGTATTATTTATTTTAATAAATTTTATACTTTTTAAATGGACCTGGCTGCCCAACTTTGAACGGTCATAAAACAAATAATACGCAATATTTAAAATCAAGAGGTATAATGTATACAAGTTACTCTAAAAGTTTAATATGTTTACGATTTTTATTAGTAGTTCGTTATTTTATTCATTAGTCATCATCCCTTATAACAAATTCACGCTAAGTGAAGTGAGGTTCGAAGTGAGTTGCGACTTTGATTACAAAATCGACGGGCAGGATTTTTATTTTATTTTATTGTATAGGATCAGTGTGCCTCGAACTTTAACACACGATACTTGTGGTGGGCCCTGTTTCACAAAGTTCGATTAAGTTATAATCAATAACTTGACGAGTCATATAAATACCGCTTCATTTCATAAATAATCCAGAATTTAGTGCCCAATCATAGATTGTGAAACAGATACTTACATACCTACATACACCTAATACATTTATCAGTTTATGCAGTCTTTAACGTATCAAAGAGATTTTGTCGTAACATTTTTCAAAAATTTTGTTTACATGGTTCCCGTCGTATATGATCGGAATCACTATTTTCATTTATTTAAACAATACCAAAAGGCAAATGAGTCAAGCACCGCTGAACCTCCGCTCTGTTATTATCGCTGAATTACTAAGGTTTCATGGAAATGACCACTCACTTTGTTGCCACCAGTTCAACTAGAATTGGTTCTGCACACTCTATTTAGCCTTTAGTTTCATTCAAACTACAGGATGTGCTCTGTTATTTGCCAAAGTTTGTGAGTACCGTTAAAACCGTTATGAAATGGTCACTGGTCCGTTACAATAGAGTACGTAATGGAAAGAGAACTTACCAAATAAATATTAGAGACAACCAATGGAATACCTAATAGAAAGAGAACTTAACTTTACAGACAACAACACAAACATTGCTCCGATTCCAAAGTAGCTAAAGCACTTGTGTATGGAAATAAGAGACAAAACTACAGGTGAATTTTCTCCAAGAAACATAGGTCGCACAGCGAATTTTACTTTTTGCCTTTTCATAGTCGAACAGCTGCTGACCTGATTTTGTATGGGAGTATGATTTTTTTTTCGGTTTTCGACCTGTTCCTTGGAGAAAGTTGTTCATCAGCTTAAGCAACACTATTACCTGTTTCAGTATTGTTATAATTTTGTTCTATGCAAATAAGTACCCCTCAAAAAAAAAATATTTTTTATTGCATAGTTTTTAAATGCTAACATTTACAAAAACGGGACCAATTCATCTCACGATTAATTTCTTACTTTACCAAAATATTAATAGTATGTTGTTTATAAATAATAAATCGTTTTTTTTGTCCAAAAGGTACCCTAATAGCTAACACGCAAACAAATAAGGGATCCATTAACGATACCTAGTTCAATGATATTTGTTACAATCGACAAGCCTCATGTTAAATGTGTACACACGGAAATTATGGGACCAAAGCAATTTAAAAAGAATTTCTCCTTATGGATACCGACAAAAAGTAAGTACAATGCAATTAATTTAACAATGTACAAGTGAAGTGACTAACTTCAGAGCGCTTGCGGTACAAAACGACGTATCTTAATACGTGCAAAATTTCTCTTTGCCATACATTTTTGAGTGAAGTTGCAGCGGTTCACTATCTGTTGTCAATATTTTAATCGCCTTTATAATAATAATAATATCGTTTTTACCATCGCCACTCAAAAAAGTGCGTTTAATTCAACGAAAAGAGTGAATAATAAGCGATTTTATTCACCGAGTGAATAAAAATAATTTGAATTTGGATCAAGCGCGCATCATGAATTAGGAGAAAAAAAATGCTGAAAGTACGTACGTACTGGCTGCTACGGAGCTATTCCATAAAGAAAAAAAAATTAAACGAAAAAAAATATCCCGCCAAATTTAACTAGGTTATTTTTAGTGTCTTATCCTTGGGTTCTTTTCTATCTATTATATAGAGGGAGATTAAATGTTCAGTCTTGCGTCAGTCCATTCCATCAGTCTCTTACGATTTTCAGTCTGCAAAAATTCAAAGTCTATACAGACTGATGAAATGGACTGATGCCAGACTGATCATGTAATCTCTCTCTTAGCGTGGTTGTTTTATGTCATTGGAAAACTTCTAATTTCACTATTTTCTATGTTTAAATATTAGCGATTACCTCAAGATTACCTCAATAATAAAATGTGATAACTATAAAGAGGCACTATACGACTATATGACGAGAGGAACTATACGACGGCACAGTGGTTTAGCGCCTGGCTCAGCAATTGTGGAAGTAAAGCAACTTTCGCAGGGGTCGGTCATGGGATGGGTGACCAAAAATGTATTATCTCGAGCTCCTCCGTGCTTCGGAAGGCAGCACGTTAAGCCGTTGGTCCCGGCTGCATTTGCAGTCGTTAACACCCATCAATCCGCATTGGGCCCGCGTGGTGGGTTATGGCCCATCCTCCCACCCATAAGGAAGGCCTGTGCCCCAGCAGTGGGGACATTAAAAATGGCTGATGGTCAACTATAAATACATACTATGAGTATTGCTAGGCATTTGTTTTCTCGCAGTCGATGGTTAAAAGTAGAGTACACAACTCGTGAAAAAAAAAATTCATCTCGGTCCTTTGTATCCCTCGTTTCGCTCAGGATTCTACTTTTGAATCCCTCGCTACGCTCGGAATTCAACTCTAGAATCCTTCGCTACTCTCGGGATCCAACTTAGTCCCTCGAACTAAATTTCCTTTTTAATCACTTGTTGTATAATCTACTATTACATGATGTAGGTATGTAACTTTATATTTAGTAAGTATTTATTAATTGAACAAAGAAGAAATTTGACCTTGTTTTTTCTTTTGCATGTAAAAAATAAGCTCAATTAAGATTATCGCTTATCGCATAATACTATTATAATAATGTCTCTATATTTGTTATTCAGTCGCTTCAGAATAATAATACCATGTTTTTACATGCTTTGAGTAGTTTTGCGACTAAAAGTTTGTTGTGATCCATATAATTAGCTTATTATTAACTAGTTTTCATCCACGACTTCATCTAAGTGGACATTCGGAAAATCGGGATAAAATGTATCTCATATTTTGATCCATCCATAACTATCTGTATGCCAATCCAAATCCGTTCAGCCGTTTTTGCATGATTAAGCTTCTTTAAACCTGTATATCAATTGTATTTTGGTAACGGTATACAAATTCTGATTGTAAATATTTTTGCATCTTATTAAGCTGTTAACTTAAAAAAACTAGTTAAAAGAACATGTCTAACGGCCAGAATTAATAAATCAATCCCCATAGGCCTGATCTAGATCAAGGGTGGTCAACAAGTCGATCGCGATCGACCAGTCGATCTCTGGAGACAGTGCAGTCGATCGCCAGACAGAGACATAACAAAAACTGCTTTGCTAGTGGTAGCAAAGCAAGTAGCAACCAAACGGTGCCGGAGGTGGGTGCCTCGGTTTTGTAGTAAAAATTACCCCTAAAATGAAAATGCTTTAAGTCGATCTCAATAGGCCAGGAAAATTTAAGAAGATCGCAGCTCTAGACAAGTTGGCCACCCCTGATCTAGATTAATTTGCTAGGCAACACCTAGGCAACTAATGTCGAACATTATTATTAAACGTTGCATAGCGACTAATATGGATTTCTATTTCAATCTGTGGATTTATTATTTTCTAATTATGACTGTAAGTGGTGTGTTGTGTAACTATCTCTATTTTGTAAATGTAAGACAGTTAAAACACAGCTTTATCACGGTACATACTGCTTTGGAATTAATGAGTTTACCTAACATTTGA
The DNA here is from genome assembly GCA_928269145.1 of Agriphila tristella. Taxonomy (NCBI): domain Eukaryota; kingdom Metazoa; phylum Arthropoda; class Insecta; order Lepidoptera; family Crambidae; genus Agriphila; species Agriphila tristella. The sequence goes on from OV743429.1 coordinate 55,226,940, forward strand.
CTAGGGTACGAGGAAAGTTCACAAAGTTTTAGAAGTTAATAAACAGCTGACAATGTCAGATTTGAGGTTTGGGTTAAGCCAAACTTTTAGTTATCCCTAGGTAGTGGTAAAATATTGCTACAATCAAAAACTGGTAAGGTATATCTCACATTTTCAATTTTTTTACTTTTTGTAAGTATTGCAGCTGTGAGAAAGAGTCTAAAAGTTTTAAATTGTCTGAAAATGATGTTCTTTATTTTTCAGAAAATAAAATTCATGTTTCAAAATCAAAGCCCGTGAAAAAGAAGATATCGACATTTCAAATATCTTTGCGAGTGACTTTGATTATTGGACAACTGTTTTCTCTTTTACCTGTATTAGGTATATCGAACAGTAATGAAGCGAATGTAAGGTTTGTATGTATGTGTTTTATTACATAAGGGGGTGATAATAAGCACTGGCAGCAAAATACTTGTAGAGAACCTCTTTTGAAAAATTCTAATATCTTTGCAGGTAACCAATACAAACTTATGTGAGGAGTACCTATTTCACCCCATATAATAATTTTTGTTGACAGTTTAACCCCATTAAGAGTATATTGTTGGTGGTATATTGAGACCGCTTGCCATCCGCTTGTTGCTTATAATTAAAAATAGCTCTTGTTAATGCAAACGCTTGAGAATTTGGTCTTAAAGTTTAATTTTAACACCCAAATAGGCCAAAATAAGAAAGACGGAGAAAATGTCTATCTCATTCGCCTTTTTATGTCCAGATGCTCTGATGTAACAAAAACTTTTTTCATTTTTACAGGTTTACTATTAAATCTTGGAAATGCATCTATTCATTTCTGTCACTTTGTGGACAGATCTTTATGACAATTTTGTGTGTCAAAAAACTCTTCACATCTGTGACTTCTTTGAATAGTACCTGTAAGTAGTATTGTTTCGCCCCAAAGTTTCGAAGACGATGATGACCTCGCTGAAAATCGCACAATATAATAATGAATCTAGACTTGCATAACTTTCAAATTCTAAGTATCACACTTTTATTTTCATACAACAAGATAACAAATATGTACATAAAATGTTTACAATTTAAAAATCTTACAAATAATACACCTCCTCAGAGCATCCCCACGAGGCATGGTGCCCAGAAAGCTGGCAACATTTACCCTTCAAATGGCGAGGCTTAACCTCTGAGCCAAAAAGTTGCCAGCCCTGCGGTCACCGGTGGCCTTGCAGAGACGTCTGGAGAGTTCCTTTATAAAATATTGTTTCTTATGCCTTTCCTCGTCCACATAGTAGTAGGTATATCTTGCGTTCTTCCTCACTCTTGAATTTCCGCGTCACTCTTCTGATTTCTTCTCCTCTTCCTTTTCTGTTGATGCAGTCTGTCTTTGGAACTCTCTACCAGAAGGTATCAGAAAGGCTCAAACTCTTCGATCCTTTCGCAATCAAGTCAGAAGTCATTTCCTTTCTTCTAATCCTTACTAATTATACTTATTATTTTCTTTTCCTTTTTCTTGGATTTTTATTTTTATTTATTTTATTTTATGTATGTATACTTAGACCGTCCACTAAATAGTTGCACCCACTCCCTGACTGTCCTGTATCTTATGTCTCTCTCTCCCAAGATTGCCTGAAAGAGATTGCTGTCCTAGCAATAAGGCCGCCTATTTATTGTGTACTTTCTTCTTTCTTCTGATTCTTTGTTTGTAATGCCTTTTCGTGTGCAATAAAGAATATTATTATTATTATAAAGGACTTGGCCTCAAAAAACTTAACTTGCATTGACTTCACTGTTAAAAGTGAGTTTTTCGTCTACAGCGCCAGTAATATTCTACGGAACCACTTGCATCACGATGCTGATGTTCTTTCAAGTGGCCCGTTCTTGGCCAGGTCTGATGCAGCATATCGCACAAACTGAACAACTGGATCCGAGCTTCGACAGATCATTAACAAAAAAGTGCAATATTACTTGCATTATTGTGCTTTCGTTGGCTTTATGTAAGTTGTCTTCTGAAATTCTGTTAGATTTTTTTGTTGGAGAGTCAAATTTTCATAAAATTAAAAGAAAGAATAGATGTCATACTATCAACTGAACAGGTAAGGTGGAAACACTACAACTGGGTGTTGAGTACAAGTGAATGTGAATATCTGTCCACAAACTCGTTTTCTCTCTTTCACTTGCATTGACTTCTTGTATATCCGATAATTTTCATTATCGAGAACAGTTTGCATACTCGTGCTCAGCACTCTTAGGATGATCTCGGCAAGTCGCTGGATACAGGGCAACAATGAGCATTGGAGCCCTTGACAAGTTTCTTAGTAGCTTCATTGGGATTTACAAATGCTTGTAACAGCCTATACTGAATAAATGACTTTGAATTTGAGTATTGGGGATCTTGTAAGCAGGTACCGATCTTTCGGAGTTGTGGGAATGACTTTACTAGGCACAACGGGATAGTGTGGTGCATAAAGTCACGCCTTCATCTCACCTGATGTTAAGTGACGATAAGGCCTTCTATGTTATGGCGTATGGTTAAATTCTTGTTATGGCGTCCAGACTTAGGTAAGATGGTAGTAGCTAGCCAAGCGGACGTGAAATAAGCCCTACCATCAACCAAACCGAGTACATATTGTACCCCCCCTGGGAGTTGAACCCGGGACCCCTGGCGTCTTACACGGGTGGGCGAACCACTAGACCATAGAGGCAGTTAAAGATGATAGTAATGTCTAACAAATTATACATAGGTAAATGCATTGTATTTTTTTTTGCAGTAGAACACATCTTATCTCTGCTGTCTGCTTTTGCTGGGGCAAAAGTGTGTCAAGCCGAAAAAGAAGTATATCAAGGTTTTGTTACACACTTTTACTCGTGGGTGTTCAGCGTTTTACCGTACTCAGCTTTTCTGGGTGCTTTAACTCAGGTATCTTAAACTTAATAATTGTATCATAACTTATTCCGATTATTCACTGAATTATCAACGAGGCACGAATGTTTGTGAGCTTAGCAGAAATTTTTTATAGTTTTTTAAAATAGTTCTGGCGTTTTTAAAAATGCAAAATTCTGTAAATGATCGGCTACGGGAAGTTCGCAGATCATTATGTCAATCGACTTTTTAGGTAAAAACGCCAGAACTATCTTTAAAAAGTATCAGGAGGAAGTGTTATTAAATTACAAACTGGGACAGAATGTACCGTGGGTATCTTTTCCAGAATACATAAACGTATTACAAGGTGTAATCTTATTTTCCCAGTTCCTGCACTTCCAGTCAACCTTCATATGGAACTTCTCGGATCTGTTCGTGATATGCATGAGTTACTACCTCACCTCACGTCTTCAGCATATAAATGGGAAGCTCTTGGCAGCACAGGGAAAGGTACAGTCAACTATCCCATTAACTTCACATTTTGACAACAAATTCGCTTGCAATGATGGCACTAGCTAAAAGTTCGTCTTCGCCTTCCTTCGTTGTTTTTTCGCCTCATGATCGAGCAATGACATCAAAGGATATCATCCACGTTTCATACATTTTTCGTCCAAATATGAAAGTGCCGGCCAAAACGCAAAAGTGCTTTTTTCTGATAGATCTTGTCCATCTAAGCATTTTTTATTACATTTGTGCCAAAATGTATGAAAAAAACAGACTTTTTGAACTAATTTAAAATCGAGTATAGCGGTGCTACAGCTTCGATGCCATAATAAGAAAGGCTTAGGTGGACAAAATCTATCAAAATAAATAAATCTTTTTGGCTGGCACTTTCACGTTTGGACCAAAATGGATGATGTCCTTTGATTTTATTAACCGACTTCAAAAAAAGGAGGAGGTTCTCAGTTCGCCTGAATTTTTTTTACTATTTTTTTTATGTTTGTTACCTCATAACTTTGTCAATCAAAAACCGATTTTAATAATTCTTTTTTCGTTTGAAAGTATATTATTACAGATTGGTCCCATTGTCATAAGATCACGATCTAATGATGGGATCCTGGAGAAATCAAGGGAACTCTTTAAATAATACAGGCACACCTATAGCGATTTTGGTATTTTCTTAAGGTACTCGTGCATTTGCTTTCGAAAAGTACCATTTTGGTAAAGTGGAACTGATGATGAGGACCATAGATGATCATCGGAACTATTCAATAGGTACTAAGTATTTCACTGGTGCGATACGATTACTTTAATATGGTTGGTAGGCTATTTATGTTCGTTATAAAGCATATGGTGGAGTGGAGCTGATAGTGAAGTACCAGGAGAACTCCTCAACAATTAACGGCCCTGCGTCGGGAAAAACAGTAATTTGTAAAGGGTGATGAGCCATTGACATACGACTATTATAAATTAGATAATATCGTCTTTGGTGAAGTGGAACTGATGATGAAGACCATAGATGATCATCGGAACTATTCAATACAATAGGTACTAAGTATTTCACTGGTGCTATACGATTACTTTGATATGGTTGCTAGGCTATTTATATTCGTCATAATGCATATGGTGAAGTGGAGCTGAAAGTGAAGTGCCAGGAGAACTCCTCAACAATAAATGCCCCTGCGTCGGGAAAAGCCGTATTTTGTAAAAGGTGATGAGCAGCATGAGATGACCTAATACAGAAGCTACTTACTTACACTAAAAATAAAAAAATAAAAATGTTTTAAAAACAAAAAACCGTCTTCAAAAACCTCAAAATAAAAACAAAAAATCTTCAAAATTAAATACCTCTAAAAAGCAAGAAATAATATTAAAATCACTAGATATGCATTTATCATTGTAATAAAATACGTCTCATGAAGTCGGGTGGGGCTTTTAGAATAAAAAAAGAAGTTGGCCTTCAGCCCCACCCGACTTCATGAGACGTATTTTATAACAATGATAAATGCGTATCTAGTGATTTTAATATTATTTCTTGCTTTTTAGAGGTATAATTTTGAAGATTTTTTGTTTTTATTTTGAGGTTTTTGAAGAAGGTTTTTTATTACAAAAGAAGCTTTTGTAATATAATTTTTATGACTTGAAAATGCAAGACAGACGAGACCACTGGAATTAGAAATTAAACTTAATGTGTGCAGCCCATGGTTGAATGTACCCTCCTCCTGGGATCGAACTTGGGACCCCTGCATCTTAGACGTGTGGGTGAACCAGTAGCAGTAGACCACAGAGGTGGTTAATTTTTAACGTGAGCCCTGCACCGCTTGCATTGAAAAGCATACGTTCAATTATTTATGAACCGCTTATTGTTGACAGTACTTACCAGAAATATTTTGGAAGACCATGCGTGAGGACTACTGCCGAGCCACGCAGTTGGTGCGAAAAGTGGACGAGGTGATCAGCGGAATCGTGTTCATATCATTCGCTAATAACCTGTTCTTCATCTGTCTGCAACTCTTCAATACATTGGAGTAAGTATAGCCAATAATAAAAGGCTCAACTTTCTATGCGCATTGATTTTACAACACGTTGAGGATACCATCCAACGCCGTAAATGGAAATGGGTAGGACATAGGTCGCATGAGTACCGAGAGATGGACCAGGAAGTAACTGGAGTGGAAGCTAAGGCAAACTATGCGAGGTAGAAGTCGTCAACCTGAAAGGTGGGTCAATGACCTAAGGAGTCATGCTGGTAACAACTGGCTCCAGCCTGCCTGGCATGACCGATTTATATCGCGTGATATAGCATTTTATCGACACTCAACTGTCAAATTCCTTTGTCTTTTTGACAGTTAAACGCGATAAAACGCTATATCACGCGATATAAATCGGTCATGCTAGGCAGGCAGATAGGTGGCACATATCTTTATCTAGATAGATAGGGTCTTGATCTGCACGACGCAGACATGTTGTGTTGTCTGTTGTCAGAACAGATTTAATTTTGTGTCGCAGGTGCTTTCAGTTTTTCGTACGCAGCTCTCAGCACGTCATAACAAAACTGCTCTGTTTTAAAGTTTTCGTAATTAACAAAATTGTCACATTTCGACTATCGCATCTACCTTTGAGAGTACGTTTTGAAGCTATACATGTTCCTTGAGTTTTACTAAAACATACCCAATTAAAAGCCTATGTCTATCCATAACAAAAACAATTGCCTGTGCCATTAAAAAGGGGAAAACGGGCAATGTTTGTTTTACAACTGTCGTGCCTCAAATCTGTGTCATTCATCTGTCACTCGCAAGCCGAGCCTCCTGTAGGAAACAAATGAATTTGTGTGAGGTTTTCATTTTCTATTTTTTTTCGCCTATCTGTCCATTTTGTTTTCACTAAATTAAAATTATTATCAAAAAGCCGCAAAAACATAACGAATTTCTTATAAAACTACGTGTTAACGAGTGGGATGTGACGTCATGGGATGAATACGAAATAACTTATAATAATATATTATGTTGTTACTCTTATATAAGTAAAGTAGCTGTTATAAAAAGTTTGTAATATATATTTTTTATGTATTTAATAACAATAAATTAACCCGTAATAAACGAATATATATGTCTGTGAGCTCAATGTTAGGTACTAAAAAAAACCGCTTTCCAAGTTCTATCGTCGCTAAATTAAATAAAAATACGGTGAAGTGCAATGTGAATACTTTTGTTTTCAGGGACGGTATCAAAGGAACTGGAGAATGCAGCAGCCGCTCCAAAGCGTACGTACTATTTTGAAAAACACCGTTTGGTAATATGGGATTTTCAGTATTAACATACCCACTGTTTTATGCTTGTAATTAAGTCTAAAAGACTAGTACATTTTAGTCCGTTTTATCACAAAAAGTAGTGTTAAAACTTAGGTACTGTTTCAGTTTTGCTAGAATTCGTATTTTCTTTATTTAAATTAGAAGAAAGGGAAGTATTGTTTTTATTTGCTATACATAATAATGTAAATGGTTAGTATAAAAAAATGCAGTTTGCCCAGCAAACAAATGAAGGCATAGAGGTTAGTTATGGATAGGGGTAATAAAGAAAAAAGAGGATACGGGAGGGGACAGAAGGGTAAGGGGTAGGGGTCTCGGGGGGAAAACAGTTCATTAGGTTAGGTTAATTTAGAACTGCGACTAAAAAAGCGTGATCTGAGCGAGCGGGGCGAGCGATTAAACGTGGCTCACTAAAATGTTGTGAAACGTGGGTGACTGATTTTTTTTATATTAGACAATGCATCACAATAATAATTGCTCACTCACCAAAATTTTACTAATCATAGATACCTAATGCAGCTAAAAAAATATAGTTAGACTTTGCTAGCCAAAAGTTGCTGACCAACTAATCATTTTGGCTGACCAAATATACTTTTCTCTTCACAAAAATAATAATATTTTGCGAACGACATCAACCACAACCAGTAAAATCTTTAGCGTGCACAATGTGCACATCTTATACCTATACCTACTTGTAGCTTGCATAATGTTTGTCTCTCGAACCCAATATAATTTCGTAATTACATTCCAGGACCTTTCTCCTCGGTGGTTACGAAGCTGCGGTATATTTCTTGTTCTCCCTTGTCTTTCTCATAACGCGCTCAGTAGCAGTGTCCCTGATTGCATCTCAAGTCAACACAGCTTCAACTGTCCCAGCTCCGGTGTTGTATGATGTGCCTTCACCTGTTTATTGTGTGGAGGTACGTAAATAAGAAAAAAGATTTGTATTTCAATTTACTCACATCATTTGGTTTTTCTATTCCAAATTCTACTTATATATCTTTATCAGTCCTTCCCCCCTACTCAAATAGCCATCTACTAAAATGTACGCTAGTAGACTAGATTAACATTGTATGGGAATGATATAAGCTAGCGCTTAGCTTCTCTCAATCCCATACATTGTCATTTTATTCTACTAGCGTAAATTTTAGTAGAATAGCTGTCACTATTTTTTTATACAATCCACCTATCTTAGAATTACTTCTAATTTCATATTTATCCACATTCATAGTATAAACACATACGCACAAAATCAACATCCCCAATTTATTTCAATTTTCTTTCAACCTAGGTGCAAAGGTTTTTGGATCAAATACATGGCGATAACGTTGCCTTAAGCGGCCTTCAGTTCTTTAGCGTCACCAGAGGACTGCTTTTAACGGTAAAGTATCTGTAATTTTATGACCACAGACTTGAACCATACGACCATAATAATATACTGATTGTCCTTTGTAGGTCGCAGGCACAATAGTTACATATGAGCTGGTGATGTTCCAGTTTACAGCACCAACTGCTTCTGATACAATATTACCAACTGTCACCTCAACTATGGCTTCGAATGTGGGTTGATCGTTTAAGAAGAAATTAATCGCAGCTCGTGACTCCCAGTGGCGAAGGGTCCTTATAAGCCGATTCCCATCGGCTTACCTTTTAGAAATTCCATCACACTGATCCACTATGCAGATCATAACATTTTTGTAGAACGGCTTACCTTTACCATAATTTCACCCCTCGCCACTGGTGACTCCCATGAAAACTGTATATTTAATGCATGGTCAATGTTAATAAATACTATACTCTTTGATAGTCTATTTTTAAAAATCATCTTCAATAGAACACTTATTATTAGCGTAAAATATGAAGTAGTAGTTAAGTAGCGGTCCTAAAATTGGTCCTTGGAGCACAGTAATTTGTTCAAAGAAGTTAGTATCAAACTGTTCAAATGTACACAGAGAGAAAAAGCAGAAAATGTGAAATGAAAATATTCTAAATTGATAACAATAAAGATTTGATTGATAAATACATGTAACTTACAATGCAACAAGCCATTAATTGTAAAATTCATCAAACGCATCAGGTTTGTCTCTTTCTTTCTCTTTAATTAAAGCCAGCAGTGTTTTAAATTACTTAAATGAACAGCCATTCAGAAAATGTTCAGCAATAATCGTTTCATTCGAGATAACATGGCAAGGTATGGAAGGACTCTCCTTTATATTTCAAGTGATAATTCAAAAAGAAATCAAAGACGGAATTTAATCAGAGCGTGCACTTAACTTGTCTGAAGAGAAATCCGATTGCACAATTCGTTCAATTAATTCTCAAATGCAATTGCGTCTGTAGATTTTGAAAGAGATAGTAGTTCTATGGTTGCCTAGGGTATCTTTGCTACTATTATTGGTTCCGTAAAGATCTCTTTTTTATTTTTTTTTGGTTTGAGTCGTTATGTAGTGTTGGTACATACTTTGCTAACAATTTTTAATTTATAAAAAAATCTATCAAAATGAAAGCGAATTTCAGTATACTCATAATAACTTCTTTTATATTTATAACTCTTTAAAAATATGACAAAATAGTTATTTATGCTACTGTACTTAAATGAGGGGTATTAAAAACCTGTGTTTCAATACCTAATTATGTACAGTTGCATACAATACTTTATCTACACCCATGATATGTATCCTCTTTTTCTCGACCGTGAAGTTTACCTTGACCTTGAAGTTGACTTTAACTAACTTTCCTCCCCTCCTCGTCATATATCATCCGGACGAGTGTTTTAATGTTGTTCTAAATTTCATGATGTAATTCATCGGGCGAATATTGTGGTTACACTGGTAGTTATAATGTTATCAGTAAGCTAACTTTTTCAGAACTCTTTACAGAGGATTTAAAGCATGAGTGTAGATAAATAATTATATATGTTAACCTATTTTCACTTCCTGTAATAAGGTGCTACGGGTGAGGCGATTTTATCTAATATTTACTGAATCATAAAAATATGCTTTGATGTTTAAAAAATAACCATTGAGTTTAAGTTTAATTAAGCACTATTTGCTCCTTAAGTTTGGGCCTGGAAAAAAAGGTTTGGGCATCTTCTTCTGTGATGGATAGTGAAGTGAATTATTCGTGTTGTTTATTTAATTAGGTATTTGTTTTGAATTCTTATATTTATCTTCGAATTTCCCTTAAAATTTCTCAAATATTTCGTTAACAGAGCACACACACAAGTCACGTTCATATTTGCTATCCCAAATGTGTTCATTATCGTCTCTGCGTCATCATTTCAGTTCATTCATCATCATCATCATCCTATTTATTAGTTCACTGCAAGGTGTGGCTATACCGTGGAAGGATGTTGTCTGAAGACTCAAACTTGTCAGGTGGGGTAAAGATTACAGTGCTGCCCATTTTTGATCCATAGATGTTTTAAAATAATATTTGATATATTATTATCACTACTTAAGTCGTTAGCCGCTTATTTAGACACCCCTAAGTGTTATGGGTCGGTGCTATTTTACTCTGCCCGTCTGAGTATCTTATTACATCCTTTACTATAATTTCAGTGTGGTAACACCCTTAGAATACCTGACATTCCTAACTACGAAGTCCGTAGGATTGTAAAAAAATAACTAAGGGTTGTTTCTTTTCAAAGACGGGAAATTATTTCTAAGGAAAAGTTAAAAATGTTCTAATTTAAAAAAATGTTTAATGTTCAGGTTACTGACTGACTCATATTTACGCAGTCTGACCAAATTTCATAAAGTTTGAAGTTGATAATGTTTATTTTCCTTCAAGAAACTGACGAAACTGTGATGCGAGGAGGAGCTAAAGAAATAGTAAGGATCGTAGTCATGATAAAAGTGAAGACTATCTAACTTTATGAGCGAAAGATGCTATCTTAAGAATTAACCTACCTGCAGGCCTATTATATAAAAAAGCTTTTTAAAAAAAAGAAAAACCGCCTTCAAAAAACTGAAAACAAAAACAGCTTAAAAATTAAATACCTCTAAAAAGCAAGAAATAATATTCGAATCATTCGTTACACATATCAATATTAATAAAACACGTCTATTGAAGTCGGGTGGGGCTGGAGGACAACTTAATTTTTTTCTTAAAGCCCCACCCGACTTCATTAGACGTGTTTTATTAATATTGATATGTGTAACGAATGATTCGAATATTATTTCTTGCTTTTTAGAGTTATTTAATTTTTAAGCTGTTTTTGTTTTCAGTTTTTTGAAGGCGGTTTTTCTTTTTTTTAAAAAGCTTTTTTATTTTCAACTTTTTAGTGGTAGGTATGTAAGCGCAGCGTGTAAATATTTTTTAACTTTATATTATAATATTTTCAATGGTAAAATGCCCAGAACTCAATTTCCAAATTTACGCTGTTTGTTTTTGAGGAGTTCCGTTGTGTCATCGTAGTCCAAGTCTAGTCCAGAACGTTGCATCGCAAACCATGATTTGGTTTGTTTTGGATTGCCATAAACTTACCAAAACCTAAATCACTTTACTTACACTATTTGATTTTGAAGAGTTCCTTTATGTATCTTCGAAGTTCGAAGTCCAATAACAATGAAATTAAATTGTGACCACTCTTGAAGTATACCCTTTCAAATAAAAAAAGAATCATCTAAATCGGTTTATAAACAAAGAAGTTATGTCCGAAATTCCATAAAAACTCGTGCGATGGCGAGCTAAATAATTGATATTTTTCAGGATTATGAAAAAACTACTGGCCAGATCTCTGTAAAAAATTTATGGGACCACACACGAACTATGTTCTTTGAGTTAAAAAAAGAATTGTACAAATCGGGTAACAACTGACGAAGCTATGTTAAAACATACATAAAAAAAAATAAAAAAAAAATACCGTCGACTTGAGCACCTCCTCCTTTTTTTGAAGTCGGTTAAAAACAATCACGACAAGCGGACGCTTTTCATTCCACTCCGTGACACTATAAACTTAAGAATAAGGTTCAATATCAAGCAATATGAACAAAGATCATCGTCGATTATCGCGATTGTTTTCATGTAATAGGCCTGCTGTTGTTTTGTTATATTTTTTTAATAGCCTTGCTAGCTACAATTTAGGCTATTATTATTATTATGTGAGTGTTAGGGGTTCTGCAGCTCTGATAGAACTGTATTCACTGCTATCTAAAAGATCTAATGACTTGCCACCTAATTATTGTAACTCTTTAAGGTTAATACTTCAGCGAAAGTAGCGCCGCGGTGAATTTTATTAAATACTGCCACTTTTAGCAAATAAAAGTTGGGTTCAGAGATATTAGTAGGTACCGTTCCCGTTTGTAAGAAATAAGAAATAATTATTTAACATGTATTTCATCAATAAATAAAATAACTCCGACCGAAGCATCCGTTTTATTACATACTCTTTTACGATAGCCTTTATGATCAGAAAAACAGTTTATATTGTCAAAATAATTATTCTTATTCTTAATTTTTTTAAAGTCATATGGTTACATTAAAAAAAGTTTTTATGTCCAAAATAATTTAATAGGGTGGTTAATTAGTATTCTTAAATTTTCTAATTTTCCGCGCAATTTTCTTATTTTTTTCTTTCATAGCAACCATCTCCTGATAATAACAAACATAACTTCAAAATAATTAGCGAAATCGGTCCGGCCGTTCACGCGTGATGGCTTGACTACGCAAAATAGGATTCATTTTTTATATATATAGATGATAATTCTAATACACAATTTAAATAATGTTTTATGTGGAATTTTTAGGGCCCACAGTCTAGTATTTTTAGACGGTATCGTTACATTCCTTCGTAGTCAGAAGTAGATAGCAAAACTGCTAAAAGTGGCCGTTTTTGACATATTTTCTATCTACTACTACGAATGACTACGAGGGTATATAGTGATACCTTCTAGAAATACCAACCAAGTATGTAGGTGTATCTTCTAAAAAGACCAAGGGCTCTCAAAACTCCACACAAAACAATATTAAAATCTTTTTCTATTAATAACTTATTAAACAAAAACCGCTGAGGGCGCCAGTTTCTGTCATACAACCGTCTTAGCGCGGCGTCGGAAGTCTAGTATCTTCCTGGGTTAGTTTTTATTTTAAAATTTAGGCTATTGTTCCCATCAACAAAAACAGAATGAATCGAAATATAAACCGTTAGTATCTGCTACGTTTGCAGGCGAAGAAAAGAACGTTCAAGATGTAACATCTCTTTAGCATTTAGAGCAGTTTTTAAGAAAATGCGGTTGGACATTCAGAGCTCTGATCTGACGTAATTTATTACCAACTCGGAGAGATATCTGGGATTTTTTCTTTTTATTTAACTTCTTTTTACTAAGTATGTTTTAGATCGCCATGCAATAATTTTTTAAACAAATTTTAGAAAATACACGTTTTACAAAAGTTTACACAAATTTTAAAAGAGATATTTCGTACCTTAATTTTATACATAAACATTTAATCCTACTATAAAAATGACTTTACTGACAATAATAAAAAAAATATTTCAATAAAAAAATACTAATGTTGATGATCTTATCAAATACTCAATTTATCTACTAATTATGAAAAATAACCTATTTATAAGGAAAGAAAAGTGAAATAACTCATACAATTTGACAGATACATGTAATTTTATAAAGCCCGGGCTAAGCGACTTATTGGAGACCCCGAACTCACGAATGCCAAACTAAGTAGCCTCGACCACCGTCATAAAATAGCTTGTTTGTCGGTATTTTACAAGAAGCACTTCGGACAGTGTGCGAAGGAATTACACGAATTAATTCCTCCAGCCCCGTTCCACCATTGAAGCACTAGACACAGATTAGCGTACCACCCTTATGTTGTTGATATTCGTACCATCCCCACAAAACGGTTTTCATACTTTTATAATGCGAACAGCAAAAGAGCGGAACAGGCTGCCTGCCTACCCATGTGTTTCCCAAGTCTGAGTAAACATGCTCCATCGTAGTCCGCATCATCACTTAACACGTGTGATTGTAGACATTTTGTCCAAAATGCTCACTTATTGTATTATCAATAAAAAGAAGCCCGTCTTATTTGGATTAATATAATTATTACGTCCCTATTTTGTACTAAGGTACCTCACATTCGCGCGAAAATGTTAAAAAGCGAAGTGTTTCATCCTCATTTAGATGCGGAAGACAAAATACTTTCATAAATATTGAAATTCGCTTGTGCTACATCCGCCATTGAAAAATAAGGGATGCTGATCTGTACCTTGATTACTTAAAGCTGTTGCTAACAATTCTCGATTGAAATCGATTGAAAGCGCGGTTGCATTGCTGCTTTAGTTAAGATAGTTGTCACATTGGTTCTTACTAAAGCAGCGATGTAACTGCGATTTCTGTCAGAGTTGATTGCAACGAAGTTACGTAATTACCCCCCGGGTCACGGCTGCTTCGATTTAGCACATACAAGTAGTATAAAAAAACCGGCCAAGTGCGTGTCGGGCCACGCGCAGTAGGGTTCCGTAGTTACCTTATACCGTACCATATTGAATACCACTATAATTTTTCGTATGCAAAAATAACTTTGTTCTTCATAGTATTTGTATGAAAGACAAAGTTATATTTGCGGTTTTGGAAAATATGATATATCTCTAAAAATTATCACTATATCTCGTTTAAACCAATTTTCATTGAAAGTATTTATTAGGATCTACAGCATATTTTTTTTTTGATTTTTCACTCTCTTATTTTAAATATAATCTCTTAGAATGCTGATCAGATCAATTGGGTGTGTATGGGGATCTAAATCTTCTCCATTCACTCCTTGGATGGCCATCATCAGATCACACCACGTTTAATCCTGGGCGGAGAACCAATGCTTCAAAGTTACCTCGTTTGTATGAAAATAGACCTCTGTAGTACTTAGTTTTGCAGGCCAGTGTAATAACAGTCGTTAGGCCAAGTCAGAGGCCTTACAGGCGGCTTGATAAACTCTAACACCAGAAGTGGCCACTGATCCTCATACAATAATAAGAATAAGAAAAAGGAAAATATTTCGTCGTTTCCGAGTAAAATTTACCCCCGTGTTTTTTCAAACAATTACGCCAGAGGCTGCAGGATATCAGATTCAGTATCAGAACATTTAAATGCTAATTGATTAAAATAAGTTAGCTATAAAATTTTCCGGCGCCAAGAAAGGGGAGAAAAGTTTTTGCGAGCGATTTGCCTAATTTTCGCTTCCGAAGGTTTGTCCACGTTATGTCCCAAGTTGTAAATCGACAAGACATAAAATTAATTCTGATTTTGACAATAGCAAAAGTAGAGGTGTTGAAAAGATAGTTTCTCCAATTACTTAGGTACACCGTACAGTCAACAGCACGTCAGTTGTCCTTGTTAACCTTGAGACCGCTTTCATGCTTATATGATAAGTAATAAGACCTGTTTTCGTAGTTAGACTTTTTAACTTACTGTGCTATCGTACTTAAGGCGCTTACCTGACCGAAGCTGGCGCCACTGTGAATTTTATTCAATATTGTAATTCGGTATCTAAATTCCCTCATGTCGTAGCCCTAGGTAGCTAGCAAAACTGCTAGTGGCCGTTTTTGACATATTTACTATCAACTTCTATGAATGACTACGAGGTAATGTAGTGATACCGTCTAAAAATACTAGATTATGAGCCCTAAAAATTCCACCAGAAGTTTTATTAAAATCTTTTTCTAATAAAAACCTCTCAGGGCGCCACTTTCTGTGGGGTATTCACCTTAATCAAAAACTTAATCTAAAGAAGATTATGATTTTGATTAATGTCACAGAACTTAAGTCATATTGGTTATTAGTGGGTAACTATGATTCTGATGATCCTAAAAAAAGTTTATAATAAAATAACCACTTCTAAATAGTAGTAACGAATTTATAAAGGCCAAACATCGTGTTTAGCAAACTTTTTGTAAAATTTGAAAGAATCTAATCACACTTATGTTTAACTAGCGCCCGCCGGCGACTTCGTCTGCGTAGAATGTTTTTTCCTATCCCTCGGGAACATTTGTTTTCGGTTAAAAAGGTACCCTATATGTCTTTCTCTGTACCCCTGACAACGTGTGTGTAAAATTTCTGTAGTTAAAACGTGAAGGCGTAAGAATCAAACAAACAAACAAACATACTTTCGCATTTAAAATATTAGTAAGGATAATAAAAATAAAAATAAACTAAACGATAGTATTATAGCTTTCATTGAATTAGATGTACCTACCTAAATTTAAAAAAAAACTTCAAGATACCTACGCGCTGAGTTAGTGATAAGCCTTTTTTAATTCGCCCTGAAAGTAAAAAAAAAATGTAACAGTCCCCGTAACCCTTTTCCACTGAAGAGAAAATAATCGTTTCTTTTTCTCCGAAAAAAGTCCAGTGTTTGAGAAAACTCGGCTTGATTGCTTTTTTAATCTTGAGATTACTAAGTTCACTTACAGATGTTGAAAATGGAATAAACACTTTGTCCTTTATTGTTGAAAGTGTTTTTTATTTTCTCTCTCAACTTGTGTTCCTAAGTTAAGTACCTATGGACCGGCGGCCAACCAGGGTCATTTTCGATCTATCGCATATTGGGACCAGACCAAATTGGTATACGATGGCCATTAGCTTGGTATTATCAAATATCATCGTCTGGGTTGCGAAGTAGGAAGCTTCTGGGAGATATGCCAACCTGAACATGGTCACCTATCGCTAAAAAAATATCGATAGCATATTTAAATAAACGGTGAATAGGGTCGTGAGTGGCATCATTATCTGAACTATTTTTTGTGTTTTCATATCGATCGAATTAGGAACAATGATAACAAGAGCATATATGTGAAATGTACTTACCTGCCCTGACATCCTAGACGCTTTCTGGAAGCGATGCAAGACTATGGTTTTATATACACCTGGGACTTGCTCTACCCCCTGAATGTAATTAGATGCCAATATGTAGTCGATTATTTTTTGGAAAAAGTCTCTATATGTTTCTACCCTGGCCGCGCGCATGCTTCCTGAAAACTAACCAGGCTGATGTCTAAAATGTTTGTAATGATGCCACCTATGACCTTGTTCACATTTATATAAATATGCGATCGATTATTTTTTTGCGATTGGAGATCATTGTATGGGAGTTTATATGTCCAGAAGCTTCCTACTACGCAACCCAGACGACGATATTTGATAACCAAAGTAATGGCTATCTTTTCAATGTGGTCTTGCCTCGATATGCGATAGATTGAAAATGAGCCTCTTGGCCGACGGTCCACTAGTTATTTAAGTATTTAAGCGTATCAATCGTAGAAAAATTGCCACTTACAAATTAGTGCAGTGTATTAACCCCATAAAAATATAACACAGTAATTGGGTTAAGAATAGTACAGTAAGAGACAAGTTAGCTTAGGTTGCTTATTGCACACAAGGCTGTGGGTTGCAGCCCGAGCCGCAGGCATGGGCGTAACTCAGCCGAGTGTGCAATAAGCAAGAGCTTACGAGTTTCATACGACGTTTTTCAACACATTTGCGAGGAAAAAACAAAGTAATTTACCTTTTTTTTTTCACACGCCAAATGCAAGAATATTTTGCGAACAAAGGGGTGAGTGAGCATACAGCCACTTCAAAATTATAATTTTAAGGGATAAAATGCAAATATTTTAATATTTTTTTACAAAATATTGTGAATTATGAATAATTTGATAATATTAAATATTTGTTTCACTTTAGTAATTAAGGACTTACACATTTATTTATTGCAAAAAAGTCTTCGATCATTTACTTTACGATTAAAAATAAATAAATCGATGATTTATCGACAGATAAATTAACTAAGCAACATAATCAATGAATGTGTCAATAAAAAACTATTCTTATTTTGCCAATAGAGACAGGGTTATTTGTAAAACACCAACAACCACGTAGCAGGTAGATTACAACATTATGATATTGTTCTACCAATCCGCATTGGGCCCGCATGGTAGGTTATGGCATGTCCTCCTTATCCACCCATAAGGAAGGCCTGTGCCCCAGCAGTGGGGACATTAAAAATGGCTGATGGACAATATTGTTCTACAACTTTCCAAAAACATACAAA
The DNA here is from genome assembly GCA_928269145.1 of Agriphila tristella. NCBI lineage: Eukaryota > Metazoa > Arthropoda > Insecta > Lepidoptera > Crambidae > Agriphila > Agriphila tristella. The sequence goes on from OV743429.1 coordinate 55,244,663, forward strand.
ACATTCAATTTTCCATACAAAACGCGATCAGCTGTTCGAACATTTGTATGGTAGGTAAGTCGATTTTTTGTCTGTTTTAGGAAAAGTCGTAAAACAAAATGTTGTTGTGTATGATGTTAGTAATTTATTTCTACGAGGTTGTTGGTATTTTACAAATAACTCTGTATACTTAGAATAATAACACCTAGAAGCCGTGTCCTTGTATGCAAAGTGAGGCAACTAATACTGAGCCAAAATGGCTCAGTTTTCAGATTTTTACCCTTCATACGTTACCTAATCGTAACTAAAAACCAATAATATAGTAACTAATCTTCTAAAGGTAGGGATATTGAAACTGTTTTGTACTTATTTGGTATGGCTATGTAATAATGGATAATACACATTTGAAAACGACGCCATTATGGCTGTTTTAGTTGCCTCCCTTTTGATAGTGCGCTTTGTAGGGAATTATCGTTCTAGGTGTTATTATTTTAATAACCCTGTATAGGTACTTACGAACTTAAGCCAAATTTCAGAAAAGCTTTGTGACTAGGATTCTCCTACTCGATACCCTTGAATGAATAATGGGCTCACGCAGTCTTACCTCATTTCGTGAAGAAAATTTCACGGGCGGTCGGGGTAATAAATTGCCAAGTGTCTTTCACGACATGTCAACGATTCTCTGAGGTCCCATTTTAAAACAACTTTACTTAGGATAAATATTTCGTATTGCACTGTTAAAATCAAGTGAAATAATTGTTGTCATATTTTAAGCAGTAAGGTAATATAATAAAAATTATGGTAAATATTTTAATAATCGTTATATTTGTCAAGTAATGAAGGTATGGACTTACATAATCTATAAACTAAGCAGGTACCTTAATAATTTATCTTAGGCACTATTTCCAATTATTAAATTGCAGTAAAACTAATTCGTACGTAACTATTGTCCCCAGGAGCTGAAATAAAAAAAATGTTACATTGATTTTTCACTTTAAGGGATATACTGAGGTTTTTTCGTTTTATTTGTTAGTGTCAGTCGCAAAACCTCGCTCTACATACTCTCCGACCGTTTGCAAAAACTTTTCGTCATTTCGAGGTAAAATTTATGGAAACGTGACTCTCGATATTGAAGTTTTCGACATCAAGTTCCAACATCAAATTAAACAAATGGATAGCGTGGTACCTTAGCTTGTAGTTCGGGCGAAGTTCAGTGGCGCAGTGGTTTAATCCCTGGACTGCCTGGTCCTGCGATTGTGGCGTTCAAGCAACTTTCGCTAGGATCACTCATGAGATGGGTGACCAAACATTTATTATCTTTACTTTAGTTCCTCCGTGCTTCGGAAGGCACGTTAAACCGTTGGTCCCGACTTCATTTGAAGTCGTTAACACCCACCAATCCGCGTTGGGCCCGCGTGGTGGATTATGGCCCATCCTCTTTAACCATCCATAAGGAATGCCTGTGCCCCAGCAATGGAGACAACAAAAATAGCTGATGTCGATTTCCCTTAACGCCAAGCATTAGGGTGCCTGTCCATTGACGCGGAGTGAGCCAGCGGAGCGGAGAAACGAGGAAATATTAACCAATAGGATTCCTTAAAAAAACTCCCTAAATCTCCGCTCCGCAATCCTATCGCCTCGCTCCGCGTCAATGGACAGGCACCTTAAGGGTAAAAAGATAATAAATTGAATTGTTAAGATAGTTTTGAAGCTGCCATAAATGTACAGAGACGGGACAGTACAGAACCCGAAAAAATTAATGCTATAAAATATTTGTGAGAAGGCACTCTTGAAACATTGACATGGGCCTTATAACCCTGCTTTTGGGCCACAGTTACTCATGGCCCTTTCCTTATTCCAAAACTGATACTCACAGTCAAAATCATAGTTCTAGTCACGTAGAAGAAATCCAAACCACTCAGAGCCACTTTAATGTTGTTGATTTGACTAATGTACCTTTCCACCTGAAACAGGAGGGAGGAATCGGGTAGTTTGTTTGTATCAACAAAGTAGAGTACCTATATGTCCTGTTATAAAAAAAAACTGGACAAGGGAGTTGGACTAGCTTACGATGGGCTCCGTACCAAAAAAACGGCAAAAAATATCACTTTTGTTGTATGGGAGCCCCAAGTAAATATATATTTTATTCCACAGAACAAAGAATTTTATTACTTGTATGTTCTGTGTTTTATTCCGTCAAAAAATTAATAAATAAAATATGTTTTTAGTATTTGTTGTTATATCGGCAACAGAAATACATCATCTGTGATTCAACTGTCTAGCAATCACGGTTCATGAGATACAGCCTGGTGACAGACAGACAGACGGACAGTGGAGTCTTAGTAATAGGGTCCCGTTTTTACCCTTTGGGTACGGAACCCTAAAAACGATTATTATTTCTACCTAATTTTGTGCTTCCTTTGGTATTTCCAATGTACACACGACGCCACGTCAGTTGTAAGAGTTGTGCTACAAAAACATGCGTACGGCATAAAGGCGGTCTCAAGGTCAACCTCTCAAGGTCAACATGTTACATCTGATGTATCATCGTGTGGACTACTTCAGGTCACCAACTTTTATTACATTATATGACGGTCAGATAATAGTACTCAATACATTATTGAGAAATTTATTGAAATGAACTCGTTTAATGAAATTCAGCACATTAATTAGAAAGAAAGAAAGAAAGAAAAATAATTTATTTGAGACAGACAATAATACATACAATAAAACTTAGACTACTATTTGTCCCAAAACGGTCCAAATAGTCAAATTCAATAATAAATTAACTTATTAGTAATTAATTTATTATTGGATAGTAATTAATTTGGAACCACTTACCTCTACGTTAAACCTTGAACTTGGTATACGATATAGTAACGGTAAAGGTAGAGTTGATGCTGAGTTGATCCTCGCTGCTAGAAGCAGTACCATCATTGTCCTCACCACCATGAAGGAAAAGGAGTAGCTGAAGTAGATGGTGTGCTCGACACCATGCACGAAGCTAAGGACATGGATTAATGGAAGGTGTTTTGTTTAATGCGGCTTTAAAATAGATATGATGACTTGGTATTGGTATTGGTGATGGGCTCTTTTTCCGCATTTAGACTCTCATTTGGTCCGTTATGCGTGAACACAGCATTGGTGTGGCTAGTCAAGCCATCCCAGCTCCTTCCAGAAGCGCAGAAGCCTCCTGGGGCGTTCACAGGCTTCTAGGAGCGACCTCACGTCTTTGAGGATTTCTGCCCGGTGTGCGGCCAAACCCACGCACTCCAGGATCACGTGGGCGGCTGTTTCCTCTGCGTCCAGGCATCCTCTACATAGGGGACTGTCTGTCGCATTCATGATGAATAGTTGTCGGTTTAAGGCAAGGTGACCTGTAAGTGTACCTCCAACTATTTGGAGGTCTGATATGATGACTTATGGGAGTGAGAGTCGCCAACTTAGAGGACTCAACGTCACCTAGTGGGACGTTGAGCCCTATAAAGAGATGCTCAGTGTTCCCCTATCTTATCTTAATAATTAGAAATAAGGGGATATCCGAAGGATAACTAAAGTAACCGAAATCGATCGAAGGGTTGCTCAGCTCAAATGGCCAATCTCTACGGCGATTCTTGGGAAGGCCTTTTCTAGTAGTTGAAGTCGTGTATAAAGCGAATATGATAATTGATAATGATAATGAACAATTTATTGTAAGTTTGACTACGACTAGAGAGTATTTTTATTCACTCTCGAAACAAGAATGTGTTCAGTCCATAAAACTGAACCACTTTCTCTACGAAACAGGAACAAATATAAAAATAATTGACTATCCATACAAATCAAAGAGATCACTAAAGGATGACCAACATTTTGTGGCGTATTTTAACACAATACATGTTTCTTGGAGAAAGTTGCTCAGATTCAGAAAAAATAAGAAAATTGCGGGGAAAATTAGAAAATTTAAGAATACTTAACCACTACTAAAAATATTTTGGACATAAAAACTTTTTTTATGTAACCATATGACTTTAATTTTTTTAAAAATAAACATAATTATTTCGGACGATATAAACTTTTTTCTGACCTTTTTTTCGAAACTGTATCGGTCGGAGTTATTTTATTGAAGAAATACATGTAAAATAACTAATTTATTATTTCTTACAAAAAGGATCTAAGAAAACTGAATTTCTTAGTGCTCATCACGGTTAGTTCAGTCAGAGCCACCACGCCTAATATTAAATTGGTAAGTTTAGATAGACTAACATACACGTTAATAAAATAACAAGTGATATTTGGTTATAAAGCTGTTAGGTTATAAAGTGAACGGGAACGGAAACGGAACGGGAACGGGAACGGTACCTACTAATATCTCTGAACCCAACTTTTCATTAATTATACCAATTCGAATTCAATATTCATAATAACTAAGGCAGGACAACGTTTGTCGGGTCAGCTAGTCTCGTAATAAAAATCAACTACATACGTAACTGACTGTATGATTTAATACGGTAAGTAATTAATAATACTAATTAAAAATACTTACTTACGTGCATCTTCGTTTTTGAGTTGGCAAGAAACAAAATGGCCTGTGTTGTCTTTACTGAAACAAAAATAATAAAAAAATTGTTAGAAATGTAGTCTTGGCGATTAATAAGGATGATTAGTCATGATATAACTTTTTATTCATTTGGTAATGTCCCTCGGTACCTCCATCCGTTTAATCTGCTTATTTTTAACCGACTTCATCAAAAGGAGGAGGTTCTCAATTCGATTGTATACTTTTTTTTATCGTTGTTCGCGCATATCTTCGTCTTTTATGGACCGATTTTGATGATTCTTTTTTGTTCGATTGAGTATTCTTGCGAGATGGTCCCATTATTATTATTTTTTCAAATCGGTTCAGTAGTTTTCAGGTAATCTGAAAATACTATGATTTCGCATTAACTACCTTGACGACTTTGTTATTTATGTACCGAATTAGATGAAGTTTTTTGTGTTGGAAAAGGGATACCTTTAGTGTATTCTTTTTAACCGACTTAAAAAAATAAGGGTCTCAGTTTGACCTGTATGTATGTATATTTCTCCACGATTAGCTCACGTTTGGCTGAGCTGATTTTTCTACCTAATAATATATCTACACTTCCTAATACAGAAGGTACTACTTACACAAAAAAAAAATATATAAAAAAAACCGACTTCAAAAAACCTGTCTCTAAAAAGCAAGAAATAATATTCAAATCATTAGATACGCATTATCATCGTTATAATAACGTCTATTGAAGTCGGGTGGGGCCTTAAGAATAAAAAAGGAAGTTGTACTTCCCGTACTACGGTACGTTCGTACGCCACCCGACTTCAATAGACGTTATTATAACGATGATAATGCGTATCTAATGATTTGAATATTATTTCTTGTTTTTTAGAGGCAGGTTTTTTGAAGTCGGTTTTTAGAACAACATGATGGTTGATGATCCACATACTTACCTCATACTGAAGAATAGTTGCGTGCAAATCCAATACAGGTTTATTCCAAAACAGTTCAAAATATAAATTCCAATAGTTTTATTTATCAATTTCACTAATCTTATTAATAGCAGATGTTGTACTCGAAATTCCTCGCAATTAAATTGTTCCTAAAATAAGAAGAAAAATAAACGATCTGCAATATCTTCAAACCAATATAATAATAACTATTTTCAAATCATTGAAAAGGTTCTCTGTCGTCGGACATATTTTTCATAAACCTGCATTTCATTATGCACTACAAAAATTTAGACAGAAATATTCAAGAACAGTACTCAAACGACCATTGCCTGCATAGATAAGGGTCGTTTTACGTAAATGAGGAGATCCGCAGGAGAACTAAAGTAACCGACTTCGCTCAGCTGAAGTGGCAGTAGGCTGGACACATAGCGAGAAGAACCGATGGCCGTTGGGGCGGAAAGGTTCTGGAATGGCGACCGCGCACCGGACGACGCTCCGTGAGTAGGCCCGGCGGACAAGGTGGACCGACGATCTGGTGAAGATCGCGGGAAGCCGCTGGATGCGGGCAGCGCAGGACCGATCGTCGTGGAGATCCTTGGGGTAGGCCTATATCCAGCAGTGGGTGTCGTGCGGCTGATATGATGACGTATTATATTTGATAGGTAGTTGCACGCTGTGCGTCTACGGGCTCCTGTAATAATGTTTGTGAATACGGGAAGTCACTTACTTGTTGCGTAGCAACCTTCATCAATTTGTTGTGTATTTTAAAATGTTCAGTAAGGTAAATGCTGATGACCATAATCAGTAAGTCGCTGTAACTCCAAACAAAGGTCAATTGAATATTTAAAATCTGGAAAACAAAAACAAATGGAGTGGCTTGAACCAATATTCTAGATAAAAGTTTTTAATCCCGTTCGAAGGACCACCAAATTTACAGCCAACTCTCTAGGTTTGACTAGAGACATTTGTTAGAAAGTGCTCATACTGAACCTATTTTTTTTTTTATGTGTGGACTGTCTGCGCGTTTGACCTCACTTTCACCTGATGGGAAGTGTCAAGGAGGACTAAGATGGAGCACGCACAGTCAGAAAATGCCTATTTACTCTGGCTTTAAAGACGCCCAAGTTGTATTGTTCGGGGAATACAGACGCAGGGAGGTCATTCCACATCTTAGCTGTTCGAATTAAAAAGTTGGAATCGAAGCGTTTCGTGCGGGTATGTGGAATGTCAACAACATAGGGATGAAAAGCCGCCCTGCGCCTGGTAGTCCTAAGATGAAACGGGGAAGGAGGTATGAGATTGTGTAACTCCTGAGCACACTCCCCGAAATGTAACCTATAGAAGACCGATAAGCAGGCTACCTTTCGTCGGTGCTCTAAACTTTGAAGCCTTCGGTGGACCAGATCATCGTCACCAATCAGTCTCTTTGCTCGACGCTCGATAGAGTCCAGGGCAGCTAACTGGTATTTGGCAGATCCATCCCAGAGGTGAGAGCAGTACTCCATACACGATCGGACCTGAGCTTGATAAAGAGTTAAAAGCTGTCCCGGCGTGAAATACCGTCTCACCCTGGAGAGAATACCCAGCTTTTTGGCTGCAGTTTTAGCTTTATGTTCTATGGAACGGCCGAAATTGAGGTCAGGTGACAAATCAAGTCCAAGGAGGTCTAGATGGTCACTAATGTCTATAGGTACATTCCGAAAAGTCGGAGTCAGGTTAAATGGACTCCGTTTGGCGCTGAACATACACGCTTGTGTTTTAGTGGCGTTAAAATTCACCAAGTTGGCATCGCCCCATTCGGAGACAGCCTGAAGGGATACATTAATACGCTCAACTAAAGCAGTTCTCAGCGCTATGGTCTCCTCTTCAGTAGCTCGTGCGTTGGAGAAGTATCTGTCTACAACAGTGCTATCATCTGCATACCCAATGATACCCGGTTTTAGCAGATCATTTATGTGTAGCAGAAAAAGGGTTGCAGACAGAACAGACCCCTGAGGTACCCCGGCGTTGATCGCCATTAGATCTGAGGAGTGGCCATCGAGGACCACACGAATTGATCGTTCGCTCAGGAAATCTTTTAACCAAACACACAGATCGTCGGGAATCCCATAACTTGGAAGTTTGCTAAGTAGGCCCGCATGCCAGACCCTATCGAAAGCTTTGGAAATATCCAAAGACACGGCAAGAGCTTCTCCGTGTTTCTCAATCGCTTCACTCCATAAGTGAGTTGCATAGATCAGAAGGTCTCCCGTGGATCTACTTGGGCGAAATCCGAATGGGCGATCACTAAGTAGGTCGTTCCTTTCTAAATATGCAAGGAGTTTGTTGTTTAGAACACGTTCCATACATTTACAAAGTATAGACGTGATGGCGATGGGTCTATAGTTATTGGGGTCAGATCGGCTGCCTTTTTTCGGGATTGGTTGCACATTAGCAGACTTCCAAGATTTGGGAACTAGGCCTGATTTTAGAGAGAGTCGAAACAAGCGTGTCAAGACTGGAGACAACTCAGGAGCGCATTTTACGGACGTAAAACAATCGCTGGAATGCCGTCAGGACCACTAGCTTTATTCACATCTAATGACCTAAGCGTCCTTAGCACATCTTTCTGGTGAATGCGAACCTCAGGCATTTGTGATCCGCAGTGAGGTAGCACTGGAGGGGTGCGATTGATGGCATTTAGATGTGAATTAGACGCAAAAAGAGAGGCAAAGAGATTCGCTTTCTCAACCGCGTTATGTGCCAGTGAACCATCGGGCTTCAGCAGAGGAGGTAATGACGGACGGCAGAAATTGGATTGTACCGATTTGGCAAGAGACCAGAACGCTTTGCTACCCGCCATATAAGTGGCAATTTTGGATCCGATTCGGCTGATATGGTCGAAATGGGCCTTGCGTAATGTCTTTTTGCAGGACTTGCAGGCTTTATTGAATGCTATCTTCTTTAGATGGGTGTCCGGAGCTTTGCGGCTGCGAGTTGTGGCCCATGCTTGGTATGCGGCTTGCTTCAATGCATCAGCACGAGCACAAGCAGCGTTGTACCAAGGGTGAGTAGTACCATGAGGGGACACATCAGAAAATGGGATGAAGTATTCCATTGCCCGACAAATCACCTCAGTAACGGGTTATTATTTTTTATATCTGTAGCTTCCATGATTTTTTTAGTAAGCTAAGTATGTTTGTATACCTCAACAAGTTCCTATCTCGCAAAGTTGTTTAGCTGCAAATAGCTAAGAGCAATAAAATAAAATAAAAAACTTTGTTAAAAGTCCTCCTGGAAAGGTGTCGAACTTCGAAAAATCAAAAAATCAATAAATCCTAAATAAATAGTTCTAAAATAGAGTTATTCCCATCTGATCCCCTGCAACCGATCCCCTAGTGGATCGGTTTTATTTTTAATTATTTTTTATTCCCATCTGATCCCCCAATACTTATTGGCTTATTTTTTGTAGGTACAGTGGTACTGATGTGCAAATCTGATTCAGTGATATTTATTTATTACTTTAATAATAATTGCTTAATAAATGAATATTTGATTTCCATACTTCTTTTTCTCCTCATTCTATTTCTAGGTTAGAAATAGAATGAGGGGATCCGTTGGGAATAGAAAACTATAAATAAGGGGATCGGTTGGGATTTTTAATTCTCGGTGGATCAGTTACAGTGGATCGGATGGGAATAACTGCACCTGAATTAATAATATACGCGCTGTTATCTGTAAGAAGTGTTTTATTTCTAATAAACTTTGTAAAAGATAATGTTACAACTTACTTCAATAATTATCCCTTTCCAAAGGCTGTATGTGGTGTAGGTGAAAATCCACGGTTTATCGGAACGAAAAAATGTTTCCACGATATTATTTGGATCGCAAGCCATTGCTACCGTTAATCCGTAAAATATTGATAGCAAATGCTCAACTGAAATAATTTCTATGCACTTTGAATTTGTTATTTATAGAAGGGAAATCAAAAATGTAACCTATATATCAGATATTTTGTTACTATAAAATCTACCTAGAATTACCTGTAAAGCAAAATAATATTGATGAAATCCTAATCCTCTCAATATCTCAAACTAGAACTAATCATAAAACTAACCTACTATCTGTCTGTATATTTTTGATGAAAGGAAGACACCTTCAGTTTTAAATCAGTTCTACAGAATAAAAGGGAATAAGTTTTTCGATCAAACTAATATACATTAGTTTGGCGAAGGATGGATATCATTATTATTTTAACTGCATATAGGTACAAAATAGAAAAATCTTGAAAGCACAAATCAATAGCAGATCTTGAAATTTTAAAACTGAACTAAGTAAACTAGCAACTTTTCTGTTGTAAGCAGAACAATTAGGGTAAACAAAAATAGAATGAAGAAGAAAATAATTATTGTATACTTAATAATACCCTTTTAGAGATAAACTTATTAGACCACCCAGCTCCACAGTGTTCCATAGCTCTTTCTTATTCAAGACCACCCTTTTATACAGTAAGAATAGCGTTTCGCACACCATCTTGCTGTGATGCCAAAGAGCACATAAGTATTTTTCTCACTCCACAGAATGTTATATCGGGTGCCCTATGTAGTTTATTCCACATACCCTGTACCATACCTAAAGCAGCAATTAGTATAGATGACAAAGTGAGGTTGCAGAGCATAGGAACTCGATTGGACAGTGGCGGAAGCTTCTCCTCAATGGCTTCTACCTTCATGATAAAACTAGGCCAGCGCCGACTGATAGTAGCCAATATCACGAAAGATATTAAACCCGATGTGTAGAATATAATGTTAGCTGCAATGAGATCAGCAAATAAAAAATAAATATTGTTGAAAAAAACAGCAAGTAAAGAAGTGCATTGTCGCACTTTAAAATATTTATTTAATTCTTGGCTGAAAATAACTTTTGAATTTTATAAAAAAACAAACGCGACTAATTTGAGAACCCCTATTTTTAGTCGGTGTCGGTTAAAGAAGCTAGGCCAGCCTAACAAAAAGAGCCAAAAAAACTTGTCAGGTGCTGCTTTTTTTCTCCATATCAGATTCGTACATATTAGAAGAGAATAGAGAGAACAGCTAGTAACGAGGCACATATCTTGAAATTTTTGAAACGGAATGGGGATGTGCTCTTGTGAGCGACCAATAGCGCGCGCCCCTCTCTTACCGCCCGCGTACCTCACCGCTACGCATACCCAAAATACGCATTCCGCGCAATCCCTACCCAATTTCAAGATATTTGCCTCGTACTGTCCTGTTTGTTGTTGTATTTGGATATAGCTCTCGCTATAATCTAATAATGCCTGGCCAGCACCAGTACCCAGTTTCGGACCACCGTCAATTGTCAAATTAATCTACTAAATTAAGAGGTGTGTGCAGTGCAATATCGCATTATTACCTATATAATTATGTAATTAGGTACTTACTCATGTTCGTTAGTGTAATCTTATTTTCGAGGACCCAGTAGAAGCTCAAAACGAACATTGATACTTGTCCGATAAAGCTGGCGCAATAAAACACTGTGTATACTGAGCGTAGCTGAAACCTGGAAATATTTTAAAGTAAAAAAATACTTAAAATAGTACCTACCGTACTGATGACTATGACTCTGTCCTAGGTCAAAATATCTCCGTTCAGGAAAACGTAACAAACAAACAAAAATACAGAGTTACTTTTGCAATTTCTTATTGACTAAACTGTTATAATCTTCCGCCAGATCTTGATGAAAGATTATTTTAAAATTGGCTAACTAAAAACTCACTAAGGTTCTAATTTCGAAGGCTGGTCAGTCCAGACAATGGAACGACTCCTATCAGACGACCACAGACTAGTGTTAAAACCTCAGAGCTGAATGTAGACCATCGATCTCTGACTTGGCCAAGTGCAACTTGTTCTCCAAGTCGATTACCCATCTCAAGAGTAAGTACTATGAAACATCTGACTTACCTAAGCTCTTGACTCCGAGGGCTGATCAGTCCAGACAACGGCACGACTCCCATTACTCGACCACTGAACAATGTTAGCCGCAGAGCTGAATGTAGACCACCGTTCTCAGGCTTGGCCAAGTGTAACTTGTTTTCCAATTCACTGGAGCGTCGAAGCCCTCTTAACTTGAATGGTCTCATGTTTATTTTCATTGCAGACAGATTTTCTTAAACTGAACCAAATTTAAAAAAATTCGTTAGATTTTAGAACTCATCAACTACCTACACAATCTTCTAATATCATTAAACCTACTTAGTATGAGTAGGTACAATGCTTTTAGTAATTCCTATTTTAATACAGATTTAATCTTGTGAACATTTGTCAATTTTATTTGTACCTATTAACAAGTTTCTACCAATTTTTTTGTCAATGAAAGTCTCAAAATATAAATTATTATTTACCAATGTCACTTTTTTAGAGATGTGCTGTCATTTTTAAGTTAAACATGAAAATGATAGTAATTATCTTCGATGTAACTTTATGCTGACTAAAGCAATACTACTCCACTAAGGTATCAATAAATGTTATTCCAGTTTTAGGTTTCTGTCAGCACTAATCAAAACAGACCAAATACGAAATTCAAACAAATGCTCATATGATTCAATAGACTGTTGATTTATACTAAGAATATGTGATTTTAGAGAAGGTTAGTGTCAACATACATGACTGCTGCCGTTTATTTGACATGGGTGGAGGTTTGAAAATATTTGTCCAACGACAGTAAAGTAAACTCGCCGCTATTACCACGATATAAGTGTGATATTAAGATTCAAGTATTTTTTCTAAAGTTTGGAATCACTGAAGGTCGCACGACTTTCAATGTATGCCTAGGACAGCATGCGTATCCATACAACATATAAATTACAATCAAAATCAGGATTACATATAATGATCTCCTTTGGTCCTAAACTAAGACTAAGATAAGCTTTTACTAAATTGATACTGTTTAATAGTTTCACGTATAATATTTAAATAACCAATGAGTAATGACCTATGATGACGCTCAAAGCAATATTAAAAATACCTCTACCAGAATTTGAAGAAACTTTGCCTGTCGATTTTGTAACCTAGCTCGATCCTCACTTCAATGCTCAGAAATTTTAAATCATAAATGAGATAATGATAGGCTGTTTTTTTAATCACAAAAGATTTTAGGTAGCTACAGTACTACCTAAAGCCTTTTGCAATCGGTAAAGTAGCTTCTCTTCTTCTTCAAGTGCCTCTCCATTACTGGAGGTCGGCCGTCAGCTTAAAGAATTTCTCTCTGTCCTGCGCCAAGCGAAACAGTTCTTCAACGCTGGCTATACTAGTCCATTTTCTGATGTTGCTTATATTCAGCTAATTTGTAATAACAAATTCACGTGAATTGAAGTGAGATGCGAGTTTGGTAACTCAGCACTCATAGAAGACTGGGTTACAATATAATCAAAAAGCTGTTAGAGAAAAGTATACTTTTGCAATGCAAAAAAAAACAAAATCTTCCTCAAATTACTTAAAAAAAGGTTGCTAACGTCAGCTTCTTTCACGATCTCATTATAGACGTGTGTGAGTCCTTTAATACAAAAATTCTTTTTTAGATTGCTCCAAGAGTGTCGCCCTAGTAGGTAATTTATTTCGTTCGAGCTTGGAATTTTAAATTACAACTGTGTTATCTCCTGAATTCAGCTGCCACTTAATAACCTTCTTTACACGATCTGAAAGTTTAATGAATTAATCTTGAAGAGGAATAAAATTTATTTAATAAATTTTAATGTCGATTCAGGCATTTTGTTCTTTCTTCATTGGCATCATAGTTTTTTGAATCGGTGCCGGTGGGTGTTTTACTAACTAAAATATTTTCAAAAGAAGGAGTTCCCCAAATATCTATTGAGGTTCATGAAAATTACGTAATAGTAAATCTAAACCTACATATTTTTTTATTGATTTGAAAGTGTTTTATTAAAAGATGAAAATATCATTTCAGTCAGAATTCAGTATGACTATCAAAGTAAAATCGGATTATCAACACTGTTGAGGAGTTTGAGGAGCTTGATGGCGCATTGGTTTAGCGCCTGGCCCAGCGATTGCGGAGGTTAAGCAACGTGCGCCAGGGGCGGTCATGGGATGGGTGACCAAAAAATTTATTATCTCGAACTCCTGCGTGCTTCGGAAGGCACGAAACCGTTGGTCCCGGCTGCATTTGCAGTAGTTAACACTCACCAATTCGCATTGGGCCCGCGTGGTGGGCTATGGGCTATGGCCCATCCTCCTTATCCACCCATAAGGAAGGCCTGTGCCCCAGCAGTAGGGACGCTAAAATAGTTGAGGCCCGCGTGGTGGGTGACCCATCCTCCTTATCCACCCTCAAGGAAGGCCTGTGCCCCAGCAGTGGGGACGCTAAAATAGTTGAAAGTCTTCTTCTTCTTCTTTTTGTTTTGGCAATCTACTTTTCTCTTGGAAGTAATTTTTGCCAGTGTCAAGTGTTGAATAGTTTAGTGGTAGATATTGTTTAAATTTTTATTAGAATGTGGGTGCATCGCATTCCAATGCTGCTTGGAGCATTTGGCACCAAGTAAACCAAGACAGTTTGATTGGTTAGTTCTGCCGAGGTAGCCACCACTACCATAAAAGTCTCAGCTTCACACAACCAAGATCGCGCCAAATTTAATTATCCCACATATTGTTCAGTTGCGTAGACACTTGTACCACAAAACTGCACCGATTTTAAGACACAATATCCACTATGAATCAATTTGCAAATAATTAAAGTAGACACCGAACCGAACTCGAGAAAATTTCGCCCAAAACCCCTGGTTGATGGTGATCAACACTAGTTAATACTAAAAAGGCTGAAATCACGAGACTTTTTTAAGGTCACGGTTACAGAATGATAACTAACAATACCTACAAGGCCCCTCCAGTAGCTTTTCATAAAAAACAGGATGCGTATCTTTGCCAGAGCAACTTCTCTTTGAATAGGCCACCGGTCTATGCTTTGTCTTTGTACCTACACGGGAAACTATTTTGTGAAAAATCTCTTTGTTTTATATTTATTTCTTTTAATGGCCACTTGGATACGTAGAGCAAAGCAACGACTAAAAATATGAACATGAAAAATACGTCTTTCTGAAGATTTGAAGATTGATTGTAGGTACAGGGTAAAAAACTTCAGCTCTCATCAATTACTTTCAGATATTTTTTCGTATTCTTTCTCATGAAAGAATATGAAAAAATATCTACTACAGACAAAGGTAGTAAAGAAACAAAAAAAGAAACAGTAAGTACTTATGCAATAAAACAAATTACAAAGACAGGGAGAAGAAAGGGAAAGGATACAAAACAATATTGTGATGTTGTGATGCTAGTAAGCCCTGTCTCAGCAAAAAATACATACTTAGTTAATTTCAGTTACAGCCGACAATAATTAACATTGTCAAAAAGGTCTGCCTCCTACTCAAATGGCCAACATTAAATACGTTTGAACACTACCTAAGTACTAAAGCTATAGAAATCACATGTCGCACTTATGCTAAATCACAGACTTTGACTATATTGAATGGAGTTGACATAGCTTAGGGCACGTAATTTTATAGTTTACTGCTTATTTTAAAACTTTTATAGTAAGCGTACCGTTCAATTCAGACGCGTAGATTGTTGGCTTTTTGAGTAGGGGGGCTGTTTATGTTGTGTTGTTTTTTCTGTAAGATATAAGTTACTCATAACAATCTTGCGAAATATTTTGAGATAAGGCGCAGATACGGCGGCGATACGTGTATTTCCTTTGCCGAAAGCATCCGAAAGTCTCACATTTGCACCGTATCGCCGCCGTATCTGAGCCGCGTCGCTTCTGTGTATTTCACGCCTTCTCATGTAACAAGCAGTTCAGTTTAATATGATAGTCAAGTTTCGCGCTTCATTTCAGACTTACTAAACTTCGTTCTGAATTTGTATTTTCAAATGTGTCACGACCGTGACACACAGACTAACAAAATAATACTTACCTACTTCATATAACAATTAACATCAAATACTGCGAGAGGAGCTCGATGGCGCAGTGGTTTAGCGCCTGGCCCAGCGATTGTGGAGGTTAAGCAAGTTTTGCAAGGGTAGGCCACGGGATGGGTGACCAAAAATTTATTATCTCGAGCTTCTCCGTGCTTCGGAAGGCACGTTAAGACGTTGGTCCCGGGTGCATTGCATTGCAGTCGTTAACACCCGCGTGGTGGGTTATGGCCCATCCTCCGTATATGCTTATAAGGAAGGAATGTGACCCAGCAGTGGGGACAACAAATAAGGCTGATGGTCAAATACTGCGAAGGTACCTGAACCATCCGGTCGGACTCATGACAATAGGACTCTTTCATGCATCACGCTTCGTAAAACAGTAGAGAAATCATGCGCGTAGATGCGTTGTTGTTGGTGTGTTACCTACACACATACTAACTTTGCACTTTACGTGCAAGTTTGAAATTTGCAGTCACCTACGTACGTATGCATGTAATAAATTTTGCAGGCGACTCTACGGCAGTAAACTTTAAAAATACTTTATTCTGCTGTAGCATTTTGACTTTTCAATAACCTCCAGTTAACAATAGCGTATTAATGAGTCGTAATGTGACACATACCTATTTTCTACAGGTAGGGTTGTCAAAGAGTGACACTCGTTATTGAAATCTAAGTATATTACCGTATCTTAACCATAAGAATAATTATGCTTTAACTTATAGATAAGTTACCCAGTTACCTGACAACCTGCAGCAAAGGAATGCTTTTCATTCTCGTAGTCCATGTGTCAGTATTCCGAATCACCGTAATCTGCTCAGAAAACTTTGGAGACGAATAATCAACCCCTAAGATCTGGTTTCATTGTGACAGAGTGATCGATAACTTTTGATAAGTTCGCCAAATAATTTTGTAGTAACGTGAAACCACCAGACCTATATTTTGTATTGGACTCTATTTAGTATAGCCAATTAGCAAAAAAATCTGAAGTAGTTCGTGTAGTTGTATTTTTTTATGGAATCATTAGAGGACATGAATATAAGTTTCCTCCGAGTTTGCACCATTCTTGCTATGTACGGAACATTGTTAAATGTTAGGTATTAACATTAAAGTCCTAATATTTTTTTAAATAGAATACCTACAATAACAATTTCTTTCTATGTTTTGTTACAATTTTTGCATACCTAGCTTGCTTAAATCAGATAAAAATTTACCGAGATAATTGACAAAATCTGAACCTAGGAGGCGCCACCTTTGTGACGTTGGTAGGTACTTGTTCTACTACTTTCGCGTTGCGAGCGCGTCACTGATCATCAAATCACTTTTTGTCACTCGCTAACGACATCACAAAGGTGGAGCTCCTAGGTTTAGATTTTGTCAATTATCTCGGTAAATTTTTATCTGATTTAAGCAAGCTAGGTATGCAAAAATTGTAACAAAACATAGAAAGAAACTGTTATTGTAGGTATTATATTTAAAAAAATATTGGGACTTTAATGTTAATACCTAACATTTAACGATGTTCCGTACATAGCAGTAATGGTGCAAACTCGGAGGAAACTTATATTCATGTCTTCTAATGATTCCATAAAAAATTACAACTACACTATTTACTTCCGATCTTTTTGCAAATTTGACCTAATTTGACTACACCAATTTGGAATTTGAGGTTAAAGATTTTAATGAAAAATGATTTCAAGAAACAGGTACCTAATAACTAATAACAATAATAGCGTCTTTTGGAATCAAAAGAATAATTCAAGTCTTTATACCCTTAGGTACTTGTCTTTGGTAAACAAAACCCAAATTTTTATTTAAATAAATGTAATAAAAAAGACAAATAGTTTCCCAAGATTACAAAAGAAATGACTAAATTAGTGTCACTTATTTTAAAATAACGTTTTAAATTTAAAAGACGTTACCTACGACTTATAAAAGTTGTTCACTAAATAGGACAAGTAAGGATAAAGAGACAAGTACCTACATAATATAGTATTTACATGAATTAATAAGACTATCTATATGTGGTTGATATTAGTATTTATATTATCATAACGATTTATGAAAACCTAATACCTAGATACTGAATAGATGCAAGGCAAAAATATGTGCAATATGCTTAAATAGGTGCCTACAATTATTTTGCACAAAACATAAACAGAATTAATAGAAAATACCTTCATTAGAAAAATACCTATTTGGTCGAATTAAATTCGTCCAAGGAAAAATCTAAGAGGCTGTTGGAAGTAATAAATTGTAGAAAATTACTTTAAGATCTCATCATATTTTGTAAATAATTTTTTACATTTCTCCTTTCAAGTAAGTACCTACCCAGACCTTTCTATGCGTTTATTGCTACTAAAACTTCGGGTGAATTATCTGGCATTATGACGATTTTCCACATATTAGTTCTATCAATTTTTGTCGCAAAAATTAAGTAATAAAAAAGAGGAATTTGGCAATAAATGGGATCGAACTTGGTTTTTATGGTGGTCGTAAAAATATTTTTTTTATTAGTGTCGACATATTTTAAGGATATCAAAGGTCATTGAAGGAATGACGATAATGTGTAAGATAAATTATTATTGTTGAAGGAAAAGTTTAACACCTGCTGTACGCTAATAAAACTTTTCGAAGTTATCTTTGATCTTTTGCTATCATTATTATGATACGAGTATTTATCTATTACTAGCTTCTGCCCGCGACTTCGTCCGCGTGGATATTAGACGAAATCCTTTTAAGGAACCTTCAACCAGGATCAAAACAGTCATTTTTACGTTTCCCGTTCCGGTTCCCGTTCCCGTTCTGTTCCCGTCCGTTCCCGTCCCTTTCCTGTCCCGTTCCCGTACCCCTTCCGTTGCCATTCGCGTTCCCGTACCGTTACCGTCCCGTTCTCGTTCCCGTTCCCGTACCGTTCTCGTCCCGTTCCGTTCCCGTTTCATTCCCGTTCCATTCCCGTTCCCATTCCATTCCCGTTCCGTTCCCATTCCATCCCGTTCCGTTCCCGTCCCGTACCCCTTCCGTTCCCGTTCCCGTTCCCATTCCGTCCCGTCCCGTTCCCGTTCCGTACCCCTTCCGTTCCCATTTCCGTTCCCGTCTCGTTCCCGTTCCCGTTCGCATCCCGTTCTCGTCCCGTTCCGTTCCCGGATCGCTCCCGTTCCGTTCCCGTTCCTTCCCCCTCCGTTCCCGTCCCGTTCCCGTGACGTTCCTTTTGCGTTCCTGTCCCGTTCTCGTTGCCGTTCCGTTCCTGTTTCGTTCCCGTTCGCGTCCCGTTCCCATACCGTACTCCTTCCGTTCCTTTTCCCGGTACCGTTCCCATCCCGTTCCTGTCCCTTTCTCTTTCCCATTCCGTTCCCGTTCCGTTCCCGTTTCGTTCCCGTTCCGTTCCCGTTCCCATTCCGTTCCCTTTCCGTTCCCGTTTCATTCTCGATCCTTTCCCATTCCGTCTCCGTTCCGTTCCGTTCCGTTCCGTTCCGTTCCGTTCCGTTCCGTTTCGTTCCGTTCCGTTCCGTTCCGTTCCGTTCCGTTCCGTTCCGTTCCGTTCCGTTCCGTTCCGTTCCCGTCCCGTTCTCGTCCTGTTCTCGTTCCCGTTCCTGTTCCCGTGCCCGTGCCCTTGCCCGTTCCCGTTCCCGTTCCGTTCCCGTCCCGTTCTCGTCCTGTTCTCGTTCCCGTTCCTGTTCCCGTGCCCGTGCCCTTGCCCGTTCCCGTTCCCGTTCCCGTTCCCGTTCCCGTTCCCGTTCCCGTTCCCGTTCCCGTTCCCGTTCCCGTTCCCGTTCCCGTTCCCGTTCCCGTTCCCGTTCCCGTTCCCGTTCCCGTTCCCGTTCCCGTTCCCGTTCCCGTTCCCGTTCCCGTTCCCGTTCCCGTTCCCGTTCCCGTTCCCGTTCCCGTTCCCGTTCCCGTTCCCGTTCCCGTTCCCGTTCCCGTTCCCGTTCCCGTTCCCGTTCCCGTTCCCGTTCCCGTTCCCGTTCCCGTTCCCGTTCCCGTTCCCGTTCCCGTTCCCGTTCCCGTTCCCGTTCCCGTTCCCGTTCCCGTTCCCGTTCCCGTTCCCGTTCCCGTTCCCGTTCCCGTTCCCGTTCCCGTTCCCGTTCCCGTTCCCGTTCCCGTTCCCGTTCCCGTTCCCGTTCCCGTTCCCGTTCCCGTTCCCGTTCCCGTTCCCGTTCCCGTTCCCGTTCCCGTTCCCGTTCCCGTTCCCGTTCCCGTTCCCGTTCCCGTTCCCGTTCCCGTTCCCGTTCCCGTTCCCGTTCCCGTTCCCGTTCCCGTTCCCGTTCCCGTTCCCGTTCCCGTTCCCGTTCCCTGGATGTGCATGTCCAGGTCCAGGTCCATGATGTGTCATGTCCACCGTGTTGGACTTCAAAATAAATGTCATTTTCGCAATCACCATCCCATGAAACCTCAAGAACGACATCCACATCGATTTTCATGTTTACTTACCCCATTTACACCCTAAGGGATGATTTTCAAAATAACAAAATGTGTTTGCCTATTTATTTTAAGACATGCTCCTACGAATTTTAAAGTTGTAATGTCTATTTTATATTCTTTTTCCATACATTTGAACCTCATTTTCACCCCTTTAGGGGTTAAATCATGTCCACCGTGTTGGAGCTCTAAATAAATCTCATTTTCGCAATCACCATCCCATAAAATCTCAAGAACGACATCCATATTGATTTTTATGTTTACTCACGCCATTTACCCCTAAGGGGTTGATTTTCAAAATCACAAAATATATGTTTGCCTATTTCTTTTTAGATGTGCTCCTACGAAGTTCAAAGTTGTAATGTCTATTTTATATTATATTTCCATACAAAATTGAAACCCCATTTATTTATTTATTTATATTTATATAGGGGTTAAATCATGTCCACCGTGTCAGACTTCAAAATAAATCTCATTTTCGCAATCACCATCCCATAAAACCTCAAGAACGACATCCACATCGATTTTTATGTTTACTCACCCCTATTTACCCCCTAAGGGGTTGATTTTCAAAACCACAAAATATTTGTTTGCTTATTTATTTTTAGACGTGCTCCTTCGAAGTTTAAAGTTGTAATGTCCATTTTATATTATTTTTCCATACAAAATTTGAACCCCATTTTCACCCCTTGAGGGGTTAAATCATGTCCACCGTGTAGGACTTCAAAATAAATGTCATTTTCGCAATCACCATCCCATGAATCCACATCGATTATCATCTTTACTTACCCCATCCCTAAGGGATGATTTTCAAAATAACAAAATATGTGTTTGCCTATTTATTTTTAGAAATGCTCCTACGAATTTTAAAGTTGTAATATCTATTTTATATTCTTTTTTCATTCAAAATTTGAACCCCATTTTCACCCTTTTAGGGGTTAAATCATGTCCACCGTGTTGGACTTCAAAATAAATCTCATTTTCGCAATCACCATCCCATAAAACCTCGAAAACGACATCCATATCGATTTTTATGTTTACTCACCCCATTAAGCCCCTAAGGGGTTGATTTTCAAAATCACAAAATATATGTTTGCCTATTTAGTTTTAGACGTGCTCCTACGAAGTTGAAAGTTGTAATGTCTATTTTATATTATTTTTCCATACAAATTTTGAACCCCATTTTCACCCCTTTAGGGCTAAAATCATTTCCACCGTGTTGGACTTCAAAATAAATGACATTTTTGCAATCGTCATCCCAGAAAACCCCGATAACGATATCCATATCTATTTTTAGGTTTTTTATCCCTTTTCATCCCCATTTCATCCCCATAGGGGTTGAAATAATAACAAAAACAATATACGTTGCGTTAGATTTTTATCCATAAGCCTAAATTATAAATTTAGTAATTTTTACTTCGAAAATAAAGGATACACAACTTCATCCCCCTTTTGACCCCTTCGGGGGTAGAATTTTGAAAAACGCTGAGACCCGTATTTATTTATTTTCAATCGTTAGCCTAAACACAAAGTTTGAAGATTCTAGCTTCAAAACTGAGGGACTTTCATACAAACTTTCATCCCTTATTTCATCCCCTTAGGGATGGAATTTTAAAAAATCCTTCCTTAGTGGATGCCTACACTGTATAAAGTATCTGTGTGCAAAATTTCAAGTCTCTAGGTCCAGCGGTTTGGGCTGTGCGTTGATAGATCAGTCAGTCAGTCAGTCAGTCAGTCAGTCAGTCAGTCAGTCAGTCAGTCATTCAGTATACGATTTTATATATTAAGACTAGCGGCCGCTCATGGTTTCACCCGCGTGGTTCCCGTTCACGTGGGAATATCGGAATAGAAAGTATTTTATGTTTTAATCTAGGCTATCAACAATATGTGTGCCAAATTCCAACCAAATCCGTTCAGTAGTTTTTGCGTGATTGAGGAAAACATCCAAACATCTAAACATCCGAACCCACAAACTTTCACATTTATAATATTAGTAGGATAGTAGGATAAGTGGTATTACCTACCTACTTTGTTTTTTAGGGTTCCGTACCCAAAGGGTAAAAACGGGACCCTATTACTAAGGCTCCCCTGTCCGTCTGTCTGTCTGTCTGTCCGTCTGTCTGTCTGTCTGTCTGTCTGTCACCAGGCTGTATCTCAAGAACCGTGATAGCTAGACAGTTGAAATTTTCACAGATGATGTTTGTCCAATGGTCAAAATGCCGGTCTACCACGCAGAGGTCCTGGGTTCGATTTTCGGCCGGGCAGAAATTGAAATGAAGAATTTTAATTTCTGTGATGGGTTTGGGTGTTACTATGTATAGGTATAATAAGCATATATTTAAAAAAACATATAAGGACCTAGTTTATCAGTTGTCTAGCACCCATATTACAAGCTTTGCAATGTATTCTGTGGCTTTGCTTAGTTTGGGGCTTGTTGGTGGTATTTAAATAAAATTGTCAAAGCCTTTATTATTTATTTATTTTTGTCTCGTAGCCATGCCACTGCGGCCATGCCTGATTTTTATAGGAGTAACATTGGCAGTAGAGATGTTACGGATATTCGCATTCGCATTCGCATATGCGAATGGTTCGCATTGTTTTAAACATTCGCATCGACATTCGTATTCGCATCAATCAATGCGAATTTTATGCGAATGCGAATGTGTGCATAACTTCATTAATTCAACCAGTAGAAAGCGTTTATTTCACACGGGTAGTTTGTGTATTGTGATTGCTTGTTGATGTGGTCCACAACAGGGTCCACTCTGTTGCTTGGTTTGTTGATTGTTTTGTTTTAGTTGCCAGTCTACTGTAATTCCTCTTTTTTGGTAAACAAATAATTCATAGTGTTTTAAAGTATTTTGTGAAAATTAGACAGTTTTTCATTATGGCACCGGGAAAGAAAAGTGATTGCGATAGTGATTTTTTATTTTACTTTATTAAACTCTTACAATAATATAAAAGTGCACATGTGCATTAAAAAGCGTGCAAGTTTTTACTTCACTAATGGATGTTATCATAAATTATAGGTATGTATATTATTATCTTGTATATACCTATGTTTTTCCCGTTTTAGTAATAAAAATGATTTATTTATTAACTCAAATGGTTTTTGCAATACTTGATGTCTTAACATTCGCATTCGCATTCGCATTCGCATTCGCATTCGCATTCGCATTCGCATTCGCATTCGCACATTCGCATCCTAAATATTCGCATTCGCGAATGTGTAAAATTTGACATTCGTAACATCTCTAATTGACAGTATAGCCCCGTTCGTAGAAAGCAAAAAAACGAAGAATACGGCTATGTCTGAACCAGAGATTTCCTTCGGTAGGATTGATCCTTGTGTTCCTAAGATGGGTTTACGAATTGGAGCCACCTGGATTTTTCAAGTAGGTGGGGGGAAAGGGGAATTCATCCTTATTAAAGTCTGAGGTTAATAACTGCGTAAGTTTAGGTACTAAGCCAAGATTGGTATCATTTTCGCATAAATCGATTGTCTGGACTTCAATTCTGGTATAACATTTGGGATAATACACATAATAGTAAGAACATAAGAAATTTAAAAAATAGTGATAATTTTTTTAAATATTTGTGCTCTACATTTTTCAGAAACTGCTAAATAAATTGTTATTTTTTTATACCGGAAATGAATTCAACGTTATTGGTTTATCCTAAAATGATACCACACTTGACCTATTAGCTAAACTTGGACAGTTATATTTTTTAGAATGAAGCCGGGCGGAACGCCACTTTAACTCGCCGCCATTTTGAATTGATTGTAAGGACAGTTTGCTCCACCTCAATATAAGTACTAGTATAGTATTATATTATCTGTGATATAAGCAGTAACAGTTTATAGAACAGTTTCCATCATGTAGCCAAACTTTATCACAACTTGTAACTTCCATTTTTTTTAAATTGAGGTTCATTCCCACACGTATTTTTTTTAAATCAGCCAAACAATCATATTTTCTTTTTTATTATTTTAAATACAAAAGGATAATAGAGCTCTTACAACATTCCTATTTTTCTTTTTCAAATATTCCAATTTGTGTATTTAATGGTTTTTTTTCCATAAACTAGAAAGTTTTTTTTTAAGTAGTTTAGCATTCGAATCGTGCAAATGTGAATCCGAAAATGAATTCGGCGCCTTCAATTCATACGAGTATGATATCAAATTTGGCAAAGTAGCTTAATCAATACATCTATCGAGATTATCCTGAAAGCCAAAAAAAATTACTACAAAAATCGTGGTGGCTCCACTTCTTAAATCCATCCCTGGGTCCTAAGGACCAATTCTACCAAAGGAAATCTCTGGTTTACAAATCGCCGTATTTTTTACCCTACTGACGCCAACAGTAAAGGCTAGTACAAGAAGCTATACTCATCCTATAATTATGTATATTCTATGACAATGGCTTGAAGAATGATAAAATGAAAATATGAATATAGGCTTCTTGGGATCCTCTAAGTTCTTGTAGATACGTAAAATACTGAAAAAGTGAAAAGTTGAAAACCAGTAGCGACATCTCTTAGCATTTACCGAAGTTGGAAGAATGGGTACATTGCTAATATCACTAGTGCTTTGCCTCTAGCTAGAGTGTCACATGTTACACACCTTTACTTACAGATGTCACTGAAAGAAACATTTATTTTTTTATGAAAACTCTACAATATATTTTTTAATATTTTTTGGGGAAGGAAAAATTTATTAATAAAAGCACATATGCAATTTTATTTTACTACATCAGCTGAAAATACATCCAGCAAAAATTTCTTATACTGTTCTTCATCCACTGAGTAAATGAGCCTGGCTTTGCTTTCATTTTTCTCAACGAAGTTATGCGTTATGATGCCTCTCGTAGGTTCTGAAAATATAAATGAAATGTACTTTTCTGTACCCCTGAGAACGTGTAAGCAAAATTTATGATGAACGGTTCAGTAGTTAAGACGTGAAGGCGTTACAAACAAACAAACAAACGGACTAAGGATGTAGGTGTCTACTATTGTTGCTGTACTTATACTATTATTATCAGATTCCTAAAATTACTGAAGTAAGTGTTTACTTCAGTCATTTTAGAAACGTGACAATATCATCAATCGAAAAAAATAGAATAGAATAGAACATTAGAAATCTTGCTAATACCAGGGGGCTACTCAAATGGCCACTTTTCCATTCGTTCGCTAACTTTAATCTTAAAAATAAGCAATTAATGATCAAGTCAGACGTCGCAAGTTTATGTAAATCATAGACATTGTCGTATTGTATGGAATCGACAAGCCTACGACACGTTATTTTGGTGTTTATGGCTTATTTTTAATTTTTAAGTTAGCGAACGGATAGAAAAGTGGCCGTTTGAGTAGCCCCGCAGATTTGCACTATTATCTATTTGGGATAATGAAAGTTTCTAGCAAATATTTTTAATTGATAAACTCAAAACCAATGAATTTTAAATTCATAATAAGTATCTAGGTGTTTAAAGTTCTTGCTCTAGACCACTGACATGAATTTTTTTTTCTATTTAACTGGACTGGCTGTCTGTATGATTTGACAGCAAACTTTTAGTGCCTATTTGAAACGCCTCTAGCGTCTGTCTAAGGAACTATCTGACGTAACTACAATGAAAATGGTTGCCATGATGACACCAGACTTTAGTACCATGTCCTTCACGCTATGCTCACGCTACGTCTAACAGCGCCAAAATGGCGGAAATCAAATCAATAAATAATAAATAAATAAATAAATATTTGACAACATCACATACATTGCTCCAATTCCAAAGTAAGTAGCTATAGCACTTGTGTTATGGAAATCAGAAACAACGGTGGTATGACAAACACCCAGACCTGAGACAATATTGAAAAGTTCATTTTCTACATTGACCCAGCCGGGGATCGAACCCGGGACCTCAAGAGATGGACCTTTGAAAACCGGCATGCAAACCACTCGACCACGGAGGTCGTCTAAAATAGGCACAAGAACAGTTTGACAGCAGCCAGTCTAGTGGAATATATAGAAGTCAATGCTCTAGACGCACTGCTTTAGTTAGGTTAACTCACCACACAGACTGACATCTTGCTTCGTGTATTTGTATTCTGTGACCAAATCTGGTTTGATGACCACAGCGATGGCCGCTGGATCGAGGGCCTGCCATCGATCGCTCTGCTCGATCGCCAAACGTTCGAACTTATTCTGGGCCCTTACGATGTCTGTGTCGATAGCGCCGAAGACTTGTTCTCTCCATTCCTGCAAGACGTACTATGTAAACATACCTATTTGATAGTTGGTGAAAATTGGTATCTTTTTCATGGAGATTATGCTGAAACTCTAACAGTCGATTATGCCAAAGGTCTAATCATATACTACACCCGGAATCCTCAACCAATGGGTAACTGTCTACTATTATCTCCAACTACCGGAACAACATGG
This sequence comes from Agriphila tristella, assembly GCA_928269145.1. NCBI lineage: Eukaryota > Metazoa > Arthropoda > Insecta > Lepidoptera > Crambidae > Agriphila > Agriphila tristella. The sequence goes on from OV743429.1 coordinate 55,270,922, forward strand.
CGTCAGCTTATGTAAGATGGTGGTAGCCAGCCATGCGAGCTTGAAACAAGCCCTACCACAAACCAAACCGAGTTCAAATGTTCTGGAAGTCGAACCAGGGACCTTTGCATCTTACACGGGTGGGTGAACCACTAGACCAAGGAGGCGGTATAATACTAAATTAAAATACTAATGTAGGCATTGAAAAATAGGACTTTTGATATTACATAAATGAATAAGGATACCTACTCAACCACATACAGTGTCAAAGTAACTAATGTTGGGTACTGTAGAAGTATCAAACTTAGATAGACTAGTAATCTTATCAAAATAAGCAATTTTTTTTATATCTTCCTTAACCTCCGCATCGCAGGGCCAAGAGCTAAACTATTTTGCCATCGAGCTTTTAGATAGCTAGATTCAAATTATCCATACTCACCCTCGATATATTGAGATGCTGCATCACTTGCGAGAAGGGGAGGAAAGTCACTTTGTCAGGAATGGCATTGTCTGCGACTACTCGGTATGCTTCAACGTCCATGTACACGTTGAATTCAACCTCTTTAAAGGATTCATCTTGAAAAAAAAGATAAGTAGGCACTGTCAAAACCTCAAAACTCATTCTCAAGCAAAATTTGTGTTTATTTATTTGTGTTACTTGTACTATTATGTATTCTGTGTTGTAACGACCGTTGCTCTGCGAACGCACTGCGTTGAAATAGAGCTCTGTGATTGGTTCGTTTGTTTTACGAAGGTAACGACGACGTATGATCCGACAGAGAACTAAAGTCATCGACATAGCCCACCGGATTAGCAAGCTGCCGTAGAACTGATGGCCGCTGGGGCAGACGAGTTCTTGAGTGGAGACCGCGTATGGGCAAACGTAGTGTGGGACGCCCTCAGACAAGGTGGAGCGACGAGCAAGCAAGGTGGCTGGCAAAAACTGGATGAATGTAACCGCGGATCGTGCTCAATGGCGTGCACTCGGAGAGGCCTATGTTCAGCAGTGGACGATGATAGGCTGATGATAAAGATGATGACGAAGGTATTACCTACTATTTTTTGCGAGATTACGTGAGGTTGGTAGTTGGGACTCTGTGCGTCCGCGGGCACTGTGAGACTTCATTGTAAGCGTAACCGCTCACGGGTGACTTTTTGTAGCTGCGATAATCGCAGCGTTAATCGCGGCGATATTTTTAACGACTGTCCAGTTTAGGGCAAAATAATTACCATTTACATGTCCGGCTGCGACGTACAGATGACCTAGTCGATGCAGAAACTCTGGGTCTAATTTTATTGCTAGGGCTACATTTGTCAAGGCTCCTATAGTGATCACAGTTAGTTCATCTAAAAAAAAATATTTTGTAAAAATTGTGGTTTAAAAAAATTTGTGAATTTTGCATCAAGTCTTCAAGTCGTTACGAAACCAAAAAAAACACTAATTCCCCTTCCGCGCCATCAATAAATTTATAACATTTCTCATTTTGAGTTTCTCTCTCATCACAAAATTCATTACCATATTTACCTTTGTGGGTTTTTGACAATTCAATGAGAGCTTGTGCAGCATCCAAAGGTTTCGCTGGGACCAAATCAGTGTAGACGTCACCAGTATCGCCAAGACCGTCTTGTCCAAAATATGCTCCTCCATCAGGTGTTACTACTAAAGATGTCTTTGATCCTCTGTAAATTGGCACCTGGAATAATTATACATTGAACGTGTTAATTATAATTATAAATAATGTAAACGCTTAATAAACCTAAGTTAAATGAGTTTTTTCTTCTTCGTTCTAACTCAGTTCCTGATACGATATAAAAAGACAAAACACTTTAACTAATAGGTTTATATGTTTGATTTTTTAATTTATAATTATTATAATTCCTTCAGAATCCTATTTGATGGCCTGCGACAAGCGCTTTTGATGTTATTCAGATTTTTTTTACAATCATCTGTGAGGTTTATACGCAATTTAATACTTGTAGCTACTAAATAATCTCTTTAGCTTGTCGTTTTTTTTTGTGGCTACAACTTTACGTTTTCTATATAAAAATATAGCCCGCGTAAACCTCATTTTCCAATTATGGTCACTGAAGGTAACTCGGTGTAGAAACATTGTTTCAAAACAATAGTAGGTAACTACTCAAAAAGAACTTGTTTTTATGTGTTATATCTTGTTTATTCGACGGCAGCACGTGCCTGTAAGATATGTATGTAATATATTTTACTTACGTCTTGCCTATTAGCTACTTTTAAAATCCTCTGATTGTTTACGTAAACGTTATCTTCAGGTGTGTTTCCATTGCTTGTTGTCAAACCGATCAGTTGAGGTCTGAAACACCAGAAAAAGATACTTTGCGTAAACAAAATATACTAATTTTAAATGGCACTAAAAATTTATAACCATTGAAATAAGTGAAGGTAGGCTAATAGCAAAAAGCTATCTTCAAGACTACTTCTAAACTCTCTTATAAGAAACTTGTAGTATGCTACACACCCAGGATTAGGGCCCAGTTATAGGAGCGATTATTTCTATAATAATCTTATAACCAACTTAATGAATTCTACTAAACCCTATAAAATACTTGAGGAATCGCAATTGCTTCTATAATAATCTGAGACTACACAATTACAAGCACAAATTCTCTTATTAATATATTACACAAGTATATTACTAAAACAATCTTGTTTATAATGCACTAATAATGTACTTAGTTATTAGTTATAAGTAAGTTTTTTAAACAGATAAAGGTTATCTGTCTTGTTGTTTCGTCAGTTAATTGTTCCGAGTTGTTTTGTGGTTAAAGTTAAAACATCTACATAATACACTTTCTCTTAATACAGAAGTAATAATATATTGTAATTAGTATTTGTAATTAAGTAGGTATGTGATCGGGAAGCTGGGGAACTCATTTTTACTGTAAATATGTACCGTAATTTGGTTAGTTTCACCAATGCCCCTCGAAAATGAGCACGTATAGTAATGTTGTAAAAAAAATATTTCATCAATTTTAATGAATATTCGCCATGTTTTAAAATTGCTCTGCATTAAGTACTTTATAGAACCATAGTAGGTAAATTAGTGTTTGTAGCAGTTTTAGTAAGTACAGATAACTCGTCTCCATTTTGAAACAAATTAGGGTTCCCGAAATCTGTTTACACTAATGTTTTTGTTTTCTTTTTTAGGATTCATTAAACTAAGCTGGTTGATTTTTTTACGTCGATTGTTTTCTGACAAAATATTCATTAAATTTATTAAAAAAATATGAAATGGCCTTAGTTAGAAAATATACATTTTGAGTTATTGGAAAGCTGCAATGGGTGTGGGATTTTTGGTTATTATGAATTGTGAATTATAAATTATGAAAATGTTAGTAAGTATGAAAAATGCAAATCTTTAAAATCCTCCGTACAAAACGGCAATCTACTATATTTTTTGGACTTTTTCGCTATCTACTATATTTTTACACGCAATAATCTTAAAATTAATATATATTTGATGCAAAAAAAAGTTGGCAACCCTAGTGGGATTCCAGTTTCTTATTTTCGCAAGATGACGGAGAAATCAACGATATGGTTGAGTTTACTAATAAAGTGTTTGGCCTAGTGGCTTGTAAGCTTTTTTAATCTCATAGCGCTCCTATTGAGTATAATAAGATTTAAAAGAGTCTCGAGCAAGACTATAACGGCGCAAACTTATAGTAATCTTAGAGAAATATCTTAATAATCTTGTTATACTTAGAATATGCTACGTGATGCTACTATGGGATCAAAATATTATTCAGGACTATATAGTCTTACTACAAACAATTATACGAGACTTATTCTTTTAAGTGTCCTATATAATACTCTTGCAGCTAACTATAAGACTGAGGTATAAAAGCAAAAGGTCTTAAAAATAATTACGCTCGTGAAATGCTATTACTAGTAAAAGTGTCCTATAAATGCTTTATTAGTTAGTCTTGTAGAGAACTATAAGACTGATATATAAAAACTGATGCCCTTGAGTATTTTACGACTTGTCAAATGACATTATAAGTATAAAAGAGTCTACAACAATAGATAGAGCTCTTTATAAGAACGTTATTAGTAGAAGCAGACTTATAATCAATCTTTATAGGATTACTTTGCTTGTTGGGGTATATCGCATTGACTCGGAATAACCCAAATTCTATGTATTTCAGTTGGCTTCGATCAGGTTTAGATGATCGAAGCCCGTTCTTGGTATAGAATCACGTGTAACTCAATGGACTTGTTTGCTATTTGGATCCTATGAATGTAAGCTTGCAAGTATCTTTTTATAATTTCAGTAAATGAAGAAATGGAATTCTTCAGGAAACAAACAAAAGTCAAGGGAAAAAACCATCACAAAATATATTTATATTAGAACTAAACCCTGTTAGCACCAATTGTCTTAAATTTTTTTTTTTGGGATCACGCTTTCGTCGAAACAATGTTATAAAATTATCATTATAAGATAATAATAACAATAGTATACCCATTGAAATGTTTCTCGTTCAAGAGGGCCAAAAAAATGGCCATGGCATCATCACCCCCAGCATCGTTGTCAATCACAAGTTTTGACCTTCTTTCTGATGAACTGAAATAAGACAGAATAAATTTATAAATACTTATCATACTGAAATACAGGACCAGTTAGGATATATTGATAAAATAATAAATAGTACTAACGTCGGAGATTAGTTGAAAAAAATCTAATAATAAGTCTGTCTATTATGACTTAGGTCACTGCTTACACTGATGAATTTTTTTTTTGACTGAATCCAAACTTTTCTATAACTTTTTACTGAGTAAAGACTTTGGTAGAAATCAATAATGATTTATCAAGCATAACAAATATCCAAAACACAGACCATACAACAAGTTGATCAAAAATAATTCGAATATAATGACAGACACACTATGAAACATTTCACTATGGGACACGTCATGTCCCCTTTATTTGTATGAAATTGATGAAATGTCCACTGGACAACCTATAACATAAAAGTGTGTTATCTTGAAAAAAAATAAAGAAAATAGATTAGCTTATAAATACTTAAACTTAAGATTTAAACTTGATTTAAAGTATCATTTTTGTAACAGAAATAAATATATTGTTTACATATTTGTTCGTATTATATAGGTTGTCCAGTGGACATTTCATCACATACAAATAAGGGACATCGACGTCTCTCTAGACAACCGTTTAAATACACAACATATTTATTTATATTACCAAAATGATAATTAAAGTATTACATTTAACCCAAGCCATAATTTTCAAGTTAGTTGATATTTATTTTCAAGGAATTATATACTTTTATGTTTGTGGACAGCAAAACTCATAGTACAATTAAAAGTTGATTGGGCCAATTATAAATCAGTTATAATATAAAATACGATATTTTCCTTAAGTTCAATCTGTATATCCTAGTCAATAAAAATTTATTTAGGTTACAAAGAATTTGATTTTAACATAATGTAGTCAAACTTCAAGTTATCTTTTCGCTTTATCAATTCAACAAGATTCTAACAATATTCATTGCGTAATACTTACATTGCGTTATCACAAACGGCAAAAGAAAAACACAGAAATAAAACATGGCATCTAATGATCATGACACTAGTTTACTGCCCGAGATTAGATGATATACTGGTTTTGTCGGATAATGGGTGTAGTAGTTTAGTATAAATAAGTATTTATTAGTGCTAGAGGTTAAACTTATCGAACGGACTATTAATTTGGTGTGACACACACAACACAATTCATAGTAGGTAAAATTGCTCAGCTGAAGTGGCAATGGGCGGGACACATAGCGAGAAGAACCGATGGCCGTTGGGGCAGAAAGGTTCTGGAATGGCGACCGCGCACCGGACGACGCTCCGTGGGTAGGCCCTCGACAAGGTGGACCGACGTGAGGGTGAAGGTCGCGGAAAGCCAGTGGATGCAGGCAGCGCCGGACCGATCGTCGTGGAGATCCTTAGGGGAGGCCTATACCCAGCAGTGGGTGTCGTGTGGCTGATATGATGATGATGATGATGAAAATTGCTTTTAGTCTATTTTATCCTTTCTTGTCCTATTTGGCAGACAATCTTTCCCCAAATCTTTATTGAAATATTTCTTTTTAAAATACAACAAATGGTTTTCCACACACAGTTTACAAAAGAATTTGATCAATTTAATTTAATAGGAAAATTTTGAATAACTGTTTTTATAAATAAAAGACGTATGCCAACTGTTACAAGTGAGATAAACAGACTAATAATCCAATTAAATTAGACATTTATCGTTGCATCAAATCAGATATTTTTGGTTTTTGGATATTTTGTTGGTAATGTGGAGGCAATTTAAATCCAAGTTTTCGACCTCAGCAGACGACCGGATCATTCTCGAAAAAAAGGTACTTTTATTCAGTTTTTAACAATTTTGACCCAGAAGGACTGGTCTTTCATCAATATTGTGTAAGAAAGTTATGAAGAAGGTTAAATTTGCAACCATTTGAGGGTAAAACGATTTTATGTATAATTTTACTGGGTTATAAAGATACCTCTGCGTTCGATTGAACCAATATTTTATTACTAAATATCTGAATCTTGAGGATGTTATACTATATTTCATTAGGAATCATGTCGAAATAATAAAATACTAGGTACTTACTTACTGACTATTATTTATTCATATGAAACTGTAGTGTCATACATAATAAGATTTCAACATTTTCAAATTGATATGATAGCGCCACTTGATTAACTATGTGGTGAAAATTCAGTCAGAGTTATCACAATTTGTCAATTTTGTAATAGGTATTTATTTCTAGCGACTCATCCGTCACCATTTTGTTCCAGGTTCTCAACTTTTACCCCACTGGTGATAAACAATCAAGTTTATAGCAACTTCGAAAACTCATGCCAAAATATACGGACTAACGTTTATTAACCGACTTCAAAAAGGGAGGAAGTTATCTATTCGTCGCTTATATACCTATCATTTTATGTTTAAACGACTTAAAAAAGGGAAGGGGACGATTGACCAAAGAGAAGAAGAAAATGTTTTGTCAATTGTGTCTAAAATAATATGTTAATATTTATTTCCTCATAATAAATGTTTTATTACTTTTAGATTTACGAGTAGGCCCTTCTATGTAAAATAAACCCTATCAAAAACAAAAACGTGAGTACTTACCTACAAGGCATGTCGATAAATTTTGACAAACAACATAATATCTTTTACTGATAATTTTTCACACTTATTCAATACGGGTGAATGACATTATCACTATTAACACTTTATTCTTATCTGATATATTTTATTCACTCTCCGTAAACAAAGGCACATTAATACAAATGACTTTACAAACTAGGACGCACGTAATGTCACAGTCATCATCGAGCATCTCTTTCTAATATATAGTAAGTGAAAGAGATATCACAACATATAGCAAGGAGATATTACAGGAAACCAAATTATTATACCAAATTGGGCTCTTTTGGTAGAAAGTTAGGGTTCAGAATTACATCTTACAATCTAAACTTCATGTAAATTGGAATGTTATTTTAGGAATTGTTACACGATTGTATGGATTATGATATTTCTTAGCATTTAGGAAGGAGAAATTATTTTGATCTATATTATTTTGTGATTTGTCGTTGTCGTAGGTAATTTTCATACATGTGATGTGATGTGGTGATAAATAAATTGATGAAAGAGATAACCTATACCAGGTACCTACTTAGATGAAATAAAAAAGGGTTACCTATACCTATCTCTTGCTTTCCCATGATAATAGTTAAATACGCTGATAAATAGTATCATGAAACAATTAATTTAACTTCTCTTGAAATTTAAACAATATTTATTACCACCAAAGTTACATAGCATAAAATTATCGAGGTATATAACAATATACATTAGGATGAACTGGGCATGCAGTCTCTACATTAGTTAGCGATAATATCGTTACTAACCGATCGATAACCATAGCGAAAAAAAACGCTTGCCGTAACGATTCCCTTGCAGTCTCGACGTAGATTTCTATGTAAAGTTAACGAATTCGATCGATAAGTCACAACGAACAATTATTCTTCGATTTTTGGTAGTCTCTACCATCATAACTACCGATAATTTTCGAAAGCGTATTTATAACAACTGTCACCTAAACGATTTTAGCTGTTTAGTTTGCGGCGAAATTTGACAGCCCGCAAACTTTGCGATTCATCGTTACAGGTACTTGGCGGCCATTTAATGTTTTTGTGACACTGACTTATAAAATATAATTTACTTTTGTGGTGTTTATTGTGTGTTTAGGAAATCCAAAAAAGCAACAAATGGCAAGGCATAGGCCTATTTAGCGTAAGATTTAGTTGCTCTCAAGCATCGAGCTAAAATGGTGAGGCGTCGAAGCGTGGCGAGGAATAGGCGCAATAATCAAAACAAACCCATTAAAAGGATGACGAGTTCCTCAGACTTTATAGGGTGGATAAGAAGATGTTCACCGAGCTGATGGAGCTGAGCTCGTCGAAGAGTTGCGGCCATATGGCCTTATCTTTAAAGACAGCGGCCTTGGGGATTCTCTACCTATACAATAGCAAGTGAGTAGGTACCTAACTGTAATTAAGTATTTTAAACTCGAAATGTAAGATCTTTGGTTTGGTTTGAGCTAAAATTAATAAAATATATTAGCAACCACCCGCGACTTTGTCTGCGTGGTCAGTTATTTCTCTGAACAATAGTTTTTTTCGGAATAAAAGGTATAAGTACCTTCCTTATGTCTTTCCTTGTACCCCTGACAACGTATATGTAAAATTTCATGATGATCGGTTCAGTAGTTAAGACGTGAAGACGTATAAACAAACAAACAAACGGACTTTCGCATTTATGATATTACCCAGTAAGGATTTGCAATTTACCATCATCATCTTATTTTAAATTAAAATTTCATTTGGATTTTTTTTATGTACTACATGTTTTTCTATTTTTTACTGTTTGTTTTAGATACTAACCGCTCTTCGTTCATCATCATCAGCAGCTAATTGGCATGGCATTCGCTTATTATCGAGTGTCAAGAAAATTATGATGTGGCGTCGAAGATGGGGAAGAACTGACGCTATAACCGAAATCCGGTTGATTTGGAGGATGACGGAATTCCTCACAGATCACACACTACTGCCTGGACGATCATCAGTTGCACAGTGTCAACGCTCGTATCCAACTTTATGAGTATCTACACTGGACACTAATTGCAATTATTTAAGCTAGTTTAGTCAAATAAAAGAGTACAATCAAATAACTTGAGGTATTTATTATTGTTAACAACATATCCTTTTATTTCATGGATAGATACTATGGACAATACTTCCGCTTTACTAGTGAGCTGAAAATCGCTTGTATGCCACGCCATCACTGATATACTGGTTAGTTCATGCAGGGGCCAAACGCCATTGATGCCTCAGTCTCCGTAGCCTCATTTCTCATGGGAGCCTTTGAATTCTTGGATTAAATATCTGAAATAAAAAATATAAATTAAATTAGAAAAAATAGATTCTTAAATTAAAATATTGAGACAGATATTAATTAAATACTTAAGTAAGTAGTGGACATCAGCAAATTTGATTGATCATAAAAGTAAATAACTAAATCACATGTGACTATGAAAGATCGAAAACAACAAAGAAATCACAAGCATCCAAACCCGTGTGACGCGTGTTGAGCAGATTTTAAAATACATTTTTGACCTCAATACTATATTATGTAAAACTAAACATAAATGCATTGGTATAGAAGGTATAACAAACATAATTAAATATTAAAAGATCCAAAGAAAACTCAAAGAAAAGTATTTGTACTTACAGCATATTCCTCACAGCAGACAGCAGCTTAGCTTGCGTCTAGCTAGTGGACCGAACCCGAAACCGAATAATTATTACTCCTTTGAGTTGAAGCCACTATTATAGAGATTTTTTATTCTTTAATGAATTTATTTATTAAAAAATCAACACCATACACTTGACAGTTTTAGTTATCAATCGTAAGTAAACACAGATTTCATTGACATATGACTGTTGGCATGACAACGCCATAACCGTTGGTTATGACACAGTGTTACAAGTAAAATTATAGTAATGTCCACAAGTTCAGATACATATTTTTAGTGGTTATTCATGTAATAATAAAAGAAGGAATTTTATATCAGATGATAAATTAAGAAAATATAATAAGAGATGTTTTTTTTATTTTTGGTTAAATAAAGTAGTTGCTTTTTAATAAGCATAATATTTAAATTTCCCTTCATCAAAGGGAGGGCAATTCAATGGCCACACAATTACTTAAAATTTTCGGTAACTTATCGACTAAAATTTTTACGATTTTGTGCGATAACGTAATAGTAGAGACTTGCATTTGCCTTATCGATCGTTACGGCAAGCGATTTTCCCCGCTATTGCTATAACCGAAATCATTGTGTGGCCATTGAATTACTGTCCCTCCGATTTAGGGAAATTTAAAAAATATGCGAAAATGCAACTGTCTTACACCGACGTTTAAAACTTATTCAAATTGCAATTTCTCTTCTATAAAAGTTACGAGTTGTGAAATAAAAAACGTTTTATAGCAAATATCATCAACTTTCTTTGAAGTTATAGTTTATTATACATTATTATTAACTTAAATACCTATAAAACAAAAAAAAACACTTTTTGACTAACTGGCAAAAACTCAAACAACATAATAAAACAATTATTTACGCCTTATTTACATTTTAATAATATAAATATTATATAAGGAATAAAGAGTAAGGAATATAAGGAATAAGTATAAGGATAAGGATTAAAACTTTTCACTGCACATAGGTAGATACTTGATTAGTAAAGGGAAAAGAGATATGCTCATTTAACTTTTTTAGATGTAAGTAGGTAGGTACTTAAAAACTACCCGTGTTTAACAAAAAATTACCATAAATATAAGTATTTTATTTTTTTGTCTTTATTCATCACAAGTTAATAATTATAACTTTCCTTCTTTAGAGAGATAGGTATAAAATAAACTAATTATAAATATTGTGAAGATGCTTCTAAGTATTTTCCGGTAATTTTCAGCGGTTTTCCTGTGGCCGGCAGGCGGCAATTTTGCTAGCAATACCACTAAAGCAATATTTTCAGTATGGCCCGGCAATTATAGCCACATATTTTTGGTAAGTCAAAACATTTTCATGTAAATTTGGGATTCTGCATCGTTGGCCATACTATTGACACCAATTGCAGCCATATTGCAACAATGCAATATAAATTGTATTTGTGTTGGCTTGGCCGGGCAATGGTGGACATTAAATGACTATTACTTGTAACACTGACTAGACAGAACCCAGTGCCACAGCATATATTAAATCTAATATAATATAAAATATGTGTCAATGGTTGAGTGTCAAAATGAGAGTACCGACACGTAGTGATTTTTTCCTCTGTGGTAATCGATACGGTACCGAAAATTATCGGTAGCTATGATTGTAGAGACTACCAAAAATCGAAAATAAGTTGTTAAAATGACATATCGACCGAATTCGTTAATTTTACGATCGCTATCTATGTCGAGACTGCAGGCCCAGGTCACAGATTAAATTCGCGAAAGAATCGCAAACATTACGTTCGACATGTGAATTTAACCATAAAGAGTTTTAATAAGTAACTTGTCATTATTTCTAGCTCAACTCAAGGTTGACTGGATATAGTTATGTAGTTCGATTAAAGGAAAAATGAATGATGGAAAAACAAGTGAAGGTAGGAAAACATTGTCTAGTGATCTGCAGTTAAAAAAACAGGTGCAAACGATTTTCGACTTTATTGACGTTTAAATTTCGGTTGCTTTCTACCATAATTATTCTCTTTCATTCAAAACTGTTATTTTGGTAAATGTATCAATAAGGTCTAAAATACTTGCACCAATTTTCACTAGTGAAATTAAAAAAATGGGTGCAAGCGATTTTCAAGAACACAATGTTAAAAATAAAAAAACAAGATGGCGGCCAACCTTTTTTTGTTTTTGGCTTGATTTCGATGTAAAGCGGTTTTTAGTAATAATTTGACAAAAATAGCAATGAAATGTTGAAAATATAAAAAGAATCAAAATGGCGGCCTAATTTTTGTTTGTAGGCCGATTTCGATGAAACTCGTTTTTTGGTACTATTTCGGCAAGAAAATAACAACGCATTTTTTTAAATATTTTAAATCCAAAATGGCGCTTAACTTTTTTATTTTTAAGCCGATTTCGATGAAACTTGGTTTTAAGTACTATTTTGACAAGAAAATAACAACGCAATGTTGATAATATAAAAAAATCCAAAATGGTGGCAAACTGTTTCGTTTGAGAACCGATTCTTGGATTTTTTAATATTTTTAACACTGCGTTGTTATTTTCTTGTCAAAATAGTATCAAAAATCGAGTTTTAATGAAATCGGCTTACAAACAAAAAAGTTGGCCGCCATCTTTGATTTTTAATATTTAAAAAATGCGTTGTTATTTTCTTATCAAAATAGTGCCAAAAACCGAGTTTCATCGAAATCGGCCCACAAACAAAAAAGTTGGCCGCCATCTTGAATTTTTTAATATTTTAAAAATGCGTTGTTATTTTCTTATCAAAATAGTGCCAAAAACCGAGTTTCATCGAAATCGGCCCACAAACAAAAAAGTTGGCCGCCATCTTGAATTTTTTAATATTTAAAAAATGCGTTGTTATTTTCTTATCAAAATAGTGCCAAAAACCGAGTTTCATCGAAATCGGCCCACAAACACAAAAGTTGCCCGCCATTTTGAATTTTTTAATATTTAAAAAATGCGTTGTTATTTTCTTATCAAAATAGTGCCAAAAACCGAGTTTCATCGAAATCGGCCCACAAACAAAAAAGTTGGCCGCCATCTTGAATTTTTTAATATTTAAAAAATGCGTTGTTATTTTCTTATCAAAATAGTGCCAAAAACCGAGTTTCATCAAAATCGGCCTACAAACTTAAAAGTTGGCCGCCATCTTGGATTTTTTAATATTTTCAACACTGCGTTATTATTTTCTTTTCGAAATAGTACCATAAACCGAGTTTCATTGAAATCGGCGCATAAACATGAATTTGATTATTAATATAAACTTTACCCCTCGCCTGCGAGTGACCTGCGACTTCCAGTTTTTGGGAAATCAATGGTGTAGAAATTGTAGAATTTATGGTCACCCTTGTTTTGTAAAGGAATATTTCCTGAACATTGAAATTCTAAAATTGAAATTCGGCGCCAAAGTCAAAATCGGATCGGAGTTGCCAGGATTGACACTTGAATTTATACAACTACAAAAATGCTGATTAGCATTATTGTAGAAATCTAATTAAAACAAAAGAGTAAGTTCTGTTTTATGTTACAATTACGATGTGTTATTCTAAATTAATATTTAAGTAGTATATTTTCAATATTCCACTCCGAATCCTTAACTTTGATACACTACGTGATTGGTAACGGACATTTTTTTCCCTACCATCGTGGTATTATTGTATAGTAATGGCAATTGTGCGAACGAGACATCCTCATCTACTTGGTGATGTTTCATTCACACAGTAGAGTCTTCAGTAAACGTCGTCGATAGAATTTCAACTCTATGACAAAAAGAATAAAGTTGAATTTCTTTTAAACGCATAGTGAGATTTTTGTCGAGTACTCACTCCTTATATGAACCTCCTTGGTTCAATCATAATTATACGAAGGATTCGTCCGAAGATATTAGTATATTGACTACTTGTAGTACCGCTCGTGTACTATCACCACTTAGCACGTTATTTTAGAGTAATAACCTAAAAACCCTAAAAAGAGAAGGTTTTGACTTCAAAATGACAGATTTGACATATCCGGTTCGAGTCCTCCCCGTCACTACTTGGCGCCAACACTTCATTTAGTTCAGAGTCCAAATAGTATGATGTTTCCTCAAAGGGTGAATATTGTAATTTACAATCTATCAGTAGGGAGGGTGGGACACTATACTAATATCTTCGGACGAATCCTTCGTATAATTATGATTGAACTTCACTTACAGGTAAGTTCGTTTAATCATCAATTATACTCGGATTCGTCCTTCGATATTAGTATATTGACTACTTGTAGATGTTGAGAGTATTTTACGAGTATAAGAAAAAAGGAAATATCATCTCTTGTGTCTTATAAATTTAAAAGAATGCCATTCATATTTAATATAATTCTGCGTGTTTTATTACAGTTATACAAAGATGGTACATACGGTCGGAAAACTCAGTACCTATAATTATCATTAACCGATGATAAAGTATTTGTTTAAATATCTTGGAGAGATGGTGGAGTCATCGACCATCCCGTATTACGTAGAATGTCTCTAATAACATTTATATTATACTAGAACAACGGTGGTACCTGTCATTAAAAACAAAACGGGGGATTCTTCCAATGTTTCGAATTATAGGCCAATATCCTTGGCCACGATTATGGCCAAAGTATTGGACAGTCTGCTGGACAAAATATTGGCTGATCACATAGAACTGTATGACAACCAGTTTGGTTTTCGACCGGGTTTATCGACCGAAAGTGCCATCTTGTCCCTTAAGCAGACTGTTCATTACTATACCCCAGTATTTGCTAGTTTTTTAGACTTATCTAGGGCTTTCGATGTCGTTAATTATGATATACTGTGGCAAAAGCTTTACTGTGACACTAATGTACCGAAAGATGTTGTAGAAATATTTAAGTTCTGGTATAGTAACCAGAAGAATACTGTAAAATGGGCAGGTCATCATTCTGATGAGTATGGTTTAGAATGTGGCGTAAGACAAGGTGGGTTAAGTTCTCCTCGCCTGTTCAACCTTTATGTGAACCAGCTGATAGGTGAACTCAACAGTGCCAATGTTGGCTGTTACATAGACGGCATTTGTATGAATAACATAAGCTACGCTGATGATATGGTCCTGTTGAGTCCATCTATCGGCGGACTAAGAATACTCTTGTCTATTTGTGAAAGTTACGCGGTGGCTCATGGGCTTAAGTATAACACCAGTAAAAGTGAGTGGATTCTGTTTAAGTCAGATACACCTCACTATACTAATCTTCCTGAAATCACACTTTGTGGAAAACCTCTGAAGCGGGTTCAGAGTTTTAAGTACTTGGGCCACTGGGTTACTGAGGACTCCGAGGATAATTTGGATATTGAGAGAGAGAGAAGGTCGTTGGCTGTTCGCTGCAATATGCTGGCCCGCAGGTTCGCGCATTGTACTAGGCCAGTTAAATTAACGCTTTTTAAAGCGTACTGCCAATCATTTTATACGTGTAATCTGTGGGTTACCTACACGCAGCGAGCATTCAACGACCTAAAAGTGCAATATAACAATGCATTGAGGGTGCTTTTGGGGCTGCCGTGGCGATGCAGCGCTTCCAATATGTTTGCGGAAGCTCGAATCGACAGCTTTAGTGCGATAATGAGGAAACGGTGCGCCTCTGCGCTGAATCGTTTGCGTAGCGGCACTAATAGCATCCTGAACGTATTTATTGATAGGTGGGATATGCCATTATTACAACGGTGGGTAAAGTGTCACACAATATTAAAAGTTATATAATCCTTAATTTAATAATTAATAATAATATTGTAATAATGTTAAATTGGTAATGAATTTGAATTGAAATGACATGTAATTTTATGAATATATTTATTGTAATTTACTAACCTTAGTTTTTATTGATAATTGTTACTAACACTAATATGGGCTATGCCTGAAATAAAGAACTATAATAATAATAATAGCTGTAGGTAATGGGTATCGGCGCACGTCGATTGCTACAATTTGGTGACGTGATGACACGAATCTTTTCCACTATCATTAGATGTAATTTCAGCATTCTAATAATATTAGAAAATAGTTTTTTTTTTTTTTTATATATTTTTTTACAATTATGAAATTATTACAAAATGTTTATATTATACGCTGTGTATAAAAGCGGTTCTTCTTGAGAAAAAAAAGTAATTGTAAGATGGTTTACGTCAAATTAATAAGAGATGTTTTATAATTAAACTAAACAATGAACTGTGTATAATTAATTGTAAGTATTGTTCCCATTGATTTTAAATTTTATGTATTCTAAAAATAGGCATTCAATGTATTTTTTGTTGTTAATTATTCTACAGTTGGAATAGATTAAATGAACTATATCAGGTAATCTTAAATTATATGTTGTATTTGAGCAATGGAAATCTGCACAAGGACATAGTAAAATTCTTTACCACACTTATTAAAGGTTAGCTCAATTTTGTACATTCATCAATGAACCCAATATTATGTAAGTAATGCTAGTAAATTTGTTCTACACATCTGTAAGAAAAATTGTTTTTTTTTTAATCTATATATATCACAAAATATATAATGTATTTGCTATATATTTTGTTGTTGAATTATCAAACCATTTTGGTAACCAAATTCTGTTCTTTCCGATAGTATTAACAGGCAGGAAAGTAATAGCATAATATAAGTGTAAACAATATTAATATCTAAATAATGTTGTGTCTAACAACCATTTTACTTGTACGATGAATATTGCGTCCCTGAAATTGGGAATTATAAGATGTTCAAGGTTGAAATCCTATTATTTTACATAAGACACAAATTTTTACGGGTGAACCAGTGGTACCCAGGTTCAAGATTGTGATGGTCATGATGGCACTATCTTTACACCACTAGTATAAGAAACTAGTAGAAAATGATAAAAAAGAAGTTTTCTGAACTTATAGTAACATATTCGACTTTGGCATCCAAATGCTAGGAAACGTAAACATTAATATTTCAACTTGTTCGACTTGTATTCGAGTTAACTCAATTTTTATGTAGGAAAAACTGAAACTGGTAATAATTTTTAATTTAGACAATCTTTTTTATTTTTATTATTATTCAGTACCAGAATAATACTGTCTAGAACTAGAAAACTCCACCCAGTACTGCGAAAAAACATGTTTTATATATAACAAAATTCATATACAAATAATATGCAATCATGAGTGATCACACACACAAGTGTCCCAGTCTACCCCTTTGTTGAGAGGAATCAGAAAAAATCTATCTACAATAATATGTTGTATATACATACAATACAATACAAATATTCGGTGTAAGTATTGATTAAATTCAATCACCATGTACAATATTATAATATCGATAATATACCGGTATCTACCGGTACATTGACTTAATAAAATGGTGCTAATTTGTATAAGTTTTGTCTTGAGAAAAATCTTAACCTTTCAAGCCCGAAAACTGTGACACAACGGATACTCCATTATTGTGTGGAACCATTGGACCACTCGGGGCTTACTGAATATAGATTGTATAACTATTACATTCGTAATAAAAAAAACTTTATAATTTATCGTGAACTGCAAAGCAAACAATATTCTGTAGACCCATTATTATAGTACCTATTTACTTAAATATCACGTACAAGTACAAAATCATGATGTCTAAAAAACTGTCTCATAGTTTTGTAAAATATGGGCCAAAGGTAAGACTTTCTTTCCATTATGGAAAAAAAGAATTATCTTTCTATTCAATATTCCATATCAAAATTAAAACCTTAAAGGAGATAAGATCTCTTAGATATATTTTTACAAACAATTGGCATTTCTATTTTGTTATTTTTTTATTTATTATTATTACTATTAATTTGCATAATGGCTATATTATACGATATGACAAGATAAAAAAAAACTATTATAGTTAACTGTTATGTTATACATATACAGTTTATGATATTTATGATAGTTTATATTACTTCTTCTAGATTTAAACTAAACATATAGAATAACCTGATAGATAGAATCGTTCGGTTTGGTTTAGTTTTTTTATTTTTTTTTATTTAGATATGTTAGACAGTGGACACATTCTGTTGAATGTTCAACAAAATGTGTAGTTGGCAAATGGTTCAAGGCGTCACTGTTAAGTACTATGATCTATTCTGTGAATATTACATTCTGCCTGGATTTTGATCATACTATTAGTAAGAGACCATAATATCTCTGGATATGGTACAAAAGTGAATCTTTAAATATACACTCTCATATAGATTTTGCGCTCAAAACAAATCTATGTGCCTTGCGTAAGGCGGCTAAATGGTACTTTTACATATTACGGATATATAGATGAATACTGGCGCACGATTGTATGGAGACGCCTGCGCACCTGTGGTTGGCGACCACTGCCTGTATTCACCGAATACAGACAAATGCCACACCAGCACGCACCCTTACAAGTAGGTACTTACCCTTGCGAGTGCCCTTACCCTGCGTACGATGATCAAGGCGAATATAGACGAATGCATCATCGGCAGATATTTGTATGGGCTGAAACGCCGCCTAGCGCCTGTAGCCTGCTGCGGTCAACAAAACAAATCGCTCGTGGGATTTCCTCGCCGCATCCTGCTGTTCATATGTCGTTGGAGTTGGAGCATGCTGCATACCTGGCTGCGTGTTTCATTCGTTGTTTTCCAGTTTGATTTATTTAAAAAAGAATGAGGTACCTTCTAATAAATAAATAAATTGAAAAACTGTTTCATTTGAGTTCTGCGCCCGATTAACTTGCAGTTTTTGCGTTGTTCAAGATTTTGACTAATGGTGCATTCACTTTAGGCCCATGGCCAATGCATTAACTGTATATGTGAATTGCATCAGCTGCACCAAATTTGACCATATACAGGTTATAACCAAAAAACTGTCTGACCGCATAATGTAAAAAAAGATGTCTGTCTTAAACAGTTATTAAAAAATAAGTTTTATTAATACATTTTCGATAATCATTATCATAAAAATAAATTGTGTATTACACACACACACACACACACAAATTTCATTTGAAAAGAATTAGACAGGTAATTTGTATAAACAATCCCAACTGTACTACAGGCATGAAGAGTAAAAAGGGCGCCCAGTTTAGAAATAGACAGTGCATAGTTAGTGATTGACTAGTTTTTCAACATGCTAGTTCTACTCGCATGAAACACATAATCTTCTAGTTCAGGTACACATTTTTTTTTTACATATTATGTAAGCTTATTGTACCATAAAACACTAACTGAATTTATGGATAATAAACTAAGGAGTCTATTATTCCATTTCATATTGAAATTTCTATCAGCAGGCCCATGTTTGAGGCTTACCTAGATTATAAAAGCTATATCACATAATAGGTGTGAGGCATCAGGTATCAACTAGTTACATAACTCATTATGTGGTTCCATGAAGTATAGGTTTTATAAATGCTATACTGGCAGTTCTTCATTGGTTCACATTCACATTGTTTCTAACAATATGTACAATGAATTAATCATACATAATAATATTATGTCAATCTGAGAGCCGATGGTACCCAAGGATATCTAAGATATCAAAATGCATACCTGATGAGCAACGCTGTTGTCGAACTGCTGTTGCAGCAGCAGCTCTAGCGCAGCAGCCGCCTGCCTGGGAGGCGGATGGCGACGGATTCGGCGGATGGCGGAGTCACCCGAGAGGTGCTGAGCAGATTGATTTTCACACTGTCGCGTCATCACTGTCGTCACCGGTGCTTTGGGTTGCTGCGCTTGTTACAGTTGCGTTGTTGAACCGATCTATGCGGTGAAATAATCCAATGACTATCTCGATTGCAATAGATTTTTGATTCATGCGGCAAAATAATCTTCTTCATCATTGATGAAATAATAGAACCTATCCATGCGGTGAAATAATCCAATGACTATCTCGGGTGCAATAGATATTATTGGTTCATGCCGCGAAATTACTGATGCCGCCGAATACTAAACCGACCTATGCGGTGAAATAGTCCGTTTGACTATTTCGATTGAAATAGATCTTCGGTTAGTAACATTACTTTTCTCCGACTTCATTATTTTCTTCGCTTAGCATTTTAACTTTGATTAAATTTTCACTGAATATAATATCCTAAAGAATTCTCACTTTGAGACTGTACGTGCGTTCGTGGCGAAGCACAAAAAGCGAATGAAGTGTTGGCGCCAAGTAGTGACGGGGAGGACTCGAACCGGATATGTCAAATCTGTCATTTTGAAGTCAAAACCTTCTCTTTTTAGGGTTTTTAGGTTATTACTCTAAAATAACGTGCTAAGTGGTGATAGTACACGAGCGGTACTACAAGTAGTCAATATACTAATATCGAAGGACGAATCCGAGTATAATAAGGGTCTCTATGGTGATTCTGGTTTACGGCTAAGAAGATAAATTTTTGTTTGAATTTTAACTTTCATACGCTACAAATAAATTGTAAAATACTAAAGTATGATACTAAAAATAGATCTCATGTTTATTGTCAGCGCTTGGTACACAATGCGCCTACATTATCAAAATTTAATGTGGGTGGCTGTGTAGGTTACAGGAACAACTATACACTTTATTAAAATAACTATATACAATCGAAGCAAAAATAATAATAAATCTGTTCCTGCTTATTAACTAATGGCGTAAACGTGAATACAACAATGGAACCTATTTTCGTGATCTTTAAAAATGGTGTAATTACTTTTAGATTTACGAGTAGGCCCTTCTATGTAAAATAAACCCTATCAAAAACAAAAACGTGAGTACTTACCTACAAGGCATGTCGATAAATTTTGACAAACAACATAATATCTTTTACTGATAATTTTTCACACTTATTCAATACGGGTGAATGACATTATCACTATTAACACTTTATTCTTATCTGATATATTTTATTCACTCTCCGTAAACAAAGGCACATTAATACAAATGACTTTACAAACTAGGACGCACGTAATGTCACAGTCATCATCGAGCATCTCTTTCTAATATATAGTAAGTGAAAGAGATATCACAACATATAGCAAGGATATATTACAGGAAACCAAATTATTATACAAAATTGGGCTCTTTTGGTAGAATGTTAGGGTTCAGAATTACATCTTACAATTTAAACTTCATGTGAAATGGAATGTTATTTTAGGAATTGTTACACGATTGTATGGATTATGATATTTCTTAGCATTTAGGAAGGATAAAATTATTTTGATCTACTTATATTATTTTGTGATTATACCTAGTTGGTTACTAAGTTCTGTAACTATGGAAAACATGAATAATACTAAATTTACAAATAATGCTACAATGAATTATATACCAAATGAAAGCACAAATATTTAAGATTATCATGTATTAAAATTATTCGAAATGACCGCCTCTGGCATGAATACACGCCTTTAGACGACGAGGCCAGTCATCGATGGCAGCACGAACTACCACCATATCCAATTCTGCGACTGCCTTGAGAATAGCGCGCTTAAGAGAGTCGAGATTCATGTGGGGCTTAGCACATGCTTTCTCCTCAATAAGTTGCCATATGGCATAATCCAGAGGATTTAAGTCTGGGCTGGAGGATGGCCATTCTTCCTGCGCGATAAAATCAATTTTGTTAGCCCGAAACCATGCTTGTGTAGATTTTGCTTTGTGCGCAGGGGCAGAGTCCTGCTGGAAGACCCATGGCTGGTTTTGAAATAAAGTGTGGCTTAAGGGTTTGACAACAGGTTCCAGAACGGTATCTTGATAGACTCTAGCGCCAGTTTTCACACCTTTTTCACAGAAATGAACCTTACTTAGCCCTGAATAGGACACCCCCAGCCAAATCATCACTGATGAGGGGTGGTGACCTCGTTGGACCCTCGGAGCAATCATGCTGGCTTCTTTACTATTCTTAGCGTATACTCTATCATTTTGACGGTTAAAATTTTCTTCGACTGTGAAGATTTTTTCATCAGTAAACAAGATTTTTCGATGGCCGTTTTGTGCGTACTGCTTTAGTAGAGCGCGACTTCGTGCTAACCTCATAGCCTTCAATCGTGCGTTTAGCAGATGGCCCTTTCGTCTACGGTAAGCGTGAAGCCCAAGGTCATCATTGATAATTTTTTAAGGGAACTTCTCTTCACAGTCATCTGTATTGCCAATAACTTTTGCTTCCGGACGGGATTTCTCGTGATTCTCGCCTTCACTGCCTTGATCACAGCTGGTGTCCGAACGGTGCGTGGTCTTCTTGATCTTTTTCGGTCATCGACGGTCAAGGTATTACTGTACCTATGGATAGTGCGATAAATAAATTGCTTGTTGATTTTCAACTTTTGTAGCAACTTGAAAATCATATTCGGTGGCTGCCCACATTTGTGCAGAGCAATTACAGCGACACGATTCTCCTTCAACCCCCATTCCATGGTGAAATAAACAAAATATGATATACATGTGGTATGGAATTATAGCTTATAAAACTGTCAATAATATGTCATTTTTATTTTTTCTTTTCATTTGTTTTAATGGCCAGTAATCGATAAAGAAACTCAGTAACAGAACTTTTGACCAACCTGTGTAGTGTCGTAGGTAATTTTCATACATGTCATGTGATGTGGTGATAAATAAATTGATGAAAGAGATAACCTATACCAGGTACCTACTTAGATGAAATAAAAAAGGGGGACCCATACCTATCTCTTTCTTTCCCATGATAATAGTTATGTACGCTGATAAATAGTATCAGATGACACGACACTAAGTTATGAAACAATTAATTTAACTTCTCTTGAAATTGAAACAATATTTATTACCACCAAAGTTACATAGCACAAAATTATCGAGGTATATAACAATATACATTAGGATGAACTGGAGTCTAAGCTAGGACTTTCCTGTATTTCAGGACTCCAGAGGACCTACCCAAATGGCCATTCTAACAAATTCTAATAGATTACTCGTAATAATTTTTCAAAGTTGGTTTACTGCGTCTTTTGTTATTGTTGTAGATAAAACAAAAGACGTTCGTTATCATCTAGAAGTGTAGATAGGACAGTTAGTCTCTGAGTGCGCCGCTATAAGATAAATTCAATAAATCCGCGCGGCTTCCAGGTAGCCGTACAACAACCAAACAACAATGTAATATCTATTGTGTCTATTTTATTGGTGTTAAGGGTAATAAATGAAAATTTAGACTGATGACTATAAAAAATATTTTATTTACGACTAAATAAATCTAATAAAAACTTCTGATAATCCTCGTCGTTGAATGAGTAGATAACCCTTACGTTGGCTTCCTCTTTTTCTACAAATTTGTTAGTATTGATTCCCCGTAATTCACCTGTAATAAAAAATCAAGTTGAAAATAATAGCATACAAATTCCTGACACTGCAATATTCTTGGTTCTATCACAGAATAGATAATAATACTAGCGTACTTCTATCATCAATTATCATCCACCGATCGACGTACTATCGCCAGTGTCTTTTTGTTATTAGCTATCAATTTTTGAATGATGGAAGCGAATTTTCATATCAATTTTTCTTCCAACATATTGTGGTTTGCCTTTTTTTAAATTCAATCTTTACTTCGTTACTGTCCAACTTCCATAATAAATATGATTATTACCAACTACCTCGGAAAATAACTCGTAAGCAAAGCAAACGTACAACAGGTCTCCATCCACCACTACAGCATCGCCACCAACCGGGATAAATTTTCTGTTATTCTACCGTTCAAAACATTTTCTTTATAAAAATATTTAAAATGAAGAAAATGCAAAACAAAGGTCTCAAAATTAAAAGAATCTAGGTTATTTTTGAGCGTTATGAAACACCAGACTGACGAGAGAGAGACAGGAAAAAGAGTTTAATTTGTCGTTAAAGAGAGTTGTTACTTACCACAAAGTACAATATCGTTTTGTGAGTACTTGTACTCCTTCACTAATGCCGGTCTGATGGCCGCTGACACTGCTGCTGGGTCTAGAACTGTCCATTGGCTTACAGTGTCCTACTGCGCGCCAACTTTAATTTGTCGTTAAATTGAGTTGTTACTTACCACAGAGTACAATATCGTTTTGTGAGTATTTGTACTCCTTCACTAATGCTGGTCTGATGGCCGCTGACACTGCTACTGGGTCTAGAACTGTCCATTGGCTTACAGTGTCCTACTGCGCGCCAACTTTAATTTGTCGTTAAATTGAGTTGTTACTTACCACAGAGTACAATACCGTTTTGGGAGAATTCATACTCCTTCAGTAATGCTGGTCTGATGGCTGCTAATACTGCTACAGGGTCCAGAGCTCTCCATTGGCTTACAGTGTTCTACTGCGCGTCAACTTTAATTTGTCGTTGTTACTACCACTGAGTACAATATCATTTTGTGAGTATTTGTACTCCTTCACTAATGCTGGTCTGATGGCTGCTGACACTTCTGCAAGATCTAAAGCTGTCCATTGGCTTACAGTTTCTTGCTGCGCGCCAACTTTAATTTGTGGTTAAAGAGAGTTCTTACTTTACACAGAGAAAATGTTGTTTTGTAAGTATTTTTATTCCTTCACTAATGCTGGTTTTATGGCTGCTAACACTGCTACAGGGTCTAGAGCTGCCCATCGGCTTACAGTGTCCTACTGCGCGCCAACTTTAATTTGTCGTTAAATTGAGTTGTTACTTACCACAGAGTACAATATCGTTTTGTATTTGTACTCCTTCACTAATGCTGGTCTGATGGCTGCTGATACTGCTGCAGGGTCTAGACCCTCTAGTCTTTAGTCTGGTCTAGACAACTTCAGAGTTGTCAATTGGTTACAGTGTTCTACTGCGTGCCAACTTTAATTTGTAGTTAAAGTGAGTTGTTACCTACCACAGAGTACAATATCATTTTGGGAGTACTTGTACTCCTTCACTAATGCTGGTCTGATGGCTGCTGACACTGCCGCAGGATCGAGAGCTGTCCATTGTTTTACAGGTCGTCCCATTGAAACTTTCTCGTATTTATTCTGTTCTCTTACAATCTCACTGTCAATTCCACCAAGCACCTCACTTCTCCATGTCTAAGAGTATTAAAAAAAAACTTTATTGAAAAAGAGTCGTTTGGGTTCTTTCAGTTAAATTTTAAATAGTTACTCAAATCTCTATAAAATTGTTCTACCTTATCAAAATTCGCATCAAAGGCATCACCTAAGAATCGTTTTGCATTAGAAGTTGAGAAAATTTACCTACATGAGGACTCAGGGCAACAGAACAAAAAAAAATCATAATCAAGATTCTAATTTAGTGTTAAATGAATCATGATCAAAGTATATAACTTTGATCATGATTCATTTAATACTTTGAACTAGCCTATTTAATATTATTCTCGCGGATGAAAAAGAGTAAAAATTGCCACTCACCTTAGTAAAATTCAAATATATCTGCGTCTGTGAGAAGGGAACAATTGTGACTTTGTCAGGGTTAGCGTTCTGGGCTATAACGTGGTAAGCTTCTGCATCCATTTGAGCGTTAAACTCAGGCATCGAATGTTTGTCACCTACAAAATGTAAGAATGTACGAGTAACTATACAAATCTGCAGTTTCTCAATTTTAATAGTAGTACGATTTTTAATGTAAAATTGTGATTCTCACGCGAGATTACAAAAGCCTGTTGATTTCGGCCAGGTACATGGACGAGACGCTCTGGCTTTTGGAGTAAAATTGTCTACTCAGATACAAGGTCAGCTACAAGGTCAGGTACAAGGTCAGATTCAAGGTCAGATACAAGATCAGATACAGGGTCAGATACAGGGTCAGATACAAGGTCAGATACATGGTCAGATACATGGTCAAGTACAAGGTTAAGGTCAAACAAATCCTTTATAGATGATACCATGGCTGTAGTGTAGATATAAAGTTTGTTCCAACTAAGGCTGTTGATTTCGTCTAAGTAGGTGGCCGAGTTCAACAGGGTTTTGTAGTATCGCATTGTGTGAAAACATTACTCTAATAACCTGTTGATTTTGGTCAGATACCTGGAAAAACGCTCTGGCTTTTGTAGTAAAAAAAATCACTGCAAACGCCTGTTGATTTCGTCCAAGTACCTGGCCGATTTCCACAGGCTTTTGTAGTCCCACTTTTTCAAAAAAAATACTCCAATAACCTGTTGATTTCGGCCAGGTACTTGGCCGAAACGCTCTGGCTTTTGGAGTAAAAAATTTTACTCCAAAAGCCAGAGCGTCTCGTCCATGTACCTGGCCGAAATCAACAGGCTTTTGTAATCTCGCGATTCTCACGCCATTACAATACTACCTGAATTGAGAATTCAAGTTCAAATATGAAACTGTAGTTTTTTTAGCAACTTTCAACTAATCAACTATTTTTTCATCAGGTTATTTTGTAATATTACATCAGATTATTATGTCGCTAATATTATCAAAGCGTTCATGAACCTTGCTAAGATTTAAACATTATCATCCTGTGATATATTTTTAGTTATCTTTTCTTTACTTAACACTGCTAAAATTAAAGAAGTAGGCACAGGTAAATACTTACTATGAACGTGGCCAGCAGCTACGTACAACTGTGACAAGCGGTTTATGAATGAAGGATCAAGTTTAGTAGCTAACGCAACGTTAGTTAATGTACCGATTGTAACTATAATCAGCTCTCCTGAAACATAATGATGACAGACACAATAAGTTAAGACGTTTATAACAGGCATTTATATGCCTGTTCCAACAATTCGTCACTATTGAAAAGGCTTGTTTCAGCAACTCGCCTTATAAATCTCACGAGTTCTGTCAATATGCATATTGACAGAACTCGTGAGATTTAAAAGAGCATTTCATAATACCAACATGAAATTGTTTTTTCCCGAGACAGAAATAAAGAAAGTCAATGAAAAAATGGGTGCTAAAATTAAGCTGGTAGAAATAATTCTCAACATGACTCCTAGACTTCTAGATAATACGATAAGTTACTAAGTAATAATTATTCTACTTCGTCAGCGTGGGGTGTAACCCTAGGATAAAAAATAGCCTCTACCTTAATCTAGGTCCTAATCTATCTATCTACCAACCAAATGTAATCCAAATTACACCCACATATACCCTTTCGCATTTATATTAACATTCTCTAATGGAATTATAATTATACCTATAATTAATGGTGATGAATGAATTTTAAACTGCAATCAACAATTAACACCTAATGGAACCATTTACTTATTACCTATTTTTTAGTAATGGTATAACGACCGACACATAACTTGGCAAGAGAAAGATGAGACAGATGCGCAGCAGCTACAAACACTAAACACGGCGAACCTTTTGTCTCATCTTTGTCTTGCCAAGTTATGTGCCTGTCGGCAAGACAATGATGAGACAAAAGAAGCGCAGCAGCTACAAATACTAAACACGGCGCATCTTATGTCAAATCTTTGTCTTGCCAAGTTAGGTGCCGGTCGGAAAGACAAAGATGAGGCAAAAGATGCAAAGCAGCTACAAACACTAAACATGGCGCATCTTTTGTCTCATCTTTGTCTTACCAAGTTAGGTGCCGGTATCTTTCTCACCTTCATACGTCTTTGAAAGTTCGATTAGACGTAAAATTGCGTTTTGTTCTTGTACTGGAACTAATCCAGTAACGTTATCACCAGAATCACCTAGACCATCAACACCATAATAAGCATTTGTTGTTGGGGTCTTCACCATTGATGACGTCGACCCTCGGTAAATTGGCACCTGAAAGTAGTACATGATCATTAAATTCAAAAATGTTTTTAAGGCGGTAAAATTGTTTGATATAGGTACTTAGTTGTAAAAAAATACTGAAAGAAATCCAACACAAGTATATTTACTGGCGACCCGCCAAACATGAATTTTTTTGATTTAAAATTTTAGCGTTTAGAAATTAAAAACTGCCTATGAGATCCAGAATAAATTTTTGGGGAACTTAGCATCAAAATTCTTAGTAGGAAGTTGAAATAAATGATAAGAAATGACTTCTTCAGAGCTCGGATATAAACCGTTCGAGTTACTCCGATTTTTGAAAATATTTTTTCTAAACGCTAAACCTTTTAATAGGTATTTCGCCCTTGTTATTCAGTGTCAACAAAAAAATACGCCACGGTAATTAGTACTTAAGCTGTACCACAGAATAAGTAATAGTACGCTGTATGTACATGTAAAATAGTCGATTTAATAATGGTTGGACTATTCGGAATCTGATGAACCACTAAATTTAAAATATATCCTCATCAGACATTTTATAAAATCCTCACTGCTGGGTTACAGGCCTTCTTTATGGATGCTTAAGAGGGATTTCCATGGGTGAATTGGATTAGGGGGATGGTCGATAACCTGCCAACTGGACCCAATATAGATTGGTGAGTGACTACTTAATTTCTATATAGTACTATGCTATCTATAAGTATGTCAATACTTACATCTTGTCTATTGGCCACCTTCAAAATCCTCTGGTTATTTTTGCTCACATTGTCTTCTACAGTGTTTCCATTGCCAGTTGTTAGTGCTACAACTTTGGGACTGTAATTGTTAGAAAGTTAACAAAAATTTGTTATGCAAAGAACAATATTTTTACTGCTGCGAATCTTCTATCGTAAGAATAACCATCGAAACGCGATATGATAATAGCGATTTATCACTTTGAACTGTCAAAAGACAATGGATTTTGACAGTTGAGTGTCGATAAAACACTATATCACGCGATTTATACCGTGTTTCGGTGGTCATTTTATTTTTTATTTTATTTTATTTATTTAGGTTCTCCAGTGATTGCTTACACTATAAATTAACATTAAAAACTTAATAACTAGGTACTTTGCTAAATGTAGGAATCTTTTAAGGCGAACACCACATGCAAAGGTGAAATGAATATTCAGCTGTTTTACTATAATTATTACTTAAATAAATTAAGACTGACACAAAGCGTAGGTGGCATATATAGGTATCATTTGCCAAACCAGCCTGCCTAGCGTGACCGATTTATATCGCGTGATATAGCATTTTATCTACACTCAACTGTAAAATTCCTTTGTCTTTTTGACAGTTAAACGTGATAAAACGCTATATCACGCGATATAAATCAGTCATGCTAGGCAGGCTGGATCGACTTAAAATTGACTTGAGTTTGGCAAATGAATCAGCATGGATGTCATGCTAGGGTAGACCACTGTTGTCAACCATTACCACTCTTTAAAAGGCTAAGAAATAGGCAATCGTATTTTTAATACTTTTTTTATACTTAAGTAGGTACATCCGTTTGCACTAATAAGAATACAAGCTCTTTTCCAAACTACAACTCGTCCAAATTGAAACGGTGTCATGAACTTAACTGTCATGCAGTTATCTTGATCTTAATAGTTGTTAACTATTTATCGTGGTCGAGTTGTAAATAGGAAAAGATCTGGGCGATTCTTTAGTTTAGTGCATACAGGTGTTAGTGAATATTATATTAGAATAGTAGTGAACTTACCCATTATAATACTTTTCGTAAAGAAGAGCGACAAATATTGCCATAGCATCGTCTCCTCCCGCATCATTATCAATCACCAGTTTTAAATTTCCCTCTTTTATGCTAAAAAAACACATTATCTAGGTTAATAAACGCCAAATATTCACTTCTCAAGCTTACGCGCTCACTAGACATGAAATAAAACACTTTTCAACGGATACTAGCGCGGTTTTATTGAAAGTTCTTTGGTAAGTAATTAGTTGGCTCAGATCAAATAAAAAACATTAACAACAATACTTTTTTTATTTGGTCTGAGTTAGTTGGTATATGGTTTAGTCTTTTTTCCGACGTTTCGGCATCTTTGCAGCTGCCGTGGTCACATGGGACGGCAAAGGCAGCTGCAAAGGTGCCAAGGTGCCGAATCATCAGAAAAATCTAAAATCGAATCAAATAGCAATTAATTACCAAAACGTACTTTCAATAAAACCGCACTAGTATCCGTTAAAAACCGTTTTATTTAAACGCCAAATAGTAAAGCATTTGATAAAGGCCTGTATTAATGGAAATGATGTCAAGTTAGCAACGTGCTAGTGATCTCTGATACTGTTTATGTTCAAAGATAATATTTACTAATTGGTTGATATATTTTTATCAAGAAACTCATTTAAACGACTATGGACGTTGCTACACACTGGAGCATACTAAAAGGAGTTGTAGAGTATCAGGTTAAATATAAAAAATGTATCAAATTCTTAACAGTCTTTCCGCATTTTTATTTTTATTTACAATTTAACACCATCACTTTATAGTTATGTCAAAACCAAAAGACAAAAGAAAGACAAAAAACAAGACAAAACCAAAAAATACTTAATAAGCCTTATTGATTAAATTAATAAAAACAAACTTTAAAAATATCCTACCTCTCTGCTGTTAAGCACGAAGCACAAATAAAACTTGAATACACTAAAAATAGTTTCATCATGACGTTTAGACGCGTGTTTACCCTAACAGACTTCGTGATAAACTAAATTATAGCCGTAATAGAAAGAGATGGGATGGATTCATACTGATTTTTAACCGACTTCAAAAAAAGGAGGAGGTTCTCAAGTCGACGGTATTTTTTATTTTATTTTTTTTATGTATGTTTTAACATAACTTCGTCAGTTGTTACCCGATTTGTACAATTATTTTTTTATCTCAAAGAACATAGTTTGTGTGTGGTCCCATAAAACAGAGATCTTTTTTATGGGACCACATATTTTTACAGAGATCTGGCCAGTAGTTTTTTCATAATCCTGAAAAATATTAACTATTTAGCTCGCCATCGCACGAGTTTTTATGGAATTTCGGACATAACATCTTTGTTTATGAACCGATTTAGATGATTCTTTTTTTGTTTGAAAGGCTATACTTCAAGAATGGTCACAATTTAATTTCATCGTTATTGAATTTCGAACTTCGAAGATACACAAGGGAACTCCTCAAAGTCAAATAGTATATGTAAAGTGATTTAGGTTTTGGTACGTTTATGGCAATCCAAAACAAACCAAATCATGGTTTGCAATGCAACGTTCTGGACTAGACTTGGACTACGAAGACACAACGGAACTCCTCAAAAACAAACAGCGTAAATTTAGAAATTGAGTTCTGGGCATTTTACCATTGAAAATATTATTATATAAAGTTAAAAAATATTTATACGCTGCGCTTACATACCTACCACTAAAAAGTTGAAAATAAAAAAGCTTTAAAAAAAAAAAGAAAAACCGCCTTCAAAAAACTGAAAACAAAAACAGCTTAAAAATGAAATACCTCTAAAAAGCAAGAAATAAATTCGAATCATTCGTTACACATATCAATATTAATAAAACACGTCTAATGAAGTCGGGTGGGGCTTTTAGAAAAAAATTTAGTTGTCCTCCAGCCCCACCCGACTTCAATAGACGTGTTTTATTAATATTGATATGTGTAACGAATGATTCGAATTTATTTCTTGCTTTTAGAGGTATTTCATTTTTAAGCTGTTTTTGTTTTCAGTTTTTTTTTAATTATAACTAATCAAATACAACAAAAATTAACACAACAATGGTTTTTGAATAACAAAAATATTTATTGAATAGAGTCTTTAGGTGTATTTTTCAAGATAACATAAATTTACATAAATTAAAAATGAATTATACAGATACAAAACAAGTCTACAAGTCTAGTTCTACGCTTTTTTATTTTATGTCTCAAAACGACAAATTCTTACAAAAATATATTTATTGCAGTAGTTAGGTAAGCTAAAATATGTATACAGGGTGTCCCAAAACTTTGCCACGTGGAGGGAAAGTATCTTAAATATTGAAGATATGAAATTTTACTAAAAGAAGACTTCATTTTGATTTTTAAAATAATTGGAACTGCATTCAAATTTTTTCGAAAAATCGCATGCCTTACCAGGAGTCGAACCCACCAAATTAGAAAAAAAAACTTTATTTTATTTTTACGATTCCAATCGAAAGGGTTACTCATTAGGGTTATTTTTGTTAAGTAACAAAGCATCCTAAACAAAAGGAAGACCATGAAATTTAACATTAAAAATTTTAATTATTACGTATTGTCAACTGTGTCAATTTGTATGGGAATGAATGCGATTTTTAAAAAAATCTTTGAATGCAGTTCGCATTATTTTATAAAACAAAACGAAGTCTTCTTTCAGTAAAATTTCCTATCTTCAATATGTAAGGCACTTTCCCTCCATGTGGCAAAGTTTTGGGACACCCTGTATATTATACAGAGCGTTTCATAATCAGAAACCCATAAAGCCAAATATGGAAGATAGGAAACATGCATACAACTCCGGAAACTTATTACAAACTCTGAAAACAGCCACCATTTCTATGATAAACTGAAAAGTGCCACCCTAGACCAATATTGTGTTTAGCTTTTTCCCATTAATGAGGGCTTTTCACAATGACAAAAAAACCGTAGGCTCGATAGACGGCGTAGATAAAAATGTATGTGTCAATGTGATTTTTCTTACTTAGCTTCGAAGAGTACTCAGGTAAGCAGGCAGATGTAACCCTAAAATGATTCTCTTTGAGCAGATATCAGCCAGCGAGCGCTCATTTGGGGTACGCCGAATATCCGAAATATCGACGCATAAAACACCAATTTTCAAAATACCGAACATACTAAATGTCGATGTCCGATAGACCGAAACTTGAAAGATCGATTATCAAATGACCGAAAGTTCGAAATGCCGAAAGTTCGAAATACCGAAAGTTTAAAACCCCGAAAGCCACATACATTTATGTATTATTCTACCTACACAAACATACATTTATAAAAGTAGGCGTTGCGAGTAATTTGTTTTACTCAAAAATGCTTGTAAAATGGTCATTATTTTGACAAAATCCACCAATCAAGTTAGAAATAGTTTTTTTTCTGGCACTTCGCCAGCCGCTACCGCGGCACGCTCGCTTCGCTCGCTCGGCTCGCGCGCTGGGTTCATGTCAACCTAACATGCTCGTCGCTTCGCTACGCTTCTCGCACCTATCTCGAGACCTACGGTTTCTAAGTCCCAGTAGACTAGTTTAGAGTTATTTCCAGCAGCTAAATTTGATATAAAGCATTTCAGGCAAAGTGCAAAGCCTTTTATAACTATGATAGCTTGTTGTTTTTGACTAATTCGTTAATTCGGTATTAAGTAGTTCGGGGTACAGAACATAGGTATATTAACTCTCGGTTTTTTAAGCTTCGGGATTTAGTTTTTCAGGTAAAATGTCCTTTCGGGATTTTAAACGTTCGGCCAAACAACCATTCGGCCTTTTAATTTTCGGTCTTTCATCCATAGGTTTGTAAAATTCGGTCTTTTCTACTTCGGCATTGTAATGCATACCCCTCATTTGCCTTTTCGTTACAGACTGTTTATTTTTAAAAGACAATATTGACACTTCTCTCTCCATCAACGCCATCTAGAGAGGCAAATAGTTACTATTTTTTATTTTTTTAAATGTCACTTTGAAAAGCCTTGATTATTATCTAAAACAATAGTCTATTTGCGTCTATGGTTGTCACCTTGCAGTTTTCCAAAAAAATAAATAAAAAATCTTAGTCCTAGGTCTTAGCCCTGAAAGTTAATAATTATTTTCTGTGGCTGTCGGTAATTTAGATATCTAACATATTCGGTTATATGGGTAATTTTTTTTATTTATCAAAAATAAAACATTACATTAGTGTTACACGCACCAAAAATCACGTAGATTTGTCCAGTGCGGGTTGATTTGATGCTAGTACGTCCGACAACATTAGGTAAGTAACTTAGGTAGGTACGTAAAGATATTTTAGAACGGAAAAAATCATCGAGTTACTCATTATGAAAGACTTTGTATAATATTAATTATTATTGCATCCTTAGAAATTAGAATTAATTTATTTGCCTTTGAATAGGGTACACTCATAGACTTAAATCATTGGGTACACTGAAGGTCTTACTCTAGTTTAAAAGTTCGGCCGATTCAGCCATTAACAAATTAACCTTATTTTGTTAATTTGCAAAAACATGTTTGTGGTTTGGATAGCCAAAGGTCTTATAATCTCAAAATGTACCATGCAAAAATAAAAATAAAATATATAAATTATAGCTCAGTATTGAATTTCCTGACATATTAGATAAACGGTGACCTTTGATGATGACCTATTATATCGCCTGCTAATTTATTCACATTATATAATTAATTATCTTATCGATACAGATTTAGTGAGTGATCTGAATAAATTATTTAGTTTGCTTTAACTATAACTTTGATTAAGAGCCCGTAGCGATTTTGCCGCTGACTGCAGCTCTCTCGCTCGCACATTTTATGTTTTCTCAAGATTTCTCACACATTATAGAAACTAACCGAATAACAATTTAAGGCGTAGCTTAGCGTTAATCTAGGCGTTACGCAGATGTGGCCAAGACTTAACGGTGTTAATTTAGAAATGATAGTACTGAATATTTATAATGCCCGGTCTTGGACATTACCATTAACATTAACGTTAACGCAGGTGGAGCCGTAGCTTAACAACTGAGTGCGTAATTGAAAAATGTGTCTCGGCCACTTTTTGCAATAAGATTACAGACATTTTAAAATATATTTCAGTTTTTTGTTGCTAAAGTACAAAAAGTTGTCGTTTCTAATAGTTATGTGAACTGGCAATTTCGATAACTTTTTGTAGGTACTTCAGAAACTCGTAACTGAAATATTTGTTGAAATGTCCCTAATCTTATATTGCGAAAAGTGGCCGCGACACATTATTCAATTACGCACTCAGATTTAAGAAATCTTGATAAAACATGAAATATGCGAGCGATAGAGCGGCAGTAGGTGGCAAAGTCGCTACGGGCTCTTAATGATGCGTTTCAATAGGTAGTTCCTTTTTTAGGGCGAAGCAAAATGATTCAACAGCCAATCTTGATCAACAACATTTTTTTTGCTATCTGTCTGTAAGCAAGATTTTGCTTTGCAGAAGTTTGGTCAAAAAGTAACTAGGTAATATACCGCAAATACTGTGTTCATACTAGCAACTAGCATACATCTAGCATATTCTCGCCAATCTATGAGCCTACGCTGAACGATAATTTATAACCATAAGGCAAATATAACCAAAGAGAATGTAAAAAAACTAGTAACCTTAAAAGCTATAAGCTAATACCATAGTGCCATATCTTTATTTTATCTTCAGAATTCTAATTTAAGGTGGCAACCTGAACGAAAGTGGCGCTGCGGTGAATTTTATTTAATATTATAAGTAAATTCTAATACACAATTTTAAAAATGTTATACGTGGAATTTTTAGGGCCCACAGTCTAGTATTTTTAGACGGTATCGTTACATTCTCTCGTAGTCACTGCTAGAAGTAGATAGCAAAACTGCTAAAAATGGCCGTTTTAAGACATTTGCTATCTACTTTTACGAATGACTACGAGGGCATTTACAAATACTTCTAAAAATACTAGACCATGGGCCCTAAAAACTCTACGTAAAACATTATTAACATCTTTTTCTATTAATAATTTATTAAATAAAAACCTCTGAGGGCGCCACTACCGCCATACTACCGCCTTAAATATAAAGCGAGTATTTTTCTGCGAACGATTTATTTATGGTTTTATTGTTGAAAATTAGCGTGATTGGTCCAAAGTTCAATCAAATACGTGACATTAGCCGTGTCACGTCACGTCACGTCTCTTGTCCACGGTGCCCGGTTAAGATCCAGCAAAATCATGCCTCAAATTAAAATTATCTTTTCATTACCTATTTTTATACTAAAGCCGAATACACTCCCGAAAATATATTATTATAACCCTGAAAACAACCATATGTCTGAAAAGGTTTTTTTTATTTGTATGCGAAACTGTAGAGTGACATCCCTAAACGCAAATGATCTGTTGTTATAGTATTATGTATTATTTTCGATAATAAATCCCAATAATGAGCAAAAGCTAAAAACGCGATTTCGTTCTAGGGTTGCCACTATGCAGTTTATACATAATTTTTTTCCAAAAAGTGTTGATATTCATGGTTTATATAATAACTAGCGGCCGCCCGCGACTTCGTCTTCGTGGACAGTTTTTTGCTATGCCTCGGGAACTGTTCGTTTTTTTCTGGATGAAAGGTACCCTATGTCCTTCTCTGTACCCTGGACAACGTGTATGCAAAATTTCATGATGATCGGTTCAGTAGTTAAGACGTGAAGGCGTAAAAAACAAACAAACGAACGGACTTTCGCATTTATATTATTAATATTAGTAACGATTTTCCAGGGTCGTATGCATTATATTATACCCTATCTAACATATTCGGCTTTATAAAGGGTTATTTGTAAAACACCATCAACCTCGCTGGAGTAAATTAGTAACATCATAAACAACGACATTTAATTTTGTTCTACAACTTTTCCAAAAGACGACAAAAAAACTCCGTCTTTTCGACATTTGTATGGAAAGCCAATTTTTTTGTCTGTTTTCAGAAAAGTTGTAGAACAAATGTCGTTGTTTATGATGTTAGTAATCTACTCCAGCGAGGTTGTTGGTGTTTTACAAATAACCCTGTATAGTTATTATCAAACACCCTGTATTTAATTGGCATCCTTTCTTATTCTAAAGCAAAGAGAGTATTATCAACAATCAATAAAACCACCGTTGTGTTCATAAGAATATTTATTTACATTTTATATACCTACCTACTTATATAAATATCGCTGATGGTACTTATATTTTTATTTTATATTATTTATATCTTATTTTGTACTTCTGTTCCTCCTCGCATGCTCTGAAAACGTTTCAATTAAATATTTTTCGTAAACATTTTCAGAGATTGCATAGACTAGATTTACGTTTGGTTCGTCGCTTTTAAAATTGTTTATGATGATTCCTCTTTCTTCACCTGCAAACAAAAACAAATACAATGTAATAACTATAGACTTATAAAAGGTACCATAGAATTTTTCGCTACGCTCAAGTAGACCATAGACTTAGAAAATTTTTCGCTACGCTCAAGTAGACGGACAATGGTGCGAGTGAGAAACCGTTTCTTAAGGCTTATGCGATGTGCGAGAAAGAGTTGAAAAAAAATGTCAGCAAAACCTAATTTGACTTCATTTATCATCTTTCATCATCTTGGTGAAAAGCGTCCTCACGATTATTTTGTTATTTTGATCGCAATCGGATTGATAAATCAGTAATGGTGTCGTGTTCTGTGTTGAATTGTAATGATACTTACGACAATAACCCAAAGAAATACTTATTTCACAGATAAATATGATTGTACAAGTACCATTTTCATATTTCATATTTTAGTTGAATATATTCCCAAACACACTAAGTTATATACTAATATGATGCTATTAAACGCATATTTCCTAAATAAAATGCTGATTTCTAAATATTATTTATAGATAAAAAGATATTATGTCCGTGAACTTGAGAAAATAAGGCGTAGAGATTGATCACAAATCATCGATATCGATACTCATGTCGATGATTTCCAATATAACTTTGTTTGTCTTTGTGAACACTGATACTTTTATTTAAAGCTGCTTGTAACCGACAGTTTTCAAATGGCAAATTGTACCAAGTTAAGTACTAATTTAACAATTATTTCCAGGTTTCCTGTAAATCCAGTGATTAAGTTAAACTGGATAAATGTCACAAATAAATAGGCAGGGAGCCTCAAAGGAGACCTTAAGAAATTATTTAAATAAAATTGTTCAAAATCTTGTTTGTGTTTTATTTATTAGAGCAATAATACATTATGGTTATCGACAACCTAAAATGGACTTCAGTGCATCTCTAAAATTCACGCACACGTTTACAAATTTACAAACACTGGCTCATGTCACTTTTGGTGTCGCAGCCAAGCGAACCCTGTTCGTCTATTCCACTGGAATATTAAGTTTAAATATTAAGTTTATGGTAATAACATAAAAGTAAACTAGTGGCTACGTGAGCTGTAGACCTCGCGTTAAAAAGTAGCTCAAATTGTATGTTTTATAAAAACAATTAACACAAAATACATACTAATATTATTAGTTTTGCAACTAAAACTATACTATGCAAATAATATAAACAGTCCTAGGTTCTGTCACAAAGTCCCATAACCATAGAAAGCGAAAATGATTCTATGTCTATGCCCTTAACCTTTTTTATTTTCAAATTTCGAATATTGGCCAGAAATGTTTTGATTGATGATCTTTTGAATCTTCTAAAAATAAAAAAAAACAATATTTACTTTGCATCGCTAACAAAAAGTTTTGTTATATTTTAATAATTTTTCGAAACTGGTCAAATGTCTTTTTTTTACATATCTCCGCCATTTTAAATAATTTCGAAAAACTGGCCCGACTAAAAAGTTCTATATAATTATCAAACCTGTTCACAAAATTTCACGAGAATCGGTTGAGAAATGCGACCTGTGTAAGAGAACAGCCAGCGCCGGAAAAATGGACTGATATATGTTCTTTTTTACATATATCCACCATTTAGAAAAATTTCGAAACATTGGCTTGACCAAAAATTCTATATATTTTTCAAAGCTGCTCACAAAATTTCACGAGAATCGAATGAGAAATGCGACCTGTAGAGGAAAAAAAACAAAAGCGCCGGAAAGTCGTTTAACACACACATTATTTAATGTATATCAATTAATTTGTACACAATTTAAATTAAAAATATTTTTTCTTTCTTTTTCTTTTTTATTTGAAACTGGCAACATTTTTCAAACGTTGTCAGTCACTCGGTACGGAGTGGGGAGGAAGAGAATAAATACGGTGTCGGAGGGCGATGTTGCTCATTCGGTGTTGGTTTACGCACGATCTAAGTCCTGAGGATGCTCCGGGTTGGGCGAAGCACGAGTAGAGTAGCCTAATTGGTAAAGGCTGTCTTGCTAAATGCAGGTGCACTGATATTTTGTGGCGTGCATGTGCATATTTTTGCGGGCGGGCGGACGGTGCATCTTGCATGTAAGCTACATATGTATATTTTTTATTTTATTTATTGAGCACTGCCACATGGTACAATTATGACTTACATTACACAACTTATAACTATATTAAAAAAAACTGATATGTACCACAATATCGGCGTGCATAGCACTTAAAATATTATCAGTGTGCACTACGGTATAGATTCTGGATTAAAGAGACTTAAGATAAATGTAATTACCAACTTACTTAAAATAAATTTATAGACAATTTCTTTTTAAATTTATTAAAACTATCATTAAAAATGTCTAGATATTCATTTTTACTATTTTAAACTGTTATATTCCTCGCAAATTCGTGCCAATGGAGATTGATGACCAAGGTTAGTTCGCGAAAATGGTAGAGCGAAAAGTTTTCGAATACGGTTTCTTGGATACCTACTAGGCACTTGCAGAGAGATGTTAGATAGCAGATTACCGCAGCGAATACCACTATTAATAATCTCATGGAGGAAAAGTAAGTCCAACGTTTTTCGACGCGCTTGAAGACTAACCATCTTAAACTTATCAAGCCTTTGGTCATACGGCTGCCTGTGTGAAAAACCACTTACACTGAAGGCAAGGTGTCTGCTGAAAGCTCTTTGGATTCCCTCGATTCTTTGCGAGTGTACTGCGTAAAGCGGATTCCAAACGCAAGATGCAAATTCGAGGAGACTTCGTACCAAGGTATTGTACAGTAGAATCTTAACTTTAATATTTTTAAAACCCTTTGTGTTCCTTTTAATGAATCCCAGCATCCGAGCAGCTTTTGTTACAATCGAGTTAATATGCGATCTAAAAGTAAGAGAGCTATCGATAAGGACACCAAGGTCGCGAATTTCCTTAACCTCCTCATTTGTATCATCAACAATTAAACCTTTTATTACTATTAATTAACTTAAATTATGGCGCTTGGAAAAGGTCGAACCAGAGTGGCAATTTAAAATTGTTATTTATTGTTTGTGTACTATAGTTATTATGCAGTTAATGAAAATAAATATTAGGCTGAATGCATTCATTTTAGACAAAGATTAGTTATAACTTTAGCTAAAATTCTTTGTAAAAAAACATAACTTTCCCCATTGTTTCTAGAATCTGCAAGAGAATAACCCAGAACAACGAATTTTCAAAAAGAAAAATTTACTCTTGAACTGAAATCTGCGTGGAGATCTTTGCTGAAAAATTGTCGGAAAGTATGACGCTTTGTTGCCAAGCTATTATGGACAATAATGGAGATAATACTATTGATTACAATGTATCGTTAGATAATTCTAAGGTTTACAGCCCTTCACTTTTCATACATAGTGTAACTGATAGTATAGCACCTAAGCGGTCATAATGTGACTGCCTATAATTGATAAGACACTATATAGGTATATCTCGTGTACTAGTTTTAATTATTGTTAGTATCAGTTTACTTATTTATGACTGACTTACATTATAAAACAAAGTCCTCCGCCGCATGTGTCTGTCTGTCTGTCTGTTGGCGATAAATTAAAAACTGCTGCACGGATTTTCATGCGGTTTGCACCAATAAATAGAGTGATTCATGAGGAAGGTTAATGGGTAAATTAGTAGAAATATTACGTTATTATAATAAAAAGTAATTTTGGTCGTGAGTCTATAATACATATTGTCTGAAGTTCTTTAATATCCGCCACGGGGCGGTAATCACAAATATTTTATCTTTGTGTTAATCGCGCCAATAATTATTTTCAAAGTTACAATATTTATTATTATTAATTTATCAGATTCTTTTAAATATTGTTAAAGTTAATTACTTCTTAAAATAATTAAAAAGGAATAAATGCAGCTCTACTTAATTCCGCAACATGGCGATAATGTCATGCCACGTGATAGTCGCGCACATTCAATAAATGCATTCCAGCAGACCAATCGCTAACCGATCACCACACCACAGAGTGAAATTTAACCATCCTATAGGAAAAGGAAGGCACCGAAGCGAAGCGACGGCTGGTCGCTAGTAAATAAATAAATTGAAATCACAACCAAAACTTACCATATAAAATAATACTGTTATTCGAACACTTGGTAGTTTCAATAATATCGTTGTTCAATGCTGCTGACATAACAGCAGGGTCCAACAACTGCCATTTACTGCTTTTAGGCAGCGAAACATCTTCAAAACCATTCTGAGCCTTCATAATTCTAGTATTAATAACTCCAAGTACATTTTTGCGCCAGCTCTGAAATGTAACTTAAATTTTTTAATGTGTGTCTGTAATAATAAGTTGACATTGGATAATTAAACTAGTTCTTATGTTAGTATCACTCAGATGTTTTAGGAGATGATTGAATCAGATTTTATAAGAATAAAAATCCATCATCACTGGCAGCTACTTTTGTTGAAAATCAGATATACATGATTATGACCAATAACGTTGCAGACATAATAATTATTGTAGTCAAGAACTCATACCTTATTTTTATTGTCGTACAACATATTTTCTTGGACGAATTTATGTAGGTAGACAATTAAATTTTAAATGCTGCATTATGAAATTAAATTTTAATAGTTACAATATTAAGTTCTGTACATAAAGGTCATTGGGAATTTTATTCGGACTTACGGCGTACACCATCGAAATGGGGATAAATGTATCTGCTACTCAGTGGTATAGGTCACATTGTTGCAGGCGATGTTTAATTTTTTATCATTATATCATACCATTTTAATTATAAATTAAATAAATAAAGCCAATACAAACATTTATTATGCTTGTACTACACATTTTCACAATGCAGAAAGTAAAAACTTCTGTTTTATTAACAAAAGT
This sequence comes from Agriphila tristella, assembly GCA_928269145.1. Taxonomy (NCBI): domain Eukaryota; kingdom Metazoa; phylum Arthropoda; class Insecta; order Lepidoptera; family Crambidae; genus Agriphila; species Agriphila tristella. The sequence continues at coordinate 55,312,458 of OV743429.1, forward strand.
TCAATAATATTAAACATCACATACATACTTTTTTCTGCCGGTCGGAACATAAAAAAATAATACATATTTTGAAAAGTGGGATTGAATTCTTCAATTCAAATCTAGTTTGATTTCTATAGATACGCGAACTTTCATCAAGTAAGTCAAATATGCCCAATGACCTTTAATAAATAAATACCCACAAAAATTATGATTGGAAAGCAATCGTTACGAGATTTGTATAAATGTATTAACTCACTGCAGATAGATTCGTTGATTTCTTAACTTGAGAAAAAGGGAAAACTGTAACTTTATCAGGACGTGCTTTTCGCGCTACGATGTAGTAAGCTTCTACGTCGTGCAAAGCATTATATTCCGGCTGTGGATCTGATGAATCTAAAATGTTAGAAGAACTATTAGATCATAGAAATTTTAACTCTCGAAAAACTAACAGAAGTTTTTCCAAAATCATCGTTATTAATAAAAAAAAGATCTTAAAAAATAAAACGTATATTTTTAGTTAATACAAAACCTCTCGTGGGGTTGACCAGACCATTTCGCGATTTCAAGGTAGGTCCCATAATGAAAGTTGTTCAGTTTGATGGTCTGATCAACCCCAAGAGAGGTTTTGTATTAACTAAAAATAAGCTTTGCACCTATACGCACATACCATTTATCGTGCCAGCACCAACGTACAAATGTTTCAATCTTTTAATGAAATCTGGATCGATCCTAATAGCCAATGCTATATTTGTGAGTGGACCCAGTGTCACAACTATGAGTTCATCTAGAATTAAAAAAATGTCATGTCATGAATAACGGCGAAGCTTTAAAGAAGAAAAGAAATGGTCTTAGTATTAAACCCTGTGGCACTGCAACTTTGCTATAGCAAAAATTAAGGTACATCAGATTTTTTCCATTTCGTTTGTGATAGAGATTCATCCACCTACTCTGTAGGAATTAAGCTCAAAGACTTGAGTGTAGGTTTTTAAATATCCAAACAATACTATCATTATTGCGTTAAGATTTTTAAGATCTACCTAACGTATTACAAATTATAACTCGAACGCGTTAAGATTAAGTAATGTTTGAACATATAAAACTGATTTACACTCTGGTCTCAGAAGTACTTTAAGTTTGCATTGCTACCACCATTCTTGATAATTATCAGTTTTCAATTGTATCTAACTGTGCTATAACTGCCAGGCCGCTATTGGCTCCGTGCACGCTTTTAGCGCCACCTAACTTTTTGCAACTTTGTTGGCTGTGGCCTGACCGTTTTGATATGTAATGGCGGCACTGTGACAAAATATTAAAAAATACTATACATATTGTTATTAATGTAAATTTCAAAATTACTGTGATTTGGGTGGACAAAGTGTTGTGAAATTATTTTTGGTCATTTAAATTAAATATGGCAAGTAAGATCTATTCAAAAAGAGTGTTTTATTTTGGTTATATCAGGGTTTCTTTACATCTTTTTTAGTTGTAAATTTTGTAAAACAAGAGGATAAAGCTACTTTAATAATTTTATTAAGTGATAATAAACATTATATAATTGTTCCTGTATCGCTAGTAATAATTTAAATATCGTTTTCAAACAGATTACAGAGCCTACATTATTATACCTTCGCACCCAGCGATATGCATTCCAGCAGGGTTTCGGATTACAGGTTTGTGCTACTTTATTAACCTTATCATTACTAATAAGGCTAATAAAGTAAATAAGATATAATTATTACCTTTATATTTCTTCGATAGCTCAAGAAGAATGAATACAGCGTACGGCGGCTGTGCTCTTATCTCACGGTATTCTTTGACCTTATTGTCACCAAGACCATCAGTCCCAAAGAATCCATCTTCTGGGTAGTCTCTAATTATAGCATTTGGACTTCCTCGGTATATTGGCACCTGCAATGATTGGTGAAATTTACATTATTAGGGAGTGGGTACTAATAAATATTATGAAATTCAATAATGATCATAGTTTAGTTGTATTCGTATTTAGTTTCAGGTTGCTTAAAAATGTTAGCTTTTAATTCACTGCTATTGCTATTGTAATGGCATTTTTAACACGTTTTAATTAGTTTGCTTTCTTGTTTAGTTGTTTGTCCACAAATTTAGAAAACGAATTTATACTATCTTCCCGATGAGCTAGAGACTTGAAACTCTAAAGATAGGTCAGAACTGGAAAGCAATGGAATAATTATTATGGTATCATTGAGCATATCTGATGATAGAGCTGGAAGAAGGCCACAGGAAGTCTGTAATAAAACCATAAAACCTCATCGAGTTTGGACTCGTTAGAATAGTCTTGACAAAACTTTTATAGTGGGTTATAAATCGTTATTGGAGAGAGGGCACCTCAGAGAATTGTTAAGTAAAATTTCAAATTCTTAGGCCCAGCAATTTAGGTTGTGTGCTGACAATGTTATACAATGCAGTCAGTTTCTCTTTTAGTACCTACACATAATAATTATAGACGGATAGATAATAAAGATTTTTATGTTTTACCTACATCTCGTCTGTCAGCTACTTCTAATATTCTTTGAGTATTTATGTAGCACTGAGTTTCGTTCACATTTCCATGACTAGTTGTAATACCCAACACTTCAGGGCTGAAACAGAATAAAAAAAAAGTTGTTTTAAAAAACAAAAAACCGACTTCAAAAACCTGCCTCTAAAAAGCAAGAAATAATATTCAAATCATTAGATACGCATTATCATTGTTATAACAACACTTCTATTGAAGTCGGGTGGGGCTGGAGTACAACTTCCTTTTTTTATTCTAAAAGCCCCACCCGACTTCAATAGACGTGTTGTTATAACAATGATAATGCGTATCTAATGATTTGAATATTATTTCTTGCTTTTTAGAGGCAGGTTTTTGAAGTCGGTTTTTTGTTTTTTAAAACAATTTTTTTTTTATTATTTTTAGTGTAAGTACCTTCTATATATATATATATATATATATGGTATATTATTATAGGTATATTATTGGGTAGAAAAATCGGCTCATCCAAACGTGAGATATTCGCGGAGAAACATACAGGTCAAACTGAGAGAGAACCTTTTTTTTTGAAGTCGGTTAAAAAGACTACACTAAAAGTACCCCTTTTCCAACAAAAAAAAACATCGAACCGAATTAGGTTCATAAATAACAAAGTCGTCATGTGAGTTGATGAAAATCATAGTATTTTCAGGATTTCTCGAAAACTACTGAACCGATTTGAAAAAAAAATTAATGGGACCATCTCGCAAGAAAATTCAATCGAACAAAAAAAGAATCATCAAAATCGGTTTATAAATGACGAAGACATGCGCGAACAACGATAAAAAAAAACATACAATCGAATTGAGAACCTCCTCCTTTTTGTGAAGTCGGTTAATAAACAAAGAACAAACACCATAAGCGCTTCGCAATCTTTGTGTCACATTTCGGTTTAACTCACCAAATTGGAATATTATTGACAAATTTGAGTACTTACTTGAGTACTGATAGCGTATAGATAGCGCATTAACTTTGACTTGATACTGATAGCCTGTCAACTTTTATCATTCGTACCGCTAGACAGTGAAAATCCTTGCCTGAGCCTGTGTTTCCTGATAGGTTTGTACATAAGATAGGTACCTGATGGGTTTATATTGAAGGCCCCAAGATTGTTCTTGAGGCACGGTAACATTACCGTGGAAATGGAACAGGGTTACTTCTAGGCAAGCGCGTTTCATTGCTTACCACCGCATGATATAGCGGTCAAGCCAGGCCACGGTAATAGTATATTTCATTACGAGTGCGGAAAGCCTGTCATTGCAAAGAGTTACGACAAATGTCTACCCGAGCCGAGGCGCAGCTGAAGGTGAGGGTTGACAGTCGGAACAAGTTGCAATGACGGTTCCGCACGTGTACTGAACAACTATTTTTAATACAGTTGCGAAAAAATGAAGCAATTTAATATACTATTTTTGGAAAATGGCGCCAACCGTAAAAGAATTTAAGCAGAGATTTTTTTGTTTTCTTCACCCATTCTGGGTAGGCAAAGGGAACTTTGCCGATACAGCCAAGTCTTCAGTAGATTTTTTATAGAAAATTATGAAAAAATTATGAAAGTTCCGTCTTTTTCTTTTCACACCCACGCAAACTCCTATAAGCAGAGACTATGGCAGTGCACGTCATACAGCCAACTTTTTTATATTTATAAATTTAATTTGGCCTATACTAATATTAATTTAATGATTAAATTTTAATTAAAATTACTTTTAAATCTGCTATTGAAACAAATTAGTAGCTTCTTTTTAGAAATATTTGCATGAATTATAAAAACTTCTATGATTTTTTTTAGTAAAAACTTTGTGGTTGTTTTTTTCTTTTTAATAGACATTATTTTGACAGTTGGGAAAGAAAACGCACGAGTTCGGAAAAGGTAATGAAAAAGCTAGAGTGTGTAATAGCCCACATATAAACGTGATGGATGTGAGCTATTATACACTATTGCAGGGAAGTATACGTCCCTGCAATACGCCACTTTTTGAGCAACTGTATTAAAAAGTTCTTTACCGTGATCAAGCGCTTGCCTATCATTAAAAAAAAAATTACTGTATTCCTTGTTTTTTTTTGCTTCTATCTTAATTCGTGGAGGTCCTAAGTCAAGAATAATTGACCGAGCGAGCACGAAGTGCGAGCGAAGCGTCTCTGTTCAGCTTGGGCAAACATTCTTTCATATGTCCGGCTGTCTGTTCCAGCCTACAGGTCGCATTTCTCAACCGATTCTTGTGAAATTTGTGAGATGGTTCGAAAATTACATGGGTAAATATTTTTTTCCAGCCAGTTTTTTGAAATTTTTCAAAATGGCGGAGATATGTTAAAAAAACAGATTTCAGTCCGCTTTCCAGCTCTGCCTGTTTTTCTCTACAGGTCGCATTTTTCAACCGATTCTCGTAAAATTTTGTAAGCAGGTTTGAAAATAAAATACAATTTTTTGTCACGCCAGTTTTTTGAAATTCTTCAAAATAGCGGAGATATGTTAAAAAAACTTATTTCAGCCCGGCTTTCCAGCGCTGTTTGCCCTCCTCTACAGGTCGCATAATAATATCTCAACCGATTCTCGTGAAATTTTGTAAGCAGGTTCGAAAAATGTTTAGTTATTTTTTTGGAAAGCCAGTTTTTCCATCTTTTATAAAATGGTGGAGATATGTGAAAAAATGATATTTCAGTCTGGCTTTCCGGCGCTGCCTGTTCTCCTTTACAGGTCGCATATTTCAACCGATCCAGGTAAAATTTTATGAGCAGATTTGATAAATATACAGATTGTCTTTGTCGAGACAGTTTTTCGAAATTAATTTAAATGACGGAGATATGTCAGAAAAAATATTTCAGTCCGGCTTTCCAGCTGTTTGTTCTCGTCTACAAGTCGCATTTCTCAACCGATTCTGGCGAAATTTTGTAAGCAGGTTTGATTGTTATCTAGAATTATTTAATCGAGCCAGTTTTTCCAAACTTATCAAAAAAATTACCCATTTCGAATAATTATCTTAATTTTTATTTTAACAAAATATTATTATTTACTCCAAGTGGTTCTAGCTAGAATGTAGCTTGTAAATCTTCATGTTTTAGTCCCAAAGTATTTATTTTTGATGTGTAATCGTAGCCAACTAGTTTAATCAGACAATTAACGACCTAGTCATTATGATTAAACACCGCTAACTAACAATGTTCTAAACTATGTTTTTTGAGTTATTACTATGTTGATTATCATATGCGAGATGTGCACGGTATTTTTAGGGTTCCGTACCCGAAGGGTAAAAACGGGACCCTATTACTAAGACTCCGCTGTCCGTCTGTCTGTCTGACTGTCTGTCTGTCTGTCTGTCACCAGGCTGTATCTCATGAACCGTGATAGCTAGACAGCTGAAATTTTCACAGATGATGTATTTCTATTGCCGCTATAACAACAAATACTAAAAACAGAATAAAATAAATATTTAAGGGGGGCTCCCATACAACAAACGTGTTTTTTTGCCGTTTTTTGGTATGGAACCCTTCGTGCGCGTGTCCGACTAGCACTTGGCCGGTTTTTATGTAATCACATGCTTAATTGTAATTTGTACTTACTACTTGTTAATAATATAGGTATATATACATCCTGTTTTTTTTATCTTACCAATCAGGTAGTGATTGGTAAGATAAAAAAACAGGATGTCATTGGGAGACTGAGGTTGAATTTTAATGTAATTCAAAAGGATATTGTTTTGTGAAATATAATGGAAGCAATCAATATCAATTATCTCTTTTTATCATCATATGACCTTTATTAAATCCAGATTATTAGCAATATTACGTTAATCACAGTCATAACCGTTGATAAATTGAATAGAATATAATTTTATTCTGAAATTATTAAAGTTACCTACAATCTGTTCATTCAAAGCACAAAATGTCAACTTTTGTATTCATACTTATTTGTGCAGCGGCACCTATATGATTACAACACAAAAATGTGCATGATACTGATTCAATTTGCACTCGGTAGATTTTCGTGATCGCAAATAAAATATCAGTATAATTTTCTGATATTTTATTTGGAAAATAGTTTAATTAAAGATAAGTAGGTAGATACTTACCCCCTGAAATATCTTTCACGAAGTAAAGCGATGAAAATAGCCATTGCGTCGTCGGCTCCACCATCATGATCTATCACAAGTTTTGTTCGTTTGGAAACTTTATAACTGAAATATAATATGTTTACATCATCGTAAGCTAATAAGCAGTTTACAATATAGGTCTTTCATAAATTTCTTTTCTTTCATCAAATTGAATGGCATTTTTAGTTCTTTCATCATCAGTGATCGAAGTAGGTAGATTAATTTGGGGTAAACAAACTGACACGTATATATTAGTATGAATATGCCACCGGAATTCCAGAAATTTTAAATTATTATAATTATTTTCCGAAATTTAAAGTTCTATAATGTGTAGTATGAAGAATATATCAAGATTTTGTAACCCTTTCGCCGTCTCTTTAACGGTATAAGCATAGACATAGAAAAAATTTCGCTGCGCTCAAGAAGACCAACAAAGCGTGGAAAAGAGAACTTAACATCATACGGACACGGTCTGTGAAAAAAAAAGACAGATAATTTACAGTTAGAGCCCCTAGCGTCCTGCCTTGCAAATGAGCAATCACAATTTGTTCAAAATATTTATTAATCCTTTTAGAATTACAAATAAAGGTATCGTGGAGCCATGATGTGATAAAAAGAAATAATCCAAGTAATCACACTTTTCAAAGGTAAATAAGATTTTGCCACAACATTTCTTTAAAACCAAATTTCGCTACATTTATTCGTTTATCGACGAAGAAAACAGTACGGAACATAGTTTATTAATTTCCATTGCCATAATATACTCATATTTTATGTATGTAAGTAATATTTTACGGATCTCATAAAATGTATACATTCGTTTTTCGGATCACCTGTTTATTGTCATTGTTGTCCTTTGGCATTCTATTTCTATGGGTATAAGTGATCGGCCTTCTATAGTAAAAAACTATGGCATGGCTAAACTTGAGTAAAAACCTAGCAAACGTAAAGTTGGATTCCATTAATAATAGTTACTGTTAATGAATGTTGCATTCACATGCATACAATATTACAATATACAGTTACAATATTTGATTCAATCCCGTAAGTATCAATATGAAATTCCGGACAAAAAACAAAAGTGTTATGATTTCTATGACTTTTCATGATGCAAGTACGTAAAATCAATTCACCTACTCCGATCACTGTTCATCATCAACAGATGGCGCTCGCGTATGATTGATATTTAATACGGCAGATGACAAGTTCGTTCAGCCAACGTAAATAGTCTAGTAATGTTCAAAAATAATACAAGTTCCTGTTATGTTTCTGTGCAATAAACAAAGGAATACAGAATATAAACCACTAACACTATTGTTACCAAAACTGTTGCTAACACCATTTATGAGAACGAAAGAAGGAAAACTACTCATTTTATAAATGTATCCAAGTTGGGGTACAGTCCAACAATTGCTGGGGTAAGTAACAGTCCAACCTTATGGAGATAGACTGACTAGAGGTTGGGCAGTAAATTGCTGGGGCCAGCAATGTTTGTAATTATTTAAACTAAATGTGAAAAGTAATAGAAAGTCTGGTTTCTTTTGTGACGTTTTTATATTGACAACATGACATGACATTATTTTGAAAAGAATAATATACCTACCTAGCTATTGAAGAAGGAGGTTTTACTTTCAAACATTCCCGCTCCCCAAGGACGACTATAGGAGTCCTTTCCCTTACAGGAAATTAAAATGAACTTAAACTCAACTAAACAGTCCAACATTATGGACAGAGACTGACTAGAGGTTGGGCAGTAAATTGCTGGGGTAAGTAACAGTCCAACCTTATGGAGAGACTGACTAAAAGGAGGTTGGGCCGTAATTGTAAAAACTAAAGAATAAATAATAAATAAATAAATAAATATTTGACAACATCACATACATTGCTCCAATCCCAAAGTAAGTAGCTATAGCACTTGTGTTATGGAAATCAGAAACAACGGTGGTATGACACACACCCAAAGAATAACGTAGGTACGTACCTTCTGACTGTTTACTGTCACAAAGTTTAGTCATCTAAATATTTATTACACTGTCATTAATATTGCTTCCTAACTTGACCTGATATACACGGTCAAGCATAACGACCTGATTTGCTAGCTAATTAATTATATTTAGGTACCTTGATAGTTAAGACGGCAATTTTTAAAGAAATTTTAGCACTTTTTGATGTAAAGCTATATAGATCGATGAAAGATCCTACGGATCTGGAAGATTATGTTTCTTTATCTTTATCCAGACACTTATTGTACTTACCAGAAACACGATTTAATCGAGCCAAAGCTCGATTCAAGTTAGAAAATCTTCTTAAAAATTTTATTATGTATGTAGGTATAAGATTATTTTGAAACAATATTAGTTATTCAACTAGAAATAGTTTTAAGTAAGTACCTACCTAATTTGTATCATCAATATTAAAAATTGTGTAGAAGCATTTAACTTTAATCTATTTTCATTTTCGCACTACAAATTTTACTTATGTTGTGATATTTTTCTCTTTTCCCCTTCTATTCAACTTTGAGTGCCCAACTGCGAATAGTTATTTATTATTATTTTTACTATTGTTGCTATGCGAATAGTTGAGAATTTGGTCCATTATTCCTTTTCCCTACTTCACATATTAGTGTAGAAAAGGAAAGTAGTGGTGTAACCGTCCGGCTAAGCACCAAAGGAACTAGATGATCACGGCCTATGAAAGAGACTAAAACCTAAGTGGAAACCTAATAACCTACAGGACAGGAGGACAATCAAAATCCGCTTACTACTCACCGTTGATTACTACTAAACTATTGGAACCTAATTTTACTGGATTAAATAACCTCCAAAACACTATCTACTAAGTTTACTTTATTCAACCTTACCTAACCTACGACGAACCTTACTAACTAGCTTTGTGTGATCTGAGAGGACCAGTGAATGTCTAATGGAGGAACCCTGGATGTGATAAGTAGTGAACCCAAATTCTTTTAAAAGTATGATTAGTACTGACCTTCATTTTCCAATAGAAGTATTCGCTTTTATTACTAGATTTTAATTATTCCTGCTATTACATTTATTTCTAAATGAAAATACCACTAAAGGAAAGTTATTGCTCTATTGATATAACCAGAGAAATAGAAATTAAGTCTGTATTTTTCAGTGAGTTTACTTTAATTTCATATTAATTCTTAATATTTGTCATACTACCAAGGGAAACCCCATCGTTCTTTAGTGTCAATAAATGGGAATACTATAAATAGAGGGGAAAACGTTCCCAACTACGTTCCGTTGATGAAGTAAGTATGAGTGAAATAAACCTACGTTGATAGGAAATGATCAAAGTGAATTTATGAGTTAAATGGAGTATAAATTGTTATAAGGTAAAAGAGGGTATGTTCAACCATAATAGACTGTAAGGTAAAATGGGTAAGTCGGGTTATAGAGAAAAGTTAAATTTGGATAATTTTCTTCCGCTGCCAAGTGTCAAATTATATGCCATGTATGACGTTATTCTAAATAATGTAAATTATCTATTGTCAACTTAGATCATTAAATAAGAGAGATTATTTCAGGTAAGTTAAGAAGTTATAGTCGCCTGAGATCAAAGTATAATAAAACCCTCAACGCTTTTAAATAAGGATTCTTTTACTTTCTTAAGTTATTGTACAAGTAGTGAGTATGCAATTGTGTTTTTGCCAGCTAAGGTACAAGCACCGCCCCGCTTTATACAATGGATCTCGACACCGGAATTGGGCAATCCTCTTCTGGCCAGCCATATTTTTTTCATGATAAATTTACTTAGTAAGTTTATTATATTAAGGTATTTGGTCTTTGTCAGTCTGTTTCAACAAAAGAGGACGGAGCAAAATGCTCCCAAGCGAACTATCAGTTTTCACAATGAAGAATTCTCCTTCAATTGTGATGGCTGAATTACAATTTTTTTTTCTTTAATAAATAATTCTAGTATGATTGTTTAACATTATAACAGATGGACACAACATTACTATCCATTTACTTGGGACACTGATAGTTCTCATATTCTGAAGGAAAGACAATTCTAAACAAGGTAATAAAGCTCTATGAAGGATTTTTCACACTTTAATCTCGGCTAGATTATAAATATACAACCATAAACCGAATTGACTTCAGTTCATTTCATTTAAAGTTAAAGGCGATATTTCAATTAAATGTTGAGTAGACTATGCAATATTTGATATCAATAAAATTCTATTTCTTTCATCCTCAAATTGAGTTGGTTGAAACTAGTTGTAATATTTGAACTCAGATAATATGTTGAACTTATTATTAGTGAATTTAATGTATTCACTAAATAATATAATATTTTCATAGTAGGTAGATACTTTTTAAAGTATTATCTCACTGTTAGTCATAACCTTCATTCTGTTAATTTGAAAGGTTTACTCAAACTATGATCTATTGTAGGGCCATTTTAATAGGCCACATTTGACATTTGTCAATTTTCGATTCATAGTGAGGTGACCGTAGGTGTTCATAGCTTCAAAACATCGATTAAAGTGAATGAATCGATACAGACTTCAAACATGGAATATGAATTCAGTTATTATGAAAAGTACTTATGAGTATACTATTTAATTTTAACTAAAATGCAATCAAAACGTTACGTTTTTTAACCTAAGTAACCGTAAATATTAAACTGATGTTATTATTTGAAAATATAAAAAAACCGGCTAAGTGCGTGTCGGGCCACGCGCCACAGGGTTTCGTAGATACCTTATACCATACCATATTGAATATGTAAAATTAAAAATGATAGTGATAGTGGTATTTTAATACCACTATCATTTTTTGTCTGCAAAAATAATAATTATAATAAATATTTGACAACATCACATATTACATTGCTCCAATTCCAAAGTAAGTAACTATAGCACTTGTGTTATGGAAATCAGAAACAACGGTGGTATGACACACACCCAGACCTGAGACAATATTGAAAAGTTCATTTTCTACATTGACCCAGCCGGGGATCGAACCCGGGACCTCAAGAGATGGTGACGCCTTGAAAATCGGCGTGCGAACCACTCGACCACAGATGTCGTCAAAATGAACAAAGTATATCTCAAAAACTGATTACTATTAGAGGTGGTTAATATAGCATCTAGCGCCATATTATAGCGCGCTATATTTACATAGCGCATATAGCGCGCTATGTAAGTAGTCGTTATGGCGCTATGAATATCGCGCGTGGCAACAAGTAGCATCGTTGGCCGGACGGGGGTGTGGACATTCATCGCGTGCGCGCTGTTGCTACCGAAACCGTTATACGCGTTTCTCTAGCAGCACGCTAGGTACGAGTATAATATCGCGGGCGACCTTATATTGTGTTATATTCGATTAGGACTTTTATGACACAACTAAGTTAATTAGTTAGTATTATGTAAAAGCTATTTAGCTTAGCAAAGTTAGTGAACGAGAGATATCTCTCGTAAGTAAAAACAACCGAATTTCAAACGTGAATTAGGTCGAATATCGCTTCCACCTGTTTTTTTTAACTAGAAAACATTGTCTAGTGATCACAAGTTAGAAAAATAAGTGCAAGCGATTTTCGACCTTATTGACATTTATCAAAATCACGGTTTTTAATGAAAGATCAAAGTTAGTAAATGAGATTACGGCAAAAAATCAACCTAATTTCAAACGTCAATAAGGTCGAAAATCGCATGGACCTGTTTTTTTTAACTAGAAAACATTGTCTAGTGATCACAAGTAAGGAAAATGAGTGCAAGCGATTTTCGACCTTATTGACATTTATCAAAATCACCGTTTTAATGAAAGATCAAAGTAAGTAAACGAGAATACGGCAAAAAATCAACCGAATTTCAAACGTCAATAAGGTCGAAAATCGCTTGCACCTGTTTTTTTTAACTAGAAAACATTGTCTAGTGATCACAAGTTAGAAAAATGAGTGCAAGCGATTTTCGACCTTATTGGCATTTATCAAAATCGCGGTTTTTAATGTAAGATCAAAGTTAGTAAACGAGAATACGGCAAAAAAACAACCAAATTTCAAATGTCAATAAGGTCGAAAATAGCTTGCACCTGTTATTCTTAACTACAGATCACTTGACAAGTTTTCCTACCTACACTTTTATTCCGATATTAATTTGTTTTTCCGAAATCGTATAATTCAATTATAGACAGTTCTAAGCCCGAAAAGTATGAAATAAAGTCCATTAGTTTATATTACTGCTGTATTTTATATTAGACTAAAATGTAACGTAAAATAAATAACATTTTTGTAAAACGCGCGATCTGTCTAACGAACGAGTGTGACGTAACGTGTTGCGAAATCCAACGTGCTGCATCTAACGCGCCAGCCAGCCGCCCGCATGCTACCTGATAAATAGCGCGTTATAACATAGCGTATTTAATAGCGCGCTAGAAATCAATAGCATATAGTCTGTAGCGTGCTGTTGCTTTATAGGCGTTATGAACAACTCTAATTACTATATCACGTTCAAACCAATTTTCGTCGTCGTTAATAAGTTTCACTCTCTTATTTCAAAAGTTAAAGGGGGGGGGACAAACATTTTACCATTTTGGCTGTGTATACAGCAGCCGCGGCTGTTAATCTTGTTTTTATTTTTATTTTTGTATTAAAATCGTTAAGCGGTTAACAGAATACATCTAGGTACCTACAAAGTTTCAACTGTGTAATCTTAATACTTTCGGAATAAAGTTGCTGTGACATACGGACGGACAGACAGACAGACATGACGAATCTATAAAGGTTCCGTTTTTTGCCATTCAGGCTACGGAACCCTAAAAATGCTAACAAACCTACGATAAATAATGGAAATAAACCTTGATGTCGCGTGCCGCCAATTTCTAACATAAAAATTGATATTGTTCATTTATGGTGAGAATATTCATTCACAAGTACTCATTGCATCCAACTTTCGATTTTTCGATTCCCTAGTGTTTAAAAAGAAAAAGTTTTCACTGACATAACATTGTCACGACGTTTAGTTTTATTAAAACAAAAATTGTTTTTTATGTTTAAAATGGGTTTTCAGTGAAAATAAATCTTAAAGTTATTTTTTTCGGTTAGTTTACCGTAAATATACATTCGTAATTGAAAAACATGAAGTAATTGTGCTGTTCTAACATAGAAAAAATATATTATATGTGATGCCCGCCGTTACAAGGTTACGTTGAGGAATTTTGATGAAGTGTCAAATGTGGCCTATTAAAGTGGCCCTACTTTAGTGTTCCATAAACTGTGATTCAACATTAGTCTAATGGTAACACGGGCTTATTCCATACACCCAGATCTTGTTTTAGCACTCCTTCCTCAATCACCAAAACAGATTATCTCAACTGTAATCGACCATTTGAAAACAGGTTCAATTTAACCAATCCAATTCAAAGATGAATAACTATTCTTTATTTATGATTCAACTTTCACTATTAAATCATTATCCAATATTAACAGAAGAATTTGTCTAGCTCTAATTAATAGTAAATCAAACTGTAGGTACTTACTGAAGCTTGCAAAGTCTACTCAATTGAGCACATTATAATAATTATTCACAACACTGAGTCAAAGCATTAATAGATCTTTGTTAAGGCGCCTACCATGGAAGATTGATACTTTTCCTTCGGATCGGTCAACTTGTGGGTACTTACTGGAGCTTGCAAAGTCTACTCAATTGAGCGCATCGTAGTAATTATTCACAACACTGAGTCATAGCCTTAATAGATCTTTGTTAAGGCGCCTACTATAGAAGATTGATACTTTTCCTTCGGATCCTACCCAGTAGTTTCACATAACCTTTCGTTCACTATATTTAACACTTCTGCGCTTCCTAGATTCCGTTCCTAAATCATCCTACCTCATCACTTCCTAGTTAAGTTCCTAAGTACCACTGAATGACCTGCGGCAGCCATCTTGTTGATACCATTCTCGACACCACTTGCCTACGTTTCGCGCGACCGCCATTTTGTCATGCACCAACCTAATTGCGGCCTACCTAAACCTGATACACTGCGAATTGACCTACCTCTCCTTCGCCTATATAAGAGTTCCTAGCTTATCTAACGTTACTGCTGTTACCTTGCTGACAGCTCGACCTTCTTGAGAACGTCCAATCTTTTACCAGCATCCAAGTTTCCCTCCCGCCTTGAAATGCAAACCTAACCTACTGTTCCTACGCGCCTAACAATGAATTTATAAACCTAATGAGTTTACCTGCCTACCAGCGACTAAATTTAGATTTCCTATGCAATATTTGTGATGCTTACCTCATCACCGACGCCCCGAATCTCTAAAGCGTGAGCAAGCATGACTCGCCTAACTCTCTCCTAACAGCTTGGACGTGGCCAAATTTGATTGGGAGGGAACAAATAGGCACCTACAGCGGAATAAGTATACCGAATTCTCGGGACACCAACGCTAGCACGGAATTAGATTCTCAACTCCTTTCGGACCGTCGGATTGCTAGAGATGGGACACATTCGGTACACTTATGTGACTAGCTAGGCAATCTAGAAATTTTGATGCCCGTCTGATACGCCACATACCAGACTATTTAGAGACACAAAACTAATGATATTTATTCAAAATCAAACCCCCTTTTATCGTTTCCCAACTGCTTATATAAATTTCAAACAAATTTGATTCGGAAAATTCTTAGATTTATTGGGAAATTTACTTTACTTTATGAAAATTCGCAAACAAAATCTACCTACTTTAATTTCAAGCTTACTTATACCATATAAGCCCTAATTAAAGCGTATATGCAAGAGACTCGCACCCGGTTGCGGACCTATACGTCAAAACCTCAAATGAACACTTTCTTCCTGACTTCTTGCTGTTTTCTTGCGTTATAAAAATACTACTTGTTCGAAGCTATCTTACAAAGAGGGTATTGACGGCTTCTACCGAGGTTCCACTTGATGCTACGTTGACGACGAGGAAAGTAAAGAGAGCGATTTCCCTCGAACCGCGTCTTTTATAACCCCCCAAAATCATTCACTCACTCCAGGAACCTCACCCCACACGACCTAAGCATCTTTTTTTCCTACCTTCATTTCCCTACTTTACATAAATTATTCCTAAAATTTTCCCTTCTCCTTCAAAAATGGGGAGAATTCAGTTTTTCCCTACTCAACTTGTAAATATAATATTTAAGTTGCTAATCTTACAAAATGAACCCCTATACTAATCAATAATTTCAACGTACTATCCAACTAACTAATAACCTCCTATCTTCAAGATTCTTTATACTCAAACGCACAATGCCACTGAATTTGTAACCAAATTAAAATTAAGCTGTTACCTAAATATTTCTCTATACTGACATTTCAACTACATTTGATTTAAGCAATTCATACAATTGTATGAAACACGTTTCAATCATAAATAAATCAACAAGTTTTCCCCCTTACATTATTTCTAACAAAATTAACAACTTTGAATAATATTCAGCGTATTTATCCAGAATCATATGAAATTATTGTACTATAATCATAGAACTCTGATCAATACGAATCTTATATTCACAACAAATTGAACCTCCCATATGCTATAATTAGAATCCAACTTTTCAATCTTTTTATCTCGCCTTCCCCAAAATATCATAACCTCTAGAATCAATTTGCTAAAATACGTATTACAACATTTTCCATTAAGTATTCGGTCCAATTAAACCTAAAATTTCCGATCAATTTAGCATCACAATGTTGGTACTTTAAAAACCCTAACTGGCAACACTCATCCGACTACTTTTACATTTTCTAAATGCCTACCCTCATTTGAATTATAAACCTGCAGCATAAAATCCCGCTTTCGAAGAAACTTCATATCAATCTTTCTTCGTACAACACCCAACGACAAGACAAACTTTATTAGGCTCCATCCACATTTTCCCATGAAATACTTTCTTATTACACCTTCAATAACTATTGTTTATGTTTTTTAATAATATTTCTAGATTTATCCTTACAATATTTCTATTAATTAATTATCTCCCTTTTATTTCACAATTCGAGTTTTCAATTTACCACTAAACTGTCAACTAAACTCCGCCCAGAATAAAACATAGTTTCATTTCTTTTCTTTCTCTCTGTATTATCTCTGAACGTCAAACCATATTATAAAATCAAATTAAACTTCCATTTTAATTTCAAATCTCCAATTTAACTGTGTCATGAAGCAAAGACATGGTATAACAAAGTACCCTAATTTAAGCAAATACCGCCTACGATTAACGAAATGTACTAGATCCGCTACAAAATTCTCCAAGCCAACTAAACTTGCATTCATCCCCCAAATCTAACTAATGTCTAATATTTCCTAAAACAAAATTTAAATTTACAACTATGATTTGGCAAACGATATGGGACTTGCCTTGCGACCCTCAGTTACCATTTGGCAATCGATTTCTCATCGATTGATCCACTGGAACGACCTACTATATTTAATCTCGTTCTTTAGCTAAAACACATCACGTGGTGTGACACTACTGACAACTTACAAAAATAATTAACACCGAATTCAATCCTTTTTTAAGTAATCTTCTAAAATAAACTATTATAATGATATTCGAGAGGCTCTAATAAAATTTGATAAATAAACAATAATAAATATAAATAAATTTTAAGCCTATTAGCGTCGTTACCTAGACAGAGACTAATATTTGAATTTTTAGCGCCGTGAAAGATTAAAAGAACTTCCGACATTATTGCTAACTCAAAACCTGAACTACTTTTTATTATAATAACTTGTTCGATAGTTAAATAATATTATGCTCAACATGAAACAAAATTCGAAAAATATTTGAGATAAAATAGCATGTTAAGTTTTGAACCGTTACAGTGGACATCCACAGTAAATCTTTAGTGGACGAAACATTACAGTATGATAAAGTATCATAAATGAAACATATTTTTTAAATTATCAAATCGATTTTTTGTTCTATCCAAATATCAAATTTGTATATAGGTTTTGGTTCATACTATACATACATCCCCGCAAAGTTTCATCGACTGAGGATTTAATGCTGGGGTCTCCATACAAAAGATCGCTTTATTTCCTACACAATCTGCCAAATCGGTCTCGCTTTTGCACGCGTCGTTATCTCATTGTTATGTTTTATCTCTTTAGAGATATAAACATTGAGAGTACTTGTTTATCAGTTGATCTAGAATTTCATCTGAAAATCCGAAAGGGTTTTATCATTTATATGGAATAATAATCAACGTTCTTTTCGAGGCTGATTTTAAAAAGACAAAATTGTATGTTACGTTTATTGTAAATCTATGTTACATAATTTGTTTCATTTCCTAAATTTCCTGTAATTTAAGTACGCTACTCAAAGCAACTGTCGCCTACTGCGTCTTTGTGTAGGCATGCAGGGCTGATATTAAGCTTAAAATAATAAAAAAATCGTTAGGTATAATCCAGTGGTCTCATTAATGTTTTAGTTCTTCAAATTAAGTTAAATATTTCCAATATAAATTACAAAAATTGTTTTAAAAAACAAAAAACCACTTCAAAAAACCTGCCTCTACACCGTCATTTTGTAGTCGTTTTAATTAACTTAAGGGAGTGTTCTACTAATGGAACTAAACATTTTTGCCCAAGAAACATGGGTCGAAAAACGACAAAAAATTTTGACTTTCCCATACTAATAAAATGTTTTAGCTGTCTAATTAGTATGGGAGACCCAAATTTTTTTGTCATTTTTCGACCCATGTTTCTTGGGCAAAAATGTTTAGTTTCATTGGTAGAACACACCCTTATGTTAATTAAAACGACTAAAAAATGACGGTGTATAAAGCAAGAAATAATATTCAAGTCATTTGATACCTACGCATTATCATTGTTATAATAACAACACGTCTAATGAAGTCGGGTGGGGCTGGACTACAACTTCCTTTTTTTATTCTAAAAGCCCCACCCGACTTCAATAGACGTGTTGTTATTATAACAGTGATAATGCTTAGGTATCAAATAATTGAATATTATTTCTTGCTTTTTAGATGCAGGTTTTTTGAAGTCGGTTTTTGTTTTTTAAATCATTTTTTTATTTTTAGTGCAAGGACCTTCTCTATTAGGTAGCGTAGGTATATTATTTGGCCGAAAAATCGGCTCAGTCAAACGTGAGATATTCGCGGAGAAACATACATTCATACAGGTCAAACTGAGAGAGAACCTTCTTTTTTTGAAGTCGGTTAAAAATACTACACTAAAAATACCCCTTTCCCAACAAAAAAACATCAAATTCGGTTAATAAATAACAAAGTCGTCAAGGTATTTGATGCAAAATCATAGTATTTTCAGGATTTCTTGAAAACTACGGAACCGATTTAAAAAAAAATTAATGGGACCATCTTGCAAGAAAACTCAATTGAACAAAAACAGAATCATTCAAATCGGTCCATAAATGTCGAAGATATGCGCGAACAACGATAAAAAAACATACAATCGAATTGAGAACCTCCTCCTTTTTGTGAAGTCGGTTAAAAATCCCACGACATGACATACTACACACGTGTGACTATTAAATGAACATTAAAGTAATAGCGGAAATAAAATAGTTACCTATATTATCTTCTTATAATACTTAAAAAAAAATCTAAATCACAGTTTACGTTTTATCCTCAATAATGCTATCTACGTTTATAAAAACTTGCTATCGTATTTTAAACTAGTTTTTATTTACTAATTAACAAAAACTAATCCACGCATGCTCATAAATATTCATAGGTAGAATATGAAGTTAGAATGATCTTGATTTTTAATATGTTACTAAATTAGTAAATGTTTTATCAATTTGCCGTTTAAAAAAAGAGATACGAGTATTTTGTAATATGTAGTCCTGCATGCTTACATAATGGGGTAAGTAAGAAATTGCAGACTTTTTCTCACACAAAGAGGCTCTTATATCTTGTATGATGTAATAGATGCTTTGGTTACTTGTTATTATTTTGTATTATGATCATAACGCCTCACTATCAGCAGTAAAAATAATTTCTGATTTTTCCTGAACTTTAAAAAAGTATCTTAAAATGACTCCTTTTTTGTCAACAGAAATGACCACTTAATTCGTTGTAACTTAGCTGATACTTACTTTTTTTACTTAAAACGTGTGGCATTAATTAGCTCAGTGTTCAAACATTTTTGCATAAAAGTTTTAAAAAGGTAGCGTTCATGGTTGTTAAATAAATTAAGACGTTAGTACGAAAAATGCGAGTTCTTTAAAATTCTCGATACCAAACGGCCATTTCATACTTTAACCCCTAATATCATAAAATCTAAAAAGTAAATATGTAGTTTTGATATTTTTACTCAATCACGCAACAATCACGGAAAAAAACGGTTGAACGGATTTAGATATGGCAAACGGAACGGAATGGAAACGGAGTTTATAATCTGGATATCATTTTTATTCTGATCAAAGTTTTCCTAATAGTTTTACACAGTGAACACAAACTTCCAAATATTTTCACTGTTGAGTCACATCATAATCTACCTAAGTATTAAGCTGGTAAAATTTTATCAAAAAGAAATCGTTAAGAAATCACAGTTTCATCTTTGCCTAGTGTTTTTGATAGATAGAAAACAGGTCATGCGTTTCATCTTTGCCTAAGGCAGCGGTCGTTACACTTTTTAGGCCAAAGACCACATAGGAGGTGACATAAAGAAATGTAGGTATCCCTGCCGGGCCGCCGCACACCATGGGCGTTTATTCACATGGTCGTGGACCAATCACAACTAATAAATACCTATGACATAAAAGATACGAATACGTGAAAGTGGACAAACGCCGCCTTTATAAAAATTATGTTGAATTCTAGCTGTTATGCTGCTGGCGGGCCACACAAATGCAGGCCAGGGGCCGCTATTTGACGGTCGCTAGGGTTTTTGATAGATATGAAATAGAAGATAGACCACTTTATAATTATCTGCCGCTCGACAGATTGTACCTATTTTTTCTTATTTGAGAATGTGAAGTGATACATATTAACATCTGTGCAGGCAACAAGATAAGCAAGATATTTTTCGGTATTAGACCGTTTGTAACCAAGGTCACATCTTGTTGGTGTGTTCAAATTAGGTCAAATCATTGTACCAATGTGGTTTCTTCCAGTCTACTAAGTAACGATTTAATTTAATTATTATTATTAAAATAAAATAATTTAATAATTTTGACGATTCAGAAGATGTGAGATTCAGGTAGAATTTTTTATACAAAACTAGCAACCCGCCCTCGCTTCGCTTCGGTGTAGTGTGGAATTTGACACCATGTATTATACATAATATAAACCTTCCTCTTGAATCACTCTATCTATTAAAAAAACCGCATCAAAATCCGTTGCGTAGTTTTAAAGATTTAAGCTTATCTACATAGGGATATAGGGATAGAGAAAGCGACTTTGTATTATACTATCTAGTGAAGATATTTTGGATCATCCCAATATTTTATGTAACTCTCCCGATAATCACCAATAAAATATAAACAAGAAGTACTTATTTATGTTTATGTCACCGTTAAAGTGCGGAAATCAGATTAACTAGTTAATCTGCAGATTCTCTGCAGATTCACTGGTCGAACCAGTTAAAGTGCGATTTTTTTTTTATTTCGTACTTTAATTAGGTAATTCGCACTTTCACTGACTCGACCAGTTAATCTGTAGATTCACTAGTTAATCTGCAGATTAACGGATTCCCGTACTCTAACGGTAACATATACATTATTGAATGATTTTAAGGATTGTATTCAAGAGTGAGACCCTTCAAAAATTTTGTTTTTTAAGATTCACTTTATTAATATAATCCTTACTAATATTATAAATGCGAAAGTCCGTTTGTTTGTTTGTTTATTTGTTTGTTTGTTTGTTACGCCTTCACGTTTGAACTACTGAACTGATCATCATGAAATTTTGCATACACGTTGTCAGGGGTACAGAAAAGGACATAGGGTACTTTTTATCCAGAAAAAACGTACGATTTCCGAGGGATAGCAAAAAAACTATCCACGCAGACGAAGTCACGGGCGGCCGCTAGTTGAAAAATAATTAGAAATAATCGACTTACCCATAGCGGCTCAGACTACGGGTGAGTCGATTTTTTCTTATATTTTTCAATTAAATTAAATATCTTAATATATAAATAGCATTGTGAATGCCTAAAATCTAAAAGTTCGAAAAGATTCACTTTGTTTTTTTTTATAATACACGTCCCTACTGCTTTTATCTGCATCTTGGTTGAATGCTAGGTCTAAAGCATTAAAGTTCGTTTAATTATATACTTAATATCGTACAAGAAAATTATAATAAGAAACAAAACCTATTTTAGCAGAGGTAACTTCAAAACAACAAATATATTTTTTATTTTATTTTATTCGTAAATGAAAATACATAATAAACTTACCTTTCCACTACAATCAATAAATTGATGACTAAAAATAAATACTTTGCTAACAATCTCATCGTAAGTAATCTCTTCTTGTCACTTAATTTTTCAAGAGCAAATGTTAAACAATACCATTGCCTAGATTACAAAATTGTAAAATGAAACTTACAATCAAGTGTCACCTGTTTATATACGTATTTATGAACGAGTAAACTGGCCTAAATAAGTTTATGCCAGTAGGATATTTCTCTTACGTTGACTTGAAATTAGTAAGATGATAAAACTAATTAATAAAATAACGAACGATCGTGGAGAATGTGGAACAAATCTGTTAACAATAGGAATGACATTCACCACACACACACACATATTAATTTTCATTTGCATATTTAATAAAAAGTATTTTTTTTATTTAATAACTGAACGCTAATAACTGTGACAAAGCCAGAAAATCCGTAAAAACTCGTGCGATTGTAAGCTAAATGTTATGCCGTATATGCCTCTACACTAAATAATGGATATTTTTCAGAATAATTATGAAAAAAGACCAGTCAAATTTTTGTAAAAAATTTACAAGACTGCACCTGAATTATGTTCTTTCAGAAAAATCGGTTAACAGCTGGCGAAGTTAGGGCAAAACATAGGTACACAAAAAACCGTTGACTTGAGAACCTCCTCCGGTTTTTGAAGTCGGTAAAAAGGAAAGACATCTGAGGGCCTAGTGCGAGTTGATGTTTTCACTTTTCACTATCGAAAACTATCGGATATACTGCTCATAGTCAATGCGAGTGAAAGAAACAAAACGATAGTTTTCGATAGCGACAAGTGAAAACATCAACTCGCACTAGGCCCTCTGCTGAATTCGGTTAAAACTTATATAACTACTAATAAAAAATATAACAGCGGATCTTCGAAGATTATCATTATACCGTACTGTCTGCTATTTTAGTCCGTACTAGATCGAAACTTTACCTGAAGGGAGTGTGTAATGGAACGGAAGGTCGAACTACATATTTACTGCAAAGAATACCCGATTTGATTCTAATCACAGATTTCGATGAGTAAGTATTTTGAAGGTATTTTTTTCGTTTCCCTAAATCGAATAAATGTAGATACGTTTAAACAACTCCTCGAAAGATACAACTTGTATTTTCTTGATACGAACAGGTAAGCTTAATATTTTCTCTGCAAACAATACACCCGAATGGAAGGTGGGTATATATATGAGTTTATTTTAACAACAATGCTATTTATATTACGCGTACGTATTTAATTGTAGTTCGTTACACAATAATAATAATTAAGTCTTCAATAGTCGTAATTAAGTTCAATAGTCATAACTATTGTGCACAATTTTCATGCAATTGTTAAGAATTTAACGCAAATATTAACATAATCATATACCTATTCATGAATTTCTGCTGGTTGCTTTGACGTCAAACATACCCGTTTTTTTTGTTATAGAACCTAAATTTAAAACGTGTTAATGAATGATCCCAAAATAGGAAAACTGTTTTTCGGACCATCAAACTAAAGAACTTTTACTATAAGACCAACTATGAAATTGGGAAAAAAGAACAGGGGTTTCATATAAAAATAAATAACAAAAATATCGAAATGTGAAACCTACTTAATTTATACAGCGGTTACTCCTAGCGAAAAATTAGTTCCTAACTTCACTTAGGACCTAAGTGAATAAGCTATTTTTTTGTCTTAGGAGTTTCTTAACTTTATGAACCCGATTAGGAAGCTCCAAGGCATAAAGTGATACTTAAATAGTATTTTTTGTGTTATAGCATTGAGGTTTCCTTAGCCTATCCAACTTTGGTTGACATACAACAAAATAAAAAAGTATAATTCGAGGGGTGAAAGGCCAATGGATTTAAGCGACATCATGGGCGATTTTGAGTTATATACATATTCGGAATCAGCAAATTTTTCTGCGTCGAATGAGCCGGGTTTCATGTCAATCTGACCTATTTTTTGTCGCTTAAGTCAATTAGATTTGCACGCTTTTTCCGCTTCGGTACTAGCTGAACCGACGCAAGAATTTGCTATTTTCTTTATGTGGTTGACTTAAGCTGTATCAAAACATTACCAATTGTTACTTGAACCAGTTTTCCTTTCTCATATTTAAACTCAAGCGGTTGTTAAATCTTTCTTCCAATATCTATAACAACAGCATTTGTAAGTTAAATTATTTAGCTTGCTTCAAAATTTACAAACCAATGTCGTTTAAAGTAAATAGCTTGCGACAAAATATATTAAGCTTGTCTTTTAAAGCAAACAGCTTTCCACAGAAATATATGAAGTATGTCGCTTGAATCAATTAGCCTGCGACAAAAATAAATAAATTCGTCCCTTGAATTATTTTGCTTTCGGTTATTTTATCTTTATCTAGGCACATAAATTAATTAGCTTTTTACAACTTTTATGTGAATTAGTTGTTTAATCTATTAGTCCCTAGATTTGTTTACAAAAGGAGGTCGTTTAATTCAAAAAATATTTATTGCTTTTGTACATGAATCAGTTTTCCTTAACTAGAGTGGTTTAGTAATGTGCTTTCAGCAAACATGGTATTCTATACACCATTAAAATCAATGTCGTTTAAAACCTATTCAAAATGTTTTAATTGCCTTAAAATCACCCAATATTAAAAGGGATGCGCTCGCGCAGGTCGTTTCAGTCTGTCCCAAATTGTCAAGGGGGCGTTACGTGTGTAATGTGTTTGAGCTGTGTTTGAGAAAATTTTTGATAAGTAAGCTTTGAAATTATGTTTTAGTGAGACTGTTATCACCGTATTACTCTCTGATTACTAACTAGGATTACTAACTACAGTTAGTATGTAGTTGCAATCAAGATTGCAGGATAAAGAGCTGTTGTTCAAGAAAACACACTGAACATGAATACGCTGCACTACATTTTAAAAACTTACCTTTGATACGGATAAATCGTTCTTTGTCTCTGTAATCTGTCACTGTCTGTCATTTTGTCATCATCATCATCATATCAGCCGCACGACACCCACTGCTGGGTATAGGCCTCCCCCAAGGATCTCCACAATGTTCGGTCTTGGACTGCCCACATCCAGTGGCTTCCCACGACCTTCACCAGATCGTCGGTCCACCTCGTCGGAGGCCTACCCACGGAGCATCGTCCGGTGCGCGGTTGCCATTCCAGAACCTTTCTGCCCCAACAGTCATCGGTTCTTCTCGCTATGTGTCCAGTCCACTGCTACTTCAGCTGAGCAATCCTTCGAGCAATGTCGTTTACTTTAGTTCTCCTGCGGATGTCTGTATTTCTAATTCGATCACACAGGGAAACGCCAAGCATGGCTCTCTCCATTGCACGCTGGGTGATCTTTAGCCTCCTTATGAGACCCATAGTTAGCGACCACGTTTCACTGAAAATTTTTCGATACTTCCCGAATGCTGCCCATTCGAGTTGGATTCGACGAGAGATCTCTTTCTCGAAGTTGGACTTACCTAACTGGACTGCTTGTCCTAGGTATACGTAAAGGTCAACAACCTCAAGTGTAGTGTTCCTAACATGAACTGGAGCGCGCACAACATAGAATTTGACATGATTTTCGTCTTATTCATGTTCATCCTGAGACCTACTCTTTGGGAAGCAATACGGAGATCTTTGAGCATTGTGTTCAGCAGGCCTATTTTGTAACTCAACTGCTGCAGGTCTTCCAAGATCTTAGCTATAAAAACTATATCATCAGCAAAAAAATGCCGATGCAATCACCTGCCGGAGCGTATGAGTGTGGTCTATAGTGAGTCTTTGAATATGCGCGCGAGACGATTCGTAAGGACTCTCGAAAAGAACATAATATAGACATGTCTCAGAAGCGAGATGGGTTTGTAGTTCTTTAAGAGGGACTTGTCTTGTCACCCTTTTTAAAGAACAAAATCACCTTGCGTATGTTCCATTTCATGCCTTCGGCGTTCTGCTCTGGACGATGACGGAATCGAAAAGCTTTTGGAGGACTTTAAGTATCGGCTTACCGCCCGCTCTCAGAAGTTCTGTAGTAATTCCGTCGTCACCCGCCGCTTTGTTGTTTTTCAGCTGTGTGAGAGCCATACTAATCTCTTACAGGCTGACGTTCGGGATATTAAAGTCAAAGTCAAATAAGCTTTATTCAAATAAACTTAATTATTAAGTAGGTACTTTTGAATCGTCTATATTTTCCTACCACCCGTTCCAGACTTTTTTAGCTGACAAGAAGAACGGGCGCACGCAAGAAACTTATCAGCTGTAACAGCCATAAGTAACGGTATTTACAAACTTGAATATATCGTTACCAGATAATTACAACAGGGTGACAGGATTATTGGTAACAACATAGACTTTAAATTCATGCAAAGGAAGATCAATCACTTGTTGTGGAACTTTATTAATAAAGGCTATGCCTTTCCCCATAAATGAACCTCTAGTTTTTGCAAGCCTTAATCTTGGAACGACAATTTTATCTTTATTTCTTGTATTAAACTGGTGAATAAAATTTTCACAATATATACGAGTATATTGGCCTGCCAAAGTTAAGATATTTATTTCTTTAAACAATTATCTCAAGCTTTCTCTTCGCCGAAGATTGTATATATGGCGCGAACAGCTCTTTTTTGGAGTACTAAAATATTTTCAATACTGGCAGCTGAGCCCTTGATATCTTAGCTATAGTGTCGGGTAAATTTGGCTCTGGGGTCTTTAGCCTTGCTTTCAACGGGTGTCTGCGTGGAATATAATTGCCCATAGAAACTTTCGATTTCCCTTAGGATTTCAGGCTTCGATGAGATGATGCGTCCGTCGTCAGTTTTCAGCTTCGTCATCTGGCTGCCCAATAGATAGATCTCTCACGAACACTTTGGAGCCTTTATTCCACTTGATTCTTTAATACGATTCGTATTAAATTGGCGAAGGTCGCTTGACAAAGACTTAGATATCTGTCTATTTAGCTGCCGATAAGGATGAGCATCCGCTGTACTCTGGAGCCTCATTTCATGTCTCTAACCCATGAGTGAGGAAATTGTGGTCGGAGAGTTTCTTAAGTTTGGGACGCCCAACAAACATTTTGGCGCTAATTTCCACCTTTCTTAACGTTTGTATTGGTTTAATGGGTATATAAAAGCGTCCAGTAAAACTTTAGTTTGTTCAATGGTCATGACTATAACTAAATAACTCATCAAGATGAGTAACAGTAGCAAGAAGACATAATAAGACTTAGGTAGGTATAAAAGAGAAAAGCTGAACCACAGTAACACTAGGTATTGTAACTTCAAGTAACAATAAGTACCTAAGGTAATAGTAAGGTTTCTACTAAGTCTCACTATTTCCAAGTTTTCTTAAAGAGTGCTAAGTAAATGTTTTATACCACTTAACTTAGCTAGGAAACGTAATACTACTTAAGGAGGTAAAAACGGTATAGTCGGAACCATCATAGCACCTGCTTTTATAAATTCAAGTATCAGAAAATACTTAAAGTAATATTATAGTTTCTTATAACTCTTTCTACCGACAAGAGCTCTTGAAAGTAGTTAGAAAAATATTTTTACCACCTAAGTTGATATAAAAGTATTAATCGCTACCTATTTACAGCTACTTAATTTAGTAATCAGTAACCCCTATATATGATAGCAATTGGTATTATGGAGTTACTTTTAGAGCCCTAATCGTTACAGCGGGGTTCAAATTTACTTTTATGCTACTTTAAGCAATATTAACATGCAACTTAACCATTGTAACTCTTATATTCACTTGAAATCATAAAAATATAAAATATTACTTTTATAGATGTATAATGTCTCTAACCTCTAAATGTTATATTTTCTGATCTGATTACATGCAAATTACAGTAAGTAGTCAGAATTTTGTGATTTTTGCCATGAGTACGTGGATAAAACGAAAGTGTCAGTGTCAGTCAGTCAGTGAACAGAAACGTCACCCTAAAATACCACTACCTTTACATCCAAGTTGAACCATAGTAAAACCAAACACTTTAAACTTGTACTCTTATTTCCTTTAAAACCCTGTTCTGGTATTACAAGTGCAACAATAGTTCTAACTACAGGCCATCTAGCACTTCTTGTTCATTAATAGTAATAATAGGAACCTAGGGTAATAAGGAATAGACGCCATGCTAAATCAAACATAACCTAAAAATAATTCAGAAAAAAAACTAGTTTAAAACACATTTTTGTATAATTTTCTGATTTAAAAACGCAATATTATTACTACAATACACAATAACTGTAAAATACAGAGCCAATATCGTGTTTTTATCTAAATGTATATTTAGTGTATGTCCCGCGTGATAAAATGCAAATTATTTTTAATTCAAATATCACTTATTTTCAAGGCCCTTCAAAATTGAGATGCAAAACACATATTATTCACTCAATAAAGTAGCACTCGCAATAAATCTTAGCCATATGATGAAGAAATCACACTTGACCGACGGAGTTATTGACAATCTTAATTTCACTTCCTTAGTTGGGCATCATTTTGAGACCATATCACAAATTGAATTGAATGAAATAAAGTAACACTTTTGGATCTAAAATAATGAAAACTTATAGAAGAACAAAACTCGCTACAGCCCTGAGTTGCTAATCAACACTGATCAAGATACATAAAGTAACTCCAAGAAAAAAATGAACCTGAAAAAGAACTAATATATTACCATACAAATTATACCAGTAGACTTTAGAACTTGTGTACCACCTATAGTTTTTAATGTAACCATAATACAGACTTTAAAGTGCTTGAGGTAGCAATATTTATTTTATACCACCAATATAGACACACGCAATTGTTTGCCACTAACGCCACTCTATAGCTGTAATGTAACTCTCAGTGTTAAAAGAGTGAGCATTATAACCATTCTATTACTTATAGCGCTATAAGACGTGGGCCCAAATAAGAGGTTGTAAGGGGTTAGAGCGTGCTCTAACACCAATTGCTAAAACCTTTGTATAACTCTTGCTTGCAAAAATCACTTTTAAATAACTCTTTTAACACCAATTCTTATTACCAAAATGCTAGTTGGGCGGCGGGTCTTACAGAACTTGGATCCTACCGTACGGACAGTAATCACCACTATGTTGTTTAGATCGTCCATATCTATGCTGTTCTCAAGGGCTTCGAAGCAATTTTGGAGTTCGAGTTTTCAAGCTTTCAAGCTTTCGGGGTTTTGAATGTGGGCCGATAATGGTCGGAGCGTGGATTTTATCAGTCGAGATCTTTATAGTTTTATGTTAATCACGTTGTTGACAAGGGACTTGTGGACGATAAACCCGCCCGACACCTCACCTAGGGACTGTTGGTCGCCCTCCCGGTAGTATAGCAAGTTACCGGAATTGCGGATTATAGAGTCCTCTCCCTCTCTTCGGACTTCAGATAACCCATGATGTCCCATTGTAACTTACTAATAACTTCTTCTAACTCGGTTAACTTCGTGTCGGTCCTCAGTGTGCGCGTGTTATAGGTTGCCAGGAGCAGTTTTTGTGGTCGAGCAAGCCGAGCCGCGCCTGGTGATCCTCGGCACCCCTTGCCCCACTGCTACCATAGCCGCTACCGTAGCTAGGAACAGCGGGGCTGCCGAGGACTGGAGGCCAATTTTTTGGTGTATCCATCATGTATGGAAGGGGGGGTTGCCATAATCGCCACGCTTGGCAGGCGGGTTAGCGATCGCAGTAAGCCAAGGTTTTTGGAGATGCTGCTGCCCGTCTCCTGATGGCTGAGTTCCGTTAGTTGCTCTTTTACATTAACGACGGAATGAGAGGGGGTAGTGCTTTTCCAAGCCGGCACATACACTATACAGGAAAGCTAGCACATAATCGGAATAAATAAGTTAACAATAAAATAGCTCGTCAGATACATACATGCTAAAATTTTCATGTCCAGAGGTAATTTATTAGTGATGGTTTCAACAACCAACCTCAGATAAAATTTTAAAACATGAGGATTTTAATTAACAAAATTAGGATGTTGATCGTTGCTTGAACTACTTTTCCTAAAGGTATTTAAAACAGAATTTGGCTTTCAGCACATTAGCCTAAATCTATTTATTTATCACAAGGCAATTCAATCTTTTAGTTTTACACGAAAAATACTTTATAATTCCTTTGAGCCTTTTTAGCGTATGCTAATTTTACTAGTAATTGTATCTTTAGACATTTAGCTTTACTCCGGAAACAAGGGGAAACGTCGTTTAAGACGTTTTTCTCTGCTCAGAAAAAAAAGGCCTAGAGGCATTGTTGCTTTAAGCGACATTTATTTCTACAGCCACTCGTTTTATTAGTTTAAAGACTAAAGTATCTGATGAGGCATTTAATTTAAAAGAAAACTGTATATTTAAATTCTAAATTAATTAAAAAACCGAATTTCTACGAATTTATTTCTGAATTTCAAAACTTTAAAACGCTCTACTGTAAAGTTATAAAAATGGCGGTTAACTCAAATAGCCTTTCACCCCTCGATATTTATATCCATTATATGTACGAAACGTACGAAAACAAAGTCTTTGTCAAACATTTTGTCAAAGACTTTGACAAATTCAAACAGATATTGTTTTTGTAAAATAGCAGACCATAAATAATCTATCATTCCAATCGTTCGTTATTCATTCATCATTCACTTTACTAGGCAATTTCCTATTAGTTTCGTTAGAGCTGGGAGATCACATTTTTTGTTAGGCTGCTACGGGCTTAGGTGTATCTTACGCCGGGTCCATAACGCGTGTTTTGCTCTACACAATCAAACAAAAACATCTCAACATTCAACAAAAAAAAAACTTAGGAGGATTTGTTTCGCGAAACAATGTTTTGTTGATTGTGTAGGGCAAAACACGCGCTATGGACCCGGTCTTAAACTAGGACAAGCTTAACCCAAGTTTCGTGCAAACGAGTATTTAACAACTATTTACTCTCCTTCTAATTTTGTATTAGCTTGAGAATATTTTTATAGAGAAATAATAATACAACAAATTCTACAAAGACTACAAGTTGACTATAGCTTTCATATAATAGGTATCAAATCCAAATAAAATCAGATTGAATTTGTCATAAAAATACATCTTTTTTGTATGGAAAATCATATAATGTATAATAATAATTTCCTTTGAGCAGAAGGTATATTTAAACATAAAATCAAAACTAAATCTTAACCGCTTCAGTTTTATTTACTTACAGAAAAATATACCTTAGTTTTGTTAAAATGGTTTGGCATCGGAACCTAGGATGCCAATCTTGGACAAATTTAAATGAGAATTCTAAAGCTAAATCAAAGATCTTAGGTAAATATAACCTAAATGACATACCGGTTTTGGTTTTATCGTTCAGAACTAGCGCAACTGGATCTCTGATGGCAGTAATGTAGAGTCTGGTCAACGAAAGATGAACCGGAAATGGAGGCGCCACTTCCCCCTGTTAAATTAAAGGTTAAGTTATTGGAAATTGAACCTTAAAATAAGGCGCAAAATTAGTTCCATTTCCAACCGAGACTCATCTTTCGTTGACCAAACTCTAGTGATGATGCACAAAGATATTGGTAGGCCCATACCCAAGTAGCACACAAATGCTGCATAAGTGCTTAATTAATGCTGCCATCGAATCTTAAAGCTGTTTAAAGGTATACCAATTTGGCTGTACTAAAGCTGTTTAAGCGCTTAAACAGCTAAAAAGGGCCCAAAATTATACAGCCTTTGGTCGAAGCATCGGTCAGGCTTATTTAAGTTTTAATAGAGCATTAATAAAGCACTGTAAAAAGTTTGATTCTGTGCAGGACTCCCCCAACCAGCTCTTAAACAGCTTCTAACCTTTTGCAACTCCCTATTCAAACTTTTTTAACGTTTTTGTTCTTAGCAAGTCATCTTAAAATAAATTAAGTATGTAAAGGACTGTTAAAAGTTATGGTGTAAAGTTAACTATATTCCATCTTCCATCATCGTCCACCATTTCTACTGGGATATTTTTTGTTAGAACAAGGTCAAGTAATCATTCAATAATTACAAATGCGTTCAGGATGCGAGTGCAACTACATCGTGAAGTAAATACCAATTAACTACAAAATTTTCATGCGCCCTTCGAATAATTAGATTTTAACTTAGAAAATATGTGGACAAAGCACGAATGCAAAAGTTTTAATCTATTATGATGGAAAATTAAAAGAGATATTTAGTAAAAATGGTTTCTTTAAATTGCCTATGAAGTAAGAGCTTAAATTAAGGCGTATTCTTGCAGCTAAGAATGTTTTAAAAAATAATAAAAAAGCTATTTTTAGGTTAGTTATGGCGTCCATGAGCTGCTCAGCTTTAATCGTTAAAATATTCTCTTGTGACACTATTTGCTGAACAAAATACCATTAATCAGCCATAGACTGCTCGTGTTCTGTATAAGAGACGTTAATATATACTTTTAGTTCATATATAGATTCCGGAAATGCCGTTCTAATGACTTATGAGTTATACTAGCTTTTGCCCGCGACTTCGTCCGCATGGATATTCGAGAAAATCCTATGGGAACTTTAAACCAGGATAAATAGTATTCAATGTTTTAATTTTATCAAAATCTGATCAGCCGTTTTAACGTGATTAGGCGGGTCCCCACCAAGCGCGCTGACCCGCTTTTTCCTATCATAAAATTTCATTCCCTATTTTGACACCTACAGACTTTCATACAAACTTTCATCCGCTATTTTAACTCTTTCGCAATAAAAGGTAGCCTGTGTCATTTCTCAAGCTTTAATCTATCTCTGTGGCAAATTTCATTAAAATCGGTTTAGTATTTTAGGCGTGATAGCTTAACAGACAGACAGACAGACAAAATTACTTTCGCATTTATAATATTATTATGGATTAAGTATAGATTTTGAATTTTGTTCTGTCAATTTAACTCATGGAAGTGGATTGAATAACATAATCTCGTAGTGTAAAAGTATGTAAGTAGGTACTTTATAAATACGATAGTGGCATAACTTCTTTAGTCTCTCTATACTGTGGTACAATCAAACTTTCATGTACTATTATGTATTCTGTGCTTTCATCCCCTATTTCAACCCATCCAACACTTATTTCGCAATAAAAGGTAGCCTATGTCCATTCTCGAGCTCTACTCTACCTCTGTACCAAATTTCATCCAAATCGGTTCAGTAGTTTCGGCGTGAAGGCGTAACAGACAGACGGACAGACAGACAGAGTTACTTTCGCATTTATAATATTAGTATGGATTTTGTATTATTGATTTTGAATTTCGTTCTGTCAATTTTACTCATGGTAGTCGATTAAACAACATAATCTCGTGGTGTAAAAGTATGTAAATGGGTACCAAATAAATGCGATAGTGGCATAACTTCTGAAGTCTCTCTATTCTGTGGTACAATCAAACTTTTATCCCCTATTTCAACCCCTACAACCCTTATTTCGCAATAAAAGTTAGCCTATGTCCTTTCTCGAGCTCTACTCTACCTCTGTACTAAATTTCATCCAAATCGGTTCAGTAGTTTCGGCGTGAAGGCGTAACAGACAGACGGACAGACAGACAGACAGAGTTACTTTCGCATTTATAATATTAAGTATGGATTATGGATTAAGTATAGATTTTGAATTTTGTTCTGTCAATTTAACTTATGGAAGTGGATTGAATAACATAATCTCGTAGTGTAAAAGTATGTAAGTAGGTACCTTATAAATACGATAGTGGCATAACTTCTTTAGTCTCTCTATACTGTGGTACAATCAAACTTTCATCCCCTATTTCAACCCATCCAACACTTATTTCGCAATAAAAGGTAGCCTATGTCCATTCTCGAGCTCTACTCTACCTCTGTACCAAATTTCATCCAAATCGGTTCAGTAGTTTCGGCGTGAAGGCGTAACAGACAGACGGACAGACAGACAGAGTTACTTTCGCATTTATAATATTAGTATGGATTGTATTTCAACAACTATTTCTTGCAGCAAATTAGGGGTCCTCTACCAAAAAGAAAATCATCCTCCAACAAACATATATCTTATAGGTAGGTATAGTCTAAAATTTATTCGAAGACTAGCTATAGCTAGTAACCAAAATAATAAATTTTGCAACAGATAGGTAGAAAAGCTGTTAAATGGAGTCAATAACAGCAACGAACTTTAATGTGGTGTAATTGGGTGTCAATAACTGATTAATAGTATAGACAAATTACATTCTAACTCTTTGAGAATTACAAAGCGCTTGAAAAATGGTTTACAACGGTTTCTCAAATAAAGCTGTATAAATATTATGATTTCATATACTTCTTCAGCTTGAAGAGTTATTATTTTCTACTTAGGCGTAAGTTCAGCAGCAACAGGCTGTTAAAAGTATTTCCTTAATGATCTTAACCAGACAACCTTACGGTGGTATTATATTACACCACATGTAGCTCAAAAGCGATATAAAAGATGCCTTCAAGATCAATGCACAGCTTCTAACTTTACAATACCTTTCAGACGTACTGTTAACCAGTTGATGTTAGAAAGGATTAATTTTAGACCATTCAACAGCAAAAAACATTATAGAAGAATTTCTTTACGCCGCTTTTCAGCTGCAAACGTAGTAAAACATGTATTATGAACTCTTAAATAGCCCATAGCTTAATTAAGTTTTTAAATGCAATATATCAGCCTTGAGAAGCTACGAAAACCTTTAAACATCTTTGATCACACTTTTAACTTTATGTAGGTGTATAATTCGACACTTGATCAACCAATGTGCTACTTGGGTAGACATAGAAAAATTTTCGCTCCGCTCAAGAAGACCAACAAAGCGTGGAAAAGAGAGTTAACATTATACGGACACGGTCTGTGAAAAAAAGAGACAAAGAATCAAGTGACAATATGCTAACATTTTTTACAGTCAGTTTTCGTCTTGCGAATGAGCAATCACAGTTTGTTTAAAATATTTGTTAATCCTTATTAGAATTTCAAATAAAGGTATCGTGGAGCCATAGTGTCTTGTGCTCTAAGTAATTATTGTGATGTGATAAAAAGAATGAATCCAAGTAATCACACTTTTCAGAGGTAAATGAGAGTTTGCCACACATTTATGTAAAACCAAATTTCGCTACATTTATTCGTTTATCGACGAAGAAAACAGTATGAAACATAATTTATTAATTTCCTTTGCCATAATATTGTCATATTTCATGTATGTAAGTAAGTCATATTTTACGTATCTCATTTATACCTACATTCGTTTTTCGGATCACCTGTTTATTGTCATTGTTGTTCTTTGGCATTCTATTTCTATGGGTAGGCCGATTTACCCCTCTACTTCCCTCCCTTCCCTCTACTTACCGGGAACGAAGTAATTAGTTGGATGAGTTACAGCAGCAGGTTTAAATGATGTCCATAATCCATTAGATTAAAAATAATAATAAAAAATACCTTAAAACTGTTATCTCTATAAATAGAAGCAATGCCACGACGAATAGTACCGCAATCACAATGTAAAGTTTAGGTCTGTTCATTTCTTGTTTATCACTCAATCACGATATTTTAATGATTCACGTCACGAAACGAAACTAAAAAAATCTAATAGCCTTATTTCACACTTTGTTTTTCTATCAGTCTCATTGGACCATGAAAACTTTTGTATGCTAACCATGAAAAGATTTAAACTGACAAGGCAGACTTCACCATTTCTTCAACATTACAATACAACCTTCCTTTGAAGGTGAGATAAAGGAAAATGAGGGATCTGTTTAATTATCATAAAATCATTGTTTGGCTAATGAAGATAAGATTGATGATATTGCATTTAACATAATTATAGTAGCTACAAAAAACTAAGAAGCTATGGGATAGATGCTATGCAATATTTTATTATTAAAATTTGTTGTATTACCTATTGTATTATTATATAATTATTATGTATATTACCTATATTGACTGGAAATTGCATTTCGATCTCAAAATACAGAATTTTAGCAATACAAAAAGAATCAGTCCGACAAAGATTTTTTCTTCGAGCAGTAGGTACATAATGTTTTTCCGGGGCGACATCTATTAGGTTTACGTAAAACTACACCAATCGTTGTTGAACGCAGGTTATTTAGAGTGACGAGCTGTTTTGCTAACTACGTAATTTTCTTAATTTTTACTAGATGGCACATAAAGGATACTAAGTAACAATGAAATTTATTTTATGAAAAGAAAAGTATATCAATTCGTATAATTCTTTATTATCAAAAAAATGTTTACTGTTAATCATTCTATTCTGCAGCCTCGAGCGATTGCAAATCTTCCTGAAAATAATCGAAAAAATAAATTATAGGGAAGTATATATTCACAGAATGATAGGCAGTAGTTGTGAAAAATTACACAAACAAATATTTTTCCTTTACTGAAAAATATATTTTCTTCTAGTACTTTCTTACTAAATGTTTTATTTTTGATGAAAATGTTTTTAATATTGTTAGAATAAGCTATGTTGGAACTTACTCCATGTACCTGTTATTTTTGAGGCTCCGATAATTGTTCAGTTCTTTCGAGACCATAGCGCATGCAACTGCCGAAATATCGGAGCCTCAGAAATAAACAGGTACCTAATGGCCGAATACTCAAACGCTACTTAACTTTGAGCGGCTCTCAAACAGCATGCTGTCTTTGTCATATCTTTGACATTTAATGCAACAGGACGACGTTTGAGAGCCCCTCAAAGTTAATTAGCGTTTGAGTATTCAGCCATTAGTATTGTAAATCCTGACATAGTTTATTCTAATAACGTTAAAACCATGGAAGTTTTTAATGTTCTTATTTACCTGATGGAAAAACCACCAATCCCGTATATCATTATTCATATTATATAATGAATCTGATTTATTATATTTCGGTATTAATTCCTCATGGTTCGGTGCGTCCGGACTTATTTTTATGTGATTGAATAAGTCCTGAAATTTACAACAGTTATATTAGATCATTAACTATGAAACTGCCGATTACTAACACACTGTATACATTACAATAGGATTATTCATTCATTAGATACATATAAAACATGTTTATTTTAATAATTTTACGCAAAAAAGTTTTGTATCATTTTCACGGTTCAAGGATAAGTTAGTAAGTACTTATAGAACTTTTACTGTTGTAGGTACTTAAGAATATAATTTCTTTCAACATTTTCATACAAAAAGACAATTTCAAAGGCAAGGACCCAATATTAAGGGGCTATGTAAAAATAAATCGTAAAGCAAGATAAGCAATCGTCGACAGGACGATTCATTTATTTCCATTTCCCCTACAGCGTCTTTCACCTACGGACTGTTCGCCGACAGGACCTTTGGTATATGTCACTTTTGACGACACGCCGTTTCACCTACTGAATGTTTCACCGACACGACGATAAACCTATAACTCTTTTAACTACAACCCTTTCCATCTACGGAGGATTCGCCATCAATATTAAGGCAAGCGATATTACAAAGAATAATAAATAAATATTTCAGGATGCACCACTCAGGGCCACACATAGATCTAGTCCCAAATTAAGTCAACTTGTGCTATGGGTACTGCACTGGCCTGCAAAACTAAGTACTACAGAGGTCTATTTTCATACAAACAAGGTAACTTTGAAGCGTTGGTTCTCCGCCCAGGATTAAACGGGGTGTGATCTGATGATGGCCATTCAGGGAGTGAATGGAGAAGATTAAGATCCCCATACACACCCAATTGATCTGATCAGCATTCTAAGAGCTGTTTGGATATGTTTAAAAAAACCACAAAAATAGCATTAAAATGTATGGAAATCCTGTAACTGATAACTCTGATCCTTACAGCTCTTAAAATGCTGATCAGATCAATTGGATGTGTATGGGGATCTGAATCTTCTTCATTCACTCCCTGGATAGCCATCATCAGATCACACCCCGTTTCGTCCTGGGCGGAGAACCAAAGCTTCAAAGTTACCTTGTTTGTATGAAAATAAGCCTCTGTGGTACTTAGTTTTGCAGGCCAGTGTAGATTACTCATACATATTTTTTTGTAAATACATACTTATAAATATAAATTGTAGTTTTAATTATTTACAAGTTATTCTATTCTTTGAAAATAAAATAATAAAATTATTTATATCACGCTTAATACCTAAGTATTGCAGTTGCTTCATTGTTATTTATTATCTACTAGCTGATGCCCGCGACTTCGTACGCGTGGACTTTATGACTTCGGCGTAGCATATAGATATGAACTCATGTAGTTACATAAGAAAATACTTGTAGCAGTGTTATACTTAATGTTAAAAGTTAATTAATTATTTTTAGTTTATTTTTATATTTAATATTATAAACATAGTTTAAAAAATATATTATAAACTATGTTCGGAGTCTTTGCTTCGGGAGCCAATATGAAAAGACCTGAAAACGTCACTATTTACCTACCTACTTCTAACGCGTATTTGTTCCTAGTATGCAAAATAAATAATAATATAAAAGTTTTAATAAAATATTTACATAAACCATTTCCGGTGTAATAGATGATAAATAA
The DNA here is from genome assembly GCA_928269145.1 of Agriphila tristella. Classification (NCBI taxonomy): domain Eukaryota; kingdom Metazoa; phylum Arthropoda; class Insecta; order Lepidoptera; family Crambidae; genus Agriphila; species Agriphila tristella. Next base: position 55,350,964 of record OV743429.1, read on the forward strand.
CAATGAAGCAACTGCAATACTTCGGTATAAGCGTGATATAAATAATTTTATTACTTTATTTTCTAAGAATAGAATAACATTTAAGTAATTAAAACTACAATTTATATTTATAAGTATGTATTTACAAAAAAATATGTATGGTAATCTAGTACCCATAGCACAAGTTGACTTAATTTGGGACTAGATGGCTATATGTGGCCCTGAGTGGTGCATCCCGAAATATTTATTTATTATTCTTTGTAATATCGCTTGCCTTAATATTGACGGCGAATCCTCCGTAGATGGAAAGGGTTGTAGTTAAAAGAGTTATAGGTTTATCGTCGTGTCGGTGAAACATTCAGTAGGTGAAACGGCGTGTCGTCAAAAGTGACATATACCAAAGGTCCTGTCGGCGAACAGTCCGTAGGTGAAAGACGCTGTAGGGGAAATGGAAATAAATGAATCGTCCTGTCGACGAACAGTCCTATAGCAAATCGGTCGTAGGAGAACGGTTGCTGAATCGAAAAAACGTCGCGCGCAAAAAGTGTATTTTTTTACATAACCCCATAAGTAAATGATACAATATGACGTGTGTGAATCAGATAATATTATTGAAAAATATTTTTTTTAAAACGTTTCTGATATCAATTGAATGAGTTATTTTGTTTATCTTTTTATACTCATATTTTGTGTGTTTTTGGTGGTTAATTTATTTATTTATAAAATTGACTTTGAACTTCTAATGTTAGGTAAGTACCTACCTAGTTTGAAATCGATTGAATGAATGTTAGTGAATGAATGAAAATATATTTATTTAAATAAGCTCACATAATAAGCATTTTTAAATCGACAATTATTTTACCCTAGCACCCATTATGACGTCTTTTAGCTGACAAGAAAAATGGGCGCAAAAAAGCAGCGTTATCAAATGGAACGATATTTAATTTTACAAATATGTATATCGTTTCCAGACATTACATTAACATAGATTAACAAATAAATGACATTATTTAATTAGCTCATTTCTTGATGAATCAATTTACAGGGTTCAAGATAAATTCAAAATTTAAATCATCAAAAGCAATTATTCAGTCTAGGCTGTTACAAAAAAAAAAACAATTCAATATGCGTTAAGATAGATATGCCTAGTCAGAAGCAGCCCCATTCCCACTGGCAGCACCCGTTCACGAGCATGACGCATGAACCGGCAATCGCTTCGCTCAACCATATTCGAGGGAACGTAACGACCCGCCTCATCGACACCACCGCAGAAATGTTTTAAAGTTAATTTTAGAACTGTGCGTTGACTGTAGGTACCTTTGTTTGTAACAACAATTCCATTTTAGTTAAATTCGCAGGTGTTTCCTCAGATATGGGTAAAGGCTGTTCATCTGCAAAAATATCTTCGTTGCTCGCCGTAAATGGATCGTCACTGTCATGATCTATTGGCTCATAATTTTCTCCTTCTTCATGTAACTCTCTTAAGATACTTTTGGGTCTTACGCCTTTAATCCACTGTCTAAAAGTCCTAGGTTTTATACCTTTGTGCTTTTGTTTTATGGTCTTGAGTTTGGCATGATATGACTGTGAAAAAATTGTGAGTAATTTATTAACACTTTATTCTTTTAGCCCCTAATCCTTCTAGTTAGACTGATTTTTTAGGTAAAAAAAATGTGATTTGTATTAGAAAGGACGGAAATTAACGAAATAATCAAATGCCAATTTAGGATTTATTGCACACATTAATAATTTTACTTATTATTATGAATGTAAATGTTTGTGGGTTTGGATGTTTAGATGTTTGTTCCTCAATCACGCAAAAATTTCTGAATGGATTTAGATGAAATTTGGCACACAGATAGTTCAAAACATGGATTAAAAGATAGGATACTTTTTAGAACGGTCAAATGTTCCCTAGGGATTTCTTCCGACTGCCGATGCGGACGTAGTCGCGGGCGGAAGCTAGTAATTAATAAAATACCTATAAGCATTGTACCATGGCTTACAAAACTAATCTTATGAAAGTAGAAAGTCAATGAAGGAACTAAAAAAACAAAATTATTTTATTTATTTTTATTTATTTATATATTTAGTACACACAAAATTTTTACATGAAAAATAATGGACAGAAGAGTAGTACAAGGGCACAGCTTATTTCATATTGAAATTTCTTCCAGCTGGCCCGGGACAGGAAATAACATTGAGAAGGGCAGTCTGTGTGTATCTTGAAGTACAATACGATATATATATCGGTAATATAATATACTTACACATATAAATAAAATATTTCATACATACAAATACATATACTAAAAATAAGAAGAAAGTTGCAAAGGAGAAAAGAATTAGACAGTGTTAAGTACAGGAAGATAAATAATACTCCTTCAAACGTTTTTTGAAGAGAGATATTGTGCGACAATCTCTTATCTCGGCTGGCAATGAATTCCAGAGTCGAGCGGCATGCACGGAGAAGGAATAAGAAGCGAAGTCGGAACTATGTGTGGGAAATTTAAGAAGGGATTTAAGATGCGATCTGCACGGGGTGTTAGGCGGGTGTAAGAAGGAACATCGATCATGGAGGTAGGATGGAGTAGAAGGGTTGAAAAGGACATTGAAAAGGAGACAGAGGATCCTAACATTCCTGCGCAGACGTATTGGAAGCCACTTGAGTTCCTTCCGATAGTTTGAAACGTGGTCGTACTTGCGAAGACCAAAAATGAAGCGAATGGCAAGATTTTGGAGGCGCTCAAGTTTGTTTAGTAGTAGCTCGGTGGCATCTAAGTAGCAGACAGATCAGCATAGTCGAGAAGAGGTAGAATGAGTGACTGGGCAAGAGAGATTTTGGTGGGCAAGGGTAGAAAACTTTGGAGACATTTGAGGGAGTGAAAAGAAAAGTATATCTTGCGGCTGACGTCAGCGACATGAGTCGACCAGGAAAGATTGGAATCTAAGATAACACCTAAATTTTTGACGGAGTCACTGAACGTGATAGTAATTCCATCCAGTGACACAGGTGGCAAATGAAGAGAATGGGCTTGGCTTTACATGTATTTGCTACCAATAATGATAGCCTGAGATTTAGTTGGATTTACCAAGAGACCATACTGCTTAGCCCAGGTGGAAATACTGTTCAGGTCGTCATTTATTATAGATATGGCGGAGTCCACATCATCGATTTTAAAGTGGCGGTGTAGCTGCAAATCGTCTGCGTAGAGATGGAAGTTGGAGGAAATGACTCTTGTGACAGAGTTTATGAAGATAGAAAAAAGAAGAGGCGAGAGGACACCTCCCTGAGGTACGCCAGCAGTGAGTACACACCTATCAGATGTTGAATCATCAAGGCGGACAGACTGCGAGCGCCCCTGAAGATATGAATCAAACCATGAAAGTTTATTTACAGTAATACCTAGTTTAAATAATTATTTTGATGATTTAAGGTAAAGACAAACTGAGCCCACATACGCAACGTATGCTACGCAACGTGGGAAACTTGGTGTGCACACTTGTTCCACGTATACAACGTATATTGACATCAGACGCTGTTGTGATTTATTTAGGGTACAATATTTTCTGAGTCTGACAGTGAATTTGAGGACGATTTATTATTTTCAAATGTAGGTATATTTCCGCGCCAAAAGAACAAAAAAAATATTTTTCCCATTTATTTCTATTTCTTCCCATGCTGCAGTGCGTAAAATAGAATCGCGATATTCAATAGATTTAATTATAAAATGGCTTCATATCGCCTAATCAAATAAATAAGTTGTTCGTCCCATTTTAAGTGAGGGTACTTTTTACCGCTACGTCTAATATGTGTCTGACGCGCTGCGAACGTAAGATCTAGAAACACACTTGTCGTACGCTTGGGATAGCGTATGTATATCCCCTCCACCTTCCCACGCCAATCTGGCGCGACAGGTCGAACGTTGCATGGGACGCGTGTGACAGCATTGCGTATTATTACAAGTGTGTTTCTAGGCATACAAATTCTATCGTTTAGATTTAATAATTCGTTGCATAGGTTGCGTACGTGGGCTCAGTTTGTCCCTAGCTTTAATATTCCATATTACACTTACCTCGGAGCTACTAGATTCCGAAGACAATATATCGTTCAGCCTAGAAAACAAGGTTGTTCTATTATCATTGCCCATTTTACCAAGATTTGTACTTAAAATAGGTCATGATTAGAGCCCGGACTTGCGGTGGCACGAATAAAATGACGTTTAATAGTGCGAGGACAACTTGATTATCTATTTATGTAATTTATCGATAATAAAAAAATATAATTAAGTAACATGATATATGGACTTACTGTTTGATATAGTAGAAATTACCTACCTACATAATATATGAAAAGTGAAAATCGTGAAATGTATAAATAATAAAATTCACTGCAGTTTTTCTTGATAAAAAGATAGCAAAGTCAAAGTGAGTGAAGTGAATGTCAATTTTTTAAGAAATACATCCTCCTTGGTAAAATACAAAAAATATATACAGACGCGATCAAAGAAGTTCCACTTCAAAAATATTTTCAAAACATCGATGTATAAAAACATTTACGATAATTTGGTAATCACTAGCAAGTTTGTATTCCTGCCACCGCAAATCCGGCCTTTGGTCATGATGAAATGACTTGAATGCGAAATTATTTCTTACACTTCATCAATACCTTTTATTTCCTTCATGCTAGTTTCCTAACGATATTTTATTAAAGCCATTCGCTTATATCATAAAACTATTATGCATATCAGCCGACCGCAATGCACAGTTGGGCATAGACCTATATCCACAACGGTCGGTCCTGCGCAGCGAACTAAAACCTTTGGAAGTGTAGTGTACAAATATTGCATAAAAAATAGCACAACAAGGCTGAAAATTTGCAACCCACACAGCATTTATTTGTGGCATTTAGTCGGGCCCGGCCAGCCAGCTACCCACGCGCCCGGTGACAGACGTTAGCATTCTTTACAGTAATTCCAGTTAGAGTTTATTAGAAATGATGTCCTGTGTACTCACATGGTGTAAAAGACGGTGTCAAATAAGGCAAAAGGATGCAGAGAAATAACCTATGAAGTATTTTTAATTAGAAAATCTATGAGTACTTATACAGATTATGGTCGCTTATGCAACCAGTGTTCAGTCGCGTTGTGCTGCATAACTTAATGCCAACGTTCTTAGCCCCGCCTACTTGGTTGTCTTTTTTGTGTGGTGCTATTATTTGAGCGGAATGCTTGTTCCTCAGATTTTAGTTCGCTGGTCCTGCGTACCCCGTACCAGCGTTGCATAATATAAAATGTGTGCGTATTCTTAATTTTATATAAAATTTATATTTCGCAAATAGTTGATCAAATGTTTGTAATGGATCATTTTTACGGTTTCAGAAGGAAATTTCTCAACACCTCTTTTTTAGTTAATCAATAATAATAAATACTAATAAGTATTATAAAAATTTGGAACAAACGCTTTAAAAAAAATGTACTCAAAACAAGATGTACCTATTAAATGTGACTTAAACAACTTACTTCAACGGTTTTTTTAACTGCTTTTGCGTTATCTTCTTTCGTTTCTTTTTAACATTTCTCCTTTTCAACGAATTGTATAATCTTAGAATTTTATTTTTGGCATCATTTTCTTTATCCTGAAACGTAATATAAAGGTATTATTTCTATAATAATGTGTTAATTCGAACACTTTTCATTTGTTAAATAAAATTAGCAAAATACAGTAACTTAAGCATTTTTTAACTTACCATATCTAGTACCACTGACGCTAAAACTAACCTGAAAATATTTACGAAATTACGGTTTAAATATTACTTCAAAAACTATTAATAAAATAAATCTGGCAAATTCTGCTTTTATTCAATGCAAAACTAATTTTACCTAATTTTATTGTTCATTTTAGTAGAAGCTTTGTTTTTATTTTAGACTTGCTGTAACCTTAGAATAATTACACCTAGAAGCCGTGTCCTCATATGCAAAGTGAGGCAACTAATACTGAGCCAAAATGGCTCAGTATTCAGATTTATATCCTTCATACGTTACCTAATCGTAACTAAAATCCAATAATATAGTAACTAATCTCTTTCAGGGAGAGAAATTAAAACTGTTTTGTACTTATTAGGTATGATTATGTAATAATGGACAATAACAATCTGAAAAGGGCGCCATTTTGGCTGTTTTAGTTTACTCACTTTTGACAGTGCGCTTTTTTAACCGACTTCAAAAATTTGAAAAGGAGGAGGTTATCTATTCGTCGCGTATATTTTTTTTATATGTATGTACACCGATTACTCGAAGACGGCTGAACCGATTGAAATGATTCAAACGTTATAACATGACATTTGTTTCTAAGTTGGTCCCATTTTTTGAAATTTTGAAATCGGTTCAGTAGTTTTCAAGTAATCTTGAAAAAACTGTCGTTTTCGTTACCATTTTATATGAATTTAGGCGGATTTTCAACCTTTACTTTTTTTTTGTTTATGAACCGATTTAGATGATTATTTTTTGTTTGAAAGAATACACCTTAAGGATAATACCATATTAATTTCATTGGTATTGGACTTTGGATTTTGAAGATACACAAGGGAACTCCTCAAAATTAAATAGGAACTGTACAGTGATTGAAATATTGGTAGGATTATGACAATCAAAAACAAGTTAAGTACCTATTTATTGTCAAGGACGTGCTGGACTAGGGTCGAACTGCGAAGGCCCAACGGAACTCTTGTGGAAATTGAGTTACTCGGGGTATACCATTGAAAAATGTGAAACATTATAACGTTTTATTTTATAAAATCATCACTTACATACCTACCACAAAAAAGTTTGAAATAAAAAAGCTTTTTAAATAAAGCACAACCTCCTTCAAAAATCTTAAAAAACAGCTCTATAAAAAGCAAGAAATAATGTTCAAATCGATTAATTAAAACAGTCTATTGAAGTCGGGTGGGGCTTTAAAAATATAAACAATACAATAAATAAAAAAAAATACTTTCAGCTTCACCCGACTTCAATAGACGTGTTTTAATTAATCGATTTGAACATTATTTCTTGCTTTTTATAGAGCTGATTTTAAGATTTTTGAAGGAGGTTGTGCTTTTTTTAAAAAGCTTTTAGGGAATTATCGTTCTAGGTGTTATTATTCTCTAAGGCTGTAACTATATTATGAACAAAAGAAAAGTGTACTAATTAAAGAAAATTAACAAAATAATATTAAAAACTTACTTTGGATTTCGAGTACCTGTATTGACTGGGGCAAGCTAGAAAAACAAAAATTAAAATTTATTTTTATTTTAAAGAATCATATTTACATATTTTATGTCATATTATATTTTTAAGCACAACGGGATAGTGCTTGGCCTTCACCTCACCTGATGTCAAATGACGATAAGGCCGAAGATGAAAGTGCACTGTACCCGGAATCCTCATCACTGAGGAACTGGCTATCTTACCTCTAACTGCCGGCATTTATTCTTATGCTGCCGGAACACATTTTTTTTTCAAATTGTTGTTATGGCGTCAGATTTAGGTAAGATGGTGATAGCTAGCCAGGCGGACTTGAAATAAGCCCAACCACCAACTAAACCAAGTACAAATTGTACCCTCTCCTGGGAATCGAACCTGGGACCACTGCCTCTTAAACGGGTGGGCGAACCACTAGACCACAGTGACGGATTAAGTTCGCTCAAAAGAAATGTGTATTCCATAGAAATAGAATGTCAAAGAACAACAATGTCAATAAACAGGTGATCCGAAAACGAATGCATACATTTTATATGAGATACGTAAAATATGTCTTAGATTCATAAAATATTACTATTATATGGCAAAGGAAATTAATAAACTATGTTCCATACTGTTTTCTTCGTCGATAAACGAATAAATGTAGCGAAATTTGGTTTTAGAGAAATGTGTGGCAATATCTTATTTAGCTGTGAAAAGTGTGATTACTTGGATTATTTCTTTTTGTCACATCACAATTCAATTACTTAGAGTACAAGACACCATGGCTCCACGATACCTTTATTTTAAATTCTAATTAAGGTTAACAAATATTTTAAACAAACTGTGATTGCTCATTTGCAAGGCGAGACGCTAGGGGCTCTTACTGTAAAAAATGTTGGCACATGTCACTTGATCCTTTGTCTCTTTTTTACACAGACCGTGTCCGTATAATGTTAACTTCTCTTTTCCACGCTTTGTTGGTCTTCTTGAGCGCAGCGAAAATTTCTCTATGTCTATGGTGTATTCGATCTTTGTGTAGAAGTTATTGATAAGGGAGTGGGAGGTAATTTAATTAAAATTAATAATGTTTAGATTTTAAAACTTATAATTATAGAAATCTCATTTGACAAAAATAAATAAGGGTATAGGTATACAAATGAATATATAGGGTCATTTTGAACTTACCATCCAAATTTTGAGGATGTGTTCAGTCCGTGAACCTGAACAACTTTCTCTAAGGAACTTATGGCCAAATATGTAAAAAAATCTACTCTCCATACAAATCAAAGAGATCACGCGATCAATTTAGTATGGGATGACCAAAATTTTGTGGCGAAATTCGACACATGTTTCTTAGACAAAGTTGTTTAGTTTCATGGGCTGGACACATCCTTGAAATTTGGATGGTAACTTCAAAATGACCCGATATAAGGAAAGTGCTTACCATTAAATAATCTGAAAGCGCCCGTCGGAATCCTGTATACAATACTCTAGCATTTTTATTGTTGTATCTGTAAAAAATAATCTGTAATTAATATGTAGGTAAAACTTAAGTATATCAGTACTACTTAATCAATATCAAACTGAAATAAGATAGTGAAAACTATAACACGACACGACAGTGTATATGTGTTCAGGGTTCATGTACGTTTGTGGGTATGTGAGTTTCTTTATTCCACCGTAACTTCTAAATGCCTGAACTGATTTGGATAAATGGGGTATCGTTAGAATCCTTAAAGCATCCCGAGTGACACTGGCTATATTTTTTATAGAAAAAATCAATATGGCGACTGCAAGACCCCATTTTCGAATGTGAAAAAAATTTTTTCTTCTTATTATTTTACATTATGGGCATCAAATGAAAGGCCTTGATGAGCACATTCCAAAACTATATAATTTGTCACTAAAATGTGTGAAATAAAAATAAATAAATTGAAAAAAATATTAAAAACTCGACTGCCCTGCCAAAAACGAACTAAAAAATTAAACAGCCAGTGTCATTGCAGTCGGGGGACCTCTTTGATCAAAAATTGTTCCATAATAAGGTCCCGCGACTGCAATGACACTGGTTGTTCAATTTTTAGTTCGTTTTTGGCAAGGCAGTCGTGTCTTTAATATTTTTTAATTTGTTTTTAACACGTTTTTATTTGTTTGTTTGTTTTAATTTCTAATGAGCTGTCCGAATAGAATTGGCAAGTTGTGTTTTGTTAATTATCATCAGGTATAGATGATTGAAGATTATCAATTATCATACAACGCAATGATTACAACGTGATGACTAGCACCTGTTAGCACTAGATATTCAATTCCATCTCACGCTTAAAACCCGATTCAAACATATAAGTGAAGTCACAGTTTCGTCACAGTTCCGGCACAGTACCGCCACCGTAATAATTATTCTTTCATACGTTCTCTATGAACCAAGGAAATTATAAGTACTTCGTACAAGGAAGTAATTATAATTTCCTTGCCATGAACACGCGTTCACTGAAACTGAGAGCACTGTCTCATCTCATCACTGACACTGACAGATGTGAACGCGTTCATAATAGTAGTTTATGAAACTGACACATAAAGAGGGGTATTAAAACACGAGTGTGTGTTTAAAAACCGAGCCGTAGGCGAGGTTTTTAATAGTATCACACGAGTGTTTTAATACCTAGTTATGTGCAGTTTCATACACTACTTTATCTACACTCATACATTTGGGATTGAACCTACTAAATAAAAGATCAACGTTAGAAAAGAGAGAGAGAGACTTTGTTTGTATTAGCTAGGTACCTACCTTGTAATAAGTCGTTTCCTTGGGCAGAGTCCATTTTTTCACATTTTAAAGCAAGAATAAAAAACCTTCAAATTTCAGTAAGTATAACAAAATGTAAAAATTGAAATAAAAACTTTAATTGAAATGCTTTAGAAATGGCGCGCATTCTATTAGAAAAAAAAAGAGATCAGTGCAATCGCACTAAGTCATCGATTACCATAGAGTGCATTTAAATCAATGAAAATATGTGGGAAAATATCGTTGTTTTTTTTTAATGTTACGGCACTGGCTTCTTTTTGGATTTGCCCTGTATCGTAATGAGAAAAAAAGTTATTTTATGATGCAGTTGACTGCATCGTAATGAGTTTATTTTTTAATTTTACCTATCCACGAAAATAAAGTGCGTATTTATATTACCTTTTTTGAATTCATATTTGGAACATTACGTTGTGAGTGTAGATAAAGAGTTATTATCAAGTTATTATTATTAAAGAAGATGAAAATAATATTCACTTCTCAGGCTGCGTTCAGACGATACCGCACTATCAGGCTCACGAGTAGCTTCAGTCCCCCGTGACCACGGCAGCTGCAAAGGTGCCGAAACGTCGCTGACCCCCCCCCCCCCCTGCCCGCCCCTGGTGACGCCCTTGTCGATTCAGTAGTTAAGACGGTGGCGGCACATGAGTAAATAAACGTAACAGAGTACAGGCTCTCTAACAATGAGCAATACTTATACACATTTTCAAAGGGTTGACACTTGGTTGACTGACACCAAGAATCTTAAGGTCATGGCACATATAACGGCACCGCAACAGCACCGCTCCAACCCAGCAATTAACTTGTCATTAAAATTAGAGCTTTAAATCATGTGTCGTAAAATATATTTCATAATGTGAATAAGAAAAAGCCAACGGCGGGCGGTCAGCGTGATTACCGCTACAAACTGTGCCGCTACCATACGACTAGACTCGCAGCCGTATCGCTGCAAGCGAGTGGACCACGCGCTTGCCACGCGCCAACCGCGTGCTTAAAAAAATATCTTATTTTTTCGGGACTTGTTCCTACATACCTATGGTGCAAGAGTTGGTCATATTTAATTATTAAACAATAAAGTACCTTAATCGATTTTATATTCTTTATACACTGAAATAGTAGAATGGAATCCCTAATTTGTCAACAAAATCATACGAAAAACTTCCAATATCTCGTGGAATGCACGCGGCGTACTTGGATTTTTTCTTCGAGTCAGTAATGTGACGCCTAGAACTGTGCCAGGTTCTTCACTGATATATGTGTGAATCGGTGAAGACATAACAGATTAAAGTACCTTAACCTTAATCTGTTATGTTTTCAACAATTTGTTTCCAGTTTTTCTAGCGCTTTCATTAGAGACATGCAATAGCGCATGCCCTAAACTTAAAGGAACCTCAAAATTTGTATGGCATGCGTTTCACGCAAGACAAATTGAAAATTGAAGATGAAAGAGGAAAGGAATACACAATTTGCTAGAACGTATGACGCAATCTACACTGCACGATTTATTGACTCATAGTAAATTGTTGCTCATCCACTGTATCGAAATCGGTCCAGACGGAGCAGACGGAGCGGCAGCATTTGTCACTTTGTATGGATTTCTACGGAAACGCCGATGCAGTTCACGCAGTGCCATAGAGATCTTTACAATTAATCGAGCTGAAGTGGATCGCGCAACTTTGATGTGGATTTCCACAGCAGGAGAACCGTTCGTGTAGTACCTATCAGTCTAAAATAAGCCCTGATAATATAAAAATGAGAGCTCACTCTATTCCCAAATTATCGTAACTTCCATAAACTCCAGCACCATCTTCCCTGCTCATGTGTGGGAATTTAATTGATGACTTCAGCATGCCAAGAGCTGGTTTGAGTAGCGTGTGGCCCGGAAGGATTGGTTCTGCTGCTGGGAGGTGGCCAGGCCGTGATGGAGCTCCAAAGATAGCGTTGAATTCCACCGTTCTTCTCTGAAGAAAAAAGGTAGTTAAATACGTAGTTTTAGTAGTTTATTGTGTGGAAGAATTAGAAGTTTAAATCCTAAGAGACAAAACGCACAAGTAAAACAGCGCCATCTGTGCGACGGCTTGCTTATTAACAAATATAATATCCTCCATGTGAGAACTGAGGGCCCGACTCTTCAACTAATAACTCGGTGAAGATAACTTTCACATAATCGATTCCAAGTTGCACATTTATTTTATAATGTTCACTAAATCATTAGTATACTTTTATTGACTTTCGAGGAAGTTGCCCTCAAACCACACGCACGCAAGTCGCTCGCTTTGTCGCCGGTCTAGTCGCCCATGTTTTTGAGCACACGCACGCAGCGACTTGAATATGAGTAGTGTTGCTTGTACATTCGTGCATGGAAGTTGCAATATTATCGTTACTGAGTTACAACATTGAGAATCAAGCGAGGAAAAATAATGGCACGTCCTTTGTTGCAAAAACAGATGAATTAATAAGAACCGTCTGAGTCGCCGTTTATTATAAGAATGCGAAGAGTTTTGACTTTTATTTGTACTTTGAGTGCAATAGTAAATTTTATAGTGTACTAGATTTAGAATAATTACACCTAGAAGCCGTGTCCGCGTATGCAAAGTGAGGCAACTAATACTGAGCCAAAATGGCTCAGTATTCAGATTTATATCCTTCATACGTTACATAATCCTAACTAAAATCCAATAATATAGTAACTAATCTCTTTAAGGTAGGGAAATTGAAACTGTTTTGTACTTATTAGGTACTAGCGGCCGCCCGCGGTTTCACCCGCGTGGTTCCCGTTCCCGTGGGAATATCAGGATAAATAGTATTATATGTTTTAAACTTGGCTATCTACTATCTGTGTACCAAGTTCCAACCAAACCCGTTCAGTAGTTTTTGCGTGATTAAGGAACAAACATCCAAACATCTAAACATCCAAACCCACAAACTTTCACATTTATAATATTTGTAGGATCATTATGTAATAATAGACAATAAAAATCTGAAAACGGCGCCATTTTGGCTATTTTAGTTTGAAGGGAATTATCGTTCTAGGTGTTATTATTCTAAGGTACTAGATTGGTCTAATACTTACCATAAAATTATAATACAATCGAAAAAGCTGGAAAAACTTACCGTTGGCAAGCCATCGTATAGGCCAAGGCTCTGCCGCCTCGTTCTCTGAACAAAAACATTATTTATTCTACTTTAGCTTATAGTTGAAACTTTGATTTAGACAAAAAAAATATTAATAATTTGAAAATATTCAAATTAGTCAAACATTAATACTATTTTAATGAGTAGAGATTGAGATATTGATGAGATCAGCGAACTAAAATCTAAGGTAGTGTAATTGTAAACAAATATTGCTTAAGTAATGGCACCACTAGGCACCACTGGACTAAAAATTACAACCCGCACAGTCGGTCCAGCCACGCGCTCGGTGACTTTTTAACCGACTTAAAAAAGATGAATAAATAATGAAAAATATTAGAAAAAATCGGCTCACCCGTAGCAACTTAGACGGGATTCGAACCCGCACCCTTAGGAATCCGGCCCAATGCACTACCAATTATGCTACCAAGCCGCTGAGGGATGTGGCGAAATTTTCTAATACTTTCCACGCTTCCGCTGAAGATCAGCGCCATCTCACCAATGTGAAGAGAACTACTTCGACATTCGGTTGTAGCACCTATTGCAGGTGCCAGACAATCAATTAAGGTGAAACAGTACAATTTTAAACTTTTAGATTTTTGCATTCACAATGCTACTTTTATATTAAGATGAATAAATAATGAAAAATATTAGAAAAAATCGGCTCACCCGTAGCAACTTAGACGGGATTCGAACCCGCACCCTTAGGAATCCGGCTCAATGCACTACCAATTATGCTACCAAGCCGCTGAGGGATGTGGCGAAATTTTCTAATACTTTCCACGCTTCCGCTGAAGATCAGCGCCATCTCACCAATGTGAAGAGAACTACTTCGACATTCGGTTGTAGCACCTATTGCAGGTGCCAGACAATCGACTTAAAAAATTTGAAAAGGAGGAGGTTATCTATTCGTCGCGTATATTTTTTTTAACGTAAGACGGCTGAACCGATTGAAATGATTCAAACGTTATAACATGAGGTTTGTACTCAAGTTAGTCCCATTTTTTTAAATTTTGAAATGGGTCAGTAGTTTTTGAGTAATCTTGAAAATACTGTCGTTTTCGTTACCATTTTATATGAATTCAAACGGATTTTCAACCATTACTTTTTTGTTTATGAACCGATTTAGATGTTTTTTTTTGTTTGAAAGAAGACACCTTAAAGATGATGCCATATTCATTTCTTTGGTATTGGATTTTGAATTTCAAAGATAAACGAGGGAACTCCTCAAAATCAAATAGGAACTGTACAGTGATTGAAATATTGGTAGGTTTATGACAATCAAAAATAAGTTAAGGACAGGACCTATCTATTGTCAAGGACGTTCTGGACTAGAGTTGAACTGCGAAGGCCCAACGGAACTCCAGTGGAAATTGAGTTACTCGGGGTATACCTACCATTGAAAAATGTGAAACATTATAACGTTTTATTTTATAAAATATTCGCTTACATACCTACCACAAAAAAAAGTTTAAAATAAAAAAGCTTTTTAAAAAAAGCAAAACCTCCTTCAAAAATCTCAAAAAAACAGCTCTATAAAAGCAAGAAATAATGTTCAAATCGATTAATTAAAACACGTCTATTGAAGTCGGGTGGGGCTTTTGGAATATAAACAATACAATAAGTAAAAAAATACTTTTAGCTCCACCCGACTTCAATAGACGTGTTTTAATTAATCGATTTGAACATTATTTCTTGCTTTTTATAGAGCTGTTTTTCTAAGATTTTTGAGCTTTTGTATTGACAGTTTGTAAAGAAAAGAAAGAAAGAGGAGGTTTACTAGAAATAACGTCCTGTGTAGTAAAATGATGTAAAAGAAAGGCAGTAAAAAGTTGCAGAAATAACGTATCTTATTTTTTAGTTTAAGTATAGAAAATATCTATGAGTATACAAATTATGGTCTCTGATAAGCAACCAGTGTCCAGACGCTTTTTGCTGGCATAATTAAATGCCAGCATATTAAGCTCCATCCACATAGTTGTAATTTTCATGTGGTGGCATTTTTTGAGCGGAATGCTTAGGATTTCATAAATTTTAGTTCGCTGAATGAAATAGAGGAAGATGAAAGCTGAAAAAAAACTCACCAGTATATGGTCAAGTTGTTCTCGAAGGCTTGCACCATGACAGTGAATTATATTCTAAAAAAAAACATTAATTTAAAATAAAAATTACTTTTGTAAAATATTAATCGATATAAATTATATAACCTTTTGTTTAAGAATGCATTAGTCCGCGTTCATAGATTTTCAATAACAATTTGTCAATTGACTCGAATGATTGTAGTTGTTGTATTGACTACCTTAGACAATCTAGTATTGGCCGGTCCTTACCCCACCTTAATTTTAAGGTAGGGGTAAGCCTATTTAAGCGGGTGTTTGTCATTTTTCGGGGCATTCTAGTACTGTACACTAAGTAAGCAAAAACTCTGCCAGTCTGTGTAAAAACTATACCAGTTGATTTGAATATATAGTCAAAACTCAACAAATTGGTTTCATTACCCTCTGACTGTTTATATCAGAAGTTGGGATGAACACCGAATTACGCCAAAACGATGAAAATCAGCGACAATCTCCTCGGCGTCGTAAGCGACGTCATAGGCGTCAGAGTACATCTTCAACGGATTCTTCAACGGATTCGGAGCATACAAGACGTAAACGCACTCGTTGCCATGATCACAAGCGGCGCCATAAGAAACGATCGTCGAAATCTAAGCATCGAAGTAGATCCAAAAATAGTCACCGAGAAGAGACACCAGCACCACCACAACCGGAGTCACGCGCTCATAATAATATGATTCAGGCGAGTACTAAGTCTCTATCTATACTTTTTATGACGTGATAACGTCTTATAAATCGATGAACGCCGGCTGCATGCACGTAAAATTGTCACGTTCCGCAAGCGAGATCGCTTGCATTGTTTATAAAGTGAGAAGTGAATATTTAATGTGATGCGAATACCAATGTTTTCCTAAGACGTTATCACGTAAAATAATTATCGTCCGTGAACCGACTTTACAGACAACCATTTTTTTTTCTTTTTTTTTTTGCCTTTTCTCTTTTATGGGTAAATAGTGTAGAAGATTAAATAAGTAGATAGAAAATAACTAAATCTAAGTTCTTTTCCTCATGCTCTCTCTTCCTTCGGCATGCATGGAAAATCATTTCGAAATAACATAGGTAATAATTATTGTCTTTAAATTATTGATACAATTATTTTATCTGACCAAAAAAAAAGTGTATGCCTAAGTATACAGAGCAACTTTAATATAGTACAAGAACCTACAAGTATTTTCAAATAGCTATAAATATTCTTTTGTTTATTTTGTTGCTTATTCAATTACATTCCCTACAGTGTTACAGCAAACTATGTGTGTTTAATTAAGTATAATGCTTTTAATTTTAATACTACTTCATTTGATGGTACCCATTGTGATTAGGAACCAAATAAAACAAAATGATACAAGTAGTTTTATTAGAAACTGATACGGTACAACGGTGATTTTCAGGGCACTTCTCTGGAATCTCGGGTACATATGGCTTCTACATTGATGACGCGAGATGCTGTACCATCTACAGCAGCTAGTGGATCAACGCCGGCACATCACGCTGCTCCATCGACGACGCGAGGTGCTGTACCATCTGTAGCAGCTAGTGGATCAACGCCGGTACATCACGCTGCTTTGGAGTTGCTGGAGTCTTCTGTGCAACCACAGACGTCACAAGGCAAGGAAAATTATTGTAATACCGATATTGCTTTAAATTCTGACCAAAAAATGTCTATAAATATATCCGATCTAACCCAATTGTTACAATCTTTATCGAAATCTAGTAATCATGTAAATTACGACAAAAACATCATACCTGTATTCGATCCATCTCAAAAAAATCAGAGAATTGAAGCTTGGATAGGAAAAGTAAATCAATGTGCGCGTATCTATCATTGGTCCGATGAACAAACAGCTCATTACGCTTTACCGAAGCTAGGGGGCAATGCACGAAAATGGTATGAGGGCTTGCAGTCAATAATGTTAACTTGGGTAGAGTGGCAAGATAAGCTCATCAAAGCTTTCCCATCGGAAAGTAACTACGGAGCATTGTTAACTGATATGTTAGAACGGCGTATGAAGTTAGGAGAGTCCATTGATGAGTATTACTTTGATAAAATGACGCTTTTAAATGCCTGCGATATTACAAAGAAAAAAGCTGTAGACTGTTTAATATATGGTATAGATGATAGGATGATAAGGGCTAGTGCATCTTCGGCTAGGCTCCAAGATCCGGAGGATCTTCTTAAATTCCTCAAAGATTTATGTAGGGAAACCAATTTTAGACCTAGACCTAAGATGATAGCGTCAAATTCCAGTGATTTATTCTGCACAAAATGTAATAAGGCAGGGCATCGTGCCATTACTTGCCGTACTAATCCAGATGTTATGTGTTACAATTGTAAAGAGAAGGGGCATATTTCAACGAAATGTTCAAAACCACTAGTAAAGTGTAGTTATTGTGGTCGTGTGGGTCATGATGTTTCTGAGTGTAGGCAGCGTATTAACAGTAATAGTAACCGTAATGAAAAGAAAACTTTGCTAACAAGAACTACGCGATTAGATTCGAAATACTGTTTTAAAGTTTTAGTTAATGATTCTATTGAGACTGATGCTTTTATTGATTTTGGAAGCGACTGCACTCTAATACGTAAAGACTTTGCTGCTCAGAATTCATTTACTCTTAGCTATGAAAACTTACCTACTATACAAGGTTTTGGTAATAATATTTGTACGCCAACCGGCAAAACTAGAGTAACTATAAAAGTAGATGAAATCAGAGCAGTTATAGATGCGTATGTAGTTGAAGACTCCCTTTTAACCACGACAATACTTATTGGTCAAAATTTTACCGAATTGAGCAATATAATTGTTGTTAAAACTAGTGACAGCTTAAGATTCCTCACTAAAGGAGTACAATCTGAATTCGAAGGCTTACTAAATGAAGTTGACACCAGCGATAAATTAGTCTTACGTATAAATTCTGATTTTACTGTTAATGGATTAGATGTTGTAGACTGCATTGACGACACCAAAACTACTAGCACAATCCTCATTGAAAGTTGTTATAGGTCAGTAGACGATAAAGAGTATTGTATTATGGGTGGGGTTTACGATTTACAAAAAGGTATATGTCAGGTTACCGTTCACAATATGTCTTTAAAGCCTCTTAATCTTAAACGTAATACTGTACTTGTTCGTGCTCAAAAAGCCATTGAAGTAGATTTATTACTAAACAATAATAGCTTACGGGTTAATCATATTAGTCAGGATGCTGAACCAATTTACGCTGAAGAAATAAATCTAAACAGTTTGCTTACCTTAGAACAAAAGGAATCAGTGTTAGAGTTAATTAATAAATATAGACAATGTTTTGCAAGGAATATATCTGAGTTAGGTTGTACTAACATATCCGAAATGGAAATAAAACTTTCTGATACAGTGCCAGTGGTTTATAGACCATACCGCTTAAGCTTTTCTGAACGAGAAAAAGTTCGTGAAATGGTTCAGGAACTCCTTGATAATGACGTTATAGAAGAGTCCACATCTTCTTATGCAAGTCCAATAGTTTTAGTGGCAAAAAAGGATGGTAGTAGTAGATTGTGTGTCGACTTTCGCGCTCTGAATAGGAAAACCGTAAAAGATCACTTCCCTATGCCGCGTATTGATGATCAACTTGATCTTTTAAATGGTAATAAGTATTTCTCTAGTTTAGATTTAGCCAGTGGTTACTACCAAATACCTATGCAATCAGACAGTAGACACCTAACTGCATTTATAACACCAGACGGTTTATACCAATTTAAAAAAATGCGCTCAACTCGCCGTCAGTATTCCAGCGAACTATTAATAAAGCTCTAGGTAACGCTCGGTTTAAGTCCTCTTTGGCTTATATGGACGATATATTAGTACCGGGGAAGGATTTTAAAGAGGAATTTGAAAGGCTTGAACAAACTTTTCAGCTGTTGAAAGGAGCTGGATTGACGTTAAATTTAAAAAAATGTCATTTTTTTAAGGAAAACCTTGACTATCTGGGATATGAAATAAGCCAAAGGGGAATTAGACCTGGTAAGCTAAAAATAGAGGCAGTGCAGAACTTTCCTACTCCTAATAACTGTCATGAGATACGGCAATTTATTGGACTCGCCAGTTTCTTTAGAAAGTTTATAAGAAATTTTGCATCAATAGCTCGTCCCCTTACTGAATTAACCCGTAAAAATGCAAATTGGATTTGGGGACCAGAACAGGAAAATTCATTTCATAGTTTAAAAGAAGCCCTCATACAAAGACCCCTGTTAGAAATATATGACCCTAGAAAAATCACATACTTACACACCGACGCCAGTAAACATGGCCTAGGAGGCATCCTGATGCAAAGGGATGACGATAGGTCGCCTCTTAAGCCTGTCGCCTATTTTAGTAGAAAGACAACTGTTGACGAACAAAATTATCATGCATATGAATTGGAAACGTTGGCAGTTGTTGCGTCGCTGCAGCGTTTCCGAGTCTACCTTTTAGGAGTTAAATTTACACTGGTGACGGATTGTAGTGCGTTAAGAGCCTCATTCACTAAGAGGGACCTAATACCACGAATCGCTAGATGGTGGATAATCTTGCAGGAATATAACTTTGATATAGAATATAAACCAGGTGTCAGCATGTCTCACGTTGACGCTTTAAGTCGGAATCCCCAACCCTGCGAGTCTGTGCAGGTAGACAGTTCGCTTAAGGTATTAAATATAACGCAAGAAGACTGGCTTATAAGTTTACAACTAAATGATTCCGAATTAAAGCGTATTCGAGATATTTTGGAAAATAAAGATCTCTCCGATATTTTGGACGTTAAGAAAAATTATGTTATAAAAAATAATCGGCTATATCGTAAAATCAATGACCAACTTAAGTGGGTAGTACTTAAGATTGCCAGATTTCAACTTTCTAAGTTAAATCATGATGATATAGGACACTTTAGTGTAGACAAAACGTTGTCCAAAATACAGAGGGATTTTTGGTTTCCGAAGATGCGACGCTTCATCACCAAATATGTTCGTTCTTGCTTAGAATGTGCATACAGCAAAGAACCCAGTGGCCCCAAAGAGGGTTTTCTGCACCCAATCCACAAAGTAGATAGACCCTTTGATACAGTCCATATTGATCATTTGGGACCTTTTGTAAAAAGCGGAAAAGGCTATTCTTATCTATTGGTCCTAGTCGATGCTTTCACTAAATTTTGCTTACTGAAGCCTCTTCGAAACTTAAAAACAAAACCTACGGTAGATGCACTTCAGGATATATTTTCAATATTCGGTTTTCCTCGTAGGCTCATTTCAGATCAAGGAACATCTTTTACGTCTAATGAGTTTAAATCCTTTTGTAGCGACAATAACATACGTCATATTCTTAATGCTGTATCCTCGCCACGTGCAAACGGACAGGTAGAGAGATACAACAGAACAGTGCTTGATGCGTTAACGGCTTATACTGATAAACTAGGCGAGAAAAATTGGGATAAAGTTTTAGGCAAAATACAATGGGGATTGAATAATACCTTAAACAAAGGAATAGGAAGGGCTCCTTCGGAGGCATTATTTGGAATTCAACTTTTGAGTAAAGGAGATAACATTTTCGCTCAGATATTAGGAGAAACTAGATCAGTAGAAAATATAGATAAAATTCGCGATGAAATAAGTTCTGAAATAGAGAAAAACCAACAAAATCAAAAGAGTAGGTATGATCGAAATAAAATCAAAGCTAGAATTTATCAATTAGGTGATCTTGTAAAAATTCTGAAACCGACTCTTCATAACGACGGGAAAAGTAAAAAGCTGTTACCCAAGTTCTCTGGACCATTTAAAATAACTAAAGTATTGGACAATGATCGATATGAGGTATCTAGTATACAGGGCACAAATATTACACAAAGAGATTATTGTAATGTGTGGGCAGCCGACCGAATAAAACCGTGGGTCAATATTGCCTCTGATAGTTTGTCTGAAACAGATGATTCAGATTCGGAATGAAACTTCATGAATAAGGATGATCGAATTAAGGTTATGTTCAATATGAATACTGTATTTAAAGTTATATGGCATTATAAGAATAATATATTTGATAACAAGATTTTATATTTTTTTTATAAGAATGAAAAGATAAGAAATAAGCTTAATTAAGGTTTAGTTTTTTTTATTGTATTTATTGATGTAATGCATGATACCTGAGTAAGCAGAGTGTTAATAAATCCACTCAATTGTAAGAAATTTAATTGATTATTTTTATGAATTTTTGTGATTATTTATTAAAATGAGTTTTGAAATGAATTGAGTGTCGATAGAACCACTCAAAGAAGTTCGTTATGAATTGATAATGTATTTAAGATTGAGTGTCGATAGATCCACTCAAATAAAAATAAAAGATTGAATTCATGAATGATTGATTTTTTTAAATGAATTGGTGTCGATAGATCCACCTAAGCGATACTATGAATAAATGAATTTGGCAATCAACGTCGATAGATCCGTCGTGCTGCCATTGTACTCGAAAGAGATCGTGATATTTTTCTGTTGGTTGAATGTCGACAGATCCATCAACCATTAGATAGAAATTGTGATATAAGATTGTATTAGTTTAAATTTAAGTTTGAGGACAAACTAGATGTCAGGAAAGGCCGAATGTAAAATATTAATCGATATAAATTATATAACCTTTTGTTTAAGAATGCATTAGTCCGCGTTCATAGATTTTCAATAACAATTTGTCAATTGACTCGAATGATTGTAGTTGTTGTATTGACTACCTTAGACAATCTAGTATTGGCCGGTCCTTACCCCACCTTAATTTTAAGGTAAGCCTATTTAAGCGGGTGTTTGTCATTTTTCGGGGCATTCTTGTACTGTACACTAAGTAAGCAAAAACTCTGCCAGTCTGTGTAAAAACTATACCAGTTGATTTGAATATATAGTCAAAACTCAACAAATTGGTTTCATTACCCTCTGACTGTTTATACTTTTAAATGGGTTTATTTGGCGTTGGCAGTAAAAACAACAAATAAGATCAAAAGTTTCCGAATTCTTTCAATAATGTAAAAAAAAAAATAAGTACTATTTACTTACACAAACAAAAAATGTATATAGCACTGTCTTATCCATACTAAGTTTGGTCCATAGCTTATTAATTACAATGCCTAACTGGAAAGGCAAGGTAATCAAAGTTTTTCCATTAAATCTAGCTGTACTAAATAATACAAAGTAAAATACCGTGAAAACAATAAAGAACTCATTAAAATTGTGATTTCACTTTTACATAATTTTTTAAAGCTTCGACTTTTTTTCTAACGGAATTCTTCATGGAATAAACAAGCTTATTATGTCTTTACTGTGGTGGTTTTTTTTACAAACAACACAGTTGAAAATACTTATTTTTTATTTATATTGCATAAAATATACAATTTATAAATAAGGTAAACTTACCTTTTCTCTTGATTGTTGTTCCTTTTAATTAGTTTACCTTTATTTGTTTAAAAACTTAAAAAAAAAAGTTTAAAAATTGTAAAGTGCAAAGGTTTGAGCAAGGAAAACTTACACAAGTGTTAGAAAAAATCGGCTCACCCGTAGCAACTTAGACGGGATTCGAACCCGCACCCTTAGGAATCCGGCCCAATGCACTACCAATTATGCTACCAAGCCGCTGAGGGATGTGGCGAAATTTTCTAATACTTTCCACGCTTCCGCTGAAGATCAGCGCCATCTCACCAATGTGAAGAGAACTACTTCGACATTCGGTTGTAGCACCTATTGCAGGTGCCAGACAATCAATTAAGGTGAAACAGTACAATTTTAAACTTTTAGATTTTTGCATTCACAATGCTATTTTTATATTAAGATGAATAAATATAGCATTGTGAATGCAAAAATCTAAAAGTTTAAAATTGTACTGTTTCACCTTAATTGATTGTCTGGCACCTGCAATAGGTGCTACAACCGAATGTCGAAGTAGTTCTCTTCACATTGGTGAGATGGCGCTGATCTTCAGCGGAAGCGTGGAAAGTATTAGAAAATTTCGCCACATCCCTCAGCGGCTTGGTAGCATAATTGGTAGTGCATTGAGCCGGATTCCTAAGGGTGCGGGTTCGAATCCCGTCTAAGTTGCTACGGGTGAGCCGATTTTTTCTAATATTTTTCATTATTTATTCATCTTAATATAAAAGTAGCATTGTGAATGCAAAAATCTAAAAGTTTAAAATTGTACTGTTTCACCTTAATTGATTGTCTGGCACCTGCAATAGGTGCTACAACCGAATGTCGAAGTAGTTCTCTTCACATTGGTGAGATGGCGCTGATCTTCAGCGGAAGCGTGGAAAGTATTAGAAAATTTCGCCACATCCCTCAGCGGCTTGGTAGCATAATTGGTAGTGCATTGGGCCGGATTCCTAAGGGTGCGGGTTCGAATCCCGTCTAAGTTGCTACGGGTGAGCCGATTTTTTCTAATATTTTTCATTATTTATTCATCTTAATATAAAAATAGCATTGTGAATGCAAAAATCTAAAAGTTTAAAATTGTACTGTTTCACCTTAATTGATTGTCTGGCACCTGCAATAGGTGCTACAACCGAATGTCGAAGTAGTTCTCTTCACATTGGTGAGATGGCGCTGATCTTCAGCGGAAGCGTGGAAAGTATTAGAAAATTTCGCCACATCCCTCAGCGGCTTGGTAGCATAATTGGTAGTGCATTGGGCCGGATTCCTAAGGGTGCGGGTTCGAATCCCGTCTAAGTTGCTACGGGTGAGCCGATTTTTTCTAATATTTTTCATTATTTATTCATCTTAATATAAAAATAGCATTGTGAATGCAAAAATCTAAAAGTTTACACAAGTGTTTCAAAACATAACTACATATTTACTTGGGCTCTTCACCACTTTTTTTCAATGGAAACTTTATGTTATTTAAGTACTAGCGGCTGTCCAGGACTTCGTCTGCGTCGAAAGTTTTTTTGCTATCCCTCGGGGACTTTTTTCGGGATGAAAGTTATCTTTTGTCCTTTTCTGTACCCCTTCTTCTTCTTATCGAGTGAGGATTAGTATGGCCACCTCTGGTGTTAGAGTTTATCAAGCCGCCTGTAAGGCCTCTAACTTGTGTGTTCAATGTTATCAGAATCAGATGACAACAGCCGGAACCGACGGTTTAACGTGCCCTCAGCACGGATGCGCTCAGTTGTAATGCCACTTTAACGGTCACCCATCCGACACCTGGCCGGACCGAGCGTTGCTTAACAAAGGTGATCGAGTACGATCAGTCTGTCAAGTCCCGCCATGAGCCCTTCATATCCCTGACACCGTGTATCTAAAATTTCATGATAATCAGTTCAGTAGTTAAGACGTGAAGGCGTAATTATTATAAAAAGGTGACTCGTAAGTTTTGTAATCGAATCAGGGCTGATTTTTTATGCCTAGCTAAAGTTTTATCCGTTTTGAAAATGTTTGTCATTCATTTGTCTATCTCATCAGAATTACTTTTTTTGTATTTGTAGCTGCGTTTGCTCACGACATAAAAGTGCAATATACGGCGTTTGGTGATCGAGGGATATCCTTTGGCAGGTAGCACCTTCTTAACCCTTAGATCATTTTAAGAAGGGGAGCCATCATGGATTTTTGTATGGGAGGGAGATAAAATACAATCTTTTTTTGTATGGAATTTGATTTTTTTTTCAAAACCCCATCGTGTGGGATATCGGATGAAAATGATCTAAGGGTTTCAGAAAGTGCAACCTGCCAAAGGATATCCCTCGATCACCAAACGCCGTATTTTTTATTGAGCACACCGGACTATTGGTTAATATTTAAACTGACCGAATCTGTTTTAATTGAGGCTTAAAAAATCAGCCCTTAGAATTCTTTTGTTTTCGTTAACTATGTAGGTATGGCACATAAACGTAAGTTAAAGAAAAAGTTTTTTCTTTTTTAAGGGTTCTTTTAAAATCAAATTATTAGGAAGCTCAATTTAATAGTAGGTTAGTTTTAGGAAATGTTCTATTATGAAATTGCTTATTTTAATGCTTTCACGGCATTGATATGTCATAAAAATGTTACTTAAGTTGGAATCACATTGGGCTTACGTGACGCCACCCCACGCCACGCGACGCCACGCTAGAGACACTTGTAACATGCCACCTCACGTGACGCGACGCGTCAGCGAAACATCAGCAAAGAAACACACTGAGCTTACGTGACGAAACGCTCTCCGATGTAATGTTACCAAAATGTTTTCGATCGTTTCGTGCCTTAGCTCGCTACTCAAAAAATGGATTTGAGTAACTGTTCCGAGTCTGATGAAAATTTGATAAACTTGGCGGTTTAAAATAACCTATTAAAAAAAGTAAAAAGAAGATACTGTGTTCACAAAACAATAAAAAAAGAGAGTCACATGGTGAATATCATAGTCTCGTCTTAGCAGATTTAGTTAACGATTTTTCAAATACTTTCGTGTAACCAAAGCACAGTTTGAAGAAAGCCACGGTTTCGAATTTTCGATATTTTAAACAACTCAGTATCGATATTTTAGCCGGATTATTTATGAGAATTTATATTAACGATAAATATCGATATTTGTATCGTCGAAAACACCTTGCATCCCTACCTGCCGCATCACCCCCGTCATAAGGCGTGTTAACACGTGTTCACACGTGTTCACGCGTGTTAACACGCAACCTGATGCATCGTTATGGGATTTGGTCGCATCAGCGACGTGTTGTAGGCTAAGTGTGCTTCTAGTTCATACAATTACTATGAAAACCGAAGTCCTATGACGGGCGTGTCGACACGTACGTGGGGTGGCGTAAGCCCAGTTTGTTTGCACCTTTAGTTTTATTGCTTTTTTATTTACTTTAACTTTCTTTAACGTTCTTTTTAATTTTACGAACAACGCAACGCCTTAATTGTTTAAATACGAGGCGCTCAGGTGTTAAACCTCAGTTAGGCAGCATCTGTCACACCGTCGTACGATGCGATGATAAGCGAGTTAAGAGTGAGACACAGTATGAATGTGTCTTTCCCGTGTCTTTGAAATAATTATACTTAGAGTATTATAAACCACCTACTGTGCTAACACGCCCTTACACGCAACGCCCCCTAAGCATGACTACTGAAATGCGATATGATGTCGCGATTTATCACGTTTAACTCTCAAAAGTCATGGATTTTGACAGTTCAGTCTTCGGTCACTTCTTAGCCTTAAGGCATAGTGTAAATATATATAATAGTGCGCGATGCCAACGCGTCGCAGCCCAGAAGCTTATACCTCCCTCCAATGGAGATTGCACGGCCAGTGTCATAGTGAAGATAGAAAAAATGTCCTTGAGTGACGTGACGGCTTATTGCTACCTCTTTCTTTGGTGTTAAAATACGAGGCGTTACAATACGTGTTCGT
This sequence comes from Agriphila tristella, assembly GCA_928269145.1. Taxonomy (NCBI): domain Eukaryota; kingdom Metazoa; phylum Arthropoda; class Insecta; order Lepidoptera; family Crambidae; genus Agriphila; species Agriphila tristella. The sequence continues at coordinate 55,377,563 of OV743429.1, forward strand.
TCGTTCGTGAGAAACGAAAACGTATTGTAAAACGAAAAGAAAGAGATAGCAATAAGCCGTGACATCACTAAAGAGTCTTTTTTCAATCTTCACTATGATACTAGGCGTGCAATCTCCATTGTGGGTATAAGCTTCTTGGTCGCAGCACTCGTGGCAACCACTGGTCGCTGTCTCGATGTCAGTCTGTCAGCTTGTCGTCGTCGCGACTGCGCAATGCCTTACATGTCCCTCATTGCGAAGTAACGTAGTATCATTATTATTATACTTATTTTGTGGTAAAGTTGAGGGAAGTAGGCAGGCAGCACAGGCAGGGGGGGCGTTTGCCTCGTCACTATTATATTTTTTTGCACTATGCTTAGAGCACAGACCATACGCTTAGGCTGCGAACGCACTGACAGGTGCTTAGATTGGTTCCTAGATATATCCAGGTTTCTTGGTGACCGCACTGGCAGGTGAGTCGCTAGGATAGTAGCCTAGGTCTAGGTTTTAAGCCTTGTGCCCAGCGCGTAGTGCAGCCGGTTGCAAATATTCGTGAACGTTCGTTTTACTTGATTCTGTAGGGTTATCGAATGTGGCTAAAAGTAATTCCATATTTAATATTAAAAAAGCTCGCTTCTTTGCCGACTGTAGGAGTGATGCCTAAAGGTGCTCCCTCACCGGGAGCATTCACGTGTACTGTAACATTATAGATTCGTCTTTGAGCATTACATTACGATAATACCTCCCTGACTGACGAGCATTCGCTCGGTTCTCCTCCTTCACTGATGTATTCATTACAAGGTGCGCATTGTAATGCTCGGTTCTTTTCCTTTACTGATGTAATGCTCAAATCTGTATCGTTACATTACACGCGAATGCTCCCGGTGAGGGAGCACCTTAAAGGGCAATATGATTAGCATAAACCAAACAAGAAACTCCGAAAGACTTGCAAATGTTCCATTGTCGTGTCACTTTACCTTTGAAGCTTTCAATCTGTTGCGAGAATTTAATTAAGTAATCTTGCGAGGATTATTTACACTTAACAAGAATTTGGGAGAAGTGATTTATATTTATAGAATACAATTGTACTGATTTTCTTTAATTCGAATTAAATACCATACTAACTTAAGGCTCCGTACTGATTTTGCCGCTGACTGCCGCTCTCTCGCTCGCACATTTCATGTTTTCTCAAGATTTTGTAAATCTGAGTGCGTAAATGAAAAATGTGTCTCGGCCACTTTTCGCAATATAAGATTACGGACATTTCAACATATATTTCAGTTTCGAGTTGCTGAAGTACAAAAAGCTATCGTATTTGTCAGTTCAAATAACTGTTAGAAACGATAACTTTTTGTACTTTAGCATTAAAAAACTGGAATATATTTTAAAATGTCTGTAATCTTATATTGCGAAAAGTGGCCGAGACACATTTTTCAATTGCGCACTCAGATTTAAGGAATCTTGAGAAAACCTGAAATGTGCGAGCGAGAGAGCTGCAGTCAGCGACAAAATCGTAACGGGCTCTTAAGACATTATAAATTAAGAGTAATTGTCGTATGATCCATTCGTGCTCCAAAATCAAATTAGTCAGCATGTAAATATCAACAAGTGTACTTTTCGACTTCTGAAAACTCTATATAGAAATGTAGAGTAAGGAAATCATTTTAATGTAACGATCAAAGAATATAAAAATTAAGGGGTGACTGACAGATTATTGCCTAGCCCAAACACATATCATTTATTTGCATTTGATTAGGGTACATTGGAGGTCTTTTAAAGATCTGCCAATTCAACTATTAACAATAGCATACAAACATTATTTTAAATTTAAATTAACAAGTACTTATTTATTATTTTCATAAATCGATATGGATGTAGTTATTGGGGTTTCATGAAAACGGTATTTATTTTGAAGTCCAACACGGTGGCCACGATTCAACCCCTAAAGGGGTAAAATAGGGCTTATTTATGGATTGTTTCTATTAAGAGACGAAAGACACATTTCGTAAGAGTATTTTGAAAACAAATAAATCGATATGGATGTCGATATAGAAGTTTTATTGCAAAAAATGGCATTTATTTTAGGGTCCAACACAAGACGGTGGACATTATTCAACACCTAAAGAACTGAAAAGGGGGTTCAAAATTTTAATCTATGTGAGCAATAAATTTAATTAAGATAAGGGCGCTACTTGATTATAAGGAGCCTTAAGCTTCTCCTTTTTTCGGACTGAATAAGGTTTAAAAAAAAACATAACTTACAAGGAGTTTTATTTAAATTACAATTTGCTTTACATCTACTACCCCAACGGCATGAAGTCATCCTGAAATAAAAATTAGTTAATTTTCAGTCAAAATATGGTTTGATATAACAGGAACGGCATACAGTTTTTTTTGCATAATGATTAATGACATATTCGCATATTGTTATATTCGCAGAATGGTTTCATTGGCATAACATTATAAAATTTTGTAAGTACCTACTCATTTCATTTGACATAAATTTGGTGAGCAAACCTTAACACGCATAATAGTAATTAAATTTAATGTACAAATGGCATAATTTATTATTACAGGCTTCATAGTCATAATTTGATTGGCACTATAAAATATTTGATGGAATAGTTATGTTAGGATCTTTGGCAAATGGACAATTAGATGCGATGACGAGCGAGCGCAGCAGCGAGCACGCTGCGGCAGCGGCCGGCGAAGTGCAACCGACCCGGGGCTCAAGTCTGCTAATGTTTTCGTCAAAATCGTAGTTCAATGATGTTCTAATGGCAATGCTTTTTGACACATTTCTTGTTTCTTAAACCCAAAATCAAGACACAATATGTCTCCGTTTTGGGTTTAAGAAACACAACGTGTTTCAGTTTTGGGTTTAAGAAACAAGAACTGTGTCAAAAAACATTACCATTCAAACACCACTGAACTACGATTTTGACGAAAACATTAGCAGACTTGACCCCCTGCTGGCGTGTATGCATTATGCCATAATAAACGTTTTGATTAGTAATCGTTATGGGTAAAAAAAGTATGCAATAAAACTTTAAATATGCTTTTTGATTATCATGATATCATTATTGGAATGAAAGTATATTTTAAACTTTAGATTTTATGCATTCACAATGCTATTATATATTTGTCGGAGCGTGAGCACCGTTCTGCTCAAGATTATTGGAACCCCTAGCGCCATCTATTGAGTTTAGTCGTAACTATCAAGTCGGAAACGTCAAGTGTCTCACTTGGGTAAGGTCGATACAGCGAGTGTGTGATATGTGCAGGACGTGTGACAGTTGACAGGTTTGATGTTTGTCAGTTTGACAGTTGACAGCCTTGACGTTTCCGGAGGCGGGAAAATGTGGAGAGGGCGATCGGGGGGTAGTCGGTGGGACATTCTGTTACCGGCAGCCGTAGTGAACGGTCGTTCATTTGAGTTCACCTCGCTGTGTCGAACTTGCCGCGTTTACCGACTTGAATCCGTGTGAATCTGTTCGATCATCCGTTATTTTGAGCTAACTCGATGTTGATTGTAAGAATAGAGGTTGTGTATTGTAAAGAAACTATTATTTCGTGCTCGGCGGTGAATAACCTTATCCTGACTCCGTCATCAGAAGCGGGATGCAATCCAAACGTCCCACGTGGTGAGAAAAGTGAATCAAACGATATGAGGTGTGATAACGAGACACGTGCAACGGAAAATCAATGTGATCGACGAAAAGTGGCGTCTATTGACCAAATCGCAATATTATTGCTTTGTTACAATACAAGCGATGCGTGTGCCTACTTCGAGTGCCAATGTTCGTTCCTGACTTTGACCCCGAGAGAAAAAAATGTTGACGTGCGTGCCTGGATCATAACGACGTAATGAAGCTATGGTGATGGATGACATGGTGTGATTTCAAGCAGCTGTTCATGCTAAGGTGTACATCGCACAGTACCGACTGATTCCAAGGATAACAGGTCATGTGATCGTTCCACTTTTTCTAGTGCTTGTTCTCATGTCAAACAACAACCAAATGCGCCTATGATTATCTGCTTCAGGTGCTTCACAACACAAGACAACAGCGGTGCAACAGGCAGCGGCAACAGTTGTGGAGCTGAGCAAAGCAACTAGCAGCGCAAGCGGTGATGCAGTGGCGACAGCGATGCAATGGCAATGACGATGCTCTGTGGCGGTTGCTAGTGCAGCATTACAAGCTGAGAGCATCCTGTTACTCGGCGCAGCCAGCATAGCGAATCTACAAGGTCACTTTATAGAGGTCAGTCGTAACGATTTTATTGTGATTTAATTTTTAAACGAAAAGTCACTAAATTTCCTATTGGTTGCGATTATGAAAACGGCACAGATTGAAGTCTCATTATGTTTCAAAATTATTCAAGGCAGTGAATTTAACTAAAATTAAAGGGGTTAGTAATATTTTGTTGGTGAATGGTGACTTCAATCAACAGAAATTGTTGTTGAAATTTAGTGCAAAAATAAGGAAAATAGAATAAAATCTTTCTTAGTAATGTCATTTATCTTGTGGTACTGTAATGTTAGCACTATTCTGTCGTAATGTAACCACTTTTCTGTTTGAATTCACTGCTAACAGTTGGTAGATGCATCAATGTTTCTGAATATGTTTACTGTTGGTGTGCAGTGTTACTGCAGTGTTGGTAGTGTTGGTACAGCTCTATGACACTGTTAGTACACTGTTAGTACACTGTTAGTACACGGTTAGTACACTGTTAGTACGCTGTTAGTACACTGTTAGTACACTGTTAGTACACTGTTAGTACACTGTTAGTACACTGTTAGTACACTGTTAGTACACTGTTAGTACACTGTTAGTACACTGTTAGTACACTGTTAGTACACTGTTAGTACACTGTTGGTACATTGTTAGTACATTGTTAGCACACTGCTAGTTCACTGTTAGTACACCGTTTGTACACTGTCAGTACACTTTTAGTCATAGTGTGGTGAATTTGAGTAAGCAGCTGTTGCTATGTAGGAATATAAATTCAGTTTAGTAACTACTGTTCATAATCATGAAATTAAATTACTTCCTGATTTAACAAAGTTAGACCCGAAGTTCAGGGGGCCATTTAAAGTCATAGAAATACTTGATAACGATCGTTATGTTTTAAAAGCCCTAAACTCAAAGCGTACTTACAAGTACGCACATGATAGGTTAAAAAAAAGATGCCTGAGGGACAAGTACCTAATGACATCAGCGATTCGGAGTGTTCTGAAAATTTTGAGTCTTAACTGATTATTTTATTGTGACCTCTTAAGTCATCTTCTTGAGTAAGATCACAGGGATGATCTTATGTGTGAGATCACAGGGATGATCAAATGTGTAAGAGCCACAGGGATGGTTCTGAGGAGTCACAGGGATGACTTAATTTATGAGCTACAGGGATAGCCGGACTAAAGTGGTACACAGTAAATTGATAATTCAATTGTTTGAAAGAAAAAAAAAGAAAAAAAACAATTGGGTACTTGGCCCTCCAGCATATTTGGCTGTAAATTCTGTAAAAAGTTATCATTAGTTATTATGGTGATGATGGGGAATATGATGACGATGATGCTGATGATAATGGTGATGATGGTGATGATGATGATAGTAAACGAAGGGGCTGAACTTTCAACTAGTTTAATTAGTTCAAACAATACTCATTTTTGTGATTGTTTATTCAATAGTATGCTAGTCGCTCAGATTGGTTACATTTTTCGTGCATTCGTAGTCGTAGGTGTAAATCGGGCCTGATTTCCCGTCGCATTGCGGCCACGCTTGTGAGTGGCGTGCGTTTAGCTCAAAGATGTAAGCGATCGTTGTTGAATCGCCGGATAAAGGCGCTGGGTTGTGTAAGGGTACCGGATGGAGGTAGCCCTTGTTTTGGGTGATCACCGGATAGAGGTTGTCATTGGGTGCTAGATGGAAGCATCTGAATTGTAGAGTATTGCATACTACACTGATTACACAATCTATTTAGTTTTGAAATATTGGTCTGATGAGTTTTCTTGAATTTTTAGTGAATAGTTATTTTGATTTGTTTACTTTCATCACTGGTACCTATGGATTAGCAATGGAGTAAGCAATGTTGTAATTTTGAATAAAGTTGTGGTATACAAATTGTGGTATTACAAGACCTGACCCTTTTGGTTAGGAAGGCCGAGCGTTTGAACATTTTACTGTTCAGGTACTATCTCCCTTTGCAGGATCTTCCCCAGCCACCTCACACGAGGACGTGTGAAATGTCAGGATGGCCGTGTCGGAGCGTGAGCACCGTTCTGCTCAAGATTATTGGAACCCCTAGCGCCATCTATTGAGTTTAGTCGTAACTATCAAGTCGGAAACGTCAAGTGTCTCACTTGGGTAAGGTCGATACAGCGAGTGTGTGATCTGTGCAGGACGTGTGACAGTTGACAGGTTTGATGTTTGTCAGTTTGACAGTTGACAGCCTTGACGTTTCCGGAGGCGGGAAAATGTGGAGAGGGCGATCGGGGGGTAGTCGGTGGGACATTCTGTTACCGGCAGCCGTAGTGAACGGTCGTTCATTTGAGTTCACCTCGCTGTGTCGAACTTGCCGCGTTTACCGACTTGAATCCGTGTGAATCTGTTCGATCATCCGTTATTTTGAGCTAACTCGATGTTGATTGTAAGAATAGAGGTTGTGTATTGTAAAGAAACTATTATTTCGTGCTCGGCGGTGAATAACCTTATCCTGACTCCGTCATATTAAAGATGATTAATAATTGAAAAAGTATAAGAAAAAAGTTGCTACGGGTGAGTCAATTTTTTCTAATACTTTTTCAATTATTAATCATCTTAATATGAAAGTATATGTAAAACGTATTACGCGAATTGATCATTTGATGTTTATTCGCAACGTTTTATTAACCTCACCTGATTATAATACCACCACTTTCTGCCAAAGAAAAGGTCAACCCCTTTAGCACCAAGTGTGTTAAAGCCTGGACCATATGGGTTAATGTTCATGTGATCGCCATCCATCTGAAAAAGAAAATGTCATGGATTTTGGACTATAGTATGTATATTTACTTAAGGTAGTGTGTATTGGGTCTTTATTACGGTAACTAGCGGCCGCCCGCAACTTCGTCTGCGTGAAAGGTTTTTCGCTATCCCTCGAGAACAATACTTTTTTCGGGATGAAAGGTACCCTATGTCCTTTTCTGTACCCCTGACAACGTGTATGCAAAATTTCACGATGATCGGTTCAGTAGTTAAGACGTGGAAGGCGTAACAAACAAACGGACTTTCGCATTTATAATATTAGTAAGGAAATGCATTTTATGATCATTAATAAATAACAATAAAACAAATTAAGTTAGATAAGTAATTGGATTCAATGTGTAAAATTAAATTAATATTATAATTAATTATGAATATATTATTCATAGTATTCTTCATTTCCTTTGTTGCCCGTGGTACTACCAGTATTACTACCAGTAGTACCACGAGTAAAAAAAATCCCGTCGTACTACCAATCGATCCAGTAGTACCACGGGAAATATTTTTTTACTCGTGGTACTACTACATGTTTGATAATTTTAAGATATACTATCGTTTTCTCTCTTTCACTCGCATTGACTGTGAGCAGTATAACCGATAGTTTTTGATGGCGAAAACAGTGCATCAACTGGTGGTAGAGCTACTGAAGAAATACTCACAAAATGATTCCACATCCAGTTTTGCTTGTACTTTCCTTTGTAGGTTGTGAAAGGGTTCCCTCGATTTTTGTCATAATCTGAATCGTCGGATGTATCAGAAGATTCGTTACTGGATAATTCCGTCGAGTTGTCGGACTCTAGGTTAAGTCTATTTCTGTACTTTAGCCTCTGCTCTTTGCGGTTGAATTTCGAACGTCTGGCTTGGCCAACCTATAATTAACATTATTATTCTGAGACACAGGCCTTTCTTACTTAATACCTAATATACTAAGAGCTGGCCCCGGAAATAGTTGGACAATTTACAGTGCGACGAAATCCCTCTTGTTAGTTAGCCATACTATCATTATCAAAAAATCCGGGCACTGCGCAGATTTTCAGTGGTGGGGGTGGGAGTGGTTGATCAACACTAAACAACAACTCTAAATTGAAAATGACATTGCCAGGAATTTTGATGGTGGAAAAGCAGTGCCAGGCGGCATAAAACTTTACCACTTTTTCGCGCACTTTGATGCCGCCTGGCACTAATTTTCCATCAGTCAAAATTCCTGGCAATGTTATATTTGATTTAAATACATTATTGGCTTGCTATTATACCAAACCAAATCCAGAGCTCTGTAAATTGTATACCTTCAATCGCTTTTCAGCCCCTTTGTTGCTCAACCACTCCCACCCCCACCACTGAAAATCTACGAGGTGCCCGGATCTGTTAATAATGATAGTATGGCAAACTAACAAGAGGGATTTCGTTGCTCTGTAAATTGTCCACCAATTCCCGGGGCTAGCTCCTAGTCCATAAAGATATATAGATAACATCTTTATTTGGCAACTACAGACACACACACATAAAACAGTGTATAAAACCAATGAAACTTAAATGACCTTTTATCATGCATCTTAATTTAATATTAAGTACCTATGTGTACTTTAGTAGTGCAAAAAAGTCACAGTTAAGCATTGTATTTGCTTTTTTTAGAGCAAATCACTAATTTTCAGCCGCAACCGTAGAGGGTCCGCCGAGCCAAAAAGTGCTCGGTATTTATTATTAAAATGTATTTTATGATCATTAATAACAAAAAAACAAATTAAATTAGTAATTAGATTCAATGTTTAAAATTAAAAATATATTCATAGTATTCTTCATTTCATTTCATATAAATAAATAAAAATTCATTCCCCATAAAAAATTCAAAAAAATAATGTAATACATTACGTTTTTCTCGAATAAATTGATTAAAAAAATACTTACCGTTTGCATTTGAAACTAAACTAAGAATATTGAAAAAATCACTAAAGTAATAATATAAAACAGATCTTTATTTTTTTATAATTTATAAATTAAAGTAAAATGTTTGTAAATAAAACCTCATTTTCTGCAGCCGAGCTAAAACAAAAGATTTTGACAATAATTGGCATAACAGTTATTGCAGTTCTTATTTTGATGACAAAAAAAAATAATAAAAATACATACTCAGTTAAAATTTCTCTTGCGTCGTCTATTTCATTATCTGATCTCTGAAATCGAACAATAATGTTCTTTTTAAATTAATTGTGGAATGTTGACTTCTATCACGAATAAAAACGCACACGTAAATGATGTTGTAACATTTCGCTTCTCGGGGGGTAGATGGCAATGTACAAATTTCCCATACAAAATTACTCCATCAACTTTTTTAATAGTATAGTAAAATTTGCAAAAAGATTGGAAGTAATTCGCGTAGTTGTCATTTTTATGGAATCATTAGAAGACATGAATATAAGTTTCCTCCAAGTTTGCACGAAACGTACGGAACATCGTTTAATGTTAGGTATTAAAACATTAAAGTCCCAATATTTTTTTTAATATAATACCTACAATAAAACATTTCTTTACATGTTTTGTTACAAATTTAATTACCTATCATTGTATACCTAGCTTGCTTATATCAGCTAGAAAGTGAACGAGATAATTGACAAAATCTAAACCTAGGAGGTTTACCTTTGAAAAAGTCGTCATAGGTAGGTACTTGTTACACTACTTTGAGCACGTAGGAAAAAGTAATTTGATGATCAGTAACGCGCGCGCAACACGAAAGTAGTAGAACAAGTACATACGACGTCACAAAGGTGGTGCCTCCTAGGTTTAGATTTTGTCAATTATCTACTTTTAATCTGATTTAAGCAAGCTAGGTATGTTATTATTAAAATTGTGACAAAACATAGAAAAAAAACAGTAACTGTTATTGTAGGTATTATATTAAAAAAAATATTGGGACTTTGATGTTAATACCTAACATTAATCGATGTTCCGTACATAACAGAAATGGTGCAAACTCGGAGGAAACTTACATTCATGTCTTCTAATGATTCCATAAAAAATATAACCACACGAATTACTTCCAATCTTTTTGAAAATTCGACCTAATTTGACTATACTATAAGCGCGTTTTTTCGATAGCTGTTCGTGATACGGGTACGAACAACTTACAAAATGATCACCTCGTAATTATCACTATAAATAAGTTTAGGAAGTAAGCCCCTTCTTACACGAAGCGACTCAAAACTGACGAAACCAGTTTGAAACTATAGTTGCAAACTAGTTAGTGACAAAGATTCGTACACGGCGCTACCAAATTTAGTTGGAAAACCTATACAAAGCGCCTATTACGATAAAGTATCGCGATAAACGTACGATCACGGTAATACCATGGTACGATGTTCAATCCCATTCCTTGGCATTATTAACTCATGTATAAGGTTCAAAATCAAGTAAATCGATTAAAAGATCGTCCGACTATCGTCATTCTTTTTTGTTAATAGACCTCAGTTTCCAGTTGCAGTTGGCAATCAGTTGCGCGCGACCAGCATGACCGGTTGCGAGTGATTAGTTGCAAACGCATTGCCGACGCGTTGCAAACCAGTTGGCAATTGGTAGCATCGTGTACGGACCGCCATTGAAATACTAGTGCTGTGACTATTTCGAAACTCGTTGCTGATTAGAGTTTGCAACCAGTTTATTTTCAGTCGCGCCGTGTAAGATGGGGCTAAGTAGTATATAGCATAAATAAACTTACCGGAATGTCAAGAACCTCAAGTTCTGGACGAAGTGATCCCAATGATCTGTATATTCATACAAGAACGACTACTTTAGATGAAGGTTGAATATTACAAAAATTTATACATTAGGCTTACAGACGTTTTGATTTGATTGTTTATGAAAATATGGAAGTTGAGAGGGGAAGAGACGCACGCGCCGGCCGGCGGGGTCTTTCGTCTATTCATACCGGGGCTGGTTCATCCCGCGGTATGAATCGCACAAGGACGCTTTTTGAATTCGCTGTTTCATACCATGGTATGAATCGCAGAAGTACAAAAACTATATTGGTCGTTTCATATCATGGTATGAAACAGCAAATTCAAAAAGCGTCCTTGTGCGATTCATACCGTGGGATGAAACACTTGTGGTATGAATCGACGAAAGACTCGCTGGCCGCCCGCGCGCCCTCTCTGGTTTCTTGAAGTTGGCGTTGATGGATGGTTGACAGTTGACTTTCCGATGCCAGTATTGCCAGGCGTGAACAGCAACCGTTTCAAAACCCTTTAAAGAGGTTCATATCATGGGCGTAGATAAAAGTCTTGTATGCAACTGTACCTAAGTAGGACAAGTACCTAAATGATACTATTATCACACAAGGCAAATGTGTTTTAATACCCCTCATTATACTACAGTTGCATAAATAACTATAAAATTTTACTCGCTATATAAATAGTTCCACCCCTGTGACATGAACACCGAAACATGATACGAGGTAGCTATTTATCTAGACTATCAACCTATCAAAATCCATTATATAATCCATATCCATAATCACTATATCTTTTCGTGTTCCGGTAGACATGCTACGGAGGCTTGTCAAAAGATAAAAAAAACACTTACGATTCTTCGCCTGAATTTAGAGCTTCAATGAAAATCTATAAAAAAATAAAATATTAATGAAAGCAAAATCGGTAATGATACTTATACAACGCTAATTCTCATGGCAGTTTGCTGCTCATCGTGTTTTCATTTTATGTAGGTAATCGTATTTTGTCATTATGCACTTATATGCCAGTCAAATTCTACATTAAGAACGCAAGTAAAGCTGAATTTTTGGCATGTTATATGGACCCCTCAGGGGAGTGTAAAACTAAGTTTTGCAAGCAAAAAAAGTTGTGCTAACTGCGTAATACGTTTTTTTTTAGTTTTTGCAGTTCTATTCAAAATCTATGGGATTTTGACATTAGTTGCTACTATCATTTTGAAAGTAGGTATTTTAAGTAAAGAAACAATTATAAGCTAACCCACAGCTCCGTATGTCTAATAGATAATAAGACATTATGATGTTTGAAAAATTTACACTCACCGATGATGTGCATCTAACCGCCCGCACCGTTATTTTCATACAAAAATGCTCACTTCACAGTCTCATAAATAAAAAAGGTTCCGCATTTATATCTGCAATGATTTGTATGCTGATAGATTAGTCAAACAAGTGCTCATTATTCAAATAAGAATATGAAATAAGTATAAACACCTCTCAATGTATCCAAAAAGAGGGAAAGGTTAACCAATTTCTTCTTTCCATACAATTATGTGGAATAAATATGCATCGCTTTACTGCATTTTTTCACATATAACGCAGGAAGCACAACTTTTTTGGCTTGCAAAACGTAGTTTTACACTTCCCTTAGGGGTCCAAATGACATACCGAAGCCAGCTTTACATCACGTTTTGCGTTTTTAGGTAATTATTTTGTAAGATTTTACTAGCCTATTAGAACTAAATACCTAGTTAAAAAAATATAAATTTTTCATACCACATTAGTATCACTGAAATAAAAAAAATAGAAAAATAAATAACAAAGCAATACAGTAATTATTTCAGTTTGTTTTCAGTTATAATGTTTTTTTACCTTTGGTCTTTGTTACTTTTAATAATATTTCTTACTGCTTGCGCTATCGTAGCTTCCTATGACAATAAAACAAAATTGAATAGAGGAAACTAGAACACCAAAATATAAAATCGTTTTATTAAAGGAGCGGTTGTCAATGACAGATTTTAAAAAAAGGAATCTATGAGTAGACGGCGTTGTGCAAAAGTATGATGTCAATGTCAATGTCAACTTGCCAACCCTGACATGACATGTTCCAAAATTTCTATCTATCTTGTCCGAATTAATAATACTGTTTCACAAAACACCTGCAGATCAATAAATTCAGGCATCTTTACTAAAAAATCACAAATAATAACCACAAATTTTAACAAGAATGAACTTTGACAAGGAAGTTTGACAGCTTCACCGACAGACAACGCACCGCATGGTGACGTCATCTGCGACGTCACTTCAACTTACGTGAGCGTTGAAATGTAAGCATGAATCGGACTGGCGTTAGCGCGCTCATAGTGCTGTATGCGTGATTTGGAACGCGGTTTTAGAATTTTTCGCTAGTTTTTTTGACATCATACTTTTTTATAGCGCCATCTAGTGAGGAAATTGGAACTATTTTTTTTTTCTTAAAAAAGCGCTCATTGTAAAATATTTGTTGAGTTAGTAAATAATATTAATGCGATTCCATTTACTATCATTAATGTATTTTCTGTTACAACAAGAACGAGTACTAGTACAATATGGTAGATGATTGGCTTGCTATTATACCACACCAAATCCAGAGCTCTGTAAATTGTAATCCTTGATCGCTTTTCAGCCCCTTTGTTGTTCAACCACTCCCACCCCCACCACTATAAATTTGCGAGGTGCCCGGATCTGTTAATAATGATAGTATGGCTAACTAGAGGGATTTCGTCGCTCTGTAAATTGACCACCTATTTCTGGGGCCAGCTCTTAGTATATACATGTATAGACAGCATAAAATGAGAAAACTACCAAGTGTAATAATTATTATAATTCTGTCAATCGATATCCAATTTTACGTCATATTAAAATCGATAAAAAAATTACATTTTGATCAGTATCCATAGCACAAACATCTATCGAAAAAGGTAACGCGCGTTAAAACATTTGATAGATCTATTTAGGGGAAGTTCCTTTCAGTTTTCGGCGGCGCCGAAAACACGAAATTTTCCATAGATCCCTATCGATTACTTGAATCGATTAATTTGAAAACTACCAAAGTCATCATTTTTATGCAATACCTTTTTTATTGAAAAAAAATCTTCAACAATAAACTCTTCGATTCGTGTGAAAAAAACAGTGTACGACCATTCCATGTAGAGAAATCAGTTTCGGAATATTTTGTTTAGAAGTCTGTCTAAAAAGTCAGTTTACATGGGTAATTTCAAAAAAAAATTGTTTACCCACCTAAATCCCCAACCACCCCACCAATACCCATCTAAATAAATAAATAAAAAAATATGTTTACTATTAGAATTTTGACAGCACCGACAGGGTTACCAGTATAAGTTTTTTTTAATAATTTAATAATTTCTCAGGTAAACTGACTTTTTAGACAGACTCTACTTTGAAAATGACCAAAGACCAAAGGTGGGTCGTGTTCAAATTAAACGGAACGTTTCGCGGTAGTTATGTGAAATGAACTGTTAAGTTGAGTTTATTGAAGATATCTTTTCTAAAAAAAAAATTGAAAAAATTAAAAAACCCGCCTGCATAAAAAGACAAGTCAACTGAAAAGATGGAAACAAGATTAAATATTAAAGGCAACATAATAACATGCAGTCGGAGGCATGCATAAAGAAAGTGACGTTATGAATGATTTGAATTATACCCATACAGCCATTCTGGTAGCGGTTACGACTTAGAGTGCACATATTTGTGTCGAAACATATTTTTTCAGTAACTTTGTTCCGTCACAATGAGTAGCCGTGTCGACCGTTGTTCCGTCGCCGTTTTGAAAAGTGAAAAATTTTTTTTTTCCACTACGTATAATAGCACCGTACAGCCGCCATGTTGTTTTTTTTATAACGCCACCTTCTTAAGAACACTTGGGCTGACGAGACAAATCTAACGATATCTTAATAACAGAAATCCATTCAGCCGTTTGAAAGATATGAGGTAATAAAGAATATTACATACAAACACACAAACATACTTACATACAAGATACGCGCGAAAAACATAACCCTTTCTTTGCAGTCGGGTAAAAAGTTACCGGTAAGGCTTCGGTAAGATTAGTTTATTTGGATAATGTTAAGAAGAATGGGTTCTGATGAAGAAATACCACGTAAGATAAAGAAAGTATGTGTTAATGCTGATAAATATAAAGTGAATGTAATAAAAATAAAAAATAAATAAATGATTTCTACTTAAAAAAAATCTGCATTCCTAACATGCCAACTCAGAAAGCTTACGATTAAAACAAAATACCAAAAAATTAAAATAAACCTATGATTATGTCCTGGTATATTTTTTTTTATAAAAATAAAAAAATAAAAAAATTCCAGAACATCAAAATGAATTTTGGGGTATTATTATTGAATGGCCTACTAAAGCAGGAGAGGAAGAAGAAATAGTTACATTTTTTTTACTAAAATGTTGATAAAAACAATAAAATAAACATGGAAATTAAATTCTTTAATTACTACTTTAGTTTGAAAACAGCTAAAATATATTACTTTAAACAACCAAATTCAATACGTTTAATTGCATTTTATGTGAATATGGTAAAACTTAAAAACATGATAATTACATCAAAACATACCTAATAGCCATTTTTTTTAATGTCCCCACTGCTGGGGCACAGGCCTTCCTTATGGGTGGCAAGGAGGACGGGTCATTAACCCACCACGCGGGCCCAATGCGGATTGGTGAGTTTTAACGACTACAAATGCAGCCGGGACCAACGGCTTAACGTGCCTTCCGAAGCACGGAGGAGCTCGAGATAATAAATGTTTGGTCACCCATCCCATGACCGACCCTTGCGAACGTTGCTTAACCTCCGCAATCGTTGGGCCAGGCGCTAAACCACTGCGCCACCGAGCTCCTCCGGTGCTCGGAGGAGCTCGGAAAAAAATGGCTGATGGATACCTAATAACATAGACAATCATTAGAAAAAATAAAAATAAATATCTTCATATATTTTTTACACAGTTAGTTTTTTTCGCTTCCTGTTAAATTTAAAACGTGTTACTTTGGTCGTTTTCGAATCTATTGATTGCTTTTTCTCACGTTTTTTCGATTGATGTTCATACTATAGAGGTTTAAAATCGAATGCTTACTACTATATTGTTTGTTCTTCTGGAGCCAGAGTACATAACTCGGTAAGGTGTCTTACCATAGCTGAAAAGGAAAAAAAAACTGTCATCACTTATATTTATTTTCCTATAAAGTTGAACTTCTTTGACCCGCAGCCAAGGCACCATATTTCTCGATAGTCACTCAGAAACATTAAAATAAATAACATTTTCACTTCTCATGCTCGTAAGTTCGTCTTTATGTTGGGTATAGGCTGCATAAACCTTTTATGCTCTAGAACAAAGTAAAATCTTCGTCTAAGTTCAGACTCTGAGAGAAAGGTCGTCAGGTAGACAGCCACACACGCAATTAAACTTCGTAAAATAAATTTGTAATTTTTTATACATTATCCATTTTATAAAACTTTATTTTTTATTTTTGAAAATGGGTAAGTATAATTGAAAAGTCTAAATAAAAAAATCTTATTATTTTTGAATATGGGTATCAAATAAAAGGCCTTGATGAGCACATTCCAAAATTCTATAATTTGTCAGGAAAATCTAAGAAAAAAATACTCTTTTTTTTCAATTTTTGAATATGGGTATCAAATGAAAGGCCTTGATGGGCACATTCCAAAATTCTATAATTTGTCACTAAAATTTAAGAAAAAAAATATTTTTCAGTTTTTGAATATGGGTTACAAATGAAAGGCCTTGATCAGCACATTCCAAAATTATATAATTTGTTACTAAAATTTAAGAAAAACCATTTTTTTTCTATATTTCTGTTTAATTTCCTCACTATCGAAGTGAAAAGCAGAGTGTATAACTCGTACATAAAACCCATTTTACTCGACTTGACTATCCACTTGAATGTAAACGTCTCGGGTAAAATGGTACGTTTTATGCACTAGTTGTATAATCTACATATCAGTCGGTCTTAGAAGTATGTGATTCTTTCCGTTACAGTGTTACTTCAAAGACAGTCAGCAAAATTTGGAATATGCACATCCTCATGAAACTAAACAACTTTTATTATGGGGCCAACTCTGAATTCCCCAAAAATAATCTGATGTTTCATACATTTTGGTCAAGTAGTTTTTGAACTTATCTATGAATCAGCTGTTTTTTTTCATCATTTCATTATGAGAATGTGCATTAATTATAAGTAGAGATCGGATTATTTGCAAATGCATATTGCATATGAATTTGTATATTTAACCTCTTTTCAGTGGTAGTTGCATATTTTGGCAAAAATTTGGAAATCATGCATATTTACGCTCGATCTCGTTCATCGTTCAAATCAAATCAAATTGTTTTATTTGCAGAATATAGGTAGTTACAGTCAAATGTCTAACATGTCCAAACAATGGCACTCAAATTTAAATTCTGCCCAGTCACATCAGAGCTTGCCACAGTGGACGTAGAACGGTCCTAGACACAATTCGTCTTCAGAACATTGGGAACAGTACTTAGTCGCATACATTTTTATATGTAAAAATTTAAATGTCAAATAAGTTTTGAAATTGATATTTTCGCAAACAAGATTAAGACCTTATATGAATAAAAAACATTAAAAAACGTCTTTTTCGTTAATTCATGTTGCATATTTTGACCCTTTTTATGGATATTCGTGCATGTTTTAGCAATTTTTCTTGCATATTTGCATGCATATTTTGGGCTTTTTATATTGCATATAATCCGGTTTCTAATTATAAGTATGTACAAAGCGCAATGTCTCTATAGTAACCCTGTATGAATGCAATAATTATTGGTTTCGTTTCGCCAATCATCATTTCGTATGGTCAAGCCAGCGAACTGAAATCTACGGAATAAGCATTCTGCTCAAAAAATGGCACCACATGAAAAGTACGACTAAGTGGATAGAGCTAAAAATGCTGGCATTTAATTACGGAGCACTAAGCGTCTGAACACTGGTTGCTTATTTAGCGACCATAATTTGTATACTCATAGATATTTTCTATTCTTAAACGAAAAAATAAGATACGTTTTTTCTGCATCTTTTTACTGCCTTCTTTGCATCTTTTACACCATTTGACTGTAAAGGACGTCACTTCTAAAGCCGGCTCCAAAATCGCGCGCGAACCGCGGCCGCGAATCACGGGCGCGGTTCGCGCATAAAAACGGTGCGAAAAATATAGCCCTCCAGACTCGCGCGCCAGAACCGCGGCCGCGAATCACGGCAACCTTAGTTCGGCACACAAGCCCTTTAGAGGGCTCCACACTCGCGCCGCGAAAGCCCGCGAAGGCCGCGAAGCGCGAGTGTGGAGGGTTTCGCGGCTTCGCGTATGGGCTTCGCGGCTTCGCGGCTTCGCGGCGTTCCCCGTCCGGTGGCGGTTTTTTGGTCCGCGTCAAAGGACTTGTGTGCCGAACTAAGGTCGCCGTGATTCGCGGCCGCGGTTCACGCGCGAGTCTGGAGGGCTATATTTTTCGCACCGTTGTCATGCGCGAACCGCGGCGCGAGTGTGGAGCCCTCTTTTGACACGAACCAAAAAACCGCCACCGGACGGGGAACGCCGCGAAGCGCGAACGCGAAGCCCGAGCGCGAAGCCGCGAAACCCTCCACACTCGCGGTTCGCGGCCTTCGCGGGCTTTCGCGGCGCGAGTGTGGAGCCCTCTTAATAATTAGAGGGCTCCACACTCGCGCCGCGAACCGCGGCCGCGAATCGCGGGCGCGGTTCGCGCATGAAAACGGTGCGAAAAATATAGCCCTCCAAACTCGCGCGCGAACCGCGGCCGCGAATCACTGCAACATTAGTTCGGCACACAAGCCCTTTGACACGGACCAAAAAACCGCCACCGGACGGGGAACGCCGCGAAGCGCGAACGCGAAGCCGCGAAGCCCGAGCGCGAAGCCGCGAAACCCTCCACACTCGCGGTTCGCGGCCTTCGCGGGCTTTCGCGGCGCGAGTGTGAAGCCCTCTTAATAAACTCTCTATCTTTTCTCTACAAAAAAACTGCAATTTATTAAAAAGAACACTAACGTCAGTCACCGGGTGCGTGGCTGGCCCGACTAAAGCTGAGCGGGTTGTACTTTTTCGGACCCGTGGTGCCATTTTGTAAGCAATATTTGTTTGCAATTACACTTCCATAGATTTTAGTTCGCTGGGTCAAGCGGTGACACTCACGTAATACCCAAGTTCTTTAAATTTCCATAAACAGCCATATTGTCAGCATCCCTTAGAGGATATTTCACTGACGACTTCAACATCTGTAGCGCGGGCCTTATGAGAGTATGCCCTGGTAGAACTCTTTCAGCTGGTGGTAGGTGTTCTGGGTACCTTGGAGTCTTTAAGATGGTGCGATGACCCCCATACCTTCGCTGGAAGGAAAATGATGTTGAAGAAAATAAATCTTAATATATAAAATCGTAAACTGAATGACTGACTGACTGACTGACTGACTGACTGACTGACTGACTGATCTATCAACGCACAGCCCAAACCGCTGGACCTAGAGACTTGAAATTTTGCACACAGATACTTTATACAGTGTAGGCATCCACTAAGGAAGGATTTTTGAAAATTCCATCCCTAAGGGGATGAAATAAGGGATGAAAGTTTGTATGAAAGTCCCTCAGTTTTGAAGCTAGAATCTTCAAATTTTGTGTTTAGGCTGACGATTGAAAATTAATAAATACGGGTCTCAGCGTTTTTCAAAATTCTACCCCCGAAAAGGTCAAAAGGGGGATGAAGTTGTGTATTAAAGAAAATCCTTTATTTTCGAAGTAAAAATCGCTAAATTTATAATTTAGGCTTATGTAAAGAATCCTAAAGCAACGTATATTGTTTTTGTTATGATTTCAACTCCAAAGGGGATGAAATGGGGGTGAAAAGGGTTAAAAAAACCTAAAAATAGATATGGATGTCGTTATCGGGGTTTTGTGGGATGACGATTGCAAAAATGACATTTATTTTGAAGTCCAACCACGGTGGACATGATTTAACCCCTAAAGGGGTGAAAATGGGGTCCAAATTTTGTATGGAAAAATAATATAAAATAGACATTACAACTTTAAACTTTGTAGGAGCACATCTAAAAATAAATAGGCAAATATATATTTTGTTATTTTGAAAATCAACCCCTTAGGGGGTAAATGGGGTGAGTAAACATAAAAATCGATATAGATGTCGTTATTGGGGTTTTCTGGGATGACGATTGCAAAAATGACATTTATTTTGAAGTCCAACACGGTGGACATGATTTAACCCCTAAAGGGGTGAAAATGGGGTCCAAATTTTGTATGGAAAAATAATATAAAATAGACATTACAACTTTAAACTTCGTAGGAGCACATCTAAAAATAAATAGGCAAATATATATTTTGTTATTTTGAAAATCAACCCCTAAGGGGGTAAACGGGGTGAGTAAACATAAAAATCGATATAGATGTCGTTATTGGGGTTTTCTGGGATGACGATTGCAAAAATGACATTTATTTTGAAGTCCAACACGGTGGACATGATTAAACCCCTAAAGGGGCAAAAATGGGGTTCAAATTTTGTATGGAAAAAGAATACAAAATCGAAATTAAAACTTTAAAATTCGTAGGAGCACGTCTAAATATATATTTTGGGATTTTGAAAATCAACCCCTTAGAGGGTAAGTGGGGTGAGTAACATAAAAATCGATATGGATGTCGTTCTTGAGGTTTTATGGGATGGTGATTGCGAAAATGAGATTTATTTTGAAGTCCAACGCGGTGGACATGACACATATGGACCTGGACCTGGACATGCACATCCAGGGAACGGGAACGGGAACCGGAACGGGCACGGGCATGGGAACGGAACGGGACGGAACGGAACGGAACGGAACGGAACGGAACGGAACGGAACGGAACGGAACGGAACGGAACGGAACGGAACGGAACGGAACGGAACGGAACGGAACGGAACGGAACGGAACGGAACGGAACGGAACGGAACGGAACGGAACGGAACGGAACGGAACGGAACGGAACGGAACGGAACGGAACGGAACGGAACGGAACGGAACGGAACGGAACGGAACGGAACGGAACGGAACGGAACGGAACGGAACGGAACGGAACGGAACGGAACGGAACGGAACGGAACGGAACGCAACGGAACGGAACGGAACGGAACGGACCGGACCGGAACGGAACGGAACGGAGTGGAGCGGAACGGAACGGAACGGATCGGAACGGAACGGGAACGAGACGGTAACGGGAACTAGAACGGGACGGGTACGGGAACGGGAACGGAAGGGGTACGGGACGAGTACGGGACGGGATCGGACGGGAACGGAACGAAACGGGAATGAAACAGGAACGTAAAGGGGACCGAAACGGGAACGAAACAGGAACGAAACTGGAATGAAACGGGAACGGAACGGGAATAGAACAGGATGGGAACGGGAACGGGAACAAGAACCGGACGGGAACGGAACGGGAACAAGAACGGGAACGTAAGGCGTACGGGATGGTTAGGGGACGTTTACGGGATGGGAACGCAGCGGGAACGGAACGGGAATGTGAACGGGAACGAAACGTGAACAGAAAGGTTACGGAACGGGAATATAACGGGACGGGAACGGGAACGAGAACAGGATGGGAACGGGACAGGAACGGGATGGGAACGGGAACGGAAACGGAAGGGGTACGGGACGGTTACGGGACGTTTACGCGACGGGAACGCAAACGGGACGGGAACGGAACGGGAACGGAACGGGAACGGGGAACGGGAGCGGGAGCGGGAATGGGAACTGGAAGCCTTGTGCGAGGCCCGCCACACGCGGCAAATGTCTTGCCTCGCGAGGCAGCGCGCTTGATGGGGACTCGCCTAATCGCGTAAAAATGTCTGGCCGGATCCTGGTTGAAGGTTCCTTAAAAGGATTTCGTCTAATATCCACGCGGACGAAGTCGCGGGCAGAAGCTAGTAGAAAGATAAATAGCTTCAGACAATTTTGATGTTTTAGCTTTACTTCAAAATATACCAGCGATATACTTTATTTATAGAACGTGTTACAAAACAACCCCTAACGCCGAATATGGTAGATAGGGATAAATCAAACTAAACAACTTCTACTATAGGATCTACTCTTAAATCGCAAAAAAAAACAGCTGATTCATACATTATGAACGAGATATAGTAATTAGTTTTCGAGATATATCATATTTTCCAAAACCGCAAATATAACTTTGTCATTCATACCAACACTGTGAAAAACAAAGTTATTTTTACAGCCGAAAAATTATAGTGGTATTAAATATAGAATGGTATAAGGTAACTACGGAACCCTATGGCGCGTGGCCCGACACGCACTTGGCCGGTTTTTGTAAATACTTTGTATAATTTAGATAATGTTCAGTTTTTAGTTTCCTCATATTATCACCTCTTAATTATTTTACTCGGGTAATTTTACCCAGGTGAAATGCGTTGACATGTTTGGTGATCTTTGTTCACCTTGGAATAATAACACCCAGATAAAAATGGACAGCGTTCGGGAAGCTTCGAAAAATCTTCGCGTCCGACTTACCTCAGTGTCTCAAGACGAAAGTCTATGAACAGTGTGTGTTGCCAGTGATGACTTACGGCAGTGAAACGTGGTCGCTAACTATGGGTCTCATAAGGAGGCTCAAGGTCACCCAGCGAGCAATGGAGAGAGCCATGCTCGGCGTTTCCCTACGTGATCGAATCAGAAACGAGGAGATCCGCAGGAGAACTAAAGTAACCGACATTGCTCGAAGGATTGCTCAGCTGAAGTGGCAATGGGCAGGACACATAGCGAGAAGAACCGATGGCCGTTGGGGCGGAAAGGTTCTGGAATGGCGACCGCGCACCGGATGACGCTCCGTGGGTAGGCCCCCGACAAGGTGGACCGACGATCTGGTGAAGGTCGCGGGAAGCCAGTGGATGCAGGCAGCGCAGGACCGATCGTCGTGGAGATCCTTAGGGGAGGCCTATACCCAGCAGTGGGTGTCGTGCGGCTGATATGATGATGATGATAAAAAAGGATACTTTTCAGTTAAAACTAAAAATTTCACTTGTTCAACCTGATGAACCAAGTGAAATAATTACCATATTGAAGCTGTGCACATGAAATTCATCGGTTTTGTTCAAATATGATTTAGTTATTTTGGTTACAGCAAAGTCATAAAAAATATGCCAAAACGAAATTAAGAACGAAATAAAGCAAAATCTACCCAAATAATTAAAGCATAGCTCCAAACTTCTGCCTCCAAGTAAAGTAACAAAGGTTGTAGAAAGGGAATTATTGAACTTTACACTGGCAAAAGTAGACGTGTCATGTCCGTAGAAGAGACGTTGCGTAGATAATGAAACAAAGGATACGGCTCGGCGTCTTCGCTATTCACTCACGAACTTAGTTCGTTTGCTACACTTTTGTACGATATAAGTTTTAACATTGTTTGAGGTTCATGTAAAACACTTTTACACATACTAATGCGGTCTAGTTATTGATTTTTTTATCAGTTTTCCATGAGGTTATGGATTTTCCGACCTTTGCAGCAGTAAACTCAGAAATTGGATATTAAAAATAAATTAATAATGGAACTTCCTTGTTTAAATTAGTTAACACATTTGCAATCACAGAACTCAACTCTTTTTGACTTCGTGTATCCGAGAATAAGTTCAAATTTCAATAATCGCAAAACCAAAATATATTTACGGCTGAAAATCGTAGCCAATTAGACTCACATTGATTGCATTAAACTTTAATTATCCCTAATTTGAAAGCCTGTGTAAACAAACTATCAGCAAATTAGTTATACGTGAAAGCGCAGGTAAATATTATCCTGAAACCTGACAACACTTGTTTGATTAAATTTGTGGATTATGGATTATGTGGCGATGCAAAACAGCTTGTAATAACATAAGTAATTGTTTATAAATTAATATCGGGATCGGTGTTTGGTAATGCACTCATTGTTTGCTTGTGGCGCTTATTATGATTTAATTAATATTTGAATGAGTTTATTAACTGGTTCATTAATTTTAAAATGAATACCTATCAACATATAATTTCTGATCAATTTTAGGTACGTAACTTACAATTTGGACTTAATTTTGGGTGAAAAACTTTTGTACATTATGTCGTAGGTAACTTACCTTGTTCCATAAATATCAGGCAGTCAGTATGCAAGAGGGCAATTGTAAGTAGGCCGGGTGGGTACTTTTTGAAGATAAGGTAAAATAAATTATGGATATCCAAAGAGATCGAGCTTTTGTACCATTCGAAAGTATCGTTTGTACGTTAGGTGAATTTAAAAAAGCTACTTACATCTTTTGTACGCTACTAATTGCAATTCTCCGACGTGTTCTCATCTTCTTTAATATCGAGTGCAACTTAAGTCGATTAAACTGTACTACGGTTGAAGGAGCCCTGTTAGTTGGCCCCATTACTAGGTATAATGCTATCTGCTGACTTCAGTGATGTATCGATATTAACAAGAATCGATTTTAATTTGTACTTACTTCATTTATCACACAAACTTTCGAGCTTTGAACAACTCGAAATGCGTATGAAAACTACTAGTAGATACCTAAACTGAAAAAAAACCGGCCTAGTGCGTGTCGGGCCACGCGCAGTAGGATTCCGTAGTTACCTTATACCATATCATATTTACCACTATAATTTTTCGTCTGCAAAAATAACTTTGTTTGTCACAGTGTTTGTGTGAATGACAAAGTTAAATTTGCGGTTTTGGAAAATGTACTATATCTCAAAAACTAATTACTATATCTCATTCAAACCAGTTTTAATTGAAAGAGTTCATTAAAATCTATAGCAATAATTTTTTTCAGTCTCTTATTTCAAAAGTTAGAGGGGGGGGGGGGACCACACATTTTGCCACTGTGGCAGTGTATATCTTTCAAAAAGTTGATTTTGAGAAGAAATAGTCTAAGAAACCTCAATGTCATTTTTGAAGACCTATCTATATCCCGCACCTATTGTTTTGATGGAAAACTTCAGTTTCAGTTGCATGTATGGGGAGCCCCATCTAAACTTTTTTTTTATTTTTTTGTAAAAATAGTAAAGCGGTTTTCAGAATACATCTTCCTACCAAGTTTCAATTGTGTAGTCTTAATAGTTTCGGAATAAAGTGGCTGTGACATACGGATGGACAGACAGACAGACATGACGAATCTATAAGGACGGATACGGAACTTTAAATAGTTCCCTTCAAAATGTGATTTGGTCTTTAACAATACATACAAGTAGGTGCCTACCAATTTTGCCATTTTGCCCAGTATAGACTATTGCCAGGGCTCTGTCACTCCGCGCGCGAGTCTGAAGCGCTCGGCGTCCTCTGAGAGGACAAATTTCATACGTCAGAAAGGACAAGACTTACGCGATAGAAAGAGAGGCAACTACTAGCTGAATGTTTTGGAGCAAAGGGAGCGCTGTGCGTACTGAATTGTACTTTATTGTGCAGGAGCAAGAGTCGCAATTTATTTAAACGATTTTGCGGAGTCCAACTTCTGTACGCTAGTACTATTATCTATTCTGTGCTAATTGCTAGTGCCAGTTTAGACTATTTAGGCTTATTTAGGGAGCTCGCTGACGTTCTACTATGCTCGTTTCATGGAATGGACTTATAATTTATAGTTTTAATCGTTTTATTTCGAATTCCGATGCAGTAGCGATGACGTTGAAATGTCAAATGAATCGTGAGTTGTATTTTGTGATCCGATTGTATTTTTAAGATTGGGTCTCCTGCAAAAACTTACCTTTAACAATTTGATTAATCTATTTATTTGCTGATTATGCATGTTGCCTGCAAATAGGGAGAAGTTCTGAAAAAATAAAGTTTTTAATTAATTACAGTTAAGTAAATTAGTTAAAGTTAGGTTATTTAAATTCACAGGTTCTAGTAATCTTCTTTTTGATTTAACTGAAAATGGAATAGACTTGTATTTTTTTTTGTCATAAATATCCTTCCAACTATATTAATACTAGCGGCCGCCCGCGGTTTCACCCGCGTGGTTCCCGTTCCCGTGGGAATATCGGGATAAAAAGTATTCTATGTTTTAATCCAGGCCATCTTCTATCTGTGTGCCAAATTTCAACTAAATCCGTTCAGTAGTTTTTGCGTGATTGAGGAACAAACATCCAAACATCTAAACATCCAAACATCCAAACATCCAAACCCACAAACTTTCACATTTATAATATTAGTAGGATTATAAATGTGTTACGATATTTGAATGTTTTTATGTTTGTAACTCATTCAACGCAAAAACGGCTGAACTGATTTGGATGAAATTTTGCACACAGATAGTTTATAGCCTATATAGCTTAGTCTAGCCTTTAGAAGATAGTGTGAATATATCTATAAATGTCCAAAGGTATATCAGAAACCTTCAAGCATTAATAGTTATTGACTGTTTTTCCCAAAATTGTTTTAAATTTCCCTTAAAGAAATTAAGCCTTATAATTATTATAAAATAATACAAATTCCGTTTGTTTTTTGTTTGTTACGCCATCACGTCTTAACAGCTGAACCGATCATCATGCAATTTTATATTTGTCAGGGCTACAGAGAAGAACATACCCTTCATCCAGAAAAAAAGGTTTTATTCCCGAGGGATAGTAAAAAAACTATCCACGCAGACAAAGTCGCGGGCGGCCGCTAGTCTTCTAAATAAATACAAAAGTAATATTCAAAATCTGTACCGATATGAAACTCACCAAAGCAAGAAAAATCAAAAATATATGCCATTTCATTTTCAGATAAACTTAAGTAAGCTAACTTTTATATTAAATCAGTGACAGCATGACGATTTTGAGAGGAAACACATTTTTGTAGAATTTTTTCATTTCCATTTATCAAAGAAGTCATACCGTGAAATAGGCTGTATCAATAAGAATTCGAATGATTGACTTAATGAATAGCTAACAATTTAATTTTGTTATTACAAAGAATAAGAATGGTTTTGGTTTGACAACAGAGAGTTCAAAAGTCATTATTAAAGTCTCTGTCTACTACACCGTACCATACCATGACCGTTCTAGAAACGTAACTGGCAAAAAAAAATTGTATTAGAAGTACTATGTCGTAGTACTTACTTGTTGTATGATCTGTGACTATGTCACTATTCCCACTAGACCGTTCCGTCACCGGCCATGCACTTGTCATACTTAATACAAATAATATCTTTTAGCCTGACACGTTCCTAGCACGGCCATGGTGCCTTAGGCTGCATTCAAACGATAACCCCGACCCGACCTCAACCCGAACTCAACTCAAATTCACCTCAACTGCAGCCCACCTTGAAATACATCGCTTACAATTTTGAGTCGTATGATTATGACACATTAATAAACTCCTGTGTAACGTTAAGGTGAGTTTGAGTTGAGTTTTAGTTGAGTTCGGGTTGTGTTCGGATCGAGTTTAAGTTGAGTTCCGGGTGAGCGCCGGGCGAGTGCAGTGTAGCATCGACAAAATATAACGGAGCTCATGTATAATGTGTCATAAAACTCAAAATTGTAAGTGCTGTATTTCAAGGAGTGGGCTCCGGTTGAGTTGAGTTCGAGTTGAGTTTGAGTTGAGTTTGGGTTGAGATCGGGTCGTGCGTTATCATCTGTACGCAGCCTAAGATGTAGTGGGTAGAGACCCGAGTCCTGTCTTCACCACGTCAGTTGTCATCTCAGATGAAGTGACTGCGCACTTTAACTGAGATGACAAACTGATGGCCGCTTTGGTACAGAATAAGTAATGTTTTGGCGGAAAGATTCGAGAATGGCGATCGCGTTCTGGACGTCTTCGTTTCGTGGGTAGGCTCCTGACATTTGTAGAATCTTGCATTTGTCTACTAATTTGTTGAGTTAGGTGGACGTTCAGGTAAGTGCACATTCGGGGAATGGACGTTATGTGAAATAGAACTAATGAACCGACTGGAAATTCCGGTTATAGGACCTAACGTGCTTAAAGGGTGGACAAACACGGCTCCTTTGCCTGGGAGAAACAGGCTTCGCATCCTTATATTTTATCTTTCTTTTCATCTATATTCTACCTTTATATAGGAGTCAGAGTGTTTCGGCCTAAGTCAATTTAACTTCCGATAACCAACTTACTCTTTATAGCCCCACGGCAAATTGCTCTGAAGAACTAATGGTATGGAAAGGCGAACCGTTTATCACCACGAAAATAGCTTTGAAATGTAACAAATGAAGTGGCGAGGATAAAAGTGTGAAAGCGTTTTGTAACTAAGTCAAGGGTACAAGAGCAATAAAGTTTTACCATGTATTTAACTTGTGAACTTTTTAACAAGCAACAGAAAGGTTTAATTTTCAAAAATTACCAACATTTGGTAAACATTTGAATTTTTCTTTCGTAATTTATGATTACTTTTAGTTTCCAAAAGAGGTTAAATAATAATAAATAATAAAACACATGTAAAAGATTGTTATACCTTTTACCTGCACTTCTTGAGAAGCCGTTAGTAACTTTATTTGTCGTATAACGTCATTTTTTAAATCATTCGACAGGCGTCAAGCAATCTTTACTAGGTACTCATTTTGACAGGCATGCTGAGGGTCAAGTCTGAGATATAATATAAGCTTCTTGAGTCTGAGCTAATGTTAACGTCGAAATCATGTTTCAAGGTAATGCTTTTTGACACTGTTCTTGTTTCTGATACCCAAAATCGAGAGACATTGTGTTTCGGTTTAGGGTTTAAGAAACACAATGTGTTTCGGTTTTGGGTTTAAGAAACAAGAACTGTGTCAAAAAGCATTACCATTGAAACACCATTGAAACATGATTTTGACGTTTACATTAGCAGACTGGACCCCTGTTAAGGTACCCTTCGGAGCAATGTGACATGCGGCTTGTACGCGGCCATGCAACTATACTTTGCATTGAAAGACGCACCGTGTCGCATGCGGCCGTGACGCATCGCTCGGAAAGGGTTCCATACACTCTTAGGCTCAGTTGCACAATCTAACTTTAACAATAACAAGCTTGTTAAACTACCGGTTAAGCACAAGTTACCCAAAAAAGAGGTTGCCAGCCAGCATGATGTCCTTTGACAAGTTTGACGTGACAAATAGGTAGCATTATCATTTGACGATAACTTTAACTTTGACAGCGTTTTGGTGCAACTCACACTTATAGTTTAAAATACAGCCGCATGGCCGCAAGTGATGCATGATGCATGTCTGAATTATGTCTGTCTGATGCTGGGTCCGAAACAATTTTAATTCGTTTGAAATCGTTCGTGTGACTTAAGTAGCATGCGATGTAATGTCACAATTTGACATCTGAATGGCACTCCAAAACCGCTGACCAATGATGTAAAGCTGACAACTGGCTGACCAACGAGTGTTTAAAAAAATTACGGATTTTGCTTTGTTGAATGAAAATAAGTAGTAAAGAGCGCTCGACGCCAGCCGAGGGATTAAAGAATAGGGTCCCTGAAGCTATTTTCAGGCAAAGTTAATATCTGTAATATTATAAGTAACAACTTAAGTTGTTTCTAGAATGTTGACTTATGAATGACTCTCTTAGCACAATTCACATTTTTACCCAATTAATTTTCAAAAACCTCTCACCTAACTATCAGATAAAAAATGATACCGAAATGTTCATTTCTCCATTTTTATTTTGTCTCAACTAAAACGCCATCGGATGAGAACTTTATAGCTACTTACAGCATTCAAGTAGCCATCCGTCCATGACGTATCTACATCAGCCGCGATTTCCACTTAAAACCGAGTCAATTGAAGGCCGATCTCAAGAACACTTAGCTCTAGCCCTTTTGCAGACAGAAATGGATATTGATAATATGAAAAATACATTTTGCTTTTGAGAATTGATTGAAGAACGGTCCAAAACATAATTGAAAATATCTAGGTTTCTTTCATTACTTTAACAAATATTATTTTACTTTAAAAATTACAATTAATTGACATATTGATATTAGTTATCAACTATTTTCCCAAATATATTATTATTCAAAAAAGCAAAAACGGTTAAAATGTATAAAAATCACAAAATAATATATTTTTATGAAATAAAAATTAAAAACTATTAAATGTAATAACGAGTACAAAGTTTAATAAATAATTATCTACACTAAACATCTTATCTACTTTATCATGGTTGCATCTCTTAGGTATATTTCGTAATGTTTTTGATACAAATGATACGGTACTTAAAAATATCTTAACAGTTCTAATAAAAATGTTTACAATCAACATCAAATTCAAACATAGCAAAGTATAAAAACAAATTAAATAAGTACATAATAACTTAAACACAATTAAATGCTAGCAAAACGTAAAGCAAATATTTGGAATGTAAATGTCTTTGGCAAAGTAGGTAGGTATCTTAATTAATTGGTGGGCGAACTTTGTTGGAGAAACTACCAATTATATTGCCCGGAGGGTAATAGTTTGCCACAACGTAAACTTGACCTTCCTTCGACTTAGCTATTCCAACACCGACCTCCTTTGTATCTTCCCAAATAACTTGCGTAAAGTGACCGGTGCCTAAGCTAGTTGGTTCCTTCCCGAATTTGTGGTCCTTGATTTCGGAATACCATTTGTCCACTGGCTCTTTACCAGATACGACAAAACTAGAATCTGAAGACCAGGCGTAGAATATGTTCTCACCATATTCATTCTGGTCCCTATGCTCCATACTTCCTTTCTTCGATAGCGCCTTAGCCCACTCTTCGGCATATTTACAAAGTTTCTTATTAAGTTCAAGGGGTGGTACTCCATGTTTATTTCTGTAATAATTATGTGCTTTAAGACACTCTTCTTCAAACTTGTCACCAGTAATAGATGTTGATTTGAGTTTACTAACTAAACCGGAAGCGTAATCACCGAGGTTTTTACTATTCCGTTGGTTGGGTGAAGGTGGTGCAAGGTTATTATTAGTCTCCACTCTTGTGGTTTTTGAGGTAAATTGCATCGCTCCTGGGGGAAGAACATTTTTGGAAAACTGTCCACTGTAATTTCCTGGTGGATTGTAATTGGCGACGACGTAGAGTTTACCGGCTTTGCTTTTAGCACTCCCGATGCCAAGTTCCTTAGTGCCCTTCCAAACAATTTGGGTGAAGTGACCGCAGGTGAGTACCTCAGGTTCTCGACCGAAGGAGTATTCGTTGATCTCGCTATACCATTTGTCGATGCAATCTCGTGCTTTAATTTTCGTGTTAGGATCCGCTGACCAGCCGCAATATACACTTTCTCCATACCCTTGATTGAGACTGTAAGCCATAGAATCCTTTTTGGCCAGTTCCTCCGCCCATTTTTGGCTTATTTTGCTGATTTCCTTGCTTAAGACCAATGGAGGAGCCCCATGTTCTCGTCTGTATTCATTGTGGACTTCTAGGGCTTCGTTTTCAAAGTCGCTTGACTTGGAGCTGAATAATTTGCTCTGAAAACAGATAAAAGTACGGAATAAGAAACTTGCATAATACAAGAAAATGAATTACATTTGTTTGATACATAAGTTCCGTTTTCCTTGCTAGAATGGCATTGAAGCGTAATAAAATCAAGTAATGTGAGCTATGTGTATCATTTTACGATTGTTGCTGATGTGTTTTGCATTTTGAAATGGTAACTCGCTCTCGGAATAATTAATTAAGTTTTATTTGCAATAGAGATACATTTACAATTTAAAAGGTTTGTTTGTTGTATGGTTTAATAAGAAGCTTGTAACAATAAATGTATAACTTCGTTTTTATTTATCTATAACTTGAGGTTGTAAATCAATACAAAATGAAAAGCTTGTTGGAATTAACATGATTATACTCAAACCATCCAACCCAAAAGATAATTAGTTGTTAACTGTGTAACCAAGGGTAGGATTAATTTTAATGAGGTTCATTTGCACTGAACCGCAAGGAATCGCAAATAGCAAAATCGCAAAATTTAATAATATAGGTTTGGCGGCCGCATCAGGCCGGACAATAATGGAAAATGTTTGCGTCTCATTTTGTCTGGCTTGACGGGTGAAAGCTTCTCGGGAAGCACATATCGACCTTATTTGCGCTTTGTTAAAACCGATAGTGTCACAGGGGAGGAAATTCACCCAAGGCACTACTAGATAGTTCCAAACGGAAGTGCCTACGATGAAAAAGGTCATTTTGAATGTGCGACACAGTCAATTTACGAATTCATAAACACTTCGCATTTTATACTTCAACTCTTAAATTTCTCGTAAATTATGTGACGCATGACGAAGTCGTATTCCGACTGCATTCACGTTCACATTTATCTACCCAGAGTTGCGTCCCGGGCCCTATTCAATAAAACTTACAATTTACAAGTTACAATTACAGGTGACAGGTGACAATTTTACAAGTTTCTGTTCAATAAAAAAATACAAGTTACAAATTTGTAATGGTGGAAAATTGACATATTTGTCGAATTGTACTTACAATTTTACATATTTCTGTTCAATAAACATTTTCCTGTTACAGGTGACAATTTACAAATTTGTAGGAAAAACTGCTTCATTGAACGCATAATTGTATTTACAAGTTTACTTATTTGTAGAATTGTTATACATTTCTGACAGGTGACCTCACCCTCGGTAAAATTTTATAACTCGGCATTTTTTTTGTTTTAGCTGCTTTTTTTACCAAAATCCAGTATGTAAAGGAGTGATAACGATGAAATCGTGCTAATCAACCGACAAAGAAAAAAACCTGTTAATAAATATTTAAAAACATAATATTTTTTTCTTTTGATGTGACTGATTTCACATTTAATGAGAAGTTTAGGGTAAGTAAGGCAACTATCGATTATTTTGAAACTCTAAGATTTTTGAAATCTATCCTCGTTAATTAAGAATCTTCAACAAAAATTTCGAGGAGCTTGGTGGCGCCGTGGTTTAGCGCCTGGCCCACCGATTGCGGAGGTTAAGCAACGTTCGCAAGGGTCGCTCATGGGATGGGTGACCAAAAATTTATTATCTCGAGCTCCTCCGTGCTTCGGATGGCTCGTTAAGCCGTTGGTCCCAGCTGCATTAGCAGTCATTAACACCCTCCAATCCGCATTGGGCCCCGTCCTCCTTATCCACCCATAAGAAAGGCCTGTGCCCCAGCTGTGGGGACATAAAAATGGCTGATGGACAACAACAATTTACAAATTTATGTAATTTGTAAATTACAACTACAAATTTGTAGATACAATATTGTCATCGAAATCTACAGGCGTTTTCTACATTATGTAAACGTTTATTGAACAGCATTTATAATTGTAATATTTGTAAGATTTTTACTTGTAAAATTCTTACATAATTGTAAGGTTTATTGAACAGCACTTGTCATACAACTTGACAAATATGTCACTTATTGACAAATTTGTAGGATTGTAAGTTTTATTGAATAGGGCCCCGGTCGAACAATACAATTGCGTAAGTACCTATCCGGTAAACACTTTTACTAATAAAAACCCGGCATGCGTACGCTCTAATTCTCACACATTTTTGCATCGTACTTTTTATGACTTCTGTTCCGGTTTTAGAAGGCCCGATTACGGCTGACTCACACAATATTCACGGTCAAACTGATATAATTTTTACAGTTAGTAAATATTTTTTTAACTGTCCTTTGTTTTAAGATAAGGGACGTTATTGGTAATATTGTAAATTTCCGTGATGACAAAATTTATGAAATTGTAAAATATAGATAATTTGGTTTACTTACTTACAGATAAATTTGTTATTATGGACATGAAATAAAAGACGCGGTTTTATTGAAAGTACTTTGGTAATTAGTTGGTATTTGGTTTGAACTTTGATTTTCCCGACGTTTCGGCACCTTTGCTGTTATTATGGACTACAAACATATGTTTGAGGGAGAATTTTGAATATTATATGAAACAATATTTTCTTATTTAGTAATAAAGTGTTTTAGGTAGTAAGTATATAGGTAAATGCGATCATTAATATTTCTCAATAGGTACCAAAATAATTATATTATTTCAAATAAGTTTTCGATAGCTATTTTAATTATCAAAGTTGCGGTTCACGCGGTTTGTTTTAATGATAACATTTACATTCATTAACTTTAATCAATGTTGGGGAAAACTATATTTTTACCGGTTACTATTATTATTATTTTGTTATTTAAAAATACTTGATCATTAGTGCACTGGTAACTAATGAAACACCGTTTTAGAGAAGCCAATAGTAAGTCAAATTTTGAATATTTTACAATATTTGTGCATTGCTGGTGAAAAAGACAGGGGTAAAATGAGAAACAAGAGGACTGTATTAGAAATGCGATATAATAGATAATTTATTAGGTCTTTACCTATGAAAATACCAAACATGAGCATTATAAACTTTTCAGTACCTAAGTACAATTCATGGTAAAGTCATTCTTGTAAAAGATAAGGGTCTAATTTTATTTAAACATGATATCACTGATATGGCTAAAGATAGACCAGGCATAACATTAGTCATACGATTTTAAATAAAATGCAATTTTGTTTTCTTTTATTGTTCTATAGTCGTAGTCATATTGCGGCCGTAATATAGCGGCGTTGAATGTTGTCTATGTAAACAATATGGCGACACCGTAAGGTCAGAAACCGCGCCGTATTGTTTACATAGACAACGTTCTACACCGCTAAATGACGGCCGTAATATGACGGCACCGTCATCCTAGCTTAACCGATTTAGCGAGTTCGGTCTAGCTAGACTTTCGTAGGAAAATCCTTACTAATATTATAAATGTGAAAGTCCGTTTGTTTGTTTGTTTGTTACGCCTTCACGTCTTAACTACTGAACTGATTATTATGAAATTTTACACACACGTTGTCAGGGGTACAGAAAAGGACACAGGGTACCTTTCATCCCGAAAAAAGGAACTGTTCCCGAGGGATAGTCAAAATACTATCCACGCAGACGAAGTCGCGGGCGGAAGCTAGTGTTACAATAATCTCCACTCTTATAGTCTATCCTTACTAATATTATAAATGCTAAAGTCAGTTTGTTTGTTTGTTACGCCTTCACGTCTAAACTATTGAACCAATCATCATGAAATTTCGCATACACGATGTCAGCCCCCCTAGCATGACCACCGAAACACAATATGATATAGCGATAACTGTCAAACGTCATACGTTTAACTGTCAAAAGACAATGGATTTTGACAGTTGGGTGTCGATAAAACGCTATAATATATTAATCGCGGGTGGTCGCTAGCAACCAATAAATAAATAATAATGGTAATCAAAACAAAATTAAATGATATAGCATCGAATTTTTCTTGGAAAACGTAACGGATTACCAAATATAACGATAACTTTATCTCAAGAATTTGTGGACTGGGATCAGCTTATCTTGGAATTTTATTATTAACATTAATATCGAAAACTTTATTTGAACTACTTATGTATTTATTTATTCGAAAGATAAGGGCTTGTTTAGTTTGGGCACGTTATGATGGTTGTACAATAGGTTTATACCATGTTTGCAATTTTTAAAGTGTTTCTCAAGTGGAATCTAGAAACAAGCAATGTTCTATTTTTTTAATTACTTCAATACAATATTAATGTTCATTAAATGTTATAGATCCGAAATTCTAAGCATGATTGTATTGAAAACTGCAGTGCTATCGAGGGCTAGGGTTGCCACTATGCAGTTTATCATGAAAATATATTTTTTCAAAAAAGTGGCAGTTTTCAGGGGTTATAATATTTTTTCGGGGTTGTATGCATGCCCTATCTACCTTATTCGGCTTTAAGGGTTAAACTAATTCTGGTTATCACACAAACATACCAGGATTTGGACTATTTTGGACCTAGGGACAATGGCGCATTAGAACGGACAGTTGTATATGTTACGGCTAATACCCGAAGTGCGGCTAAAGTTTTAGCCGGCTAAAACTAGGTGTAGCTGCTAGCTGTTGGCTAAAACTAGGTGCAGCATGGGATATAAAGAAAGTTTTTTCTGTTGTCTATTAAAAAAAAAACCTCGAAATTTAAATTTCTAACCTAACCCGGGACCTACAGGAGTAAAGCAGATCGGTTACACCTAGTTTTAGCCAACAGCTATCGGCTACACCTAGTTTTAGCCGGCTAGAACTAGGTTTGGCCGCACTTCGGGTATTAGCCGTAACATATACATATATACCAATGTAAATAAAATAAGTATTTACCTAAGTAAATTGCATTGATTTAGACCATCTTTTTATTCGAGGTAAAAGGTTAAAAAAATGTTGACAAACTGATGTATGCTGAGTGTCGACAAAGTGATGACATGAATAAAGTATGCAGTTTTTAAATTTGAGATTTTTGCATTCACAATGCTATTTTTTTATACAATACTAAATAATAAACTAAAAAAAATACGACGTGCACCAGATCAATTCTCGGACGGGAATCGAACCTGCGACCTTTGGATGTCCGGTCCAATGCTCTGATCGCTGAGCTACCGAGTCACTTATGCAGTTTGGAATAATTTACTGTGAATTTTAATTGTAGTTTAAAACTTTAAGGTTTCTTTGTGTAAACTTAATAGAAAAGGAATGGCCATAAAAATATTAAAAGCACGTCCGGACATTTAAAAAAAACCGACAAGTGCATGTATGCACGCGCAGTAGGGTTTCGTAGTAACAATATAGGAACCATGCTTTATTTAATACCACTGTAATTTTTCATCTGCAAAAATAACTTTGTTTTTCATAGAGTTTGTATAATGACAAAGTTATATTTGCGGTTTTGGAAAATATATCTCAAACTACTAAATATATCTCGTTCAAACCAAATTTCTTTTAAAGTTATTATTAAGATCTACAGCAATTTTTTTTTATTTCTCTCTCTCTTATTTCAAAAGTAAGAGGGGGAGGACACACATTTTACCACTTTGGAAGTGTATATCTTTCAAACGGTGAACTTTGAGAAAAAATAGTTTAAGGAACCTAAATTCATTTTAAAAGACCTATCTAAAGGCACCCCTCACGTAAAGGCTTGAAGAATTTTTTTTTTCAGTTTCATTTCCTTGAATGGGGAGCCCCCATCAATTTTTCATTTTATTTTTTTATCTTAATATATAAAATCGTAAACTGAATGACTGACTGAATGACTGACTGACTGACTGACTGACTGACTGACTGATCTATCAACGCACAGCCCAAACCGCTGGACCTAGAGACTTGAAATTTTGCACACAGATACTTTATACAGTGTAGGCATCCACTAAGGAAGGGTTTTTGAAAATTCCATCCCTAAGGGGATGAAATAAGGGATGAAAGTTTGTATGAAAGTCCCTCAGTTTTGAAGCTAGAATCTTCAAATTTTGTGTTTAGGCTGACGATTGAAAATTAATAAATACGGGTCTCAGCGTTTTTCAAAATTCTACCCCCGAAGGGGTCAATAGGGGGATGAAGTTGTGTATTAAAGAAAATCCTTCATTTTCGAAGTAAAAATCGCTAAATTTATAATTTAGGCTTATGGATAGAAATCTAAAGCAACGTATATTGTTTTTGTTAGGATTTCAACTCCAAAGGGGATGAAATGGGGATGAAAAGGGTTAAAAAAAACCTAAAAATAGATATGGATGTCGTTATCGGGGTTTTGTGGGATGACGATTGCAAAAATGACATTTATTTTGAAGTCCAACACGGTGGACATGATTTAACCCCTAAAGGGGTCAAAATGGGGTCCAGATTTTGTATGGGAAAATAATATAAAATAGACATTACAACTTTAAACTTCGTAGGAGCACATCTAAAAATAAATAGGCAAATATATATTTCGTTATTTTCAAAATCAACCCCTTAGGGGGTAAATGGGACGAGTAAACATAAAAATCGATATAGATGTCGTTATTGGGGTTTTCTGGGATGACGATTGCAAAAATGACATTTATTTTGAAGTCCAACACGGTGGACATGATTTAACCCCTAAAGGGGTAAAAATGGGGTTCAAATTTTGTATGGAAAAGAAATACAAGATCGAAATTACAACTTTAAAATTCGTAAGAGCACGTCTAAATATATATTTTGGGATTTTGAAAATCAACCCCTTAGAGGGTAAGTGGGGTGAGTAACATAAAAATCGATATGGATGTCGTT
The DNA here is from genome assembly GCA_928269145.1 of Agriphila tristella. NCBI lineage: Eukaryota > Metazoa > Arthropoda > Insecta > Lepidoptera > Crambidae > Agriphila > Agriphila tristella. The sequence goes on from OV743429.1 coordinate 55,415,439, forward strand.
CTTGAGGTTTTATTGGATAGTTATTGCGAAAATGAGATTTATTTTGAAGTCCAACGCGGTGGACATGACACATATGGACCTGGACCTGGACATGCACATCCAGGGAACGGGAACGGGAACGGAACGGAACGGAACGGAACGGAACGGAACGGGAACGAGACGATAACGGGAACTAGAACGGGACGGGTACGGGAACGGGAACGGAAGGGGTACGGGACGAGTACGGACGGGATCGGACGGGAACGGAATGGGAACGGAACGAAACGGGAATGAAACAGGAACGTAACGGGAACGGAACGGGAACGAAACTGGAATAAAACGGGAACGGAACGGGAATAGAACAGGATGGGAACGGGAACGGGAACAAGAACCGGACGGGAACGGAATGGGAACAAGAACGGGAACGTAAGGCGTACGGGACGGTTAGGGGACGTTTACGGGACGGGAACGCAGTGGGAACGGAACGGGAATGGGAAGCGGAACGAAACGTGAACGGAACGGGAACGGAACGGGAATATAACGGGACGGGAACGGGAACGAGAACAGGATGGGAACGGGACAGGAACTGGATGGGAACGGGAACGGAAACGGAAGGGGTACGGGACGGTTACGGGACGTTTACGGGACGGGAACGCAAACGGGACGGGAACGGGGAACGGGAGCGGGAGCGGGAACGGGAACTGGAAGCCTTGTGCGAGGCCCGCCACACGCGGCAAATGTCTTGCCTCGCGAGACAGCGCGCTTGATGGGGACTCGCCTAATCGCGTAAAAATGGCTGGCCGGATCCTGGTTGAAGGTTCCTTAAAAGGATTTCGTCTAATATCCACGCGGACGAAGTCGCGGGCAGAAGCTAGTTTTGTATAAAAATCGATTTGTGAACAGAATACATCTGCCTAGCAAGTTTCAACTGTGTAATCCTAATAGTTTCGGAATAAAGTGGCTGTGACATACGGACGGACAGACAGACAGACAGACAGGACAAATCTATAAGGGTTCCGTTTTTGCCATTAGGCTACGGAACCCTAAAAATAAGCAACGGTGTTATGTGTTATTCTCCTTCTTTTACTAACTTGATTTATAGTTTTAATTTCCCTTTGTACTATTATAATTCTAACAATAAAGTTACTTAAATGTTTGATTGAAACAATACCTACATATTGACGCTACGATAATATACCAAAATTAACTGACATCGTTAACTTGATTACTTTTTGATAACTAAGACACATGTTTAATTATTAATTCATTTACACATTTAAGAAACACTGTCTATGCGCAGCGAAAATTTTTCTGTCTATGGTCTTAATCTTTCAAACGATTCGAGAAGTTTTGAAAGAGTTTCGAATCTCATGCGAATGGAATTAGGTTATTGCTAAGTTATTCAATAAGGCCTTCCAGTTACATCAATGAGAGTGATAAAAAGAATGAAAATGATTTTTGTTAAAGCTGATAAGTTTCTTGCGCCCGCTGGAACCGGTGGTAGAATAATATAGACGATACTAAATCACTTATTTGAATAAAGATATTTTGACTTTGACTTTAATAAAAAAACAGATAATTGACAATTAATTTGGTGCAAAAAGAGGTTTACAACTTTGAACAAAAAGTATAGTATTAAAAACAAAAGTTCGTATTTACCATTTCTCCCTTCGCTTGATTTTAAATAAAAAAAAAAACAAACGCACACGTCCCTTCACAATTGTGCCACTGGTGATCCTGGCAATTGTACTTGATTATCCTTACGTTGAATGCTATAAACCGTTTAGTATACGTTATCACGACATCACTCCGTCTCTATCGTTTGTGTATTGAATGAAAGAAACATACATAGTGAAATTGGGTGAGTAGTGATCGAGAGCCGTAGCGGATTACCGATAAGAGAAGCATATCGCCGGAACAATACGATAAGTATGGAATATGACATTTTTGTCATTGATTGGTTTCATGTAAAACATTTTGAGTAACCAACAGGGTTACTTGTTACCGCGCGTTTCCAGCAAAAGGCCTGGGCACACCGGCTGAGTAGACACGCGCGTAGTGACGCGCAGCAAAGATACGTGCGTGTCCGGTGTGACGTCCAATAGGGAATGCCAGATAGTACAACGTCACGAGCTGCAATGCGTAGGGTTACGCATCAGTCTACGCGTCACGCAAGCGGTGTGCCATGTCTCATAAAGTTTCAGACATTACAACGTCATGATACGTCTACGTGTACGCTTACGCATCCGGTGTGTTTCGCACTTTAACCCTCCACCATAAACAAAACATGACGTATTTCCAGCAAAGGATTTAATTCTCTACCATAACCAAAACGTAACGTATTCCCAGCAAAGGATTTAATTCTCTACCATAACCAAAACATGACGTTTTCCCAGCAATGGATTTCTCTCTACCATAACCAAAACATGACATATTCCCAGCAAAAGATTTAACTCTCTACTATAACCAAAACATGACGTATTCCCAGCAAAGGATTTAACCTTCCACCATAACCAATACTTAATTTTATTTGTTTGTTGTACTCTAACTCTAACTATGAATTTCACTACCGTTGGAAGTTAAGTTTTTTAAGGTAATATTTACAACAACGCAATAGTTATAAAGGAAAATTATGAAACTTAAATAAGTCTTAGCTTTAATTTTCATGTATCCAGATATTTTGAAATTGAATACACAAACCCCATTCAAATTATATAGAAATGTATGAAAACATTGAATTAACATTTTGAAAATTTTTAGCATGATTTTGAATTCCCAACAGGTTTTTAATGATGAAACTTTCCACTTTGAAACAATTTCAAAAAACACTCACTTTGATTATATACGGCATTTTTAGTCAACTATGTTATTGTTTGACCGTGCACAATGCAAAAATCAAACGCGTGAACTCGTGCGTACTCATAAAAAGTAGGTTATGAACTGACTGAATGAATTACTTTCAACTTATTTGGTAAATACGACAGGAAAACCGTTAAGCATACCTTCTAACAAAGAATCCGCAAAAACAATTGGCAAAAAATTCGACAGTCACGAACTCTGATAGTACACGTTTAAAATTGTGGTTATCCGTGTATTTATGAAGCATACTACTGTATGAATAAAGGCTATTGTTGATTGGCAAGTTTTAAAGTGTAAGTGTTGTAGTTTTTTTTATTCATTAAAATAATACTATAATGTACGAAAGAAGTGTCTTTTTTATGCACTGTGGGATAGTGGGATAGTCTTCCATCACATTACCTGATGCTAAGTGGTGATAAGGCCGAAGGTGGAAGCGCGCTACACCTGGAATCCCCATCACTGAGGAACTGGCTATCTTACCTCTAACTGCCGGAACACAACTATTTTTAAATTGTTGTTATGGCATCAGACTTAAGTAAGATGGTGGTAGCTAGCGAGGCCGACTTCAAATAAGCCTTACCACCGACTAAACGGAGTACAAAATTGTACCCCCTCCTGGGAATCAAACCCGGGACTTCTGCGTCTTACACGGGCGGCGAACCACTAGACCACAGAGGCAGTAAATGTGTTTGCATGTGTGTGATAGTTTTTAAACCTGTGTCAAACCGAATGCGTGCGCGTTGCAACACAGTGCGTTGTGTTGCGCAGCGTGGTGGCAAACTATTCTACAAAACTATTGGAATATATTTTCCATGTTGAGGCTCGGTTACACTGGAACATTTGTCTCTTTTATTTCTTTACATGTTAAGATTAAAGAAAATAACCTCATTTCCGCACTTTTTAGGCGCTTTTTGTTATTTTAAATTCATTATCATTATTACAATTATCTTCCTTAAATAAAAGAAAGTAATAACTTAGAATTCAATACGCTATTATTAACGCCAAACCTTGATGAACCTACTGAGTGATTTTCAGATTTTTTTACAATCATCTGCGAGATTTATACGTAATTTAATATTTGTAGTAACTAAAAAAAACTCTTTTAGCTTATCATGTGTTTTTTTTGTGGCTACAACTTAACGTTCTTTACAAAAAATAGAGACTTCCCACACCATGTTTTCCTATTATGAAAAAATACAGAGTAAAAATTACGTAAACTTTTTGAGATAAGTATCTTTTAGTAACTGAAACTCTGCAACTTTAAAGTTAACTGATTTTATTTTGTTCGACGAGTCGTTTATCATAGTAGATAGATAAGCAGAGAGATAATTCTGTGATTGCTTTGTAAACAAAATACCTACCTAATGTATCTTCGTTTTTTGTAAGCAATCATTAAGTATTTTTTTAATTTAGTTACAGACGATTAAAAATTTAAGTTTAACATTTCTCAACCAAATGAAAAAAAAATCTAACAAATTTAAGGTGAATACCCCACCGAAAGTGGCGCCCTCAGAGGTTTTATTTAATTAGGTTGTTAATAAAAAAAGATTTTGATAAAACTTTTCGTGGAAATTTTAGGGCTCATAGGGTAGTATTTTAGAATGTCTCACTACATTCCCTCGTAATCATTCATAGAAATTGATAGCAAATGAGTCAAAAATGGCCAATTTTAGCAGTTTTGCTTCTAGCAGTGACGACGACGAGGGAATGTATGAAAATATTGGACAATGGCGCCTAAAAATTCCACGAGATTATTAAAATTGTATATTAGAAAAACAATATTAAATAAAATTAACCGAAGCACCACTTTCGGTCAGGTAAAGCCTTAATAATAAAACCTTTAATAAAATTTCATTTGAGAATTCCAAAGGACTAACTGTGGTTATCAAACGCAAAAACAAAGTCATCAAAATAAGACATTTTAAGAGCTTGTTCAGCAATGTTTCTTAATTTATGAGGTCTTCAATTGTCTCCAATTCCATAAATAGGTTGTCACAAAATGTTACACTATTCCTATCTTGGTCATTTTATCTCTTCAAACGTTGCAGTTGAACAAGACCTAATTAGTTGGCAAGGAAACGTCGTATTAGCTTGATTGACCGCCTCTATGAGTTAGTGGTTTGCCCACCCGTTTAAGATGCAGTGGTCCCGGGTTCGATTCCCAAGGGGGTTCAATTTGTACTCGGTTTGGTTGGTGGTAGGGCTTATTTCAAGTCCGCCTAGCTAGCTACCACCATCTTACTTAAGTCTGACGCCACAAGAAAATTAAAAAAAAAACCGGCCAAGTGCGAGTCGGACTCGCGCACGATGGGTTCCGTACAAAAAAACGACAAAAAAATCACGTCTGTTGTATGGGAGCCCCCTTAAATATTTATTTTTTCTATTTTTAGTATTTGTTCTTATAGCTCGACAACAGAAATACATCATCTGTGAAAATTTCAACTGTCTACCTGTTGTCGTTATTAACATCGTGCATAAAACGGCAAAAAAATCACGTTTGTTGTATAGCAGCCCTCCTTAAATATTTATTTTATTCCGTTTTTAGTATTTTTTGTTATAGCGGCAACAGAAATACATCATCTGTGAAAATGTCAACTGTCTAGCTATTACGGTTTCTGAAATACAGCCTGGTGACAGACAGACAGACAGACAGACAGACAGACAGACCGACAGACAGACGGACAGACAGACAGACAGACAGACGGACAGCGGAGTCTTAGTAATAGGGTCCCGATTTTACCCTTTGGGTACGGAACCCTAAAAACGTTGTGTTCCGGCAGTTAGAGGTAAGATAGCCAGTTCCTCAGTGATGAGGATTCAGGGTATAGTGCGCTTACACCCTCGGCCCTATCGTCAATTAACATCAGATGAGGTGAAGGCCAAGTACGAGCCAATTGTGCATAAAAAAAAATATCAATATGTCCAGATTACAAGAGGCTAGTTTTGAAGCCAGGATAGCAAGCAAGTGTTAGTAAGCTAGCAAGCTAGATCTGGCCTCGTGTAAACAGTCCGGATTACAAGAGGCTAGTTTTGAAGCCAGGATAGCAAGCAAGTGTTAGTAAGCTAGCAAGCTAGCTCTGGCCTCGTGTTAACAGAACTATCTTCATTCTATGTTAGTATGCTAGTAAATCCAGGACAGTATCACTGGCTTGCTGTTCTGGCTTCAAAACTAGCCTCGTGTGATTCGGGCATATACAAGCGCTCTGGGACCCTATTTTTGAATCGCTCGGCTGGCGTCGAGCGCTTGCTTCTACTGATTTTCGTTCGACATCCCATACATTTGAGTTGAGCTGTCGAACGAAAATCAGTAGAAACGAGCGCTCGACGCCACGTCGAGCGATTCAAAAATAGGGCCCCTGGACATGCAGACGGAACGCTATGAGCAAAAAAAAATAACTTTTAAAGAATACCAGCGCAGTTTATTGGAAGTACTTTAAATTGTGATGAAAGTTCGGGAAACTCATAAAATCAAACTAATCACTTTAGTATTTTCAATATAATCATGTAAGTATTCGTTAAAAGGTGTTTTATTTCAATGGCTATCTGGTATGTATGGCGGTATATAAAACAATCGCGGTTACAGGAGTTAGGAGGCAACTCATCCCAATGTGACTTGTGCCACTGGGATTTTGCTGGTCTCAGTACTTAGCTAACCTAATTAACCCATATCGTTAAATAAACGTAGGCCTAGTGCAACAATTTATTCACTAAAAATAACTTAGTAATGGGACGAATTGACTCCAACCGCGGTCATATGTATAGTCCAGGAACTATTATATATTTTTGGAAAAAAAAACAATATCGTGATTTGGTTAACAAATTTTATAATTCAATAAAATCGTGCACTGGAAGGTAGGTACCAAAAAAAAATTTAACTCCGAAAATGATGCAATTTTAACTTAGTATTGGGACGACCCCCGTAACCCCGTCTGTTGAGTTTCGCACACTTTACTGCACAGCTGCAAGTTCCTATAACTTTATTTGTACTTACAATGTAGTGGCATCCTGGTATAACACATGGAATCTTCATATTTTTTACACAAAAAAGCACTGAATTTAAACAAAAAAATTATTAAAAAATCTTTATGTACCACATTTTTTGTTTAAAAAACGCGTCTGCAATCTAAGCAAGGTGATAATGGCTAGCCGAGATTGTGATCTGAGATAAGAAAGTGAAAAGGGACCCGAGTCATAAGATTACATAGATTTCATAAGCGACGCGGGTTTACTAAAGAAATTATAATATACAATAAAATATGTAACAAGGCGATGACTATTTAAATAGGCACGTAAACATTTTGATAATGAAATACGTTTACAAATGCTATTTTACTATTATCGTTCTTTGTTTCTACATAATAACAAAACGTTTTTTTAAGTAATTCATTTTTAATGGCGTTATAATTCTTAGTTAACTTCGACACCAATTAAAATGACACATATTACATCTACATCTATTGTTATAATGTAACAACAAAAGTAACTTGAAGTAATAAAGTATTATATTAATATGAGAACCCACAATAAGATTAAAAATAAGATTATTAATAAATTGACTTTTCAAAAAAAAAACACTTAGAAGATTTTTTTTAATATTTTTTCTGTCACTAAAATTAAAAATAGTTTCACTCATTTTATTTAATTGTGCGCTCATAAAAATTTTGGGCTACTAAAGCCCACCGGTAACGGTCATTCGCGATTGTCAATTTTTACGTCATTGACGCCCATTGATGCGAAAATTGATCGTTTACGCGTGCGATTGAAGCGATTGTCAATAGGGAATATGCATCAATTTTTTTTTTAATCTTAATCAAAAGTATAATGCGTGAGAAAATTAACTGTAATATTAAAACTTTTCTCTTGCGTTATCTTCTCGTGATATAGTTACTTGAAGTTAGCGCGCAGCAGCACCCGCCGAAAACGCTCCATACAAAATGGTGACGTCACACATCACGTTTCAGGTGTGTTTCGGCGCGTTTAATATGGAGTTAGCCAATAATCTTCAATTATCTCCCTAAATTTTGCGTTTAAGTACATATGTGTAATACAAAATATTGTTTCTTATTCGATATTCTATCTGACTGTAAAGTGCATTATATCCGAAAATGAAAAAAAATAATTGTTATTTTTCCCTGATTTCATCGTGTGATAAAACTAAAATAATACATTTTTTTTTATTTTTTTTTCCTGTTCCATTATGTTTTTATAAGTGTCCGCAGCGATCAAGCTCAAATTTATCAAAATCGGTGACTTATGCATATTCCCTATTGCTCCAACAATGGCATTGACGAAAAAATTGACAATCGCAATTGATCGTTACCGGCGGGCTTACATGAGTCAATTTTGGTCAACTGGTGACGGTCGACTTTAGTCACGTAGCAAGTCGCTTGCAAAATTCAATCGCAGGTGATGGCGTCGCTGTCGTCTATGTAGTTGATGGCGTAACCTCATCATATCAGCCACACGACACCCACTGCTGGGTATAGGCCTCCCCTAAGGATCTCCACAACGATCGGTCCTGCGCTGCCTGCATCCACTGGCTTTCCGCGACCTCCACCAGATCGTCGGTCCACCTTGTCGGGGGCCTACCCACGGAGCGTCGTCCGGTGCGCGGTCGCCATTCCAGAACCTTTCTGCCCCAACGGCCATCGGTTCTTTTCGCTATGTGTCCCGCCCATTGCCACTTCAGCTGAGCAATCCTTCGAGCGATGTCGGTTACTTTAGTTCTCCTGCGGATCTCCTCGTTTCTGATTTGATCACGTAGGGAAACGCCGAGCATGGCTCTCTCCATTGCACGCTGAGTGACCTTGAGCCTCCTTATGAGACCCATAGTTAGCGGCCACGTTTCACTGCCGTAAGTCATCACTGGCAACACACACTGTTCATAGACTTTCGTCTTGAGACACTGAGGTAAGTCGGACGCGAAGATTTTTCGAAGCTTCCCGAATGCTGCCCACCCGAGTTGGATTCGACGAGAGATCTCTTTCTCGAAGTTGGACCTACCTAACTGGACTGCCTGTCCTAGGTATACGTAATGGTCAACAACTTCAAGTGTAGTGTTCCCAACATGAACTGGAGAGGGTACAACATGGGCATTTGACATAATTTTCGTCTTATCCATGTTCATCCTAAGACCCACTCTTTGGGAAGCACTACGGAGATCTTCGAGCATTGTGTTCAGGTCTTCCATGGTCTCAGCCATAAGGACTATATCGTCGGCAAAACGAAGGTGTGTTAGGTACTGGCCATTAATGTTGATGCCGAGTCCTTTCCAGTCCAAGAGCTTAAAGATGTCCTCCAACGCAGCTGTGAACAGTTTCGGAGAAATAACGTCTCCCTGTCTCACACCACGCTGCAGTTGGATAGGATTTGTGCTCTGGTTCTGTACTCGGATCGTCATGGTGGCATTTTGGTATAAGTACCTCAACACCTCGATATACCTATAGTCCACTTGGCACCTTTGGAGAGACTGCAGCACCGCCCAGGTTTCAATCGAATCAAAGGCTTTCTCATAGTCCACGAACGCCAAGCAAAGTGGCTCATTATACTCCTCAGTCTTCTGTATAACCTGCCGCAGCGTATGGATGTGGTCTATGGTGCTAAAGCCTTTTCGGAACCCGGCTTGTTCGGGAGGTTGGAAGTCGTCGAACTTGCGAGCGAGACGATTCGTAAGGACTCTCGAAAACAACTTATAGACATGACTCAGAAGCGAGATGGGTCTATAGTTCTTTAAGAGGGACTTGTCACCCTTTTTAAAGAACAAGATCACCTCACTTATGTTCCATGTCGTTGGCGTTCTGCCCTGGACGATGACGGAATTAAAGAGCTTCTGGAGGACTTTGAGTATCGGCTCACCGCCCGCTCTCAGAAGTTCTGTAGTGATTCCATCGTCACCCGCCGCCTTGTTGTTTTTTAGCTGTTTGAGAGCCATACTAATCTCGCACAGGCTGACGTCCGGGATATCTTCGGTATAGTGTCGGGTAAGCTTGGCTCTGGGGTCTTTAGCCTTGCTTTCAACAGGTGTCTGCGTGGAATATAACTGCCCATAGAAGCTCTCGATCTCCCTCAGGATTTCAGGCTTTGATGAAATGATGCGTCCGTCGTCAGTTTTCAGCTTCGTCATCTGGCTTTGCCCAATAGACAGATCTCTCGCGAACACTTTGGAGCCTTTATTCCGCTCGATGGCCTCTTTAATACGATTCGTATTAAATTGGCGAAGGTCGCTCGTCAAAGACTTAGATATCTGTCTATTAAGCTGCCGATAACGATTAGCATCTACTGAACTCTGGAGCCTCATTTCACTCTCTCATTGGCGTAACCTATGTAACAATAAATAGTTGCAGTTTTTGCCACCGGATCATATAATTTTGTTCAGTCACCTGCAGCCTAGCTGGCTGATTATCTAAACAGAAACTATTTAGCGATTGTTTTCATTTGACATACATTGCAACTTTTCTTTGGTATGTTTTTTCTTACCCCAAAATGAAGAAGCAACTTCCTCCTTATTACATTCATCAGTCAAATGAGACCAGTCGCTAGGTGGTTTCAAATTAGATAATCAGCCTGCGGATTGCCATTTACACGGTCGATTTTCGGCGGCGAAAATAATACGGCTTTAGTCACTCATGTAAATACCCCATAATATTATGTTGACCTTGAGATAATCTAATGCTGTACGTAAGCTGTTTTCATACTTTAACAGTTTAACTCACCGTGCTGTCATGTCGTGCGTATATAATATTAGTTTTAAGTTTTTTTTCTAACTGCAATTTAGTAGTTTTACAACTTAACTTCAACACGTTTTTTTTTTACGTTCAGTACAATTCAACGAAAGTCAACTATTATTTGCATAAATCGCTAGTCGCTACCTCTCATTACTTTGATCGTATTGTTTACCACATTAAACTCGGTGTTTACCTCTACAATGTTTGCATACTATGGGAGCAAAAAGATAGCATAAGAATTTATAACAGATTATATTGCAGCAATATTTTTGCTTAAAGCGCTTATTAGCAGACCACAATATTTTATGAAGTTTTTAATATACAAAATAATGTTAACATTGTAGCGTTGACACACGTTAAGAAACGCGATAGGCATTTAGAAATGCTTTCTTCGTTACGTTACTGAAAAATCGTTGGTTTACTTTTTAATATTTTCGTGAAAAAATGTAAGACCTGTAATAGTTGTATTTATGGTTTTATCTTTGTAGCTTAGCACAGTAACGTATGAAAAAATGTCAGCTTAATTTTTTTTTTATCATAAACTAAAAATGTCGTGAGAAAATGTTTTCGTTTCAGTTCTCTCAGGCTTCAGCATTCTGGTAACTCTTTAAAGCAACATGATAAACTTAATTTGCACGTTTTCATTTTTATTCATTATCAACATTTTCTCAGTCGTACTTTTATTAATCTTTTTTTACACATGGAAGAAAAAATATAAATCCCTTCTGACCGTTTTCGTAACTGCAATTTGCAACCAGTTGCTAATCAAGAGAACTATTTCCTTGAAATCAACGACTTACGTAGTCCAGTGTCGCTATTTTCAGTGCGAAGCGTGAGTGACGCGTCTCCGTTTCAGCTTGGGCAAAAATGATTTCCTATGTCTGTCCGTCTGTTGTCCCCTACAGGTCACATTACTGAACCGATTCTCATGATGTTGTGAGCATGTTCGATAATCATATTTTTTATCGAGTCAGTTTTTTTCAAATATTTCGAAAAAAAAAAACATATTTCAGTCAGTCTACAGCTCAAGTTTCACTGGTATATTTATTTGCCAGAATCTCAGGTCTGGTTAATTTTGGTATACCATCTTTATAACTGGTTTCCAAAACACAACATGCTTTAACCGGTTACGTTTCAAGAGGAGTAAATTATAAACGTGATGTTGAACACAACATCACGTTTTTAATTTACAACAGTACAGTATGTAAGTATTATAAGTAAATGAAAATCATAATGAAGTGTACAGCATAGCAACAATGCAGTTTAAATTAACAGTATTTCGTATAAGTAGCATACATTTTGTAATATATTTTACCATCATATGGTTTGTGAGCAATATTATCAAACAAATAAGAAGCAATGCTACTCACGTTAAAATGCTTAATCGAGATATGGCATGCACTGAAGACATTCTAAATATTTGTAACGTAATAACTCAAGAACTACTATGCTTTGTTATTTAAAAATTGTGTTTTTTATCATGTCAACAATGTATGTACACTTTATTATACTTTCTTGGTAACCAGCTAGACAATCTGTAGTAAAAAAATAATAAGGCTGTCATACAATGAGTAAATCAGATACCTTGCCATTAACTAATAAATCAACATCAAAGTTATGCTATACCGTACCATACCTCATCACCCAAAGATCTCCACGACGATCGATCCTACGCTGCCTGCATTCAGCGGCTTCCCGCGACCTTCACCAGATCGTTCGGTCCACTTTGTCGGGGGCCTACCCATGGAGCGTCGTCAGGTGCGTGGTCGCCATTCCAGAACCTTTCCGCCCCAACGGTCATCGGTTCTTCTCGCTATGTGTCCAGCCCACTGCCACTTCAGCTGGACAATCTTTCGAGCGATGTCGGATACTTTAGTTCTGCGGATCTCCTCATTTAAGTTTAATAATCCTCAGTCAGATGGCGCTATATGCAGTGCGCAGCTTCATATCTTTGTTTACAAAATCATGATGGGACACGTAAAAACAATAATTGACTTCGAATAACTTGCTCAAAAAACTAGCTTCAATCTAAGAACTGACACTACTTAACAGTTAAAAATACATACCTTCTCAAACATGAACTGTCTACTAAATGCGAGCGTTAGTTTTCTAAGTATACTATACCGAGTGTAACAAGACATTCACTGAAGCCGAGGTCTACATATTCTGCCCATCATCAGGATTCTTTTCTGTTCAAAATTATTGGTGGGAAACGATTTTATTTTTTTGTGTTAAAAAAGCATTGCACACTACGTAATGTAAGACCGCGCCTGCAAGTGAATGCTGCACAGCTGCGTGCGGCCGAGTTAAAAGGCAACGTTTATGTGCGTGTTCATAAAATACATTGTGTGATGACGTTTTGAAGCCATTGTTTGTTACGAAATACAAAAAATTTTGATAACATTTTTGTAGACAAAAATTAGGAAACAACGAATAATAACACATCATAAAAATTTTGAAAAAAAATGTTGACTTTGACCTTCGATAAATTCGTAGCTATTGGTTTCCCAGGTATAGTCTAAAGGACAAAAATGATCCTGATGATGGGCAGAATGCGTGGACTTCGGCTTCGTTGAGTGTCTTGTTACACCCGTTATTACACAAATATTACTTCTCGTGAGTTCTGTATCTTTCCATCAAACAAGAAGATATGACACAAAAAAGCACAGGTCTCCATTACTTTTCCTGTGGCAACACCGACTGCACCAGTTGTCAAATTTTGCTCCCGTATTTAAATTTGAAATATTTTAATTATTAGCATAATAATTGTGGCTAATTCCATTGAATCACGTAACATTTACGTATAAAATTAAGTGTAGTGAACACCAACAGTGAGTTGTTTGTGTATTTTGTGTGTTTTGTGACGTCGAACTACGGTCACTTTCACTTACCGGTATGACATGACATTGCATTTTTATCTGTAAATCATTGTTATCTCTTTCAAAGTAGTAATTTTTGTATGTGCTTTTAGTCTAATCTGTTCAGTTTATAACTAGTAAGGCTACATTTAAAGCCGATAGTGTAGTGTTATCATTTGGATAACCTCACTATAGTTGATTAAACAACCCCTTGGAATTACTTAGGTTTAACAAACACCTTTTTATTTTCACAATGTTGACCCGTAAGGCCGCATCTCGCCAGGAGGAGGCTAAACTCCATCAAACCCTACAGGAACTAAAGGCCACCAAGGAGTTGGTTAAGCAACTGCATTTGGAAAGAGATGAGAATGAAAAGGAATTGTTAGATGTGCTTCAAAGCAATACACAACTCAAAAAGGAAATGTCTGAGTTACATTTGTCACAACAGAATATGTTTGAGGAACGTAATAGGTTACAAACTTTAATCGATGGGTTCGACCAGTGCAGAGATGAGTATGAGAAGGCCCTCAGACTCATCTCTGGACTGGAAAAGCGGCTACATGACGCTAATAACCGTATTTATAAGTTAGAGTCAGAACAAAACCAAGCGGTAGTCACTCAGAACTTGAGTCTTTACGATGAGTTAGTCGGCTGTGACCCAAAACTTGTTTCTCCCTCACTTAACCATAAGCCAACAATCACAATTGATTTAACTTCTGAAGACTCAATTAATTGCACTATGAGTCAGGCAATGGTTGGTTGTAGTAGAAACAAGCTAAAGAAATATGTAAAAATTAACAAGTATATTTCAAAAACAAAAAAGTTACTAAATAAGCAGAAACACTTTTTCAAAAATATTAGTCACATTAGAGAGCGTAGACAACTAATTGAAAAGCTGGATACATGTCAAATTATAATCAATGAGAATAGACTGACATATGAAAATAACATTGCTATGTTAAATACTAAAATTCACTCATTACAGGAGTCATTATCCAGGATGACCCAAAATTATGACCGTTCCAAAAAAGAGATAGGGGAATATATACTGGCACTTAAATGTTTATCCACCCCCTCTCTGTCAGAAAACCATTCAACCCATAATGATAGCTCCTTAGCGTCAGGCCTAGATGCTCGGGACCATTTACAAGACCAAACAGTGTATGAGCCCTTAATCTCAGAACATGTAAATATTTTAGCAAGCACAAGTGAAAATAATTCCTTTGCCACTAACAAATGTTCAAACATTATGTTGTGTGATGAAATTGGAAAAGATTTAGGCTACTTATTCAATAATCAATTGGGAGAAAAAGTTTTAAATTATTGTATACCGGGTGCGACCCTACATGACATTATGAGAAAAGTAATAACTTTAAACTTAAATGAAAATACCAATTTAATTATATTAGTTGGTCAAAGAGGTAATGTAAACAAGAAGGATCTCATTTCATACTACAATAAGTTATGCAGTTTAAATATAAATAAATTTGTATTGTTTACACTACCTTACAGTGCTAGCTTGCCACAGGAAGAAAATAATATCAGATATAATTTGAATTTAACACTAAGCAATATGACTTATTATAATAGTCAGAGATGTCACATAATAGACATAAATAAATTAATATTTAATTTTAAATTGACAAAAGATAAATATTATCTTACAAATTATTTTAAAAGACAAGTAGCTTTAGCGCTATCATTTTATTTTAAACATTTAGCCAAGAACTTGGCTATCACTTCTGCTTCTATTGAGCAGAATAGTTTTGACATTTTGAATGTGACCTTGGAATCCGTTCCAAGTAATAATAATACAATTTTTACTCCTGCTCCTATTGAGCAAAAAATTGTTGACATTAAAAATAACACTTTGGCATTTGTCCCAAGTAATTCTTTTATTAGTAATTTAAATTACATAACAAGACAATAGAGGAAGTCTCTAGCCGTGTAATGACTAAGGAAAAGCCTAAATATTTAACTATAGTTCACCAAAACATTCAGGGCTTTTCTGGCAAAGAATTAGAGTTAGAACTTTTTTTAACTGAAAAAAATGTTAATATTTTATGTGTCACTGAGCACTGGCTTAAGGAATATGAATTAATTACAGGATTTCAATGTTATAAAATTGCTAGTTCATTCAGTAGGAAATCCACCACTAGAGGGGGATCTTTGATAATTTTGCAAAACAATATGAATTTTAAGGAACGAAAAGATGTGATATCCCTCTCTATTGAACAACACGTTGAACTGTCATGTGTGGAATTAGATCAGTTGATAATGATTTGTGTGTATCGCCCACCAACTGGTAACTACCCTCAATTTGAGTCCGCTATGGAGGACGCTCTAAAATTAGTCATCAAAAAGAATAAAAAAATTGTGGTGTGCGGTGATTTTAACATAGACATCTTAAAGCCGTCCTCAATTGCAAGTAGGTTTCTGAATTTGTTTAAGTCCTTCAATTTAGCAAACACCTTTTGTGAACCTACAAGAATCACTGCTACATCTAAAACTTGCCTAGACAATATTTTTAGCAACTGTAATGTACTTGATAAAGAAATAATAAATTGTATTCGTTCTGACCATAGCGGACAAATAGCTTCCCTTGAGCACCATCATGTTCCTCATCAGTGTAATATAATTTGCAGACCTCTAACTAAAAATAAATTGGAAAATTTTCATAATAATGTCACTGCCAAAACTCTTTGCTTACCTAGTAATGATAATCCCAATACTCATTATGATGATTTATTTAATTTAATTAAAGTAGAATTTGATAAAACATTTAAGCAAAGATCTATTAAATCCAAAGACTTTAAAAAGAAATTTAGTGATTGGGCAACACCAGGCATATATGTTAGCAGAAATAAGTTGTTTGAATTATATGGTCAGAAAACAATTTCAAATGATCCCGAATTTCATGAATATGTAAGAAACTATTCAAAAATGTTTAATAAAGTATGTACTTTAGCAAAAGCAAAATGTATATCTACAATAATTCATCAGTCAGATAATAAAATAAGAGCCACTTGGAATATTATAAATAAAGAGACTGGGAAAACTAAAAATAATGACCGTGAATACTCATTAGTATCAGACAATAAAATTATTGAGTCAGATGAAGGAGTGGCAACAATTTTTCAAGATTTCTTTTCTAAAATACCTATTGCAACTACCAGTAATTTAAATTCATCTCCAAAAATTGCTGTCTCCCTCTTGGAATCATGTGTTGATAAGTGCAATAATGTATTTAAATTTAGACATATCAATAGTGATACCATTCTTAAAACATTTAATTCAATAAATATAAAAAAGACTGAAGATCTCTGGGGCATTTCAACTCACATAATTAAGTCTATAATAAC
Organism: Agriphila tristella; assembly: GCA_928269145.1. NCBI lineage: Eukaryota > Metazoa > Arthropoda > Insecta > Lepidoptera > Crambidae > Agriphila > Agriphila tristella. The sequence goes on from OV743429.1 coordinate 55,432,221, forward strand.
GACCATTGCTCCCCATCTTGCTTTTATTTTCAATAAGTGTGTTGATGAAGGGATATTTCCAGACTTAATGAAATATAGTAAAATCATCCCTCTTTTTAAATCTGGGGACAAAAGCGATCCCGCTAACTTTAGACCCATTTCCATTTTGCCAGCACTAAGCAAAATTTTTGAAAAGATCATTTATGATCAATTATTAGCACATTTTCTTATCAACAAACTACTTCACGAGAAACAATTTGGTTTTACTCGTGGTAGATGCACAACTGATGCTGGAATTGCACTTCTCAAACACGTCTTTGAAGCATGGGAGAGTAAACAAGATGCAATTGGTATATTTTGTGATCTCTCTAAAGCATTTGATTGTGTCAGTCACAGTACTTTATTAGATAAATTGGAACATTATGGTGTATCAAAAAATGCAATAAGCCTTATGCAATCATATCTATCGGCGAGAACCCAAAAAGTTGTTGTAAATAAAACAGAATCCTATGAAGCACCCATTACCATGGGCGTGCCGCAGGGATCGATATTGGGTCCATTGCTTTTTCTTATTTATATTAATGACCTTCCTTACTATACTAAAAACTTATGTGAAATAGTACTGTTTGCTGATGATACTTCTTTAATTTTTAAAGTTGATAGAGGATGTAACTGCAGTGACGATGTAAACAGCACTCTTTCCAAGGTGATGCATTGGTTTACTATTAATAATCTGAAGCTTAACTCAAGTAAAACTAAATGTGTAAAATTTTCACTTCCTAATGTGAGGCAGGTTCATATGACTATACATGTAAATGGTGAAGCAGTCGAATTTGTTGACTCAACAAAATTTTTAGGTATTACTATAGACTCGCGGTTGCAATGGGACCCTCATATCGATATCCTGTCAAGCAGACTTAGCTCTGCTGCCTTTGCAGTTAAGAAAATAAGGCTTCTGACCGACATTGAAACAGCAAGATTGGTTTACTTCAGTTATTTTCATAGTATTATGACCTACGGTTTGTTGTTGTGGGGCTCAGCTGCTAATATTAATAACATATTCATCTTACAAAAAAGGGCAGTGCGCGCTATATACAACTTACGGTCTAGAGATACTCTTCGTGACCTATTTAAAGAAATTAAAATATTAACAGTAGCTTCCCAATACATCTATGAAAATATAATGTATGTAAAGAAAAATTTAGATAGCTTTGTAAAAAATAGTAATGTTCATAAACTCAATACAAGAAACAAGAACAAACTTGCTGTTCCAAGGCGCAGACTGCATAAAACCGGAAGCTCTTTTTTGTGTAGATGTATTACCTTTTATAATAAGATACCAGAACAAGTCACAGAACTGCCCTTGGAAAAATTTAAAAATACTGTTAAATCCAATTTAATGAGTAAAGGTTATTACACTGTTGACGATTATTTGAAGGATAAAAAGGCATGGGCATAGCTTTTGTATTGTTAATTATTACTCTAATACCTCAGTATTGATTAGAAAAAGTCCGGGGTTCTTTCATAGGTCTAGATAAAAGTCCTTTAATTAAACTCGAATCGTGATTTTCTTTTCTAAGTATAAAATTGTGAGAAGTATCCTACCTACTTAAAAACGTACTTCTGGCTTCTTGATTCGACGACTTGATATGGGTAGCTTTAGTATGTCATGCTCACTTCAAACATTTCTGCGGTGGTGTCGTGTGAGGCGGGTCGTTACGTTCCCTCAAATATGGTTGAGCGAAGCGATGGCTGGTTCATGCGTCATGCTCGTGAACGGGTGCTGCCAGTGGGAATGGGTCTGCTTCTGTCTGCTTGTATTAAGGGCGTCGTGTAACTTGTATATAAAAGATCTGTTTTATATTGTCTGTATGTATGGCACTTCTTACTCAAAAATAGCTTACCTTGTTTTGATTTATTTAATTGCAATATTTTTACTTTCTATAGTCAGTAGTTTAGTGAAAGACCTATGAAAAGCTTTTGGATATAAATTTTCAATTCGATGCCTTAACATAGGTAGTCTTAGTATGTCATGCTCTCTTTAATCATTTCTGCGGTGGTGTCGTATGAGGCTCAAATATGGTTGAGCGAAGAGATGGCTGGTTCATGCGTCATGTTCGGGAACTGGTGCTGCCAGTGGGAATGGGTCTGCTTCTGACTACCTATCTTAATGCATATTGAATTGTATGTTTTTCTTTTATTTTTATTTATTGTAACAGCCTAGACTGAATAACAAGTTCAAACTTTGAATTTAGCTTAAAATCTGTAAATTGATTAAGAAATTTGAAACTCATTAAGAAATGAGCTAATTCAATAATGTTATTTATTTGTTAATCTTTGTTAATATAAAGTCTGGAAACGATATACATATTTGTAAATATCGTTCCATCTGATTGATAAAGCTGACAAGTTTTTTGCGCCCATTTTTCTTGTCAGTTAAAAGACGTCATAATGGGTGGCAGGGTAAAAGAATTGACGATTTAAAAATGCTTATTATGTGAGCTTATTTAAATAAAATATATTTCACTTTCACTTTCACTTTCACTTTCACTTCACTAAAAATATGTAGTACCGAGATACAACAAAGGTTCTACAACTCCCCCATTCAGTTAGCACTGCCTCGAAATGTGGCCATTCGTTTAAAGTACTGCCATCAAATTTGTTGAATCGCGCACTGGAGCCTTCTACGATCATTTGTCACCCCAGCTAGAAAAGGATGGCAGAAAAGTGTGCTATGATAGAAAGAGAAGGAGCGATAAATAAATGCTCTATCATCGAAGTAATCTTCAATTCATCGCCTTAAAATGTTTTGGAAAAACCTTCTTTTCTAAAACGCAGTTTCTAGGTAACTTTTTCTTAAATACATTTTTAGTAACTCAAAACTTTAATGGTGATTGAAAAACGCAGTCTTTTTAATTTCCCAATGTAGAATTTTATGCTAAATGGCAATAATTAAAGTAAATATCAAGAAACATCGGGTTCTGAAAGTCGTGCTAAAATTAATATCAGGATACAGGACCACTAAAGAGTCTCTCTCAACTCACACAAACAAATTCGTCCCGAACTATGTAGAAATTGATTCAACGAATAGTAACGGTAAAAAAAAATCATGGATCGAGAACTAAAGATAGATAGATACCATTTACTCTATTATTATTTATTCTGTGCTCCTATCTAGATTAAAACCATCAACTTTGAGCCATTAGTTTAGTAAACTCTGCTACAAAAAGGCCATCAATACTTAATACCTAATACTAATCAAGTACTTATACATTTTCCTAAAATTGTCCGAATTTAAATATGGCCGAATAACTTACTGCCTGAAAATGAAGAAAAAAGTTTACATCTAGCTAGAATAACCGAAAAAATTTTTTAGGACGCTTTGAGAATATCAAATGGGAAATAATATTTTGCTAAACAATATTTTTAAATATACGTACTAGTACTAAGTGTTAACTTATCCTTTGGCCTTATTAATAAACAAAGAGTAAGTTTACACCCGGTTTAACCAAAAATATTGCATATATTAAGCAAACCTTTTTTTATAAACTTAGTGTAAAGTTACTCTTCATTTGATTTTCGAATAGACTATATCCATCTGGATCTGAAAGTAATCTGAATCCATTCTCTTGTTTATTGTCTGTCAGGGACTACGTGTTGTTCAGGCCGTCAGTCAAGAAGTACCTCCATGATAAATGGTAGCAAGGGTGACTCGACGTCCCTTCTGTCACGAAGATACAGATCGCATGTCGAGATTAGGTACAGGCTTTTGAAACACTCAGTTAATGTCTATACAAAACAGGCTTCGAAGATTTTGTGCATTGTAAACTGATTTTATAGTATCTACAGGGTAATTTTGCAACCTCTTCACAAAATGAAGTTCAAGGAAGTTAAAAAGAATTTTTTTTTACTTCACATATTGATTGTAGTGCTGTTATAGAATGACCTGACAAAATTTGAAAAGGAGTCCAAAAATTAATCTGTCTGTATATTACGGCTAATAGCCGAAATGCGGCTAAACTTATTTTTAGTTGGCTAAAACTAGGTGTAGCGGGCACCTATTGGTTAAACCTAGGTGTAGCCGATTTTCGCGCGGCTAATACTAGGTGTAGCCGGTGAGTAATTTATGGGGTATAAACAAAGTTATTTCTGTTGTGTGTTAAAACCCCGAAATTTAAATTTCTAACCTATATTCGGGACCCACAGGAGTAACGCAGATCAGTAACACTTAATTTTTAACCAACTGCTATCGGTTACACCTAGTTTTATTCGATTAAAACTAGGTTTAGCCGCACTTCGGGTATTAGCCGTAACATTTATTCAGAACTGCCCGCGACTTCGTCCGCGTGGATATTAGACGAAATCCTTTTAAAGAACCTTCAACCAGGATCCGGCCAGCCATTTTTACGCAATTCGCCTAATTGTCCCCATCAAGCGCGCTGCCTCGCGAGGCAAGACATTTGCCGCGTGTGGCGGGCCTCGCACAAGGCTTCCAGTTCCCGTTCCCGCTCCCGCTCCCGCTCCCGCTCCCCGTTCCCGTTCCGTTCCCGTCCCGTTTGCGTTCCCGTCCCGTAACCGTCCCGTACCCCTTCCGTTCCCATCCCGCGTCCCGTTCCCATCCCGCGTCCCGTTCCCATCCTGTTCTCGTTCCCGTTCCCGTCCCGTTATATTTCTGTTCCGTTCCCGTTCCGTTCCCGTTCCGTTCCCGTTCCCGTTCCCGTTCCCGTTCCCGTTCCCGTTCCCATTCCCGTTCCCGTTCCCGTTCCCGTTCCCGTTCCCGTTCCCGTTCCCGTTTCCGTTTCCGTTCCGTTCCCGTTCCGTTCCCGTTCCCGTTCCGTTCCCGTTCCGTTCCCGTTCCCGTTCCGTTCCCGTTCCCGTTCCGTTCCCGTTCCGTTCCCGTTCCGTTCCCGTTCCGTTCCCGTTCCGTTCCCGTTCCGTTCCCGTTCCGTTCCCGTTCCGTTCCCTTTCCCTTTCCGTTCCCGTTCCGTTCCCGTTCCGTTCCCGTTCCGTTCCCGTTCCGTTCCCGTTCCGTTCCCGTTCCGTTCCCGTTCCGTTCCCGTTCCGTTCCCGTTCCGTTCCCGTTCCGTTCCCGTTCCGTACACCCGTTCCGTTCACGTTTCGTTCCCGTTCCCGTTCCGTTCCCGCTGCGTTCCCGTCCCGTAAACGTCCCCTAACCGTCCCGTACGCCTTACGTTCCCATTCTTGTTCCCGTTCCGTTCCCGTCCGGTTCTTGTTCCCGTAACCGTCTCGTTCCCGTTCCGTTCCGTTCCGTTCGATTCCGTTCGATTCCGTTCCGTTCCGTTCCGTTCCATTCCGTTCCGTTCCGTTCCGTTCCGTTCCGTTCCGTTCCGTTCCGTTCCGTTCCGTTCCGTTCCGTTCCGTTCCGTTCCGTTCCGTTCCCGTTCCCGTGCCCGTGCCCGTGCCCGTGCCCGTTCTGGTTCCCGTTCCCGTTGCCTGGATGTGCATGTCCAGGTCCAGGTCCATATGTGTCATGTCCACCGCGTTGGACTTCAAAATAAATGACATTTTTGCAATCGTCATCCCAGAAAACCCCAATAACGACATCTATATCGATTTTTATGTTTACTCACCCCATTTACCCCCTAAGGGGATGATTTTCTAAATAACAAAATATATATTTGCCTATTTATTTTTAGATGTGCTCCTACGAAGTTTAAAGTTGTAATGTCTATTTTATATTATTTTTCCATACATAATTTGGACCCCATTTTCACCCCTTTAGGGGTTAAATCATGTCCATCGTGTTGGACTTCAAAATAAATGTCATTTTTGCAATCGTCATCCCAGAAAACCCCAATAACGACATCTATATCGATTTTTATGTTTACTCACCCCATTTACCCCCTAAGGGGTTGATTTTCAAAATAACAAATTATATATTTGCCTATTTATTTTTAGATGTGCTCCTACGAAGTTTAAAGTTGTAATGTCTATTTTATATTATTTTCCATACAAAATCTGGACCCCATTTTCACCCCTTTAGGGGTTAAATCATGTCCACCATGGTTGGACTTCAAAATAAATGTTATTTTTGCAATCGTCATCCCACAAAACCCCGATAACGACATCCATATCTTTTTTTAAGTTTTTTTTAACCCTTTTCACCCCCATTTCATCCCCTTTGGAGTTGAAATCCTAACAAAAACAATATTCGTTGCTTTAGATTTCTATCCATAAGCCTAAATTATAAATTTAGCGATTTTTAATTCGAAAATGAAGGATTTTCTTTAATACACAACTTCATCCCCCTTTTGACCCCTTCGGGGGTAGAATTTTGAAAAACGCTGAGACCCGTATTTATTAATTTTCAATTGTCAGCCTAAACACAAAATTTGAAGATTCTAGCTTCAAAACTGAGGGACTTTCATACAAACTTTCATCCCTTATTTCATCCCCTTAGGGATGGAATTTTCAAAAATCCTTCCTTAGTGGATGCCTACACTGTATAAAGTATCTGTGTGCAAAATTTCAAGTCTCTAGGTCCAGCGGTTTGGGCTGTGCGTTGATAGATCAGTCAGTCAGTCAGTCAGTCAGTCAGTCAGTCATTCAGTTTACGATTTTATATATTAAGATGATATTATTAGTTAAATACCCCGAGTATTTAACTAATAATATCATTCGCCTAACCTCTCTTAATATCAAATTCCTTTGCGCGCCACATTGTCGCGATCGAAAGATATTTCGTAGAAATGTACTTCGAACAACTGTTTTTTGAACATCAGTGCTACAATCTTCTTTATATTCACTTCTCAAGCTTACGCGCTCACTAGACATGAAATAAAAGACTTTTAACGGATACTAGCGCGGTTTTATTGAAAGTACTTTGGTAATTAGTTTGTATTTGGTTTGATTTTTGATTTTCCCGACGTTTCGGCACCTTTGCAGCTGCCGTGGTCACGGGGGACTGTCCCCCGGGGGACGGAAAGTACTTTCAATAAAACCGCGCTAGTATCCGTTAAAAGTCTTTTATTTCAAATCTTCTTTATATTAGGTTTAGTTTGTATCAGAGCGATGCGCTTGCACACATTAAATTTCTTGAGATATCTAGCTGTGACAGATAAATAGACAGACTGAGTCCACCACAGGGGTGCCATTTAGGTACGGAACCCTAAAAATTATAAAGTATTAATTAGCTTATAAAATATTGTCATTAGAAACTGAATGTGTCCTTACGTTGTACACATTAAATAAATGACTATTTCTAAAACCGGAAAAATCATTTATGTAACGTAATTACCTACTCATGTGGTGATGTTTTATCAACTTGAAAAATCCGCTTTATATTTTACAATGGATCTTTCTCATAAATCATATTATCAAACGTCGTGTCCGCTATCTGCGGATAAAATGGAAGCAATATATTTAGGTTAGAAACTGCAATATTTCCGACAATAGAACATAAATTTTTAGCTCTTTGCTTTAGGAAAGACAGAGATTGGATTGGTTCAAATTTGATCTTACTTAAAATTTTCGTTAATTTTCCAGGAATACAATATCATAAAAAATTTCACTACCTACCTTTATAGATAATGAACCTTGTAGGACCGTTAAAGATGTCAGTTAGTGGCGTTACTCTACCGTTTGCTAACAAAAAACCATAAAAGTACACTCATCCTTCTGAGTCACAACTTGTAATACTAATAAAAAAACTATGAAAATAAATTTTCAGACGCAGTCTATCTGAAAACTAGTGGCTCCCTGAGCTGTAGACCTCGCGAAAAAATAAAATAAAATGTCGCCATGAATTTTTCAAAGCACACAGTAGGTACGTGAGTATTGCAGCTAGATGGTGCTTCTAATTTTGATCATTTTTCAAAGTGGGTGAGTTTTTTTTTTATAAATTTGGATAAATTGACTTGATTGAACAGTTATATATAATTATCGAACCTACTCACAAAATTTCACCAGAATCTGTTGAGAAATGCGACTTGTAGAGGAGATCAAACAGCCGGAAAGCTGGAATTAAATATGGTTTTTTACATATCTACGTCATTTTTACAAATTTCGAAAAACTGTCTCGACAAAAAAATTGTATATATTTATCGAATCTGCTCACAAAATTTCACCGAGATCGGTTGAGAAATGCGACCTGTAGAGGAGAACAGCCAGCGCTAGAAATACGGACTGAAATTTGATTTTTTTACATTATCTCCGCCATTTAGAAAAAAAATTAAAAACTGGCTTGACATAAGAAATCTATACAATTTTCAAACCTGCTTACAAAATTTTACGAGAATCGGTTGAGAAATGCGACCTGTAGAGAAAAACAGACTGCCCTGGAAAGCCGGACTGAAATATGTATTTTTAACATTTCTCCGTCATTTTGGAAAATTTCCAAAAACTGGCGTGACAAAAAAAAAAACTATATTATTTTCGAACCGGCTCACAAAATTTCACGAGAATCGGTTGAGAAATGCGACCTGTAGAGGAGAACATCCAGCGTCAGAAAGCCGGACTGAAATACATTTTTCTTACATATGTCCGCCGTTACGCAAAATTTAGAAAAACTGTTTCAACTTGAAAAATCTATATGATTTTCGAACCTGCCCACAAAATTCGGTTAAGAGATGCGACCTGTAGAGGAGAAAAGACAGAACCGGAAAGCTGGACAGCAAAAGGTTTTTTTTCCATATCTCCGCCATTTTGAAAAATTAAAAAAATCTGGCTCGACGAAAAAATTCCATATAATTTTCGAACCTGCTCACAAATTTTCACGAGAATCGGTTGAGAAATGCGACCTGTAGAAGAGAACATACAGACATACGAAAGAATTTTTGCCCAAGCTGAAGCAGAGACGCTTCGCTCGCACTTCGTGCTCGCTCGGTCAAAAAAAGGAATAGCCGTACGTTGGTTTATTTTTGTTCATTTTGTTTTATTGATTTCATTTGGCTACAGTTGCTTACAGTAACAATAACTGTTATGGTAACAGGTACTTCGATCAGAAGTAACAGTAATATTTCCTGAATGTCAAAACATAATAATGATAAAGTCCTTCCTTCCTCGTGGTCAAACTTAGTAGTCAAACTGATTTGACCACAGGAATTTTGACATTCTTCCATACTACCAACAGGCAACTGCTGGAACCTGGCTGGAGCTCTTGAACACGGGGCTTGGAGACTGCAGCCTCTGGATTCTCTGGATGCCGTCGGAGGTCTCTGGATGCTGTCAGTTTCAGGAACTCGGGATCTCAAGAAGAATGTCTAATAATAACCTCAGCAATTACAATAAATACTTTTATTACTATTTCTACAATGCTACATAACCTTTTACTGTTTCCCAATAGGGAATATGCATAAGTTACCGATTTTGATGAATTTGAGCTTGATCGCTGCGGAAACTTATAAAAACATCATGGAACAGGAAAAAAAATAAAAAAATGTATTATTTTAGTTTTATCACACGATGAAATCAGGGGAAAATAACGATATTTTTTTTTTCATTTTCGGATATAATGCACTTTACAGTTAGATAGAATATCGAATAAGAAATAATATTTTGTACGACACATATGTACTTAAACGCAAAATTTAGGGAGATAATTGAAGATTATTGGCTAACTCCATATTAAACGCGCCGAAACACACCTGAAACGTGATATGTGACGTCACCGTTTTGTATGGAGCGTTTTCGGCGGGTGCTGCTGCGCGCTAACTTCAAGTAACTACCTATATCACGAGAAAAAAACACAAGAGAAAAGTTTTAATATTACAGGTTATTTTCTCACGCATTATACTTTTGATTAAAATAAAAAAAAAATTATGCATATTCCCTATTACAATAATAGTAGATTATACAACAAGTGAAAAAAGAAGGAATTTAGTTCGAGGTACTATGTTGGATCCCGAGAGCAGCGAAGGATTCTAGAGTTGAATCCCGAGCTTAGCGAGGGTTTCAAAAGTAGAATCCTGAGCGAAACGAGGGATACAAAGGACCGAGATGAAATTTTTTTTCACGAGTTGTGTACTCTACTTTTTACCATTGACTGCGAGAAAACATAATAGCAGTACCTATAGTACCTATTTATGGTTATCAAATTTTATTATTTCGATAGGTAATCGGTAATTTAACCGTTAGAAAATAGTGAAACTATAAGTTTTCCAATGACATAAAACAACCATGCTATGAGGAAAATTACATGACTCAGTCATCAGTCTGACATCAGTCCATTTCATCAGTTTGTATAGACTTTGAATTTTTACAGACTGAACATCTAATCTCCCTCTAATATAAAGAAAAGAACCCAAAGATAAGACACTAAAAAGAACCTAATTAATTTGGCGACATATTTTTTTAGAAAAGAACCCAAAGTTAAGACACTAAAAAGAACCTAAATAAAATTGGCGGGATATTTTTTTTTATTTAATTGTATAACTATGGCTTTATCTATGGAATAGTTCCATACTTTCAGCACGTTTTTTTTGTACATAATTCATACGGTGCGCGCTTGTTCCAAATTCAAAATATTTTTATTCACTCGGTGAATAAAACAGCGTTTTATTCACTCTTATCGTTGAATTAAACGCACTTTTTCGAGTGGCGATGGTAAAAATACTTTTATCGTATTTTCACAATGGTACATATCTAACCTTTTACTGATTCCCAATTACCAACTAACTATCGATGATACCGAGATGAAAAACCAAGCCATGAACGCTCAGCATTGTCAAGATGGCGATATCGCTACATTTTCCCTCCAAAACATACTGTCCGCTTATTGGTTTAAAAAACAATTAGCGAGCGGTAACGCATAGCCAATAATAACAATACGCGTCAAGTCGTTTTCGAACTAAATACACGGAAATAAATTACGAAATAAAATTGTAACCTTTCAATGATAAAAATAATACTACCTAAGTTTAATGTTATTTCTTTTTCTAACCCAATTAACAAGATGATAAGCCATAATTTCTAACAATAAGTAAGAATTAAGTAATATACAACCTAGAAGCCGTGTCCTTGTATGCAAAGTGAGGCAACTTATACTGAGCCAAAATGGCTCAGTTCTCAGATTTATATGCTTCATACGTTACCTAATCGTAACTAAAATCCAATAATATAATAATTAATCTCTTTAAGGTAGGGAAATTGAAACTGTTTTGTACTTATTAGGCATGATTATTTAATAATGGATAATCAAAATCTGAAAACGGCGCCATTTTGGCTGTTTTTGTTGCCTCACTTTTGACATTGCGCTTTGTAGGGAATTATCGTTCTAGGTGTAATTATTCTAAGTATACAACATTATCAACGCCCTAACTAATGCGTAAATTTCATTTCAGATTCGGACCTAAATTAATTTTGGACGACACAAAAACTCGAGCCAATCCGTTTCGTCCGGGTTCTCTTTGAAATGGCATGTATATTTATGATTTAAGTCAGCATAATGTATTCACGAACTGAGTCTACATATTTTATGGCATTTGGAAGGCTGGGAGGATACGGAATCGATTCGTACACCATTATCTCTGCTTTTCATCCACGAGTATTGTGAGGCCACGAGAAGCGAGTTTTAATGACCTTGAATGTTACCGACTACGTTATATTTGTAGAATAGCTGTCTCTTTACTAGAAACCCACTCCTTTATTAATTAATTATTTAATGATTTAAGCGAAAGTGGCGCCGCGGTGTATTTTATTTAATATTATAATTCTAATACACAATTTTGATAATGTTTTATGTTAAGTTTTTACACCTAACCTATAAACAGTACCTATCGTTGCATTCCCTCTAGTCACTGCTAGAAGTAGATAGCAAAACTGCTAAAAGTGGTTGTTTTTGACACATTTGCTATCTACTTCTACGAATGACTACAAGGGCATGTAGTGATACCTTCTAAAAATACTAGACCATGAGCCCTAAAAACTCCACGTACAACATTATTAAAATTGTGTATTAGAATTATAATATTAAATAAAATTCACCGCGGTGCCACTTTCGCTCAGGGTGCCACCTTAACCAAAAAGTTTGCTGAGGAATATGACGCTTTGAGACGTCAAACGTAAACGACCATTAGAAAGCTGTAATTTGACAAAACTAAAGATAAAAAATTATTAATAGCCTTTATTATACCACAGTATCTCAGATTCTTTACTAATGATTAATAATTAATTTTATAATTCAATTGATTTAAATTAACATCTTATATGTATAGGATGCAGATGTATTTATCATCATAATCATGCATTTAATTAAGTTAATTTGTGGAAGTTAAGTAGTAGAATAAAATCTGAAAAAAAAAAACTTATCTTACACGTAAAGCGGGGATGAAAAATGATTTCTGGTAATCTCATAGAGTGATGTGTCGTTGAATAGGTCTTTTGAAAATATTGTAGGTTTGTGAAGACTACTTCCAGGAATCTGTTTGCGAAATATTAAGCTTTTTAGTGCATATTTTTGTTAGGGTCAAATGTCCCCTCTATCAGGTAAATGGTTGCTTTTGGATAATAGAAAAAAATTAAGATAGCTCAGAAGATAATAAGAAAACTATTACTGCTATGTAGACTTTACAAGTTGACGAGTAGTAGTCGATCAACTTTTAAATATTGGAATTTTCGTGAGTATAAACAAATTTTATTGAATAGTTAGGTATTATGATTAGTTACAGCCATTAGTATAGTTGTGTAAAACAGGGGGTAGGTTAGTAACTATAAGTCAACTAGCGGCCGCCCGTGACTTCGTCTGCGTGGACAGTTTTTTTGCTATCCCTCGGGAACTGTACGTTTTTTCTGGATGAAAGGTACCCTATGTCCTTTTCTGTACCCCTAACAACGTCTATGCAAAATTTAATGATGATCGGTTCAGTAGTTAAGACGTGAAGGCGTAACAAACAAACAAACAAACGAACTTTCGCATTTATAATATTATAAGTATATATAAGTATATAAGTAAGGATAGCCATGTGGTACGGTATAAGGTTACTACCGAACCCTATACTGCGCGTGGCCCGACACGCTTTTGCCCCAGGTCTTTCCTAAAATTTTAATTAACTAATTAGGTCGGTCTTGGAGGGTGTAATCATTTTATTATTGGTTGGTTCAACCCGCCAATCTCCATTAGGCCAGAATGATGGGTAATGGCCCATTATTCTTATACATCTATAAGAAAGGCTTCTGTGCCCCCCGGCCTTCTCGGGCGGGTCTCGAAAGTGTGATCTTGTACAAAAGGCCCGTTATTTATTAAATATTTATTTATCCTCGTCAAATAGATGCAAATTAGATTTTGGATCTTACTCTACCTCATTTTTAGTGGCCCCACAGTCGCTTTAGCTTTCGATAGACCAAAATTTTATGTCCATTACCAGTTATGATTCAATGGAAATGAGTATGCTGTTGATAAATACAAAGTGGTTTATAAATTGGTTTATTATCGATTTACTTATTCAGTTGATTGTAGAGTTATTTGTAATGAAATTATGTTCAGTGGATGTTAATGCGATTGTTAGGATTATCGCTTAATTAAATTTATAAAATTGTTTTTTTTATAATTGATTTAGAGAGACATTTTTAATTTATTTATTAGGAAACTCAACAGCCTTTTTGCTACAATCATGCTTATAATATAAACTTATAAGTTACATTTAGCTAATAACAAAGTTTCACCGCATGTTATAATTCTACATGCATACAAGGCATATTTTAAACAACTTAACAATGGGGTTTTTAAGAAAAAAAAAAAACAAATTGGCTGAATATTTTTTGTAGGTAGGAATAAGATCCCTTAGTAATAGAAAAAAGTTTCAGAACTTTCGGTTGATTAAAAAAAAAATTAAAGTCTCTTCGACTTCACAAATGTAAAAAAGAGTAAAATAAGTTTTACAAAAATCGCTCGACTAAAAGTGATGTAGGTACTAACTATGTGTATTTATCCACCTCTTAATAAATTACAAACGCAAGAAAAATCCGTTGGGGCTGCCATTACCTGCCCCCAAATGCACTTATATTTTGCAGTTATACTTACTTTAGAGAGACGGCAATGGCAGCCCCCGACGGATTTTTCTTGCGTTTGTAATTTATGAATAGGTGGATAAATACACATAGTACCTACATCACTTTTAGTCGAGGGATTTTTTACTCACGACGGACGGAACGGAACGGAGGCGGTATATGCGTTTGGGGTTAGAGGTTGTGTGTTTGTTTGTTTGTTTGTATGTTTGTCTGTTACCATTTTCCTCGGAAACTACTGGGCCGATTTCGATGCAGTTTTTTGCATTCAAAAGGTTTCATTTCAGAGCAGGTTCTTAATTATGTTTCATGGTGGTAGACTATCAGGGGGCGCTGCAGCAACCAGATAAGTCATGTTTTTTTATTACCATTTTCCTCGGAAACTGCTGAGCCGATTACGATGCGGTTTTTTGCATTCAAAAGGTTTTATATTAGACATGTTTCATGGTGGTAAATCACCAGAAGGGACTGCACGGCCAGAGAAATCGCACTTGAAAAGTTCTCAAAAACTACTCAACTGATTTCGATGCGGTTTTCTGTAATGGGTTTGTAGATTATAGGCTATGGTTCTCAGATAGGTGTTATGGTGTTTCGCCGCTAGGGGGCGCTGCATTTACAATTTTTCTATTTATCTTCAGAGCGATTTGACCGATTTCGGAAAATTATTACTGCAGCGCCCCCTAGTGGCTCAACACCATAACACCAAGAACCATCGCCGACAAACCACTAACCTATTACAGAAAACCGAATCTATATCGGTCAAACCGCTCTGGAGATAAATAGGAAAATAATAACTGCAGCGCCCCCTAGCGGCTAAATAATATAACACCTATCTAAAAACTATCGCCAATAACCTACAAATTCATTACAGAAAACCGCATTGAAATCAGTTTAGTCGTTTTTGAGAACTTTTCAAGTGGGACTTATCTGGTTGCTGCAGCGCTCCCTGGTGATCTACCATCATGAAACATGTCTAAGAACCTGTTCTAAAATAAAACCTTTTGAATGCAAAAAACCGCATCAAAATCGGCCCAGTAGTTTCCGAGGAAAATGGTAAGAGTCAAACATTACTTATCTGGTTGCTGCAGCACCCCCTGGTGGTCTACCACCATGAAACGTGTTTAGAAACCTGCTCTGAAATGAAACCTTTTGAATGCAAAAAACTGCATCGCAATCGGCCCAGTAGTTTCCGAGGAAAATGGTAACAGACAAACATACAAACAAACAAACACACACACAACCTCTAACCCAGGGGTTCCCAACCTTTTTTTGTCTACTGCCCACTTTAAGAATAAATTATTTTTTAACGCCCCCCTTTTTAAACATACTTAAAAACCGCTAAGTACTTATAACTGATTATTGAAACGCAAATTTATAGTATTCGGACAGAGTATCTTTTATTGAAAATAAAACAAACATAATCAATTCTTATATATAAACTAATGTGAAGGTTGAATCTGATGCTGTTCAATAATGCCCCCTTTTTTTTCTGGGTCTCTTACCGCCCCCCTTAGGCCTGCAGCGCCCACAAGGGGGCGTTATCGTCCACGTTGGGAAAGACTTAACCCCTAACGCATATACAGCCTCCGTTCCATTCCGTCCGTGGTGGGTAAAAAGTAACAGCAGAATGGAGATTATACCTGTAACGTTGCCGTGCCGACCTCTCTTTGCAGAGAGTAAAAACTTATTTAGAGAAATTTGAAACTATGTCAAATTTTTATTCTGTTCTGGAAAAATGGATTCGTTGGCTTTAGACGTGATTTACTCTTGACACGTCAGTCCTGCAAAAAATCCGATAAAGTAACGCCCTGTTTTTAGTAAATGTTATAAACTAAAGTATAAAATAATGAAGTACTAAGTAAACAATAAAATGGAAAATACGCTTTTGCGAAAGGAGCTACTGACTCCCGTACAGAACCTGTAATTGTTGAACATGTAACAAAATCATTACATTAAAATTTATGTCATCACACGTTGTAAAGGACTTTTTTTTAATTTTTTATTTCTTTATTGTTTTAGGTTATTTTTCTTTATCCTTTGTCCTCAATATATACTTACGGTGGACAAATGTGTTTCATTTAATTACTTCCCGTAACATACTTTTGCCACCACCTGCCACAACTACAACAAGTATTAAAAAAAGTTTTGACATTTTGTGTTGAACTTTTTTTTTAATACCATATTGTGGTTGTGGCAGGTGGTGGCAATAATTTCCATTCTGCTGTTACTTTCGTATATTTGTGAAGTCAAAGAGACTTTTTTTTTAATTTTACACTACCAAAATTTTGAAACTTTTTTCTATTACTAAGCGAGCTTATTCCTACCTATAAAAATATTCAGCCAATTTCATTTTTTTCGGACATTCCCCATTGTTATTCTTACAGCTCTTTCACATTTCAGACAATTCTGGAATTCTTTTATGAGTCAAAAAAAATAGAAAATGGACGCGTATTTGCACATTCACTGGAAAAACGGAGGTTTTTTTTATTTGGCATGGCTACGTTTTCGACAGTCGACTACGTTCGAGTTCATGACATCCGTTTGGATTGGAACTAGTATTTGTTCGGTCTGTGGATTGGAGCATCGATTAGCAAAACAAAGCTAGACGAACGTCTTCCAAAATATCCTCGAAATGGAAATTATGTTTTCTACATTCATGGATATTTTGGAATACTACCAATTCATTTATTTTGATGGACGTTTCATTAATGGCTACCTTGAGTATTATTTCCAGGATTCTTCTTAACTGGGGCTCTCTCCCTCTCCCCCCTCTGGGAAGAGGTTAGAACCTCCCGGATCCGCCGCCGAGCCTACTATTCAGGTTTGACGGGAGACCCGGGGGCGGCGAGAGACAGACCAAGGGCCCTACCGCCTAACTCAAAGTGATAGCTATGCTCTCTCCGTCCTTGTCATATCATAACACGATGACAAGGAGGGACAGTGCACTGACGTCATAAACCAAAGCCAGAATCAAAGTGAGAGAGTTAGGCGGTAGGCCTACAGGAGTGGCTTCCTGCTAACTGACCGAGCCCAGCATGCCAGGTATGGTATACTTTAATATTGTGTTTGCCCTCACTATAATAAAAAAAGGACTTTTCTTAACTTTTTCTAATATGGGTGCCTTGATTGTAAGCGCTTCGCAAATGTTAATTTCAGTAATAAGTTTAAAAATATTCTGTCTGAAATCGTCAAGACCAATTCACTCATTATAAATACTTTGATCTAAGATTTACTTTATAATGAATTAATAAACATCTTATAACAATTCATGGAGATCAGCCAAATTTTAACATTGAAAATGTTTTTTCGATCGCTTCAGCAATTTGAGCCAGAGTGAGACATCGCCCTGGTCCCGTGAGTTTTGGGTCTACGTGTATGTACTAAATGTCAAAAGATGCGTCTCAGCGAGGGCTAAAATATGATGAAAAAAAAATTCGAAAAAGTTAAAAACTTTTTTCGAAAATCGCATAAATGTAGAAAAATGACACACTTTTTCAGGGTCTTTTCTCACTAAATCGATAATTTCTCAAAAACGAAAAGCGATATCGAAAAAATGAAAAAACCCCTAGAGATATTGAGTTAAGCTACCTATTGAAAATAGTATACATTCTGTTTACTAAGTATCGGGAATTTGTCAATAAAACAAAAAATACAAATTATTCATCTAAATTTATTTTATCGCCTTCAAAGTAGGCCCCATCGCTTGCATTGCAATACAACATCTCCACCGCACCCAGTCTTTCATACATTTTTCATAGGCTATTTGCGGTATGGCCTTTAGCTCATTCAGCGAATTTTCTTTTATGGCTTCTATCGACCCAAAACGTTTTCCTCGAATAAAACTAAAGGTAATTTTAACTTGGAAAATAAAAAAAAGTCAGACGGAGCCATATCAGGTGAATACGGTGCTTGGTCGAGAACTTTTGTTGAATTTTTCGCTAAAAACTCTTTCACTATAATGGCTGTGTGTGATGGTGCATTATCATCAAAATCGCCGAGGACTCAAAACTATCACCAACAAAAAGTGTAGTTTAAAACAAATTAAATGACAGATCCCGCTCAAATTTTGCGCGCTTAATCAGTACAGTGCTACCAACATGCAGTAAAAAATTAGAATGACCTCTTTTACGCGGGTCTTTTTATTGACATATTCCCGATACTTCTTGCACAGAGTAGTATGTCCCTGACTCTTACGGTCTGGGCTGTAGCTTATCCTTTATGTAGCGAAATGTTGGGATACCGCGGGCGAAGTGCGCGGCGCGGGATAATAATAATACGTAGTACGATTGAAGTTTGTAAATTATTGTATATTTCAAAGCTTGTAATAGTGTTTCATATTTTTTAAATTTTATATATTTCCACATTTTTTATAAATAAAAAAGTATAAGTATTTTTTTTACCGAAAAGTCATTGTGTTTATATATTTACATGCTTCCGAACATTTCTTTATGAAAAAAGGGTCTTGTTTTCGACACTTCTGTAGTAAGTTTAACTCTTTCCTTAAAGTTAGATTTTAGCAAAGCCTTTGACCATTTAGGCATCGTTATGTTATCGTCAATTCAATCTGCTTTACATTTGTTTTTGTAATAAAACATATCACATTTGCCTAACAAACTTTTATTCGACAGAAAAAGGTTCGTGTTATAATTTGATATTTAATCAAAATCAAATATAATCAAAATAAAAACAATCAAATTAATATTTAAATGAACTGTCAGGTCAGGTCACATAAAAAAATATATTATTTTCTACACCTTACTATTGAATAGTTTACCTTAATAACATCTAATGAAAAGTACTACAGTAATGACATAAAAACTACACACTTTATATCTAGTTCGAGCCTCGCCAGCATCTATTACTGCATCACATCTACTTCGCATAGATTTTACAAGTGTCTCGCAAAGATCTGACCCTCGGAATGATTCCCACACCTGCCTTTCTATTGTCTAATTTAAAAATCTATCGCAATCGCTTTCAAGATGTAACACATTAATGCTTCTTATTGGCATAAATTAAAACTTACCAAAGAAATGCAGCAATGTGTCACATCCATCTGTCAAATGAAAGCGATTGCGACAGATTTTGAAATTAGACAATTAGCCCCCTGGTCAACATGTGCCACTAACGCTTCTTTTGTTCGCAATGCTTGAAAGTTACGCAATGCCAGAGTTGCAACTGAACTTATGAATGATTACAAAAACTACGGTTAGTTGAGTGATGCCCAAAAGTCATAAAACAAAACATCCGTCTATAGAAAAAAAACAACGCTGTCTTTGCTCGGCCATTGGGCGAATAAAACAATGGGACGAAAAAAAACCCCAGCGAACTCCTAGTCTCATCCTTGCAAACGAAAAATGTTTGAATTGTTCAGCTGATAACTTTGCTGACTGTACTTACATATATTAATACCATAAAATTGATACTGATAATTGATTAGCTCTAGCAGGTCAACAAGATGATATGACGTGAATAGAGCGTGAAGCGAGTGCTGATTCCAGATCTAGTCAAAGATTTAAATCGTTAGATACAGCGGCGCGGGGCGGTACCATAGTGTGACTGCACTGAAATGTCTCCATAAGTCCATATTCAAGTAAGTGACGTCGCTTGCTATGTGATAACGAAAGAGAAAGTAGTGTTAGCAATAACTGTAGGATCAAAAGAGATGACGCTATTATCTCCAGTACACGTGCTAGACGTCGTAGTGAGTTTTTGTGTGTAGATAAACGGATAAACCAATCTTGAGCAAAAGTTGAACAGAAGAGAGGTTTTAGTTTGAGACCCGAGGCGAAGCCGAGGGCCTCAATAGGTGTACTTACGAGTAGATACAGAAAAGTAGATCCAAAATATTATATCGTGGGTTGCTGTTATTTCAATTTCGAGATTTGAAATTACTCTATCAGTCACGTCTTTCTTAGAGACTCTGCGATTCCAAATAAATTTTTACAACGATGTCTGAATGAGAGTGTGATGATGATGCCTAGGTAAACATAGTTTGCAATTGCAATAAAATGAGGGTTGTTATCGCACATTCGAGTGATGATGAAGTCGGCGCGAGAGTCTCGCATGCTGCATTTGATTTTGATTTATTTTTAATAAGGGTTAATTTATGTAGAAATTCAGATGTTTCAGTTATACATAGCACTTAGGTTACCTTTCAATAAAATATCAATGTCTCTAAGAAAGGAATAAACAAAGTATTTTGTTAAATTCAATAAATTCATTTTCAATGTACCAGAAGGTCGTGAAAGGCACGAGATCTGTGATTTTTTTATTAATAACCAAGTTACATAAGTATTTCTTTAAAGTTATAAAATTGTTTCAAGGATACTTCTTTCTAGTATCAAGTACTTAAAATAATCCATTAAAAGGTTTTTGAAACAAAATGAACATAGTCAGAATTTGATTTTTTTACTTAATATATTCGAGAACTTATAACCTTTGATATCTTATAAGTATTATATAAAATTACCGATTTTCCCTTAAGCCGTGAACGAGAAAACATTTTGCGAAGTGGCTAAAGTATGAAAGTTGGCAGAACTTTTACTTTTTATTGGCGGGTGAAATCTTATTACTTTTGCCCTTAGATCAGATAGTTCCAGTAGGACACCTCATCAGTAGAATGAATCAATGTTGGTAGCGTAGCGCCATACTTACTATACGTAGCGCCGAAATTACAGCGCCGAACATTCGACTGAATAATATGCTCGCAGTGCTTTTGAAGCATCTTTTTTTTATTGGTAACTGGGCAGGCATATTTTGACCACCATCTTGTTTGGTAAACAGGATGTGGTATAACTAAGGTGTAGTACGCTTGCCCAGGAAATGCCTATTAACTCTTGCCTTGGCTGAATCAAGGTTCTAAATATAACATTTGACAGTACGACCGAAACTTCAGCTCAAAAGGACCACGCCGTACTTTTGCCAGGTGTGGCTAAACTATATGTCTTCAACACTTGCAACCTTTTACCTGCAACAATGTTAAATTAAAATTTAGATTTTATTTTTTTTTATTTTATTTTAACATTATTATTTTTATATGAAGCTTTACTATAGTCACACACTTTATTTTGCAGACTAATAAACAAAGCCTTGTTTCCGAGCAACAACATCAACATGCTGCGCATCAACATGTTTGCTACAAATTTATTCGTTTTAGCACCTGGCCCAGCGATTGCGGTGGTTAAGCAACTTTCACGAGGGTCGGTCATAGGATCAGTGACCAAAAATTTCTTATCTCTAGCTCTTCCGCGCTTCAGAAGGCACGTTAAGACGTTGATTCTGACTGCATTTGCAGTCATTAGCACCTACCAATCCGCATTGGGCCCACGTGGTAGGTTATGGCTCATCCTTCTGATCCACCCGTAAGGAAGGTCTGTGCCCCAGCAACAGAAACAATAAAAATGGCTGATGGTCTAAAAACTAATTAAAAAAAAACTAATTTTTATGCAGTTAATGTACTGATACATATTAATTCACTATGATTTTGGGACTATAATCCCGTTACGTGCGTAAAATGGAATGGCCTTGATATGTTTATGCGTTCGGATAATGTTTTCTTACAGATTCGTAAAAATGGGTTATTATTAGTCCGTGATTCAGATTTATATAGACATTTATTTTAAACTTATATTATATGAAAGTGCAATAGGGTCACATATTTAAAGTGCGTCAACTTCAGTATTGACTAATAGCACAAAGTGTAATAGTCAGATTATTCAAACATTATATATGTATGTAACATAAAAGTATAATGATTAATCAATTCATATAAATCGTACTATTTTTGTATAGAATAAATTTACGAAAATTATCTAGAATAACAATAAACAAATTTTTAACATGAACGTTCAAAATTATAAAGTCTATCATCATTATCTTAATAAGAACAAAATACAGTTGAATTATGAGTATTTTGGCAGAAGTAATGTAAAAAAGAGCTATGACTAAAAATATACCATCTCCTATCAGAGCGCTCGTCAAGACGATTCAAACGAGCCCAAATTCGATGGGGTTGCATGGTTTTATTGCAGAGTCCCAGTGGCCTTCCGGCTCCATCGTCAGACCATGGAAACTATTTCCCAACAAAGTACTCGTCAAGATGATTCAAACGAGCCCAAACTCGATGGGATTGCATGGTTTTATTACCGAGTTCCAGTGGCCTTCTTCCGGCTCCATCATCAGACCCTGGACACTATTTCCCAACAAAGAACTCGTCAAGACGATTCAAACGAGCCCAAATTTGATAGGGTTGCACGATTTCAATATTGAGTTCCTATGGCATGGTCTTTCGGCTTCATCATCAGACCCTGGACCTCGTCTCCCATTAGAGTACTCGTCAAGACGATGCTAACAAGACCAAACACGATGGGGTTGTATGGTTTCATCATAGAGTTCCTGTGGCCTTCTTCCAGCTTCATCATCAGATCAGCTCAATGACACCATAATATTGCATCGCCTTCTAGTTCTGACCTATGTTCAAAGTTTCAAGTCTTTAGCTCATCGGGAAGCTAGGATAAAATCGTTCGCAAACTTTGTGGAGAAACACACAAACAAACGCGAAAGCAACCTAAAAAAAACGTGTTAAAATAATTATTCTTTTATTATTTTACAGCATTAAGAGAAGTAAATCCAGTAGGAAAAGCAAAGCTACTTTTTGGCATGGGTGCTTATTGAATTTGTAACTAATTTGTCTTTGTCGCTCATGGGATTTGAACCAGAGATCGTTTGACATAATGAGTTTACCAACACGTCACTCCCTGTCACGGTGCGTAACATAAACACATGAGTAAAGAAAATTTCTATATTCATGTGACATAAATGTGAATATGTGTAGGTCACTGACGTCCATTATACAAGTACGCTGGACAGGCTATTGTCATGAAATGACAGCAATTTTTTGTGCCGATTTGAAAATCGCCATATTGGCACTGAGAGCACTAGATTCTAATATAGCAGTAGCGAGTGTACTTGGAACTAATTAATTCCTAGTACACTCATTACTGCCATAGTATAGAATCTACTGCTCTCAGCGCCAATATGGCGATTTTCAAATCGGAACAAACGATTGGTGACGTTCGCCTGTCCAGCGTACTTGTTTCCATTAAACGTCAGTGGTGTAGGTGTACCACCTGTACAACACACATAACCAGTGTTGCAAAAGTTCCCGATTTATCGGGAGATCAACTGATTTCGGTGATTGTCTCCCCATATACCGTTTTCGCGATACTTCTCCCATTTTTTTGGATTTTCAACCACTGATGGATCATTGTAGATTTTTTTCTTCTCTTTACCAGTGGACATTCAGCACTCACGATATTTTTAGCATCACCATCAATTTAAAGCTCCTACTACTGGGGCACAGCTCAGGCTTTCGTTATGGGTAGATAGTGATAAGGACGGTAGGTAGGGTTGCCAGATTGGAACTCTAAAATATCTGGAGAATATTTGAAAATGTCGGGATTTTGCGGTTGTTGTCGGGAGAAAGAAATATTAAAAATTAAAAATGTAACTTAAATGTCTGTATATAGTACAAAAACGGCCGCGCAGCGCGATTTTTAGTCAGTTTCATCCACTAATCATGTAAGTTATGATCTTGCCTGTCTATTGAAAAAAACGGTCACGTGCGATTTTTAGTTAGTTTCACCCGTTTCATCCACTAATCTTGTACTCTTGCCTGTCTATAGTAAAATAAAACGGCCGCACAGCGCGATTTTTAGTTAGTTTCATCCACTAATATTGTGATCTGTGGATGTATTCTGTGTCTGTGGTTTCTTACGCGAAAATTATTGTTTTCTAGAGAACTTTCAGAACAGCAGTTTTTCCGGGAGATTTTTAGATTTTTCGGGAGTCGGGAGACCACTTGAAATTGCGGGAGAATCCAAGCAAATCCCGACCATCTGGCAACCCTAACGGTAGGACATAACCACGGATCCAATTAGCGGGTGTTCATGATCCTTACTAATATTATAAATGCGAAAGTCCGTTTGTTTGTTTGTTTATTACGCCTTCACGTCTTAATTACTGAACCGATCGTCATGAAATTTTGCATACACGTTGTCAGGGGTACAGAAAAGGACATAGGGTACCTTTCATCCCGAAAAATGTATTGTTTCCGAGGGATAGCAAAAATACTTTTTACGCAGACGAAGTCGCGGGCGGCCGCTAGTTGCAAATAATGCCGGCGACTGAACGCGCCTTGCAAAGAATCCTTTTTTTTTATTCACAACGGGATAATGCTTGGCCTTCACCTCACTTGTTTTTAAGTGACGATAAGGCTGGTGAAAGCGCACTACACCCGGAATCCTCATCACTGAGGAACTGGCTATCTTACCTCTTACTGCCGGTTATGGTGTCAGAATTAGGTAAAATGGTGGTGGCTCGCCAGGCGGATTTGAAATAAGCCCTACCACCAACCAAACCGAGTAAAAATTGTACCCCCTCCCCTGGGAATCGAACCCGAGACCCCTGCGTCTTACACGGGTGGATGAACCATTAGACCGCAGAAACCGTTAAACCTGTGAAAAAAACTCTTGCTAATATTGCTTAACCGCCATACCTCCTAAACAGCTGCTTTTCAATATATGCATGATGATGCAGCGATTAAGCACTCATCGATTCAATTTCTAAACGCTATTCCCAAGTAGCATTCGGGGTTCTATATAAGATATCTAGTCGTTCACATGTACTCCACAAGCTGTGTAAGTCAGCTGTATAAAAGCTGTATAGCTTGCTATAATGCTCTTATAGAACCAGTTTGGGCACAAATTAGACAGCCTTAATTTCACTATGGCTCTACATTAGCAGTATAATAGCATTATAATAGCAGTTTAAGTAGTAACATCGGACTTAAAGCTGACTTACGGCACTATATGGGACGCAGTGTGAACTAATACAACATACATGAGTGTAATAAAGAGTAACAAGTGGCTAAATACACAGCCTTCACAGTTATAAAATCCCACAAAAGTACTCCAGTGCTACCTAAAATTCACGTGTGTCGTCCTAAATTATTTCTATTTATTCCACAAATTTAATATGGTTTTATTGTGTCGTAATAATTAATGGCAGAACAACTCTTATTTGGATAAAAATTAATATAACACGGAAGTACCTGTTTTAAATACTTAATATGTGTTAATGCCATGGGAATGCAACTTTATCGTGAAATGTATACATATGTACAGCTAAAATATTCACGCGCCTCTGTAAAAACGCGATTTTAAAATATATAAAACTGGCTGAGAGGAAATCTACAATTTTCAGTTTTCGATATTCTATTGGCATTATAATTATACTACGGTAATTAATTATAACATGAAACCAAAACTCAATCGCTCTATCTGCTTATTTTGCGATAATCTGCATGATAATTTTGGAGATTTTTGGTAAATATTTTAGGTTATGTAGAACAAAATGGTGAAAATGAAATACGGCTATGTGAACTGTTATAACTCCAATTTAATGCGGGTGAGCGTATATAGGTTCACATGTGTTCTGTTAGAATGCTGTTATCTATATGAAGTCCCACATTTGTACCACTACAGAGCCAATGTCTATAAATTTATTCTGATGTGAACTTATGTACAGTTTTAAGATGTAATTCAGGTCAATTGTGTATCATCGTTTAATCTTTCAATATTACTGAAATTTTAGAGATCCGCAATAATAAATTTGTCCGTTAATTGGCCTAGCCCAGGTACTATGTCAAGTATGAATACCTAAAGTACAAATTTTGTAACAAACTAACAAAAAAACGCTTTTTGTTTTCGTGTGAGACACACAATTTGGTGTCAAAAGTGTAATAGAATATTCACATTCATGTTCAGCTTACAGCAAATAAGAGTAGTACTTGTGGACAAATAAACTGCTATTGATGTTAATGGACAACACATATAGTCCTTTTAACAGCCTACAGTGCACATGCGAACCATTTAAACACTTCTGTACAGATAGTAAAAAAAGGTTATTTTAATGATCACAAACAAGTCCTACTACAGCTACTAGCTGTATAACAGTCTAAAATAAGTAAACATAACAGCCTTTAACTTTATAAATGACCACGTGTGTTCTTTTAAAATGCTAGCTCTATAACATCGTACAAGTAGGCCGTTAAACAGCGGTTGCCGAATTCTACCCTCTTATAATGCTCTTAGTCAGGCGGCTGACTAAATGATAGTTGTTAGAGTATTATAACACCAACAATCGTATAAAAGTATAACTCTACACTCCTATAAGTCCCTTAGACAGGTATAGGTGTAATTAATCGCAATAATGCAGCTTTATACATCACGAGTGAACTGTAATAATGCTTCAAGTACACCTGGGAACTAAATGTGTACTCTTAAATGGAGTAAAATGCTACTTGGGTTCAAACTATCTTATCTGCTGTTGGCCTATAGCGCTTACATATAGATATCCATACATATTTAACCGCCTCTGTGGTCTAATGGTTCGATCACCTGAGTAAGAAGCAGAGGTCCCGGGTTTGATTCCTGTACAAATACCTACATTCAACTTGGTACTCATAGGTCACGCATCAGCACTTTTGTAATTCATTCGATTTATTATAAAATCAGTGCGCAATTAACATTCATTCAACAATCACGCGTCCTCATTTAGCATTTAAATAAGTAATTTTGATCCCTTTGTGAATTAGCAATTAACTTTTTGTTTTCCTAAACTTCTGGTGTACAAGCCCGGCTCGTACAATTCCCACCTCTGTTTCACCTAGTTACATTGAAGTTACATTAGGGGAGATATAATTTACACTCGGTTTGGTTGGTGGTAGGGCTTATTTCAAGTCCGCCTAGCTAGCTACCAGCATCTTACTTAAATCTGACGCCACTACAACAATTTGAAAATTGTTGTGTTCCGGCAGATAGAGGTAAAATAGTCAGTTCCTCAGTAAAGAGGATACCGGGTGTTGTGCGTTTCCGCCTTCGGCCTTATCGTCACGTAACATCAGGTGCGGTAAAAGTCCAAGCACTATTCCGCTGTGCACAAAAAACTTAATATTTGATTGAATCAATCAACTCGTTAAAGAGAGTCACTATAGACTAAATTACCCAAGTAACTTAGACCTTCAGAATAACAATGACATAAATAAAATAGCACCTAACTACAACCAATTAAGTCTAGGTTTATCTCATCCCAAGTAGGTACTAATACGGTAATAGTAATTTGTTAGAACTAAAATAGCGAACAGATTGCGTGGTTGTAAATAAATAGGGCAGGCAATTTCCCCCTTCTAAGGGCTTCCTAATGGTAGTAATACCCATAGGTTAATTGGGATCGTATAAATTGCTTCTAGAAAATACAATCTGGAAATAAGTCTGTACAGGAATATGGCTAAAAGTGTTCACTAGAGATTGTTAGTTATTTGTTTTACGTAGTACGAGTATGTTATTTTACAAAATACATAATTATACTACGTGTACAAAAGGGGCCATTAAACTGAACAACTTTTACTATGGGACCAACTCTGAAATTACGAAAAAAATTTGCTGTTTCATACAAAAAAATAAAACGAAAATATGAAAATGCATGAAACAGTTGATTTTTTTTTCGATTTCAGAGTTGGTCCAATAGGTGGTACTTAGTCTGGAAATATACTAGTCTCTATAACATGAACTGGCTAAAAGTGATCACTAGAGATTGTTAGTTTTTTCTAGTATATTATTTAACAAAATAATGTAAACTAAACATTGAGCTAACATTATTAATAAATGTAATTTATTAATAATGTAAACTCTACGCTTGACTACCTTCATCACCTCCGTAGTGTAAGGTTACTGTATAAATTACTTTAATTATTATTCGTGATGAACCATGTAGTACAACTAAATTTGTGTGTTTATTCCATTAAAAGTACTTAAACGGTAGTTGTAGTAATCGGGTGACTGCAGTCGCCCCTACCACGCCAGTCACGCCACGCTCGCCCCTACCACGCCACGCATAACGTTTAAATATGCGGTGACGGGGTAGAGGCGCGCTCAGTCGTGCTCAAGTCGTCACAGTGAAAGGTTGAACAGTGAAATAAGTGTTTTCAATAAAGTTGTTAAATAAAGTCATAATACCAGATGACTTTGATAAATTTGTCGCGATACGCTATTCCTGCTGGAGAGATACCACTGCTTAAGGTCAGGTATCAGTGTATTATTGTATTGAATACTGTTTAAACTGGTAATACTAGTACTTTCCCATGATATCGAGTAATTGTATGCTTGGAATTCTTGTTAAATACCAAAAATAATTATACAGAGATACAATTAAAACTAGAACTTTTAATTACTCATGACGTTTTATTTTAATTCCTTTTAACTTCAGAAGTGAGATAAACGAGATTTCTTTAGAATTCTCGCTTATCCTGCCCGCACAAAATAAATAAAATGGAGAATTCCACGTAAGCATACTATGATGATAACTAGAGGGAGAAATTATTTATAGAAATCATTAAAACCCTTAAGTTTTTTTGTTTTTGTGCTAATCATCTATAACTATTCACTCTAGTGCTCAGAGGCGGATTACGTAGCATTTTTTTTTCACTCTCTCTCTCTAAGATAGTTTTCTCTAATACAGGTTTAGTTTTCATGAAACGTTTTGTTGATACTGATATAATACTAATATTACCAATATTACAGTTAAAGTTGGAAAATAACTGTTCTTTTAAGATCAATTTAGCATTTTCCCATCCCTGCTGTCTTTTTACATTGAATACAAATAAGATCACGTGTCACGTAACATATTGAGCATAGATTACGGATTCTGTACCTACAATCATATAACAATTCAGTTGCCCAATTAATTAAATATGATAAGACCATTCTAAATTTATTGGGTGACAAATAGTGATTAATTACATAAAATTTTGTGCAAGTTTCAGCAATGAAAAATGCATATCGCAAATTGGAAGTTGAGTGCAAGATTCATAGCAACAATTTTGACTCCAACTGATGCTGTTGAGCGTCCACTACGTGGTTACACGAAATTTCAAATTGTAATAGTGATACGAGTGAGGGAGCGGAAGGGAGCCTGACATAGTCGGGCAAAGCCGCAAGCGCTCGGTATGTCTTATTTACTTTCTCTGTTTATATAATTAAGACGCAGCTATGAGGGCGTAAAGCGTCAAACGCAATTTCGAATCGTAATATTTTGCGACACGAGTGAGGGAGCGGAAGGGAGCCTGACATAGTCGGGCAAAGCCGCAAGCGCTCGGTGTGTCGTATATAAGCTGTTTACATATTTTAAAATACAGCTGTGAGAACGTAAGGCATCATCCTTGAGAGGCCGTACAACGCTAGAAGGAATTTTCATAGTAAGAATTATCGAAATTATTGGCATTATCACATTTTTAATTAATAACAAATAAACTATTTCTTATTAAAAAAAAACTGTTATTAAGAATAACTAGAAAGCTAGCTACGTTTTTTATATTATGTTCCGAGACTATAGGTCTATTATTGGTTATCATATCGATCGATAAATTAAGTAATACTGTGTAATCTTTGTTCAAAATTGTACAATTTAAGACGCAGCTGTGAGAGCGTAAGGCGTCCGTAGTAACAACTAGTAAAATATTCAGACGGCAATATCTTGAGTAAGGAAGCGGGCGCTTGAAAGTCAGCTACAGTCGCAAGCATTCGTGCTGGTTTATACGATATCAAGAGTCATAACTTAGGCTTAAGACAGACTTCATCGATGAATATACTTATTTGAAAAGAATTGCAATAGATTGAGTTGATAACATTAATTTAAGTTAGTTTTATTGATTATTAAATAAAGAAAAAGTGTGTATAATTTACGCAAATGCTTAAAGAGAATAATATAAATAATTCGAAGATAAAGAAAGTCTTAGGTAGACTATAACTTTTCTTGGACATGAAGCTTGCTTCTCAATATCTCATTTTTCAAAATTTATCAGAGCATTATCAAGTGAATGCAATTATAATTGTCTGTTGTAAGAAGTAAATACCTAAGTAATAAAATCATCTAGATTAGGGTTGACTTTAGTACGTACGAGGCTTGAATCTGATAGCAATCTTTATCTTAATTAATAACCCACCTGTTTATATTATTTAAACGTTTTGCTATGTTAGATGTACATAGTCTAAATACTACACGCTACTATACGCTACATACTACTACATTAAGTATGTAGCGTGAAAAAAAACTGTTTATGTATTTGGTTTTTGAACATGCAACTCATGCAAGTTCTCTTAATTTTGTTCCACTTAAATTTATTTTTTAATAACTGTTCTTAGCCATATTGTTTGACAAGCAAGTAAAATTATTGCGAACATCCGTAAGGTAATTTTTAACAAGTTTTCTAGATTATAATTATTATAATCATTTCTTTTAAATCTAAATCATCAGAATGTTTTATCATCGTTATAAGTATTATTTTACTGTTTTGTTTATATTATTTTTCTTAGTTAAAATGATAGATATAGATGCGACGAACGCACACTAAAACCAATATAAACATAAGTACTCTAGATATTTGCAGTACATAACTTATCCATACTTACTTGAAAAATCCCTAACATGTCCTGGGTTTGCTGGAACCTGCAAGAAAGCTATCTGAAAGATAAATCCAGTTCTCCTTACAATGATTTAATTAATAACTCCTCTGCAACTCTTTTGTGAGTACAATAAAGAGCAAATAATTAAGTATGCTGAATGTAAATCCTCTTTAAATGTATTTACTGCAATGCAACTAATTGAGTCCAATGAGTCCAGCCATGTATTATTGCCAATTATGGCTATACCTACCGTTCTTTTAATAAACTAGTAATTCAATTTCAAATATTATTCTTATTAATTTTACTACACTATGATCAGCTCGTGCATCTGTTGCTAAGTCATTTAATGAGTAATTAGTAAAACATAGAATGTGATGCCATTTATAATGGTGTATTGAGCGTATATATTTTTAAATGGCCATTGTGAGCAATGACCAACTCTACTGAAGTTTACCGGTAGTAAAAGAAAAATAATAAAATTCATTTATTTCAGATAACAATTATTGATCCAATTTGATAAGAAAAAAAAATTTAACAAACAATAAATAAAAGAAATAATTACATATAAATCTTAAAATAAAACTATATTCATAATACACAATAATGCAACAGTAATTTTACTATACTTAATATTAATTCTAATTCTTCCTTCACATTCCTACAAATGTTATTGAAAAACAAAACTATTGTGCTTTTTATTTCGTAATCTGATATGCAATAAGCAAATCACTTTTGTTTTGTAGATTTTTTTTGTCTGCGAATAGTGCCATTTAAATACTGTGTGTTAATATTTCAAGATAATAAAACTAAAGTGGAATAACATATATTTCTAAAGCATTCGTAGGTGGTAAGTTAAGCCTAATGAAGTATCTTTAAATTAATCAATGTACATGTATTATCTTAGTACTTGTTACAATATTGTTTATAATATGAAATAAAGAATTTTTAAATGAAAAAAATGAAATGAAATTTCGTAATCAATGATACAATTTCTAGACAAAATAATTATTTTCGTATTCATTGCATTTTATCTCCGATACCGGATTATTACAATTTTAACATAATTTTCTCACGTCAATCATGTAGGGGTGACTTGACCTGTTATTACACCCTTATATTTGTTGGCACTCTAAACTTAACATAAAAAAACATGAATATTATTCGATAAACTGTGTTACCTAATTATGGAAAAAACTCAATTATAATGTTTTGGCATATTATCTTAATATTTAATGAGAAATTAGAACCTTATTTTCAATGATCATTTAATGTATTTTTTTAATCAAATAATGGAAATAATAATAATAATTTATTTCATAATTCAGATATTACAATCCATTTTGTTAGTAACAATTAACTTAAATCCTATGTTAGTATTCAGGACAAATTTGAAATTAAATAATTCATAAATAATAATGAAGTTTTCTATAAGGCTTCAAAAAATTGGCCCTATTCCAATAGTCGAAAATAAAACTTCTAAGTTGTACCTGTACTTGGTGAAAGCATGCCAATATTTTAATAAAGGTACTGAGAATAATACCTATAATTTTATTAACTGTTGCCTATTAAATTATTATTGGCGTAAGGTGTACCAGTAATTTGATCGGTACATGCCAATAATAGGTTGAAGGGTACTAATGAATGGACTATGGGTTTATTTATTTATACATAATATGATGGTGTATGTGTGGTGGTAATAGCTTAAAACGACATACATACAAAATACAAAAAAAAAGAGAGAATCCGTATTGTGTATTGCGTTGCGTGTAGCACCCACTATGTTTATTTCAAATAGAGCTACTAAAATCAATAGGCAAAATTTATTGTTTCGGTTTATTACTCTAAATACCAATAATTGGGTAATTTACCCTGCCTTTTCTATTTGAGAAATTCAAGGCGATCCATAAACTAGGTGAAACTTTTCACAAAACAATTAATTCTGTAGACTAACGCACGGTCCTGGTGATGACAGTGCTCCTCATTAAAATGAAATAATATTAAAAAGAAAAAAAAATCCTTTTATCATGATTTTTCTTGTTCGTCATGACTGAGGGTCGCGATAGAATGAAGTAACTACTTACTTAGTAGGACAATTCAATCTGCTTTTAGAACACATTATATTGGGCACCGTAGGTACTCGAAAAAAAACTTTAACCAGATAGATAGTAAGGGTGGTGCTTGTGTGGGATTATAGCTAATTACTTTTGTACATGGATTGATAATACATAATGTGATTTGTATTTGGACTGTGTGCCCGCTATGGGAAGTAAGATTACCAAAATACTGATTTCTAAAATCATTTATTACTTAGTGTTTATTCTGATCGAGTTTTTAAAATGTGCAGTTATATTCAAGGAAGGTACCTCCACATAACGTACTGTGTGTATAGTGGAGTCACTTCTACGATATCTAAACTTCTCTTTAGTACATATTACATTTACATATCCATTATATAGGGAAGTATGCTAATGTATATAACTAAACAAAAGGTTAACCTGGTTAAATTAGTAAGGGTAAATTTAAAACCATTACTAATTTAAAAGACCTTCAGAATACTTTGTAAATAAAATAAAAAGTTTTTTTTACCTTGCTGTAATGTAGAATGCTATTTTTTATTTTACTCTTACTGAGTTGTGTCACGAAATACATAATAGTACAAGTGTTATGTAGGTACAATAACTACTTAAAAGAAAGAAAACTTTTTGCAAATTGATGATTAAATTATTGGATATCATAATAGTTTATGACATGTGTCACTGAAATATGCTTTTTCTGTCACTGTGTTACACTAATTGAAGCACTGGGTGCACCCCAAAGTTATCTCAGGGCAAATTTTTATTGAAACGTCTAATCCATGTAATTAATGCTGCCCATAGCCATAGCGCCGCCGCGCGTGATTTTTTAATTAATATGGTATAAAAATTATAAAGTATTTCAAGCATTACAAATGGTATGAGAAAGATATTACATTCAATATAGTATTTAGTAATATATATATATATATAAACATATTTACAGAAACGATTACTTCAATTTTCTATTTTAATGATGAGCCTTTTATAGCGTTTTGATGACTTTTTGTTGATTGTTGTTAGTAGGTATTTTTCTAAACTAAGTTTGTATTGGAGACAAATATTGAAATGCCTACACGTAACTAATGATTCTAAGACTTAAGTAAATAAAATAAGTTGCAATAGCTAATGATAAAAAAATATTTCTAAGTTTGCAATCTTTATAATTCGGTGCAATGAAATATTAACCCCTTAGCAATTTATTTAAGGTATACATCCATTTTTAATTTCTAAAGTATCTTGTAATTATATTAATGAATTTTGATGTTGATAATCTATCGTTAAACAAGCTATTGCTCGTGTTTATAACGTGCTCGGATGAAATGCCATACGACTATATTTTTATTGATGTAAACAGAGTTGAATTGAATTGTAAAATTTTAAGTTTAATTAAATTAAGTAATCTAATTACGTTAATTGTAGACAAATAAATGTCACTTTATATACATACCCTTTCTCTAACGGGATGTTTTCTGAATACCTACTTATGTATAAATAAAAACGTAATTACGTTTTGTGTCATGCAATAAATATTTGTAATGTAATTAAATAATAATTATGACTTTCGCAAAAATGCGAAATATTTTGTTGGAAGGCTGCTATTTTTCTTCTAATAAAATGATGTTTTTATTTAAGAATATTTTATGACTAATTGAATGGATGTACTCAGAGTTATAAAAGATATTGTTTTACGCGATGGGACTCGCTCTAGCAGGATGGCCGACTGTAAGGTTACTGTATAAATTACTTTAATTATTATTCGTGATGAACCATGTAGTACAACTAAATTTGTGTGTTTATTCCATTAAAAGTACTTAAACGGTAGTTGTAGTAATCGGGTGACTGCAGTCGCCCCTACCACGCCAGTCACGCCACGCTCGCCCCTACCACGCCACGCATAACGTTTAAATATGCGGTGACGGGGTAGAGGCGCGCTCAGTCGTGCTCAAGTCGTCACAGTGAAAGGTTGAACAGTGAAATAAGTGTTTTCAATAAAGTTGTTAAATAAAGTCATAATACCAGATGACTTTGATAAATTTGTCGCGATACGCTATTCCTGCTGGAGAGATACCACTGCTTAAGGTCAGGTATCAGTGTATTATTGTATTGAATACTGTTTAAACTGGTAATACTAGTACTTTCCCATGATATCGAGTAATTGTATGCTTGGAATTCTTGTTAAATACCAAAAATAATTATACAGAGATACAATTAAAACTAGAACTTTTAATTACTCATGACGTTTTATTTTAATTCCTTTTAGTAGTTAAGTGACACTCTCGTTTTCCTGTTGTTACCACGAAGTAATGTCTATATTTTATTCGAGTCCCAGGTAGATATTTCAAGACTGGATATTCCAAAAAATATTTATTAATGTTATCAACTTGAAAATTTGGAATGGTTTTAGATGCCGTTTGCCCACCTATTTTGCAAATTTTAAAAGTTAGGGGGGGACACCCATTTTACTGATTTTGAGATAAATTGTTTTACAAACATCTATGTCATTTTTAAAGACATTAGACATCTGGCACGTATAGGTTTTGCGGAAAAAATTTTTTTTAGTTTCAATTCCATGTATAATCTTATCTTTTATTTTTGTGTAAAAATCGTTAAGCAGTTTATAGAATACATCTACCAAGTTTCAACTGTAGAATCTTAATAGTTTCGGAATAAAGTGGCTGTGACATACGAACAGATGGACAGACAGACAGACATGGCGAATCTGGAAGGGTACCGTTTTTTGCCATTAGGATACGGAACCCTAAAAAGAGTCTTTGTAAAACAAACCACATTTTCTGCAATTTCAAGGTGACAAGTGGAAATAGAAACACTTTTATCGAATTTCCTCTACTTAACAATTCCAAAGAAGTTATTTACGGGTGAACGACAAACACCTGTTTGAGGTAGGTCAAAGATAATGGATTCCAATTGTAGAAACCGATAGAAATGTTACCAATACTAAATGAGATATTAATAGTAAATAGCTATGCGTCGTCGCTACGCAGTTGTGGCTGTCAGGTTAAGGCGTTAGCATATACCAAGCGATGATGATTATATAAAAAAGCTGACAAACAAAATAGCAAGATCTGCAAGAAGAAGAACTGCAAGAAAATCAACCATTGCTTAAAAAATTGAGATTTGCAGCAGCATTTATTCGTAGTTTTAGTTAAAATTAGTGATTTGTACAAGACTCGAGTCATCGAGTTCTACTTTTGAAGCCTCGAGTCGAATTGGCAGAACTCAGTGAGCTTCGTAGACTCCTAGTCCCCAGCCTAGCCGAGACGCGAGTTCTCTGAGCCACGCCTCGAGGCTTTAAAAGAGTTCGAGCCTTCCAAAGAGCTTGAACCTCTCAAAATAGATCGAGCCTACAAATGAAAATCCACGCAAGCCTTCATTAATAAACGCCTCGAGACTTCAAAAGAGTTCGAGCCTTCCAAAGAGCTTAAATCTATCAAAATAGCTCGAGCCTACAATTGAGCTCAAGTCTTCAAAAGAGCTCGAGTTTTAAAATCTGTCATCATGCTCAGCAATTATAAGCAATTCATAAGTAATTTTTATACACAATTTCAAAGTTCAATACGACTGCTAGCCGGCGATTCTGACGTTCACCCCATTCTGTATCCCGTGCTTTTTACACCTATGAGTTCACTGTTCTATCACTAGTACTTAAATTTCGCTGAAATTGATCTGAAATTTCACCTCGAGCCCTTGTTAAGCGTCAAGCTTCAAGTAGTTTTTCTAAACTCGAGCTATTATTCAAAGCTCGAGTTCATTTAAAGACTCAAGCACTTTTCAAGGTTCGAGTTGTTGCTCAAGTTGTTGCTCGCTATCGAGCTCACTGAGCCCTACAAAAATGACTCGAGTCTCCAAAATTTGTATTCAAAAAGAATAGGCTTCGAGGTCAATTGAGCTCTCAAAAGAAAAAGACTCTGAAAAAGACTCCCGAGTCGTCGAGCGTCATACAAACGAGCCGAGCCCTGTAAAACGACTCCGAGCTCTAGATAAAAGGACTCGGAGGACTCGAGTCTTGTACATCACTAGTTAAAATCCGGCCAAGTGCGTGTCCCGTACGCGATATTAGAAATGCCTGTGGGGTACAGACACTACCTGCTCTGTACCACTCTGGGTTTTTCTAACTAATATCGTTAGAAAAAGCCTGTGTGTTTCAGAGCATCGCTTGCTCTGGAGCGCGCGGGGTTTTTCGACAAAAAATTTAATAATATCACCGTAAAAAGCCTGTGGAACACAGACAATTCAGAAAATTATAGTTGTGGTTAAAGTATTCCTTCTTCATGTTTCGGTAAATTATGTAGAATATTAAAATGTGATTTATAGTCATACTAGCGATTTTTTTAAAGTGGTAAATTTTTTTAGTTTATCCTACTATTAATATTAATTTATTGTGTATGTTAAAATATTTTTTCTCTTAAACCCATAAAAATGGCAGGCTATGCTAAATGGGATGGATTGGGATGAAAGGCACACAGATAGTTTTTTTTTAACCTGGATTAAAATATAGCAGACTTTGGTTCCTAAGAACGTCGCGGGCGGTAGCTTGATAGAGCGCATTTACAAGTTTCTTGGATAATTAATAAACAATACCTAATTATGTTTTATTGTATCACTAATCTGACATAAGTAATATTTATGTGATACTTAATGTGTTTTTCATTTCGATTTATTATTTTTTCATTAATATTTTTGTTATAAATAAAGAATATTACTAAAAAGACAAAAAAACACATTATCAGTGATTATAATTTTCTTGTTAACAGAAAAAGCCAGCAAGATTCTTTATTTCCTATATTACAAAAGTACTCTTTGTTGTGGGCATACAAGACAGCACGTTAAGTTACACAGTTAAACTGCAAAACAGCTTTTATAACGTACGGCATAAAGGCGGTCACAAGGTCAAGTACCTATAGTCTAAATCTGATGTGCTGTTGACTGTAGGTACAAACATTATCAAACGAAATAAAAAAAATTAAATAACGTTCGGCTGTTAGTTATTGCACTCGGAAATTGCGAAAAACTAACAAAATACTTTTCTTTTATAAAAATATCAATTTTTGTAAAACTCTCAATGAATATTATTTATGGTAGGATATTTTCAATTCCCTACACACATTACACACACTTTTTTAGGTAAGGTAGGTAAAATGAAAAGTTTGATTGTGCTATGCCGTTTTCGAGAAATTTTGCAAATTACGATAAAACAGCTGTTCTTTGAGGATTTGTTTCTAAAAGGACCTACCAAAAATAAATTATGTCCCATGTTTTTTTGACGAGTTAAAAGTTTTTTTGATGAGAGAGATTTGATATTTTAGTTTAATATCCAAGTTTCACGATACTTAGTGCCTTACGCGTCTGTATCGCTCGGGGTATTTATATTTAGAAAATCCCTGTGGATCACAGCGCAAGGTATCTGTGTTCCACAGGCTTTTTACGGTGATATTATTACATTTTTAGTCGAAAAACCCCGCGCGCTCCAGAGCAAGCGATGCTCTGAAACACACAGGCTTTTTCTAACGTTATTAGTTAGAAAAACCCAGAGTGGTACAGAGCAGGTAGTGTCTGTACCCCACAGGCATTTCTAATATCGCGTCCCGTACCCGTATGGACATCATATCAACCGCACGACACCCACTGCTGGGTATAGGCCTCCCCTAAGGATCTCCACGACGATCGGTCCTGCGCTGCCTGCATCCACTGGCTTCCCGCGACCCTCACCAGATCGTCGGTCCACCTTGTCGGGGGCCTACCCACGGAGCGTCGTCCGGTGCGCGGTCGCCATTCCAGAACCTTTCTGCCCCAACGGCCATCGGTTCTTCTCGCTATGTGTGCCGCCCATTGCCACTTCAGCTGAGCAATCCTTCGAGCGATGTCGGTTACTTTAGTTCTCCTGCGGATCTTCTCGTTTCTGATTCGATCACGCAGGGAAACGCCGAGCATGGCTCTCTCTATTGCACGCTGGGTGACCTTGAGCCTCCTTATGAGACCCATAGTTAGAGACCACGTTTCACTGCCGTAAGTTATCACTGGCAACACACACTGTTGATAGGCTTTCGTCTTGAGACACTGAGGTAAGTCGGACGCGAATATTTTTCGAAGCTTCCCGAATGCTGCCCACCCGAATTGGATTCGACGAGAGATCTCTTTCTCGAAGTTGGACCTACCTAACTGGACTGCCTGTCCTAGGTATACAACTTCAAGTGAAGTGTTCCCAACATGAACTAAAGAGGGTACAACATGGGCGTTTGACATATATATATAATTTTCGTCTTATCCATGTTCATCCTAAACCCACTCTTTGGGAAGCACTACGGAGATCTTCGAGCATTGTGTTCAGGTCTTCCATTGTCTCAGCCACCCGTATGGTAACCTCATATTACCATACGGGTGTAAACTTATACCAATTTACTCCCTTAAAATTGGAAAAGGCTGTTTTATGAACTTTAGACCTTGTCCCAGGAAATGCAATTTCACCGCCAAAATACGCAATATTTTAGTTACATGCATACATGTCCTCAGTGATGGATGAGGATTCCGGGTGTAGTGCGCTTCCACCTTCGGCCTATTCTTCGCTTAACATCAGGTGAGGTGAAGGCTATGCACTATCCCGTTGTGCAAAAACAATAGTTATTTGTTATACAAGTGACCAAAATCAATTTGTGCTGCGAGTGCCGACTTTAAATCACGAACTAGGCGAGTGATTCTAATATAGACTACTGAGCACAGTGAGTGATTTAAAGGCACGAGACAGAGAAAAATTTTGGTCTCGTGTAAAACATACAACTTTTCACCTCTACCAGCGAGAAAAATTTCACGTGACTTTCCTGGTAAAAAGGTTTATTCAGCATTAGAAACGTATTCACTCAACTCTTTTGGAGTTAGACAACTATCTTTATCGTTGGACGCACTTATTTTTGTAATTATTTATCACAAAAATAGTTTGATCAAACCTATGCTGAAAAATTTTATTCATAGAGTAGATTCCTGTCGTTTTGGTTACATTCGTTGAATTTTTCTCTTATTCATTAATATCACATCTTATTTATTTATATATAATCATAAAACTCTAATTTGTTAATAAATTTCATTAATTTTTCTTATTTCATGTTTATTTCATACTTGCGACCTCATTTCGTCCATACTCTTTATAACGAATTCTCAACCTTCTTTTTTAACAATCCTTATTTAAAACTCCTTGGTATATCCGTGCATTTTATTTTTTACTTTTTAATCCATGTATGACACTATAAAGCACTCTATCTATCCTTTTCTCACATATCAATTTTACAAGTCTTGTCCTTAATTGTCACTTTATTTCTTTTTTCTTTATTATTTTAAAAGTTGGTGTTAGAAATTAAAAAAAAACTTTGCCTCACGCTCGCAGCAAAAATCGATTTTGCTGCGAGTTTTTACGCACCAAAAGCGCCCTTTTCGTGCTGAAGAGGTGAAAATATATTTCACAATTTATTCATATTAACACGAATGAGTCTTTCGGCTTATTCGTGTTTTTCTAAATTGTGAAAATGTCTAACAATATTTTTTATGTTGAAATGCAATAAATTTAGAAATTTTTCAAGTATTTAAACATATTTTCATACAAATTATTTATTGTCGATTTTTTTCTAGTATATTATTTAGTATTATATTTTTATCGCTACTGATTCACCTTTCTTCGGTGTGTTAAAACCTAAATCTTATAAATTTTACAATAGACTAATCCACGCACAGCTGTATCTAACTTCTATCTAAATATTTAAGTCTGATTTAGACGTGGTTCAGATTACAACATTGATGGACAATCATGAGGTAAAATTCCACCCATTATTGCTTTTTAACGTCTCAGTTAATTTTTAAATGCTGACTAAAAATCACCTTGTAAACTCCTGCACGAAAATTGGATACTTACATCATTTTCAGTTAACTCATTCAGTCAATTATTGCAGTACAATGCAACTCCAACATAATTGAAACTGGTAATCGAACCTTTTCTTAAATTTATCAAAATATTGTTTGTAGGGGTAGTTAGGTAAATGATAAAAACAAACTTTTTGATGGGATATCTCACATTGACTCACTAAGTTTCATATTGTCTATTCATTTGAAAATATCTATTTGATATGTACTATTCGGCACATCTGAATATAATGAGACTGACCTCCGAAATAATATGAAAATGCCGTAAAGTTACAGAATAAATGATTGCGTAATGTTTGGCTCAATTCTGTAAATCTCAACACTCACTAAATAAAATTTTCAATCCTTACTTCCTTACTAATATTATAAATGCGAAAGTCCGTTTGTTTGTTTATTTGTTTGTTTGTTTGTTACGCCTTCACGTCTTAACTACTTAACAGATCATCATGAAATTTTGCATACACGTTGTCAGGGGTACAGAAAAGGACATAGGTACCTTTCATCCAGAAAAAACGTACAGTTCCCGAGGCATAGCAAAAAAACTGTTCACGCGGACGAAGTCGCGGGCGGCCGCTAGTATTATTATACAACAAGGATTGCAAATCAATTTACGTTTTTTGTGAGAGAAAACCTTTAATCAATCTTTTTTGGTGATTGGCTTCCGCATAAATTCCTTTTCGCAATTGGAAAATTATCTCACTCATGTGTAAAGTATTTTCACCTTGCTCAAGGTTGAACTATTACCATTACGCGTTTATTAAGTTGAAATAAGCATGCTGCATTCAACATGTTACGTATGTATTGAATTATAACGTAAATGTACAAATCCTCTTTTTTCCATGCCGCGAAAAACATACTGAATATCAATCTATACTATGAACGTGTGTCAGAATATACCGTTAATACAATTCCAACATCGAATCTAGATTTTAATCTACATTTTCCGTGGTATGTCGGGAAAATCTTCGCATTCCCAGATTGCTTTACAAATAATTAGATTTTCAGATATGCCACAATGAATGTTAAAGCAAACGTGAATTTTCTGACGTAATCCGTACATTTTCGTTTAAATATTTGCTCCAAAGAGTAGGCATTTCGATTTATCTCTAGAAGGGCTTAATTTAGGTTGGTAAATTGTCTGTTAACTTTAATATAAATTTTCAGCATTTTTTACGATCTTAATTAATTTGTGGTTTTACGTGCACCTTCCACAAGTATTTCTCATTTAAATCCTTACGTGGATTTTCATTAAGCTGTTAAGATAAAATTAATACTACTTAAATTAATTTGGCCAGATCAAGTGCCTGTCAAATATGCTAAAACATTTTTACTAAATCTTTTGACCTTTCTGTGACATTTACACTAAAGGTCGAATGGAGTGTTCAAATAAAATATAGGCCACACAACACAGTCATGAATGAAATTTGATTATAGACTTTCTAACATAAAATTAGAATGAATTAAATTACTTTGTATCGTTAAGTGAAGTTAAGGCCTTACGCACATGACACGTCACTCCCTGAGCGAAGCCGGGCACCACGGCTAGTATGCATGTAAAACACACCTACCATGTTAATTTTCAGTATAGTGTTATGTTCAGTATCTAAAAGCTGAATTTGGCGACTTTAAATTTGTCATCGTCAAGATTTACCATTACAGTTTGTATTTTAAAGAATTAAATTTATCTAGTCTCCATTTTGTT
Organism: Agriphila tristella; assembly: GCA_928269145.1. Lineage (NCBI taxonomy): Eukaryota > Metazoa > Arthropoda > Insecta > Lepidoptera > Crambidae > Agriphila > Agriphila tristella. The sequence continues at coordinate 55,474,385 of OV743429.1, forward strand.
GGGACGCCATTTTAAAGCATGACATAAAAAAATATTTATTATGAAAAAAATAATTTAGGTTCGGTAATTGCCCTAGATAGTTTCAATAAACAGAATATTAGTTTATCACATATTTATAATGTAGCTATGTATTTTAACATAGTAGTTTATGAAAAATATTCGTAGTCGTGTGTACAAACGACCTTATGAGGGGGAAGGTAATTTTATTACGTTTCCGGCGACGACTATGAAATTTTGATATTCGATATTAATCTTTATTACTTACGTTTATATGCCGGATGCAAAGAAAATTTTTCGTCGCTCATTAGTTTTGAGGAGTTTTTTCTATTTTTGTGCGTTGCTTAGAGTATTAAGAACTGGGATTTTGAGTTTTAGTACAGTTTAGAGTTTACTTGAAACACTAATAGGTTGATGCATGTGCATGGTATAGTAAAATAAAGTACCTACCTAAACAGCTGTTATTATTGATTTCTGATACATGTATTTTTAATTTTAGTGAAACGTAGGTAAACCCATTTTGTTAGTAATAGTTAGTGGCGATGCCAGATTAACTTTTTCAGTTTGCATTTAGAAATCGTCAACAAAAAAAGACCATCATGTCTCAATAATATAAAAAATAGTTTTAATGAATAACAAGTGCAAAATAAATTAACTTTCATATCACAACCCGGATGTAGTACCTTCAAACCGAAGTTATTAACCCAATTAAATCCTTTTACCCGAATTGCAACAAAACCTTTTCAGACGTCAGACATTAAACGTCAAACTTCGTTAATAACCGAGCCGGAACAAAGCCTTCTGAATAAAAATAGCTAGCGTTTGTTTATGCAAATCATCGCGCGTAAACTCTGTTCATACAAACTATAAAGTAAAAAGAAGAGATGTTTTGAACGAATCGTGGTTTTCCATGCACGCACACATAGACGTTACGTACAAGCTTTCTCGAGTTATGTCAAACTATAATGATGTAGCAGTTACCAAGGAGTTCTTATCGCAATAAAATATTTCACCCGTTCACAAACAACACTCAAACGACGCTTGATTACGCGAACGCGTTGAAATAGAGTCGGCTATTGGTTCGTTTTCTTTTTCGTATTACGTGATTGGTTCGTGGGACGCTATGCGTCCACGGGCACAGTGAGACATCATGGTAATACTTTAGTACTAGGTGTACGCAAAATCGATGTACATGACAGCCGTTTGGCACACGTATACTTAACTAGCTTCTGCCCGCGACTTCGTCCGCGTGGATGTTAGAGAAAATCCTTAGAGAACCTTCAACCAAGATCTGACCAGTCATTTTTACGTTTCCGGTTCCCGTTCCCGTTCTGTTCCCGTCCGTTCCCGTCCCTTTCCTGTCCCGTTCTCGTACCCTCTCCGTTGCCATTCCCGTTCCCGTCCCGTTACCGTCCCGTTTTCGTTCCCGTTCCCGTACCGTTCTCGTCCCGTTCCGTTCCCGTTTCCATTCCGTTCTCGTTCCGTTCCCATTCCGTCCCGTTCCGTTCTTGTTCCCGTTCCGTACCCGTCCCGTACCCCTTCAGTTTCCATTCCCATTCCCTTCCCGTTCTCGTTCCCGTGCCGTTCCCGTTCCCATTCCGTTCCCGTTCCGTTCCCATTCCGTCCCGTTCCGTTCCCGTCCTGTACCCCTTCCGTTCCCATTCCCGTCCCGTTCTCGTTCCCGTTCCCGTTCCAGTTCTCGTCCCGTTCTCGTCGCGTTCTCGTCCCGTTCCGTTCCCGTATCGTTCCCGTTCCGTTCCGTACCCAATCCTTTCCCCTCCGTTCCCGTCCCGTTCCCGTGCTGTTCCTCTACCGTTCCCGTCCCGTTCTCGTTCCCGTTCCATTCCTGTATCGTTCCCGTTCCATTCCTGTATCGTTCCCGTTTCATTCCCGTCCGTTCCCGTTCCGTTCCCGTTCTGTTCCCGTTCCGTTCCCGTTCCGTTCCGTTCCCAATCCGTTCCCGTTCCGTTCCCGTTCCGTTCCCGTTCCATTCCCGTTCCGTTCCCGTTCCGTTCCCGTTCCGTTCCCGTTCCGTTCCCGTTCCGTTCCCGTTCCGTTCCGTTCCCGTTCCGTTCCCGTTCCCGTTCCCGTTCCCGTTCCCGTTCCCGTTCCCGTTCCCGTTCCGTTCCCGTTCCGTTCCCGTTCCCGTTCCCGTTCCCGTTCCGTTCCCGTTCCGTTCCCGTTCGGTTCCCGTTCAGTTCCCGTTCGGTTCTCGTTCCGTTCCCGTTCCGTTCCCGTTCCGTTTCCGTTCCGTTTCCGTTCCGTTCCCGTTCCGTTCCCGTTCCGTTCCCGTTCCGTTCCCGTTAAGTTCCCCTTCCGTTCCCGTTCCGTTCCCGTTCCGTTCCCGTTCCGTTCCCGTTCCGTTCCCGTTCCGTTCCCGTTCCGTTCCCGTTCCGTTCCCATTCCGTTCCCGTTCCGTTCCCTTTCTGTTCCCGTTCCGTTCCCGTTCCGTTCCCGTTCCGTTCCCGTTCCGTTCCCGTTCCGTTCCCGTTCCGTTCTCGTTCCGTTCCCGTTCCGTTCCCGTTCCGTTCCCGTTCCGTTCCCGTTCCGTTCCCGTTCCGTTCCCGTTCCGTTCCCGTTCCGTTCCCGTTCCGTTCCCGTTCCGTTCCCGTTCCGTTCCCGCTTCGTTCCCGTTCCCATTCCATTCTCGTTTCATTCCCGTTCCCTTCCCGTTCCGTTTCCGTTCCAGCCCGTTCCGTTCCCGTCCTGTTCCCGTTCCCGTTCCTGTTCCCGTGCCCGTGCCCGTGCCCGTGCCCGTTACCTGGATGTGGATGTCCAGGTCCAGGTCCATGATGTGTCATGTTCACCGTGTTGGACTTCAAAATAAATGTCATTTTCGCAATCACCATCCCATGAAACCTCAAGAACGACATCCATATCGATTTTTTATGTTTTCTCAGCCCATTTACCGCCTAAGGGGTTGATTTTCAAAGTCATAAAATATATGTTTGCCTATTTATTTTTAGATGTGCTCCTACGAAGTTCAAAGTTGTAATGTATATTTTATATTATTTTTCCATACAAAATTGGAACCCCATTTTCACCCCTTTAGGAGTTAAATCATGTCCACCGTGTCAGACTTCATAATAAATCTCATTTTCGCAATCACCATCCCATAAAACCTCAAGAACGACATCCACATCGATTTTTATGTTTACTCATCCCATTTACCCCCTAAGGGGATGATTTTCAAAATCACAAAATATATGTTTGCTTATTTATTTTTAGACGTGCTCCTACGAAGTTTAAAGTTGTAATGGCCATTTAATATTTTTTCCATAGAAAATTTGAACCCCATTTTCACCCCTTGAGGGGTTAAATCATGCCCACCGTGTTGGACTTTTAAATAAATGTCATTTTTGCAATCGTCATCCCAGAAAACCCCAATGACGATATCCATATCTATTTTTAGGTTTACTCACCCCATTTACCCCCTAAGGGGTTGATTTTCAAAATCACAAAATATATGTTTGCTTATTTATTTTTAGACGTGCTCCTACGAAGTTTAAAGTTGTAATGTCCATTTAATATTATTTTTCCATACAAAATTTGAACCCCATTTTCACCCCTTGAGGGTGACATCATGTCCACCGTGTTGGACTTCAAAATAAATGTTATTTTTGCAATCGTCATGCCAGAAAACCCCAATAACGACATCCATATCTATTTTTAGGTTTTTTTACCCCTTTTCACCCCCATTGCATCCCCCTAGGGGTTGAAATACTAACAATAACAATATGCGTTGCGTTAGATTTCCATCCATAAGCCTAAATTATATATTTAGCAATGTTGACTTCGAAAATAAAGGATTTTCTTCATTACACAACTTCATCCCCCTTTTGACCCCTTCGGGGGTAGAATTTTGAAAAACGCCGAGACCCGTATTAATTAATTTTCAATTGTCAGCCTAAACACAAAATTTGAAGATCCTAGCTTCAAAACTGAGGGACTTTCATACAAACTTTCATCCCTTATTTCATCCCCTTAGGGATAGAATTTTCAAAAATCCTTCCTTAGTGGATGCCTACACTGTATAAGGTATCTGTGTGCAAAATTTCAAGTCTCTAGGTCCAGCGGTTTGGGCTGTGCGTTGATAGATCAGTCAGTCAGTCAGTCAGTCATTCAGTTTACGATTTTATATATTAAGATATGTATATGACGGAGTCAGGATAAGGTTATTCACCGCCGAGCACGAAATAATAGTTTCTTTACAATACACAACCTCTATTCTTACAATCAACATCGAGTTAGCTCAAAATAACGGATGATCGAACAGATTCACACGGATTCAAGTCGGTAAACGCGGCAAGTTCGACACAGCGAGGTGAACTCAAATGAACGACCGTTCACTACGGCTGCCGGTAACAGAATGTACCACCGACTACCCCCCGATCGCGCTCTCCACATTTTCCCGCCTCCGGAAACATCAAGGCTGTCAACTGTCAAACTGACAAACATCAAACCTGTCAACTGTCACACGTCCTGCACAGATCACACACTCGCTGTATCGACCTTACCCAAGTGAGCCACTTGACGTTTCCGACTTGATAGTTACGACTAAACTCAATAGATGGCGCTAGGGGTTCCAATAATCTTGAGCAGCACGGTGCTCACGCTCCGACACGACCATCCTGACATTTCACACGTCCTCGTGTGAGGTGGCTGGGGAAGATCCTGCAAAGGGAGATAGTACCTGAACAGTAAAATGTTCAAACGCTCGGCCTTCCTGACCAAAAGGGTCAGGTCTTGTAATACCACAATTTGTATACCACAACTTTATTCAAAATTACAACATTGCTTACTCCATTGCTAATCCATAGGTACCAGTGATGAAAGTAAACAAATCAAAATAACTATTCACTAAAAATTCAAGAAAACTCATCAGACCAATATTTCAAAACTAAATAGATTGTGTTGTGTAATCAGTGTAGTATGCAATACTCTACAATTCAGATGCTTCCATCTAGCACCCAATGACAACCTCTATCCGGTCATCACCCAAAACAAAGGCTACCTCCATCCGGTACCCTTACACAACACAGCGCCTCTATCCGGCGACTCAACAGCGATCGCTTACATCTTTGAGCTAAACGCACACCACTCACAAGCGTGGCCGCAATGCGACGGGAAATCAGGCCCGATTTATGCCTACGACTACGAATGCACGAAAGATGTAACCAATCTGAGCGACTTGCATACTATTGAATAAACAATCACAAAAAAATTGTATTGTTTGAACTCATTAAACTAGTTGAAGGTCCAGCCCCTTCGTTTACTATCATCATCATCACCACCATCACCACTATCATCACCATAATAACTAATGATAACTTTTTACAGAATTTACAGCCAAATATGCTGGAGGGCCAAGTACCCAATTGTTTTTTTTTTCTTTTTTTTTTCAAACAATTGAATTATCAATTTAATGTGTACCTCTTTAGTCCGGCTATCCCTGTAGCTCATAAATTAAGTCATCCCTGTGACTCCTCAGAACCATCCCTGTGGCTCTTACACATTTGATCATCCCTGTGATCTCACACATAAGATCATCCCTGTGATCTTACTCAACAAGATCATCCCTGTGATCTTACTCAACAAGATGACTTAAGAGGACACAATAAAATAATCAGTTAAGACTCAAAATGTTCAGAACACTCCGAATCGCTGATGTCATTAGGTACTTGTCCCTCAGGCATCTTTTTTTTTAACCTATCATGTGCGTACTTGTAAGTACGCTTTGAGTTTAGGGCTTTTAAAACATAACGATCGTTATCAAGTATTTCTATGACTTTAAATGGCCCCCTGAACTTCGGGTCTAACTTTGTTAAATCAGGAAGTAATTTAATTTCATGATTATGAACAGTAGTTACTAAAGTGAATTTATATTCCTACATAGCAACAGCTGCTTACTCAAATTCACCACACTATGACTAAAAGTGTACTGACAGTGTACAAACGGTGTACTAACAGTGAACTAGCAGTGTGCTAACAATGTACTAACAATGTACCAACAGTGTACTAACAGTGTACTAACAGTGTACTAACAGTGTACTAACAGTGTACTAACAGTGTACTAACAGTGTACTAACAGTGTACTAACAGTGCACTAACTGTGTACTAACTGTGTACTAACAGTGTACTAACTGTGTACTAACAGTGTACAAATAGTGTACTAACAGTGTACTCACAGTGTACTAACAGTGTACAAAAAGTGTACTAACAGTGTACTCACAGTGTACTAACAGTGTACTGACAGTGTACTAACAGTTTACTAACAGTGTACTAACAGCGCACTCACAGAGCACTAACAGTGTACTAACAGTGTACCAACAGTGTACCAACTGTGTACTAAAAGTGCACTAATAGTGCACTGACAGTAAACATATTCAGAAACATTGATGCATCTACCAACTGTTAGCAGTGAATTCGAACAGAAATGTGGTTACATTACAACAGAAAAGTACTAAGATTACATTACCACAGAATATGACATTACTAAGAAAGATTTTATTCTATTTCATTATTTTTGCACTAAATTTCAACAACAATTTCTGTTGATTGAAGTCACCATTCACCAACAAAATATTACTAACCCCTTTAATTTTAGTTAAATTCACTGCCTTGAATAATTTTGAAACATAATGAGACTTCAATCTGTGCCGTTTTCATAATCGCAACCACTAGGAATATTTAGTGACTTTTCGTTTAAAAATTAAATCACAATAAAATCGTTACGACTGACCTCTATAAAGTGACCTTGTAGATTCGCTATGCTGGCTGCGCCGAGTAACAGGATGCTCTCAGCTTGTAATGCTGCACTAGCACCCGCCACAGAGCATCGCCATTGCCATTGCATCGCTATCGCCACTGCATCACCGCTTGCGCTGCTAGTTGCGTTGCTCAGCTCCACAACTGTTGCCGTTGCCTGTTGTACCGCTGTTGTCTTGTGTTGTGAAGCACCTGAAGCAGATAATCATAGGCGCATTTGGTTGTTGTTTGACATGAGAACAAGCACTAGAAACAGTGGAACGATCACATGACCTGTTATCCTTGGAATCAGTCGGTACTGTGCGATGTACTGGAATGCTACACCTTAGCATGAACAGCTGCTTGAAATCACACCACGTCATCCATCACCATAGCTTCATTACGTCGTTATGATCCAGGCACGCACGTCAACATTTTTTTTCTCTCGGGGTCAAAGTCAGGAAAGAACATTGGCACTCGAAGTAGGCACACGCATCGCTTGTATTGTAACAAAGCAATAATATTGCGATTTGGTCAATAGACGCCACTTTTCGTCGATCACATTGATTTTCCGTTGCACGTGTCTCGTTATCACACCTCATATCGTTTGATTCACTTTTCTCACCACGTGGGACGTTTGGATTGCATCCCGCTTCTGATGACGGAGTCAGGATAAGGTTATTCACCGCCGAGCACGAAATAATAGTTTCTTTACAATACACAACCTCTATTCTTACAATCAACATCGAGTTAGCTCAAAATAACGGATGATCGAACAGATTCACACGGATTCAAGTCGGTAAACGCGGCAAGTTCGACACAGCGAGGTGAACTCAAATGAACGACCGTTCACTACGGCTGCCGGTAACAGAATGTACCACCGACTACCCCCCGATCGCGCTCTCCACATTTTCCCGCCTCCGGAAACATCAAGGCTGTCAACTGTCAAACTGACAAACATCAAACCTGTCAACTGTCACACGTCCTGCACAGATCACACACTCGCTGTATCGACCTTACCCAAGTGAGCCACTTGACGTTTCCGACTTGATAGTTACGACTAAACTCAATAGATGGCGCTAGGGGTTCCAATAATCTTGAGCAGCACGGTGCTCACGCTCCGACATATATTTGAAAACAAAACAATTTGATTAGTGGGCCATTGAGACAAGAAGGTTGGAACAGAAACAAGATAGAATCGTGTCGTATTATGCCCTCATTCAATAAAAAAAAATATTTCAAAAAATTCAATAAATGTAACTTTACTTACAGATTTTTTGGTTAAGAATTAGAACCTTTTTGGCGATTTTTCATATTTGTTTTAATTTTCCCACTTGTGGCTAACCAGAAAATGGTTTTATTCAAATAAAATAAAGTATTATGCATTTAATTTTTTAATTTTAAGGAACCAAGATTTTCCCTAAAATTCAAAACTTTGATGGCCTGGGGGCAGTACTTCCATACATTTTATTTTGTTGCGCCCATAGTAAGATTTAATACTGACAATAATTCGCAACTTTTCTGCAATCCGCCCTTAGCGAAATCAAAAAGAAGAAAAAAACGCTCCACCCTACTGGCTATCCCTCTAACTGGATTTAAACAAATTATTTTTGTCCCAGTCAAAAGTTCTTTGGGGTTTTTCCGAAAATACACGCGGACGAAGTCGCGGGCGGAAACTAGTATCACGATATTTTTTGGTCACTATTAATACTAATCCGGAAGTAAAAAAGCACATAACGTAGTATCAGCTGCTTATCATGCCGCCCAAGTCGTAAAATTCGAAGAAAATTACTTTTATGGCGTCTTACGTAAGCGTGTACCTATGTTAAAATTAGTTAAAAAAAAAATATTATGAAAAAAATAATTTAGGTTCGGTAATTGCCCTAGACAGTTTCAATAAACAGAATATTAGTTTATCACATAATTATAATGTAGGTATGTATTTTAACATAGTAATTTATGAAAAATATTCGTAGTCGTGTGTACAAACGACCTTATGAGGGGGAAGGTAATTTTATTACGTTTCCGGCGACGACTATGAAATTTTGATATTCGATATTAATCTTTATTACTTACGTTTATATGCCCGATGCAAAGTAAATTTTTCGTCGCTCATTAGCTTTGAGGAGTTTTTTCTATTTTTGTACGTTGCTTAGAGTATTAAGAACTGCGATTTTGAGTTTTAGTACAGTTTAGAGTTTCATTGAATATTATACGCATTTTGTCCCATTGAAGAAGTATTTTAATTTAATCAGATACATTGTCTCAACATGTATTTTGTTACGTTAAGTAAACAACAGAGTTTACTTGAAACACTAATTGGTTGATGCATGTGCATGGTATAGTAAAATAAAGTACCTACCTAAACAACTGTTATTGTTGATTTCTGATACATGTATTTTTAATTTTAGTGAAACGTAGGTAAACCCGTTTTGTTAGTAATAGTTAGTGGCGACGCCAGATTAACTTTTTCAGTTTGCATTTAGAAATCGTCAACAAAAAAAGACCATCATGTCTCAATAATATAAAAAATAGTTTTAATGAATAACAAGTGCAAAATAAATTAACTTTCATATCACAACCCGGATGTAGTACCTTCAAACCGAAGTTATTAACCCAATTAAATCCTTTTACCCGAATTGCAACAAAACCTTTTCAGACGTCAGACATTAAACGTCAAACTTCGTTAATAACCGAGCCGGAACAAAGCCTTCTGAATAAAAATAGCTAGCGTTTGTTTATGCAAATCATCGCGCGTAAACTCTGTTCATACAAACTATAAAGTAAAAAGAAGAGATGTTTTGAACGAATCGTGGTTTTCCATGCACGCACACATAGACGTTACGTAACAGGCTGTCTCAAGTTATGTCAGACTATATGATGTAGCAGTTACCAAAGAGTTACCAAATATTTCATCCGTATTCACAAACAACACTCAAACGACGCTTGATTACGCTAACGCGTTGAAATAGAGTCGGCTATTGGTTCGTTTTCTTTTTCGTATTACGTGATTGGTTCGTGGGACGCTATGCGTCCACGGGCACAGTGAGACATCATGGTAATACTTTAGTACTAGGTGTACGCAAAATCGATGTACATGACAGCCGTTTGGCACACGTATACTTAATATGTATATTTGAAAACAAAACAATTTGATTCGAATTTAAAAAAAAGCTGCCTTACGATGTCATCTTTTTTGATTGGAATTTTTTCCTATAACCTATTGTGCAAACTGTGTATGTTTTGAAAAATATTTTTGTTTTTTTTTAACAAGTGGCTGGAATGTATTGATATAATATATTTTTAGAATTGGCTCAGAAAGCCTTTTAATTTTATACGACATACGTAGGTTAAAGAACAAAAAAAATCCCTCACAAAAAATATGACATCTTAAGGGAGACTTTTTAAACTGCGGATGAAAAATATTGTTTCGACCTCAAGTATACGTGACCCAAACCTTTATCCTGAACATCGATTTGCAGTTTTTCTTCGATATTGGGCTCGTACGCCTACCACTATTTGTGAATACGCGACAGTAGCGTTTTCGAATAAGGTCCGAGGCTGATCGGCGCTTCTGTTTCACTTTTTGTACTACCACTTTAGCGGAGGAGTATCAATCATTTTGACAGCAAGCTACTGGATACTGTCTTCGACGTTTGAAAAGGTTGCGTAAATAATCGACTAAATAGGCAAAATGTTTTATGTGCATTTTAGGGATGTATAAAGGTACATGTTTTATGCTCAACGGGATAGTGCTTGGCCTTCACCTCACCTGGGGTTAAGTGACGATAAGGCCGAAGATGGAAGCGCACTACACCCGGAATCCTCACCACTAAGGAACTGGCTATTAGGGTGGTGCGTTTTTTTCTTCTTTTTAATTTCGCTAAGGGCGGATTGCGGAAAAGTTGCGAATTATTGTCAGTATTAAATCTTACTATGGGCGTAACAAAATAAAATGTATGGAAGTACTGCCCCCAAGGCATCAATGTTTTGAATTTTAGGGAAAATCTTGGTTTTTTTAAATTAAAAAATTAAATACATAATACTTTATTTTATTTAAATAAAACCATTTTCTGGTTAGCCACAAGTAGGAAAATTAAAACAAATATGAAAAAACGCCAAGTAGGTACTAGTTTCTTATCCAAAAATATGTAAGTAAATTTACATTTATTCAATTTTGAAATGTGCCGTGTATGTGCCGGCCTAGAATAGCACTACCCCCTATCATCCCGTGGGTGTCGTAAAAGGCGACTAAGGGAGCATAGCCTTCAAGAGACGGGCAGCAGCGTCTCCAAAAAACCTTGGCCTACTGCGATCGCCAACCCGCCTGCCAAGCGTGGCGATTATGGCAAACCCCCCCCCTCATGCACAATGGATCAAAAAATTGGCCCCCAGTCCCCGGCAGCCCCGCTATTCCTAGCTACGGTAGCGGCTACGGTAACGGCGGGGCAGGGGGTGCTAAGAATCCCCGGGTGCGGCTCGGCTACCAAAAACGACGACAACTGCACCTGGCAACCTATAACACGCGCACACTAAGGGAAGACGCGAAGTTAACCGAGTTGGAAGAAGTTATCAGCAAGGTACACTGGGACATTATCGGGTTATCTGAAGTCCGAAGAGCGGGAGAGGACTCGATAATCCTCAACTCCGGTAACTTGCTTTACTACCGGGAGGGCGACCAACAGTCCCAAGGTGGTGTCGGGTTCATCGTCCACAAGTCCCTTGTCAACAACGTGATTACCATCGGAAGTGTGTCGACCAGGGTGGCGTACCTTATACTCAGAATATCCAAACGGTGTTCGCTGAATGTTATACAGGTTTACGCACCGACCTCGACACACCAAGATGACGAAGTGGAGGCTATGTATGAGGAGATCTCTAAAGCCATGCATAGCTACAAAACCCACTACACTGTTGTGATGGGGGACTTCAATGCAAAGTTGGGGAAACGATGCGGTGATGAGCTGAGAGTGGGGCAATTTGGAGTTGGGCAACGGAATGACAGAGGCCAGATGCTGGCTGACTTTATGGAGAAGGAGAACCTCTTTATGATGAACTCCTTCTTCAGAAAGCCGGAAAGCCGGAAGTGGACCTGGGTCAGTCCGGACGGTAAAGTCAGAAATGAGATAGATTTTATCATGTCGACGAAAAAGCAAATATTCAATGATGTCACTGTGATCAACGCTGTTAAGACGGGGAGCGATCACCGATTGGTACGTGGCACATTGAATATCAACCCAAAGCTGGAAAGATCTCGACTGATAAAATCAACAATTCGACCATTGCCGGCCCATATTCAAAACCCCGAGAGCTTTCAACTCGAACTCCAAAACCGCTTCGAAGCCCTTGAGAACAGCATAGATGTGGACGATCTAAACAACATGGTGGTGGATACTGTCCGTACGGTAGGGTCCAAGCTCTTTAAGACCCGCCGTCCCAAGATAAAGAAACTCTCCGACCACACACTCCTACTCATGGATCAGAGACGTGAAATGAGGCTCCAGAGTTCAGTAGATGCTAATCGTTATCGGCAGCTTAATAGACAGATATCTAAGTCTTTGACGAGCGACCTTCGCCAATTTAATACGAATCGTATTAAAGAGGCTATCGAGCGGAATAAAGGCTCCAAAGTGTTCGCGAGAGATCTGTCTATTGGGCAAAGCCAGATGACGAAGCTGAAAACTGACGACGGACGCATCATTTCATCAAAGCCTGAAATCCTGAGGGAGATCGAGAGCTTCTATGGGCAGTTATATTCCACGCAGACACCTGTTGAAAGCAAGGCTAAAGACCCCAGAGCCAAGCTTACCCGACACTATACTCAAGATATCCCGGACGTCAGCCTGTACGAGATTAGTATGGCTCTCAAACAGCTGAAAAACAACAAGGCGGCGGGTGACGATGGAATCACTACAGAACTTCTGAGAGCGGGCGGTAAGCCGATACTCAAAGTCCTCCAGAAGCTCTTTAATTCCGTCATCGTCCAGGGCAGAACGCCAAAGACATGGAACATAAGTGAGGTGATCTTGTTCTTTAAAAAGGGTGACAAGTCCCTCTTAAAGAACTATAGACCCATCTCGCTTCTGAGTCATGTCTATAAGTTGTTTTCGAGAGTCCTTACGAATCGTCTCGCTCGCAAGTTCGACGACTTCCAACCTCCCGAACAAGCCGGGTTCCGAAAAGGCTTTAGCACCATAGACCACATCCATACGCTGCGGCAGGTTATACAGAAGACCGAGGAGTATAATGAGCCACTTTGCTTGGCGTTCGTGGACTATGAGAAAGCCTTTGATTCGATTGAAACCTGGGCGGTGCTGCAGTCTCTCCAAAGGTGCCAAGTGGACTATAGGTATATCGAGGTGTTGAGGTACTTATACCAAAATGCCACCATGACGATCCGAGTACAGAACCAGAACACAAATCCTATCCAACTGCAGCGTGGTGTGAGACAGGGAGACGTTATTTCTCCGAAACTGTTCACAGCTGCGTTGGAGGACATCTTTAAGCTCTTGGACTGGAAAGGACTCGGCATCAACATTAATGGCGAGTACCTAACACACCTTCGTTTTGCCGATGATATAGTCCTTATGGCTGAGACCATGGAAGACCTGAACACAATGCTCGAAGATCTCCGTAGTGCTTCCCAAAGAGTGGGTCTTAGGATGAACATGGAAAAGACGAAAATTATGTCAAATGCCCATGTTGTACCCTCTCCAGTTCATGTTGGGAACACTACACTTGAAGTTGTTGACCATTACGTATACCTAGGACAGGCAGTCCAGTTAGGTAGGTCCAACTTCGAGAAAGAGATCTCTCGCCGAATCCAACTCGGGTGGGCAGCATTCGGGAAGCTTCGAAAAATCTTCGCGTCCGACTTACCTCAGTGTCTCAAGACGAAAGTCTATGAACAGTGTGTGTTGCCAGTGATGACTTACGGCAGTGAAACGTGGCCGCTAACTATGGGTCTCATAAGGAGGCTCAAGGTCGCTCAGCGTGCAATGGAGAGAGCCATGCTCGGCGTTTCCCTACGTGATCAAATCAGAAACGAGGAGATCCGCAGGAGAACTAAAGTAACCGACATCGCTCGAAGGATTGCTCAGCTGAAGTGGCAATGGGCGGGACACATAGCGAGAAGAACCGATGGCCGTTGGGGCAGAAAGGTTCTGGAATGGCGACCGCGCACCGGACGACGCTCCGTGGGTAGGCCCCCGACAAGGTGGACCGACGATCTGGTGAAGGTCGCGGAAAGCCAGTGGATGCAGGCAGCGCAGGACCGATCGTCGTGGAGATCCTTAGGGGAGGCCTATACCCAGCAGTGGGTGTCGTGTGGCTGATATGATGAATTTTGAAATTTATTTTTTGTATTGAATGAGGGCATAATACGACACGATTCTATCTTGTTTCTGTTCCAGCCTTCTCGTCTCAATGGCCCACTAACTGCTGAACAAGATTCAATCACTAATTAAATGCATTTTTTGGTGCCTTTAGTGTGACAGAGGAAACATTTTGGAAGTAACTTTTTCGGTATTTGGCAAGGCCGCTGAAATCATTTCGGTCGGAATAACTCTGATGAGAGGTGGTTCCGAAAATTTTTCCCAGTCTATGAGCTCTGTAAAATCTAAAAAATCTTCGGGACCACCTCTTACCAGAGTTATTCCGACCGAAATGATTTAAGCGGCCTTGCTAAATACCAAAAAAAAGTTACTTCCAAAATGTTTTCCCTGTCACACTCAAGGCACCGAAAAATGCATTAAATTAGTGACAGAATCTAGTTCAGCAGTTAGTGGGCCATTGAGACAAGAAGGTTGGAACAGAAACAAGATAGAATCGTGTCGTATTATGCCCTCATTCAATAAAAAAAAATATTTCAAAAAATTCAATAAATGTAACTTTACTTACAGATTTTTTGGTTAAGAATTAGAACCTTTTTGGCGATTTTTCATATTTATTTTAATTTTCCCACTTGTGGCTAACCAGAAAATGGTTTTATTCAAATAAAATAAAGTATTATGCATTTATTTTTTTAATTTTAAGGAACCAAGATTTTCCCTAAAATTCAAAACTTTGATGCCCTGGGGGCAGTACTTCCATACATTTTATTTTGTTGCGCCCATAGTAAGATTTAATACTGACAATAATTCGCAACTTTTCCGCAATCCGCCCTTAGCGAAATCAAAAAGAAGAAGAAAACGCTCCACTCTACTGGCTATCCCTCTAACTGGATTTAAACAAATTCTTTTTGTCCCAGTCAAAAGTTCTTTGGGGTTTTTCCGAAAATACACGCGGACGAAGTCGCGGGCGGAAACTAGTATCACGATATTTTTTGGTCACTATTAATACTAATCCGGAAGTAAAAAAGCACATAACGTAGTATCAGCTGCTTATCATGCCGCCCAAGTCGTAAAATTCGAAGAAAATTACTTTTATGGCGTCTTACGTAAGCGTGTACCTATGTTTAGTAAATTGACTTACGGAAAAAGGCAATAGCTTTATATTATGAATTTATTGGATTACTAACATCAGACTTTAAAGTTGTATTTTTTTAACGATTTTTTTTATTTGTATTTAGGGCGAGTCTTCTTTTTAATATATTTAATTTCATTCGTAATACGCATTTGTGAACCGTGAAAAATGAGGAAATTCAATGAAAAAAAATGTCAGCTTGCAAAAGCAACTTCATTCAAAACAGGAAAAACAGGATCCGATCCAGATTTAAAACAATTTAAAACAATGAAGTTAAAAATTAATTAAGAAACAATGATAAAACATTCCAGGCTTAATTATAAATTAACATTCCGTCTAAAGTGTGGAAGTATTTTAAGAGCCTTTTTATTGAACAAAGTTGTTAAGAACTCGAAGTTTCCGAATAAAAAAACTGAAGTCTCGTAAAGAGTGTTTAGTTTCTTTTTTAATTTTCCAATCAGTACTGTTTTGTTATTTCTTTATAATTATTTATTTTTAATTTCAAAAACGGTGTTTTCATAATACTTTTTAACTAGGTAGGTACATGACATTTTTATCTCACTACCGGTGAAAAATGCGAAAAAAAGTCTGATGATAGAAAATTATTGATTAATGTCACTTATTAAAACTTATCTGTGTTAATTTTTTTTGTGGTTAACGGTTTCAGTATCACAAGTAATTAGTCAGTTAAAATAATGTTACTGTGATACATATTGTTATACTGTTTATTCGTCCCCAATAAATGCAAAAAATACAAAGATTCCCTAAAATCACTTAATCAACACGTGTACTATTTATTATTTACCATACTATAGACTATTCTTCCATTCTTAAAAATATTAACTATGGAAAAATAATATTGTGTCGGAAGTCAAGACTTTGCCCAGCAATATTTTGGATTGCTGCGCTATTATTTTTTCTATAGTGCTACAAATACCACTCACATAACACAAATCATATTAACCTATTGCACTTCAAAATCATAATTATAAAAGTCTTCAAAATTATATAAAAAATATACAACAATAACAATGCTTCTCGAAACATTTTCGAAAAATATTTAGAGATGTGTTGTTATTTTTTCATACTTATTGTGAAAAAAGAAATATGTATCTTACTTCCGCAAACAATATAATAAATATGCAAGATGCACCGCCAGCCCCGCAAAAAATGCACATGCACATTTGTGGAAGTAAGCTACATAATATTTCTTTTTTCACTATGGTTTGGGACATCCGCCAAGTGACGCCTTATTTAATCAAATATTTACATACTTATGTTTTTTGATGATTCGAACGAATCGCTAAAAACATTAATCTCTTTTCCTCAACAGAATCTGCGGAATCCGACGGCGATTCATGCCTCTGCATAACGGAACACAATATAGGTCGTTAGAAAGCTGTAATGGTTGGAAATTACCTGCACAGTGATTTATAACCGGGTGCTTTGTACCCCGCACAATATGGCTGACCTCAATAGATAGTTAATCTTACCCCTTAAACTTCCAATGGGAATGTGCACGAAAGCCTTTATATTGATTTAGTTCGTCATACTTGTGAATTTGGTTGTTTTATGCATTCTTTAGTAATATGCTCATTATGAGCTCAGTGGCGCAGTAGTTTAGCGACTAACCCAGCGATTGCGAAGGTTAAGCAACTTTCGCATGGGTCAGTCATGGGATGGGTGACCAAAAATTTAATATTTCGAGCTCCCCCGTGCTTTGGAAGGCACGTTAAGCCGTTGGCCCCGGCTGCATTTGCAGTCGTTAACACCCACCAATCCGCATTGGGCCCGCGTGGTGGGTTATGGTCCGTCCACCTTATCCACCCATAAGGAAAGGCCTGTGCCCTAGCAGTGGGGACATTAAAAATAGCTGATGGACACATAACGGATCGCTCAGAAAATATTCAGTTTTGTTACTATTGAGTTGAAATCTCATCCTAGTGTTTCACAGGATAATCCTCAGTGCTGGGTAATTATTTGAAAAGCGTTCTCCGCGCAATTTTCGTGGCGAAATTTCACTTTGAGTTATTCGAATAAATAAAATTAGTATATTAAAGAATCCAAGAAATAAATAAATAGTATACTCGAAACATGCTAATCGGTACATAAATTACTGAGATATTAAATTTTGAAATTTTGAAAGCCACGAAAGTTACGATGCACTTCACAAACATTACGAAACGATTTACTACAAAGTACTGCTTATGCTTATACAGCCCGTGAGGGCACTGAAAACCTAATATTGAAAGCTTCGTACCTTTATTTGGTGTATAAATAAAAAAAACGATGTTTTAGTGCAATGTCGTGACTAAGTAAATATCACCACCCTCTCTCCTTCTCTGTGTGAGAATAGGTTAGTATATGTAATATATAACAAGTATATTCAAACTAGCAGACAGGATTCTTATCAATTTGAGAAGAAACTTAAATTTCATAGCATGGTCTGTAATTTTTAACCGACTTCAAAAAAAGGAGGAGGTTCTCAAGTCGACGGTTTTTTTTTTTTTTTTTTTTTTTTTTATGTATGTTTTAACATAGCTTCGTCAGTTATTACCCGATTTGTACAATTCTTTTTTTAACTCAAAGAACATAGTTCGTGTGTGGTCCCATAAATTTTTTACAGAGATCTGGCCAGTAGTTTTTTCATAATCCTGAAAAATATCAATTATTTAGCTCGCCATCGCACGAGTTTTTATGGAATTTCGGACATAACTTCTTTGTTTATGAACCGATTTAGATGATTCTTTTTTTATTTGAAAGGGTATACTTCAAGAGTGGTCACAATTTAATTTTATTGTTATTGGACTTCGAACTTCGAAGATACATAAAGAACTCTTCAAAATCAAATAGTATAAGTAAAGTGATTTAGGTTTTGGTAAGTTTATGGCAATCCAAAACAAACCAAATCATGGTTTGCGATGCAACGTTCTGGACTAGACTTGGACTACGATGACACAACGGAACTCCTCAAAAACAAACAGCGTAAATTTGGAAATTGAGTTCTGGGCATTTTACCATTATATAAAGTTAAAAAATATTTACACGCTGCGCTTACATACCTACCACTAAAAAGTTGAAAATAAAAAAGCTTTTAAAAAAAAAAGAAAAACCGCCTTCAAAAAACTGAAAACAAAAACAGCTTAAAAATTAAATACCTCTAAAAAGCAAGAAATAATATTCGAATCATTCGTTACACATATCAATATTAATAAAACACGTCTAATGAAGTCGGGTGGGGCTTTAAGAAAAAAATTAAGTTGTCCTCCAGCCCCACCCGACTTCAATAGACGTGTTTTATTAATATTGATATGTGTAACGAATGATTCGAATATTATTTCTTGCTTTTTAGAGGTATTTAATTTTTCGTGGACAAATTGCCACGAAAATTATGCCACGCAAATTACGATAATTTACTTTTTTTTAATTTCAAAGTTATGTTATGGACAAATTATGAAAGTAAATACTTATATATAATCTCGAGGACCTATCCTATTCTAAAATATATACCAAAAATCGATACCGTATGCATACATCTATTATAATCTGTCCATGAAAGTTGTTTGACTAAGGGCATCAAACATTTATTGGAGAGTTACGGACCGATATTTGTTTTTCAGCATAGCAATGAACAATATGTGAATCATCAAGTGCTAGTATGATCAACAGAGCAGCAGCGCGGCTATTAAAAATAGTAATAAAGCGATAAGCTTTATATTTATGAATTTTTTTGCTGCGCGCTCGAAAAATTGCCAAATCGTGTGACAGAGAGAAAATGCCCTGCAACTTTTTTTTATTCACGATAAAAAAATAGTTTTTGGCACTATTAAACATGAGTTAAATACAATTATTTTGATGTATAATACATACACATTACTTAAAAGACAAAGAAGTTATTAAAGGTCGTCCTAAGAGCGAATAGAGTGTGACACCCGAAGAACAGCGATTTTACTCCCGATTTCGATCTTTGAAAATTATTTTAAATTTTATTTTAATAAATATCACGCATTTTTTATTACAATTTAATAGAACTGTAAATGAAAGATTATTTAGTATTTTTCATAAAGCTATATTTACAATAGGTTAGGAATAACAAGCGTGTGACCGCCAAAAAAAGGACCTCGGAGAACTACCCTGTACCTGTGCGCTCACCGCATTTTGCTACGTAGCGAGCTAATCTCTTTGTTTTGTTTGCTTTTGTTCAATATCAGGCACAAAGGAAACACTAAACATACTAAGAAAGGCGAAAACGGGCGTTTCATCACAGTATATATAATATATAAGTTTTTTCAAAACAGTAGAGGAGCTAACTTAAGAACCATCTACTTAATCCTTACCAATCTGGTTTTCGTTCTGCACATAGTACCACTAGTGCATTAGTGAATGTCACAGATGATGTCAGGACAGGAATGGATAATGGTAAAGTCACGATCCTTGCCTTGCTAGATTTTAGCAACGCCTTTAACTCCGTCGACTTTGACATCCTGCTCGGCATACTCCGCTCTATTAACATATCTCCGACAGTGATTGACTGGTTTCGTAGTTACCTGTCTGGTCGCCGCCAGCGAATCCACATTGAGGATAACCATTCCGCTTGGTGTGATATTTCAGCTGGGGTACCACAGGGTGGCGTTTTATCTCCTTTGCTTTTCACTATTTTCATAAATTCCATTTCATCTCAATTAATTTCCTCCTACCACCTTTATGCAGACGACTTGCAAATTTATACGCAAGCACCTATCAGCGAACTTTCACGAGCTATTAATGTGATTAACAACGACTTGAGAATGATCTGTGACTGGGGTAGGTCTTATGGCTTAAAAGTGAATCCAAAAAAGACTCAAATAACCGCTATTGGTAGTAACGCATACATAAATTTAATCAACTGGTCACATTTGCCTACTATTCAGTTTGATGGTGTTACTCTGACCCCTAGCGACTGTGTTAAAAATCTAGGTATATTGATTGATAAAAATCTCAACTGGGCACCACAATTGCAAGAAGTAAGTCGCAAAATGTTTGCTGCTGCCGGATCTTTGAGAAGACTTCGAAATTTCCTTCCCATGGCCACTAAAACTGCGCTTGCACAGTCCCTTCTTCTACCCATCTTGGACTATGCTGATGTCAGCTACCTTGACCTTAATGAGGAGCAACTGAATAAGCTTGAGCGTCTCCAAAACTTCAGTATTAGATTCATATTTGGATTACGCAAATATGATCATGTCTCCGAATTTCGTGCCAAGCTCAAGTGGTTGCCAATTCGCCTTCGCCGGAACTTACATATTCTTTCCCTTCTCTATAATGTGTTGTTTCATCCTCTTTCACCGTCCTATTTAAAGGAGCGTTTCAATTTTCTGCGTGACACGCACTCTCGAGTTTTGAGATCATCGGAGAACTTAACGTTGGAAATACCAAGGCACTCAACTAAATTTCTAGACAAGTCCTTTGCAATCCAAGCTGCCCGTCTCTGGAATGCACTGCCGGATAAGATTCAGCGTGCACAATCCCTAGAGATCTTCAAGCGACTTGTAAAGGAACACTATCTATCGTTGTCATAATAGCCTTACTTTATTCCTACTTATATAATATTTTGTATGTAGTGTATGTATTGTATATTATTTGTGTAGGTATATATTATATTGTAATAGGTATGTAGAATCTTAGAGTAAAAGCACCATAAACTGCCCACTTCTTATTTCTCTTCTTCCAATCTTACAAATGGTTGCCTGGAAGAAATCGCTTTTTAGCGATAAGGCCGCCAAATTGTTCTCTGTCTGTATTTTTTTCCTTGTTATGTTTTGTATTATGGTGAACAATAAAGAATATATCTATCTATCTATCTAACGTCACAGGCCCTTTTGTCATTGCACTCCGTCGGATCGCTAGGGTTGGCATTCTCCGGCCGTCTCGTGGAATGCTACGCGCGAACGCTATGGAAACAACTGCGACGCGATGTTACAACTCCGACCAAAGTACTGCGAACTTTGCTTAGAGCTCAGAGTGACGTCAGCCGTCAAATTGGAACGTTTCCATGGAGCTTCTTTACTGTTTGAAAAAACTTATATATACATTATTTATTTATTTATTTATTGCAAAAGATTTACCAACAACATATCATTACACATTACAATAAAAATATACAAAAGGCCCGAACTAAAAGATATGCCTTTACAGGTAAATACAGCTTTTTCGAAGAATTAAAAATAATACTTAAGTTTACCAGTAAGTTATAATAAATAAGGTTAGTTTAATTTAGGATGTACCTATTTAAGAACACAATATAAGAAGTATGAGTTTGAGTTAATTTAAGTTAAATCAAATTATGAGTTTAAATTAACATTATTTTAAACATTATTTTAAAGTTTTGCCACACACATTCGCTTGAATACACGGTCAGAAGCGTGAAAGATGTCGATATTGCAGTTCCCCATATCATTGTAAGTATGCATGCATCGGTATAACGGTGCGCTCTTACCAAGGTTAGTTCTACAACGGGGCAAACTGAAGCTGTTTGTCAAAGGGTGCCTGGGGATACGATGAGGAACAGAGATATCAATTTTCTGGAGCAGATTTTGACATTCTAGCTTGCCGTGAATTATCTTATGCAATGTCAAAAGGTCTAAAAGTTTACGACGGTCAGCTAAAGAAGTTATTTTAAAGAGTGAAAGGCGAGTATCGTAGTCAGCATCACGTGGACAGAATCGGCTACGGTAGACAAGGTAACGGGTGAAGTTCCTTTGGATTCGTTCTATTCTGTCGGAGTGAACTTTGTAGAAGGGATTCCATATATTTGAAGCGTACTCAAGGTGACTGCGAATAAGAGCATTAAACATTATTATAAGGGTGTGGATATTTTTGAAGTGCTTACCTAAGCGTTTGACCAAACCTAAAAGTTTCCATGAGCGACTTACGATATTATCGATATGATCAATGAAATTCAATTTACTGTCAAGTAACACACCAAGATCACGAGTAGTCGATGATTCTGTTAAATTCTGGCCAGATATGTTATAAGAAGATGGAAAATAGTTAATTTTTCTAGTGAATTTTATATGAGTACACTTTTGGGGGTTAAGTATCATCTTATTCACAGCAAACCACTCGTGGACAGCATCGATGTCTTTTTGCAATAGGGCAGCATCAGTTTGATTATTTACTGTTTTGTACAATTTCAAGTCATCGGCGAAAATAGAGATATTGCTATAATTTATCAAGTCAGAGATATCATTGATGAATGCCAAAAAGAGAATAGGTCCAAGATGAGAACCTTGAGGCACACCTGAGAGGGAAATGTAATCATATGACTTGAAACCATGCACAATAACACTTTGAATTCTTTCCTTTAAATATGAGCTTAGCCAACGTAGAAGATCCCCGTGAATTCCGTAAGCTTTGAGTTTTGATAGCAGGATTCCATGATCAACTCTGTCAAATGCGCTGGAAAAATCGGTATATATAGAATCTACTTGAAGTTGTTTGTCCACAGAATTGATTAAGTTAGTGACATAGTCCATCAAATTGCTAACCGTAGATTTTCCTTTAGTAAAACCGTGTTGAGCCTCAACCTAAACATTCTTTAGATAGTTTGTCAATAAGGGATACCTAAACAATTTTTTCAAATATTTTTGCGAACTGACTTAAGATTGACACTGGCCGATAATTTGTAATGTCATCTTTTTTACCTTTTTTAAATATTGGTATGACATTTGAACGCTTCCAATCAGAGGGAAAAATGCCCGTTTTAAGTGATTTCTCAAATATTATCTTTAGAGGAAGTGTCAAGAACCTGGATGACTTTTTGATAAAAAAAGGGTGGAATGCCGTCAGGTCCGGCCCCCTTGCTAGCGTCTATAGATTTAATTATCTTTTCAATTTGATGTTCTGTAACCATAACATTATTAAGAGAACTTTGCGGATAGCGATCGCCGAAATCGGGAGGGACAGAATTATCTGGCTGAGTAAAAACAGAAGAGAAATGCGTTGCAAAAAGATTACAAATTTCCCCACCACTACTTGCTTTTGTATCGTTCAAGTGCATCTGATCAGGAATACCAGAGGAACCACCCCTATTCTGACGAACGAAAGACCAAAACTTTTTAGGATGACGCTGGATGGATAACTCTGTTCCCGTGATGTAATTAGAGTAGCATGTTGATATCAATGAGTCAATTCGGTGATTGCAGAGTCTAACTTCCAAACCATCCCTAGGGTTCCTGTAAATTTTGTATTTACTGCGGATTCTTTCTTTTTCATTTATCATTTTTATCAGACCACGAGTAAACCACACAGGATACTTGAAGTTGCGAACTTGTGTCTTAGGTATAGTTTCATCTATAATCGAACCAATAATTTTATAAAATTTAGAGACTGCAATATTGACGTCCTGTATATTTTCCAATTCGGAAGACCAGTCAATTTTACTTAATCTTGAATTAACTTTTGAATAATTAGCTTTTTTAAAATTGTGTGTAGCAAACATTTTATTCTTTAGAAAATTTTGAGAAGGTAGATCAATATTTATTTCTAGGGCAGGGTGATGTTTATCAAGATTACTTAATGGACAAAGACATTCTGTAACACTTATATCATAAAAATTACTTAAAACTAGATCAAGAACTCTGCTGTTATTATTTTTTATACTATTAAATTGAGACAAATCATTGAGGGATAAGAAGTCAACCAACTGATATCCTAAATTACAAGAGAAATTAGATGGAATTAGTGTTGTATTATTTGTGTTGTCATTAGCCCAATTTATGAAACCCAAATTAAAATCGCCAAGAATCACAGTATTACAGGGGCATGATTGCATAACAATACTACAATTTTTAAGGAATAATTCCATCATATTAGCCGTCACAGGTGAGGATAAGTAAACTGCACATAGTATATATTCAACAGGTTTGTTATTTATTACTGCTTTAACGGAAACCCTCAAATCTTCGAGAGTACTTTCAAAGTGATCTATTCGTTTAGAGCTTATAGATTTTGAAACGGCAATGAGGACACCCCCTCCTCGCTGACCAGCCAAATAAGTGGAACTACGGTCACGTCTGTAGACATGGTAGTTAGTGCCAAACAGCTCATTATCATGTATCGTGTCATCCAACCATGTTTCGGTCCCAACAATAATGTCAAAATTATTAGATAGGCTAGCTAGATATATATTAGTTGTTTTTGTCTTCATATCCCTAAAATTTTGGTAGTATATATTGAATTTTATATCTAATTTACGGACAAATAGCAAGAGTACATTTAAGAAAGTTACAAGTTAGTCAGAGAGTCATAACACTTAATTAGCTTCGCAGGTGCCTGATCATCCTTACGTACAAATATTCTTCCGTTACGTATCCAAACGTATTTATAAGCCTTTTCGTGCGCTGCTTTTCTAGTGCTTGCATGTAATGCTTTGTTATACGGCGAGAGATGTTCAGAAACATAGATCGCTGATTTTTTACTGCCGTACCCCAAGGTTGAAGAATTCAGTTTGTCATTCTGATTTTTCTTATTATGTTTTGAGACAGCCGCCAATATTTCATCCCGCATTTTGGTAGTCGGTAATTTTATTACAATTGAACGTGGTCTATCAGTGTCCTCGTTCAATTTTCTAACCCTGGTAGCGGCTAGAATATCCGTTTCTTTGATTGGGACGGAAACAACGGAGCACAATTGACGGACGACAGAAAGTAAGTTTTCCGACTTATTTTCAGGGACACCGTTATTCTCTATATTCGTTTCGCGGGAGTGTTGTTCAATTAAATTTAACCTGTTTGTAAGATCATTCAACTTGCCAGATAAAGTTAAGTTCTCCTTTGTAAGCAAATTAGTTTTTTCTTGAGTAGTTTTCAGTTCAGATTTCATGCGGTCATAATCGGCACTTAGGAATTCCATACTGTTTTTCAATTCACGTAAAGCAGTCAATTCCGTTTTAATTTCATTAAACTCCTTCGCAAAGTACATTTTAACCGTAGACTCAACTGACTCCGCAACAGAGCGCTGGATCTCATGGCGAATTGTGGCGAGAAAGGCCTCATCACAGTTAGGAGGAGAAGTAATTGTTTGCAAGGATGTGTCACGCGGATTGTTAGATGGAGGTTTTCTTAGGGTTATATTATTATCATCGCATGCCCTCTCCGAACTAGGATTTGTCCGCATACGGAAATCATACACATTATACTCTGGTTTCACGGTGATTTTTGATAATACATTATAGGTTACAAGCTAAATAAATTAAACGTATTCAGTTATCAGCTCATATAAGTATTGCACGAAATACTATGTATTGGTGACAGACTAACAAACTGTCACGTATTTTTATATCTGTACTTATCTTTGGCAATCTTGTTGTGATAGTCATATCTATGCTCATCACTAATGGAATATGAGTGTAACAATTTTTGTGTTGTACCTATTTTGTAAAAAAAAACCGTAGCCTCCATAGACATAGAAAAATTTTCGCTGCGCTCAAGAAGACCAACAAAGCGTGGAAAAGAGAAGTTAACATTATACGGACATGGTCTATGTAAAAAAGAGACAAAGGATCAAGTGACATGTGCCAATATTTTTTACAGTAAGAGCCCCTAGCGTCCCGCCTAGCAAATGAGCAATCACATTTTGTTTGAAATATTTGTTAATCTTAATTAGAATTTAAAATAAAGGTATCGTGGAGCCATGGTGTCTTGTGCTCTAAGTAATTGTGATGTGACAAAATGAAATAATCCAAGTAATCACACTTTTCACAGGTAAATAAGATCATCATCATCCTCCTGTCCTTATCCCAATTTATTTGTAGTCTATGTCTACACAAAATAAAATTTTGCGCTCGTAGAACGATCACTATTGGGGTCGGCGCAGCATGTAATAGGTACATACTGCATTAGGTTTTGGCAAAGTTTTACGATCGGCCGCCTGCCTGACACCAACCCTCCTTGGGAATGCTGTTGTTGACAGTTTCCTCGCTGCCATTCGAGTGACCCTTTGTGCGATGGTCTGCACCGGGTCCCTAAAAACTTCCCTCTATCGCCTTCTACGATACCCACGGGATGAGATGGGACAGTCCTATTCTTAACCGGAACTGTGCGGCTCACAGGTAAATAAGATATTGCCACACATTTCTCAACCAAATTTCGCTACATTTATTTGTTTATCGACGAAGAAAACAGTATGGAACATAGTTTATTAATTTCCTTTGCCATAATATAGTCATATTTTATGAATCTAAGTCATATTTTACGTATCTCATATAAAATGTATGCATTCGTTTTCGGATCACCTGTTTATTGACATTGTTGTTCTTTGACATTCTATTTCTATGGTAGCCTCAAAGTGATTCATACTGTTTTTTTTTTGCCCTATCTAGAGGTAAACATAAAATACGCGTACGTAAGAACCAGTTAAAATGAACTTTTTATTACTTAAAGTTAAGCATTTTAGTATAATATTTCATTGTTATTAAGAATGTATAACTCTCTCAAATCAAGGAACACACTTAGTTCAAAATGTTTCTTGCAAAAGTTACGTATAAAACAGAACGATCTTACTTTATTTTTTTATTTTATTTATTTGGACAACCAACAAGTACATACACCCTTACATGCTAAAAATTATTACATTATATTATATATTTGATGATTACATGGTGTTGACTTAATTATAGGCTGCCACGGAAAGCATTAACTGATTTATGACAGTTGGGTTGGGGGCAAGAAGCATCCCCTAAATTAGATTAATTATACCTACTTACCTAAATTACTTGTTATTGTATCAAAAACAGAAAAAAACTAACAATGGAATATGTGCGACAATTAAGTGCCGATTAACATTAATAATTGCTTTTTAAATGCAGGCAATCGTAACTTAAATATATTTTCAGTATCTTCAAGATTTTTCCTTTCCAATGCGTAAAAATAAAATCCAATACTTTCAGCTGAGCTTCAGATCTATTGTTCTTCGATAAACTCGTAACACCCTCACCTTACCGCGCTTAAAACTACTTCTATAAATAGCTGAACCTGATTTAAAAAGTTTAGATAGCTTTGGTGAACTAGTTTTTAAGTTTGACGACCTCCATGGTCGAGTGTTTTGTATACCGGTTTATAAGGTGTCGCCATCTTTAAGGTCCCGGGTTCGATCACCGGCTGAGTCAAATTAGAAAACATATTTTCTATTGACTCAGGTCTGGGTGTTTGTCGTTCCACTGTTGTCTCTGATTTCCTTATTACAAATGCTTTTACTTACTTTGGAATCGGAGCAATTTTGGTGATGTTGTACATTTTTTATATTTTTTTATTGCAGTGCTTATTTCTAATAGTATGTTGTAGTATGAAATGATTAAAATAATATGATGTGAAAATTTTCTTACTTTGACATCGGACAATGTTTATGTTGTTGTCTATTTCTTTTTTTTCAGTGCTTTTTCCTAACAGGGTGTTGTGGTATGAAATAATTAAAATAATATAATTTGACAATTTGTTTTTAAAAACAATAATACAATAATAATCATATATCTGAGCGACAATCCTACTAATATGTATTATAAATGTGAAAGTTTATGGGTTTGGATGTTTGGATGATTGTTCCTCAATCACGCAAAAACGGCTTAACAGATTTAGATTAAATTAAAGACATAAAACTTTAAAATAAGGATTAAAACATAGGATACTTTTTGTCCCGGTCAAAAGTTCCCCAGGGATTTTCTGAATGTCCACGTGGATGAAGTCGCGGCGGAAGCTGTGACTTAAAATAACCTAATATCTGAGCGACATCGAAATTTTTTCTAATTATTCAAACATCAAAACACTAAATCCTTTGAAGCCTTCGGCAAAAGTGCAAATAAATGGGTTGTAAACCATGCGAAAAAAATTCTAAATCTATGAGTAAAACATAAAATAACCAAAAAACGTCAAAGACATTTTGATTACTTTGAAACTTGCATAGGTAAGGATTTAAATCAAGAACTTTGAATAGAATCTAAATGAGTTTAAAAGTTCTTGATTAAAATAAATTACTGGTTAACCTGTTTTGTTGCAATGATTAGTCTAAAATTAGTCGAGTTTGTCAGTCGTTTATGTAGTAAAGTATCTCCGAAATTTCCCCGCATTTAAGTTCGTTAGAACACGAATTCCGATAGGCTTTTCCCAGTTTGTCGATGAAGTGAAAATTCAATACAAATTGCGATAGCTTTTAATAACTTTTCGTTATTATATTATTACACCAATTAAACTTTTCGATTGCTTGTTTAATCTTACAGAGTTTAGGCTTCGCACCAATTAACAAAATACTACAGACCCTTTGAATATTGAAATCCGAATAAATGAAAAGTTATTTATGCAATTTCATTCAAAATCACTTTTATAATTTAATTTGAGAAAGTAATATCTACGTCTACACCAGTTCGCTTTCACGTTCATCTTGCACTTTCATTTGATGCATGCCTAAAGCGCATCAGGGCATGCAATAGAACATGCCCTAAAAGGAGTGTTAAAATTCATTTTTACCATCGCCACTGTAAAAAGTGCGTTTAATTCAACGATAAGAGTGAATAATAAGCGATTTTATTCACCGAGTGAATAAAAATAATTTGAATTTGGAACAAGCGCGCATCATGAATTAGTACAAAAAAGTACCTATACCTACTGGCTGCTATGGAGCTATTCCATAGAGCTATAGTTACACAATAAAATTAAACGAAAAAAAATATCCCGCCAAATTTAATTAGGTTCTTTTTAGTGCCTTATCTTTGGGTTCTTTTCTATCTATTAGAGGGAGATTGAATGTTCAGACTTGCATCAGTCCATTCCAACAGTCTGGTACGATATTCAGTCTGCAAAAATTCAAAGTCTATGCAGACTGATGAAATGGAATGATGCCAGACTGATCATGTAATCTCTCTCTAGGCGTGGTTGTTTTATGTCATTGGAAAACTTCTAATTTCACGCATGGGTCGGTCATGGGATGGGTGACCAAAAATGTTTTATCTCGAGCTCCTCCGTTTTAAATGCTCTAAGCTTCCGTGCCTCGGAAGGCACGTTAAGCAGTTGGTCCCGGCAGCATCTGCAGTCGTTAACACCCATCAATCCGCATTGGGCCCGCGTGGTGGGTTATGGCCCATCCTGCCACCCATAAGGAAGGCCTGTGCCCCAGCAGTGTGGGGACATTAAAAATGGCTGATGGTCAACTATAAATACTAAGTATAAAGTACTGTCAGACGTACCTATTTGTTTTCTCGCAGTCAATGGTAAAAAGTAGAGTACACAACTCGTGAATAAAAAATTTCATCTCGGTCCTTTGTATCCCTCGCTTCGCTCAGGATTCTACTTTTGAATCCCTCGCTACGCTCGGGATTCAACTCTAGAATCCTTCGCTACTCTCGGGATCCAACTTAGTCCCTCGAACTAAATTCCCTTTTTATTCACTTGTTGTATAATCTACTATTGCACCAGAAAGACGCAAGACGAATAATTGAAAGTTGAAGACAAAAGGTGAACGAGAAAATGTAGTATGTACAGGTTTAGACGTAGTCTTTTGTTTGTTTATTAATTGTTTCTGATGAGAATTTTTTTCTGAGGTACTTTATCGGAGGTACATCTGTAAGGGGTCGATTCGTGTTCCTAAATTTTTGTAATAAGCCAGGAAACCTATCCTTAAATTACTAGTGGCCGAGTGAGCTGTAGCCCTCGCATTTGTGCGTTAAAAAGTAGCTAAAATTGAATTAATATATAAGATGTCGCCACGAGGTTTTCAAAAGTAGTACTAAAAGTATTTTGTTTTTATTCGAAAAAATTCGAAAATCTGGCTCTACAAAAAAATACTTAAACACAGCGAACTCCTATACATATAATTATAGAACCTGCTTACTTTCACGAAAATTATTAGAGAAATGCAACCTGTAGAGGAGAACAGATGGACAGCCAGACTGACAAAGCATTTTGCCAAGCAGAGACGCTTCGCGATCGCTCGGTCAAATATGGTACTTAATAAATCAACTCATCTTCAACCTTAAAAACGTCAAATAACGAGAAAAGATCAATACAAATGTAAACATCAAAGGATACATAATTCCTCTAATATTGTTTGTGAATTGTTTATATGTGGGTTGAAATACCGCCTCAAGTCATAATAAAATTGGATGTCAAAGTAAAATTATTTATGAGTTCTGTATTAGGCTAGGTATTTCATTTATGTCCAATTTAATTTCTGATCTATACGAATATAACTCATGTATTCCACGTTAAAATATAAAATGTGTGGGCCAAACTAATGTTTACTAATCTATATAGCTTATCTATCGGATGGTAACTTCGATATAGCATGGATATGTTTTTTTTTACATTGATGAATAAGCGATTTCAAAGTTATAAAATAACTAGTGTCAAACTTTTAGATTTTTGCATTCACAATGCTATTTTTTATATTAAGATGAATAAATAATGAAAAATATTAGAAAAAATCGGCTCACCCGTAGCAACTTAGACGGGATTCGAACCCGCACCCTTAGGATTCATTGGGCCGGAATCCTAAGGGTGCGGGTTCGAATCCCGTCTAAGTTGCTACGGGTGAGCCGATTTTTTCTAATATTTTTCATTATTTATTCATCTTAACTAGTGTCACCTTAGAATAACAACACCTAGAACGATAGTTCCTTATAAAGCGCACTGTCAATATGGCACAGTTTTCAGATTTGTATCCTTCTTATGGGGTATTTAGATGGGCGACTAAAGCCGCACAACTTTCGCCGCACGGCGAAAACCGACCGTGTAATAGGCAATTCGGCCTAGGCCGCAGGTGACTGAACAAAATAATTATCTGATCCGGCGGCCAAAACTGGAACTACATTATTAGATATTGTTACCTAGGTTACGCCATCAACTACATAGACGACAGCGACGCCATCACTAACGATTCAATTTTGGAAGCAACTTGCTAGGTGACTAAAATCGACATGAAAATAGCACATTAGGTTACCTAATCGTACCTTTAAGTACGAAACAGTTTCAATTTCCCTACCGGGATTAGTTATATTAGATAGTTATTATTTTATTAGATTTTAGTATTAGGTAACGTACCTATGAAGGATCTAAATCTAAAAACTGAGCCATTATAGCTCAGTTTTAGTTGCCTCACCTTACATACGAGGACTCGGCTTCTAGGTATTATTATTCTAAACATGTCATGATAAATAATGTGTGTTGCCTTTATAATGCCAATAATTTTCATTATCTTGTTAGCAATGAATAAAATGCATTTTTATCGGAACAATGTAAAAATAACTCAGAAGATAAGAAAAAATAGTTCCAATTAGGTTTTTAAGATTTGAGACTAGCATATATACCAACAAATATTATAAGTTAAATAAAAGCTTTTAAAGATGGCTACAATTACCTATAGCCCTAAGCTACCGCATTTCCATAAATATGATTCGTCAATTTCGTCATATCTCCATTTTACTAAATTAAATTCAAAAAGGGGATTCCCAAAATCCTTTCCAATAACGGCGGCATTATTCGCCGCATCTCATACAGTCAATGAAATTGATATATTGCTCGCGGCTATTTTTATTAAATCCATTTTCAATGTATTTCTGAAACCAGAAGGTTTCGATAAATTATTAGCCTTTGGGATTATTTTCATATAATGTTTTTGGACGTGATATTGTTTCGTAAACATATTGTAGAGAATTTAAATGTGAAAATCAGTTATACTTTTATTGCAGATCATAAAGTAGATATGTCACAGCTAATACCAGACGTGCGGCTACACCTAGTTTTAGCCGGTTAGAGCGAGGTGTAAACGAATTTCAAGTATTAGCCCTAACAGATACATTGTGGTAATTTTATAAATATTAGGGTAAAGTAATCGAAAGAGGACATTGAAAAAGTAATCATCGGTCTCCTTAGTTCTTAGTTAAACTTATAAAATCTTCGATAAAAATACTTATTAGTAAATACGTAAAATAGGTGTGTTTTATGTTTACAGTGAAAAAAAATTACCCCTTCTTCAGTTTCGGCTGTTGAATTTGATATCCTTATAACTCATTTTCAACATACCAATAAGCCAGAGTCGACTTATGATAAGATTTTCTGTTATATTTTTCAATTTACCTTTATGAAATGATACGTATATCGTTTTCGTTTTCCAATTGCAGTAACAGATCACCGACCTACATGCTAAATAAAACCCTTTATGATCAGAAAGCCTATTTTGCAAAATGTCCTTAAAGCATAACGTCTACAATGCTTAATGACTAAAATGGAGATAACCTAACTTGGATAATGTCTTTAAAGCAATACGTCTATATTGCTTGATGACTAAAATGCAGACAGAACGACCAGAGTGCCTAAACAAAACCAACTCTTTAGTCGTAAATCTCTGACAACACAAGCAAAGTGGCAATAAACGTGGCTTCAAATCTGCAATTGGACGTAATCAGTGGCAATCTCTGCGATTGAAGGGGCTTTCGTGTCAGGTCAAGCGAATAATAGGAGATTATTGGAGTCAAATCGACCCCACTATATGTAATGGGCCCGAATTGTGAACGGGTCACCGGGGCAGATTTGGTGACCTATTTGGGGGTGCAGTGGTCTTGAAAGAATTAGTTTAATGCCGGCAGTTATGCAGGCAGTGCAGCATCTATCGTCGTGAAGACAATATATTGATATATAGCTACGGACCTAACGCCTCGTTTCCACGGCAACGGACCATTGACGAATCAGGATTCCTAGTTGCGGTTGAGGAAAAATATCTTTTGATTCGCAACTGGTTGCGAACGAAGAATAAAAAATATTTATTCGCAAAATTGGTTGTGAATCGCAGTTGCGAAAATGTCTGGAAGATTTTTTTTATTATTGAAAATAAGTGAGCATTTGTCCACAATCAGACCTGGTGTTAAGTGATGATGCGGACTACGAGGGTTTTAGCGGCTACGATTTTTTTTGCAGGATTCTGTATAATAACTGTTTCACTTTTTAAATTTGAGATTTTTGCAATCACAATGCTTTTTTATGCAATACTAAATAATAATCTATAAAAAATACAACTCGCTCCAGATCAATTCTCGGATGGGAATTGAACCCGCTACCTTTGGATATCCGGTCCAATGCTCTGACCGCAGAGCTAGTGACTCGGTAGCTCAGCGGTCAGAGCGTTGGACCGCTAGTGACTCGGGAGCTCAGCGGTCAGAGCATTGGACCGGACATCCAAAGGTCACGGGTTCGATTACCTTCCGAGAACCGATCTGGTGCGAGTCATATTTTTTTCTAGTTTATTATTTAGTAATGTGTTCCACTGTTTCAATATTAAGGCACACGATGTTCCTGCAGAGTCCTGTTTGCAAAACGCAAAATCCTGTTTGCAGGATGCTCAGGATGATGCCGTGAGAACAAGTCATATCATAAAGAAGTTCAGGGTCTAGCGATATTAGGTTCTAGCTAGAGGTCTATAATCAACAATAGTTCTCGTGCGGCTGATATGAAAACGTTTAGGGCACTTCTGCTACCTCCTCTCAAAGGGAACCATGGAATTATACTTTACGTATTGTATGGTATCGTATGCGATTTAAAAAAAATAGTTCCAATTATTTTTAAAAACAAAATGAAGTCTTCGTTCAGTGAATTTCTATCTTCAATAAATAAGGTACATTCTTCTTTTCGTTCTTTTCGGCAAAGTTTTTGAACACCCTGTATTTGATGTTTGTGCTTCAGGACCACGATGTCGTATTTCATATTTAATAACTTCACAAACGCAATTCAGGTGTCCCTTATTATCTTTTACATCACACATCGTATCATGATCCCAGTAGGTACTTCCCTTCGCCAATTCTGTTTTTTTTTTCAAATTATTCTGAATTTATAGCGTGGCGATTAAATTTGGCCGCTTCACTAATTAAACGTAATTCTCCTGTAATTTCCTAATTAATAGGGGTACGTTAATTTTGGCTTCTGTTAATTTCCATGTAACAGGAAACGAAATCAATACACTTGTTTACTGCTTTAGAATCCACCGTTTGCAGTCAATGGTCTAACAGATAAAAAATAATATAAATCCTACAGCTAAAAAAGTTTGCAACTAGCGCATTGCGCTATTTTATCAACGCTCAGCAAATATTTACGAGTTTGGAATTTTTTGCGATGCCACCCAATCACAAAATATAAAATCTGTGTGCCTGGGCAGAAGCGCCGCACACTGGCCGTATTCAAAAATGCGTCCGTTTTTCGTTTCACTTGTTTTTTTTGTGTAACGTGGCACCCTAAAGGCTGGAATACACATGCTACGTAGTAGCACAAAAGCATACTAGTTTCGAGCAGATGCTACTTAGTAGCATACAATTAGCACGTGTATTCGAAAAGAGCATGCTTGTGATTAAGCACGCTACTTAATCGCAAGCCGGTCTATTTTTCTAGCTAATTAGCACACGGTGCAAGGTGGGGGTGAGAGGGGGGTGGCTCCAAAGCAAATCTGAACGCGTTCTATGCGAGCATGCTACTAGATTGTTTTGCTACTTGATTTGTTTGTATAGGCAGTTCGCGATGGTGCAATGATAAAACTTTAAATTTTGTTTTTTTTTACCGAAATTATGAATGTTTCTGGAAGACCTGTGCCCTGTTTATCAAAACTTACAAGTCTCGTACTTTAAAAAAACAAGAATTTTCCTTGATAATAATTATTCCACAAATCCGTTTTTCAAAACACGTTAAATAAAAGGCTACAAATGTTTTTGTTTATGTAATTAATATGTTTTCACCCTTGTATTAGTGATTTCGTTAATCACAAAAATCAAAACATGTAAAAAAACTTACAACTTGTAAAAAACTCAATGGGAAATCCTGTGTAATCTGAGGGAGTCATAATTTACATGAACTTGTAATTTTTTTCCTGTAAAGTATACTTGTAGACTTGTAAGTTTTGATAAACAGGGCACTCTTCTGCTAAACCCGTTCCGCACCCAAATTCATTTCCTTCGTCTATTGTTCCTTTTCATTAAAAGTTTATTTGTTAAATATGTTGAAAGTGATAATATAACTGAATTTAATTCATTTCGCACACGATTCCTCAAAGAAACGTCCATTTTTAATGCTCTAAATGAGCATGTGTATCTCAGACGTGCTAGAAAGAAGTATGCTCGTAATAAGTATGCTTCTAAGGTCTGTGCTTTCATGAGCAAATGTACACACTAGGAGAGCATGCTATAAATGAGCAAACTATCTAGTAGCAAACAAGCGTGCTTTTTTAGTAGCATGTGTATTCCAGGCTTAACCGACTAATACAAAATTTTAATAAAACTTAAGTTTTGATAGTCTCGTATTTTGAGAATAGACGGTATCATTACATTCCCTCGTAGTCACTGCTAGAAGTAACGGGTGTTTTTTAGAGGTATAAACTTTAAGTTAGCATTACTTTTCAAGATGGCGACCGATTTGACAGCTGTCAATTGATTTATTTTCAGTTTGGTTTGGCAATTCATCATGAATAGACTCACGTCTGAACAACGCCTACAAATTGTGCAGTTTTATTTCAATTTATTGAAAGACACGTTTGGTGACTGCCTAATTTCACGTTTTCGACCTGTGAATTGGCCTCCAAGATGCTGCAAGATCTTGTGATTTGACACCGCTAGACTATTTTCTGTGGGGCTATGTAAAGTCATTGGTCTATGCGGATAAGCCACAAATGCTTGACCATTTGGAAGACAACATTCGCCGTGTTATTACCGATATACGGCCACATATGTTGGAAAAAGTCATCGAAAATTGGACGTCCAGATTGGACTACATCCGAGCCAGCCGTGGCAGTCATATGCCAGAAACCATATTTAAAATGTATTTATTATATAGATTATCTTTCGAATAAAAAAAAATCATGTCAATCGAATAAAACATCGTCGTTTTATTGCAATTTAAAGTTCTATACCTGTAAAAAAAACACCCTTTAGATAGCAAAACTGCTAAAAGTGGCCGTTGTATACACATTTGCTGTCTACTTCTACTAATGACTACGAGGGAATGTAGTGATTCCTTCTTAAAATGCTAGACCATGGACCCTAAAAATTCGACGTAAAGTATTATTAAAATATTATTCAAATATCAAATTATTAAATAAAAAACCGCACTCGCTCAAATCCACTTTCGGTAGTAAAGCACAGACTAAACATTTTAAGGTTTTAATGAAGTTTCTGTAGAACATTTATAAACTAGTGGCTCTGTAGAGCTGTAGACCCTGCGTTTGTAATATTTTTAGAAATGGCTGAAATATGTTTTTTCCCACAACTCTGCCATTTTATAAAAATATCTGAATCGTCAAAAAACCATATAATTATAGAACCTACTCACACAATTTCATGACAATCTGTAGAGAAATGCAACCTGTAGAGAAGAACAGACGGACAAATTGACGTGGCTGGACAGCCGGACATACGAAAGCATTTTTACCTAAGCTGAAACGGAGACGCGTTGCTCACGCTTCGCGCTCGCTCGGTCAAGAACCTAAGCTTAGAAGAAACGAAAAGCGCGGGTAAACTAAAGAGCTTCACACCCATACATGCGCAGGAATTGCATCGGAGTAGCATGCTAACCGACATGTTGGGGTGCGAGTTTTAGATGAGTTTAAATTTCAAACATCTTTGAAACGTTTTTAAGAAGATTTTTTCTGGTCTTCACATATTAGTTCAATCTGTGCTACGGTACTGACTATAGCCTGATTTGGCCTTAGATAGCCTGTACATAATGCCTATGTGTGCGAACGAGATGAAAACTGCGATTTTTACCGAGCGGCTCTTCTATGTACTTTTATATTTTGTGGCTTTAGTGCCCAAACCCAGGCATTTATTAGATTTTCGAGTGCGCCGAAAAGGGTTGTTACATTTTTGTGGGCCATTTAGCTTCGTTATCGTCTAAAATGTTGGTGATGTGCTGAAAATGATTTTTTTATTCTTTTGAATACATTTTAAAGTTTTCACGGTGTATAGTACTAAATATTATAATTTTGCGTGGGCATTTAAATAAATTCGCAAAAGACTTGCAGCCACAACAATCGAGGGACCTAAAAAAATCATTAAAAGATAAATAGGCATGTTGACTATTTTTTTATTTTATGTTACATAAATTACCCCTCAAAAAAAAGAAAGATGTGTATAAGAATTATTTCGCTAGCATGAAAAGTGCCCCAGATATCACAGTTTGAAACGCACAAAATTGGACTCACCCGAAAGCGCTTCATACTAACGGCTTCCAAGTTATGACGTCACGCCTTCCTAAGTTGTATGCAACGCGTAGGAAATTTGTTCGGCAGCTATATTAAATATTGTGTTTATCAAAATGGTTTCTTTGACAAATTTGCTATAAATTTTACGAACTAATTAAATGTATTATTTATTTTAACAAATTTTATACTTTTTAAATGGA
The DNA here is from genome assembly GCA_928269145.1 of Agriphila tristella. Taxonomy (NCBI): domain Eukaryota; kingdom Metazoa; phylum Arthropoda; class Insecta; order Lepidoptera; family Crambidae; genus Agriphila; species Agriphila tristella. The sequence goes on from OV743429.1 coordinate 55,511,986, forward strand.
CTTGTCCACCCAACTTTGAAGGGTCATAAAATAAATAATACGCAATATATAAAACCAAGAGGTATACAAGCTACTCCAAAAGTTTGATATGTTTACGATTTTTATTAGTATTTCGTTATTTTATTCATTAGTCAACATCCCTATTATATAAATATAATTCTATATCGATAGCATTTTATTTTATGATTGTTTTTATTTTTGTTTTTATTGTCTTTATTTTAAGAATTTCTAAAATTAGAAAAGTTTTGACATAAAAAATGTGTAAAGTATGTGTCGTAAAGAAAATTCATGAAACTTTGAGCGCGACGCTCCATCATCTTCGGAATATTACTCGACGATATATCATACCAAGTCTGAGCAACAGCACAAATCCATTCATTTAACATAAGCAATTTGCTCCGTTCCGGAGGCTAGACGCTGATTTATATGGAAATTGCGGAAAAATATGGTCCGCCGCGGAATCGATGGGGCTGCGGTAGGCAAGGTCACGCGTCACTGCCTAGCCTATTTAAAACTGGCTGGGAAATTAATGAATTTGGAGCAGTTTTTTGCAAATAATGCCACTGATTTAATACATACAGAGAATATAGGATTCAAAAATGTTTATATACTATGTTGGAAAATAGGTACCTACATTTATTAATAAATAGAAGGTTATTTTTCATTTCAAATAATACAATTATAATAATAATAGTCTTGTTTAGTAGATTTATAATTGACAACATATCAAAATTTTTATCCTGTTTTTTTATTTGTTATTTAGAAATTACTGGTGAAAACATGAGACACGTATTTTTTAATTTTCTAAAATTTTTATTTTAAGTCAACGTAATATTAATTTGAAAACTTATCTATTCTAAAAGAGCGTAAGTGCCGTTTAAAGGATTTTTGGCGGACAGTATCCTTTGCCCATATGGATAAAAAAAATCATTATGACGTCAACCTGCCAATCTAATCTATGGACGGTAATGACGTTTGTTTGTTTATCTTTTGCTCGAGGTTGTTTTCTTTTATTGTCGCTATTTTTACCTTATTTTCAACAATAATAAATAAAGATATTCGTAAATTAGATTCCATAATCTCATGTGTAGTTCCTGCCTGCAAAAATACTGTGATTGAATGCCCAAACAAACACTGTTTTACGTGCCAAACCAAAGTCTACACGTTTACAAGTGGTGTGTTGCTTTAAAGTTTTATGGAAATTGAAACTAATGCACTTCAAAACAAACTGTATTTATTAAACAAATTCAAACGTACACAATATCTTTTTATTTCTAAAAATAAAATGTTTCGCAGAAGAATTCAACTTTTGCAGCATGATGAAGTCCATTTTGGTAAGGTTGCGACTGTCTGCTATTAAAAATCCTTCAGAAAACTTGATATTATATTTCGATAGATGTTAAATTTAACCAAAATACTAATTCAAGTTAAAAATATCATGAATACATTCAAAACAAAACTAATCAAAGTGAAAAATATTTTGATTCTTGACACAGACTTTGACATAAATTGTAACCTTGACAGCGACAGTTTTTATGATTATTATTTTTTTAAGATAAAATCACACAACTTTTTCACGCAAAGGAGTTAAATATTTAATATTCCTTTATCTCGATGATACAGTGTTTTTTCTACATATTTCGTTAAATTATTGATCAAAAGCCCCGAAAAATTATGTACGGTGTCAGAAATTGAAAAACCTCGAAATGGTTTTCGATTTAAGGTAACGACCTTGTAAAAAATGAAAACATGTCAATTGGGATATTTTTGAGAAATTTTGGATATGTCATAGGACCACCAGCTTAAACACGTAAAGATAAAAAATACCTCTATATCTTTTGCTATCTTTACATGAAGAAATACTGGATCTTTTCAACTGTGGACGACTCACCGTAATAAAACCAACCTTCTAGAGTAACGACCCTAAATTATTGTGATTCTACTGTGTAGGTACGCATGAGGAAAATACCTCCTGCCTGTCGATTCTGTAAAAAACTCGCATCTCACTTCGAACCTCACTTCTCTTTGCAAGAATTTTAAATCATAAGTGAGATAATGATAGGCTGTTTTTTTAAGCATAAGTAAAAGATTTTAGATAGCTATGGCAGCTGCCTAAAACCATTTGCAATCGGTAAAATAGCTTATATTCAGCTCATTCCTAATAACAAATTCACCCGAAGTGAAGTGAGGTTCAAAGTGAGATGCGAGTTTGGTTACAGAATCGACAGGCTGGAATATTATATGACTATATGATATATATGACATAAAGTATCTTTTACAAAAATACTAAAACATTTCCTTCAACTTCCTTTATCCAGCTACTAAAATCACATGACAGATGAGATAGCCCGGTCAGACACATTTTGTCTTAACGATAATGGCCGTCATTGTAAATATCAAGTTTTGAATGTTTCGTAACATGCAACATCCTTTTGGAATATACCTATTTTATACATAAAACATAAATTGGTCAGTGAATCTTTCAGTTTAACTATAAATAAAAACAAGACCAAGATGTTAATTGTTAACCACTTCAATCTTCAATCAATCTTAGGCACTGAAAGACTATAAAACGGTAGAGTATATGAAACAATTTTTTCTATCCGGGGTCTCTTATAGTATACTAAGAGCTGGCCCCGGAAATAGGTGGACAAATTACAGAGCGACGAAATCCCTCAGCGATACCACGCAACTTTTGTCTGGGCGACTATTTTGTCTTTCACATGGTTTGTATAAAAAGTTGCCGATGACTGCGTCGCTTCGTGTGTGCGCTTTCATATAAACCCGTGGACTTGATGTAAGAGACAAAATAGTCGCGGAGACAAAAGTTGCTCGTGTGCGATAGCGCTAGTTAGCCATACTATCATTCAGCCGCACGACATGACTATCATTATTAACAGATCCGGGCACTTTGCATAATTTCAGTGATGGGGGTGGTATCTGATAATAATGATAGTAAGGCAAACTAACAAGAAGAATTTTGTAGCTCTGTAAATTGGCCACCTATTTCCGGTGCTAGCTCTTAGCCCATAAACAAAACAAGGAGACAGTGAACCAGATATTCGATAGAGAATCAGAATGGCCATAGCGGCAGACTCAGCTTAAAATATGGAAGGACAGCAGCATTCGTCGAACAACCAAAGTCTACGTTGAGCAAACTCTAGTACTGCCTTTATTCCTGTATGGCTCTGAAGCATGGACTATAAAACCCATGGATAGCATGAGAATCGACGCGTTTAAAACCTGGTGCTAGCACCGTCTCCCCCAAATCCCGTGGCCAGCATGAAAACCCAATGTTTCTGTCCTAAAAGAATTAAAACTCATAAAAGCCTTATTCCTTTAGATAGAGGCATTATGACTTTCGACTTTTAATTCTTTTAGGACATAAACATTGGGTTTTCAATTTTTCATGTTGTCCACGGGATTTGACAGCAGGCAGATACTTGCAACGAATCCTACAATATTTAGTCACATCGCGCATAAAGATAGCGATAACATAGAGCGGCTCATCGTCAGACAGGATAGAAGGAAAAAGACCGAGAGGTAGAAGCCTAAAACGTTTTTTAGTCAAGGTGTCATCTGGAGATGCTACTGAATGTCCCGCTGGATCAAGCCGAAGACCGCATCAGGTGGAAACACCTCGTACGAGACGCCCTTGCATGGAGTCACAATCTTTAACTAAGAGGGAAGGACTAAGGAGGAGGAGCATAAGTTATTAAACGCAGTGACGGTAGAATTCATTAATTATACTTTCTAATTAATGATAACCGGTATAAATTATATTTTAAAGATTTAATTATATTTTGTATTTTTTGATGATAAAATAATAGTTGAGCGTTTTAAGCGATGAAGCTTTTAATATTACAAGATGTTCGTAGCACGACTACGGTAACTACGGCGTAGCGCGTAGCGTTCATGAATATTCTTAGTTTAAACTTGTTCAGAATAAATCAGGGCCATTAAGAGTTCAGTATAGTTTGTTTGTATTATTCATTTCTAAAAGACAATAAACCACAGAATACATTATTAACTCAATTAAATTTCCGTATAAAGAATTAAAATGTATTACTTTACCGAGCGTTTCCAATACAATCAACACCAACACTCAATAATAAGTATTTTTGGTAATTAAAGCGATGTATACCAACTTTTAGCAATAAATCAAATCATATCATATAAAAAATTTAACATATGTAAGTACCTATTTATAATATTTAGCATAAACTGAACAAAAATGCAACCTAGTCACTTTTGGGATCAGTAAAATTTTCTAAAACTTTTTAGTATTTTGCTGCAAAGCAAATATTAACAAATAAATAAGTAGCATTGTGAAATGCAAAAAATCTAAAATTTAACAACAACCATTAGTGAATAAACCTTTTATTCTGATAACTGAAAGTTTGCTTTCAATTACTCGATTTTGTAATCAAAGTTAACAAGGGTTTATCTATTTCAGTTTTTCAAACCAATTTTACCATTTCCATTTTAAACTGATCCAACAAATCGAAAAACAAAGCATCTGGCACAAAAGCTTTGTATATTTAGAAAACTCCAGTTAAACAGTTCTCGTAATAGATTATCGACATTCTATTTCCACACTCGTAAGGCTTAGAACGTGTCACTAAGAAAATAAAACGGCTAAATTGAGACCGTGCGTGTTTACTCTAACTTCGATTAGTTCTCGACACCCGCGGGAACATTCATGAACTCTATGTACTAAGTACACTGTATCGTGTAGTGAGATATACCTGAGGCATAGATTACATAAGAACTGACATTAATCCTACTTACCACCCACTTACTTATCTTCACCTTCACATGACCGTGAGAAGACAGATCAGACTTTTATTCCCAATGTCCATAAGTATAGAGACATTAGAAAAAGTTTTATTATGCCTACAGTTTTATAATAGATCAAATCTGTAACAAATTACCTAGTAACCCTAGTTGGTAAAAATGGTTGAATGTGTCGTCAATAAGTATGTAAAAGTCGTGAGAAATATAAATAACGGTTCTAAGGACTACGGGTTCTGACTATAGCTCTGTTGGGCCCGAGATTGGCTGTATAGCTGTATGTATTATGTACATAATGTATGTGTGCGTGCGCGGAAACTCTTTAGTTTTTTTTTGTGCTTACAGTGAATTTACGCAAATACATTTTAAGTCAAGTAATTAAACACTGACTACTGGTGACGTTTAAGCGTGGGAGTCGAACTATTTATTCGACTCTGACGCACATCAACACTCGATGTTATTCAAATTAGTTAGCTTAATATCTATTCAGACCTGTGAATTGAATAGTAAATCCAAGAACCTTATTACTGTGACGGCAAAGGCAAAATTGTTTTCAACAATGAAATACGGCGAAATATGATTCCTTTCGACGCCAGAACGGTCGCCAGAGACCTCTCAAAATGAGTACATTATCACTACATTGTTTAGGGCCGTGCGGCCCAAGCGGTCTCCGGAGACCAGTGTCAGCGGGCCGCGACTTGCCGCGGATAAACACTATTTACTCAATGATAGAGACTGATCGTGTATGGGGAACTTTATTTCAGAGACAAGCTTATGAAATTCCTAATAATCTGTGGTAAAAATATTTTGTGGTCTGTGCTTTGTAAATTTTGATTGACAGATGACGTAAAAAATATGACGGGTGTCAGGTTTCAAGTGGTCTAAATTTTATTGTTGTTTTTGTTATTATAAACATTTTCGAGATGTTTGAAGAAGGATTGATTGCCTAGTGATAAAAAGCGTTCTTGTTCTTTATTAAGAACGATGATTCATTCATTTTGGTGTAATAGTGATGTTCTATGAAACTTTATCAAAATATTATCAAATATTTTTTTCGAAAATTTGGTCAATTCTTTGATTGCGTTGAACTTATATAGTAAACATGTTATAATCTTTAATTGTTAGTAACGGGTGGCGCAAAAGTAAAGACCCTATTTGGTTCAGCTATAACATTTTTTCTAAATTAGAAAACTAGATTTAGGTTTTTTTAAATGTATATTTGTGCCATTAAATTTCGTACCATTAGGATTTAAAGATGATGTCTTTTAAATGGTGACCTCCAGAGTTGATACACATTTGAGCCCTATTTATGACATTTTGCATAACTTGCCGTAACACTTCCTGCGATATGTTCGTTATTTCTTGACGAATGTTTTCTTTTAGAGCTGCGAGAGTCTGTGGCTTGTTCACATACACCCGAGATTTCAAAAAACCCCAAAGAAAGAAGTCTGGACTGGTCAGATCGGGTGATCTTGCAGGCCAAGGCAAATCGCCAAAACGAGAGATAACTCGGCCTGGAAAAGCGTCCCTCACTAAATCCATATTTATTCCACGTTCTTGGGGAGTAAAACGGTCCATGTTTATTTTCAGTGTATTTTATATTTGTTCACTACACAATTTTCAACAACAGAATGACAGAAAATGTCATATAAAAAAAATAAAAGTATTTTCTTTAGTGCCAGTACTTTTGCGCCACCCGTTATTAGAATATGGAAAATAAATCCATAAATAAAACACAATTTACAGAATTTATAAATATATTGTAATTGCGAAGTAATCAGGTAAAATACGGGGAAGATTGAAAAAAAAATCCATTTTTTCTTCTTCTTCTCTTTTCTCCTGCTAGGGGCGCGCTTAATTCTGTGTAGTTCTATAAGGAACCTTTATAGGTGTTCGGCGCTGAAGGGTAAGTCAAGTAATTAAACACTGACTACTGGTGACGTTTAAGCGTGGGAGTCGAACTATTTATTCGACTCTGACGCACATCAACACTCGATGTTATTCAAATTAGTTAGCTTAATATCTATTCAGACCTGTGAATTGAATAGTAAATCCAAGAACCTTATTACTGTGACGGCAAAGGCAAAATTGTTTTCAACAATGGAATACGGCGAAATATGATTTCGTCAAAAAAGTAATACATTATTAGTGACACATTTTTTTAATATGAATAAGTTTAGCTACCTACTAATAATATTCATTCATAAAGCGTCAATGAATTATTCACCTGTTGAAATTTAACTGTATGAATGAATTTTGACCTACAGGGTATTAACAAAGTCATCGCTACAAATTATTGAGTTAGGTATAATAGTGAACACATTATCGTCTTGAAATAAATTGATAATATAAAAATAATAATTGCAATAGAGAAACTGACTATTTTACTTCTACCTATCTTCCGAAAACCAATAACGTTATAATATTTTCGTTTTCTCATCATATTGGCACGAAAAAGCTTTATAATTTATTGTAGTATTAAGATAACTGTTCAATTGATTTAAAAGTTTTTCAGACAATTGACGAAAGTTTACGTTAAAAAAATTTAAGACACACACACACTAGCTATATTTTGAGGCATAATTATGGAATCCAATTAACATTCATTTCTCAAGCTTACGCGCTCACTAGACATGAAATAAAACACTTTTTAACGGATACGAGCGTGGTTTTATTGAAAGTACTTTGGTAATTAGTTGGTATTTGGTTTGATTTTAAATTTAAACCGATGTTTCGGCACCTGCAGCTGCCGTGGTAACTAATTACCAAAGTACTTCCAACAAACTGCGCTAGTATCCGTTAAAAAGTGTTTTATTTCATGTACAATTATTAACATTTTTAGACATCACTAATGCATCTAAAGCTTTGTATCGATTCAGCTGTTTTCACAAGAACTAAAATAGCGCAGCTGAAAGCCTTTTACATAGAACGAGTCTGAACACTGCCTTAGCAAACAACAGGTGCGGGTCCGAAGTATAGAAACTCCATTCGGCGGCAATCGCCGTAGCTGCCGCACGTACGCAACGACACGATTCGAAATTCGAACGCCGAAAGTTTTTCTAATACTAAACTCAATCGAAGGTAAATCGCTGTGCACAGCCAGTGTTCTTTTTTAATTCAAATAACTTTGTGGCAGTGGGCAATTACATTTTCCGCCAGTGATGAATTTAAGCTCGACAGCGATTAAGCTGAACTGAATTGAAACGTGCTTTTGTGAATGAAACTTAATTGAAATTGGACCGATTGCAGAAGGTATGATGATAATTGTTTTATAGCAGTAGTTAATAGTAAGAATGTTCGAAGCTATCTGTACTAATAGGTTGTAATATAAGAAGCTTGATTAGATTAAAATGTTGTAATAACAATGCTACCTTTATATTTTAAAGAAATTATCAGTTGCATCCTAAAATTAAGGTCGGGCGGGTTTAAAAAAAACAATTACACTCGATACATTTTTTTTTATAAAAACAATATTGTGCTTATAAAATTAATTTTAAAATTATGCTGTAACTGCTCGATGGACGTTTCCTCCAACAATTTAATACTGAATCAATGACAATCGTTCCACATTACTTAAAAACTGAATATTGTACTTATTCCCACATTTAACAGTAAATTATATTAATCTTAATAATATTTTAATATTGGTTAATATAGCTTATTTATCAACAATTTACCAGTTTTAAGGAGGAATAAAATTCGCTCGTAGTTTGAGAAAATCATTATTAACAACGTTACAAAATAAAGACTGACCATTGAAACACTAATTAATGTCGACTATAAATCACTTTAAACAGCAAACAGGAATAATATTAATAGTTTAAATAAATTATATGATAAGTTACTTAAGTATAATTATCATGAATGGATGTCAGAACGTTGGTAATTTTAGTAATTATTATATAAATTCATAATAAAGTTTTAGTAACGTGTTTTTATCATGCTTGAAGTGGTGCCCAGAGGTTTTATTTAGGTAGGTAATAAGTTTTTAATACAAAAGGATTTTAATTATAAAAAAAATATCATAAAAAGTTATGAAAGGCCTTGTTATATGGAATTTCTTGAAAATCATTATTCATAATTGCTCAATTAGTGACGAACGCGTGGATTTGCCTGTTTTGTCTATGGATTCGTCAAAACGACAACATAATGACGGTAAAGTAAAATTTTATTAAAATATGTTTATGAATGATGAAAGTTATATATCATATTTGATAAGCTTTACCAGCATTTTACTTAAAATTTCTATTTTATTTCGACTAATAATAATGTATTTCTTCGCTTCAAACTGTCAATAATCGTTGTTTTATCAATCAAATTATATAAATCGATTTAGCGTCTTGCAAATTATTTATTGGCAATTTACAAGAATTATGGTAAAATTCCATAATCCAAATAATTTTCTTAAGAAATTAATTTTTCTTTTATGTAAAATTGTTAACTATAAATAATACAATTAAAAACTACACTGGATTACGATCAAAGTTGATTATATTGTATGAATCTGTATTTCTTTTGTAACAATAACGTACTTAAAAAGTTTTCTTTGCATAAAATATTTCTCCGAATTCACCAAAAACTGTAGAGTGGGTTTCAATCAATACTTATTGAGTTGATTCACTGCGGGAGCTAATTGATGATTCAACTCTTTTAAAAAAGAGGTCTTTTAAAAACAAGGACAATTAAAAGTCTTTCTAGTCGATATAGATTTAGGGATGGTTTTTGTTTGAAAATTCTTTCACATTTTTTCTTGTAGAGCTTGCAAATTTCGAGCATTCTTGCTTATGACCAGTTATTAAGCTTCTTGCAATTTTTTTGTCATTGGTTACCCAGAGCGAAACTTTTGAAAGTCCCTTTTATTAATATGTGATTCAGAGCTTAAAAATACAGGCTGCGTTCCGGTCATGCGATCCAATCTTAGATTGCTGCGATCTATTATCGAATTACATCGATCCTTTATCCATTATCACATACATCGGTATGGGATCGGATCGCACTGGTTGGCTAGTTGCGTTTCGATCCCATACATCAGATAGATCGCAGCGATTAAGATTGGATCGCAGGACCGGAACGCAGTCTATGTGTTAAGACACATAGACTGCGTCCTAAAGGAAGATGTGAGAAGTGGTCTGTGATACCCATTAGACAATGACGTAATATATGAGGGATAGAGATAATAAAACTATTATATACTTTACTGTTAAACTATGTTGATTTTATTTCACGACGGCTAAATACATTGCTGGCTTGCTTTCTAAGTAATGATAACGCTGAAGTTGGTAGTGAACTTTAGTCAGAAACCTAAACTACTTGGGGGTTTAAGACCCAACTTTAATAACGTGATGAGATAACGCTGGCTTACAGCGAAAACGTAAAAAGTACTAAAAAATCTCCGCTCCCACTAGCGACTCGGTAGCATAATTGGTTAGTGTATTGAGCCGGAATCTCAAGGGTGCGTGTTCGAATCCCGTCTGAGCTGCAAAGGGTAAGTCGAGTTTTCTAGTGTTTTAGCAAATATATAAATTATCTGTATTTTAAAATAGCATTGTGAATGCCTCAAATCTAAAAATACAATAATTTAATAACATGTTTTAATTCAACGTAAACGCAACTACTTTAGTCGAATTATTTAATAGTAGTTTATGATACAAGATTGGTAAGGAGGTTTTCAAAACGTGTTGACGTTTTCGTTCGGATAATCGTCACGAGTTTTAAGAACCTTAACAACCGTGTGCAATACTACGCTTTTCAATACATTTGCGAGAAAACATTAAAGGTACTACTGAAATTGTAATCTATACATATAATAAAACTGTAAATTCTAAATATTTGTGCGCGAATTACGCAAAAACCGCTAAATGAATTTTGATGGATTTTCAAAATTTAGTAGATTGAGGTCCAACTTAAAATCTAAGCTAGGTTTATCAAATTCAGGTAGGTGGAACTAGGGAAACAGCTTGAACTCTCTGTAGTACTAGCTTTCATACACTAAAGGGGTCATTTTAAACTGGTTGCAATATGTTTCTACTGTCTACGGCGTAGCTTCCGCCCGCGACTTCATCCGCGTAGACTCTACGCGGATGTAGTCGCGGGCGGAAGCTAGTATAAATAAAAAAAAAACGTTCGTAAACAAAAACGCACGACGTGCGGTTTAATCAACTTACCGCACGCTCGACTGTCATCGTAAACTTACATTTTCGAGCAACTGTATTGAAAATGACATTTTACATTACACATATTATACTGCAGTACATTTCAAAATCGCATTGTCACTTTAACGCCTTGGATGAGCAATCGTCATTTGGAAAATTACGGTGCCATCTTCTAAAAGACAAAGAAGTTTAGAAAATCAATATAAAATGAACTTTACGTCCAAACAAGAGTCTACAAAATGCATTAAATGATTAACAGCTTCATTAAAAGATCAAGACTATTCAAGAGCTAAAGTGACGTTACGATTTGTGTCAAATAATAAAGTAATCCAATAGAACTCAATAACACTAAACGCAAACATGGAAAGTTTTCTCAAATTCTCAAACAATTAAGTAGTTTTATGTATTATTGTCAAATAAAGTCACCAAGTTAAATAAAGTTAGTTGAAGACTAAAAAAGTTACAAAAGAAATAACTAAAAGTAATAGGAGCCAGAAGTTTCTCCATAGAAGCCTCTCATGAAGTTTCTCCAATATTTACAATGAATGAATTCGAAGACGATAAAATATTTAGACACTTTATTGACAAAGTTTATTGGAGTTATGTCCAACTTGAAGGATTGTGAGAAGGTTTTGAATACCAAATTAGACTTACGTGAAAACGTACTCCAAAACTTTTTATTGCCATGTAAAACGTAAAAAGCTTTCGCATGTTTTACTTATATAGGTAATTTCGGTATTAACATACGATGCGATTTTCGTTTCTTCGAGAGTTTTGATTAGCTTTTGTTTTTATTGTCAAGTAGTAAAATATTTATCAGTCGTCTTTTAAGCCCGTATTGTAGGAATATAAAAAAATATTCACGTTTTTTACATTGAAAGAAGGACTCTTTACAAGCTTGACTTTCTAAAGCTTTCATTTATCCAGCCTTAATTGTGAATTGTGATATTGTAAGGACAACTTAGTTGTAATAAATTATATTGAAGGTGTACTCGTTTGGGTTTCAGAATAAACTATATTTATTGAATTCTAAGAAATAACCACTAAAACTTTTTAACAAAACCACATTTATCTACTGAACTGCCAAAGGCGTCGTAAATTTTCGGCGAAAACTTAATTCTGAATTTTATCTTTTCCACTTCGCTTACGCTCACATCGCAAAATAAATAACTAGTAAAATGGCGTGACAAGGTACAGTAAAACACAACTTTTTACTTACATTGGCCGTGAGTTATAAAAAGGAGTCCGGAAAAGTCTATGCTGTGAATTTTGAATTTGAATAAACAATCACATTGATGTCTATTCAAAACCTATTCATTCGTGAAAGATAAATATAGATGTAAAAGCATTTAAAATACAATAACTATATCCGAACGTAGGTTAAAAAAAACTTCTGTGCTATGTGATCCAAACGAACAATCAATACATATACCTACTTAATTGATTTCAAATTATATGTAATGGATATTGCATTTGCAATCCTTTCCAGTTGAGAATTGATTCAAATTAGGTATTTGAAATGGATATTGCATCTGAAATCCTTTCCAGTTGAGAATTGATTCAAATTATATAGAATGGATATTGCAACTGGAATCCCTTCTAGTTGAGAACTTACTAAATTCATAGTTATTAAATTCCAAATTTAAATATTCACTAGACTTTTCAAGATTAGTAGTCCGAAGACGACGACGTTGTTTCATAGTATGTGCTTTCTTTTAGGCACTAGAGCCTTATCTTACTAGGGCACTATGGTTTGCGTCAACAGAGCCCGTTAGTATAAAACGCTCTCAACTTTAAGCGCTATCTTGAAATCACACATGAGATGCTGATTCTTATAAGAACAGCATCTCAAGTATGATCTCAAGATACCTCTTAACGTTGAGCGCGGTTTATGAATACGGGGACCCTGCTGGACAGCAGGTGATTTGCTTGCCCCCTCAAATTGATTGCGCACCAAATGGACACCAGAGGGCCTACTCGAATGGCCATTCTACTAAAATTTACGCTATTAGAATAGAATGGCTAATGGGATTGACAGGAGCTAAGCGTTAGCTTATGTCATTCCCATACCTACATTGTAAATCCATTCTACTAGCGTCAATTTTAGTAGTTTAGTAGTTAGGAAAATAATTGAAACAATACTAAAATATTTTAGAATTTTAAAGCAATATCTTTAAATAAAATGGTTAAAGAAATTAAAAACTTTAAACGAATATTCAATTAAACTGCCTTCTTAGTCATAGTTCTCAGCCCCTAAGGTAAGCTAGCTACACCATCAAAGATTTGAATCAAAAAATATTCGAATGGTGATTCGAATCAGCCAACCAATTCGAATCAGGTGATCATTCGAATCAGCATAAATACTCATTCGAACCGAGCTTGGATTGACGTCATTAGATTTTTTCGATTCAATTATGATACGAGTGCCATTACTAAGCTCGACTGGTTGCACCACCACTGGTGTCCTAGTGAGATATGGCACTTAGGATATATGCATTTAATGCAATTCAGCCGCTTGGGAAATTTAAATAGGAACTTTGCCAAATTCCGCCCAATTTATTGCAAATGAAGTGCTGCGTATATTGAGTAAGTAATATGAGACACAGTAGAAATTCAATATAACTCTATATTTATGTATTAAGCAGATATTGCGGTACTTAGATTTACTATTTGATAAACAAACACGTGTTTAATCTTTACACTACAATATGCTATGACTATAAAATCAAATGAAGAAAATCAGTGTCTGCTTTATTTTGTGCCAAATAATTGAAACAACTACTAAATGACAAAAAAAACCTATGATGAGTCTGCGAGAACCGATGGCCGTTGGGGCGGAAAGGTTCTGGAATGGCGACCACGCACCGGACGACGCTCCGTGGGTAGGCCCCCGACAAGGTGGACCGACGATCTGGTGAAGGTTGCGGGAAGCCACTGGATGCGGACAGCGCAGGACCTATCGTCGCGGAGATCCTTAGGGAAGGCCTATACCCAGCTTTTTCCTGTGGCAACACCGACGGCACCAGTTGTCAAATTTTGCTCCCGTATTTAAATTTGAAATATTTTAATTATTAGCATAATAATTGTGGCTAATTCCATTGAATCACGTAACATTTACGTATAAAATTAAGTGTAGTGAACACCAACAGTGAGTTGTTTGTGTATTTTGTGTGTTTTGTGACGTCGAACTACGGTCACTTTCACTTACCGGTATGACATGACATTGCATTTTTATCTGTAAATCATTGTTATCTCTTTCAAAGTAGTAATTTTTGTATGTGCTTTTAGTCTAATCTGTTCAGTTTATAACTAGTAAGGCTACATTTAAAGCCGATAGTGTAGTGTTATCATTTGGATAACCTCACTATAGTTGATTAAACAACCCCTTGGAATTACTTAGGTTTAACAAACACCTTTTTATTTTCACAATGTTGACCCGTAAGGCCGCATCTCGCCAGGAGGAGGCTAAACTCCATCAAACCCTACAGGAACTAAAGGCCACCAAGGAGTTGGTTAAGCAACTGCATTTGGAAAGAGATGAGAATGAAAAGGAATTGTTAGATGTGCTTCAAAGCAATACACAACTCAAAAAGGAAATGTCTGAGTTACATTTGTCACAACAGAATATGTTTGAGGAACGTAATAGGTTACAAACTTTAATCGATGGGTTCGACCAGTGCAGAGATGAGTATGAGAAGGCCCTCAGACTCATCTCTGGACTGGAAAAGCAGCTACATGACGCTAATAACCGTATTTATAAGTTAGAGTCAGAACAAAACCAAGCAATAGTCACTCAGAACTTGAGTCTTTACGATGAGTTAGTCGGCTGTGACCCAAAACTTGTTTCTCCCTCACTTAACCATAAGCCAACAATCACAATTGATTTAACTTCTGAAGACTCAATTAATTGCACTATGAGTCAGGCAATGGTTGGTTGTAGTAGAAACAAGCTAAAGAAATATGTAAAAATTAACAAGTATATTTCAAAAACAAAAAAGTTACTAAATAAGCAGAAACACTTTTTCAAAAATATTTGTCACATTAGAGAGCGTAGACAACTAATTGAAAAGCTGGATACATGTCAAATTATAATCAATGAGAATAGACTGACATATGAAAATAACATTGCTATGTTAAATACTAAAATTCACTCATTATCAATTCACAATGCGACGGTGGCGCCGCACAGTACATATCAGTTTGCGTAGTAAATATTAAATTAAAATTAAATAACCGAGTGAATACTAAAATAAACATCCCCAAAGTGTAAATCCAACTTATTTACATAAGTGATATCGTTTGCAGCGAAAATATAAGAGTGAATTTAAAAATATTACAAGTTTACATCAGTGACAATCGGTGAATAACTACCTACAATAAAAACAATTATTTCTACCAGTGTTAATAAATATATCATAATCAAAATAGATACTACTGTGCAAGAAACACGTATTAAGTGAAATCAACAGTGACTAAAAGTGAAAAATCTATCAAAATTTTCATTTCAATAGTTGACCTTTGGACTTTTTGCGTAACCTACACCGCACACGCACAAATCGAACGCTCGCTCGGTCGTTGAGAAGCTGTAACGAGAAATAAACCGGTTTGCTAGCAGTATCAACAGACGAAGTGTCATTCATTATTGATAATATTTATCGCACAAAATTATTGTAATCGGAAGTGGCGCAGCATAAAGTGGGTAGTGAGTGGTGTATGGATTTTATTTTTGTTTATGTTTTGGACTTTTTGGAGTTATTTGCACACCACTGGACTATTACATATCATACAAATACTACAGGAAATTTAATAAACACGAATAAAAATGCTTTGTTTGGCTTGCAATAGTAAAGTCTTTAGCAGTGGCTCTCTAAAGTGTGGCGCATGTGCGGGCCACTATCACTATGAGTGCTTAAATATCAACAGAGCCCAACACCTGGCATGCTCAAGTGATATAAAGAAAAATTGGCGATGTCCGTCGTGCCTAAATGTCACCAGGCGCAAAGATGACAACACACCAGTACGGAAAACACCTGCCATGATAACCCAACTCAATGACACGATGATGTCCTGCGATGAATCACTTCCGGACGTTTCGGTAAGATCAGAGGAGGCGGAGGAAGCTAAGCTCCTCAGCATTTCCACACCACAAGCCAATATTACGTACACGCAGTTTGGCCAATTGCTTGACATAAAGCTTCGTGCCATCAAGGAAGGGATCACTCAAGATCTCAAAACTACTATAGCAAAGGAAATTAATGAAGCAATGAACAGATGTAAGGAGGAATTCGCACATAGTATTGAGTTCTTGTCGGCTGAACAAAGAGACATAAAAAATGATATGGATGAGGCTACTAATCGTATTCGTAAGTTGGAGACCGAAAAGCACACTATGGAAAAAAACTTAAATGACATACAGCAGCGACTTCGTACATTGGAGGCCAGTTCAAGGAGTCATAACATCGAAATCCAGTCGGTTCCCGAGAAAAAGAGCGAAGACTTATTGCTGATTTTGAAATCATTAAGTGAAACCTTAAAAGTGCCAATACCTGCGACTGTCACAGTTCGTCGTGTAGCCAAAATTGACGCAAAAAGTGACCGTCCGCGCAACATTCTTGTTACTATGCCGTCGTCTAGCCTGAGGGATGCGGTAATAGCTGCATACAGAAAATACAATAAGCAACACGCAGGCAGCCCACTGAATTCCTCAAACATCGGCATTCCAGGAGAGCCTAGTCGTGTTTATGTCGTGGAGCATCTGTCACCAGAATGTAAAAAGCTGTATGCTGACACCAGGAAACATACAAAAGGGCGTTACAAATACGTATGGGTCAAACATGGCCGCATCTATGTTCGTAAGGAAGACACATTGACTCCCATTCTCGTAAAGGATCAAAGCTCAATGGAGAAACTGTAGTAAAAAAACAAGTATAATAAACAGATTATCTAGTCTTCTCACTAGTCTTGTTATGGGTAATGAATGTAATGATATGAATTTTGAAGTAATGTTAATAGTAATTTTAATGCATGTTTTAATTCTAATTTATTTATTTATTTTTATCAAAAACAATAATAATTTTGATTGTAATTGGTTGGAATGGAAATTATTCATATTAAATGTCAATTTTGAAAGTGGAAATTATTTATGGATCAATTCTAGGACTTTAGTTAATTTAGGTATTAATTGGCATGAATTACAACAGTGTTCTATAAAATACAAAGTTAATTTTATTTTAAGTATTATTTCTTGCATTTTTGTGATCAGAAATATATTATTATTTTTATACCAAATTAAATTTATTTTAAATAATGTTTGTTGCGTTTTTGTGTTCACGAAATCAATATGGTTATTTTTATATTATGTAACTGCCTGTTTGTGCATTGTTGGTTATTATAATGTTCCTTTATTTCTCCAGTTAATCTTTAAAAATAGTTATTTAATTATATTTAGAAATAGTGAGCATAAAATAATAATTATCTATTTCTTAAGCTGTGTTCTGGCGGAAGGCGGCATGGGTCGACTCGTGTGTATATTTATCACATTAATCATCGCTGATATTGTATTATTTTCCATTGACTCTTCTTTAATTACATGCTTAAAAGTATCTATACAGCAACGCTTTGCCATGACATTAGACAATTTTCCGGCGCCTAGACACTTGAAGCGACTTTTAGGTATTTTTTACGGATTGAAGAATGAAGCACTTAAAAGTAAGTTTATTTAACGCAGGCTCTTTAGGTACTTCTCATGACGATTTTATCAGTGCAGTACTTGATGCCTCACCAGATATAGTTGCGATAAATGAGACGTGGCTGCGTGCGGGGCAGAGTGGGAAGGCACCTCATGTACCTGGCTATCGTCTGCGTCATGTGCCCCGACCTGTCACAATGTGCAATGGTCGTGGTGGCGGAGTAGGATTCTACATTAGAACTGGAATAACTGTACGAAATATTCAGCGATCATCTGCTAATATCGAGCAGATGTGGGTTTGCTACAAAGTAAAGGGTAAAAGTATAGCTATTGGTACAGCATACCGGCCGCACTGGTTGGATGTTGATGACTTCCTTGATGAACTGACTGACAGTGTTGCCAACAATTCTAAATATGACAATATTATACTTCTTGGAGATTTTAATATCAACCTAATGGACTCCAATGACACAAAAACTAAAAAATTTAATGACTTTTTGATACTTAATAATCTAAAACAATACGTGACAACCCCTACTCATTTTACGGATCACAGTAGCTCGCTGATTGACGTCGTCTGCACTGATGCGTCTGTTAAAGAACTTAAGGTAAGACATATTCCGGATCTTAACCGACACGCCATGATTCATGCAACTATGAACTTGAAGAAAGATAAGGTACCGACAAAATATATAACGTACAGACCAATTAAAGACATTGACAGGGAGGTATTTGATCGAGATCTGAAACTACTTAGGTGGGACCTTATAGATGCTGCGTCCTCTGTTGACGATATGGTGGTTATTTTCAATAAATTATTGATATTCCTATTCGACATGCATGCTCCTCTTAAAACATCTTTGGTCAAGAATGAAAACACGCCATGGATTACCTTTAATGTGAGAAAAATGATGCGACTACGAGACGAAGCTCTAGACAAATATCGACGGGTAAAAACAAGCTCTGCTAAAGCCTATTATAAAGATCTAAAACAGGAAGTTTATAGAGCACTGGCAGAAGAGAAACGCGCTTACTTTGACACGCAAATAAATAGCAATATAAAAAACCCTAAGTCTCTTTGGAAAAACCTTAAGAAAAATATATTACCTAATAACGAATCATCGGAATTACCATCATATCTAAACGATCCTGACGAAATTATTAAAAAATTTAATGATATACCGGGCGACAACTCCACAGATATTTCACACTTAACGTATTTTGAACACCATCGACACAATAGTGATTGCTCCTTTGCGCTTCAACCTGTCACAACTGATACGGTTGGCAAGGCCTTACTCAGTATTAAGTCAAATGCAAAGGGTGTCGACAACATTACTATGGATATGATCCTTATGACTCTCCCGCACACTCTGCCTTATATTACTAGCATAGTGAATAAGTCTATCGCTGATTCTGCTTTTCCACAATCGTGGAAAATGGCTAAAGTGCTGCCACTACCCAAAGTTGCAAATCCTCAAGCTTTTAAAGATCTTCGGCCTATCAGCCTTTTACCATGCTTATCCAAGGTACTAGAAAGAGTAGTTCATGGCCAGGTGGTGCAGTATCTTGAAGCTAATGGCATTTTACCAACGCATCAATCAGGTTTTAGAAGGGGTCATGGCACTGCGACTGCCTTAATGGATGTGGTGGATAATATTTTGGCAGCTCAAGATGAAGGAAGCGCCACTATACTCGCTTTGTTAGATTTCTCGCGAGCATTTGACTGCATCAATATTCCGCTCCTTTTATCCAAATTAACATACTATGGTTTTAGTAGAGCAACTGTGGCTTGGTTTCACAGTTATCTTGAACATCGTGCACAGAAAGTGGAAACCTGGTGCAATGGTAGTAACCGGGTGTCGAGTCCTTGTGATGTCACTAGAGGGGTGCCTCAGGGCTCTATTCTGGGGCCATTGTTATTCGTTTTATACAGTGCTGATGTTACCAATAATATCAAGGTGTGTCGATACCATATGTATGCGGACGATTTACAAGTGTATATCTCTTTTAATCCGCAAAACACTTTGGCAGCTGTAAATGATTTAAATGATGAACTCCACAGAATACATTTATGGGCCTCAAGAAATAACCTAGTTCTCAATCCAAGTAAGAGTAAATATATTATATTTGGTACAAAAAAGCAAGTTGCCAGTGTCGAAAGCGAGAATCCGGGTGTTTTCATTGGGAGCGACAAGGTGGAAAGAGTTTATGAGGCACGCAATTTGGGCATAATAATCGATGCTGGGCTCCGTTTCGAGTCACACGTAGCTGAGGTAGCACGGGTATGTCTGTATAAAATAAAACTTCTGTACAAAATCCGCAATAACCTAGATAAACAGCTGAGAGTTAGGTTGTGTGAGGCCCTGATTATGTCTAAATTAAATTATTGTTATCCTGTAATTGGAAGCTGTCTATTGTCTAGAACGAAGCGACTTCTACAGCGCGTCCAAAATGCATGTGTTAGATTTTGTTTTGGGGTACCCCCTAGAACCCATGTCACCCCATATATAAACGCAGCAAATATGCTCAACATGAATGCTCGATATGATTTGCAGTTTGCTTCTTTACTCTTTGATGTCATTAAAACTGAGTCACCCAAATATTTGTATGCGAAACTGGAATGGGCTTATTCAAAGTCTGTGTATAACACACGTGGCGCGTCTTGGAAGCTGCTTACCCTCCAGCATAAAACTGCAGCCTTTCGGGGCAGCTTTAGGTATTTGGCAACGAAATGTTGGAATAATCTCCCGCCACCTATCAGACAGCTTAAATCAAAATATTATTTTAAGCATAAATTAAAGCAACATCTTTTACTGTACCAAAAAATGACTACTTAGGAATGCCAATACCATTGCCACAAAGAAACTATGTAACTATTTATTTATTTATTTTTAAATTTAATTATTATTATTATTTTTCATACTTTCAATTAATTTTATTACACATGTGATATTGATTTCTGAGCTTTAACTCACTGTTTCTTTCTTTTAAAATTCTTCTTAAGTTTTTAACATTAATATTTTAACAAATCAAATTGTAGTTTTTTTACCGATTTTATTTTATTATTAATTAATTATTATTTACAACTCAATGGATTTTAATATAGATAGTAACCCTTGGTGTTTTAGTATATATTTTATTTCTTTTATTATAATTTAAATGAAAAACCGTTTTGAATTTTAATTTCATATTTATGCCGCCTTCTCCGGAATTGGTGACCACTGAAAATCAGCGTCATGGTGCTCCTCTAGGGTGCTGTGGCATATGCTGAGTGGGAGCCTTTTTAGCACGTATATTAAGATAGTTTTAAAATGGCATGTGATAATTTGTGTGTGCGAAATAAAATTATTTTCTTTCTTCTTTCTTCTTTCATTACAGGAGTCATTATCCAGGATGACCCAAAATTATGACCGTTCCAAAAAAGAGATAGGGGAATATATACTGGCACTTAAATGTTTATCCACCCCCTCTCTGTCAGAAAACCATTCAACCCATAATGATAGCTCCTTAGCGTCAGGCCTAGATGCTCGGGACCATTTACAAGACCAAACAGTGTATGAGCCCTTAATCTCAGAACATGTAAATATTTTAGCAAGCACAAGTGAAAATAATTCCTTTGCCACTAACAAATGTTCAAACATTATGTTGTGTGATGAAATTGGAAAAGATTTAGGCTACTTATTCAATAATCAATTGGGAGAAAAAGTTTTAAATTATTGTATACCGGGTGCGACCCTACATGACATTATGAGAAAAGTAATAACTTTAAACTTAAATGAAAATACCAATTTAATTATATTAGTTGGTCAAAGAGGTAATGTAAACAAGAAGGATCTCATTTCATACTACAATAAGTTATGCAGTTTAAATATAAATAAATTTGTATTGTTTACACTACCTTACAGTGCTAGCTTGCCACAGGAAGAAAATAATATCAGATATAATTTGAATTTAACACTAAGCAATATGACTTATTATAATAGTCAGAGATGTCACATAATAGACATAAATAAATTAACATTTAATTTTAAATTGACAAAAGATAAATATTATCTTACAAATTATTTTAAAAGACAAGTAGCTTTAGCGCTATCATTTTATTTTAAACATTTAGCCAAGAACTTGGCTATCACTTCTGCTTCTATTGAGCAGAATAGTTTTGACATTTTGAATGTGACCTTGGAATCCGTTCCAAGTAATAATAATACAATTTTTACTCCTGCTCCTATTGAGCAAAAAATTGTTGACATTAAAAATAACACTTTGGCATTTGTCCCAAGTAATTCTTTTATTAGTAATTTAAATTACATAATAAGACAATAGAGGAAGTCTCTAGCCGTGTAATGACTAAGGAAAAGCCTAAATATTTAACTATAGTTCACCAAAACATTCAGGGCTTTTCTGGCAAAGAATTAGAGTTAGAACTTTTTTTAACTGAAAAAAATGTTAATATTTTATGTGTCACTGAGCACTGGCTTAAGGAATATGAATTAATTACAGGATTTCAATGTTATAAAATTGCTAGTTCATTCAGTAGGAAATCCACCACTAGAGGGGGATCTTTGATAATTTTGCAAAACAATATGAATTTTAAGGAACGAAAAGATGTGATATCCCTCTCTATTGAACAACACGTTGAACTGTCATGTGTGGAATTAGATCAGTTGATAATGATTTGTGTGTATCGCCCACCAACTGGTAACTACCCTCAATTTGAGTCCGCTATGGAGGACGCTCTAAAATTAGTCATCAAAAAGAATAAAAAAATTGTGGTGTGCGGTGATTTTAACGTAGACATCTTAAAGCCGTCCTCAATTGCAAGTAGGTTTCTGAATTTGTTTAAGTCCTTCAATTTAGCAAACACCTTTTGTGAACCTACAAGAATCACTGCTACATCTAAAACTTGCCTAGACAATATTTTTAGCAACTGTAATGTACTTGATAAAGAAATAATAAATTGTATTCGTTCTGACCATAGCGGACAAATAGCTTCCCTTGAGCACCATCATGTTCCTCATCAGTGTAATATAATTTGCAGACCTCTAACTAAAAATAAATTGGAAAATTTTCATAGTAATGTCACTGCCAAAACTCTTTGCTTACCTAGTAATGATAATCCCAATACTCATTATGATGATTTATTTAATTTAATTAAAGTAGAATTTGATAAAACATTTAAGCAAAGATCTATTAAATCCAAAGACTTTAAAAAGAAATTTAGTGATTCGGCAACACCAGGCATATATGTTAGCAGAAATAAGTTGTTTGAATTATATGGTCAGAAAACAATTTCAAATGATCCCGAATTTCATGAATATGTAAGAAACTATTCAAAAATGTTTAATAAAGTATGTACTTTAGCAAAAGCAAAATGTATATCTACAATAATTCATCAGTCAGATAATAAAATAAGAGCCACTTGGAATATTATAAATAAAGAGACTGGGAAAACTAAAAATAATGACCGTGAATACTCATTAGTATCAGACAATAAAATTATTGAGTCAGATGAAGGAGTGGCAACAATTTTTCAAGATTTCTTTTCTAAAATACCTATTGCAACTACCAGTAATTTAAATTCATCTCCAAAAATTGCTGTCTCCCTCTTGGAATCATGTGTTGATAAGTGCAATAATGTATTTAAATTTAGACATATCAATAGTGATACCATTCTTAAAACATTTAATTCAATAAATATAAAAAAGACTGAAGATCTCTGGGGCATTTCAACTCACATAATTAAGTCTATAATAACGACCATTGCTCCCCATCTTGCTTTTATTTTCAATAAGTGTGTTGATGAAGGGATATTTCCAGACTTAATGAAATATAGTAAAATCATCCCTCTTTTTAAATCTGGGGACAAAAGCGATCCCGCTAACTTTAGACCCATTTCCATTTTGCCAGCACTAAGCAAAATTTTTGAAAAGATCATTTATGATCAATTATTAGCACATTTTCTTATCAACAAACTACTTCACGAGAAACAATTTGGTTTTACTCGTGGTAGATGCACAACTGATGCTGGAATTGCACTTCTCAAACACGTCTTTGAAGCATGGGAGAGTAAACAAGATGCAATTGGTATATTTTGTGATCTCTCTAAAGCATTTGATTGTGTCAGTCACAGTACTTTATTAGATAAATTGGAACATTATGGTGTATCAAAAAATGCAATAAGCCTTATGCAATCGTATCTGTCGGCGAGAACCCAAAAAGTTGTTGTAAATAAAACAGAATCCTATGAAGCACCCATTACCATGGGCGTGCCGCAGGGATCGATATTGGGTCCATTGCTTTTTCTTATTTATATTAATGACCTTCCTTACTATACTAAAAACTTATGTGAAATAGTACTGTTTGCTGATGATACTTCTTTGATTTTTAAAGTTGATAGAGGATGTAACTGCAGTGACGATGTAAACAGCACTCTTTCCAAGGTGATGCATTGGTTTACTATTAATAATCTGAAGCTTAACTCTAGTAAAACTAAATGTGTCAAATTTTCACTTCCTAATGTGAGGCAGGTTCATATGACTATACATGTAAATGGCGAAGCAGTCGAATTTGTTGACTCAACAAAATTTTTAGGTATTACTATAGACTCGCGGTTGCAATGGGACCCTCATATCGATATCCTGTCAAGCAGACTTAGCTCTGCTGCCTTTGCAGTTAAGAAAATAAGGCTTCTGACCGACATTGAAACAGCAAGATTGGTTTACTTCAGTTATTTTCATAGTATTATGACCTACGGTTTGTTGTTGTGGGGCTCAGCTGCTAATATTAATAACATATTCATCTTACAAAAAAGGGCAGTGCGCGCTATATACAACTTACGGTCTAGAGATACTCTTCGTGACCTATTTAAAGAAATTAAAATATTAACGGTAGCTTCCCAATACATCTATGAAAATATAATGTATGTAAAGAAAAATTTAGATAGCTTTGTAAAAAATAGTAATGTTCATAAACTCAATACAAGAAACAAGAACAAACTTGCTGTTCCAAGGCGCAGACTGCATAAAACCGGAAGCTCTTTTTTGTGTAGATGTATTACCTTTTATAATAAGATACCAGAACAAGTCACAGAACTGCCCTTGGAAAAATTTAAAAATACTGTTAAATCCAATTTAATGAGTAAAGGTTATTACACTGTTGACGATTATTTGAAGGATAAAAAGGCATGGGCATAGCTTTTGTATTGTTAATTATTACTCTAATACCTCAGTATTGATTAGAAAAAGTCCGGGGTTCTTTCATAGGTCTAGATAAAAGTCCTTTAATTAAACTCGAATCGTGATTTTCTTTTCTAAGTATAAAATTGTGAGAAGTATCCTACCTACTTAAAAACGTACTTCTGGCTTCTTGACTCGACGACTTGATATGGGTAGCTTTAGTATGTCATGCTCACTTCAAACATTTCTGCGGTGGTGTCGTGTGAGGCGGGTCGTTACGTTCCCTCAAATATGGTTGAGCGAAGCGATGGCTGGTTCATGCGTCATGCTCGTGAACGGGTGCTGCCAGTGGGAATGGGTCTGCTTCTGTCTGCTTGTATTAAGGGCGTCGTATAACTCGTATATAAAAGATCTGTTTTATATTGTCTGTATGTATGGCACTTCTTACTCAAAAAATATAATTCTTAATAGCTTACCTTGTTTTGATTTATTTAAATGCAATATTTTTACTTTCTATAGTCAGTAGTTTAGTGAAAGACCTATGAAAAGCTTTTGGATATAAATTTTCAATTCGATGCCTTAACATAGGTAGTCTTAGTATGTCATGCTCTCTTTAATCATTTCTGCGGTGGTGTCGTATGAGGCTCAAATATGGTTGAGCGAAGAGATGGCTGGTTCATGCGTCATGTTCGGGAACTGGTGCTGCCAGTGGGAATGGGTCTGCTTCTGACTACCTATCTTAATGCATATTGAATTGTATGTTTTTCTTTTATTTTTATTTATTGTAACAGCCTAGACTGAATAACAAGTTCAAACTTTGAATTTAGCTTAAAATCTGTAAATTGATTAAGAAATTTGAAACTCATTAAGAAATGAGCTAATTCAATAATGTTATTTATTTGTTAATCTTTGTTAATATAAAGTCTGGAAACGATATACATATTTGTAAATATCGTTCCATCTGATTGATAAAGCTGACAAGTTTTTTGCGCCCATTTTTCTTGTCAGTTAAAAGACGTCATAATGGGTGGCAGGGTAAAAGAATTGACGATTTAAAAATGCTTATTATGTGAGCTTATTTAAATAAAATATATTTCACTTTCACTTTCACTTTCACTTTCACTTTCACTTTCACTTTCACTTTCGCAGTGAGTATCGTGCGGCTGATATATTATGATGATGATGATGAGTCTGCAAGAGTTTAAATTGAAAAAAAAAAACACTTTATTGTCTTGAAATAAGTATAGTAGGCATAGGCAGAAAGAGGCAGTTAAATTATTATACGTAAGTTTATTTTAATATTATTGTATTTAGCGCTGTAACATTGTTTGCATTGTGTCCGTACAATTATGGTAATGCTTTAGTGTACAAAAGCCGTTAATTTTACTGAAGATTTTGTAACCCTACTAGTCTTAATTTAGAGTCTGAATTTACAAACTAGAACTAGTGTAGGTATTAAATGGAATAAAGAAAATTGCAGCTGTAAATCTTACCTGAGCGAACAAAAGCAGATACAAGCTTCATCCATAAAAGAACACATAAATAGCCGTGATATCACAAAAACACACGCAACCCCCTTCCAGAGTTGTATGTCATAAATATATCTTGTTTATGTGATTAAGTAGCGTTCCAAGCGTGACAAGCGAACTGAGAAAATTAAATTACCTGAAATATAAGCAGATGAAACAGTTCGTGTATCTGAGATTTATGTGAGCATTTTTTTGCTGGCGTGTTGTTAAGACGGTTATACTGTTACTGTATATTATGCAGTCGTCAGACTATGGAATCAGATGTAACAAGACTTGACCAAAAGAATTGCAGAACATCACTTACATTACTTAGATTCCAAAGTAAATAGCTAACAAAAGTGTGTTATGGAAATCAGAGACAATAATGGAACCACACCCAGTCATACATAGTAACAATATATATAGTTAAGTTTGTTTTCCAAATTGAACCTGTGAACACAAATATGGCGACACAATGTCACACGACACGACTTACGAGCCATTCCAAAGAGGTTGTCGAAGGGATGAATTAGATTCTCCAGTCGATGATCTTCATACCTTTACTATAATACTTCGATTTTTTACGTAAACGGTCAACAAAGCATATCACTTAGCACTTTAGAACTTTGTCATAGTAACATTTTTTGACAGATGTCAGTTCACAATTTGAATCCTAAAATGATAAATAACTTTCGTTGCTGACTGTACTTACAATTTTAGTACATTTAAACAATTAATAGAAGGTCAAGCATAAACATCATTATCAGTAACTTTTTATATTTATAAGTACTTACTCAAGTCATTTTTATAAATACTACCTATGTTACATATTTATGACGAACTTAAATCACGTGAAAATATTTGAGACAAACACAACACAACACTCATGATAATTTGTCTATCTCAATTATAAGATAAGATTAACTTCACCCCTCAACTACGCTAATTGCACTTCCTGTGTTACATGTTATTAACGAGATATTACAATCATGTCTTAATGAAACCCACGCAAACCAAGCTTTGCCCGATTTTATAATAAGACGACAACATGTATGTACGAATAGAATTAGAAGCCGCAAAGGCTGATTATTTCAGGCAATATTATGTTTATAGAACAAAATGTGGTTAGATTTACATAAAAACCATGTTATTTATTGAAGCAGATTAGTAACGTTTCATTTGGTATTGTGGCTCTTTTCCTTTGTAATAAAGAATAATATTTATGCTGATGAAAACAGCTCATTTATATTGCTAAATATTTCCCACGTTTTGTTATAAACCTCCTATTTCTGAGAAAAAAACTGCTTGTTCCGAGAGACAATGGAATTCGCTCTGGACTGACGCCATTTTAATTTGATTTCAATAGATGCCATTGCAATTTACTTGCTTCTTACTTTTCTCATTGGAATTCGCCATCGACACCGAAGACTACTCGAACAATTCACCAGTCAATCTTATGGAATCAGTTACCAACTGACATTTCGATCCTAATTCGGTCTTATTTCCGAAAGATCTATCGGGAACGATGAAACTTCAATTTAAAAATAATAAATTTAAAGCTCTATCTGCGTGTAAAGAATAGTAAGAGAATAAAAAATAATTATGTTGCATCCAATTATCTAGTCAAAAAAGGACACGTCTCGACTAGAAAGACTCTTTAAAATGTCTACTTTTAATTTTTATTCCTACGTTTATTTAAATTACTAGCTGCTGTGTGCGCGTAAGTTGATTATAAAACTTCTAGGTACTGAAATAAAACACGTACTAAGTATTTTTCACCTCTCCAGCAAGAAAAGGGCTCTTTTGGCGCGTAAAAACTCGCAGCAAAATCGATTTTTGCTGCGAGCGTGAGGGAAAGTGCTTTTTTAATTTCTAACACCAACTTTTAAAAAAATAAAGAAAAAAAATAAAGTGACAAGGAGAGACTTATAAAATTGATATGTAAGAAAAGAAATAAATAGAGTGCTTTATGGTGTCATACATGGATTAAAAAGTAAAAAAATAAAATGCACGGATATACCAAGGAGTTTTAAATAAGAATTATTAAAAAAGAAGATTGATAATTCAAAATAAAAAGTATGGACGAAATGAGGTCGCATGTATGAAATAAATATAAAATAAGAAAAATTAATGAAATTTATTAACAAATTAGTGTTTTATGATTATAAATAAGTAAATGAATAAGATGGGATAATGATGAATAAGAGGAAAACACAGCGTAATGTAAAACAAAATGACGGGAATCTACTTTACTCTATGCATATTTTTTTTTAGCATTGGTTTGATCGAACTATTTTTGTGATAAATTACAAAAAATGAGTGCGTCCAACGATGAAGATAGTTGTCTAACTCCAAAAGAGTTGAGTGAACGTGTTTCGAATGCATAATTTAGCTTTTTAACAAGAAATCACGGGAAAATTTTCTCGCTGGTTGAGGTGAAAAGTTGTATGTTTTACACGAGACCAAAATTTTGTTCTGCCTCGTGCCTTTAAATCACTCACTGTGCTCAGTAGTCTATATTAGAATCACTCGCTACGCTCGTGATTCAATTCTAGACTACTTCGCTAGTTCGTGATTTAAAGTCGCCACTCGCAGCACAAATTGATTTTGGTCACTTGTATAACAAATAACTATTATTTTCTTTTGATATTGTTTTAAAATTTGGTTTGATTTTTATTTATCATTTCCTGACGTTTTTCATATCATAACAAACTATGACGATTACAAATTATACTTACCTATAATTGATCAAATCATTTAATTATTTACAAATTATTACTTATAACAGTAATAATACTCAATTTTAACTTCCTTTTTAACTTCTCAGCATTTCAATCCATTCTATAAATTTTCATTCAATCATATTTCAACTCCAACAGATCCTGGTACCTATTAGGTACCTATTAATTATATTTGAAACACAAAATGAAGATTTCATAGATTCATGATATGTAGGTACCTATTATACCTATTCGCAAAGGCTCCGTTGTCGTACGCATTTATCTTTCTCGAAAACAAACTCAATTCGTCTCCCAAACATAAAAATACGAATGTATGATATTCGATTACATGATATCAAATTCAGGGTAGACGTCAATTGGGTTGACCTAAAAATTCGTGATATAGGGCACATTATTTGAGAAGTATAGTAAGTCAATTTGTTTGTTCTAGCCGAAAGAATATATGTGCTATTTGTTCTTCAATGAATCAAAATTATCCGAAGCTCACGCAAACAAAACAGAATAGTTTGGACCTTCGAGCAACAAAGGGCTTCGTTTTTCACGAAGGGAGAAGCCTTAGCGATAAAACTCTATTCAAATTATTCTGGCATTTTTTGCGGGGGGGAAAATGCACACAAGTGCAGTTCCGCATACCCACATACAAAAACAACACTGTAATGACGACACTCACACATAAAAAATAAAACAAAACAGCAAAAATTTGTGTACGGATGAGTCACACATCAAAATATGACACGTTTTTGACATAAAGGGCTGGGCTCAACTGTCGATGCAGCAATATCGATAAATTTTGAAAAAGGAATAAAGGTAAAAAACTCAAATTTACGTACTTATTAATCTTTATTATTTTAATTATCTTTATTTATCGGTTAAATCATTATTTACATCATTATCTCATCATCTCATCTTATTAACAACATTAGATATCTTGTGAAGTATTTCATTAATTTTAATATGTAAAAGACAATCAGTTAGGCGATTGCGTAAAGTCAATCGTATTCATTTGACAGTTCATATTGTATCATAACATATGTCATCCCATACAAATTACATCCGATGGAATACGATATGAACTGTCTGATCAAAAAAAAATGTGTTCCGGCAGCTAGAGGTAAAATAGCCAGTTCCTAAGCAATGAGGATTCCGGGTGTAGTGCGCTTCCACCTTCGGCCTTATCATCACTTAACATCAGGGGCCATACCGGCTAACGAATCGATTATCGAAAAGTCTGCTGGGTTTCAAATTAAAACAGATAAATCGAGCCCCAATTCATGATGTCACACGAACATCGAAATCTTCCAAATTGCGTCAACAGAAAGTACAAGACGAAATTCCTTACTTTGATTTTTTCTGTTTTAAGTTGAAACTCGACAGACTTTTCGATAATCGATTCGTTAGTCGGTACGGCCCCGGGTGACGTAAAGGCCAAGCACAGCCCGTTGTGCACTAAAAAAACTTTCTCCAAGGAACATAGTCGGTCAGTGCGCCAAAAATTATCGTTATCTAAATACATCAAATACCTACGCTGGATTTTGTAAAAAATCCTAAACTTTACTCGGACGATTGCAAAAATCTCAGATTCTAACTGTCCGGTTTTTGATAATCATATATACAAGGATATTAATTGTAAAGATCCTATTTGTACATTTATCCTACCTGGGGTATTAAGAAAGTAATTTCTGTTGTCTGTTCAAAAAACCGGCCAAGTGCGAGTTGGACTCGCGCACGAAGGGTTCCGTACCAAAAAAGGCAAAAAATCACGTTTGTTGTATGGGAATTGGGAGCCCCCCTTAAATATTTTGTGTTCTGTTCTGTTTCTGTTTTTAGTATTTGTTGTTATAGCGGCAACAGAAATACATCATCTGTGAAAATTTCAACTGTCTAGCTATCACGGTTCATGAGATACAGCCTGGTGACAGACAGATAGGCAGACAGACAGACGGACAGCGAAGTCTTAGTAATAGGGTCCCGTTTTTACCCTTAGGTTTAGCCGCACTTCGGGTATTAGCCGTAACATATACAACGAATAAGGAAGGAAATTTCGAAATTCAACTAAAAGGCTGAAAAGAGGGTTCAAATTTTATATGAAACATTAATACGGGAACGGGAACAGCAATGACAACAGGTATTGGCACGGTACGGGATATATGTATATCCTACTAATATTATCACGCAAGAACTTATTTATAGCCCGGGTTAAAACATAGGATACTTTTTATCCCGGTCAAAGGTTCCCTAAGGATTTTTCGAATATCCACGCGGACGAAGTCACGGGCAAAAGCTAGCTAGTGATCAAAAGAAGTTCATTGGTTTTTAAAATGAATTAATTTTGTGTAAATTTGGCGGATGCATTTATTTGGGTTCGATTTTTTCATTAGAAAAGAAATTCTAGTGTCTATGTATTTTTCCATGATTAATCGTGCAAGTTCTAAATTATGGTCTGTAAAATCAATTTCATAAGAGTGATAGGTGATGAATGGGAATAAATCTTTTCCAATGAACTTCTTCAATGCTTTTGGCACTATTTGATTTGTAGCACAAGATCGGGTAGGTCTATTATCTTCCCCTAATCGCTGTCTTATCTCCCTTTCGCAAACTCGACATATGATTATTACCTCTTTTGAAGCATGTTGTAACTTGCCTCTGCTTTTTTGTTGTATTAAGCTGTTTTTATCAACTGGCCCGAGTATACCTTTAATGCAAGTGTTACATTTTATTTTTTTGGATATAGAATAAACAACAAAGCCTGCTATGTACTCAACAACTTTTTCGCCAAAAGGTGATAAGAAAGTTTGCGTCTCAATCTCATCCATCAAATCGTCAACAACATTTTGAAAATTGATTTCATCAGTGTTGTCGTCGCGGTATTCGCGTACAGATGAAGCATTAATTTTTTTTATTGCGGATGTGCAGTTAAGTATAGAAATTTTTTCTAATGGGATGCAACTTTTGAAAAAAAAAGTTCGATATGGTCCTGGCTTACTCTATGGAGAGGCATGTAACGAAGACCGTTTTGAGCATTTTGTACTAGATCTCTAAATATAGATTTTGTACTTTCTATACAGATCAAAAACCCGAGAAAACCTGTATACCGTGGAGAATTTAGTAAATTAATTTTGTTTACCTCAGCATTACGCATTTTAACATAAGCTGACAAATTCATCAAAAGTTTTTGAGCTTCATCTAATTTTTGAAAAGCCTTTCCAAAATTTTCATTGTTCAGTGCCCTTTTGAAACCTTGTTGACGAGACCGTGAATCTAATATATCAAAAACATCATTTATGAGCAAAATAAATTTTGCAGTTGCAGTAGAACCGTTGAATTCTGACAAACCTAATTTGGTTTCACAAAATATAAGTGCATCAGCAACACTCGCGCTAAACAATTGTGCAGCCAGACGGACATTCATTATTTTTGATTTAAAATAAATGTGATTTGTCCTTAATTTATTTGCCATAAAAAATAATTCTTCCTCCTGTATTTTATGCAATGTTTCTATGTATTGCCAATCAATTTTGTTCCCATCATTGTCAAAAAAACATTTATAGTCACCAAAAGTATTACGAATCAACTTTAGCATATGACTGGGATCCAAAAAAAAATATACTCGTTGCCCCGTAGTAGGATCTAAAATGGTAGTTTGCAATTTGCTTGCATCTAAGCAGCAACCTAACTCTGTGGCCATAGCTATATTTGCTCTTGCGCCATCACAAGTCAATCCTTTAATCTGGATTCCAGTTTCATGAACCAATTCAAATGCTTTAGTTACCAACTGTGTCTTTAAATATGCTTTTGTGCCTGTTACTAAAAAAAAACCAATCGGAACCTTCCAAGAAGCATTTATGCCTACTAATAAAAAAACCAGGACATCCGTAGCTTCGTCCGTATTGTCCGTTACTAAGTCGAACCCATAATTTACATAACCGAATTGTCTGTTACCACCCATAAGGAAGTCCTGTGCCCCAGCAGTGGGGACATCAAAAATGGCGGATGGACAACAAGAAGTTGGATTTATCTAGTCACTGAATAAATTTGACAACTATACCTACAAGAATAAAATAATTACGAATTTTATGTTTGAATGTAAATAGCAATTAAACGATAAAAATTACTTACATGTGAAACGTTACACCATCTTTTTGTAAACTTGATGTTCCTGATCTCTTTTTACAGCAAAAAACTGAACAATTCGGCATTTTAATTACTACAGCATTCACATGCGCGAGCTGAACATTACATATACCCAAAGAGTACTTTTGTAATATAGGAAATAGAGAACAATCTTGCACCTGACATGAAATTATTGTAAACGCTGTATGAGTTTTTGTGTCTTATTAGGTATAAACCAATTTTTTATCTTTTTTGTAATATTCTTCATGTAGAGCAAAAATAAAAGAAATAATAATAGAGCAGAAATATACTTA
This sequence comes from Agriphila tristella, assembly GCA_928269145.1. Classification (NCBI taxonomy): domain Eukaryota; kingdom Metazoa; phylum Arthropoda; class Insecta; order Lepidoptera; family Crambidae; genus Agriphila; species Agriphila tristella. The sequence goes on from OV743429.1 coordinate 55,545,471, forward strand.
CTTACCTACCCAAAATTTTGGAATCGAATAAAGTTCTTTGTATTTGTATTTGTATATAAGATTTCAAATGATGTGATGATACTCAAACAGGTGATATTGTTGCTTAAACTGAACAACTTGCTCACTATGTACCAACAGCCCAATCTAGCTGGACAAAAAGGGTCAAATCCTTTTTCTATGTCCTTTACTATATCGATAGCTAACACTCCCGAGATTACAATTCAAACAATATTTTTGAGCAAATGTCCTCTAAATTTTTTTTATTCATGTCGAAGCGTGTGGTAAGACTGTTTCTGATAGTGTTATCATTCACTTTTTCGCACTGCATTAATTACCATCACGGAGCAAAGTTAAAGAGAATTATCATAGTTTTAGTAATAGATCGTGCAGTAGGTGGTAAGTAGTACATTTTAAGATAATAATTATTTCAAATAGCTATTCTTTTGTTTAAAACTGACCACTTTGTTTAAAAATAAATATAATTTAAAAACAGCTTTTTTCCAAAAATCTTAAAAGTTATTGATAATTGACATTTTATAAATAGTCCAAAATAACCACAATTTAGTAGAGCAAAATACAATAAATAAATAATTTTAGAAGAACCAATGACAAAAGACATATTTCAGTTTTTCTGTTTTTTGACCCTTTCCAAACAGCCAACTTTAAGATTTTTTTTCTCGACAACTGTCCATATTTGACCTGGGGTTACTTCTAGTAAATTGATCAGCATAACTAACTACGTCAATCTGCGGGGTCAGTAAAAAATGTCCGATCCCGAGGTCTCTGGGAACACTGTGCATGGTAGCGAGCGATGAAGTTTCGACGAGATATTGCCAAGTTGTTCTGATCATGTTTTGCCACCATAACGATTTTGTCGCTAAAAGGGAATATACGATAGTAATTGTAGGACTGTATAAAGGTAAACTGTAAAGGTGTGCGGCTGGGGATATAAAAAGGGAGCCCCGGGCGGTCGCCCCTGATTGACCTGAAACCCTGAAAGACCTGTGCTAACTTCATAATGATCGAAAAACCTCAACTTATTTCAGTTTTTGGGTTGCAACTTCAAAAAAATTCAGTCAACGGGAAAGTTGTCTATAACACTTTAAAATTACCAACAATTTCCTCCGCTTTGAGTGTCGTATAATATCTCGAGATACACCCTGCGGCGGACTAAGCATCTATCGTTTTCTACAATCGGCGCGGTGCATGTATTTTTTTTTCTGTTGGACAAGTAAGATGGATATGAATGGGGGGGGTCCGGACCCCCAAAACCCCCCCCTTATATACGTCCGTGGATTGACCTCAGTTCAGTACACGTAGTTCATCGATGCAAGCAGCTTACACTGGCTTTGTGTTTCTACGTAATTACAGCTTGTTTTCTATCATATTAATAAATACTATTATATTGATAAATAAGGCATCAAAACATTTCATTTACAACTCATTTTAAGTCTAAAATAATATTGTCCAGCTAGATCGGCCATTTGGTACATAGTGTGCTCCAAGGAACCTTGGTCGAAAAACGATTTTATTCGCCCTTCCATAGTCGGTCAGCTGACCGACTAGTATAAACCTTAAGTAAGTTAAGTAGGTTAATATCGTATAAACCAGCCGGGCTAGGATGAGCGTCGTGACTATTTCTCGACATTTATCTCGCGATATCTGTCGCGCTCACATGAATGCAGAGCAAATCATGCAAAAATCTTGCAATAAATTTGACGCAGAATCAGTGCCAGATTGACCAAAACTTTATCGACAAACATTATTTAACGGTAACATCACTAAGTTGCCCATCGGCGAGAACTCGGATTTATCTAGCGACAGATCTGAAATTTGTACGGACGAGCCATGGACTAGCAGATCCGATGTCACTGAACAAATTTGACAACTAATCAAGAAAAAAATATACGAATTTAATGTTTTAATGTAAACAAATAGCAATAATACGATAAAAAAATACTTTCATGTAAAATGTAACACCGTCTTTTTGTATACTTGATGTTCCAGACCTCTTTTAACAGCATAAAACTCATCAATTCGACATTTTAAACAGAGCAGCGTTCACATGCGCGACTGGACTCGGTCTAGAAAGAAATCCGGGCGCAACTGGTTTTACTAACGCGTATGCCCATTTGGGCTTGTACTTCGGCAGAGGGGAACGCTTCGTATGGCTTCTCTTTCTGTAAAGAAGCCCGTCTTACTCTAAGGTTTGGACCTAGCGTCAATATGACAATCTATGACAAAGATGCAGGAGTTTCAAAATTGGGAAGCTAAAGCAACAGTTTTTTTTTATTTCTCTTCCGCGTCATAATGGAGTCTCAATAGAGTATTCTGTTAAAAGTTGATGTACATAATCTTTGTAAAAGTTATACAGTCCGTTATGCATTATTTTAATCATAAATATGTATCTAATTTAGTCATATTTATACATATTTATACATATTGTTTTTGGTTAACATAAAGAAGGTGGTAAAATAACAAAATCCTTTTGATGGATACAAATATATTTACTTTCTTCCCTTTTGGAGGAATACATACAGCAGTGTCAAAAAAGATTAGAGCAAAAGCAAAAGTGACAGAGATCAGGTTGACAGGACAAATTAGAGGACATAGTGTTGCCCGATGGTGCGCGGCACAGATTAGTATTGCGCCCGAACATCTTCCGGCCTCGTTGAAAGGTACTTTCAACCTTTTAGCAGTTCCGCAGCAGGGAGTGGACAAAGTCGAACCAGGGATCTTCGTTCGCAACCTCTTATGGTATCGACGTCTGCAACTCGTGACACGCCATCCGGTCCCGGGAACAATCTTGCAACTCGCCCGAGCCGCCAACATAGAGGACGAACATTATCCTCTTGTAGTAGGACTAAATCGCCAACGTTCAGTTTATCCAGGTTAGCCTTCCACTTCGTTCTCTGCTGCAACTCGCAGATGTATTCTCTCTGCCATCTTTGCCAGAAATGTTGTCTTATTTTCTCAAGACGAGCGTATCGATTCAGCCTGCTTTCGTTGCATTCTTCTAGTGCCGGTGATGGCAATGAAGTTAATGGTCTTCCGATCAAAAAATGTCCAGGGGATAGGGATTGAAAATCATTAGGACTACAGGATAAAGGGCACAGTGGCCGACTATTCAAAATGGATTCAACTTGTGCAAATAATGTGGATAGCTCTTCAAATGTAACATGACTATTTCCTATAACGCACCTGACATGGTGCTTGGCTGACTTTACGCCTGCCTCCCATATGCCCCCGAAGTGAGGAGAGTACGCGGGAATGAATTTAAACTGTATGCCCTGCTGACTTGCAAAATCGGTCAAGGGATCAACATTAGTTTTTAAAAATGAGCCTACGTCTTTTGCTGCAGCGACAAAATTGCGGCCATTGTCGCACAATATCTCCACCGGCTTTCCTCTCCGTGACACAAATCTCTTTAGAGTCATAATAAACGCATCTTTTGACAGATCGCTAACTGCTTCCAAATGTACGCACTTATAGCGTAAACAAACAAATAAACATAAATAGGATTTGACTAAGCGACTACCCCGTCCTTTCTTATTAACCGTGTAAAACGGTCCAGCAAAATCCAACCCAACGGACAAGAACGGGAAGTCTGGACTTGTTCTATTAGCTGGCAAATCGCCCATTTTTGGCGCTAAGGTTTTGCCACGAACACGCCTGCAGCGCACACAACGATTAACAGTGGTCCTAGCTAAATGCCTGCCATTAATCGGCCAAATATTTTCTCTTACTGTTGCTAATAGTAACTGTGGGCCAGCATGCATGCTTCTCAAATGTACCCATTGAAAGTAAAGTTTAGTGAGGTGATGAGAAGAGTGCATCAGGATAGGGTGCTTCTTTTCGTACGAGTAATTTGATGCCTCGAGCCTTCCCCCCACTCTGATGACACCTTGCTCATCTACAAACGGTGACAATGACAACATCCTACACTTATTTGACAGTGGTTTACCTTTAGCAAGTAATTCGTGCTCAACCGGAAATGATTGAGCCTGTGCAATGGAAAATATTTTATTAAATGACTCATTAAGTTCATCCACCGTTAAGATACCTACACGCTTTTGTTTTGGGTTCTTTAAATTGTATATAAATCTTTTGCAATAGGCGAATGCTCTTTGAAGTCTATTGAATTGAGAGAATCTTTCAAATTCAATTATTGAGTCTGCTGCGCACGTGACGGCAGCGTTTGATTTTATTTCTGGTAAGTTTTCACACTCACCGGGTACTAATACTGGCCATTCGTATTCATCCTTCTTTAAAAATTCAGGCCCTAACCACCACAAATCCATGGAAATTAGATCATTAGCCTGTACGCCTCTGGATATTAAATCGGCAGGGTTTTCTGCTGTTGGAACATACCGCCAAGAGAGTGCGTCAGTCATATCAACGATTTCACTTACGCGATTAGCTACAAAGGTTTTGAGCTTGGTTAGATCGCCTTTTATCCAGGCCAATACTATACTTGAGTCGCACCAATGCGTGATTTGATCTGGTTTATACCTAAGAGCTTGTAGTACTGATTTAGATAGCTCCGCGGCCAACAAAGCAGCGCACAATTCCAAACGCGGCACCGTGGTAGGCTTCAAAGGTGCGACTTTGGATTTAGCACACAATAATTTAATTGTCACATCATTATTTTCATCGACAGATCTCATATAAATGCATGCGCCGTATGCACACTGTGACGCATCACTAAATGAATGTAATTCTATACGTTTTGCTGAACTACACAAAACTAATCTAGGCACTTGTAACGTTTTTAGACTATCTAATTTACTAGCAAATTGGTACCAGTCATCCTTAATATTTTGAGGTACAGCTTGGTCCCAATCTACCTTTTGTTGCCACAATTTTTGAAGTATTATTTTAGGAATAATAACTAGTGGACTTAAAAGACCTAAAGGATCAAATATACGGAATGAATTTGACAAAATATTGCGTTTGGTCACAACAACATCATCATTTTTTGTGAAAATTTTGAATGGAAAATGTAGCATATCACTTGACGGAGTCCAGCCTAAACCAAGAGTACTGGATGACCCGCTTATCATTAAGTCGCCATGAGTATTCAAATTTGGGTCTTCAAAGACTTCAGGTAAGTTACTTTTTAGTTTTCGCAAGTTAAAACGACCGCTAGCTAAAGCCTTTTTTACTGAATTTAGTATAAAACGTAACTGTTGCTCGTCATTAGCCCCAGTTAATAAATCATCAACATAAAAGTCCATTTGTATTATGTTTCGAACTTGTTCGTCATCGATGTCCTCCCCCAACTGATAGAGACAACGGGTACTTAAGTAACTCGCACTCGCTGTGCCATATGTAAGAGTATTTAAATTTAATGTACGAATGGGCTGGGATTCATCTTCTCGCCATAGTATTAGTTGCAAGTAGGGCATGGATACCGGTATACCGGTATACCGAAATACCGGTATACCGGTAAATTTTTTCGGTATTTTGATACCGGTATTTGAGAGTAAAATACCGGTATTTCGGTATTTCGAAAAAATATTATATATTTTTGCAAGGGTGTTTAAAGACTATGCAGAACGTCCAATTTCTATGGTTCACAGTGTTGTTCATACTGCAGATGAGTTTACGAAATGAAAACTCAACCAATCACGAATAATCACGACTATAGGAAAAATCACCACTAAATCAACTACGCACAACACTGCAAGCATATAGCTAGTATCTAGATGGTATTAAATGATATTCCTTTTAGTTGTTCGTTTAATGTTTTCATAATCATCGCACGACGACCACTGCTGGTCTCATTCAAGGATCTCCGCCTCCCTCAAGGATCTCCAAGACGATCGGTTCTGTGCATCCAGAGGTTTCCCGTGACCTTCACCAGATCGTCGATCCACCTTGTCGGGAAACGTCGTCCGGTGTGCGGTCACCACTCCAGAACCTTTCCGCCCCAACGGCCATCGGTTCTTCTCGTTATGTGTCCCGCCCACTGCCACTTCAGCTGAGCAATCCTTCGAGCGATGTCGGTTACTTTAGCTCTCCTACGGATCTACTCATTTCTGATTCGATCACGCAGGGAAACGCGGAGTATGGCCATGGCTCTCTCCAATGCATGCTGGGACCTTTTTTTTATATGCCAGAGAAAACGCCTTTACGCGCTTGCCCGCCAGAATTCTGCCCATCCGAGTAAGATTCGACGAGAAATCTCTTTCTTGAAGTTGGACTTGCCTAACTGAATTACCTGTCCTAGGTATACGTAATGGTCAACAACTTTAAGTGTAGTGTTCCCAACATGAACAGGAGCGGGCACAATATGGGCAATCGACATGATTTTCATCTTATCCATGTTCATCCTGAGACCCACTCTTTGACTACAGAGATCTTTGAGCATTGTATTCAGGTCTTCCAATGTCTAAACGAAGTATTGAATATCATCGGCAAAACGAAGGTGTGTTAGGTACTGGCCATTAATATTGATACCAAGTCCATTCCAGTCTACGAGTTTAAAGATGTCCTCCAACGCAGCTGTGAACAGTTTCGGACAAATAACGTCTTCCTGTCTCACACCTCGCTGATGTTGGATTTGTGGTCTAGAAGTCTAGACTATGGTTTTCGTTTTTTTAGGGACCCGGTGCAGACCATTGCACAAAGGGTCACTCGAATGGCAGCGAGGAAACTGTCAACAACAGCATTCCCAAGGTGGGTTGGTGTCAGGCAGGCGGCCGGCCGATCGTAAAACTTTGCCAAAACCTAATGCAGTATGTATTACATGCTGCGCCGACCCCAATAGTGGTCGTTCTACGAGCGCAAAATTTTATTTTGCTTAGAGCATTCAACCAAGTAAGGAGACGCCACTAGCACTAATTTGTTTACGAAAAAGTCTGCCACTTTCCGCGGGGGACGAGGTAATGCACACACAAATAGTGTTAAACACTAATGCATTTTCGGACACATCACTACGCACGCACACGACAAAATTATCAAACACTAGCTTAAACCTTACGCACACAAATACATACACACATAAAAACCAACCTGTCAGTACACGAGATGACGTCATTTTCATGTAAACGGGGATAGTGCTTGACATTATCGATATTTTACTCTCGATACCTTCGGCTCATATTTTTAATTTGCTAAAAGCAATAGGTAATAATTGTGCGAGTACGTTTAGGTTTCCACGAAACATGTTTTGCACAAGCTTGGATCGAGGCATCTCGTATCATTGCATCTTTTGGAAATCTGAAATATAAAGATTTAGGCCACTTTCGTCACATTCCGCTTTCGTCAAAATAAATTAGAGGCTGTATTTTTTTCTGAATAAACGAAATTCCTCTTTCGACAGAAAAAACGTTGAATATTTTTTCAATATTTTATAGCCGGAATAACATACCTAGGTAATGATAAAGTCGATATCGATATTTGTTTCTGTGCTGTCACAACAATACTTTTGCTGCAGTGTGGCCACCGTTTCTAAATTAAAACGGCATATTTTGAAAATAATTAGTGACATCCGTAAATATTTTATGATAATATTCTGTAACTTTACGGAGGTAAAAAAAGTAAAGTGTAGTAGAACGTGAAGTTCTACTACACTTGAAAAGTTGGAAGAAGAAAAAAATCTTGGAAGTGAAAGACAGAAATATAATCAATTTATTTATGATAGGTAATCTTCAAGTAGGCAATCCGAAATGGATGTCTTTATTGAGGTTTTCTGGGTTGACGAGTGCGAAATTAACATTTATTTTGAAGTCCAACACGGTGGACATGATTTAACCCCAAAAGGGGTGAAAATGGGGTTCAAATTTTTGTTAAGAGGTCGGGGACGGGCAGGGGTATGGGAAAGGATGAGGGAGAGGGGAGGGAGAGGGAGATAGAGAGGGAGAGGGAGAGCGAGAGGGATAAAAATTGAAGATCTGGATTACCTGATGCAGAACCAAGTTTAATTTATTTGCACAAACATGTTTACAAAAATCGAAGATCATCTGATGTGGAAATCAAAAATCGAAGATCATCAGCTGATGTTGAAATCTAAGAGATCAGGTTAAAGTTGTTTATTTAGCATAATATAATAACATAAGCTGGGAGTACCTCCACACCACGTGGTGAAGGCAGTAACAGTTTGGGCCTAATTTTTGATATTGACTTGCCCAAAATACGGGTCAGACGCTTAAAGCACAACAGCGGGTGTCGAGCTAAGGACTGGTTGTTTTTCGCATGGACAACTTTATGTGGCTTTTATTAAATTAAATAAAAATTATGTATTATCTTTTAACATTATAACACTGCTACACGTATTTTATGTAACTAAATTAGTTCATATTTACATGCATACGCCGGAGTCATAAAGTCCACGCGTACGAAGTCGCGGGCATCAGCTAGTCTATAATAAATTCATCAAGCATCTACACTAATGATAATATTAACAGGTAAAGAACGTGATGTTTTAAGTGTCATACATTCAACTTTAAAAAATAGGCTAAAAGAGATCTTGTATAATTTAGTGGCAACACTGTTTAATTGACAATATTTTTGAATTATTTTCATTTTTAGTGCATTATTTGATAATAATTGGTCGAAATAATACTAACAAATGGAAAATAACGTTATCCTTTTACACACTAGATGTTTCCAATCTTTTTTTAAATGAAAAAACACTGCCATTCGGCATTTTTAGCTCCCGTCGTTTCGCGTGTACGATGATCAGCTGAATGGCGCGGAACTCGGGTCAACTAGTTTTATATAACGAGTATGATCGGCGCTCATATACGTTTGACAGAGGGGTACGCCTGACAGTGGCGTCTCCTTAATTGGTTAAATGCTCTAAGTTATTTTGTGTAGACATAGCACTACAAATAAATTGGGATAAGGACAGGAGGATGATGAACTCTAGACTATGGTGCTAAAGCCTTTTCGAAACCCGGCTTGTTCGGGAGGTTAGAACTTGGAAGTCGTCAAACTTGCGAGCGTGACGATTCGTAAGGACATGGCTCAGAAGTGAAACGGGTCTGTAGTTCTTTAAAGAACAAAATAAAAAAGTATTATCTAATGTTTTACTTGAGTTATATTGTGCCGGAAAACACGATCTAGCTACTGAATCTACCACCAGTTCACAAATTAGGAGGCCTCTCAGAGATAGAACTGGCGGAAGAATACTCAGAGAGGTTATGTCGACCTCCCTTTTGATCCCTATCTACAAAACGAACTAACTGTATCTTTAGATCCTGCAGTGTGTGATTTGAGATGGGATTTTAGTTGATGAATTATAGGATCTCAAGCTGGTGGTACTCTCCAACCATCTTCTCTATGGAAATTTTGATATTTGTTGATTTCAATAATAATTGAATCAAATAACGTATTTTCTTTTGTATTCTTAATTACCTAGGTATTATTTTAATAACTCATTTTGTGGTTTCTAGGCAGTTGGTGAATAGTTTGAGTGTTTCTGCCATAAAATATAGCGTAGAAAATTGCTTTAATCGCTCTCCACAAACAAGACTTGCTAATCGTTCTAAAAATCATTTAAAAAGTATGTAACTAGCAGTTTTTAAAAAAATACCGAAAAAATACCGAAATACCGGTATACCGGTAATTGAAATTTCAATACCGGTATCAATACCGGTATGAAAATCATTCCGGTATTCCATGCCCTAGTTGCAAGTTACGATCTTCTTCATAAACATTAACTTGTCGGTACATTTTTTCAATGTCTCCGGTTAACAAAAATTTATATTGCCTTGCACGTACCAAAATGCTGAAAAGAGAATCCTGAACGTTGGGTCCTACCATTAGGATGTCATTTAGTGAGAAGCCCGAAGTGGAGGGGGCAGAACCATCAAACACCACTCTTAATTTAGTGGATTCGCTGTCTTCCTTGAGCACAGCATGGTGACATAGAAAGTATGAGGCGTTCGGTGGTATATCGACGGGAGATTGAGAGAGATGGCGTAAGTCAGCATATTCTTGAATAAATTTTGTATATTCTAATTTTAATTTGGGGTCCCTTTTGAATCTTTTTTCTAGATTTAAGAACCGTTTTTTGCTAACTTATAGGTATCGCCTAAACAATCAGCAGTATCTACTAATGGCAATTTCACAGAAAATCTACCCGACTCATCCCTAGTTGTATGAGTTAAAAAATGTTTTTCACAATATTTATCGTTAGTACTCAAAATTTTTTTGCTAGGTACCTTTTCTAAATCCCAAAATTTTGTAAGTAAATTATTTATATTTTCAGGCTCAGCTCCAAAAACAGAGACATGATTACAATGAGTCACCTTGTTTACTTTAGAGTCATTAAATCCCATGGGACCAGAAATTAACCAACCCAACTTGGAGTTCCTTAACTTTGGACGGTTGCTGCCAAGAGACCGTTGCTCATTGCCCAAAATGTCCCAAAATATATCTGCACCTATTAGAATATCAACCATTGCAGGCTGATAAAATGTGGGATCTGCTAGCTTTATATCTTTAGGCAGATGCAGTGTTTCAATATTAATTGGAGTTTTTGGTAAGTAACCCGTTAAATCGTGTAAAACAAAACATGGCAAAACTACATTAAAATTGCTATTTAGTGACGAAATTTTGAGGTTGCAACTTTCTTTAATAGTATTTGTTTGATTGTTGCCTATACCGATGATCTTTAGCGTAACTGGATTAGAGGTAAGTGATAATTTTGTACTTAGCGATTTGCTAACAAAAGAAGATTGGCTGCCGGAATCTAAAAGTGCACGAACTAATTCATATTGTTTAGTTTGAGGATTAGAAACCTTTATTATGGCAGTGGATAAAATAACTTGCGATGAAATTTCTTTAGAAAAATTTACAGTTACACCACTTTGCTCTTCATTGATATTTGTTTCAATGGAATTATGCAGAAGGCTATTATGTCTTTTGTTACACTCACGGCAGGGACCCATACGACATTGACCTACAGGATGACCTTGCCTTAAGCAGTTGCAACATAGTTTATATTTTTCCACTTCCTTTAACCTATCCTCAATAGACATTGCCTTAAATGTAGTACAATCATAGATCCTATGATTGCCATTGCAAATAATACATGAGAAAGATGTACGAGACCTTTGAGTACCACTTTTGCCATGAGTACTTGCAAAAGACTTAATAACATCATCTTGTTTCTGATTTTTATTTGTATGAAAATTACGTGAAAATGATGGTTGAATCTTTGATGTATTAGCATCTTGTTTGTTTCGATTTATAGAACCCAGAACATCAGCACGGTCGATCAAAAATTTGCAAAATTGTGACAAAGTTGGGACTTCAACGTCAAGATTATTACGGTATTCTTCCCACTTGGTCAAAGTAAGACTGTCCAACTTAGAGGATAGCATATGGATAATAAGCACGTCCCACTTGTCCGTGGGTTGGTCCAAACTGGACAATGCCCGCAAATTCATGGTTACATGGTCAACTAAGAATCGCAAAGATTTTTCAGATTGGTGAGGAAGCGGCTTAATGTTAAATAGTGAATTCAAATGATGGTTTATTAACACTCTTTTGTTGTTATATCTATTGCAAAGAAGACTCCATGCTTCATTGTAGTTTACAGAAGAAACTTCTAAATTGGAAATAATTCTTGCAGCTTCACCCGTTAAGTAAGAAATCAGATAGTGAAATTTTTGAATTTCTGTTAAACGATTATTTGTATGAATTAAGTTTTCAAACGTGTCACGGAATTCCAGCCACCGGAAATACGCACCATCAAATTTTGCAATCTGTATTTGCGGCAGCTTCAGCCCTACATCTTGATGATCGTGATGACATTGTGAGACTTCATGGCAAGAATTGTTTTTGGAATGCGAGTCTGCTAAATTTTTTGCCGCAACAATCAAAGAAATAAAATCTTGCTCGATGCCCTCACGTTCATCAAGTTCACTCGAAATATTTGCAGAATTGATGACCTCGATCTCATCTTGCAAATCATCAAACCTGCTAGACAACGACTCAAGCCGAGACAACCTCATAGACAATTCAGCCAATTGTACATTAGATAAATCAGGCTCATTGTTTAAATTTATCAAATAATTCTTGAACTTTGTAATCTGTCCTTTTATGGAGCTACGTTTAGTAATTAGCTCCTTTAGAGCCTTTGTTGGAGGGTTGCCTTTGCTTGGCGTTGGGGGTGGGGCTGTGTCGTCCGGCATCGTCAACAAATTTTAAATCAAATATTAAAACTCAACTTATTACAGGAGAGAAATAATCAAAATGTTTAGCTCACGTTCCTTTTCCTCACTTCGGTGACCTCAGTTAGGCAGTGACCCACAATAATTTGTACAACTCCACTTCACTTACTACAGCACAGCAATCTCAGCTCAACAGAACTGATATTTGTGGTATTTATTGAGTTGGGTCGAAGTCGTAGAGTCAGTTTTGTACAACTAATCTGAAATTATAAGCAAAATGTAGGTAAGTTTGCTTTGCAATGACTAAGTTTTTTCTTTTGTGAAAACCACCTTAAATGCACTTTAGAAAGTCGGTAGATTTTAGAAAAAGGAATTAGGTAGTTGGATTGAACTAAAGGTCGGAATTTCGGACTTTGATTTACGTATCTTTGTCTTGATTTCTGATTTGGCGTGGTTGGCGTTGGCGTGGTATGGTATAATGGCCGGCGCCCGGCCGGCGTCTTGCTGGTTTTCGTGGTCGCGATTGAGCTTCTTGTATTTTGGTTCTTCTTAGTTCCCCTCATGGGCCACCAATTATGTTTTTGGTTAACATAAAGAAGGTGGTAAAATAACAAAAACCTTTTGATGGATACAAATATATTTACTTTCTTCCCTTTTGGAGGAATACATACAGCAGTGTCAAAAAAGATTAGAGCAAAAGCAAAAGTGACAGAGATCAGGTTGACAGGACAAATTAGAGGACATAGTGTTGCCCGATGGAGCGCGGCACAGATTAGTATTGCGCCCGAACACATATTTTTTAAGTAAAGATTGATTTACGGTAATGTTTATCCTGTTTATGTTGCAAAGGCAAATAATTGATAGGACCGTCAGGCACTTTTATTGCCAAACTACAATTTATTTCCGTAAAAATGAACTTCATAACTTAGTAACAAGGTCGTCTTCTGCTTGTTCCAATAAACATTCGGCACCAACATTCCCTGAAACAAGGCTGAAAATAAATCAAAGGGTTTATGTTCTTCATGCGAAATTTCGATACACAGTTCCGGTTACAAATACTCTTAAGTCAGATTCTCGGCCATTTGTTATTTCCAAAGGGTTCCATAGATCACGCTAGGGGGCGATAGTTATGGCTTCGGCCTTGGCCCCGGTTTATGACCCTACCATCAATTGTAAACGGAACGTTATACTGAAATTGCGACAGTAAACCGAAGAGGTGACGCAGTGAAAAGTAATTAATTTACTATTTTATTCCTCTGACATAAAGGGACACCCGAACAAAATTACATATTTATTTTTAACTTTTGTTTAGTGTTTTATTTTTATGAGGTTTTGGATACTTTTTTCTTTTTGATGTTTTTATCATATTTTTATTTGTAATACCTAACAATTATTTATACATTATTGTTACAAAAAAATACCTACCCATAATAAGCATGAGGTCTAAACATGTTGCTTTAAAAACACTTGTTTCTATTTAAAAAAAGTTTAGAAACTAAAAACCCATTTAAAATCGCAATCATATTTTATTTGCTCTCTAATATTTTTATCGAAAAATTTATGAAAGCAATCACTGTTTGCGATAACCGTTTTATTGTTAAGTACAAACTAATTTGTTGTGTAAGTGACATGGTCGTAATGCAATAAGCCTTACTAATGACAATGATCTGCAATAACTTTACTGAATACGTGCTAATTGAGTAATAGTAGATTATTGCATCGAGCACAAAGTAATTTATTATAGCCCGAGCTTTAGCGAGGGCTCTAATCTAACCGGCACGAGGGCAATATAAATTACTTAAGGCGAGGTGCATAATCTGCTTTTCTTTCAACTATTACCTATAGGAATAGTAGATAAAAGAAACTCATATCAAAGAGTTTCATTTTCTATAACATTGTCGGCTTCATTTAAAATGTTTTCCGGAGTTAATGTGTCGCTAGATGAAAGCCGAAGCACTCAAAATCAGATAGTATCACACTTTATCGTTTCCAAAAATATTGTCAAGCAAAATTAACAAAGTTCCCGCCAAATCACTTTTTTAAATTTCTTTCATTTTTAAATCAGAGTCAGCAGCAATCATTTTTTTAAATTTGGAACAAGTAGGATAGAAACGAATAATACACGTACGTAAAAAAAATATTGATATCGGCTGGCTGAATAGAGTTAATCCATTGAGAATATTAAAGGGGTATTTTTCAGTCTTAATTTAGGATTTAATGGATTCTCTAACATAGGTTGTTATGCTTATTGTACAATTTGCGTATGTACATTTTGCGTATTGTACATTTTGCGAATTGTACATTTCGCGTATGTACATTTTGAGTATGTACGTTTTGCGTATTGTACATTTTGCAACAGGTGTACATTTTGCGTATTGTGCATTATGCTACGAAGGGTTGAGATTGGCACCTTTTGGTGCGATAAAAAAAAACTGTGCAACAATGAAATTTCATACATTTTTATTGCTCTAGAGAAATAAAGACTCGCTTTGTACTGAGTTTTTAGTGTGATTGTGATGAAATTAAAGACTAGTTGTAAGAAAATTAAATTAATATTGCAAATGACAGTGCTCACAGATCGTTTCTGTACAATTTTATTAGACACAGATCCTTGTGATTCGTTACCACAAAACTTTCACTGTTCTTTATCCATCAACCTTCTATGAAACAGTTTACGATTACACAACAACTTACTGCCGGGGAAAATTCTGCCATATTCACATACCTTACTTTGTATCCGCTATCGGTAACTTAAAACAACAATTAACTCTCATTGATTTATGGACCGTCGGCCAACTAGGGTAATTTTCAATCTATCGCATATTGTGACCAGACCAAATCAGAAAGATAGCCATTAGCTTGGTGTTATCAAATATCATCGTCTGGGTTGCGAAGTATGAAGATTCTGGGAGATATAATGCCACCGTGAACTTGGTCACCCATCGCTAAAAAATATTGATCGCATATTTATATAAACGGTGAACAGGGTCGTGAGCTTCATTATTACCTCAACATTTTCTTATGTTTTAATATCGATCAAATAAGGAACAAGGATCACAAGAGCATATATGTGAAATGTACTTACCTGCTCTGACCTCCTAAGCGACGCAAGAATATGGTTTTATATACGCCTGGGAACTGCCTCACCCCCTGAATGTAATCACATGCCAATATGCAGTCGATATTTTTTTAGAAAAAAGTCTCTATGTTTCTGGTCTGGCCGCGCGCATGCTTCCTGAAAACTAACTAAACTGATGTCTAAGATGTTTGTAATGATGCCACCTACGACCCTGTTCACTATTTGTATCAATATGAGATCGATTATTTTTTGCGATCTGAAATCGTTGTATGGGAGGCCATATGTTGAGGGGTGGCATATCTCCCAGAAGCTTCCTTTTTCGCAACGCAGACGACAATATTTGATAACACCAAATTAATGGCTATCTTGCCAATGTGGTCTGGTACCAATATGTGATAGAGGAAACACTATAGTTATTGGCCCCCATACAGTTACTGGCCATTTCAGTTTTTATGGTAAAAAAACTAGCAACAGCGTAGACAAATGGTGGATTTAAAACAACATTAATGGCAACACTTTCATTATCTGTCAAAAAGTTACAAAAACAAACCGCTAGGTTGATTTCCTTTTTACCGGAGCGTGATTTTTTGCCGGAGGAACAAAAGTAGGTAATTTTGTTAAAAAATTGTTAAGACTGCACATTTTTTTATTTTAGTACTGTCATTGAAATGTTATAAAATACTTAGCTATGCGTCATAAACATATTTAAAGTATGTAATATAACCTGTTTTCTTCATTAAAACCTCAAAATTTTGTTACGGCCTATAGTTGTCACATTTATATGAATAATTTATAGTTATTGGCCCCCTATGCTAATTACTGTGTTTAATAAAAATAAAAAAAATAGTGTTGTTAATAAATGAAACGTTGTGTCATTAAGCCTGCTATTTAATTATTGGAAATATTAAACCATTATGAACAGTTAATAGCCTAGGCCAATAACTGTGTAATTCTTAAATCTAACCCATAGAAAAAGTAGGCCAATTACTGTACCGATATTTTTATTTATATTATGAATAAGGTTAAAATTATTTTCTTGTCTAGGTCCTTGTAGAAAATTTAAACATCATCATTGCGTTCCTATTAAGCACCAAGAGCATATTCCAGAAGACGATGAGCTTTCTGACTTTATATTCCATAATTGATTTTTGTTAAAATGATGATCTCACTAAACCTTCTGAGTTTCAAAATCATCATGAATATACCATTAGGACGTTGTAAAATATTAATATTTTGTTCAAATTTAATTTTCATTTAATTTTTGATGTGGCCAATAACTGCATGATCTCATGGCCAATAACTGTAAAAATATGGCCAATTACTGTAATTTCATGATTTTTAAATTTAAGGTAATTTTATTCCTAAAATATTTAATGCAAGAGTATGTAAGTGGCTTTATTAGTAAATAGGTACATTAATATAAAACAAAATGACATACATTTTATTTGTTTTTAACTGATATATTTATTTTAAATTGAAATTTTCGATCTTGAGGTCTCTTAAGTGGCCAATAACTATAGTGTTTGACGGTCCAGTATTATAATAATGAATTCATAGACATGCTTACGATCATAATTTTAAAGTTTATTGCTTATTTTTAAGCTTTATGTTTGCATTAGCGTCCAAACAATTAGAAACTCTGACATTTCAATCTGGTCTTTGGATTTATTATCCATTTGTTTTAACAACATATGTTTTATTAACGATTCAAAATCTTTTTCGGTTCAAGCCTTTACAGACAACTTCGAAATTCTCCAGCATACTTCTGATTTCACCCTTACAGAAAAAAGTCTGATAGTATTTTTATTCATAGCTTTCATTAGGAATGCTAAATAAAAAATATGTATGAAGGAGTCAGACCAAGTTCTCTGGCTAACGAGTTCTATTATGAAAATTGAAAAAGCTAGATTTTTACTACTTAGATTGTTGGGGTAAAAATTATGTATTATAATTTGTATTTCATTTTCATTGCTTACTTGACAATATTCAACTGCCAAAATAAAGTTGATAAATTGAAAAAGGTGACTGTTATTGAATATTAAAATATCAATAGGTAAAAAAATTTCGTACTTGCGTACCTAAAGAAATTGGAGAAAGTTGAAATGAAAAGCGCATGGTTTTGAAAACTTCTTTGTATGGAAGAGGGTTAAAAGGGAAAGCGCTCGGTTTGCAGGTAATATTGCTTGCGTCTGATGCAAGTTGAATTGAAAGTTGAAGTGATTCAGTGAAGACAATAGTTTGAGCTGAGCCTATTAAAAAGCGACCTTACTAACGTTAGCAAGTAAATGTCACATGTCACACCAAGCGAATTAATCCCTTCTTAGTATCCCATTTCCGAAGGTAACACCTCAATACAGTGACAACCCTAACACAAAGGCGAGACGACATCAAGTGACGAGAGAGAGACGAATAATTATGTGCCATGATTGTTGAATGAGAAATTAATTATTAATTATAATCATGAAACGTCAACACAATATTTAAGTGCCTTTGATAAGTTTTGGTGGAACTTCAAAAATGTGTCTAACCAATTAAATAAGAAAACAGGGTTGACGGCTAATAACAAAAAACTCGCGCACGAAGGGTTCCGTACTAAAAAACGGAAAAAATCATGTTTGTTGTATGGGAGCCCCCCTTAAATATTAATTTTATTCTATTTTTAGTATTTTTTGTTATTTGTTATAGCAGCAATAGAAAAACATCATGTGTGAAAATTTCAACTGTCTACCTGTTGTCGTTATTAATATCGAGCAAAAAACGGCAAATATAATCACGTTTGATGTATGGAAGCCCCCCTTAAATATTATTTTCACCCTATTTTTAGTATTTGTTGTTATAGCGGTAACAGAAATACATAATCTGTGAAAATTTCAGACAGACAGACGGACAGCGGAGTCTTAGTAATAGGGTCCAGTTTTTACCCTTTGGGTACGGAACCCTAAAAAAAGCCGGACGAAGTTCGTTGTTTGATGTTTTTGATTTTGTGCGTTATTCAACAGTTTAGTGTCACAGAGGGCACAGAGGGGGACCAAAATCTCATGTGACAAAACACAGATTAAATTATTCGGGCTTGTTTATTCGTTGTTTTATTATTTATGTAGGTAGGTACATAATTATAAAGTTCTTCTTGGAATAATAATACATCATTGGTGTCAGTTTGCCCTATTTGATTCATATTATGCCAAAATAATTTTGTCTACAGACAAAATGTTTGATGTAGGGACACATAACGCAAAATAATTGCTTTGCCGTCACAAGTCTCTTTAAAATATCAATAAAAATGTCAAGGCCTTTTTCCTTGAATAGTGTTCTATTATAATACACACTTTATACACCACTGTGCCATGGAGGAGCTCGATGGCGCAGTGGCTTAGCACCTGGCCAAGCGATTGCGGAGGTTAAGCAACATTCGGAAAGGTGGGTCATGGGATGGGTGGCCAAAAATGTATTGTCTCCTCCGTGCTTTGGAAGGCACGTTAAGCCGTTGGTCCCGGCTGCATTTGCGGTCGATAATACCAACTCGAGATCACATCAGTATGGAGAAGCACATAAACGCGTTTTTCCCTGAGCATTGGGCACTTACCTTTTTTAGGGTTCCGTACCCAAAGGGGACAAAACGGGGTAAAAACGGGACCCTATTACTAAGAGTCCGCTGTCCGTCTGTCTGTCTGTCACCAGACTGTATCTCAAGAACCGTGATAACTAGACAGCTGAAATTGTCACAAATTATGTATTTCTGTTCCCGCTTAACAACAATTAATACTAAAAATAAAATAAAATAAATATTTAAGGGGGCTCCCATACAACAAACGTATTTTTCCCCGTTTTTGGTACGGAACTCTTTGTGCGTGAGTCCGACTCGCACTTGGCCGGTTTTTTATGATAAGCAAGCGCTTCCCACTATCACGCTTGATGGTAAGCGATGATGTGATCTACGACGGAACGCGCTTGCCTTGAAGATACTTATTCACTCGCGACTTGAAGGCCCCCAGATTGTTAATTATCGGGAAACACGGACTCACGCAAGGAGTTCCACTCTCTAGCGGTATGAATGATAAAATTTGAAGCAAAACACTTAGTTCGGGTCTTTGGAATATCCACCAAAAACGGTGGCGCTGATTCGTACATCTGGTAATAACAACTTCAAGTAAAGATTGTCCACATTCGTTACATACCATAATAAATTCAAAACAAGTTGCAAATATTTAAAAAACACTGTTGTTGAATTTGTTATTTTTTATAAAAGCCGTCTATAATAACCATATAACAGCTGAGGGTGTCTTTATATTAAAGGAGTTCATTTGAATAAATTGATTTTTCTTATTTTTTATTATTTCAGAAACTTTTATCTCTTGCGTTCGCTGATTAACTTGTCCACGTGCCGATTTAAAGATGACTGGGATTATTTTTTCATTTTCCTCGGTCGTAATTTTTATAAAGGCGGATTATGCGAGGAGCGTTGCCGCATCCATTATGAATATTACCTCTTTGTTGTCTCGCCGGTACCGATTACTTCTCCTTGTTATAATATTAGCAGTTAATAATTGATTTGACAGTTTTGTACCGTTATTTAATTTTTATTATTTATTTTCCTTTACAGTTTTAAGTGTTTTTTACACGACTGCCCAAAGCAAAAAGAGTGTACCTATATGTGTTCAGGGTTCATGTATGTTTGTGGGTATGTGAGTTTCTTTATTCCACCATAACTTCTAAATGCCTGAACTGATTTGGATAAATGGGGTTTCGTTAGAATCCTTACAGCATCTTGAGTGACACTAGCTATATTTTTTTTAGAAAATATCAATACAGCGACTGTACGACGCCATTTTCAAATGTGAAAAAAAATGTTTTCTTCTATTATTACTTATGGGCATCAAATGAAAGGCCTTGATGAGCACATTCCAAAACTATATAATATGTCGCTAAAATGTATGAAATAAAAATAAATTAATTAAAAAAATATTAAAAACACGACTGCCTTGCCAAAACGAACTAAAAAAATTAAACAACAAGTGTCATTGCAGTCGGGGGACCTCTTTGATCAAAAATTGTTCCATAATAAGGTCCCCCGACTGCAATGACACTTGTTGTTTAATTTTTAGTTCGTTTTTGGCAGGGCAGTCGTGTTTTTAATATTTTTTTAATTTATTTATTTTTATTCGTGCTTTAGGTATTCAGTACCACTAGCACAATCAGAGTCGCGAGTCAATAGGTTACTTCTACGCAAGCGCGTTTCATCGTAGATGGCATCATCGCTTGCCATGGCGTGATGGCGGTCAAGCGCTTGCCTCATAAACAATTTTTTACAAATCATCTGCTGCCGAAAAGCAAAATGCAATTTCCTATAGACAATACTCTATCGTATGCTTTTTTCGTCGTAACCTTCGAACAAGAATATCCTAGATGATAACGTTTTACGAACTAAAACAGTACGCAAAAATGGCACCTCGAATAGCGTCCCACTTACAAACTTGGCGCTTATTTTGTACATTTTATTTATTTATTTATAATTAGGTACACTGACAGATAATCGTCTCTAAAATGTTAACTTCAAAGGTAAGATATAGCTAGACTAGACAATAATCCACTAGTAGTGTACACAGCATGATTAATTACTATCTAATGCAAAAACTAACCAATACTGAAATTAAACCGAAAGTAGGTTAATAATACAATAGGTAGGAAACAACTTAATGTAACAAATCAAATGAGATTAATAAATTACAAAGTTAAATCTACTAGAAAATACTAATCAGGTGCAATAATTAAGTTTTGGGGTGCGATTGATTTCTGGTCTTTAAAGTGGTCAGTTACAGTCTTTTTATACCGCGTGAAATTAGGGTTAAAAATGTCAATGTCTTTGCTACTACGCGCCACTTCATTATAAGTCCGACACATCCTAACTACAGGGTTATAATAAGACGTATTATTTTTGTAAACTTGGATCGCAAAAGTGTTGGGACGGCGGGACCTGTATCGTGTGTTAATGCTCAATGATGAAAGCAGATCAGGTGAATCAATAGATGCATGAAGTAATTTATGGAGACAAAGAAGATCATATCTTTTACGTCGGGTTTCCAAAGAAATGACTCCGAACTTGGATAACCTTTGACTGTAATCGTTAAGAGATCGACCGAGGTTATGTTTGTAGGAAAGGGATTTCAGGCATCTTTTCTGAACCCTTTCCAGGTTATCGACATGAACCTTATAATAGGGAGACCAAACAGGACAGCAATATTCCAGGACACTTCTAACTAAGCTGTAAAACAGACATAGAGTGCTTTGCGGCTTTTTGAATTCTTTTGTAGTCCTCAGTACAAAGCCCAACAGTCGGCGACTCTTTTTTATGACATGATCATAGTGAGGACGGAAAGACAGCTGTTCGTCAAATATCACACCCAGATCCCTAACAGTATTTGTTCTTTTAAGGACATTGTGGTTGATGTAATATGATTGGGTGAGTTTGTTTTTCTTTCTGGTAAATGAGATGACGCAACACTTCTCCACATTGAGATTCATGTCATTGTCGTGACACCATTGCGAAACAACCTCAAGATCTTTTTGAAGGGCGATGGTCTGCCGCGTATCTTCGACATTAGTAAATATTTTAAGATCATCAGCATAAAGAAGGGCAGGGCATGATAATCGACTTGATAAATCACTAATGAAGATGATGAAAAGTAGGGGTCCGAGATGCGATCCCTGAGGAACCCCTGAAGACACAGATATTGGAGCAGAGGAATAACCCTTGACTGTGACAAGTTGTGAACGGTTGCGCAGATATGATTCTATCCACCTCAGCAGACACCCGTGAATTCCGTAATGTTTAAGTTTGAGACATAGCAGAGAGTGATTAACTCTGTCAAAGGCCTTACTAAAATCTAGATATACAGCATCCACTTGGCCCCCAGTTGCAAAAACCCTGCAAAGATAGTTTTTATACTCCAGCAAATTACTAAGAGTAGACCTTTTTTTCACAAACCCGTGTTGACTGTTCGATATAAATTTAATGAAGTGATTATAAAGATAAGGATATACAAGTGATTCGAAAAGCTTAGCCAAACACGAGAGTATACTGATTGGGCGATAGTTAGTACACGAGTTTCTATCTCCAGCCTTAAAAACAGGTGTAATGTAAGCATTTTTCCAACGAGAAGGAAATGTGCCGGAAGATATGGACTTATTGAATAATAAGGCTAATGGTCTAGAAAGTTCTTCAGAGCAAAGTTTTATAAATTTTGGAGGAATTTCATCGGGACCGGAGCCCTTGCCCACATTCAGCTGCTTAATTTTAAGACAAATATCACGTTCACTTATCTTAAACTGCTGCAAGGGAAAGTTATGAGCATGAGGTGAATATGTTGGTTCATTTACATTAACCGGTGCATTATAAACTGAGCCAAAATACTCGGAAAATAATTCGCAGATTCCTTGACCATCCTGGCAAGTCTTGTCGTTATATGTCATTGTGTCAGGTATAGAAACTCTGCCTTTCTTTTCATTCACGTATCGCCAGAAAGCCTTAGGATCCTCAGTTAGCGAGTCCTCAATCGAAGATAGGTAGGATTTGTAACATTCCTCTATTAAACGCTTACTTCTTTTGCGGAGCACTGAAAAATCGTCGTAATCTCTGGGATTATCGTACATTTTGTAGAGTTTGTGCGACTCAATTTTTTCCTTAATACAGCGAATCAAGGCCGGGCTATACCAAGATGGATACTCATAAGTGGTGGGTCTAGTATAGGGTGTATGACGAGATATGATTTCATTTAATTTATTATAAAAAATATCGACACAGGTGTTAATATCTGCCGGCGACAGTAACGCGTCCCAATCAATACTACTTAAATCAGATCGTACTTTAACGTAATCGCATTTGTTGAAGTTGTAGCGTTTTTTATGTTTGGGTTTCACAGGTCTATCCCTTGTTACCCTAATGATGTCTATTTGATAAGCTAAATGGTGAGCATCCAAACGACAAAGAGGTTCAGCTACTTTTACTGTAACGGATGAAGTAGGTAATGTAGAAAATACCAGGTCAAGAAACCTATTGTTATTGTTGGGAATTGAATTCAGTTGAACAAGATTACATGTATGCATTGTTTCCATGATCAAAGTTGCTTTACGATCTTGAGGATTCGACGGTGTAAGGTGAGTTGATATAGTACTTTGCTCCCACGTAATATTAGCGCTATTGAAATCTCCTAAGAGGAGAATATGATCTCCGTATTCAGAGTTAAGTATCACCCTCTGGCTATTATTGTGAAACGCAGCAACATCCGCGTTTGATATGTCAGGCGGTAAGTAGCAAAGACAAATGTGCAGAGAAGGTTTGTTAGGTTTACAGGAAAGAATCGTAAGCCAGATATCCTCCATCCCACTCTCCCAAGAAGCCTGACGGATAACATTAATACATTTTTTAACGGCAATAAGAACGCCTCCTCCAAATTGCTTTTTAGAACATGAGGTCTCACGGTCTCTTCTGAAAACATTGTACCTATTATCCATTGATTCGCTATCGTAAACACCACTATCAAAATTGGTTTCCGTCAGACAAATAACATCATAATTATTGTTTCTAACATTTAAGTACAGATCATTTAATTTTGATTTCGCTCTTCCTAAATTTTGATAGAAAACACTATACATTAACAAAGCTAAGAAAATACCAATTATAAAAAAAACACCAAATATAATTATTGCAATTTGGCCAGAGAATCAAAATTATGAATGAGAATAGCACCAGCTGAATCATTTTTTCGTACATAGATCTGACCGTATTTTATCCACACATATTTAAACCCTTGTTCTTTGGCTGTTTTTCTAGCCGCTGCATGCAATGTTTTTTGCTCTGGAGATAGGTGCTCAGTGGCGAAGATCCTACATGATTCGCCGGGGATGTCCAGGTCAGAAGACATCAAACCGTTGCCAGACTGAGTTTTGTTATACCGGTGTGCTGCTGATAGTACCAAGTCTCTAATCCGTGGCGAAGAAAATGTTACCACTATATTTCGCGGTCTCTTAGAAGAAGCATTAACTTTTGCCACTCTCCGACATGCGCTAATATGTCCGTCTTCTAGAGGAACCTTCACAACTTCGCAGAGCTTTTTTAGTATAGCTAACGTGTTTTCGTTCTTACGTTCTGGTACCGCTTGCAGCTCAATATTACAGCTGCGCGAGATCTTCTCGATTCCAATCAAGCGGCTATTAAGCCTGGTCACTTCCTTCTGAAGCGTGGATTTTTCGATCTCAAGTTGTTTTATGATTTCAGTATTCTTTTGGATACCCAGCTGCATCGTCTTCTGCTCCTCGCATATAAAATCCGTGGTAGCACTAAAGTCATCCTTTATAGTTTTCAGAGCAGACTCGATTTCGATTTGAACCATCTCTCGGACATCATCCCGTAAAGCTTTGCGAAAATTTTCCATAAACACCGTCAAGGAAGCACTAAGCTTTTCATCCAGGAGTGCACTGATTTTATCCATAGTAACATTAGAAGCAGCAATTCCAATGGTTTCCGTCGTTGGTGGAGAAGACGAGGAAGTACTCATGCTGGGGTCAGGTATAACGTCACAAGACATATTCAAGAGATCATCAGTACGCAACATGTTGCTTTGACGAACAGGTGTGTCGTCTGAGGATCGCACGCGCTGAGTGACATTACTACACGCCAGACATACCCAATTATTCGCATTGTCTTTTGTGAATGCAAGAAATTGTTGTTTCTCAATTTTGAGGCACTGATGATGGAATTTAGCTGCACATAAGCGGCATTTTAATGACTCCTTTGCATTTAATGTTCTTTTGCATGCGTTACAATTCATTTTACTTTAAAGTTCAAGTGCACCGACAATATCCCACAAAACAGTATAAATATTTATTTCTGGCAACACTGGAAATATGTCACACTCAAATTTGAAGTTGTCAATTGACTTTGATAGTCTGGGTGATATACAATTCGAGGGTATTTTTATTCCAATTTGTGACAGTTTCGTATATTGTAATTATGTGGGTACAAAATTCACACTTATCTTTTCATTTATTTCCTTTTCTAGTTGAAGATAACTCTGGATAACATTTCTGCAGATAAATCCATTGATGCACTACACTATTAATCACTTTAATTGGGGATTAATGAGTATTTATCGACTTACAAAAATAATATTCAAAGCGGAATGTTAGCTGTTATCTGGGGTTGCCAGTTCCGAAATAATTACCTCTTATTTTGTACACACTCACATTTTATATTTATAACTTATTTTGTACAAAATAAGCTTATTTTGTACAAAAACACATCTTTTATCACTTACTTTGTCCAAAATAAGCACCTAGTTTGTAAGTGAGACGCTATTGAGGTGCCATTTTTGAGACTCTGACCGGACATCTAGGGTATTCTTGATCAAAGGTCGTAACATCTAGTTTTTTTAAAGTTTAAAAAAAAACGTAAAAGCAAAGAGTATTGTCTATGGGGAATTTCATTTCGCTTTTCGGCAGGAGATGGTTCTGTAAAAATTTACTTAGATAGACAAGTGCTTGACCGCTAACGCCTGGTGGTAAGCAATGATGTGATCTACGATGAAACGCGGTTGCCTAGAAATAACCTATTCATCGTGACTTGAAGACTCCCAGATTGACCTATCAGGAAAACAGACTCCTAATAAACTCAACTCAAAGTGAAGAGTAAAAGGTGTATTTTTCCTTACCTTCTATATTTTAGCGTCAAATCTATTCCTTGCGTATCTACAGATTTATTTTGATGATACTGTTTGATCTTGTTTTTTTCTTTTATGTAAAGTTGATATTGCCATAATTGATTTATATAACATACATGTTTCTTTAAGAACCCCGTTCATAGTTTGTTTATTCTGTATAATATTTTTGTTTGAGCAATTTATGAAAAGGAGATTGATCAGCTAACATTTATTTTGAATCACAAATATGAGTAAGATACGTTTACCTACATATTATTTGTCATTCCAAGCATAAAATTTTGATTTATGTACACACGACGGCACATTATATTTAGAAATCTGTGACATTATTTAGACTATTGACTTTGAGACCGTCTTTATACGCTGCCTAATTTTATTACGTGTGATACCGTTAAATTGATGGCAAAACATGCTGTAAGTCATATGTTTCAAATTAAAAAAGAAACGATTAATTTTAATACTGCCTCGTTAGTACACACGTCGTCAGAAAAATCGCACCTTTTCAAAAATTTCTTCAAAGTTAATTTAATCCTATCTAATTTAATGGTAAGTATTGTTATATATGTAGGGGAAGGGGGGGCATGATGGGGACGCGAGGTAAGACGGGTCACGCACACATACAAGAAACTAGACTCTTGCGAACAGAAAGCAATAAGCCAATAGGAAGCCATACTCGATCAACCGTCAGTGCGACAGAAACAGTGAGTGGGAGTGCACGCGTTTTTTGTTTACAAACGAAAATCACGTTGAGTGTCTCCTCGATCTTATTTTTTTACGCAATTAAAAACGTCTTTACTGTTAGGTGATTATGACTACCCAAATGTCTTTTCTCGTATATGGTTGTTAGTGTTGTTTACTTTGTTGTGGTATGGTTAGATAAAAGTTCAGTTAATATTTATTTTTTGAGAAATTATTTTTTTCTAAATCAGCCTTTGGGGTAAGACGGGGTATTGGGTTTTCTGAAATCATCCGAAGGTTGGGTAGGCTGGCAGCTTTGTGGACGTTGGGCTCACAATGGTTGTGCTGGTGTGGATGATGAAAACATCGAAGAAATTCATATTTGTATTTATTGTGATAATAATTAGCTTACCCCATCTTGCCCCATTTTCATTACCCCACCTTACCCCATGGTAAGGGGCAAGATGGTTTTTCGAAAGTTCCTATCAAATCATTTATTTAAAAAAAATGCTATAAGTTCATTTTCCAAAGACTATGCCAAATTGTAGTTAGATTAATAAGGCATTGTGCCATAAATAAATAAGCATAATAAACGCAATGATTATACTGTATTTTTGGTATTTTCCTTAGATACCCCATCATGCCCCCCTTCCCCTACTTCTTTCCTTTCGGACATAGCCAACAGTCTCTGAAACCCTATACTCGTCAAACGTCGAACAATTACTGAGATTCCGTTTCCGAGCAACATTACATTGCCTCATTTTTAGGGTTCCGTACCCAAAGGGTAAAAACGGGACCCTATTACTAAGACTCCACTGTCCGTCTGTCTGTCTGTCTGTCTGTCACCAGGCTGTATCTCACGAACCGTGATAGCCAGACAGTTGAAATTTTCACAGATGATATATTTCTGTTGCCGCTATAACAAAAAATACTAAAAACAGAATAAAATAAATATATAAGGGGGGCTCCCATACAGCAAACATGTTTTTATTTGCCGTTTTTTGCTCGATATTAATAACGACAACAGGTAGACAGTTGAAATTTTCACAGATGATGTATTTCTGTTACCACTATAACAACAAATACTAAAAACAAATTAAAATAAATATTTAACGGGACCTCCCATACAAAAAACGTGTTTTTTTGGTACGGAACCCTTCGTGCGTGAGTCCGACTCGCACTTGGCCGGTTTTTTTATTGAACTATAGAAGTGTGTGAATAGTGAATTTACCGGCATTTCCTGAATTGAGCCCTTTTATTTCCTTTTTATGGCGGCGCAAGCAATAAAGTTTTAAGCGTTTCATTATGGTAACTATTATGTTAATTCAATAAAAAATATTAATTGAAAACTCTCAATAGATATCAACATCTACACAATACAACGTTAGCTTAGCAATAGCGGGTGGTCAAATCCAAACTTATTTTCGAAAAGATGCGATTTTTCTGACGTCGAGTGTACTTGTATCTCAGAATAAATATAGCACAAAAATTCCTTAAAAATATTTTAAAATCAACCATCCTAGCACTAAAAAAATTAAGGTACATTAACACCACCTATCTCAACACTTCAGCCACTTAACTACTTTAACGGCCCGTCGCAACCTATTCCAAAGGTTGTATGAACGGTTAGCCACTAAATGCTTGCATCTCGAGGCTTCCTGCGCGCTAACAGTGCCATATCCGGTGACAAATTGAATCTGCCGGCGTGTGGAGCTAATGTACTGTACATAATGAAAAGGGTTGGGTTATAGTATGGTCTTATTGTTGGCGACATTTGTTGTGAGTAGCTTGCACGCCAGTTTTGATTGTAGCTATCTTTGGGGTCCAACTAAGGCCGTACTCTGAGCTCTTATAGCAACCTCAAAGTGATGTTGTTATAGAGACAGAGCTATACATCGCGTATAGCGCCATCTCAATCACAACATCGCTTCGATATTACTTTTGACAGTCATTGTAGGGGGCTGGTCAGTTAAAAAAACGTAAATTTTCTCAGAAAAAGGTGTAGGTACCTATTTGTGGTGCCATCGCTGTTAACAATTTTCATAACATAACACACAAGTGATTTAGCTACTTACTTTGGAATCGTAGCAATTTATGTGATTTAACCGACTTCAAAAAAAGGAGGAGGTTTTTAATTTGATTGGAAATTTAATAATGTTCACGCATAATAACCATGACCCTTTTTTAATTGTAATTTTTTTGTTTGAATGAGTTTTCTTTTAAGACGATTTCAGTTTTTTTTAATGGTTTCAGTAGTTTTAAAGTAATCCAGAAAATACAGTAACTTTTATTTTGCGCATTTTTTAACTAGAACTTTTATGTTTATGAACCGATTTAGATAATTATTTTTTGTTGAAAAGAGAGTGGATACATATCAATTTCATTGGCATTTAACCTTGGACTTCAAAGATACACAAGGGAACACTTTAAAAATAAGGAACGTGAATGTGAATTGCGTAATGGGTTGTAGCATTAAAATATAATTATACAAAATAAATATTTACACGCTTACATATCACAAAAAAGTTCCTCCTTCAAAAAGGACTATTTAAAAAACTTAAAAATTAAACAGCTCTAAAAAGTAAGAAATAACATTCAAATAACTATTATCAATTAGATACGCATATTTAAAAACACATCTACTGAACTAGGAAGGGCTTTTACATTACTGTAAATTAAAATTGAGAAAACGAAACAACTATAAAAACGGACTAAATTAATTTAAAAAATTTATTATTTAAAACATTAAAACGGACTTAAAATTAAAAAATAAATTCTTCTGTAAATATTCATAACCCTACCTACAGAAATTTTAAAAATGTGGGGCGCATTTTGTAAAATTTATCATCCATATTGTCTTTAGCATGCGCCCCACGTTTTTAGGTTTAAATTTTCTGTTGGTAGGGTTATAAATATTTACAGAAGAATTTATTTTTTACTTTTTAGTTCGTTTTAATGTTTTTAGACTGATTTTTTTAAATAATCTTGTCCGTTTTAAAACGTATTTTAAAAAAGTTTTTTTTTAGAAATTTTTATTTTCTGCTTTTTAGTTAACGAGCTAAGACTAAAAATATACCATCACCTATCGGAGCACTCGTCAAGACGATTCAAACGAGCCCAAACTCGATGGAGTTGCATGGTTTTATTAAAGAGTTCCTGTGTATTGCATTGCCTTCTAATTCTGACCTATGTTCAAAGTTTCAAGTTTCTAGCTCCTCGGGAAGCTAGTATAAAATCGTTCGCAAACTTTGTGGAGAAACACAAACGAGAAAGCAACCTCATAAAAACGTGTTAAAAATGTCCCGTCCTCACCCGACTTCAATAAACGTTTTATAAAATGCGTTGTTGATAATTTATTTTCACTATTATTTCTTGATTTTTTAGCTTTTTTTCTAAATTAATGTGAGAGTTTACGAAATGTACCTAACATGGGGAGGTCAGCTCAGCGCGGCCACCTTAACTTTGACTTTAAAAAAATGCTGTTAAAAAACAGAATTTGGAAAAGTATTTTATACCAATAGATAGGGAATTTATTAAACTTTTATAACGTGTAATCGCATTCCGTGAAAACTTTAATAGTTTCTTTTAATTTGTAAATTACGAAAACTTGTCAAAAAACCGCTTTGCCCAAGTGAGCGCCTAAAGCGGCCATGGGGGGTAAGGGCAAAGTGGTCATTCCAAAAAATTACAAAAAAATCATTTAAAGTTGAAAAACATCGTGCTTAAAAAAACAAGAAGACCAAAAATAAATTAAATAAAACTCTATTAATGAAAAAAAAAATTCTTAAGTTTCAAATGAGACATTTATTATTACAGTCTTAGAATCTTCGAATACTTGCTAAATTTATTTTTTATTATTACATTAATAATTATTTTAGTTATGTTCTAGGTACGCAACAATTTTCTCATACTTATCTACCAACAGTTCTTCAACTTAAATTAAAATATTCATCAGCTAGGCAAATCACTTGGCCACTTTTCCCGGACCGCTTTGCCTTTTTCCACCGTTTTGATTTAAAAATTAACTGTGCTCATAACATTTGTCTCATGTCGGAACCAATTTTATACAAACAAAGCCAAATAGATAAGCAATAATAGACGTGAAATAAAAACATTGAGTTGTATAGAGTTTTGATCAAAACAGATTGAGTTTACCCTGGATTTTCTTAACAAAATGAACAAAAATCTTTCGCAGGTTGCCGCGGCCACATGTTGGTTCCGACGACTACCAAATGGCTGCTCGGGGCGGGGCGGTAGGTTTGCTGCATATCAGAACATAAAACATTGTGCTATCGTTATAAGCTGCCGAGAAATGAGGCATGGCCGCTTTGCCTCCTATGGCCGCATTGAGCTGACCTCCCCTACATGGGATACCTACTTACTTATTACTTATAAAAACCATTATGTTAACAGGAAATTCTAAAACCATCTATCTAATCTATCTAAAACCTATAAGTAAATCTAAATAATAAAATTGCGTTGTTTTTCAGACATTTTTTGTATTTAATAGAGTTAATCTGAGCTATCAGCCAATTATCACAGGAACAATAAATCAGTTATTGGCAATGATTTTAGAATTTTATTGGAGTAACAATATGTAACCGCGGCCGCCCGCGGTTTCACCTGCGTGGTTCCCGTTTCCATGGTAACATCGGGATAAAAAGTATCCTATAATTTAATCTAGGCTATCTACTATCTGTGTGCCAAATTTCAATCAAATCCGTTCAGTAGTTTTTGCGTGATTGAGGAACAAACATCCAAACATCCAAACATCTAAACATCCAAACCCACAAACATTCACATTTATAATATTAGTAGGATAATATGTAAATCAAATTATGAAGTCATTAATTTTTGATTAAGATATCTCACGCGAACAACTAATCAATTGCTTATTTTTTTATAAACAATGTTTTTTTTTAATACAGCATAATAATTTGTTTTTAATTTATACTAATTTGTTCATAATAAAAAAAAAATTTTAGGCAAAGTAGCCCATATTCACACAAAAAAACATACAATAAAATCAAATAATAATAAAATACGATAAATAGATTAATCAGGTCAATATTTGCTGTTAGGCAGCACATTCACCATGCAGCAATGACGCATGATCTGGCATGTCAAATCTGCTCGCGAACACGCTCAAGATGCCTTTAGAGCTGGCCCGAACCCTGCGCACCAGGGATGAACACCGTTTCCGCATAATGGTGTAGAAACAGTCGACCTGTGCATCGGTGAACATCCCTGACGCGCTGCAGAATAGGGGCAGCCCCATCAGCACCCTGAACGCGTTGTTATACTGAACACGTAGGGCGCTATACTGTTTTTGCGTATGATTTACCCAAAGGCTGCTCGTGTAGAAATTAGTACAGTATGCCCGAAATAGGGTTCGTTTAACCTCTGCCGAGCTACGAGCAAACCTTCGGGCCACCATGTTCGCTCTTACAGACAGCGCCCTACGCGCTCTTTCTATATCAGCGTCATCGTTCAGGTCAGAGGTAATGATATGACCCAGGTATTTAAATTGGTCCACCCATCGGAGCGGTGTTCCGTATAGTTTAATAGGAGGAATGGTGGTCAGACATTTCCCTCTAACCCGAAAGACCATGCATTCAGTTTTAAGGCCATTATATCTTAAGCCGTGTTCGAGGGTATACCTTTCACAAATTCTGAGGAGCTTTAAGATACCACAGACTGATGCACTCAGCAACACCATGTCATCGGCATAATTTACATAATGAGAGCTAAGTTTTAAACTAAAGAATTATTAAATAAAAATAAAAAAATTGGTCTGAATCAAAAATCTGGTAGTCAGAATTAGGGTTGCCAACTTTTTTTGGATCAAATATAGTAGTTTCACGATTTTTAGTGTAAAAATATAGAAAAAGTCCAAAAATATATAGAAGGTTGCTGTTTTGTATGGAGGATTTTAAAGAAGTTGCATTTTTCATACTTAAGTAAGACTAACATTTTCATAATTTATTCAACAACCATAAAGACAAGTGTTTAATAACAAAAATATTATGAAATTACTTATTAAATGTGCATATAAGTAATATTTTTTGTACCTTTGTTTAATTTTTTCTCTTGAAAAAATATAGTAGTTTTGCCTACTATATATTTTTTCTAAAAATATAGTAGGCGAGCTCTCAATATAGTAGGATACTATATTATATAGTAGGGTTGGCAACCCTAGTCAGAATACTTCTACTTGACCTAAACTAAAATTTCATACTAAAAATGTTTATAAAGCGAGAAATCCGTCCAAATAAGAACAAAAATCCCCAACTAAGAGATGTACAAAAGAGTTATTATTCCGTGTTTTCGGCACAAAAAGGGGCAAATTTTTTTGAAAGAACTTTATTAGGACCCTTTGTGTGTCAGCGGCCGATGTCGGCAGTGATAAATGGAGTAAAAGTCGACAAGGATTAAAACGAAGGGCGAAAACTGGCGCGTACGTTACACTGGCTGTAAACTTTAGGGTTATTTCCAGAGGTACCATTTCCGTGACGCAACGGAAAAAGAGTTTGGCAAAGTCATCGCTCCCATTTCGAACTTCGAAAAGAGGTTACATTTTGTAAATCCTTCCAGCTTGAATTTGTAAGAACGGTGGAATTCGGTGAAAGATGGTGTTAATTTTGTTCGAGGTTTTTCTTATCTGAATAAATATTTTTTACTGGCCGTCATTACATTTTATTAGTTGTTTACAGTTCTTATTCAATTTAACGATGCTGTTTGGTTTTTGATTGTAATTAAAAATACATGTTTATTTTCTGATTAAGTGTTTTTTTTCCTCATATTTTCTTTTACTTTAAGCAATATCTTCAGCAATAGGGATGTTGACTTATGAATAAAATAACGACATACTAATAAAAATCGTAAGCATATCAAACTTTTGGAGTAGCTTGTATACCTCTTGGTTTTATATATTGCGTATTATTTGTTTTATGAGCCTTCAAAGTTGGGTGGACAAGTCCATTTAAAAAGTATAAAATTTGTTAAAATAAATAATACATTTAATTAGTCCGTAAAATTTATAGCAAATTTGTCAAAGAAACCATTTTGATAAACACAATATTTAATATAGCTCCCGAACAAATTTCCTACGCGTTGCATACAACGTAGGAAGGCGTGACGTCATAACTTGGTAGCCGTTAGTATGGAGCGTTTTCGGGTGAGTCCAATTTTGTGCATTTCAAACTGTGATATCTCGGGCAGTTTTCATGCTAGCGAAATAATTCTTATACAAATGTTTCTTTTTTTTAGGGGTAATTTTTGTAACATAAAATAAAAAAATAGGCAACATGCCTATTCTAAAACTGTAGCTCTATCATCGTCAAATCAAAACACGGTACTTCGCCTGAAAAGTTTTGTCTGAAATGAAAATTCACGATCACATCCAGTAGGATACTCAAATAAAAATTGCTTTTCATTTCCTGATTAATTTCATACCTTCTTTTCATTGTTAAAAAAACATCAAAAAGATAATTAATGACTCTTGTATCAAATAAAATAACATACCGTCTCGTCCATGTTGATCATTCATTTATCAACACCCCATAATCTTTTCCATAGCATCAGGGTGACCAAGCGACCTTGTTAGTAGACGATTTGTCTCTGTCACTGGCCAACGTATCGACTGTTGGGTCATTTACCAGAGGTTCAATCGGTTAGAAATAGAAATTATATAAGAACAGTAATTGATCGAGCCAGCGCGAAGCGTCTCCGTTTCAGGTTGAAACGGCTTGGGCAAAAATGCTTTCGTATGTCCCGCTGTCCGACTATTCGTCTGTTCTTCTCTACAGGTCACAATTCTAAACCGATTCTCGTGAAATCTTGTGAGCAGATTAGATAATGAAATAAAAAAAAACAGTGAAATACCCAATGAGGATCAGTAACGATTTTTGTTTAGTGGCTAATTAAAAAGCTTATATGCCACCACATGATTAACTGTGAATTTTTTTTACGATATCTCTTAAACCTGAGAAGTTATAAGAGCTAAAACACTGGTTTTTTTGGGGGTCCTTATGACGTCATCGCGACGTACGCGAACTTTATGTCGTACGTGATAAAGCACATATTGCATTGAGCTTGGCATTTCCTTCAAACCCTTTTAACTCAACTATTTCTAAACGGATTTCAAAAATTCTTTCGCTAGGTTTCATAGCTATCAATATGTGTTTATATTATATCAATAAAACTATAGGATTCAAACCTGTCACTGATCCTCATTGCTACAATAGTGGTATGTAATATTTATGTCTGCGTCCGTCGAAGTTAGGATTCAACATTATCCTTGACAGTTGAAACAAGAAATTTCCCCGGGGAAAGTCGTATTTCTGAATTTCTGACGTAAATCTCGGTATATTTTATGACAAAAGTGAAATTTTGATGAAGACAAGTAGGCTAAAGGTTTTTGATGGAAAAATAAACGAAAAGATGCCTGAACTTGACATTGCCTTCCAGATTGGAATGATACTTAATCAAGAATCTGTGTAAGCTGCGTGTCGATTCTCTAAAAAATATCTCTACGATGCGGCACCGCTGTCACATTAACGCTAGATCTCGGTCAATGAGCTCGCCGATGGTCGGAACTATATCTTGACGCTGCGGATGTTTTTAGAGAATTGAGGGGGCTGATTGTGACGGACGTGCCTGATGAGTGCAGTGAGTACGTTAGCGCAATTGCCTTCGATTTTGACAGCTAAGCAACTTCCACAAAGGCTGGTCGTGGGGTGATCAGGTGAAGGATACACGTAAGGAAGGGGCTCATCGACAATAGTACAATTTGAGGAAATTATTAATTATATTTTAAATTTGAGATTCATTCACAATGTTATTATTATACAATATTAAATACTTAATGAACAAAAAAAAAATACAAACATACAAGATACGCGCGAAAAACATAACCTTCTTGCAGTCGGGTAAAAAAACATACAGACGAATAGAAACACAACCTCCTGCTTTTTTGAAGTCGGTAAAAAATATCAAATCACATTAGATTGTGGTAGAATGTCAGGCTACCACGGTAGATTATGAATCTACTACAATCTGCTTGCATCGGATGCACAATGTACCCTAGGGTAAAATACTTTAGTAAGTACTTTTAAGAACTTTATAAAAAATATAGCCCATATTTATTTTTAACTAGCTTCCGCCCATGACTACATGCGCGTGGGCATTTGAACAATTCCTTAAAAAAACATACAGATGAACAGAGAACCTCCTCCTTTTTTAAGTCGGTTAAAAATATTAGATCGCAGTGAAAAATGATGAAATTTGGCACACAGTTAGTTTGTTACCCTAGGAAGTACCTACCCTTTGTACCCTATTTTTATTTTTTTATCTAAGGAAGCTAGTTAAAAATAAATTTCCCAAAAGTCTACCTACTATATTTTTTCTATGTTTTGAAAAATACTACTTTACCTCGATATTATTACTATACCAGGCTCTAAACGATATATGTATGTGTGCCAAATTTCATCAAAATCAGCTTCAGAAAGCTGAACTGATTTGGATGAAATTTGGCACTCAGATAGTTCATAGCTTGGTAATATAGTATTAAAAATATCGATATTTGATTTTACTCACACAGCGCTATCTATCCCTAAACTAATCAAGGCATAAAATGGGTGCTAGACAACTGATTTTTCTAGGTACTTACTTATCGAAATAGATAGGTGTACCTACATACTAGTGGCTCCCTGAGCTGTAGACCTGTAGAGGAGAACAGACAGCGCTGGAACGCCGTAAAACCTGTTTTTTTAACATATCTCCGACATTTTGAAAAATTAAAAAAATCTGGCTCGACAAAAAAAATCTATATAATTTTCGAACCTGCTCACAAATTTTCACGAGAATCGGTTAAGAAATGCGACCTGTAGAAGAGAACATACAGACATACGAAATAATTTTTGCCCAAGCTGCAGCAGAGACGCTTCGCTCGCACTTCGTGCTCGCTCGGTCAATTATACGCAGACCTGTCACAGAAATTAAAGTTCATCATTTCAATTTCGTCCGGGAATCGAACCCGGGATCTCTTGCGTGGTAGACTGGCATGTCGAAAATTGATTTAAAAAGTTGGCAACCCTACCAAAGACTGTAGTCTGTAGTGGATCGTGGTAGATTGACAACCTAACAAGATCTACTGCGATCCAGATCTTGCTGGATTGACCGTGTAACGTCGCAAACCAACCGCATCAAATTCCATCATTCTGCTGCGATCAGCGGTTTTGATCAGACTGACACCAGATTGACGTGTGTAATGGCAGCCATACCTCCTTGTACATTTAAAAGTAAGAGTCGTGCCTCAAAAATGGCACATTAAAAAATACCTGATTCTGAAGTTGAATACAAACATCAATTCAATCCTAAGAACTTTGGTCTTTTGATCTATTCAGAAATATTGACGACGATTTTCCCCCTTAGCAAAAGTCACATGGCTATTGTGTAAAGTAAACATGTTGTATGGGTTAACGTTTAATAACGCTGTTGTTCAGGTGAATAAAACATGTCAATCTTATACAGCATTGTTTCTCAGTTAATGGTGCACGTACCCCCAGGAGTACGAGAGGTTGCATCCAAGGGGTACGATCAGCAACCCTCATTCCTCTACGGTCCACCGACGAGGCTCCACCGGTGGATCGAAAAATATTTTTTGTCCTCTTCGATCCACCAGTGGATCGAAGGATACTTTTTTCCTCTTCAATCCACCGGTGGATCGAAAGATATATTTTTTCCCTTCGATCCACGGAGAATTTATGTATATTTTTTTCGTCGAGCCCCCAAACGATTTTACTTGATTAGGAGGGGAGTTTCTATACCTCCTAACTCTCGATCCCGAGTATTATTTGAGGTTTGCAAGGATTTACAAACTTATTGATTGAGTCATTTGAGATATTATAACAGAAAATATGTTTTTAGCAATATCATAACCAAGGTAATAAGATATACATAAGATTTCATGTTTTATTTATCATTCCTGCCATTTATCAATCCAACCTCAAACGCGCGTTTGAGGTTTTTCTTGATGATGATTGATCTTGATACCACAGTACATATATAAGTTTTTTCAAACAGTAAGAGAGAAACGTTCGAATTTGACGGCTGACGTCACTCTAAGAGCTCTAAGCAAAGTTCGCAGTACTTTGGTCAGGGTTGTGACATTGCGTCGCAGTTGTTTCTATAGTGTTCGCGCGTAGCATTCCACGAGACGGCCGGAAAATGCCAACCCTAGCGATCCGACGGAGTGCAATGACAAAAGGGCCTAAGTGACGTTAGCTCCTCTACTGTTTGAAAAAACTTAAGTATATATGTACTGTGGTGATACGTAGAAAAAACTAATGGGGAAGGCAACGCAAAGCTAATCACAGATGGCGCCAGCGGCGATCCGGCCGCTATCAATCCTTTTGATTGGTTAAAATATGTCAGAAATGACATTTGACATTTGAAACAACCAATCAAACGATTTAAGCACAAACGCTTGTGGCGCCATTAGTTCCTCATTTGCCATCCCCATTGGGAAACACTGTCATACACGTTTGCGGAGGTTATCGCTTTTATGGTTAAGGTGGCCTGAGCGAAAGTGGCGCCGCGGTGAATTTTATTTAATAATATTATAATACATAATTTTAATAATGTTTTACGTGGAATTTTTAGGGCCAACACCACTGTCTAGTATTTTTAGACGGTATCGTTACATCCCATCGTAGCCACTGCCAGAAGTACATAGATAAACTGCTAAAAGTGGCCGTTTTTGACACATTTTCTATCTAATTCTGCGAATGACTACGAGGGCATGTAGTGATATCTTCTTAAAAATAGTAAACCATGGGCCCTAAAAACTCCACGTAAAACAATAATAAAATCTTTTTCTATTAATAACTTATTTAATAAAAACCTCTGAGGGTCATACAGCCACCTTAATGGTAAATGTAATGGTCAAGGTGTAAGTGAGTAAGAAAGTATTTATAGTAACGGTGAACGCTTGTTTAACAACCTTGCTGCATAAGAAATAACTACTAATTTCCAAGTCTACCCATCATTCTCTTAATTTTATAGAAAGCTTCTTTTGCCTGGCATTAACAGTGACTTTGAAGTGCAGTTAATTACTAATCAATAACCTGTACCTGTTTTGTTTGTTTAAGTACCTGTATTGAATTGATTATAACTTTTTATTTGATGTCTAATTGCTGGTTTAGAATAGCACTATAAATTACTAACACCTTGGTAATAATATACTACGCCAGCCCCCCTAGCATGACCGACGAAACACGATATATATCGCGTGATATAGGTAGCGTTTTATCGACACCCAACTGTCAAATCCATTGTCTTTTGACAGTTAAACGCTCAGTCCGGTCAACCCACGTAGGTCTGCCACAAATTATAAATCAAAATAAATCGTTGTTTCTAAACTAATTTTGAGATTTTAAATATAAAAAGTACATTTTTCTTTTCACTTATGTGACAATTCGTTACACATTTGGACAATATCAATTTTAAGCACGCAACTACCTATAAGTTCATTTAAATGTATACGCCGAAGTCATAAAATCCACGCGTACGAAGTCGCGGGCATCAGCTAGTAATACATCATTTTTTTTAATAATGTTTTACGTGGAATTTTTAGGGCCCACACTATAGTCTAGTATTTTTAAACGGTATTGTTACATCCCCTCGTAGCCACTGCCAGAATTCGATACACATTTGGACAATATCAATTTTAAGCATGCAAGATTTAAATTGCTACTTTCAATTAGCCCTCAGAGCTTTTAAGTTCATGAAGCGACTAGTAAACCGTCAGTCTAGAAAACGCCGATTGCCAATCAAGTGATCAATAGTTCGAAAAGTTCCCATGACTTTGACGTCACTTACGGGAAATTGCTCAAGGCCATTCTTGTGTAATAAATGTTTCAGTATTTATAAAATAAAGTCAAGGTACCTCACCTTTGTATAGACGTTTATAAAGTTTTTATTTGTTTAGTAATTGCAGACCAATTACTACCATTACAAACGTATCAGTTTGCTGTCCCTTTAGAGATCTACCTACTTACCTACGACAAATCGATATTATAAAAAGTGAATTGGGCTGGAATTCTAAGTGCGCTCAAAATAAGACAAAAGTTGATTCAAGTAGCAGATATTATTGGCTATAATTTTAAGATCAAATCGTATACAAATTTCACATTTTTTCTATGGGATATGTCAGGTCTCCTTTAAATAAAATGGTCCTAAATACATCTAGGACATCCAATAGTATCGTGGAAGGTAATACCGTCACAAGCCACAACGCGGAATTGGCGCACGGCTCTCGTGGAGTGCTCCCTGGCAGTAATTACAGACCGAGCTCACCTCAAACGAACGAGAGTTTCTAAAGGACGGAGTCACTACAACCTACAGTTTAAATGTTAATGAATCGCTTAGTGGCTGGTCTTTCTTAACAGTTAACGAAATTGGTTAAACAATTTAAACGTCAATTTAAATAGTTTTACCAATTTCGTTGAGTCTTAAAAAAGACCAGTCCCTACGTTCGTCCTATGTACCATGGGCAACAACGTCGCTTAACCACTGCTAAGGTTAAAATCGCTTGCACGCCGCGCCCGCTGTCACATACGTTTAGTTCGTGCAGGCGCGATAAGCGCGCACACGAATTTTGTTGCAAACTGGTTAGGCGACGCTGTTGCCCATAGTACATACGAACACAGCCCCCCTAGCCAAAGTAACATTTTCAAATTTTCGTTATCGCTTCGCTTTCGAAACGTGTATGGATTTGACGTTTTAAAATTCCATTGTTAACGAAACCTTATGTCAATCGCATACATGTTTCGAAAGCGAAGCGATAACGAAGATTTGCCAATGTTACTTTGGCTAGGCCCTCTGATTACATAATACTATACGAATAACTTTATGCGTATAAAATGCCGCTTCGCGTAAGAATTTTTAAAATCGTACATTGTATACGTATTGTACGACATTTTAAGTTCCAGGAAGGTTCGATGCTCATTAGTTAAGGCTGATATTATGGCAGTCAGTCAGTTTCTCCCTTTGAATAAATTAATAAATCGTTAATTTCCAAATTGTACCTTAAAAATGCTAGAAAACCTTCACATCTCCAGAGTGCCGTATGCATCAAAGCCAGCAGTAATTATAGACCAGACTACTCTCAAATGGAAGAAGAGTATTGGACGGGGTGAATCGGCAAAATCCCGGGTTTATTTTTTAATTGAGTCTAACCGTTAGGACTTTGTAGAACTTTTCTTTCTCGACACCTTTGTGAATAAGCTGGTGTTAGAATTAGCTAATAGTAGGAATAAATAAATTAATGTTAAAGTGTATTACTAAGTCACACAAGAACGGATGAAGCTATATAGCGCATTTAAACATTTCAATTTGCGAAGAATTTAACATTTATTGTAAGATAACTATTGCCAGTTAAATATACTCTCATATGTATACGCACAAATACTATTTCGGATACATAAAAATCTTATCAAACTTACAATACTTAATAATACCTATACTAGAAAAAATACGACTTACACAAGATCAATTCTCGGGAGGAAATTGAACCCGCGATCTTTGAATCTCCGATACAATACTCTAATCGAGTCACTAGTGGTATTGTCGAATTTCTCTAGTATATCCCTCTTACGCTGCAAGCCAGCGTTATTTCACCAATATGAGGAACTAGCGGTCGCCCGCGACTTCGTCTGCGTGGAAAGGTTTTTTTTCTATCCCTCGGGAACAATACCTTTTTCTGGTTGAAAGGTACCATATGTCCTTCTCTGTACCCCTGACAACGTGTTTGCAAAATTTCATGATGATCAGTTCAGTTATTAAGACGTAAAGGCGTAACAAAAAAACAAACAAACGGACTTTCGCATTTATAATATTAGTAAGGATTACCTCAACATTCAATTGAAATATTTAGTATTGTATAAAAATAGCGTTGTGAATGCAAAAATCTCAAATTTAAAAATTATCAAAGTTAATCATATACATACTCAATTTTACAAAAACTACGAATGATACAACAGGATCACAATTTATTTGGTTTTCGTAGAATCATGACTTTGATCAAATAATTCAAAGTTTATCTGAATAATATACCACACTGGTGCAGTGCGGTCTCTAAAATTAAATACACCCCAACTTTCAAAAGTTCGATGGAACAAAAGCTTTGTTTTGTTGCCTTTCCAAGGAGAAGCTTGATTATTAATTTCGGTCGATCATTTGGGATCAAACAAACTTTCTAAAGTTATTGTTTTCTAAAATTTCTAAAGTTGTGATATATACAATCCAAAGTAAGTATTCTGATTTGAGACTACTTTCAACGCAACGCCCTACCTAAATCCATTCGCTAACAAGCCCTATTAAAAAAATAAAATAAAAAAGCGAGCTTTCAGTGACATCTAGACAAAATTTTGATAACTACTAGATATGGTATGGCACTATTATTGACATCTACGCTTTTTATTTTAAAAGTTTTTGACTGTCATTTGATTACATTCGGACGGACAGTTATATCATAAGTCCAGAACTTTTTTTAGGCAGAAATTAATCTATAGTTTTCAAATTTAAGTACGATAACGATTTAACTTCCTTTGCCTTAATCATTAAACCAATTTTTGACATATTTTGGTATAAGTATGAATAGATAATTTGACCATATAAAAAGATAGTTTACCTAAATTCCACGCGGTCGAACTCTAAGGCAAAACCTGATTTTGAACATTTACAAACGGTAGTTTAGGATTAAAAAAACTTGTTGCATTTGTTTAAACATAATTTTCAAAGGAAAGATAACTCGACAGGCTAAAAGCACCTTTCCACAAAGTTAAATTAAGTTCCAGCATAGTAAAGACCATTTGCCCGGACAATGGCTAATTTGCAACAAGAAACTATAACACTTACCCTAATCTCGAGCTCTAAGCGACAGAAATTAGTAAAAGAAACGATGTACGCCATTACTGGGGTTCATAATGAAGGTTCTTAGAAATAAGGAGATAGGAAGGAGATTCTAACTGTTAAAGCGTGGTCCTAGCCGATAAAAAAGCTTGTGCAGATGAAAATAAAAAGTGTAGGGGTGATTTTGGTCTCGCCGAGAAGAGATAGTAGGAGGAGTAACAATAACATTGTAATTACAAAATCGCTTTGCAACGGCTGTGTTTAGTAATACGGTATTTAGTTTACACAAGTCGACTTGGCAGGCGATTTTTGACCGAGCGAGCACGAAGTGCGAGCGAAGCGTCTCTGCTTCAGCTTGGGCAAAAAAACTTTCGTATGTCCGGCTGTCTGTGTCAACCTACAGGTCGCATTTCTCAACCGATTCTCATGAAATTTTGTGAGTAGGTTTGAAAATTATATAGAATTTTTTTGTCGAGCCAGTTTTTTGATTTTTTTCAAAATGGCGGAGATATGTTAAAAAAACAGATTTCAGTCCGACATCCCAGCTCTGCCTTTTCTGCTCTACAGGTCGCATTTCTCAACCGATTCTCGTGAAATTTTGTAAGCAGGTTTAAAAAAGATGTGGTATTTTTTGGTCAAACCAGTTTTTTTTAATTTTTAAAAATAGCGGAGATATGTTAAAAAAACCTATTTTAGTTCGGTTTTCCAGCGCTGTATGTTCTCCTCTCCAGGTCGCATTTCTCAACCGATTCTCGGGAAATTTTGTGAGCAGGATGGAAAATAATATATAATTTTTTCGTCACGCCAGTTTTTCGAAATTTTTCAAAATGTCGGAGAAATGTAAAAAAAACATATTTCAGTCCGGCTTTCCAGTGTTGTCTGTTTTCCTCTACAGGTCGCATTTCTCAACCGATTCTCGTGAAATTTTGTAAGCAGATTTGAAAATTGTATATTTTTTGTATGTCAAGCCAGTTTTTAATTTTTTTTTTAAATGGCGGAGATAATGTAAAAAAATCATATTTCAGTCCGGATTTCCGGCTCTGTCTGTTCTCCTCTACAGGTCGCATTTCTCAACCGATCCCGGTGAAATTTTGTGAGCAGATTTGGTAAAGATATAGATTTTTTTTCAAAATTTATTAAAATGATGAAGATAACAAAAAAAAACATATTTCAGTCCAGCTTTCCAGCTGTTTGTTCTCCGATTCTGGTGAAATTGTGTGAGTAGGTTCGATAATCATATAAAACTGTTTAGTCAAGCCAATTTTTCCAAATTTATAAAAAAAATATCACCCACTTTAAAAAATTATCAAAATTAGAAGCACCATCTAGCTGCGA
Source organism: Agriphila tristella (assembly GCA_928269145.1). Lineage (NCBI taxonomy): Eukaryota > Metazoa > Arthropoda > Insecta > Lepidoptera > Crambidae > Agriphila > Agriphila tristella. The sequence goes on from OV743429.1 coordinate 55,589,318, forward strand.
ATACTAAGCTACCTACTGTGTCCTTTGAAAACTTCATGGCGACATTTTATTTTATTTATCGCGAGGTTTACAGCTCACGGAGCCACTAGTAGTAAATAAGCGCTTTTTATCGACAATCGCTTTTAAAATCGAAACGCCACCTCATTGAAATTAAGTTTGCAATGTGCTTGTCAAGTCGACTCATGTAAATACCATATAATCGACTAACCGCTTGAATGAGAACAAGTGTAAATCATTGAAAGTTAATGCCGGTTCTAGATTGTTTCGAAAAAAATACATAAACATGTTTTGTACTTACATAACTATTTTGTTTTGGATGAAATTCTCCTAACGTAACCCTCTTTTAAACCTTTTTGGACGTTCTACCTACATTCACTGCGGCGGCTATCTACAGTACTGCAGCAAATCTCTTTTGCTTAAATCTTCTTGAAGCACCATCTATTTACACTTCACTATGTAATCTTAGGAAGTATATCACTTCTCTGCACTATCGCTGGACAAGCGCCAAACCATGGCGGTTTTTAAACAGCCTCTTTTATTTGTATCTCATTTAAAGCTTGTAATGTATGTATAGAACAAAGGACCGACTCGCTGTAACACTTTTTAGGCTTTATATTTGAGTCAGTAAATTGATATTTAGAACTTTCAGTATGTAATGGCTCATTGCTCAAACAAGTCGGATAAAATATAAACAATAGATTATGCAATAAAATTACTGAATCGAGGACAGATTTAAGGCGAAGGCCCATCGATGAATCACGAGAAAGAAAGATTTTAACTATTGAATCACGACCGTAGGAGTGATTCAAGTGTTAAAATTCTGAGTGACGCGAGTGATTCATGGCCCTCGATATAAATCCGTTTTATTTAAGAGTCGCATACTATAATTAATGCTATGCTTAAAGCAACGCGGCTCCGTTCCGGACTGAAGCTGTGTTGCTCTAAGATGCCATGACTACGAGAAAATATTTGCACATGGATTTTGCACCTATGTCGAGTATTTTTTGCACAAGGAGTTTGTATCAAGTAATTTTTGCGCAAAGAGGTTGTGTAGCATTGAGATAGAGGTCAAATGCGTTCTAAATTCAAACACCAAAATAGTGATTAAAAGTGCTTTTTATCCACTGTTTTTAGTGAATAAAATAAGCATTTTAGAGGGGGAATGCAAGGGGAATGGTATAAAATATTATGTTTGGTGTTATGATCATTTTAGTAACTAAATATTAAATTTGGTAATATTTCTTCGGAAACTGATAAACATTAACAACATTGAAGTGGCAGTATAATTTATCTCACATTTTTAGTGATATTGACTTTTTTATGACCTCAGTCAGACGTTAATTTTTATGTGGTCAGTAAAACGAGCAATATGGCCCGAGCTGCAATAGTCAGAAGGTTAAAAATTCGATATTTTTGTATGAAGTGATATTTATTGATTCTCCCGTTACATAAAAATTACATTACTAATACGTACATGATTATAATTACAAAACCTAGGTAGGTATATAATGTAATCAAGATTTAGGTACTTACTTAAAAATAATGCTAATTTCACTTTGATTAATAACAGTTAATCGACCAATCAACGTGTTTGACTTTCATAAAATACTTATAGCATTCTAGTACCATTGATACCAATTAATATTAGGTACTCTCTAAATACTAATTATACAACATGTTACAAAAAAACACCCTATTTAAAACCGTGATCGTTACATGTCATTGTGAATGAAATTTTGCCCACAATACTAGTAGGCACACACACACTGTCCATGTTGAGCTCGGTGGTGCAGTGGCTTTGCACCTGTTCCTGCGATTGCGGAGGTTACGCAACTTTCGCAAGGGACCGACCCATGCGAAAGTTGCATAACCTTCCGCATGGGATGGGTGATCAAAAATTTATTATCTGTAGTTCCTCCGTTTTTCTGAAGGCATATTAAGCCAATTCTGGCTGCATTTGCAGTCGTTTACGGGTGTAAATATATGGATATACGGATTGGTGAGTAACCATCCGCATAGGAACTACGTGGTGGATTATGGTCCATCCTCCTTATCCACCCATAAGAAAGGCCTACACCCCAGTAGTGGGGACGTCAAAAATGGCACAAAAACAAAAATCTCGTATACTGTCTTTTTGTTTGATGTAGATTTGTCAAAATCCTATATTGAATTATGTAAAATATCATAATGCAAGAATATCGCCAAAATTTTGTATTTTATTTTTACAAACTTTTATATGTACTTACCTATGTATTGTTTGTTCGGGTGGAATCTTGCAACTCAATGAAGGCTTTTCAAAGTGACATTTCAAAAATATAAATAGTTACTATTTGCCTCACTAGATGGTGTTGATACTCGTCTAACCCTAAAAGTAGTAACTATTTGAATCACTAGATGGTGTTGATACTCTTCGAGTAGAAAAATCACATTGTCACCTTTTTTATCAACGCCATCTATCGGGCCTACAGTTTTTTGTTATTGTGAAAAGCCCTCATTTTGAACTATCTATAACCGATTGACCAGAAATTTTGGATAGGTACACGTTTAGGTTGGATGACAATGCGTGGTTAGTTGTTTGACGTCATTCTAAGTCCAAGATAGCGGAACACTAAAAAAGGCGGATAAATTATTTTTAATGCACTCCTACAATATCGGTATCAAATGAAAAGGCTTGCTGAGAAAATCTCGAAAAATAAAGTGACGTCACTTTAAGTCTAATATGGCGGGTAACCTTGCAGTCGTCGGCAATCAAAGCTGGTACTTACTTACCAAAAACTTAATTTTTGACCTAAACACTATTACTGAAAAGTTTTAACGCAAAATCATAAAAGTTTGTGTACTTGCAAAATATTATTTCTGGAAACATTCTAAAATAAGAAGAATAAACCTGTTTATTTCTACCCTAGCAAATAACAAATTGTAAAAACAAATCGAAATGAATCCTGATTTTCTAAGAAGTGGAAGTAATAATGAAACTTAAAAAGATAAAGTAAACAGAAGTTTTCCCTCCAAACTTCGCAAGCAAAGCGACTGTCGCAAACATTCTATCTTGACAAATAAGTAATGAAAGTATTTAAAAAGTTAATTATTTCATGTCATGACTTTAAGATAAGATTTATACTTCACTAGCGACCGCCCGCGATTTCCTCTGAGTGGACAGTTATTTTTCTATCCCTCGGGAACAGTAGGTACTGTTTTTCTAGATGAAAGGTACTCCTATGTCGTTTTTTGTACCCTGACAACGTGTATACATAATTTCATGATTATCGGTTAAGTAGTTAAAACGTAAAAGCGTAACAAACAAACAAACACCCTTTAGCATTTATAATATAAACTAGCTCCTGCCCGCGACTTCGTCCGCGTGGATATTCGAGAAAACCCTTATATAGGGAACTTTACTTTACTTTAACCGGATAAATAGTATTCTATCTTTTTAATCTCATCACAATCAGCGGGGCTACTCAAATGGCCACTTTTCGATTCGTTCGCTAACTTAAAAATTAAAAATAAGCCATAAAACACCAAAATAACTTGTCGTAGGCTTGTCAATTCTGTACAATACAACAATGTCTATGATTTACATAAATTTGCGAACGTCTGACTTGATCATTAATTGCTTATTTTTAAGATTTAAGTTAGCGAACGAATAGAAAAGTGGCCATTTGAGTAGCCCCCCAGATCAGCCATTTTTACGTGATTAGGCGGGCCCTTTTCCTCTCCCTTCCCCCTTTGTAATACTATAGCTAAACGTAAACGAAATTGTAGCCTATGACTGTCACCATTAGATTTTAGTATTTATGTCACCGGCAATGTATGAAACGCAGGCATTGTATACAATGCCTGGCCCTTTTAGGCAATGTATGAAATGGAATGAATATTATTGTCTATTTCACACATTACCTAGGCATTGTATACAATGCCTGCTGGTCCACCGGCAATGTGTAAAATAAAAAAATTTTGATCGAGGGGGGCTCGGGGGGGCTCGGGGGGGCTGGAGGGGGCTCGGGGTGGGGCTCAAGGGGGGCTTGGGTGGGGCTCGAGGGGGGCTCGGGGGGGCACGAGGGGGGATCGGGGGGGGCTCAACGGCGGCTCGGGGGGGGCTCAAGGGGGGCTCGGGGGGGCTCGAAGGGGCTCGGGGGGGTTCGAGTGGTGCTCGGGGGTCTTGGGGGCGGGCAAGAGGGGGCACGGGGGGGCTCAGTGGGGCTCGAGGGGGGATCGGGTGGCTCGGGGGGGGGCTTGGGGGGGGCTCGGAGGGGCTCGAGGAAGGCTCGGGGGGTTAGAGAGGGCTCGGGTGGGGCTCGGGTGGGGCTCGAGGGGGGCTCGAGGGGGGCTCGAGGGGGGCTCGAGGGGGGCTCGAGGGGGGCTCGAGGGCGGCGTATTGAGTTTGGAACCGAACCTGCTTTACTCCTGTAGGTCCCGGGTTAGGTCAGAAATTTAAGGCGAGCGCGTAGCGCAGCGGAGCGTGAGCTTTAAATTTCGAGGTTATTTTTTTATAACAGACAACAGAAATAAACTTATTTTACACATTGCCGGTGGACCAGCAGGCATTGTATACAATGGCTAGGCAATGTATAAAATGAATATCATTTCATACATTGCCTGATCGTTTCAGGCATTGTATACAATGCCGGAGAATACACATTGCCGGTAACATTTATATTTCACCATTCTTATGATTTTATTGTCACGTCACATCATCACTATTACATCGGGATCGAATTATTTAAATCGATTTGATTATGAATTAGTCAAACTGGGTCTTCCTCTTCTTCTTATTTTTATTTTGGCAATCTACTTTCCTCTTAGAAGTAATTTTTGCCAGTCTCAAGTGTTGAATAGTTAAGTCGTGGGTATATACCTACAATTTTCATTAGAATGCAGGTACATCGCATTCCAATTCTGCTTGGAGCATTTGGCACCAAGTATATCAAGACAGTTTACTCGGTTAGTTCTGCCGAGGTAGCCACCACTACAATAAAAGTCTCAGCTTCACACAGCCAAGATCCCGCCTATTTCAATTATCCCACATATTGTTCAGTTGCGTAGACACTTGCACCACAAAACTGCATAGATTTTAAGACACAATATCCACTATGAATCAATTTGCAAATAATTAAAATAGACACCGAACCGAACTCGATAAAATGGCGCCAAAACCCCAAACTGGATCTTAAGCAAGCTGGCACCGAATAAATGTTCTCACCTGAATCCGGAAAGGTCTACTTTATTGCACAGATTAAGTAGTGATTTACTCTTATAGGAGCCACATGGTGTGGTTATTGTTATCGGTTTAGGAGTTACGTTTTCGTTATTTTATAAATTATATGTGTTATGAGAACTATTACAAGCCATGCGTGGTGAAACGAAATATATGGGTTTCATTAAGAAGATCGATTTATTGTAATAAATCGATGTGTCTAATAATAATAGCTTGGTAATTGTCATAGAAAGGCGGGTTTTTATTACCTGCGTTGTTTATTTAAAATTGTTTCTAACTATATTTCTTAAATCGATTAGGACATAAGAAAATATCAATCATTGTAAACTTCTTAGCTTAAGAGCGTCCGCTGAAGCGGGATCCTGCCACGGGTACAGTCAGCAATGAAAGTCACTTAACGCTTTGGTCCTTTGTCACAGCAGCTTTTTTAACAGGGGTATCACGGTTTGAAACATCAGTCAAAAAGTAACTATGACAAAGTACTAAAAAGTGTTCAACAACTTGCGTTGCTGACCGTACACTGCGCGGGAAAATAGATTGCTGGTTTTCTGACGGACAGATGCTTGCCGCATGCGGCCCGACTACAATAGAAAATCTATTGTGTCTCATTTTCCGGGATCATTGATTTGTTCCAATCTTCATCCACACTTAAGACAAAAACGATAAACGTTAAAAAGGCTATTACTGAAAAATATCACTTTTTGCTTTTTTGTCTACTACTACTACAACGAACTATATCTTAGAGAGGTTATCGTTTGTAAATAAACTATGAAACCTTAGTTTCAATCGGTACGTATGAATTTTTGATACATAATGTACTTGCCTACATACTTAGCGAGCAATAAATTTTATATAATGAGGGCACTACTGTTCGGCTTAGGCACTAAAATAACAAAACAAAATCGATGAATGTTATTAAACAAATAAACAGTGGGTGTCTAGACACTCATAAAAGTTTATTTCAATTGCCAGATAGATATTGAAGTCTAGCTAGTGCTTGTTAGCTGCTCGTCATAATATTAAAGGCTAGCAACAATGGTAATTACGCGCCTTTCTCGCCAGTGCCTCGCCGAGACAATTACAGAAATTCTTTTGCTCTATTAGCTGCTTTGTGTTGTCCTTTCCATTTTGCTCCCTTGAGAAAGAATGATTACCCAGGCTCATTACGTTTGATTAGCTGGGCGTATGTTTAGCCACTGTGTTGTAAGCCTATGAAAATACATTTTTTTTGTTTCTAAGATATTATTGACCGAGCGAGCACGAAGTGCGAGCGAAGCGTCTCTGCTTCAGCTTGGGCAAAAATTCTTTCGTATGTCTGTATGTTCTCTTCTACAGGTCGCATTTCTCAACCGATTCTCGTGAAAATTTGTGAGAAGGTTCGAAAATTATATGGAATTATTTTGTCGAGCCAGATTTTTTAAATTTTTCAAAATGGCGGAGATATGTTAAAAAACAGGGTTTTCGGCTTTCCAGCGCTGTCTGTTCTCCTCTACAGGTCGCATTTCCTAACCGATTCTCGTGAAATTTTGTGAGCAGGTTTGAAAATGATATAGAATTTTTTTGTCACGCCACTTTTTTGATTTTTTTCAAAATGGCGGAGATATGTAAAAAAAACATATTGCAGTCCAGCTTTCCGGCTCCGTCTTTTCTCCTCTACAGGTCGCATTTCTCAACCGATTACCGTGAAATTTTGTGGGCATGTTTGGAAATGATATAGATTTTTTAAGTAGAACCAGTTTTTCTAAATTTTTTGAAATGGCGGAGATATGTAAAAAATAATATTTCAGTCCGGCTTTCTGGCGCTGGATGTTTTCCCCTACAGGTCGCATTTCAAAACCGATTATCGTGAAATTTAGTGAGCAAGTTCGTTAATTATATAGAATTTTTATTCGAGCCAGTGTTTAGAAATTTTCCAAAAAATCACCTATTTCGAAAAATGGTCAAAATTAGAAGCGCCATCTAGCTGCAAATATACATACCAAATAATATACCAAACAGCACGAACCCACTATTTGCTTCGAAAGCTCGTAAGCAGTGTGGGAAAAAGGGGTGGCGACATCTTTTAGATTATTTTTTAAACAACATACAATTCGAGCTACTTTTTAACGCGAGGTCTACAGCTCACGGAGCCACTAGTTATTTTATGGGATAATAGACATTAAAAGGATTCAATAGCCTGATTTAGTTTTATTAAGACATCTGCGATTAACTAGATTTTTAATAAATTAAACGATTAAAATACTGCAATTGGCCATTTTGTCTGAAACACCAGTCATAGCGCATCACGTCACGCCTAGGTAAACAAACAAACTTCACTGTCACTAGTGTCACTGGGCCGCTCGAAAATTGTGTCAACCGAACGTCAATGTTTCATTGTTTACCTAGGCGTGACGTCAGAGCGGCGCCATGACAACTGTGAGCTTTTTTCGCGCGTTATTGAAAAAATATTTAAAAAAACGTGTTTTTAAAAAAGATTTTTTTCAGAAAATTATTATTATCTGCTTTTTAGTTAACGAGCTAAGGCTAAAAATATACCATCTTATATCGGAGCACTCGTCAAGACGATTCAAACGAGCCCAAACTCGATGTGGTTGCATGGTTTTATTACAGAGTCCCAGTGGCATTCTTCCGGCTCCATCATCAGACCCTGGAAAGTATTTCCCAACAAAGTACTCGTGAAGACGATTCAAACGAGCCCAAACTCGATGGGGTTGCATGGTTTTGTTATAGAGTTTCTATGGCCTTCCTCCGGCTCCATCATCAGATCCTCGGACTCTATTTCCCATTAAAGTACTCGTCAAGGTGATTCAAATGAGTCCAAACTCGATGGGGTTGCATGGTTTTATTACCAAGTTCCAGTGGCCTTCTTCCGGCTCCATCATCAGATCCTGGACACTATTTCCCAACAAAGTACTCGTCAAGACGATTCAAACGAGCCCAATCTCGATGGGGTAGCGTGGTTTTACTACCAAGTTCTAGTGGCCTTCTTCCGGCTCCATCATCAGACCCTGGCAACTATTTCCCAACAAAGAACTCGTCAAGACGATTCAAACGAGCCCAAATTTGATGGGGTTGCACGGTTTCAATATTGAGTTCCTATGGCATGGCCTTTCGGCTTCATCATCAGACCCTGGACCTCGTCTCCCATTAGAGCACTTGTCAAGACGATTCTAACGAGCCCAAACATGATGGGGTTGTATGGTTTCATCATAGAGTTCCTGTGGCCTTGTTCCGGCTTCATCATCAGATCAGCTCAATGACACCATAATATTGCATTGCCTTCCACTTCTGACCTATGTTCAAAGTTTCAAGTCTCTAGCTCATCGGAAAACTAGTATAAAATCGTTCGCAAACTTTGTGGAGAAACAAACAAACAAATAAACAAACACACAAACGAGAAAGCAACCTAATAAAAACGTGTTAAAATGGCTTTGAACCTTGTTAAACTCTAGTTTATTACCGAAATAAAGTTTTTTTCGTAAATAGTATAAACGTGTACCTACATTACGGATGAGGATTTCAAAATCATTCGTCATGCCTATTATCTAGGTTTAGTTGTACTTAGGAAAAAGACTTAAGCGATAGTGCAAACGGCCGTAAAACTAATTAATAAATACATCACTAAATCTTTGAATACTAATCTCTGCTTTGTATTAGTACCTAATTAGTTAGGTAACAGGAGAGTTTTCGGCATCTGGAAGCTAAATTGTTTCCACCGAACGAACCCAGTGATAAATAATTAGCCATTCTTCAAACGAAATTGAAGAGGAGGGAAAGCGCTGTTCATTTCCTCCCTGAATCAGAGGAAATGGTCTGGCTGTATCGCTACGTGATTCACCTGCCACCTTGGATAAATCTAATCGGAAACTCTACCTACTTAAGAAAACATAAACATTGGAATATTTTTCAAATTATCTTTTGCTTCAAAACAAAACAAAAGATATATAGTCAGTGGGTTAAGTGAAACATACTTTATTTTTATTTTTATTTAACAAGGTGTAGTAAAGCTATAAAACTCGCAATTAAAGTAGCTGTATAGGCAATGTACTCCTAATTAAATCAGCATTTAACGGTATGAATATAATTATCTAAAGACTTGCATTAAGCAACAAAATCACGAAAAAGCTAAGAAGTGTTTCACTTACCCCTGACAAGGGGGAAGTGAAACAGTGGCCAAAATAGCTTTAAATATTGTGTCCATTTAATTAAAAACAGGACAAAAGGATCATGTTTAACCGTTAATATCCAAAATGTATCAAATTCTCATAAAATAGGGTCTAGTTTTAAAGATTTATCAAAAAAACATCGTGTTTTGCGTTTTGACATCTAATGAATTTCTTTTTGGTTAACTAGCTAGGTTAATGATCGCAGCGATATCTGTGTTGTATTAAGGGAAGTAATTCGTCATTCCTGATTTATCGACACATAGCTATGAGAATAAACTACGATAGTTTCTTAGATATGGTTGGGTGTTTCACTTACCCCACCTGACTATATATAGGTTTTTTTCGATATTTCGGAGTTATAGCATTATATCACAACATGTGTCATTTGTGAACAAAATTTAAGAGTAAAGAATAAAGTGATTTATATGAAAAGATTTTTTTTTTCAAAACTTCAACTTTTTTCATGCATCAAAAAGTTCATGAAAATTATGTTTTTTTTTACCCAAATAGCCAAATAATTTACGACACTTGTAAAATTGTAAGATGGAAAGGAAAGTCACCGGATATACCCTCAGCAATACTCAGGATTTTCCATTTTACACTTTTTTACACTTGTTAGTTAAAAATATTTTTTTGATTAACGAAATCACGAATGCAAGTGTAAAAATATTTGTTAAATAAACAATCACACTCGTAGCGTGTAATTTAACCTGACTTGATGAACTTATTTGTGGAATAGAGATTTTCATAAAGGAAAATGCTTGTATTTAAGACTTGTAAGTTTTGATGAACAGAGCACTGGTGTAGATATTATTGTATGGTCGAGTCCATTAATATGTTGGCACTTTTGACAGTTCGTCAACCTTTATGCCTTTGTAATAAAAGTCAATATCATGTCAAACGTGCCAACATATTAATGGACTCGACTGTACCATGGCTATAGCACACCCTGGGCACTCCATACAAGCGCCGCGTTTGTTACACAGACGTGACACAGTGATGTTTTTGCACACGCGTAACTGTGTGCGTGAAGTCTACGTCTATTGAATGATTCGACACACGAACTTGTGGGGCGGGGCGGAGAGTTTCCTTTCTGTACGGTAGTACTTATATCTATTCTGTGGCTATAGTAGCACGCGCAGTCAGTCTATAAGATTTGTCCACTCGGATGGAGCATGCTACGAAACCTTGTAGCACTGTGCTACGATTGCGCGATGTCGGAGCGCGCCGGAATTGATTTTACAACGCGCCCATAAAATAGAGATAGGACATGAAAAAAAAAACACTTTTAACGGATACTTAGCGCGGTTTTATTGAAAGTACTTTAGTAATTAGTTGGTATTTGGTTTGATTTTTTATTTTCCCGACGTTTCGGCACCTTTGCAGCTGCCGTGTTCACGAGGGACTGAAGCTACTCGTGAGCGATGAGTTTTTAAAGGGGTTCAGAATCAAAAATCAATATTTAACAAAAAAAAATTGGTTTAAGTTGTTTATAATTTAATTTTGTGAATTAATTAATGCTAAAAAGAGAGAATCTACTGAAACTACCACCATTTCACAAAATTGGGAGACCTCTCCAAGAAAGAAATGGCGAAAGAAAAGTTGGAGAGAAAAGCCGACCTCCGTCTTTTATATTTATTAATTTATTTACAAAAGGAACTAACCGTATAATTAGATCTTGCAGTGTGTGTTTGGGGCTTTAGATTGTGAATGATGAAGTCCCAACCTGGTGGAATTTTCCAACCATTATTTCTATTGAAATTATGATATTTATTTATTGCGATAGCCTCGCGGAGCATTCTAGGAATAAATCTAAATTCCATAGCAATGATTTGGGGTTTGTCAAATCTAATGTAATGGTTGGGCCCCTCAAAGGCGTGTTCACACACTGCAAACTTGTAATCGCGCCTATGATGCATGTCAGCTACATGCTCTTTAACGCGGGTCCCTATGCTTCTTTTTGTTTGCCCGTTGATGGAGAGCCCACAGTCACAATCTAGTTTGTAGACGCCTGCGGCTTGAAAAGGGGACATTACACTTGACAGGTCGTAAGAATTGGTAGTTTCAGTAGATTTTCTCTTTTAAGTATTAATTAATTCACAAAATTAAATTATAAATTAACCTCAACCAATGAAAATTATTGGTGAATATTAATTTCGGAACGTCTTCAAAAATTGTGTAACCACGGCAGATGCAAGGGTGCCGAAACGTCGGGAAAATAAAATAAATCAAATACCAACTAAATACCAAAGTACTTTCAATAATACCGCGCTAGTAACCGTTAAAAAGTGTTTTATTTTATGTCTAGTGAGCGCGTAAGCTTGAGAAGTGAATTGAGATAGGGCAGCTGAGGTCAAACTTAGTACTACGCGCGATCTAGCAACGCACACACATAAGACAGCTCTTTCATACAGACCGACGACACTGCGTCACGCACTCGTTGAGATTCATCTGAGATTCCGTGTCGGTGAAAGGTATTTATCTATGTGTGTATTGCTAAATCGCGCGCAGTACTAAGCTTGACTTCTGTGCTCTCTCTATTTTCTCTATTTTGTGAGTAGAAACACCCCACTGCGGGAACCAAATGATTAAAAATTCACGCAGTGTAAATAAGTTTCAATTCCAAATCACTGAAACCTTAGCTTACTTTAAAAATCCTGATTAATGATATAATAAATTCACGTATTTAAATAGTCACTTCATTTGTACGAAATTAATTTTCATCATCGTTATTCAAGCTTAGTCTTGAGAAACCAAGAGACAATAATTAATGTGGATTGTGTCGGAAATATTTACTGTACAAAGGGAACAATTACGAGATTAATGTATTCTCTTACAAACTTGACAGTGACTTTAGCCACATAGAGATGAACACAGACATTGCTAGATTTACTGCCTTACTTACTTCATCAAGCTATAAGCCTTTCTAAAGTTAATCGATTAAATATTAAGTTGAAGATAAGTACATACCTAAAATAAAAAGGTAATTTAAGTTGCTAACTGAAATTGTTAAAGGATTAAAGCTTATCCGAAGCACTAAAAAATAAATTGATAGAATCTTCGTTTTTGGAATTTCCGTTTTAACAATTTACTTCTTTTATTTTAAAAACAAATGAATGCTCTAAGCAAATACCTAATCTAAAGCCCTTTAAATTACGTTTAAAAAGTTGGGTTCAAAGCCAGCTGAAGGCCCATACAAAAGTGAACCACGTGATTATTGAGATAAACTTAAAAGACGTTTCTTGACAATTTGACATTTATGCACCTGTATTTGATTCTGTACTCCTCGTATCCCTAATAATATTATAAATGCGAAAGTCCGTTTGTTTGTTTGTTTGTTACGCCTTCACGTCTTAACTACTGAACTGATTATCATGAAATTTTGCATACACGTTGTTAGGGTACAGAAAAGGATATAGGGTACCTTTCATCCCGAAAAAAAGTATTGTTCCCGAGGGATAGCAAAAAAACATTTCCACGCAGACGAAGTCGCGGGCGGACGCTAGTCTTCAATATTTATAAAGGTTAAAAGCCTCGATATCTTTCTTCTAAGAACATTTAGGTACTAACCACGGTGATCATGATCTAACAAATGGGCTCTTGATGTAACGACACATAATTTAAACGACTGTGGCGCCCTCGCACGAAGTATGTTCTCTTCATGTCCGGAACCCCAGCTGTTGTCATCAAGTTACGAAAATACACACTTCCTTTTTGTTACTTTTGTTCTAAAGTAAGCACATACATCATGAACGCACGACGTATACATCGCACCTTCGGTGGTACAAGGGCACAATTGTCGAAAATTGCAAAAATGACTTAAGTATGCCAAAATGCTTTTAAAGTAACCCTAAGGCTGGAGGAACAAAGACACTCATTTAATTCCTTCAAAATCCACTAGAGGAAAGAAGTGCCTTTGTCTGATAGGTGCATATTTTTTACTATCCTGGCGCGACAACGTCTTATTGATTAGTGCGCCCTTAGCGTGCGAGGAAAGTAGTTGGCACTTGGAGTGTCAAAGTCGTAAAGGTAAATTATGCCCCTTAATTTTATCTATTTTTGGACACATCTAGCACACTTATGCCTTTTTACGATTACATACTTGGAAGAACAAAGATATATCAAACAGTTGTGACCTTATATGTCTTACAATTTGGCCCAACAAGGGCACAATTGGATCCCTTTTTTAATAAAAAAATAATAAAAAAGCAAACACTTTAAACTTCTGATAACAACATGGTTCAAAAATTTTTTGGGTATAGTGTATTTCATGCAAAGAAGAATTACTTTAGAACAATATTAAAGGAGTTATACCATATTGAATGTATAAAAAAGTTAAAAAATGCTCTCCTGTAAAATTGCAAAAAAAAACTATTATGCCCTTGTACCACCGAAGGTGCGACAGATATTTTTTGTTAAGGAATTTTCCGGAACACGGGAACTTATAGCAGTTTGTTTTTATTATATTTCCATCTAAATATAGCATCCATTTAAATTATCATGTAACAAAACAAAAACAAATCTAAGTAACTTCAAGCTTTTCCTAACAAAAATAAACTTAAAAGACTTTGAATTAATTAAAGAGAGTTTATTCGAATACATTAAGTGAAAGAGGAAATTCGTTCGTTCGTATAATTTAATAAAAACAAGTATGAGAATCTTGAATTATGTACTAGAGATTAGGCAGCTGTGTGTGTGCCTTTATATGTGTGTCTGAGGGTTTATGTGAGAAAATCTCAGACCTTAGGCACTTAGGACGATTAAGCTTTATGAATGCCATTCAATTATCTGTTCTGTAAAAAAATATCAGAGATAAGGCACAGTCTTGTCAGAATTCAGTATGGGATTCATGAAGAAGAACAACATTTATAGGCAGTTCTAGTTTGATTTAAAATTTTGTAAGCAAACAAGAAAGGGATCTAATAAAAATGGAACTGTTTTCAATGAAATTCAAAACCGGCGTGCGTGAATCGGCTTTTAAATTTAATATTTGTACAGTTACTTTGTTCATTTTTTGTTGAAATAACATTATTTTCTCTAAATATAAACATTAACTGCTCATCCCTTTTCATAGAAGAGATGACGAACATAAGGTTATTAAAAGCCAGCATCTAGATTGCATTAAAACCCTGGTCACACTCTCGAACATTTGCTTTCTCTGTACTGAAATTCTTGAAACCAGAATTGAACTCAAAATTAAAATGTTTTATCGTTTATTATTTTGATTTTATACTTATTTATTTTCCAGTAGAAGCTTTATTTATTTGTTGAAAATAAACAATTACTTATTTAATAAAAAAATTATTGACGACTGAAGTTCGTAGCAAGCCTACAAAATTCAGTCTAAGATATATTAAATTTATTAACTTTTTTGTATCTGTGAATTACAATGCCTAACATAAAATATATTTTATGGTATTTAACTTTGATGCACGCCATTGAAGTCATGCAAATCGATTCCATCAATCTTTACTCTTTCCTAAGATGCTACATCAGTGTATACTCAGCTTAAATACAAACCGAACATAGTATTGCTTGAGAAAATTGTAATTAACTCTCACAGCTGTGGGTGGACTCTATTTATAGACACAGAAGTATTAAATTGGAATAACGTTCCCTTACATACTTATATCAAAGGAACGTGATCAGATATTTGAAACAGTCGGAAAATGTCAAAACCTTATAAAAATATTATTGGTTTACGTGCTCAAGCAGATGGATAATCTATTTCCGTTACAGATTTATTAAAATGAATATAATAATATAACACATCCACGTATTAAATGGAATAATTATATTATTTTGCTAACTGCGTTGCGTACGGCATAATACTTTTATGCCCGGGATACACGAGGCTAGTTTTTCAAGCTAGGATAGCAAGCTAGTGTCAGTAAGCTAGCAAGCTAGTACTTCTGGCTTCGTGTAGACAAAACTAGCTTCATCGCTTACTTGTCTATACGAAGCCAGAAGTACTAGCTTGCTAGCTTACTGACACTATCTTGCTATCCTAGCTTGTAAAACTACCCTCGTGTATCCCGGACATTACGGCCCGACCACAGCCTGCCGCGGCGGGCGGCGCGGCAAGCGAATTCGATAATCACTGCGCGTTATCTCGCGATCGCGATTTCCAATAAGCGGTTTTCTGACAGCTGATATTTAGTTAAATTTTATGTCGATAGATGGCACTACTTCAACTAGGTAGATTTTTTAAAATTATTTGCGCTAAGGGTCAGAGAAAAGTTCTTCGGAACACGCCAGAGGACAACCAACGCACAACGCAACAAACCACACACTCAACAAACGTATGATAAAAAAGTAATTTCACGTTTCATCCTATGCCTTTCTCTTAAAAACCTACTTAGTTGTACAACGACATCTATGTCTTTTTTATCTACTCCTTTTTTTCCATAAACTGCCATTTGAAAACCGCTCATTCGATTGCCCCACCGCCCGCGGCGGCGAGCTGTGGCCGGGCTGAGACGTCATTCAAGACAAACTGAATAGCACTACTCAATTCACACTAAACTTTTATTCAGCATAAATTCCACTCAAAAGTATTTTTTTGGTAATTGAGAAAATAGTCGCTTAATTATTTATTATCTCAATCAACTATCTATACTATCAATCAATACATTGTTCATATCATCAACATAGCAAAAAAATATGTAAGTACGAGTAGTTTTCTCTATGTGACAACACATTTTGCACACCCATTGGTTAAGAATGCTCAGTTTCTGTACAAAAATACCATTTGTTGTAAACTTTTTTTTCTGCAAGTAAAACAATTTTAATTTAAAAGTATATATCGGGTCATTTTGAACTTACCATCCAAATTTTAAGGATGTGCCCAGTCCATGAAACAAAACCTTTCTCTAAGAAACATGTGTCAAATTTCGCCAAAAAATTCTGGTCATCCCATACTAAATTTATCACATGATCTCTTTGATTTGTATGGAAAGTCGATTTTTATTTTACATATTTGACCATGTGTTCCTTAGAGAAAAATGTTCAGTTTCATGGGCTGAACACATCCTCAAAATTGGGATATAGCTTTTCCTTGTATAGCTTTTCCCTAAAAATAATATAAACTACAAAACGATAATTCAAGTTAAATAAATTGATAGCAGTTTAATAACACGTTTTAGATAGATAAAACGTGTTATAAAATACAATATGCTGCTAATAATTCCTACTAACTCTGACCGGTTAAAACAAACCATTACATTATTACGCGTAAACAAAAACAAAGTTTAAGTTTTTCTTCGCTGACATTATGAATAACTGAAGGTTTTGGTAACTTATGTGAACTATATTAATGAAATTCCACTTTCCGTGGGAACTTTCATAATTCTTTTCTTAGTAGATGCCTATTGTAATTATACAGTTACGTCTATAACTACGTAAACTGTTTATAACTTTGTCACTTCAAAGCTTTTACTTTTTTGCACAGAAATCAATGGCAAACTTTGTTCTAAATTGTATAGGTACATATACTTAGACGTCTTACTTACTAATACTATTACGTACTTGTACCATAAATAATGTGCAAAATTTAAGTTCGATTCCAGACAATGTTTATAAAAAAAAACTGAATCAGAATATTAATGAAATTAGATAGAAATGATTAAAGTTACGAAAATACGCACCACGCATGCACAAGCCTCGGTCGCACGTAAAACAACAAATAGCTATTTATAAATAGCTATTTATAGCTGCTATTTACTACTTGCGATTAATATCAGCTATAAATCGCCCTAGCGTGTGATGTAGTAGTCAGCTGTAGTCGACGGCGGCTGTCGACTACATGCAGTTTTAAGCAGCTAAAAAACGTTATTCGGTTGGTACCCGTAGTCACGTAGCCGCTATTAAATTTAACATGCTCAATTTTTAGCGGCTATTGTTCGATTAGCAATTTTTAGCTCGTGCACGCTCACATGAAGGTAATTTTCGCTGGCGAAAAATAGCAGCTACAAATCGCTACGTGAGACCAAGGTACAAGAATTAATAATGTCTCGTAAATTATGTTCTTTTTTGCTACATTGATGAAACATTTTCATGTCATTCGGTCAATCTTCCCGCTCATCGAACCACATCTTAATCCCGAATTTGGATATCAGTTTTGAGGTCCAGATGTCTCGGGCAATTCGGTCAACTTCGAACAAAGGCCGTGAAAACAGCTGGACTATGTTTGACAACTTTAATTAAACAGTATAGAATTGTATACTTAAACATGATGGAAAAAATATAAACATAATTTGCTTGGAGACTGACATTTTATCATCAATCTTTTGGTATTGACAAAAAAAAATTATTCAATAAAATCGCTACAATATGTACCTACCTACTCAAGTAAGTAGTAGGTACCTTAATAGGCAATTATAATTAACTAGGTAATCAAAAAAAATTGCTATTAGTGATTTATCGCATGTAGTTGTTATTATTCATGTGTATTATAATAATTTTAGTTCAGTTACAACATTTTTAGTTCCCAGCTAATCAGAGTTAACACTTGTGTCACACACACACATACACACAAACAATTAAACTTGTTCTGCACGCACTCATCGGCTTCCTGAAGCCGTCATCCTAGGGGAGAATTTTTTTTCAGTGCCGTCACCAGATCGTCGTCGGTAATGTTCCACTTTTGTATACCATCAAATTATGTTGCGTAACTGAATGATAGCAGGCTATTTTTTAAATACTAACATAACACCGACATTTTACAACTTGTCCAAAGGAAAGCTGCAACGTCAAAATCAGACCTTCATACTCCAATTACGCGTATGTATAGAAACCTGTTGAACAGTGAAATGACGGGATCACCCGAGCTCATCGAGCCATGAAGATTAAGAAAATAAAAGGTCCATTCAAATGAAATCACATTCCTATAGGACATTTGTAATAGAATGCCCATTAAATGAGAATGATGATCTCATACAGAGGTCGAACGGTGAATCAATTTGATTTCACAGGGTTGTGGGAGACGGGCTTTATTTTATGAAATTCATAATCTGAATAATATAATTCTTATCAATGGTTACACTTTTAAACACATTGATTGGATTTTAATTAATGACATAGGACGAGGTGTTTTGGTCTTATAACTTTAAATATGTTATACCTATCACACATTACTTATATGGTATAAACATACAGTCCTAGACTAATGCAGTTATTAATGTTAATTATATGTAAACATTTATAACACAAATAAAGATTTTTATTATTATAATACGCATTACGTCATTTATTATGATATGTCAAAAATATAAATTGCAACTTTTGCTTTTACAATCCCACTAGCTAGAGAATGATTTAAATTTTACATTGAAGCTTAAACTAACACTTAGTAAGTAATTGTTAAATTAACACTTAAAGCCCTTTGCTTTGATTTTATCGTACGAGTATAACTTCTACTAAAAAGTTCGCTAGGTACCAAAAAGTAACCATCCCACCCACTCGTGTACAAAGGTCATCAGTATCGAGTAACATTATTCAAATGTCATATTTAATTAACCTGTAAACCAGAAATTATTCTATAACCGTTCCACATTCAACTAACATACATGAATAATTCAGTGAGTATCGATTCTTATGTTATTCACGTAAAGATTAATTCCCAGGGTGTACATAATCATAAATTTGACGTAACATAACGTTGAACGTACGTTTCAACTTGGCTTATGCAAATGTTACAATATCAAATAGCACATGTTGTTTTCAGCGCAGCGGTAAGAAACACAATATCAATATGCAGATGAGGTAGGAAGTGTATATTTAGAAAATATTATTATTAGGTAGAGATTTATTCGCTTCTCAAGCCTACGCGCTCACTTGACTGACATTAAATGAAATGGACTAGCTAAATAAAAAAATCCAATGATAACTTTGAACTCGCTTTTGAAATTTTGATTTTTAAGCATTCGCAATTCTATTTTTATATTAAGATAATTAATGTAATTGATTTTCAATACCTAGTTATTAATCGATCTGGAATCTGTAAA
The DNA here is from genome assembly GCA_928269145.1 of Agriphila tristella. Taxonomy (NCBI): domain Eukaryota; kingdom Metazoa; phylum Arthropoda; class Insecta; order Lepidoptera; family Crambidae; genus Agriphila; species Agriphila tristella. The sequence continues at coordinate 55,608,706 of OV743429.1, forward strand.
GGTGTTGCATTCGAATGTCGAAGTTAATTCTTCACATTGATGAGATAAAGCTGGCTTACAGATAAAACGTTAAAAGTACTATAAAACGCCGCTCCCACTAGCGAATCTTGTCTGAGCTGCTACGGGTGAGTCGACTTTTCTTGTATTTTTTAAATTATATTAATTATCTCAACTATAGCTATAAAAAAACTTAAGTGTATCTTAAAAAACTTAATAAATAACTGATTAGTTATAAGAATAGTATTTCATTTCCACAAACAATTAACTTAATCAACAATATTGAGCTATATTAACTAAACATTTATTGAAACATCAAAAGTATAAAATAAGCACATACTAAATACGTTAAGTAATTTTTAAATTACTCAACGTATTTAGTAAGGTGCTTGTAACATTTAAATATTTTTAAATAGTTTACAAATATGCAATTCATGTCAATTTGGTAATATTTTAATGTAAATTTAATTTACTAGAGCTGGAAATCAAAGAAAATATAATAATAAAACTGAATATGTTAAAATTAAAATTTACCAGGGGGCCTTGGCCACGCAATGAAAAGTATTTTACTCTAAAAACTGTATAGCCTGTAAACGATTTCAATAAGAGCTCACGAAATCCGAAAATATCATATAAAGTGACACTCGCTCGGGAAATCTCGATCACGTTGCGATGTAGAATTCTGTGCTGAACATTTCACATGTCTCGTTCCTAAGAAAATATCTGGTTATTTGAAATACCTGAGCAAAATAGGAAACAGTGAGGTATGTTTGAGAGCCAGGGGTATTAAAAGGCAAGCTTGTAGATGAATAATGTAACTTTTCTAACAGAAATCCATTGTAAACTAAAATGGTGAGAATTATTTTAAGAACCATTAGTTATTCATATTTTGAAGTTGATGTTCCTTTATGATTATTGTTATGAACAATTTTATGTATTAATCAATATAGTCTCTTCAAACTCAAAATAATAAAAAATTCACAGATTTTACAGTCCCCGCAAGAATCGGAGCATTGAAAATGAACACAAAAATTTACGAAAAACCAAAATCAAATCAAATGCAAAGTCCTATTATATTTTTAAAGTTACCTAGGTAGTAACTGGTTTAGTTTTATTGGCATATGGCATAATATTTCACAGTTTATTTTAATGTAACAATCACCTGAATTGCTAAACCTTTTGTTTGGCGTTATTGTATAGAGAAAGAGCACTGCACCTGAGATACAGGTTTCCTAGTTTGGGTGCAGATATTTTTAAATCTAAATTGTAAATTCTTAAGGTTTAATCAAAATTTATTGTTTTCTAAATATTTGTTTTGTTTTTGTAAATTTTGTGTCAATTAAAAATTTTTATTATTTTATTATTATTATTATTATAACTTATTATTTTTACGATTGTGACACTCGGCTCCGCCTCGTGTCACAAAAGCGCCCGCTGACTGCATCGACGCAGCCGAAATAATATTAACCAATTTTCAAAATTCCAACGAATGCACTTCTCGTCTGCTTCTGAATCTTTTAACACTATTACCATGACGATCGGTCAATAATCATAGAAGCTACATCACTTTTTATGTACGGAAACAGTCGTTTTTCTACAATTCCAAATCTAAAGGGACCACCTACAGGTCACAATTATAAACCGATTTTCAAAAGTATTTAGCCATTTGATAGCTAAACTAATACCCTAGGACCCTTTTTTTTTCATTTTTTCTTAAGTCGGTTTTTTTTTCCGAAATATTTACAATTTAGTAAACAAACATCCCCCAAAAAACCCGTAATATTTGGAATTTCGCAAAATTCCAAAAAAAGTTACCAGTAGATTTTCAAAATTCAAACGTTCACACGTGTCTCGATAAATTCCTCAACTTTTGGTACTATTTTCATTTCGATTTTCCCAAAATCCTTGGAGATATGGCCAAAAATACGTCTCAGGCGATTTGCATCTGATAACCATTTTCAATGGTAAAAACTATGTAACATAATTAAATTCGTAAGCCTTTTCGAATCGAAATCAGATTGACGAGACGCCAGTACTATCAACAACACTTCCGCTTTACCACTCGAAGGTCAAAACCTCTTGCACGACGCGCGGTTACTAACATACGGTTTAGTTCGTGCAGCGGCGATACGCACGCACATGAATTTTTCGCACATGAGTTGCCGATCGTACGTGGTGCTGGGGTCAGCTTTTCTTACATTGTTTCTTCAATTCGCTCGCTCTGTCCTTCGAATCATCTTCAGTTACCTTGCACTTCCTTATCTTTTTCACCACTACATATTTCCACCTTATCTTGGATCTTCCTTTTATTTTTCGTCTGGGGAAGAACGATGTTCTAGAATTGTCCTACAAACATTACATGAAAATATGTTTTATACCTTATCTGTAATGAGCATTGAGGCACAAACACTTTAAAAGCTTAATTAAAAATGTCAATTATGTTGTAATTATAGTTTCCAACTCGAAACTAAATATCTCAAGGCTTATTTCACCCAAACTGAAAGTTACTTGTAAAAACTTCCAATCGCTGATTAGTTACAAATTAAGCTATCGCCGAGGCGTCTTGATTTAAGTAACACTTAAAGTCAATTAAGCAGGAGGCAAAAACATGGCTGATTACCTTTAATTATGCCATCAATTTCAATTAAAAGTTATACGATATTACAGCGTACATGTATGAGATAAATGATTTATTTTTACAAAATGTTCTAAAATATTTTAAGGGTTTTGAGACCAATTGTTATTAGCAAACTTTGGGAGTTAAAAAAGATCGTGCACAAACCAAAGTTTTTTCTATATTCACCTTGTCAGGAATGTCAACTTTGATCTCATACACTTGTTGTATGGTCTGTGTTTCATACTAGTTACTACTATTAATATAAATTAACTATTCACATCTTTAAAATTATCGTAGTGTGATAATAGTACATTATGAGACAAGGTAGCTTAGGTTGCTCATTGCACAAGAGGCTGTGGGTTGCAGCCCGAGCCGCAGGCGAGGGCGTAACTCAGCCGAGTGTGCAATAAGCAAGAGCTAACGAGTTTCATACGACGTTTTTCAACACAGTTGCGAGGAAAAAACAAAGTAATTTACCACACAGCAACAAATACGAAAAAAAAACAAAATATGATAATTATGATGGAAAAAGGCGGGCAGGTTTTTTTTTTGTTTTTTTTTTTTGTTTTTCACACGCCAAATGCAAGATTATTTTGCGAACAAAGGGGTGAGTGAGCATACAGCCACTTCAAAATTATAATTTTAAGTGATAAAATGCAAATATTTTAGTATTTTATAACAAAATATTGTGAATTATGAATAATTTGATAATAATAAATATTTGTTTCGCTTAATTAAGGACTTACACATTTATTTATTCCAAAAATGTATTTAAATTTTCAGCGACATAAAACTTCTTAGTTGTTACTAAAAGAATAACTGTATAACCCGGTTAAATTGGGAATGCTCTGTTTACTCGCATAGAATTTGCAGTAAGACTTATTTAACTTTGTAGGGATAATTCTATAACCAACTAGTGTTTTATATATTGTTGCACGCGTTTGGTATAGCTCGGTTTATGGCCCCAAAAGCGATGTAGGTAGCGAGGTCACTTTACGAACAAGTGTGTTGAAAAGCAATGAAAAAAAGAGTTTAATTCCATCGACGATCTTTTAAGTCGAAAGCAGACCATTTCACTCATTTATGATAATGTATCAATATTACAACTATAAGAATAAATTAACTGTTAACTTCTCTGGAATGTTCGTTCACTGTGGTAAAGCATGCATAATACAAAATCTCCCCAAAGAGAACGCCTCAAGTTCAATCCGAAGTTACGTTGATAACGGCGCCAACTTTGTTCCTGATCGTAGGAATAATACGCCCTGGGACCGGGACAGATGCAGGTGTTAGTATCAAGTGATTTTCGTAACGGTGTAATATATCGAGGAAATGGCGCTGCTTTTGAAATAGAAGAAGAAAATAGTTTTATAGTACCTGTTCTAAGGATGAAATCGAAACCAGTCCACAATTTTTGTGGTGTGCCTTAGACCGTCAGACTGAACAACTTTGTGTTCAGTTATTTCCATAGAAATAGAATGTCAAAGAACAACAATGTCAATAAACAGGTGATCCGAAATTTTCCGCATACATTTTATATGAGATACGTAAAATATGACTTAGATTCATAAAATATGACTATATATGGCAAAGGAAATTAATAAACTATGTTCCATACTGTTTTCTTCGACGATAAACGAATAAATGTAGCGAAATTTTGTTTCAGAGAAATGTGTGGCAATATCTTATTTACCTGTGAAAAGTGTGATTACTTGGATTGTTACTTTTTTGTCACACCACAATTACTTAGAGCACAAGACACCATGGTTCCACGATACCTTTATTTTAAATTATAATTAAGATCAACAAATATTTTAAATAAACTGTGATTGCTCATTTGCAAGGCGGGACGCTAGGGGCTCTTACTGTAAAAAATGTTGGCACATGTCACTTGATTCTTTGTCTCTTTTTTACATAGACCTTGTCCGTATGATTTTAACTTCTCTTTTCCACGCTTTGTTGGTCTTCTTGAGCGCAGCGAAAAATTTTCTATGTCTATGGTTATTCCATACATTTTGGTCGAGTAGATATTGACGTTTTCTATAAAACGATCGATTATCATTTTGCTCTGTTTAAGTTGGTCCCAAAGACAAAGAGTTTCAGTTTGAAGGTTTAAACCGCACCACAAAATTGTAGTGTTTTAGAAATCGCCATGTAGAAGATGGAACGGCTAATTGGATTGAACCTCGCAGTAGTAGATTACTAACCATCATAAACCACTACATTTTTAAGATAATTAATATATTATTAGAAAAAATACTAGGAAAAGTTGACTCACTCGTAGCACCTCAGACGGGACTCGAAACTCGCACCCTTGGGATTCCGGCCCAATGCACTGACCAATTATGCTACCGAGTTGCTAGTGGGAGCGGCGAATTTTTTTCCCAAAAAAAGTAATGTGAATGCCTAAAATCAATAACAACATTTTTGTTCTACGACTTTTCCGAAAACAGACAAAAAAATCGATTTTACTTTTCATACAAAACTCAATCAGCTGTTCGGACATTAGTATGGGAATTTGATTTTTAGGGTTCCGTACCCAAAGGGTAAAAACGGGACCCTATTACTAAGCCTCCGCTGTCCGTCTGTCTGTCTGTCTGTCTGTCACCAGGCTGTATCTCATAAACCGTGATAGCTAGACAGTTGAAATTTTCACAGATGATGTATTTCTGTTGCCGCTATAACAACAAATACTAAAAACCGAATAAAATAAATATTTAAGGGGATTTTTTTGCCGTTATTTAGTACGGAACCCTTCGTGCGCGAGTCCGACTCGCACTTGGCCGGTTTTTTTTATCTGTTTTGGGAAAAGTGGTAGAACAATGTTTATGATGTAAGTAATCTACTCCTGCGAGGTTGTTGGTGTTTTACAAATAACCCTATAGAATCCAATTAGCCGTTCCATCTTCTACATGGCGATTTCGAAAAAAACACGCTACAATTTTGTGGTGTGGCTTAAACCTTCAAACTAAAACTCTTTGTCTTTAGGACCAACTCAATCAGAGCAAAATCGTTTAAAAAAAACAAAAAACCGACTTCAAAAACCTACCTCTAAAAAGCAAGAACAAACAATTTTTATTTTTTTATTTTTAGTGAAGGTACCTTGTAGGTATTTAGATAGTAAAATCGGCTTAGCCAAACGTGAGATAATTGCGAAGAAACATACATACATACGGGTCAAACTGAGAACCTCCTTTTTTAAGTCGGTCAAAGAACTACACAGATATCCCTCTTCCAACAAAAAAATAATTATCTTATTCAGTTCATAAACAAAGAAGTAATACGACCATTATCATTGAGGTAATTCACACAAAATCATACTATTTTCGTGCTTTTTTCAAGATTACTTGAAAATTACTGAACCAATTTCCAAATTTAAAAAAATGGGACCTACTTGGTAGTTTTCCTAATGTAATAACGTTTGAATCATTTCAATCGGTCCAGTCGTTTTCGAGTAATCGGTGGACATACACAAAAAAAACAAATATACAGACGAACAGAGAACCTCCTCCTTTTTGGAAGTTGGTTAAAAATGATAATCGACCGTTTAATAGAAAACGTCAATATCTACTCGACCAAAATGTATGGAACAACTGAATATTTCGTTGGTCTGATTAAGTAATATAATATATGGTACTACCATATATGGTCGGCCTCAAAATTAGGTGAAGACTATTTTTAAAGTGGGTCTCAGTGGTCACTTTTACTATAAGTTCCTGTTTTGTTAATTATCTGTCATGTCAGCACTTTTGAGTATTACCATAATAATCAACTTTTATCAATAGCCCAAAGAAAATAATCATATGTATTTTTTTTTTATAAATATTTTCATTCGCTAATTTTCAAACAATTGTTTTACTACTTTTTAGTATTCAGTAATTCGTATTTGTAGTTGTAAAAAAATATGATTCATTTTGATGAAAGGTTACTTTATAATAAGTGGCTTATAAAAATCGCCTGCGACGGCAAAGATAAAACGTAACACGCACAGCCTATAAACTTGCAGACTATGATGGTTATTGATGGGCACCTAAAGTTTTATACTAAACAAGTAAAATATCAAACGATCGAATGTGATACTATAATCATGATTAGTTGTTTGTTGAAAGCACAATTTTTTCAGGTTCGGTATTAACTCATCCAAACTAAGCTATACTGCAATTTTATTTTATTTTCACAAGGAATGGATAGGTAGCAGTGGCGACGGGTGAAATTATAGCTAAGGTAAGCCGTTCTACAAAAATGTTATGATCTGCATAATATGATAGTGGAGTGGGATTTCTAAAAAGTAAGCCGATGGGAATCGGCTTGTATGGACCTTTCGCCACTGATAGGGGGTAGAATTTGAAATATGATAGTGGCATAGTTGCTTGCATTTTTTAAGGAGAAATTAAATTATTATTTAAATCTGCTTATAATATTTCTTACGTTTATTACTAGGATTTTTCGTTTCCAAGCGATTAAGCTTTTGAGTAAAAATCACCTCTACACCGAATGAAGTAACTTAAAGAATTCGTTTCATTACACAAATAGAAAAAATCTGCTGACTCAAACTATTGGAACAATGAATTTGAATGAATGAATTGGAAATTTTGCTTTGCAAGTTGAAATATTGGTTGAGCATTCAATTAGAAAATACTTTCTTGAATGCAACCGGCAATTCTTTTGCATTAGTTTGCAGTTCATTGGTTGGTATTGTACGATTAGACGAGAAAACTATTTTCAATTAACTTTTTTTAAACAATGTATGCGACAGCTTTAATGTTGTTTCTGAGCAGTGAAAAGAGATAGAAAGAACTACGGAAACATGCATGTAGTCCAACACAGTTTATTATTAAGTTTATACTAAGACAATTTAACTATAATAATGCAATATTTTTTCATGTAGTTCAGTTACTTAAACTGATGGTAAAGGTCTTATTGCTTTATTTTATCGGTTTTATCGATAGTGACTTGATAACAAAACACATACGGTGTTTACAAAAGATTTTAAACACTTGTTTAACTTAAACACTGTTTAATGTGATGCTGTCACTTTTTTGACAATCATGTTTGAAAGAGACTGTTTATATAAACAGTGTCTAATTTAAACTAGTATTTAAAAATCTTTTATAATAACACCAAGTAAGTTTATCCATATTCTACGTTAAGAAATCCAATTGCATTCTAACTTTTTATTTTAATTTGGTAGTTAGCAATTTGGTATAGCAATTGGTAGTTAGCAAAATAAATGCAATACATTTATTTTAATTTGGTAGTTAGCAATTTGGTATTAGCCGCACAGTTCCGGTTAAGAATAGGACTGTCCCATCTCATCCCGTGGGTATCGTAGAAGGCGATAGAGGGAAGTTTTAGGGACCTGGTGCAGACCATCGCATAAAGGGTCACTCGAATGGCAGCGAGGAAACTGTCAACAACAGCATTCCCAAAGAGGGTTGGTGTCGGGCAGGCGGCCGATCGTAAAACTTTGCCAAAACCTAAGCAGTATGTATTACATGCTGCGCCGACCCCAATAGTGGTCGTTCTACGAGCGCAAAATTTTATTTTGTGTAGACATAGCACTACAAATAAATTGGGATAAGGACAGGAGGATGATGATGAGTTAGCAATTTGGTATGGTACTTAATTGAGATTTTTTTTTGTTTATTTGGGACAACTAACACTATAAACGCTATTTACAATTTTAATAAAGCAGAACATAAAAGTAACATACTAAAGCGCTATCGTACTTAAAGTTACACCTCGAGATGAATTGCTTCTTTTTTTATGCACAACAGGATACTTGACCTTCACCTCACCCGATGTTAAGTGACGATAAGGCAGAAGGTGGAAGCGCACTTCACCCGGATTTCTCATCACTGAGGAACTAGCTATCTTACCTCTAACTGCCGGAACACAACAATTTTTAAACTGTTGTTAGGGCGTCGGACTTAGGTAAGACGGTGGTAGGTTAGCTAGCCAGGCGGATTTGAAATAAGCTCTACCACCAACCAAACCGAGTACAAATGTACCCCCCTTCTGGAATCCGGCATTTGATCCAGCTCACTCACATCTCCGCTCCGCTACTTACTTATACGCACAGATTCGTTTGAAAACCCCTAGCTGAAAACATATCTTCTCCTCTCCGCTAGGCACATCTCTTCTCGTTTCCGATTTGGTGAAATCCGGGCGTAAAAACTTATAACAAACGAAAAGTGCGTTAAAAAGTTGTCTTACATAGGTAGGCGTAATCCATTAGACCACAGAGGTGGTAGTTTCACAAATCGTGTGTATGCAAGCTCTTATGGTGCTCGTAAACGAGCCACTTTTTCCGGCCATATTATTATGTGTCTGCAACACAGTGGCCGGACACATTTTCAGCAATACCAAAAACATTATGTAATATTGCCGTAATATCCCGGCTATATAGCCAAACATGCTTGGTATGGCCACGTATGGCCGACATTGTTTTGATAAGTTGCCGGTCGATCGCGGCTGAGCTCTTGATATCACTGCAATATTGCCCGGCTAGTTCTATTGTTGTTTCAGTCGCTTTCTATTGTTATAGCATTGTGTATCCTATTCTACGCTACATGAAGTATGCTCAATTGTTACCCGAATGTGTATCCCGTTTAGGTGTCTGAATCACCAGCCATACAGCTGCAGGCAACCGGCAACCAATAGCCGAGCCATCAGTTTCCCAGCCATTGATTTCCCAAAAACATTTGTAATGGCCGAGAAATAATTGCCAATGATGCAGCCACATATTGCCGGGAAATGATGTCCGTTTAGGAGCACCATTATTACCAGCTTGAATTCCAATACTGCATCCTAAGTAAGGGGGATTTTGTATAAAGTGTTTTTCTCTACACAAGGGATACTGTTCCTGACAGCCATTTTAAGTTGTGAGTCCAAGTGTAATAGGTGTAATAAATCTTGTAACGCTGTTACGATAAAAAGTGAAAACGTGTTACCTTTGCGGATTTTCTCCACCATTTTGTGTTAGAAATGTTAGGGATTAGGATTGGATTTATTGTTCCTAATTATGCTTAAAGAACGCGATTTGTATAGATTTGGTAATAATATTCTTTATTTATTTTGTTAAGCGTATATTTTATATTAAATAAATACCTTTTAACAAGAAATAAAGTTATTGTTAAAAACATTTTGTTCATTTTATTGTGTTTTATTTCCATTACTGATGAAAAAAACATTTTTTTATTTGTATGGAAGCTGTAAGTACAGTGCCTCTCCTGCCGAAAGTAAGGTGTCGACCGGATAACCCCTTTTTTATTAAGCCAATTGTTAGGGAAACCCTATTAAAAAGCTTACCAAATGATAGGGTTTCCCTTTCGATAGGGTTAGTCGACGATATGCTTATCGCATTGATAGGGTTTTTGAAAACAAGGCTATGAAATCCCCAATCAAAAATCCCTTTAACGATAAGCGGTTCCTGTCCTTGGTGTCGTGTCGACACGTCAGCCACGAAAGCACGAAGTATTACCATATTATCTATCTTTCTATTGGAAATCTTATATGATTTCAAGAAGCATCCTACTTTAAGTTAGCTTAACATGTTGTGCTCATTAATGTAGATAACATCTTTTATACCGTTTATACCATGTTAAACAGCAAATAAATGATTATCTTATCTTACCAAATGCTTTTGATCTAATATAATGTCGTTTTAGGGCCAAAATCAATAAATCAATCCACAAAGGGACAGGCCTTATCAATATTAAATGGAATGCAACGTTTGATAATAAAATAGAATTTTCGACATTTGCCGAAAATTCAGTTTGATAATAAACTAGAATTTTCGACATTTAGGTGATGCCTAGCAATTAATCTGTATAGGCCTATCCATATATCTGTGGATTGATTATTAATTCTGGCCGTTAAACTAGTTCAGTGTTTTTATCCAAACGTTTGGTGCAGTACTTTCGGCTGATGTGGCGCTGTACCACAGAATAAATAATACTACAAGCTACACTTAATTAATGCCACTTTTGAAATACCATCGTCCGATATTGATGTCATAAAAATATGAGTCCTTAATAAAAAAAAAATATTAAAGATTATTGTCACAGGCTTATAATACAATTTGTTATTTAAGTAATTGAAGTGGATACTGAAGATTTTAATGAACAACGAGTGGAGTTTCACCATGAAACTTTGAAGGTATTTCTGTTAAACTTTACAATTATATAAATCTATAAATAGGTTAATATAATCAATATTTCCCCATATCTATAAAATCTATAGATGTATACTATCTTTGTCGTTAACTAACACCTTCAATCAAATTCAAAACAATCTTCAATTAAACAAGTTTCAACTAGAAAAGCGCTTTAACAATTTTCAATTCAGCAAACAGTATTGCTTTCAATTCTAATCTGAGTTTGGAGACTGACAACATACTTTAAAACTGTTGTTTAATGAACGATAGTTGAAAGCACAGAATACAAGACTAAAAGTAGACAGAGAAGAGCTACTCTTAATAAATCGTGATTTTCCGTGCACGCACACATGGACCTTACGAAGAGGCATTCTCGAGTCAAACGAGATGTTTTTTAAGTGGCTATGTCAAAAATAAAGCTTAAAGCGAGATAGCAATGAGAAAACGACGCGCACGGGAGCGAGACCGATTCGGCAGATTTGGGAGAGCTTTTCACAATGACAAAAAATGTAGGCTCGGTAGATGGCGTTGATAAAACTGTATGTCTCAATGTGTTTTTTTTACTCAGCTTCGATTAGTACTCAGGTAGGCAGGCAGATGTAACCCTAAAATATTTCTCTTTGGGCAGATGTCAGCCAGCGAGCGCTTACTTGCCTCTTTGGTACAGGCCGTTTATTTTTAATGGCTAATTTTGACACATCTCTTTCCTTCAACGCCGTTTAGTGAGGAAAATAGTTACGATTTTTTATTTCTAAATGTCACTTTGAAAAGTCCTCATTCGTAGTAAATAACTATAGCAATTAAAGATAAACGCTTCTACACGATTGTGAATATTGATGATACAAATTATTTAAAGCAATTTCGACTTGAATTCCTAATGCTGTTTCTAAATAATTTAGATTTTAATAATTTTCAAGAGGAATTTTCGAAATCACTGAAATATCGTGTTTCTGGTTCTATACGTGTCTTGAGAAAGATATAAAAAAAATATACATCCTTATTTCAGATCTCTGGGATCGTTTTGTGACCTTGTGCATTACATCATAAAGTGTCATTTTAACCCCTTAAACAAACCAATAGGATTTCATTATTTATACATCTCGTCTCCGCTCAGCTTCATTGGAGCTGATGGTCAGATGGTTAAGCGGAGAGGAGAAAAGATTTCTCATATTTTTATGACGCGAATGTCAGCTGTGCCTTGCCGAGCTGTAAGCGTGAAGCGGGGACGAGATGAGAAGAGACGTGCGATGAGTGGTAGGCTTTCAAAAATAAATCCAAAAGCACGCTTTGAATTCTAAAAAAATATGCTTTTTACTAAAATACAAGTTCCACCATTCTATGTTGATGCGAAAAAAATACTTACTTTGACATTTGATATATTCCTCCGCTCTAGCCAGCTCACATCTCCGCTCCACTACGCACAGCTTCGGTCGAAACACGCTAGCTGAGAATTATCTCTTAACCTCACCGCTAAGTCCATCTATTTTTGTATTCGCTTTGGAAGTACCTCTTTAAAGAAGATTTAGTTTTTTTTTTCTTTGCACAACAAAACAAAAGACGGAATAGTTTTCCGTCTTCCTTTGCAAATGTGACTTTGGCTTGGGGGAGAGGAGGAGCTTCTATCTAGAGCAAATTTTGTGCAATGAACGTGCCTATCTATCTGACGCAAGCAAACTTAGTGGCATCGCATCAAAAATGCACAGCTCAGTTCCCGGAAAAGCGTTTGCTTTTAGGAGATTAGTTTGAAACTGTAAACTGTAATATACAAAGGGTAGTGTTCATTTTGGAATAACGTGTAGACTTTGGATATGAGTGACATTTTAGAACTAGCTCTATTTAAGACACCACTCTCGCTATTAAGCATAAACTTTTACGTTGCAACCACTTTACATAATATTTTGTTAACCTAAATAATCTATAATATTTAAGATGGTGACACTTTAACAAAAAATAGTAATGTTAAATGTTTAATTTGTAATGTTATATAAAGCCAGTAAGCTATCCAGAAAACATTTACTACCCCCCCCCCCCCCCCCCCCACATTCCATACAAAAGGTGATAACATCCAACACTAAATTAACGATTTGTTATTACCGCATCAATAATTAGTGTAAAGTCACAAGCGAGATTGCAGACTCCGTTAACTCTATAACAAGGGTTTGCGAGAGTGCCATAATTTTATTTCCTCCGCCAAAACGTCAAAGCGCTATCTAGTTATTCTGATGGAACCCAACTATGTTCCCGTGAACTGGTGCATGGAGAAAGTTGTTAATGGAACGTATTAAATATTTAGAATTATTAGAGTGGAAAGAAAGTTTATGAACAAGTGTATCCGTTGCATATGTTTACTTTTTGTTTTTAACACTAGCTTTCATCGATTTGAGAATTTCGGAAACCAAAGTAGGTTAACCTAAACCTAAATTAGATCTAATAGGAGACCAAGGTATACCTATTTCGAATATTAAAAAAAAATAGTTTGCCGTGTAACATTACTTTCATTTTTAATTTATATATTGATAATAAATAAGCAAAATAAAACAATGTCTCATAAAATTTAAACGACTTTTCTGTACATTTGAAAACTTAAAATAATTACTAGGTATATAGGTTAGATGGACTAGCAAATAGTCTTCACTGCTTTACCTATCTTATTTAGAACAGGCAACAGACTAAATGGGAAGTTGCGAAAGCTTGTCAAGCGAATTAAGAACAAGGCACAAACTCAAACGAAACTTGGAAATATGCAAGTTTGCTACTTTTCGGGGGTTTTATTAGCTATGTCATCTTATTTTGTAGTATATTTGCAAATACAAGAGTTATAAATGTTCAAGAGGCGTTGAGAAGTCAAATTAAGTGAAGAATTATAATTATCTAATTTTATATTACTGTGGTTTTTTTATAGTTTTAATTTTATCATAAGTTTGATATTCAAATATTAAACTGTGAACTCGCGTTCCACTTAGATTTTTACCGCCAATTCAAATCGAGAATTTGCCGATTCATCTCATATTTTACGTCGAAATCTACTATTACCTATTTTACGCTCGTTTGCTTGCTAACGTTTGTGTAGAATCGGATTTTTAGCATAAGTAATAGCATAGTGATTCGACATTACTGGGTCTCATACTCATTTTACCGTCTAGTTCAGAGATTTTAATTATGAAGCTGGACTCTAGCTTAACAATTAAAATCTCAGAACGTCTCTACAATACGGACATTTTTACTTCATTTAAAGTAACGCTACATTTTTACTTCATTCAAAGTCACTTTGAATTCTTTTGCCTTCACAATGCTGTAGCTGGTATTTACATTTTCCTAGAAACTATTTATTTTAAAATTTCATTTTAGTTTTATTTCAGTTTTCCCCTTGCCTTTGGTGGAAAAAACTGGATTATTGTAATATGAAAGCATTCTTCTGATAACTTTTATACTTTTGTTTGAAACAATTCGATGCTTGCGAAATAATAAGTTGCGAGATATTTAAAACAAACATTTATAAACTCTCTTAGGTGACCCAATAATACATGTGTCGCATCTCTAATTGAAAACTCAGGTACTTAAATAAAAAAGTACTATTTTTTAAAAAATGTCAAAACCTAAATTGAGAAATTTTAAACTAGGTACTTGAAATTTCAGAAAAACGAAAACTATTTTTTTTTATTTATCAGAGTTTTTGGGTGCGATGTATAAAGTAATTCAAATATTTTTTCTCTTTTGTTCCAGATGTACAGACACAACGAGCATAACTAATCCACATCAAAATGGATCCTTCAAATACAATCCACATTTACGAAATAAGATGAATGGTGAACAAACAAAAATGATACTAAGAGAGCATATAACACACGCCCACGATGCATGAGCTTATGTTCGTCAAACCACTTTCATCGATACCAGAAACTATAATAGTTGAGCAAGAATTGTATTGGGATGCATACGGCAACTTTTCTTTCAATATATCTGATGCATATGGAAATGGGACGAACTCGACAGATTATGCTAAAGAAGGTGTAGTGAACAATTGGTGGGGGTTAGTGGCTTTGCTGCTGGTGGTATGCACGGCAGCCGGCAATGTATTGGTGTGCCTAGCGATATATTACGAGAGGCGATTGCAGAATGTGACGAACTACTTCTTGATGTCATTGGCGATCACTGATCTGTTGGTGGCGATGTTGGTGATGCCGCTTGGGATATTGACGTTGGTGAAAGGTAAGTTAGTTTTAGAACTAATTTTCCGAATGTCAGGTACCCATTTATTTGACAAATTGTACCAATATAATTTTGAACAGGTGCCGTACAGCTAAAAAATCAAAATCATGCTTATCGAATTGTAATAGCCTGGCTGATATGGTAGAAATAGCAATACAACAGAAGAATATTTGGCAAATTGTCCATCAGCCATTTTTAATGTCCCCACTGTTGGGGCACAGCCTTCCTTATGGGTGGATAAGGAGGACCGGCCATAACCCACCATGCGGCCCCAATGCGGATTGGTGGATGTTATCGACTGCAAATGCACCCGGGACCAACGGCTTCACGTGCCTTCCGAAGCACGGAGGAGCTCCAGAAAAAAAAATGGTCACCCATCCCATGACTGACCCTTGCGAAAGTTGCTTAACCTCCGCAATCGCTGGGCCAAGCGCTAAACCACTGTGCCAGCGAGCTCCTCAATGGCAACTTAGCTACACTAATTACATCGAGAAATGTTCACACTCCGTCGAAATATCCGAGCGACAAGCGTGTTTCTTGAATGTCGGTACTTCATTCAAGTTTATTTCAAGTAGGAGTCAATAAAGAATACTTGTAAAACTTCAATGTCAACACGCCTCGCGAGAGGGCTTTCGTACCCAAATTCCGTGTCGTATCTCGACAAGCAAAAATAACTCAGTATCTTGTTTGACAAATTGCTTTGCAGTTGTTTAATTAGTTTCTAACGTTGCAAGGAGTAACCTTTTACGGCAAAATTAACAGGATTCCTGAGGGAAAGAAAAAGTGCTCGAGTATGTGCTATAGTAATAAGCGCTGATAATCATTTTGAATTTATAACCATGCCAACTCACTCCTTAGTGCAGTTATGAAAAAAGTGTTTGACGACCAAAAAAAATTGTGGTCAAATAAATGAATTAACTTTTAAATAAATAGAATAGAAGTTAAATTAATTATTACCAGTTACCCTCAGACCAAATAAAAAAGTAAGACGGAGTCTTCCGAACGAAGCGGTGAGGCCTGTAAAACTACGCCTTGGCTGTGTCCATACACAGTTCACGCACACACGTGTAACGAAACTACGCCTTGGCTTTCCATATAAAACCCTGCCGCCCGGCCCCCGCCCGCCCCCTTGTACGCACACATGTACAATCAAAAACCGGTCTCACTTCATTGTTCGCAACGCTCTATCTTTCTTTTTTATTTGATCTGAGCAGTTTCCCTAATCATAACGACTGAAAAAAAAGTACAGAACATGATTATATTAATTTAAGCTTTTCCCTAGACATATTTTTAACTAAATTCCTTTATTAAATTCTTCGGTCCGACTCCGCAAAGGGATAAGTGGGATGCCTCAGGAATACCTAAACAAATACCTGTTCGTTGTTTGAAATATGCCCGCAATGACGTCACGGGTAGGGTTTCGACTGAATTACGTCTTCTTCATAATGTTACATTATATCCAGATGACAAGTCACTGTGATTCTTTTCACAAACAATTTTATTTTAAGAAACTCTTACATACGTACTCGAATTCTTTATTATTTTAATATCTTTTTATTTTTTCCAAATTTAGCTACTTCCACAGCATACATACCCTCACGCACACTTACTGTACCGTATAGTACCACATCCAAACGCTGTCTTTCACCACGGGTGAGAGGCCTAGAATTTTGATTTATATACCTAGATAATAATGAATGTAACTTTGGTGGAAATATTTTTTTTAATTTCCATTTTACTGCGTACATATGAAATTCAGTAAAAATCTATAGTGACCTACATAACAAGCTTAACGCATTATACTTATGGTTCTAAGGAAAATAAGTAAAACCCTTTGCATTTGCAATCGTAAAAGTTTACGATACCTTTGAAACCGGTAAAATACCGGTAAAATTCTCGTAACAGGTCGGGGTAATGCATAACCTGGGTTAAAGCCGTTAAAATAATCCAAGAAACGATCTAAGTTAACTTAGATTTATAATAACCGGAAAAAACTATAGTTTAGTAGCTTATTAAGGATTTTGAAGGAAACGTAAAAAAATACATTGGGCGATTGACTTAAACATGAACAGCCATTCCCCCTGCCCCAGCAGTGCCCCAACACTGACCTTCCTTGTGAATAGATAAGGAGGATTACCTAACTCACTACGCGTGCCCAGTGCAAATTGGTGGGACCTACGGCTTATAGCATTGCCTTCCAAAGAACGAAGAAGCTAGAGAAACCATAACCCACTGAGCGGGCCCAATGTGGATTGGTGGGACCTACGGCTTAGCATGCTTAAGAAGGCGCTGGAGAGAATAAATTTTTGGTTATCCATCCGACGACCGACCAATAGTAATAGTTCCTTAACCGTGGCAATAGTAGAATTTGTATAATGAGATATTCAACATGCTAATGAATGAAATCAAAATGGGAAAACCATTTCTTCGGACCATCAAACTAAACAACTTTTACTATGGGACCAACTCTGAAATCACGAAAAAAGCAGCTGTCTCAAACAAAAAATAATAATGAAAATACCAAAATGTATTAAACTGCTGATTTTATTGGGATTTCTGAATTTACTTTTGATAAAAGAAACGATTTTTCCATTTAGGGTTCATTCATTAAGTCGTTGTTTAGGGCCTGCACCCACTGATATGGCATAGCACGATTAGGGATTGTTTTATGACCGAGCAAAACTACAACTTATTTGTTTTACGGTAAGATTTACACGACACAGCATGCCAAAGCATTCCGCAGCTTGATGTTTACATTGCACTGCGAATATGCTCATTGAAAGTTCAATTTTATCGTACATACCTATTATTTTCTGCTCTAGATAGCTTTGGATCCAACTTAAATTCAATTGATTCACCATAAAATTAATTCATCGATTAATAATGAATGAAATACGTAAGGTCAGCTGCACACACTGCTACAATGTTGTAATTTTGGTACATTAGTGTCGTATTGTTGCCGGATTTACGTGTTGACGTCACGTTACTCCAGGATAGGATCATCAATCAACGCCACGCGCCTTTCATGAAACACGGCTACGTGACTCCGAATTAAATTATAGGCTTAGGGTCACGGCGGACTACCGACAAAATATTGTGTCAGTTGACAACTTTATTTAGCTCAACTATTTTTATTGAAGTTTTATACTTTTTAATAATTTACTTTTTAACTACGCGTCAACAGCGGATCAAAAATCCAACTAAGCGTTTTCATTTTAATTTAGAAAATCGTACTAAAATAAACATTTGTAATGGCTTTAACAAATAAAAAATGTTTTGGTTTTTAAGATATTTTTGATAAACCTAATATGAACACAAAAATGATTTAATGTTTTTGTTTCCAAAATGTATCTCATAAGTTATGAGATACTTTTGGCAACAAAAACATCCACTTACCGTTAAAAGGGTTTTTAATTGGATATTTCATAGACTTGTTTTCAAAAACCCTATCAATACGGTAAGCATATCGTTGACTTTAACCCTATCGAAAGGGTAACCCAGGTAAGCAACTTACCGAATCCAAAAACTCTATCGGGGAAAACCCTATGAAGGCTTTATGCAAGGATTTTAAAACGTGTTCAAGCAATTTATACCTAGTCCCACCTGGGCCGAAGGACCGGAACCGCTTACCGTAAAAGGGGTTTTGATTGGGTATTTCATGAACCGCTTAACGTTAAAGGGGTTTTTGATTGGGTATTTCATAGACTTGTTTTCAAAAACTCTATCAATATGATAAGCATATCGTCGACTAACCCTATCATTTGGTAAGCTTTTTAATAAGGTTTCCGTAAACTCAAAATAACATAACTTACAAATTTCTAGTGGGATTAAAATGGCTGTCGCCCCCAAATATTAGATGCTGATCGTACAAACAGACAGTAACCTTGACTTTTGACCAAGGTGAGACTGTCAACAGATTCATTAGACGTTTAGCCCCCATTTTCTTTCCTGTTGGTGTTTCTTGTGTCAGTAATTTGATTAATGTTCCTTCTGAAAGTTCCAGTCTAGTTTTTTTACATTCTCCTTGGTTCCAGTCTGTCACTTGTTTTAATTTTTTGATATTATTTTTAGTACATTAATTTTGGAACCCTATTTTACCTTGGTAGCCATTAAAGAATCGGCGAGAGTATTGCAATAGAATTTTTAATATTTTCTTAAGCAAATCTAACTTTGTTAAGACAATGTTTAATCGTCGGTGAATAATAATAAGTATAATTATCAAGATTTAGAATACCTAAATTAAAAAGAAATTATTTATTTCTGCTTGCACATCACAATATAATTATCATGTTAAACTTTATAGATACTCGAAAAAAACAGCTTGTTTATATTTTCCTCTCTTGTCTTAGCGATTTATTAGTGTTAAGTTTAATAAACTGTTATTTAAGTTAGAACTCAGATCAAATAGCTTAAATAACATCTGATATTTATGCGAGATAATCAACTATACTACAATAACGAAGAAAATTTGCAACAAAATATAGTAAAATTATTTTAAGTAACCAGCGATTTATTAGTGTTAAGTTTAACAAACTCTTATTTAAATTAAAACTCAGATCAAATATCTTAATAACCTCTGGTACTTATGCGAGATAATCAACTATACTACAATAACGAAGAAAATCGCGCGCAACAAAATATAGTAAAATTAATTTAGAAAAGCTCACTAAACATAAGCTCGACTCATAATCCCGTAAACCCGACACCCGCACGAAATAGTTATGACTAGAACGTTACCGTAAGATATATTATTACCTTGGTAAATTATGACGGTAGCTTTCATCCCTCTTTTATATTTTCCAGTTGGTTCTACCATATTACCAACAATATATTACAGGAGGAGAATCAACACAAATTGGGCCTTTCCCTGTAATATGTTATTATTCTTAATGACTATTCGATTCGTATAGTCGGCTTCCCTAATTTATAACGAGTCTGGAATGTGTTTTCCTGTAACGGAATTTTCCGCAACAGCTGAAAAAACCGCAGGGAATTAATTGTTAATAATAAATCCTTTTCTGATACTTGATAATATTATTCAAGTGTTTTATTCGATACAAAAACTCTATTTTTAACACAATAATATAAGTTAGCATCTGAGTCAAATACTTACCTATATTCAAATATCTACAATATTACCCATAGCCAGTATTTTGATGATTGAAAATAGTGATAAAGGACATGTCCCATCGCACCTATGTCATTTGCCCCACCATTTAAAAAAAATGAAAGTCTATCGCGTCTTAATCAAAGTAGTATGTCAGAGTAGGTATTTTACTGTAGAATCAGATTGATAATTATTTTCTGCATTAAAAAGTGGGATTTTTAAGTTAAAACGCTTTTAAATCACATTTTTTTTTATCGACGACTTAATATGGGAAGCTTTAGTATGTCATGCTCACTTCAAACATTTCTGCGGTGGTGTCGTGTGAGGCGGGTCGTTACGTTCCCTCAAATATGGTTGAGCGAAGCGATGGCTGGTTCATGCGTCATGCTCGTGAACGGGTGCTGCCAGTGGGAATGGGTCTGCTTCTGTCTGCTTGTATTAAGGGCGTCGTATAACTCGTATATAAAAGATCTGTTTTATATTGTCTGTATGTATGGCACTTCTTACTCAAAAAATATAATTCTTAATAGCTTACCTTGTTTTGATTGATTTAATTGCAATATTTTTACTTTCTATAGTCAGTAGTTTAGTGAAAGACCTATGAAAAGCTTTTGGATATAAATTTTTCAATTCGATGCCTTAACATAGGTAGTCTTAGTATGTCATGCTCTCTTTAATCATTTCTGCGGTGGTGTCGTATGAGGCGGGTCGTTACGTTCCCTCAAATATGGTTGAGCGAAGAGATGGCTGGTTCATGCGTCATGTTCGGGAACTGGTGCTGCCAGTGGGAATGGGTCTGCTTCTGACTACCTATCTTAATGCATATTGAATTGTATGTTTTTCTTTTATTTTTATTTATTGTAACAGCCTAGACTGAATAACAAGTTCAAACTTTGAATTTAGCTTAAAATCTGTAAATTGATTAAGAAATTTGGAACTCATTAAGAAATGAGCTAATTCAATAATGTTATTTATTTGTTAATCTTTGTTAATATAAAGTCTGGAAACGATATACATATTTGTAAATATCGTTCCATCTGATTGATAAAGCTGACAAGTTTTTTGCGCCCATTTTTCTTGTCAGTTAAAAGACGTCATAATGGGTGGTAGGGTAAAAGAATTGACGATTTAAAAATGCTTATTATGTGAGCTTATTTAAATAAAATATATTTCACTTTCATTTCACTTTCACTTTCACTATCATTAGAGTACTATTTACTTACATTTTTTTCACAAAATACTTCAGAAAACAACTTAATGTTTTTGTAATAATTGTTTTTCTAAATACAAAACAATTCTTGACTGATACTATAGGTATACCTAAATAAAATGTAATTAGTATTTTTTAATTATGAAAGTAATTAAATAAAATGAAACTGGGGCAACGCTGGGACATCTCTTTTAGAAAAAATAAAAGCTACTTATTTATCAAAATTTTGGATCAGAAACGAGAAACACGTTTCAAATAAGAATATTTTGTGAGGTCATTAAAAAGCCATCATGAGTAAAATATAATTCTCAACATTTAGAGTATGTATACATTTATTATGCTTCTCATTGAATTTTATGCGATATTTATCTTGTCCTTAATTAACTTTGCTATTTGAGTGTTAAATACGTTTTCGTATTATATTTCTTTATTATTTTCGTTTAAACCTGAGAAGTAAAGAAGTTCTTCGCATTGTAAGCAGTTAATAAAAATCTTAAAACGCCGTAGACAATACCAAATTATTAAGCTCAAATAACTTGTTTTTTTTATACAAATACACGTATTTATTCTTATAAAATTCTTTGGTGAAATTCCTTAAAAAAATGTACTTAAATAACTCCTGTATAAAAACTGATAGAGAACTTTTATTTTGCAAAAAGTTAAAATAAACCTCGAAGGAAATCAATGTATAGGTATATGCTACTTTGACCATGCAGGCTTTCAAAATTTTACATGAAATTGTTTGATAAGAGATTGGACTATTTTCAGTAAGTATAAACTTTGATTAAACAGAATACTTAGTCTCAGTTTGGTCTTTGTTTGTAAGTCACAGCTGATACCGTCTCGCTAAATCTCTGGACAAACACGAAACTTATAGTGATTGTTATTGCTCAAACTCTAGTGTGATAATATATACTAGTCTAGTATACACACACTACCACAAACCGTTTTTTTTTAAAACGCATAAACTACAGTATCTTGACATAACCACAGAATATTTAACTTCCAAACAAAGATACTTATCTATGACCAAAACCAAGACAAGTGAATATTTTACATTATGTCACAGTTGTAACGTTAATTAGCTTTTTATTTCTTTTTAACCGACTTCAAAAAAAGGAGGAGGTTCTCAAGTCGACGGTATTTTTTTTTGTATGTTTTAACATAGCTTTGACAGGTGTTACCCGATTTGTACAATTCTTTTTTTATCTCAAAGAACATAGTTCGTGTGTGGTCCCATAAAATTTTTACAGAGATCTGGCGAGTAGTTTTTTCATAATCCTGAAAAATATCAATTATTTAGCTCGCCATCGCACGAGTTTTTATGGAATTTCGGACATAACATCTTTGTTTATAAACCGATTTAGATGATTCTTTTTTTATTTGAAAGGGTATACTTTAAGAGTGGTCACAATTAATTTCATCGTTATTGGACTGCGAACTTCGAAGATACACAAGGGAACTCCTCAAAGTCAAATAGTATATAATAAATAAAAAAAAAATAATAATAATAAAAATCTTTATTTCCGTAAAGTCTTACATTAAAGTACATTTTTCTAGCCCCCACACTAGGCGTAGCCTGTCCTGTGGGGAAAGTATACGTTTTACAATTTAAAAAATTACGGCAAAACAAGATAAACAGTAAAGTAAAGTAATTTAGGTTTTGGTAAGTTTATGGCAATCCAAAACAAACCAAATCATGGTTTGCGATGCAACGTTCTAGACTAGACTTGGACTACGAAGACACAACGGAACTCTTCAAAAACAAATAGCGTAAATTTGGAAATTGAGTTCTGGGCATTTTACTATTGAAAATATTATAATATAAAGTTAAAAATTATTTACACGCTGCGCTTACATACCTACCACTAAAAAGTTGAAAATAAAAAAGCTTTTTAAAAAAAAGAAAAACCGCCTTCAAAAAACCTGAAAACAATAAAACACGTCTAATGAAGTCGGGTGGGGCATTTAGAAAAAAATGAAGTTGTCCTCCAGCACCACCCGACTTCAATAGACGTGTTTTATTAATATTGATATGTGTAACGAATGATTCAAATATTATTTCTTGCTTTTTAGAGGTATTTAATTTTAAGCTGTTTTTGTTTTCAGGTTTTTTGAAGGCGGTTTTTCTTTTTTTTTAAAAAGCTTTTTGAACAACTGCTAGGCTTGTTTAATCTTACTGCATATCTTATTGCATCATCTCACTTATTTAAATCCGTCATAAACAACAATTTTCATGTTGTGATTTGAAAGTAAGATAGCAAGTACCTCGGTGTCTAAATATTCCAGGGCGCTTAAGTTTTGGTAGCCGCTTATCCAGGGCGCTTAAGTTTTGGTAGCCGCTTAGTGCAGTTGTAATGATCCTGCCTACTGCGCCAAAGATCTTGGGTTCAAACCCAAGGTTCAAATTTAGATTGAACCAAATTAATGTGTTCAATTTGTTCCCGAGTCTTAGATGTCAAGATATCTGAATAATTGGTGGGAGAAGTCCGGATTTTTAATTTCCACCTTCCGCCTGTTTAGATTGAGTAAGCACTTTGCATATTTCATTGCTTATAAAAAAAACTTATTTATGATATCTCGATTAGATTAAGTTCTCCCTTCACCTTTACCTTTGTCCTTCTATAATCTAGGCTTGACATCAAATTTACGTATCAACCGGTTAAAATTAACATTACTAAAATCAGCGGCAAGCCCCTGTCAGCGGCTACCGCTCCCTTTTCACTTAGGATTATATTACATACAATTTGCTGGACTTTGCAAACATCGATTGGGCCCTAATGAGGGATGTTTCGGCCTCTCTGGGAGGTTCTGTTTGTATTACGTAGAAACGCGCCAAAGCAAAGATTGGGTATGTTTATTGCAGGCTTGGAAGATATACGCATAAACTTAAATGTAATCTAAGCTCATGAAGGACTTGCTGTGAAGTTATAAAAAACGAGTGGCTATGTAGACCTCGCGTTTGTGATATTTTTGAACATTTTTTCGAAATGGCTGAAAAATGATTTTCCGCATTTCTTCGCCATTTTGAAAAATTTTGAAAATCTGAATTGACAAAAAATATATGTAATAGAACCGGCTCACAAAACTTCACGACAGTCAGTTGAGAAATGCCTGTAGAGGAGAACAAACGGACAGCGGGACAGCCAGACTTTAAAAGGACTGAAGGGCAGCAGGACAGACATACGAAAGCATTTTTGCCCGAGCTGAGTCAGAGACGCTTCGCTCGCGCTTCACGCTCGCTCGGTCAGTTAAAAATATTTGTAAAGTTGCAAACAAGCGAGGTATGCAACCTACGTTTGGACTTTGAACACACTTTAAGATTTTTGTTTACTCTGTGCACTTATGCAACCTACGTTTGGACTTTGAACACACTTAGATTTTGTTTACTCTGTATTTCTTCGCCATTTTGAAAAATTTTGAAAATCTGAATTGACAAAAAATATATGTAATAGAACCGGCTCACAAAACTTCACGACAGTCAGTTGAGAAATGCCTGTAGAGGAGAACAAACGGACAGCGGGACAGCCAGACTTTAAAAGGACTGAAGGGCAGCAGGACAGACATACGAAAGCATTTTTGCCCGAGCTGAGTCAGAGACGCTTCGCTCGCGCTTCACGCTCGCTCGGTCAGTTAAAAATATTTGTAAAGTTGCAAACAAGCGAGGTATGCAACCTACGTTTGGACTTTGAACACACTTTAAGATTTTTGTTTACTCTGTGCACTTATGCAACCTACGTTTGGACTTTGAACACACTTAGATTTTGTTTACTCTGTATAACTATTATGCCTATTTTTTGAATGGTAAACGGACGTTTGAACGCAGTATGATTCTAAAGTAGGTAGGTATTCAACTTCGACAGAAACAACTAGTTTATTAACCGTAGCGTGCCTGAAATTTTTACTCATTCGTGATTATTAAAAATGAAATTTTGGGTGTTAAATAGGATCAAAGCGATTAGTCTAAACCTTTTTATTTCAAAAGCTGCTTTGTAATCTCACTCATTCAACTTTGCTCATTTTAGAGGCGCGTCGGACAATGGTCGGTGCCATTAGCAATATCCCGGCGTGTCAGTTTTTTTAGGTGAAAAATATATTTAGGTATTATACAGGTTGTCTTTTTATTCACTCTCAAAATTTTAAAGACGTGTCCATGAAACTGAAAATCTTTTCCTAAGAAACATACGGTCAAATATTAAAAAAAGACTTTCCATACAAATTAAAGAGATCACGTGATCAGATTTGTAAGGGATGACCAAAATTTGTGGTGTATTTTGACACCATGTTTCATGGAGTGTTCAGTTTCATGAACTGAATACCTCCTTAAAATTTGGAGGGTGAATAAAAATGCAGCCTGTATAAAAAAACTTTGTATAACCCAATGTGCTGCTGACTGTACACGAATATATTAGCTATATCGGAGTTTTTTCTGTTTCATTACATGGTAGTAGTGTTGTTCTTTGTATTTAACTTATAAAGTTTGCCAATATACTTACAAAAGAACTAAAGCTAACGAAAGTTGATGATTATTTGCCGAGAAAAAGTTAGGGATGTTTGTTTTGTGGCAGCAGAAGTCTGACTGAGTGACCTTTGAATTAAGAATAATAATATAAAAACATATGATGAATGAATTGATTTTCAATTTCTATTCACCATCTGCATTGGTGTGTTGCCTATAGTAAATTATGAAAGATTGACAGAAAAAGGATTAAAGATCGAATTGAAAAAATAAAACCATAAGTGTCGGAAGGAAAAGTGATATTTTACTATACACGGCTACAGCCGGCTGTCGTGTCGCTTTTAGTTACCCGCGTAAATACCACATTCAAACGTATTTGAAACAAGTGACTATCGCAATAATATGTAAAAAAGTAAAAAGGTCTTACAGTTTTATAACGTTTCATACCACCATAACATGACATGTTGTGTTGTTGCAGGCTATTTTCCTCTGCCGGCTGTGTACTGCTTGACGTGGATCTGCCTGGACGTACTCCTTTGTACCGCCTCCATCATGCATCTTTGTACTATCAGTATTGACAGGTAAGATAATAGATTAACCT
Source organism: Agriphila tristella (assembly GCA_928269145.1). Taxonomy (NCBI): domain Eukaryota; kingdom Metazoa; phylum Arthropoda; class Insecta; order Lepidoptera; family Crambidae; genus Agriphila; species Agriphila tristella. Next base: position 55,635,064 of record OV743429.1, read on the forward strand.
GACTTGCACCAGAAGTTAAATATTGTTCAAAAGTACCACACAATGGGGTTGGTAAACTTTTTCGAAGAGAATTGTTTTTTTTGATAGCACAAGTTTGAAGAATAAAGAAAATAATATTATGATTTCTTTATTTCACCTTGTTAATGAAATACTTTTTTTTATATTATTATCGCGATAAAATATCAAACGAACGGCTGAACACGAAGTTCCCTTGCATTTACTGATAAAAAACTGATTGACAGGACAGATTTGACAGAAAGTGACAAAGAGATATCCAATTATTTTACTCTTTGGTAGTCAATAATCACAACCTGTTGTTGTTGTTTGTTTTTCAGCTTATTTATTGTGATTTTCTAGTGTTTTTCTTGTTCAGTTATGGGAAATCGATCAGCTTGAAGAAATCCATTATCCAGCTTATTACGCCGATGAAGTGCCTACACTGCTTTGTTCCGATTTGTTTGAAATATAGATGTGACCATCCGCAGAACAATGTTTTTACAATTCCCATACCTTTGAATTTGAAAGAGACGTGGTGCAGAGGATTAAACAGGAATTGCCCTCAGAGAGATTTATACGTTTGTGATGATCACGTAAATATATGTGTACAAATTTACAAAAGAGTTATTTTATTTACTTTAGCTGACTGTGACTGACATGACATGACAACTAGTTGACATTGCCAATGCCAAACTTTTCATTTTTATATTTGAGCAAAGGCATTACGCATACTGCCGTAATAGTGATTTATTGTACTATGATGTAAATTTAAAATTTAAATTATTATTTAAATAAAAATAACGTATTATAAAAATTCCGCAATTGGTTATTCCTGACTCCAAAGCCAAAAGCTACCAGAAAATATATAATTCACAACAGTTTTGAAAAAGTTTAACAACCCAATTTCATATACGAAAAATAAATCTCCCTAAAAATATGTCAATGGCTTTTTGTGAGAAATTTTGTTTACCGCGTGTTTTATAATCAAGGTATGGATAAATTTAGGTACCTACGAAAGAAATAATCGTATTACAATATTTTAAAAGAAGAACAGTCTCGTCCAAAATATTTTATTTCTATTATTAATTTGAACATAACTTTTGCAGATCACAAGCTATTTATAGTAATTTGTGTAGGTACTTTTATCTGTTAGTTTTCAGTCTATAATAATCTGTTTGTTTTATATCTGTTGTCTTGAAATGTTTACTCTGTACACAACGACTTCGGATATTATCCCCTTTTCATTTATATATAAAGTAAACAGCTTATTTTCACTACTCTCGCCATCAGTAAAAATATTACCAGCAAACTAATAAATTTCCAAGTCTTTGTTTAGAGCAAAGACTTCATGTTGAATGATTGGTTTAGAGACGCTCTTTGAAGTCGATTTCAGGTAGTTCCTTGAGCGCAGCGAAAATTTTTCTATGTCTATGGGTAGTTCTCAAATCAAAATCTAAAACAGCAGGTTTCATAACTTTGAGACCATAAAAAACAAAACACAGGCTTCCCGCCCACGAGCGATTTTTTTGTCACCGTGTAAGAACATTAAAGGCCAAGCCACACAGCGGGCGTGGCGTGACGGGACGGGACGGCGACGCGACTGAGAAGTTGTAATGTACTAGATACTATGGACGACGTCACATAGGCCGGCGTGCCGCGACGTGTCGCATCCCGTCGCGCCACGCCGGGGCGTCGCGCCGAGCGTGAATACAGATCGGAAGCGCGGCGGGGCGGAACGTAGGCGTGATCACGCCCGCAGTGTGAACTCCCGTCGCGCCCCGTCGCGCCCCGTCACGCCGCGCCCGGTCACGCCCGCTGTGTGGCTTGACCTTCAGAGTTCGATACTAAGCGCCCACGCGCACACAAATCGCTTACAAAAGTATGGCGGAAAAAATCGCCGCGATTATCGCAGCCGCAAAGTATTCTGTGTCCGTTTAGCCTTTATATGGATTGTTATGAATAACACTTCTATACTAGAAAAAATGCATTTCACTAATATTACGGTTTTGTTACAGATACCTGTCTCTTCGTTACCCGATGAGGTTTGGGCGCAACAAGACTAGGAAACGGGTGACAATCAAAATCGCATTTGTTTGGATCCTGTCAACAGCAATGAGTCTTCCATTGAGCTTAATGTATTCTAAGGTAAGCTATTTTAGTATTTTCATAGAATATATAATAGTGCAAAACGGGTATTATATCTGTAATGAGCTAATGAGTAATGAATGACCCAACAAAAATCAGCGCGAAAACCAGATGATCGAAATGTCCAGGTATGACATTACACGTAATACAACGTTCAGAAACACCAGTAGAATTTACTGTACATTCCTTAATCTTTATTTTGCTAGATTTCAAAATTTCTTACATTGTGAGTGCTTACGATGCGATTAAATTGACAAAAGACAGTGATCCGCTGCAACTTTACTCGAGAATGTATGAATAAGAGTATATTTTACAGTAAGATTATAGTACATTGTGAGACAAGTTGGCTTAGGCTGCTCATTGCACATGAGGCTGTGGGTTGCAGCCCGAGCCGAGGGCGTAACTCAGCCAAGTGTGCAAGAAGCAAGAGTTTCATACGACGTTTTTCAACACATTTGCGAGGAAAAAACAAAGTAATTTACCACACAGTAACAAATACGACAAAAACAAAATATGAAAATTTTGGGAAAAGGCGCTTAGGTTTTTTTTCACCGAGCGGGATCCGAACCCGTAACACTCGTCTCTTGCCATCCGCTAACCCGCTGGACCAGATGGACAGTGGCCGGCTGGACGAAATTAGCAACCATATTCTGCGTCGAAAGGAAAACGCGTGAAAACTCAAAAACACGCGTTTTCCCAAACATAAGACTAATCTAGATCGATTGTTTACCCCCAAAACCCCCATATACCAAATTTCAGCGAAATCGTTAGAGCCGTTTTCGAGATCACAGAAATAAATTTATATATAAATATACAAGAATTGCTCGTTTAAAGGTTTAAAATTAATTGCCTCAGGTTTGGATGTTTGTGTTTACCGGCGTTGTTTCAGATTTCAAATAACACAAGTGCTTTAGAAACTTTGTAATAGGAGAAATTTATTGTGTAATTATATTTATTAAATCTAGTAATTGAATCCATCTCAATGCTTGTTACGGGTCAGTTTATTTTACACTCAAGTTTATTGTGAAATTAATCCAGACGTGCTAATTGGTTTCATTTGAAGGGCCGAGCTCGAACGAGTAAAGTGATACTAATGAATTGAGTGAATTTAAATATTAAAGCGTATTATTTTTTATTTAGTATTTTACGGGGTGTTTGGTAATAGCATTACGTCCATTAGCCATTTTTAATGTCCCTACTGCTGGGGCACAGGTAGTGATGTACAAAACTCGAGTCGTCGAGTTCTACTTTTGAAGACTTGACTCGGATTGGCAGGACTCGGTGAGCTCAGTAGGCTCGTAAGCCCGAGCCTAGCCGAAAAACGAGCTCTCTGAGCCACGCCTCGAGGCTTCAAAAGAGTTTCAAGCGTTCAAAAGAGCTCGAACCTATTAAAAGAGCTCGAGCCTTCAAAAAAGCTCAAGTCAAAATGAACGCGAGCCTCATAAAAAGCTTAGAGTTCATGTTTATGACTTTAATATCTCCGTAAATAATAATATTTACAATATTATTAATTACGGAGATATTAAAGCCGAGCCTATCGAGCTCACAGAGCCCTGGAAATCTGACTCTAGTCTTCAAAATTAGAACTCAAAGAGATGAATGTCTTGTGTTATAAAGAGCACCGTAGATGCTTAATCTATTGTGTTTTAGCTCTACTTATCCTCATTCATCAGCAGCCCTTCACTACTGGTGCGCCGAAAAAGACTCGAGTCGTGAAAAAGCCTCAAGAGCGACTGAGCTCTCCAAAAAGGCTCGAGCCGTGAAAATGGCTCGAAGTCGGCCGAGCTCTGAAAAAGGCTCGAGCGTTAAAAAAGACTCCCGAGTCGTCGAGCTTCGTACAAACGAGGCGAGCCCTGTAAAACGACTCCGAGCTCTGGACAAAAGGACTCGGAGGACTCGAGTCTTGTACATCACTAGGCACAGGCCTTTCTTAAGGGTGGATAAAGAGGACTAGCCATAACTCACCACGCCGGCCCAATGCGGATTGGTGGGTGTTAACGACTGCAAATGCAGCAGGGACCAAGGAAGACACGTTAAGCTTAACGTGCCTTCCGAAGCACGGAGGAGCTCAAGATAATAAAATTTTGGTCAGCCATCCCGTGACCGACCCTTGCGAACGTTGCTTAACCTCCGCAATCGCTGGGCCAGGCGCTAAACAACTGCGTCACCGAGCTCAAGCTATGTAATTGTATTGATAGGCTGCATACATACAATCCTGGAAAATTACTAAAAACTCTGAAAACCATCACTTTTATGATTTTTGTTTTTGTTTCTCTTTATAATAAACTGCATAATGGCAACCCTAGACTAAAATAATAATTATGTTTTGTTTTTGCTCATTAAAGGGTGATTATTGAATACAATAGTCTATTTGCGTAAAAGGTTGCCATTTTTCATTTTTCCATACAAATAAAAAACAAAATTTCTCAGCAATGTGGCGGTTTTTAGGGTTTATGATAATTTTCCGGGTTTTAATGCATGGTACTCTATCTATAATATTTGGCTTTTTAAGGTTATTTCCAAACGGCCAATATGTAGTATTAATGTCAATATGAAAGAAAATAATACAAATCAACATTCTAGGCAACTTGGTTTATAACTTAAATAAGAATATAATTTTCTCGCTAAAGAAGAATGTATAGTCAATTCTTTTTCCCAAAACTGATAGGAAATCCAAAAAATATCTAATTGTGACGGCTATCACGGATTCGAAGTATTGATTGGTTCCACAAATACCTTAGCAATTTTAATTGAGGTACTCAAGTTCTTCTTTAGTTTTAGAAAGCTTGTCCAACTCGGTCGGAGCTTAATTTGGCTATTTATTTTTAAACTGGCAATAAAACGCCTGAGAGAGGATTTAAATTGAAATTATTGCGGCGGTGACTGGCAATCGTAGACAGCCATCTGCCGATCTTCATTTAACTACAAAATTAGTTTTATGTCTGCCATTTTGAAAAAGGATTTATATTAAAACTACTGGTAAGTAAAAGCACAGTACTTTTATATCGTTTTTTCAAAAATATTATACGCTGTGGACTGTGGTTAAAGTCAGAGTCAAACTGGCTTAAACAGATGACCCGAAAAAGAACTTATCGTTCAAAAACGGAACCATGTTATTTGTAACGTTGTGTTTTTTTTTCTTTATAGAAAAAACATCGTTCCATATTCATATTTATTAATATTTCATCTTATTTATTTATCTACAAGTATACAACACATTTATTATCATAATTCATTAATTTTCCTTTGTCTGTATTTATTTCATACATGCGACCTCATTTCATCCATACTCCAAATTCAAACTATCAACCTTCTTGTATAAAACTCCTTCGTATCTATGTATTTTATTTTTTATAACTTTTTAAATGTTGTCGAACATGAATTAAAAAGTTATCTATATATATAAAAGAGTAAATCACTCACTCACTCACTCACTCATCACGAAATCTCAGAAACTACAAGTGTTAAGAGTCTCAAATTTTGCATGGGGGTTCCTTTTCAGAGTGTAAATTCAATCCGACATTATAAAAAATAAAATACATAGATACCTACCAAGGAGTTTTATACAAGAAGGTTGATAGTTTAAATTTGGAGTAAGGATGAAATGAGGTCGCATGTATGAAATAAATACAGATAAAGGAAAATTAATCATCATCATATTCAGCCCACATCAACCCACTGCTGGGTATAGGCCTCTTCTCTATAGCGCCATTCCTCACGGTCCTGTGCCAGCCTCATCCAGTGAGATCCCGTCAACTTGACGATATCGTCTGACCATCGGGCCGGTGGTCTGCCCACTGGCCTTGTTGCTCCTCTTGGCCACTCTTGTTGTTGCAACTCTTGGAGGGTTGGTCTTAGGATGAACGTGTCCAAGACCAAGATCATGACGAATCGCTCTACACGAATACCAGATATAACCGGTGGTAATGACACCATACAGGTGGTCAGCGATTACGTCTATCTTGGACATCGTTTGTCCTTTGATCGAGAAGCGCAGGTGAAGGAGATCGAAAGACGCATCGGATTAGGGTGGGCTGCCTTCGGTAAACTCGAGGACGTCTTTAAATCAAAACTCCCACAGTGCCTTAAGGCTTTAACATGCCTCGATCCGAGCGGGTCGATCCGTGATGGTGTGAAATCGAACGTAACTCTACTCACTTTGGGTTCAAATCAGTGCGCGTTCCAACGCGGCGGTTGCGTTGAGAACTAGCGCCGAATTCTCAATTTTTACAGGTTTTTATTAAATTTCTTCGCTTTCAAGTAAGTTAAAAAAAATCTGTTCAATTAAGATTGAAGGTATTAACATCGCCGATTTTTATGTGTTGGTTTTAACATTAACGAATGTTCTGTTTCCGAGAAATTTTGCAAATAGGACCGGAAACAGGGTCCACGGAATATTTTTTTACATCAAAGGTGGTAACATTTTTACAAATGCTTTCAATTAAATCTATTGTGTATTATTCTAAGTACATTATATATTTTTTCCATGATAGCTTCACGCGCGTAATCTTTCAATAATTTGAATTGAATATTGGGATTTGACCCTTCTTAGCGCCTTAAGACCAAGGTGTACAACCAATGTGTCTTGCCTATCCTCACCTACGGTGCTGAAACTTGGACGCTCACTAAGCAGAATATGCACAAAATTAAGGTAGCACAAAGAGCAATGGAGCGTTCTATGTTAGGTATCTCTCTTGTTGACCGTATACCAAACGTCGAAATTCGACAAAAAACGAAGGTCGAAGACGTGGGTAGGCGGATAACGAGGTTAAGGTGGAGATGGGCAGGACACTTGTCTAGACGGGATGACGGACGGTGGACCAAGGCAGTTACAGAGTGGTGGCCAAGAGTAAAATTAATGAATTATAATAATAAATTAGTGTTTTATACTTGTAAATAAATAAATAAGATTAAATATTAATAAATATGAAAATGGAACGATGTTTTTTCTATAAAGAAAAAAAACACAACGTTACATCTTCACTTTAATAAAGACATAACTTTTATAAATCTCGCAGTTATCGCAGGTACTTAATTAGCCATAGTGGTAAATATAAAAGTGAGCGGTTTTAAATTAACATTTTCTTACAACCCAAGAACTTTGTATAATAATATATAAATGATTTATTTGCAAGAATATGGTTACAATAAAGTTCTTAAATAGGTATGTAGCACAAGTTACTTGTCAGCGTAATATTTAAGTTGAATAAATCGGTAAATGTAGTTGTCGATCGCAAAACTTGAAGCTATTGTAAATAATAAACTTATTATTTTATGAAAAAATATAAAAGACAATTTAAAAGCAGGCGGTTTTGTTTGAACACGACGTACGCTGACCGTTTTTGTGGTTCTTTTGTCATTCCGTGTTTTTGTACGAAATGGAACCGACTTTTCACTCAGCTTTTTACAGCTTAATATTTCATAAAAAAGACCCTTTTAATGGGTCATTCTTATTGAGTGTCAAATAAATATTAGGAAACTTATAACGTAATTGGCTCTGAAATAAAATATAAGTTACTGAAAAACAACCGTTTATAATTTCAGCTTTGTAATAAATGTAGTAGTGTAGTATATACCTTCATGAGCACTGAACCGATAACTATTAAATTATTAATTACTATCAAAGTTACAACACCAAAATCATTAAGTAAATGTATTTTTTAACCGACTTCAAAAAAAGGAGGAGGTTCTCAAGTCGACAGTATTTTTTTTTTATTTTTTTTTTTTTTATGTATGTTTTAACATAGCTTCGTCAGTTGTTACCCGATTTGTACAATTCTTTTTTTATCTCAAAGAACATAGTTCGTGTGTGGTCCCATAAATTTTTTTCAGAGATCTGGCCAGTAGTTTTCTCATAATCCTGAAAAATATCAATTATTTAGCTCGCCATCGTACGAGTTTTTATGGAATTTCGGACATAACATCTTTGTTTATGAACCGATTTAGATGATTCTTTTTTTATTTGAAAGGGTATACTTCAAGAGTGGTCAAAATTTAATTTCATCGTTATTGGACTTCGAACTTCGAAGATACACAAGGGAACTCCTCAAAGTCAAATAGTATATGTAAAGTGATTTAGGTTTTAAGAAGTTTATGGCAATCCAAAACAAACCAAATCATGGTTTACGATGCAACGTTCTGGACTAGATTTGGACTACGAAAACACAACGGAACTCCTCAAAAACAAACAGCGTGAATTTGGAAATTGAGTTCTGGGCATTTTACCATTGAAAATGTTATAATATAAAGTTAAAAAATATTTACACGCTGCGCTTACATACCTACCACTAAAAAGTTGAAAATAAAAAAGCTTTTTAAAAAAAAAGAAAAACCGCCTTCAAAAAACCTGAAAACAAAAACAGCTTAAAAATTAAATACCTCTAAAAAGCAAGAAATAATATTCGAATCATTCGTTACACATATCAATATTAATAAAACACGTCTAATGAAGTCGGGTGGGGCTTTTAGAAAAAAATGAAGTTGTCCTCCAGCCCCACCCGACTTCAATAGACGTGTTTTATTAATATTGATATGTGTAACGAATGATTCGAATATTATTTCTTGCTTTTTAGAGGTATTTAATTTTTAAGCTGTTTTTGTTTTCAGGTTTTTTGAAGGCGGTTTTTCTTTTTTTTTTATATCAAACTGATGTCATAGTGTTATCAGTTCCTGGGGGCTGCTTTCGAACACAAACGAGGTTCTGAGATCGAATTGGTATCGAGTAGGTAAATGTTTGTTTCAAAAGTAACCCCCAGTTACTAAAATAAGCCTCTCAAATAAAGCAAAATAGAAACGTAGGTTGGTATTTCAGTATTTCATTACACTGCCAACTGTCTACCTAATTTTTGTTTATCAATCAGCTAGAGCTTATTGAATTTTAGGACTGTACAAGTAAACAGGCTTTGAACCAAATTTAGTTATCCGAAAATATCCACGAATCAAAAATAAAATTAGTAAAATTTGCTCTATTTTTGTCTTACGAGACTAACTGAGACTGCCATTGATATTTTGAATATTGTTCGTCATTTTAAGGTCTCAAAAATAATTGTAGCATTTATTAAAACTAAGTACCTATACCTAGACGAGTGTATATTTTTTTATAATCCAAAAATTAATTAGCTAGTCCCATTTAATTTCTATAACTTAATGACAGTTTGTACCTACGTACCTACCGAAATAAAACAATACAAATTACCGTACTTAAATGTGAATAAATAAACGGGATGAAAGTTTGTCTGTTTAATTATTATTGGTGATGAGAAAGCTTAGCACTCAAAATGAGAGCGGAAAATTAGGTAAGATAGAACTGCTTGTCAGAGATGAGAAATGAAGCTCTAAATTTGTATAACAAATTGTAAGTAAATTAAATCGAGGTGGAATAAAATAATTATACATATTAAATGACAGAGACGGGGGGAAGGACGAGTTAAGAGAGTACAAAACATGTGGATTATGAAAAATGTCTTTATTAATCAAAAATAATTTTAAAGTCTCTAGCTTGATGTCCGGGTGACCGATCTGTTCGCCGGGTTATAAAATATTGTATAAGCGATAAAAAATACCACAAAGCTTCTTATCGGAGTACACTAGAAGAACACAATTTACAATTTCGTCTTTATTTAAAAGCACTCTGTTTTTTTTTCTCCATTGGCAGCGCTAATGTAGCGCATAAACCCTCTTAAAAAAGTCAGAAATTACATTTGATATTTGAAACAACCAATCTTACATGATTTCAGTACAATCGCTTGTGGCGCCATTATAGTTTCCCCAGTATGGGACAAACTTGTATGATTTGTTAATTTTATTGTAGGTAGGTACCTACGTGATGTGACTGTTTATAATAATATAGACAATAATTCTCATTCGAATCAAACATGTATATTTAATCAAAGAGAACTGTAATCCTAGGCTCAAACACTACTGCAATGTGAACAACGAAATGCTAAATTTACAATAATTACTTATTGATGTAATGTTCATTTCTGAAATACACGTAAATGCTCTTACGCTTGGAGATAAATAAGAGGTAACGATAGACAGACATAAATAAGTTTTAATCAATATTTCATGGTGTTTATCTTTTTTTATGGGTGCCCGCATAACTAGCAGGTCGGTACTGGTCAGTACAGGTCTGTACCGATCGGTACAGGTAAACTAGCCTCATACTTTTTTCAGGTTGCATAAAGAAAACAAGTTGTCGGTACAGGTTTGCGTACCCATCCGCGGCGCAAACCGGTATGCGGTACCCAATGATATCATTGGCATTAATGTATATACATTTGGCGGTACCGACATATCAGGATTGGAAAACCTGTATCCTTTATGTTTGCACCCTATCTTTGATAAGATTTTTCACCTTGACCACACCCTGGGCACTCCATACAAGCGACGCGTTTCAACTACCTAGTACACTGACGCTACACAGACGTTTTTGCACACGCGCAACTGTGTGCGTGCTAATGAATGAGCACACGGATCGACACACCGATGGGCGCCGCGCCGGTGGGGTGAGGTAATTGATTGTGGGGAGGGGCGGAGTTTCCTTTCTGTACGGTAGTACTTATATCTATTCTGTGCCTTGACATGAGTTTATGATAATTGATAACAGTATTTACTGATTTACCAACTACATTGTGTCTTGAAATAAAAAAACTTTTTAACAGATACTAGCGCGGTAGAATCCGTTTAAAAGTGTTTTATTTCATGTCTAGGGAGCGCATAAGTTTGAGAGGCGAATACATTGTGTCGCTCAGAACAAAGCTAAAATCTTCGTTTTCTCCTTATAAAAAAATATAAAATGTTGGTGTCGTAGCGACTAAACAACTCCAAGCCTAGGGATTATACTCCGAGCGCAGTGTCACCACAAAATGGCTGGCTTTTTAAAATGTCGCGTGCCTGCTTTACCTGTCACCTGTCAGAATACAAACAATTGAATGAAGTATTCTATTTTAGACAATACATCGGGGCTTTTTTACAAGTGAAACTGAATGAGGTCTTGTTGTGTATTGTATTATTCGGTTGTACTTTCTATTGTGCAATTACAATTATGCTATATAGGTGATTAAATAAACCATTAAGGTGGCTAGCCCACCGAAAGTGGCACCCTCAGAGGTTTTTTATTAATAAGTTGTTAATATGAAAGGACATGTCCCATCGCGCCTATGTCATTTGCCCCACCATTCTCAAAAAATGAAAGTCTATTGCGTCTTAATCAAAGTAGTATGTCAGAGTAGGTATTTTACTCTAGAATCAGATTGATAATTATTTTCTGCATTAAAAAGTGGGATTTTTAAGTTAAAACGCTTTTAAATCACAATTTTTTATCATTAGAGTACTATTTACTAACATTTTTGTCACAAAATACTTCAGAAAACAACTTAATGTTTTTGTTTTTCTAAATATAAAACAATTCTTGACTGATACTATACCTAAATAAAAAGTAATTAGTATTTTTTAATTATGAAAGTAATTAAATAAAATGAAACTGGGGCAACGCTGGGACATGTCATTTTAGTTAAAAAATACTAGACTATAAGCCCTAAAAATAGTACGTAGAATTTTATAAAAATTGTGTATTAGAATTACAATATTAAATAAAATTCACCGCGGTGTCACTTTCGGTCAGGTAACCGCCTTAAAGAATTTAAATAAATAAATAAATACGATTAAGGCGCTGTAGGTAGTACTAGCGCCGCCAATACATTTATTTTCATTACGTAAACCAAGTTAATAAAAAAAACTCATGTAATAATCTCTTAAATATTCTCTAATATTTTTTAATAACTATTCCATAGTTTTTATTCTTTCTGTAAGTTTTATAAATTATTTTAGCTCAAACTGGCCAAACTATATTAAACTGGTCCATCCAACTCCGTATTAAAAAACTAAAATTACAAAAAATAATCTGAGCAAAGAAACGTTTTCTCTTTAGTCGCGCTGTTTTCAATATTAAATACGACACCAAGCTTGAAAACCCCCTAACGTATAACCTTCTATAAATCTTGGGTGACGCAGTAAACCCGTAAGGCCATGGCTATGAATGTAGCGGAAGGTGAAGTGGTGATAAAACGCTACATCGTTTGTGTTTATGATTCTACCGTATAAAGAACAGCGTCAGACACGTCATTTCACACTAAACATAGGAATAGTCATTTTTAGGGATCCGTACCCAAAAAGTAAAAACGGGACCCTATTACTAAGCCTCCGCTGTCCGTCTGTCTGTCTGTCTGTCACCAGGCTGTATCTCATGAACCGTGATAGCTAGACAACTGAAATTTTCACAGATGATGTATTTTTGTTGCCGCTATAACAACAAATACTAAAAATATAATAAAATAAGTATTTAAGGGGGGCTCCCATACAACAAACGTGTTTTTTTGCCGTTTTTTGGTACGGAACCCTTCGTGCGCGAGTCCGACTCGCACTTGGCCGGTTTTTGTCTTTGTCCTTTGCGTAAGGAATACACTATTTTCGCATTCAGCACTGTAAGTAAATCTTTTTTACGACTTTAGGATCTTGGCACTAGCTAAAGAGTCGATGTTACTTACTTGTAACTGTTTGCCTAGTTTTGTTTTGATTGTGTTATGTTCTTCCTATTACAAAAAGAATCACGATAATCGGATGCAATTCGTTCAATTTACTTGATATAAAAAAAAGTTCACTTTCTTATGACTAAAATAACAAAAATTATTGAAGTCCCCTTTTAAGCAAAAAGATGCCTGTGCCAGGAGACTCCGCTCTTCTTACTTATTTTCTATACACAGTCAAAGATTATCTAAATATTGTATTTAGTTAATTAAGAAATGAGAACAAAAAAATACTCCTAATTTTATGGTGCTTCAGGTTTTGAAAATATTGAACCTTATTCATGAGTTTATAGTGCTACGGAGTGAGACGCTTATCGCGATGCTTATTTGTAATAGGACTTCAGAAGTCATTACTGTGCTCAGAAGAAAACTAGGGCAGAAGGCCTAGCTTGCTTGTACTGAGCTGAGCACAGTTTTTGGATTACAACGATTCACAATGCATTATATTCTTACTGTATTTGTGGTTTGTTTTGTCCAAAATAAATGTATATTCTTTTTCTTCCTGACTCATCACTTCGTGATACAATCCAACGAATCCAACAGCTCCGTAAAAAGAGTTATTTAACGAAAATATAACTTATTAACATGGTATCTTGATCTAAAATCAGTCCGCTTTTGCGACAGTTTCAAAAGATAAAAAAAAAGAAATCATTAACTAAATAGTGCGTTCTGCCAATCGGCGCTTGAAAAATTATCATTATGGCGTTTTATACCTCATTGGATAGCTATTATTGGCCCGCATCCAATGATGTTACAAAAAATTTAGAAATTATCCAATCTAGTAGTGTTGACGACTTGTGCGGTTTTACTACTGCCGTGTCGCCATACTATCGGCACACCCCGGGTACTCCATACAAGTGCCGTGTTTCAACTACCTATTACACAGACGATACACAGTGACGTTTTTGCACACGCACAACTTTGTGCGTGAAGTCTAGAGCTATTGAATGAGCACACGATTCGGCATACAAACTCGCGCGGTGGGGTGAGGTAATTGATTGTGGGGCGGGGCGGAGAGTTTTCTTTCTGTAAGGTAGTACTTATATCTATTCTGTCTTATCGGGCGTTGATGTGAGAATGTGCGCAAATCAGTTTTGTGTCTTTCCTGCCCCTCAATTCTCTAAAAACATCCGTCATCATCAAATTTCATTTTTGTATAGAAAATTGTTCCGACCATCGGCGAGCTCGTTATCGGAGCGCTAGCGTCGTATGTGACAGCGGTGCCGTAGAGATATTTTTAGAGAATCGACATGCTGAAAACTTGTAAAATATAACTTGAGCGGTATTGTTACATAAGAGACGAAACTTAACCTGCCTAACTTGTAGCTTCAATTCAAATGAGATCCAAAGGAGGCATTAATAATTCAGATATATTTCTAAGCACAGGATGAGCGTTCCGTTACGTTAAGTGTGGCCTACTCTGCTTAATAATTAATCGCACTAACTCGCCTCGACCTGATCAATAGCTGGGAATAATGGGTACGGTAACCGATGAAAGGGTTGCTATAAACTTGGGAACTGGGGTTTACAATAATTAAACGGGAGAAAAAGTTTAGTATGAACGACCATTTTAGAATCAGGGATGTTATATATTTATTTAGTATCACAAAATCCACAGCAAATTTATTATGATTATTGATATGGAATTTCAGATCTGGATACGGATATGGATATAGAAATAATATTATACCAGTTTCGGATACTGATATGAAATTATTTCCGATTATCCCATAGGTAACGGATATAAGATTTTTAAGAAATTATTAAATGCGCCCGGCTTTTAGTGTGTCGGCTCGGCCGGGCAGAAAAACTTGTCATAAGTGTAGACTCCAAACCTATCCGAAAGTTTTCGAAACTTTTAAATCGAATTCGGTTACGGTTACTAATAGAGTTTTATTTCGGATATCCAATAGTTTCGGATACGGTTGCGGAGCTCCTTAGCATTCCCCTGGAATCAATAATCTGGATAAAAGAGGCGTAAAAAGGTGACGGTGTTCTTTTGTTTTCAAACAAAATTAATCACCAGCTATCTTCTTTCCTTTTTAACTGACTTCAAAAAGGATGAAGTTCTCGGTTCGGTTGAATTTTTTTTAGAAGCATTTTGCATTATTATAAAAGTCATTTTTAATACCATTTTAGACATGTTTCTTTACAATCTACTAATTTGCGTACTGCTTTTCCAAGCATTCAATAATTTTCCTTCAAATCAGAATCAGAATAAAAAATCCTAGAAAGATTCAGTACGGTAATTAAAACTTTTTTAAGTTTATTTTTGTGACTGTAAATACTTTAATTAAAAGTTGTCAACCCCTGACAATCAAAACACACTGCGACTGGTACACATATGAATTTTTATTTTTTATTTTTACGATTTAACCACAGGTTTGTGTGTCACAGTTATAACTGGCAATTTAAAGAGCTATTATAAGTTATACTTATAAATAAATCTAAAACAAACGCGAATCGTTCGTAACAATAATGAAGACAAAATGACGATTTATATTTTGACGACCTCCGTGGTCGAGTGGTTTGAACATCGGTTTTCAAGGTCTCCGAGGTCCCGGGTTCGATCCCCAGCTGGGTCAATTTAGAAAAATTTTTTTTCTATATCGGCTGAGATCGGTGTCTGTAGTTCCAACGTGTTCTCTGATTTCCATAACACAAGTGCTTTAGCTACTTACTTTGGAATCAGTGCAATGTTTGTGACGTTGTCTTCTATCAATTATTATTATCTATTGTCCCAATAATATTACCTACTATTTTTGAATAATCAAATAAAAGTATGAATCATCTTTTTTTAAAGTTTGTATAATTTAGGAAATCTCATTTTATCAGCCCACTATTAGTCCACACGTCAAAATATTGTTTATTCTATGACGTAGGCTTCTCCCATGGGAAAATATTACCATAAACTTCACGCTTGTCCGGCGGGATCGGGGGTCGCAATTTTGCTCTGTTTTCATCGGAAAATTATGATACTGGTGGTGTTAAATTAGGGCCGTCGTAAGTAAGAAGGGATGATGGTACAATTCTACTCTAACCTTACTAATATTATAAATGCGAAAGTCCGTTTGTTTGTTTGTTTGTTACGCCTTCACGTCCTAACTACTGAACCGATCATCATGAAATTTTGCATACACGTTGTCAGGTCAGGGGTACAGAGAAGGACATAGGGTACCTTTCATCCCGAAAAAAATTATAGTTCCCGAGGGATAACAAAAAACCTTTCCACGCAGACGAAGTCGCGGGCGGTCGCTAGTCGGATATAATCACCAATCCTCCATACGCACGGCCAGCCGTGTTAATAATTTTAATATGTTGGAATTTGTTTTTTAGGGCTCCGTAGCCTAAATGGCAAAAAACGGAACCCTTACAGATTCGTCATGTCCGTCTGTACGCCTGTCCGTCCGTATGTCACAGCCACTTTATTCCGAAAGTATTAGGATTACTCAGTTGAAACTTGGTAGGTAGATGTATTTTGGTAACCGTTTAACGATTTAAACACAAAAATGAATAAAAATAAAAGATTAAGGGGGGCTCCCCATACATGGAACTGAAACTGAAAAAAAAAAGATTTTTCTTCAAACCAATACGTATAGGTCTTTAAAAATGACATTGAGGTTCCTTGATAATTTTTTTCTCAATGTTAATCGTTTGAAAGATATACACCGCCAAATTGGTAAAATGTGTGTCCCCCCCAGGGGGGGCTCCTTTAACTTTTGAAATAAGAGAGTGAAAAATCTTAAATTAATTTATTCTGTAGATCTTAATAAAGACTTTAAAGGTTTGAATGAGATATAGTAATTAGTTTTTGAGATATAGCATATTTTCCAAAACCGCAAATATAACTTTGTCATTCATACCAACAACACTGTGAAAAACATAGTTATTTTTGCAGACAAAAATGATAGTGGTATTAAATATGGTATGTTATAAGGTATCTACGGAACCCTACGGCGCGTGGCCCGACATGCACTTGGCCGGTTTTTTTTCATCCTGTGGATTTACCTCATGGCTATCAAACATAATCTCTAACTGCCGTACAATCAAACCATGAATAAGTTTACCCTTGGAATAAAATAAAACGTTAAACGTAAGGAGTTAATAAGCAATATTTTTTGTTAAACTAGGTACAAACTTATTCTTCGTTTATTTGTACGGCAGTAAGTGTTATGTTAGTATAGGTTTAAGATTCTGTGATAAAATCCCGCGTACTTGTTGTATGGTCTGTGTAAAATCCTCTTCGGCCGGGCCGTCTCACTAGGACACCAGTGGCGGCGTACCAGTTGCGCTATAAAAACGTATACAAATGTAGAGAGGGTACTTAGACTGCTACTGGTTAATGTCCTAGTGGGATAGGGCCCCAACTCACTCGCTGCCAACCTTGACACCCTGACTTGCGAAACCTTACAAACTTCAAACTGCTTTTGTTTGTTTTTGCCTGTTATCAAGAAGCTTATACCCACAATGAAGATTGCACGCCTAGTAACATAGTGAAGATTGAAAAAGACTCTTTAGTGACGTCGCGGCGTCTTGCTATCTCTTTCTTTTTGTTTTACAATACGTTTTCGTTTCTCACGAGCGTTCGAACGACGAACAACGAACACGTATTGTAACACTAAAGAAAGAGGTAGCAATAAGCCGTCACGTCACTAAAGGACCTTTTTTCAATCTTCACTATGACATATGGCCGTGCAATCTCCATTGGAGGGAGGTATAAGCTTCTTGCTTGTTATCGATCAACAATGGTAAACCGTCCATCCCTTCTTATACGTAGACTTATAAAATAAGTTATTATGGACGAACCTCTGATTCGCGATAGAGCAAATCTTGAATTCCACTTTCTTGTAAATAACTTTGCACAATTTAAACATCCTTGAACACAGTTTCCTTTTTATTCAGAAGATCTGTAAAAACCTTCTTTCAGCAACCTCTCCATCACAAATAAAATTCCTCTCACAAATATCGAAAATTATTAATAGAAACGAGTAAAGGAGAGTTGAGTTATGGTTTCCCATCAACTGTACCTGGATCCAATTTCATTAAGTGCCATCGTATTTTACGGTTCAGAACTCTCCTGATGATTATTATCAAGTTATTATCCCATCATGATTCTGTCGTACTTTTTGGACCAGTAATATTGTGAAATATCGTTTTCAAACTTACGATTTCATAAATTCATATATTATTAATGCTGCTTACAAATATTCAAGAACTTGAACAAAAAGGCCATTACAACCTTTAAAATGAAAATAAAAATTGAAACTTAACATAACTTAAAAAAAAACACTCTGTTTGTTAAATTGGTGAAGTTCTGTTATTGACTTCCTGTCGCTATTATTTTTAATTAAAAATACAAAGTAACAGAATAATTGTTCTGTTTCTTTAACTGTTGAACTTCCTATAAATAAATAAATTGGTAAATGTTAATGAGTTTGTGCCTTTAGACCATGGGTCTCCAAACTTTTTGGCCTAAGGGCCGGACTGACTCTTCTACGAAGTCGCAAGGGCCAAAAATAGGACCTATACTTAGTAGGGTTGCCAGTTCGGAAGTCCAAAATATCTGGAGAAATTTTTTAAATGTCGGGATTTTGCGGTTGCTGTCGAGAGAAATAAATATTTAAAATAAATATGTAATTTAACGCCTGTATATAGTAAGAAAACAGCCGCGCAGCGCGAGTTTTTGTTAGTTTCATCCACTAATCTTATACTATTGCTTGTCTTTTGTGGAAAAACAGCCGCGCAGCGCGATTTTTAGTTAGTTTCTTCCACTAAACTTGTACTCTTGCCTAGACAGCATACATAGACATAGTCAAATAAAACATAGTAAGTATATAAATAGTAGTAATGACCAAAGAGTCTTAATTTGCTTTGCATTGCTTTTTTAGCAATAAAACCGCCTGTTTTGTTATTTTGTTAACAATTTTGTTAATATAACTTTTTATAGTGCAATAAATAAAGTCAGTAAAAATAAATAAAACATATTATTTAACATGACCAAAGAGTCTTAATTTACTGCCCATCACTTATTTACTTACATTTTAAATGTTACAATATATTTAAAACAGTTTGTGGCGGGCCAGATATTAATAACCAACTTGGCATATTCGTTTTCAGAATAATTTACTCATTGTAAAATTATTTCTCATTATTATTTTCATTTAGTAGAATTGCATAGTGATTGACTCTACTCATATAACGGTGCAGTACAGATTTTGTGCCGATTCTGTAAGCTATCGTTATGTTTTCGGTAGGTACTGCGTGTACCAAAGATGCTGATATTGTACTAATGCTGCCTGCGGCGATAAAGAGTAAAGGCCCCTAATCTTACCTTATGGTTTATGTCCCATTTACATCACGTGTAGTATTTGTCTTTAAATATTATTTTTTATTCACAGAATGAAGAATCAGTTCTAATCGACGGTTCATGCCAGATCCCCGACCCGCTGTACAAGGCCATCGGCTCCATCATCTGCTTCTACATCCCGCTCGGCGTGATGCTACTAACTTATGCGCTGACGGTGCAACTCCTGGCGCGGCAGAGGAAAGGCCTGGGCTTGGGGTGGGCGGCAGGCTGGCTTGGTGCGCCTCCAATCGGTATTTATATGAGTGGATGAGGTTGATGTTGTAAACTTGGCCTAAAACTCGGCATATTAAAATGGACGAAGGTCTAATAAACATTTAATGTTATAGCCAAAGATTAGGATAAGATTGTTACTGTTGGCTAGGGGACTTTAAAAAAAGCTCTTCTTCCAACCAAACCGAAAACAAAATGTACCCTTCTATGGGAGTTGAACTCGGGACCTTTGGCTATACGAGTATGAATGTATTTATGTACTGCTTCTACATCCCGCTTGATGTGATGTTGCTGACTTATACGTTGACGGTGCAACTCCTGGCGAGGCTGAGAAAAGGCTTGGGTGGAGGGTGAGCGGCAGGCTGGCTTGGTGCGCCTCTAATCGGTATTTTTATGCATGGAAGAGGTGGATGTTGTATACTTGGCCTATAACTCGCCTGATCTAAACATCTCTGTGGTCTAGTGGTTCACCCACACGTGTAAAACGCAGGGGACCCGGGTTCGATTCCCAGGAGAGGGTAAAATTAGTACTCGATTTGGTTGGTGGTAGGGCTTTCAAGTGCGCCTGAATAGCTACCACCATCTTACCTAAGTCTGAAGCTACAGCAACAATTTAAAAATTGTTGTGTTCCGGCAGTTAGAGGTAATATAGCCAGTTCCTAAGTGATGAGAACTCCGGATGTAGCACGCTCACACTTGCGGCCTTATCGTCACTTAACATCAAGTGTTGAGAGTTGAGTTGATGTTAAGCATCAGGAGAAGGCCAAACACTATTCCGTCGTGGATAAAAACATATGACGTTGGACGAAGGTCTAATAATTATTTTACGTTATAGCCAAAGATTTAGTTAAGATTGTTATTGTTGGCTAAGTGGACTTTGAATAAGCTCTTCTACCAGCCTAACCGAAAACAAATATACCCTTATGAGGGTCTTGAACGCGGGACCCCTGACTATACGAGTATGAATGTATTTATGTTATTATGAAAACATCACCAATGGTAAGCCGCATTCATCTCGTATATTTACATGTAAATTGAATGCATTATTCTAGGAATGAAAGTGGTAGGTATTATCTAAATAAAAAAGATGCTCACTCTTATTTATACACTTAGAATAATTACACCTAGAAGCTGTGTCCTTGTATGCAAAGTGTGGCAACTTATCCTGAGCCAAAATGGCTCAGTTCTCAGATTTATATCCTTCATACGTTACCTAATCGTAACTAAAATCCAATCCTTCTTAAATATTATAAATGCGAAAGTCTGTTTGTTTGTTTGTTTGTTACGCCTTTACGTCTTAACTACTGAACCGATCATCCTGAAAAAAAAATTGCATACACGTTGTCAGGGGTACAGAAAAGGACATAGGGTACCTTTCATTCCGAAAAAAGTATTGTTCCCGAGGGATAGCAAAAAACCTTTTCACGCAGATGAAGTCGCGGGCGGCCGCTAGTAATATAATAATTAATCTGTTTAACGTAGGGACGTTGAATCTGTTTTGTACTTATTAGGTATGATTATGAAATAATGGACAATAAAAATCTGAAAACGGCGCCATTTTGGCCTCACTTTTGACAGCGCGCTTTGTTGGGAATTATCGTTCTAGGTGTAATTATTTAACATAGTTATAAGTTTATACATAGGGGTAAATCTCTCTTTTTTGTTATTGGATTTATAATTTGCTACCAGACTTAGGCTTCAGTACTGAAAACTAAATTGCGATGATCGTCGTTGTTTTTTTTAACAATATCTAGTAACCGTTATTGAAACGCTCGAAGGGTTTTTGTTCATTAGACTGGAAATGGAATTGAATTCATTGTTGCCAAAAAAGGTCTTAATTTTAATATTTTTAATAATAATGTTATATTGAAGATTGTTGTTAATTAATTAATTGTCTTCTAATTAATTAAAATTATTAAAGTAGGTGCTTCTATAAAACTAACTCATAACTTTTATCTGGAAGTTGAAAATCTGGTTACAAATTTCATAATCACAAAAAAATATGAAAACATTTGTTTTCCATATACGTCAAAACCCACCAAATGTAATCCTTTTGATTGAGTAGACTTAAGCGGTTAACATACTCTGAATTTAATCTCACGTAAAACATGAAGTCTCATATTTTATTTATTAATAATAATATCTTGATGTGAAAAGCTATTAGCTGCAAATATTTAAGTTACCACATTGAATAGAATGAAGATTGAACATAGAAACTTTTATTTACGTTTAATCAAGTTTACTAAGTGGTAATAAATCAACCTTGTCTAACAATAATTGATTGAAACAAAAACGTTAGTAAAATTAAAAATATTTTTAGAGGAGATGTCCCAGCGTTGCCCCAGTTTCATTTTATTTAATTACTTTCATAATAAAAAAATGCAAATTACATTTTATTTAGGTTTGAAGAATTGTTTTATATTTAGAAAAACAATTACAAAAACATTAAGTTGTTTTATGGAGTATTTTGTGAAAAAATTAAGTAAATAGTACTCTAATGATAAAAAATTGTGATTTAAAAGCGTTTTAACTTAAAAATCCCACTTTTTAATGCAGAAAATAATTATCAATCTGATTCTAGAGTAAAATACCTACTCTGACATACTCATTTGATTAAGACGCGATAGACTTTTTTTTTTAAATGGTGGGGCAATGACATAGGCGCGATGGGACATGTCTTTTGTAAGCTATACCCCCGGTTTCTGAGGTATTTTCGGAGGTTTAACTTATTACATAGGTCTACATTATGTGGTTTATTAGTAACAAAGTTAATTTTAAACCAGATAATGTAGACTCCTCCAATAAAGTTAAACCTCGGATAACCTCTGATTAAATACCTATACCTACCTCAGAAACCAGGGGTAAGTAATTAGGTATGAGAGGTATCAAAAAAGTCTGGAAAGGGTGGTAGGAAAATACAGACGATTCAAAAGTGCTTAATTATTAAGTTTATTTGAATAAAGCCATTTTGACTTTGACTTTGAGGTCCACAGGGGTGTCATTATGGCTGATATAATGCAAACACAACGTGTCGAAGTAAATTGAAATTGCAATACAGGGTTATTTGTAAAACACCAACAACCTCGCAGGAGTAGGTTACTAACATCATAAGCAACAACATATTTTAAACTTTTAGATTTTTGCATTCACGATGCTATTTTTATATTTAGATGAATAAATAATTAAAAATATTTGAAAAAATCGGCTCACACGTAGCAACTTAGTCGGGATTCGAACCCGCACCCTTAGGATTCCGGCCCAATGCACTACCAAGCCGCTGATGGATTTGGCGAAATTTTCTAATACTTTTTACGTTTCCGCTGAAGCTCAGCGCCATCTCACCAATGTGAAGAGAACTACTTCGACATTCGACTGTAGCACCCATTGCAGGTACCAGACAATCAATTAAGGTGAAACAGTAATACAATTTTAAACTTTTAGATTTTTGCATTCACAATGCTATTTTTATATTAAGATGAATAAATAATGAAAAAATATTAGAAAAAATCGACTCACCCGTAGCAACTTAGACGGGATTCGATCCCGCACCCTTAGGATTCCGGCCCAATGCACTACCAATTATGCTACCAAGCCGCTGATGGATTTGGCGAAATTTTCTAATACTTTTTACGTTTCCGCTGAAGATCAGCGCCATCTCACCAATGTGAAGAGAACTACTTCGCATTCGACTGTAGCACCCATTGCGGGTGCCAGACAATCAATTAAGGTGAAACAGTACAATTTTAAACTTTTAGATTTTTGCATTCACAATGCTATTTTTATATTAAGATGAATAAATAATGAAAAATATTAGAAAAAATCGGCTCACCCGTAGCAACTTAGACGGGATTCAAACCCGCACCCTTAGGATTCCGGCCCAATGCACTACCAATTATGCTACCAAGCCGCTGATGGATTTGGCGAAATTTTCTAATACTTTTTACGTTTCCGCTGAAGATCAGCGCCATCTCACCAATGTGAAGAGAACTACTTCGCATTCGACTGTAGCACCCATTGCGGGTGCCAGACAATCAATTAAGGTGAAACAGTACAATTTTAAACTTTTAGATTTTTGCATTCACAATGCTATTTTTATATTAAGATGAATAAATAATGAAAAATATTAGAACATATTTTGTTCAACGACTTTTCCGAAAAAAGACAAAATATTATTTACTTTTCTTACAACGTCCAAACAGCTGATCGAGTTTTGATTGAAAGGACAATATTTTTTGTTTTCTTTTTCTGAAAGGCGTAGAACAAACGTAAATGTTTATGACGTTCTTAATCAACTCCTGCGAGGCTGTTGGTGTTTTACAAATAACCCTGTATAATTAATAGGAAAAAAAAAACTGTTGATAGTTAATTTAGTGGTATGATAATTCGTGCTTTTTAAATAAACACAGCTAGCTTTTATATACGGAATATATTACCTTTACTTTATAACTAAAACAGACATGTACAATCACAATCAAACGTGTAATAATATTGCTACAAATATACATTTAATCAAAATATGAAAAACAAATATTGCTGGTTTTTTCCACGCAAATATTTGGGAAGAATGCAATTTATTTTGAATGCCCCAAGCTATGTTTGTATAAGGGGAGGTATGCGTTGCTAGCATGCATTTTTGGCATAAACGAAGAATAATTGATGCTCTCACTTTAAAAGCGATTTTTTGATATGAACATTTGAAAAATCTCATGAATATTTTTAATAGAATAGGCATGTTGACCATTTTTTTATTTTATGTTACATAAATTACCCCTTAAAAAAAGAAACATTGGTATAAGAATTATTTCGCTAGCATGAAAACTGCCCGAGATATCACAGTTTGAAATGCACAAAATTGGACTCGTCCGAAAACGCTCCATACTAACGGCTACCAAGTTATGACGTCACGCCTTCGTAGGTTTTGTTCGGCAGCTATATTAAATATTGTGTTTATCAAAATGGTTTCTTTGACAAATTTGCTATAAATTTTACAGACTAATTAAATGTATTATTTATTTTAACAAATTTTATACTTTTTAAATGGACTTGTCCACTCAACTTTGAAGGGTCATAAAACAAATAATACGCAATATATAAAACCAAGAGGTATACAAGCTACTCCAAAAGTTTGATATGTTTACGATTTTTATTAGTATTTCGTTATTTTATTCATAAGTCAACATCCCTATTGTAGCACATGCTATTATGGTTCGTAACTAGAGAATACATAATTTGACCAAAATCCCGTTTCCACACCCAAAATCACATTTCTAAGCGATAGGACGCATTGTAAAAATTTAGCTTAGTATTTTACATTGCGAAATAATCAAAAAAATATGAACTTGATTAAACAATGATAAAATTCATAAAATTCACGCACTACACTCAAAAAAATATTAACTGTTAACAATAAAAACTTCAGTTTTAAAGAGAACTTTACTCTAATTCAAAACCAAAACCATTCAAAAGTCTTAAACCTTCTACATGAGGGTTAATGGACATCAATTTCCATTCTGATTTTCAAGTTGGGGGATTAGGGGAAACTGAAACGACATCAAATTTAATCCCATAAGCTCTTAAGTCCATTGATTCTGATTTGAGCGGGCGCTACCCGAAACTTGGGTTTACTACTGTTATATATTTTCTCGCTGATGCGTGCTAAAGTAACGCAGATTTACTATGTGTTTCCGTGAATTAAGTAAGGAACGTAAATTATCAATTTAAGATACATTTTTTTTCCTTTATTTACCATTTTTAAAAGATAAGATAATTACAATATTTAAAATCACAATTTTAAACCACTTAGGTTTGTTTGCTGCGATTTCATTCACTAATAAAACTTCATCATATCAGCCGCACGACACCCACTGCTGGGTATAGGCCTCCCCTAAGGATCTCCACGACGATCGGTCCTGCGCTGCCTGCATCCACTGGCTTCCCGCGACCTTCACCAGATCGTCGGTCCACCTTGTCGGGGGCCTACCCACGGAGCGTCGTCCGTTGCGCGGTCGCCATTCCAGAACTTTTCCGCCCCAACGGCCATCGGTTCTTCTCGCTATGTGTCCCGCCTATTGCCACTTCAGCTGAGCAATCCTTCAAGCGATGTCGGTTACTTTAGTTCTCCTGCGGATCTCCTCGTTTCAGAATCGATCACGTAGGGAAACGCCGAGCATGGCTCTCTCCATTGCACGCTGGGTGACCTTGAGCCTCCTTATGAGACCCATAGTTAGCGACCACGTTTCACTGCCGTAAGTCATCACTGGCAACACACACTGTTCATAGATAATAAAACTTAATAAAACTAAAACAAAATTAAAAACTACTTAGAGCAAAGCGGGCGGGAGTAACCATACGAAGCATAAATTTCTACATCAATAAACTCAAGTAACTAGTGGATAATGAAGTTGGTTGTACAATAATATAAGACATCGCCTGTAACGCACTATTGTATGATTAAAACACATTGTATAGACTATTTTTTGTCCCAAATAAAATAAAAACAATTAAGACTTGTGTTATAGAAATTGAAAAATAAATGGTACGACGGTAAAATTCAAATAATATCCTCTAGGATAAAACAAGTAATTTTTCGATATTTTTTCGATCAGGCATAGAATTTAGAACCTTTTTTGTCATAACTGAGCCTCTCAATAGCAGATATCATAATTTCCAATGAAATATCTTTTAAAATATTATGCCTTATTTAATTAAAAAAATATAAACTTTAATAAAAAAAACTATTTTTAAAAATACATGAGAACCAAATAAATATAAAAAGAATCAAGAATAGCGCATTAATTTTAATCACAAAGTAAAGATTGATTATTGGCTAAACTACACAGATACATGATTTGTTTTCTTTACTTTATTAATTAATAACTTATAGAACTACAGGTACCAATTATTTAATACCCAACAAAAATAATCAAAGCAAAGTCTTAAATTAAATCACTGTTACATTTACACTGAAGTAAGTACGTACTTAAAATTAAATCCGATTTTACACTTCGCCGCGTTAACCACTCGCAAATCTGGGCAGTAATCCGCCTACGTAAGAATAAGTTTATGGGGTGAGAAACTTTTAGGCACGTGTGCCTAAAAGTGCTGTTAGAAAAAAGAGACTAACTATTTGACACTAACACTATAGAGCAACGATTAATGTTATAAGCAAAAAGGTTCATTCTCTGATAATATTTAATTAATGATAATAATAATTATTATTTATAATTCTCTGACAAAAATAGTTATTTACATAAAATATAAAACGAAAACTAGAAAATACTAACTCGCTTAGCTCGCTTACAGAGAAAAACCAGCCAAGTGCGAGTCGGACTCGCGCACGAAGGATGCCGTACCAAAAAACGGCAAATAATCACGTTTGTTGTATGGGAGCCGCCTTAAATACTTATTTTATTTTGTTTTTAGTATTTGTTGTTATAGCGGCAACAGAAATACATCATCTCTGAAAATTTTAACTGTATACCTGTTGGCGTTATTAATATTGAGCAAAAAACGGCAAAAAAAAATCACGTTTGTTGTATGGGAGCCCCCCTTAAATATTTATTTTATTCTATTTTTAGTATTTGTGGTTATAGCGGCAACAGAAATACATCATCGGTGAAAATTTCAACTGTCTAGCTATCACGGTTCATAAGATACAGCCCGGTGACAGACAGACAGACAGACGGACAGCGGAGTCTTAGTAATAGGGTCCCGTTTTTACCCTTTGGGTACTGAACCCTAAAACCTAAGAAATATTGTAACATCTCAGCTAAACGGTCGACCTATTCCCCCGGATTTCGTAAGGTTATGGGTTCGATTTCCATCTGAGTAGTTAGAAGCGAGTCTTTTTTATCTAGTACAAAATTTTAAATTTTATAAATAGCTTTGACAATGCAGAAATCTAAATCTTATTAACAAGTGTAGTTTCGTCATGGTTAGAACGTAATATAATATTGTATCAGTACGTGTCTTTGATCATTCCGATACTGCTGTTAGTTTTGGCATTTTAAACCTAGATACAGATAAATCCTACAAAAACATAATTTAAAATTTCCTATCGCAATCAACGGCTATATTAGTTTAGTAAAGTTATGTACCAATCTTCTTTCAATTTACCTTCCCTGGATTACGCCGTCTTAAAATTGCTTTTAATTATCCGTCTTTCCCTCAGTAAACTGGACCATAAATAATTAAGGGCGAAATAAAAATCTAAAATGTTTTTCACTCTACGACCACGCGAACCAGCGACAGCGACTAGCAAATCTCGTGACGACGCGACGTGGCGCGCGAATGGGGAGATGTCACAAAAATTATCCCGCTTGGTGGCGCTACTGCTGCTGGAGACCTTTGTATGGGCATTTACCCTCGATTTTCCAATTTATTTTAAATTATATTAGAAATGGTTAGTACTAATAAATAATTATTAGGGACGTCGGATATTAAAAGAATTAAAAATGGATCAAAATCAAAAACTGTTAAAATAAAAATAGATATTTACGAAAATTCGCTTCCAACATCCAAAAATTGATAGCAAACATACAAACAACAAAATTTCAGGTCTACATCTAACTAGCGCCAAGTTGGCAGTAGTGCGCCGACTGGTGGACGATTTGTAAATCAGAAAAATTATCCTGCCATTGTCTCTTCTCTTGCATTCCGTGCTTGAATCTCTCTTGAATTGAGAACGATTCAAACTACAATAATTCGCGTTATCATAGGAAATAAAGTGTATACGAATTCACAAGTCGCGTCGCAGGTCGCCGTTTCGCCTGGCCACACCGTTATCCATTAAGGAGTCCTGGGTAAACGCAAGACGATCCGTTGGGATTACGTCGTTTTTTTGCGGTGCGTCACTCTAGTTACTTTTTTGTTGGTTTTATATTTGAGCAGATTTTTAAAGATACAGCCTTGATAAAGGACTCTAAACATAAAAGATAAAGGGATTTAACAAAGTGTCAATTGAAAAGTGTATCAAGGGAATTATTATGGAGCAAGCCTTTTAGTGCTTGTTTTTTTTTAACCTTTCTCTAACTTTACCTTCTTCTTAAATCTGCATTGTTTTCCTATGCTTGGAATAACTAAAAGAGAATGGCATATAACCTACCACTGATATTTTAGTTGCTAGAAAAACTGTAAAAAGTGCTCTCTAGGAACTCTTTTGCTATATTTATAACTACAGCGGACTTTGTTTAATTCACAGGGATAATTGTTTCTAAATAAACTATTTGTTCGATCGCTAACGGAAGCGGTACTTATTGAGTATTTTTTTAAAGAGAGCGCCACTTTTTTAACAGCTATTTAAAAACACAAGCGAAAAATATTATCTAAGAGTAGATCCTAAAAATCACATTTCTTTCTCTGTCGTTCATTTGTTCATTTCAATTTTTCATTCCTATCGATGAAAAGCAATGTTTTTGTTCAGTTTTGTTCTTTCTAGCACGAGTAGCGTTATTGATGTTCAATGAAAATACGGGGCAGCCGCTAGTAGTATATAATATTTTGCAACTAATGACGTGTCCTATAAGTGTTATTGTTGATTCTTTTAATAGACTTAGTAGTGTAGTCAAATTAGATCGAATTTGCAAAAAGATTGGAAGTAATTCCTAAAGTTGTTTTTTTATGGAATCATTAGAAGATATTAATATAAGTTTCCTTCAAGTTTGCACCATTCCTGCTATGTACGGAACATCGTTTAATGTTCAGTACATAGAAAAATTTCCCAAATTTAAAATAAAATAAAATTTGGGACCTTAAAACCTTAAAAAAGGTATTATATTTAAAAAAAATTGGTAGGTACTAATACCTAACATTAAACGATGTTCCGTATATAGCAGGAATGGTGTAAACTTCCGAGTTTTTCCGAGGAAACCTATATTCTAATTATTCCATAAAAATTACAACTACACGAATTACTTCCAATCTTTTTTTTGCTAATTTGACTATACTATAAGGCTAATAAAAAGATAAGAAGGCACTGTAAAAAGAGATGCATATGAAATGCCAACAACCTAGTTTGTTACATAAAAAAACCCCGCGAAATGATAACTTTTTATCGCTGGCATATTGAAATCCTACATTTACGTATACAATCCTACATTACGTACTTCACAATCTGGCAAGCCATTCAAAGAGTGAATGCTCCCTTGGCTCCCAGCATCAATGCTGACGGTTTCAAAAGACTGCTACAGTTTTAGAAAACCTACTTTTAATAGCATAGATTCTATGCTGTTAAAAGTAGGTTTTCTATGCCATAGAATTATGAACTTTCAAATTGGCCTTGATGTGAGGCATATAGATGTATGTATAGTGCGGTGTTTTTGCCCATATTATTATCTACCTACTTTGAATCCTTTCGGGGCGTTAGGACCAAGGTGCTAAAATGACCAACGTTCTAAAATGTCCAAAGTTGCAAAATTACTAATATTTTCGGATCCTAATGACCAAGGTGCTAAAATGACCAAAGTTGCAAAATGACTAATATCTTTTTGAAGTCAAATGACCAAGGTGCTAAAATGACTAAGGTTGCAATATGACCAACGTTGCAAAATGACCAAGTTTGCAAAATATCCTAAGTTATTGTCAAAAGGACAAGTTTGCAACAAAGTTATTGTCAAAAGGACAGATTCTCAAAAAGACAGATTCTCATATTTTCTTATTTTTCATAATACAATACATCACCGAAGTACCAGGATCTCATAAATACGGAGAAGGTTAACTTCTATGTTTTTAATCACTTTTTTTTTATTTATTTTCTACGTAATAGGTGACGTAGGCAGAAAAAAATTGTACCATGACCCCTCTATACTCGCTCGTGCGCTAACATATTGCCATTGCGCTCGCACAGGCACAACAATAATGTTAGCGCGAGAGCGACAGAGATAAAGTACCTATAGACGGGTCATGATGGGACGGACGGGTCTTTATTTTTTACATTTGAAAGCATGTGCTGAACAAAGAAGTGCAGAAAATCAATAGAATGACCACACATCTGCACAGTATCGTCGCCGAATCCGAGCCGCGTCGCTTCTGTGCATTTCACGCCTTAAGCAGATAAGCCATTCTGGTACCTTGGTCATTCCAGCACCTTGGTCATTTCAGCACTATGGTCAATTCAGCAATATGGACATTTCAGCACCTTGGGTATTTTAGCACCTTGGGCATTTTAGCAGCTTGGTCATTTCAGCAACTTGGTCATTTTATCACTTTCTTAATATTAACATTAATAACTGTAGAAGTAATTTGATAATATTATGGGTACACTTCGATTTCCACGCACACTATTCATCGAAAAAAATATTTTTAACACCATTCTTTATTTGTTTGCTAGTCCCCAAATTTTAAACGATTTTATATTAGCTTCCTGATGAGATAGAGATTTGAAACTTTGAACATAGTTCAGAACTGCAATATAATGCAATATTATGGTGTCATTGAGCTGATCTAATGATGGAGCTGAAGGGCAGCCACAGGAACTCTGTAATTAAACCATACAACCCCATCGAGTTTAGGCTCGTTTCATTCGTCTTTCCAAGTACTCTGTTGGAAAATAGTGTCCAGGGTCTGGTGATGGAGCAGAAAGAAGGCCACAAAAACTCTATAACAAAACCACACAACCGAGTTTGAGCTCGTTTGAGTCATTTTTATGAAATACGATGTCCAGGGTCTGGTGATGGA
Organism: Agriphila tristella; assembly: GCA_928269145.1. Classification (NCBI taxonomy): domain Eukaryota; kingdom Metazoa; phylum Arthropoda; class Insecta; order Lepidoptera; family Crambidae; genus Agriphila; species Agriphila tristella. The sequence continues at coordinate 55,666,042 of OV743429.1, forward strand.
GCCGGAAGAAGGCCACAGGATTTCTGTAATAAAACCATACTACCCCTTCGAGTTTAGCCTCGTTTCATTCGTCTTTACAAGTACTCTGTTGGGAAATAGTGACCAGGGTCTGGTGATGGAGCCGAAAGAAGGCCACAGAAACTATAATAAAACCACACAACTCCATCGAGTTTGAGCTCGTTTGATTAATCTTCATGAAATACGATGTCTAGGGTCTGGTGATGGAGCCGGAAGAAGGCCACAGGATTTCTTTAATAAAACCATACTACCCCATCGAGATTGAGCTCGTTTGATTCGTCTTGACAAATACTCTTATGAAAGACGATGTCCAGGGTCTGGTGATGGAGCCGGAAGAAGGCCACAGGATTTCCGTAATAAAACCATACTACCCCATCGAGTTTGAGCTCGATCGATTCGTTTTGACAAGGACTCTAATGAGACACGGTGTCCAATGTCTGATGATGAAACTGAAAAAAAAAACAGGAATAAATTAACACACAAGAACATAAAGCAGAAAATAATAATTACTTACCTAACGAATAAAGTTTGCAAAAGAGGACCTAAAGCACTAAACTACTTCACATTAATGCCTCTGGCGGTGTTAGCTATAGCAATATGTATAAAGCAATAACGTATCGAGTGCACTCATGGTGTTTACTAATAACATCAAAGGACATACCCAGACACGATCATCCTACCACTAATCCATTAAAAGCTTTCGTGTCTGCTACTGTTTGCTATGGCTCGTCTGAAATATAAGGAAGGGTTGATACATAAATACCAACAAAATAAAAAGCCTTTAGGCGCCAGGCGTCTACTTATCAAATAGCCAATTTATTATTCTGACTACTTCTCAATGAAACATCTTCGCAGCTAGCCAACCTAGCTATTATCCTACTTTCAGTCTACTTCTCAAAGCGACTTCTTCGCAGAATGCCTACTTTTCTCCCAAAGTATATTGTGTTCAAAAGAAAAAAATGCTAATAAAAGAGAGATTTCAGGAGTTGCCTTTATTTTAATTTGACGAGTGTCCTAGACCGTAACTGCAGACTTTTAGAGAAAATTAAAACATAATGTTTGTCTAAAAACAGAAGCTTTTTTGTTTTAATATTTCTAAGTGCACGTTTATTTACCACAAATGACATTCGTTATAGCTAAGTCAAGTCTAAGATTATAGTATAATATATTTTATTGTATTTTTGCTATACCTCGGCAACTGTGCATTTTATCTGGATGAAAGGTGTATCAAACAAACAAACAAACAAATGGACTTTCGCATTTATAATATCAGTAAGGACAAGTTTTCTTTCTCAGTTCAAGATATTGACTTTCCAAGGAGTTTACTAGTCTGTTTTATGTCTGCGTGTTTGACCTCACTTTCATCTGATGGAAAGTTACAGAAGGACGAAGATGAAGCACGCTGATTTTTCTAATCTTAACTCCAAATTATCGCGAAACAATAGCTTTTATAGCGTCAAAGTTAGCAATTTAAGTGTTAATAACCAAAACCGATCTAAAAACCAACCTTCAAACTTTTCTAAACAAAATTTTTAAAGAAATCTAATCAAACATCAATTCTAAAGCTTTTGTCCTTCCAGTAAACCAATTAATTTCTTCTATATAAACTTTCTGATATCGATCGCATTTTGTTTTGGACAAGTTTTTAAGCCTTCTTCACAGGTTTTCGTAAGAAAATTGAATATTTTCAGGCTTGAGGAATTCAGTAATAACAGCCTCTACAAAATATAGTTCTGAATAGGATTTTATTATCATAAAATGATGCATAATGTGTCATGCAATTTGCTAAATATACAATTTCAAATATTCGATAGTTTACCTTATTTGCGGTGCTTGTTTACCAGCCTGAAAAAAAAAGAAATATGTCAACATCATATTTTATGTGCGTAAAGCTGTGACGTGTCACGAGCGCTCTCTTCATTACGCGGTCGAAATGCTTACAGCACATCATTTGACTAAAGTCACGCGCTATGTATTAGGAAATCACGCGTCACTCCGTCACTCCGCCGCGGCGCACCCGTTTGGGTGACGGGTAGGCTAGGGTGATTGATCAGACACAGGTTTTCACTGTAAAAATCTAAGGTTTAGCCGTGCGTAGCCACGATCGGCAGTGTTGTATAGAATACTATCCACGAAAATATACACTATGGAGGCTTGTTCACATATACGGCGGCGGTGCTACGGCGCGGGTGTAAGACCGTAATCGAATCGAGTAGGTATTTACTAACCTGGCCTATATTTTGCAGAACGAAGGTGTACATGGAAGAGGTTCCTAGGGCCCAGAGGTGGGACCCCTCAGCACTCAGCTGCCTCCACCGAGACTGAACTTCCACCCATCGACACCAGAGATCTATGGATACAAGACTCGAGGTACATGCAATGTTCAAAACGTAAGGTCACCTGAGTCAAACATCCCAGGTTCTAAATCCTAGGTAACCGTAAGCTATTCCTGAGTCATTGTAACAAGACACTCAACGAAGCCGAGGTCTACGTATTCTGCCCATCATCAGGACCATTTCTGTTCAAAATTATTGCAGGGTAACGTTTTGAAGCCGTTGTTTGTTACGAAATACATAAAATTTTGATAATGTTTCAATCATTGGGAAATAACGAATAAAATAAGATTTCATAAATATTTTGAAAAAAAAAAATTTGACTTTGACCTTCAATAACTTCGTAACTAACGTAGCTATTGGTTTTAGGAAACCTGGTACCTAGGGGTAAAGTCTGAAAAACAAAAATGATCCTGTTACACCCGTTAGATGTTTACATAATTCTATCTCTTTACCTAAGTAAAAATCTATAGAAAAATGTTTGCTTAGTTTGGACAAAATGTTTAGTTTGGGCAAATTAAGTGGATGTTATAGGGCGTTCATGTTTGGACGCCAACCTGCCCCCCTACTCTCCACGGGATCGAGTTCACGTCAGGATCAAATAAACGTCAAAAATCTATTATTTTGGTACTTTGGAAACGGTTGCTATGGTTTCCATTGTACTGTTTTGACGTTTACTCGATTCGAACTGGATTTCGATCGCGTCAGGAGTAACCCCCCTGGATGTAGTACTTATTCTAAAAAGATTAAGTAGTTGTCAGAAAAACGTACCAACATACAGGATAAGAATAAAGTCTGTACTCAGTAAACTACTGAGAAACTTAATTTTATTTGATTCTTGCTATTTTTTCAAACGATATTATACATATTGGATTACAAAAACGAACACAAACCAAAAACGGAAATAATTGCTTTTTATTTTAGTTTATCATCACGTCATTAAGATGTAATTTTTGAACTGATTTCTTTCAGTTGTTTATATTACAATAGGTCTTTACATAAGAAATTGCCGATTTTTATGGAAAATTTTCAAGAAGTTGCATTTTTCATACTAGCATTTTTAGGGTTCCGTACCCAAAGGGTAAAAACGGGACCCTATTACTAAGCCTCCGCTGTCCGTCTGTCTGTCTGTCTGTCTGTCTGTCTGTCAGTCACCAGGCTGTATCTCATGAACCGTGATAGCTAGAAAGTTGAAATTTTCACAGATGATGTGTTTCGGTTGCCGCTATAACAACAAATACTAAAAACAGAATAAAATAAATATTTAAGGGGGGCTCCCATACAACAAACGTGATTTTTTTGCCGTTTTTTGCTCCATATTGATAACGACTATTGGTAGACAGTTGAACTTTTCACAGATCGTGTATTTCTATTGCTGCTATAACAACATATGCTAAAAACAGAATAAAATAAATAATTAAGGGGGGCTCCCATACAACAAACGTGATTTTTTTGCTGTTTTTGGTACGGAACCCTTCGTGCGCGAGTCCGACTCGCACTTGGCCGGTTTTTTATTGTTCATTTAACATCCGTGAACACTCATGTAACAAAACTTATGTTTGAACACTAAGCTAACATATTGCATTGGCGATAAGCGAAAAAAATAAGTTTAATAAATAAGTTATAAACCCACCGGTCACCTTTTTTGCTCACAAAAAAGAGCCACTTTCAAGATCTTTTTAGGGTTCCGTACCCAAAGGGTAAAAAACGGAACCCTATTACTAAGACTCCGCTGTCCGTATGTCTGTCTGTCTGTCTGTCACCAGGCTGTATCTCATGAACCATGATAGCTAGACAGTTGAAACTTTCACAGATGATGTATTTCTGTTGCCGCTATATAACAACAAATACTAAAAACAGAATAAAATAAATATTTAAGGGGGGCTCCCATACAACAAACGTGATTTTTAGTCGTTTTATGCTCGTTTTTAATAACGACAACAGGTAGACAGTTGAAATTTTCACAGATGATGTATTTCTGTTGCCGCTATAACAACAAATACTAAAAACAGAAAAAAAATATTTAAAGGGGGCTCCCATAAAAACAAACATGTTTTTTTCCGTTTTTTGGTACGGAACCCTTAGTGCGCGAGTCCGACTCGCACTTGGCCGGTTTTTTAAATATTAAGGAAGCTAAAATAAGGACTTTATTTTTACTGATGGTCATAATTCGAAATAACATCAAGATATTGTTTAATATTTTAAATCATAGAAGAGATTATTTTGTCTGCTTGTGACAAAATAGCAGCAACTTCATAGGTAAAGACCTAATATTATGAACAAATGAAAAATTTGTTTCTGTGTATTAATTATTTACGAAGTAATTTTAAGTCTGTGTCTATGTATGTTGTCTTACATAAATGTTGCATGTTTGGTGTTAAACTGTTCATAATTTACTAATAGCTTTTATAGTTAAAAGAAATATATTTTTATATCTAATAATAATTAGTTAGGCAATAAAGTTACTTTCGTCTTCTCATCAATTCTTTGGCAAAGCAATAGTACAGAGGCACCGCCCAGATTTTTATTAAATTTTTGAATTAGATTAACAAATATAAAGTCTTAAATTATTTTTAATACTTACAACTGAGTGATTCAATTAATTCAGTTTTAAACAATAAAATGAAGATAGAACCAAATTTTCTTTATGCTGTCACTATCAATTAGTGGAATGTAATTTATTAATTATGACTACTTTATTTACTGAAATATAATTAAATTTAATTATTTATTTGTTTTTACAACAATGGTAAAAAGTATTATTTCGTTAATATAATCAAGCAAAAGTCTCATATATTCCTTCACCTTTTTAGGGTTCCGTACCCAAAGGATAAAAACGGGACCATATTACTAAGCCTCCGCTGTCCATCTGTCTGTCTGTCTGTCTGTCACCAGGCTGTATCTCATGAACCGTGATAGCTAGAGGGTTGAAATTCTCAGATGATGTATTTCTGTTGCCGCTATAACAATAAATACTAAAAATATAATAAAATAAATATTTAAGGGGGACTCCCATACAACAAACATGTTTTTTTTTACGTTTTTTGCTTTATATTAATAAAGACAACAGGTAGACAGTTGAAATTTTCACGGATGATGTATTTCTGTTGCCGCTATAATAACAATTAATAAAAACCGAATAAAATAAATATTTAAGGGGGGCTCCCATACAACAAACGTGAGTTTTTTTGCCGTTTTTTGGTACGGAACCCTTCGTGCGCGAGTCCGACTCGGACTTGGCCGGTTTTTTATAACCCTCTATCTGAGAGCATGCTCTAAGCCCTCTATCGATTAAATAAACAACAAAAAACGTAAGTAAATACGTTAAAAATGCCCATCAAACAATAAATTTTGAACATTGCTTTACATCAAAATATAAAATATCCTTTTAAAAATAATGGTTTGATGAGTTTCAAACAATATCAATAAAAGTAATGGTAGTTATTAAAACCCTAGTAACTGTTGGTTTACCTATCATGTTTTCTGTGTTGGACATTACAACGATGGAAGAAATTTCCATAGTAATAATTATCGAAATTATTAACAGAATAATAATTATCGTTTTTTATTTATTTACTAACAAATATTTATTATTTTCGAAAACTAGTTAATCACAAAACCAGGTTTTTTTACGTAATATTGGTTGGCGTAGCATTGAAAAACTACAAAATTGGAGGTCACTTTACGATTTCTTTCTATCGAGAAAAGTTTTAGCTAAAATTTTCTCTCAACTACTTTCTAAGTTGTTTTCGGAGCAGATAAATCAAATAATACTTTGTGAAATCGTTGCTCCAGAATGTGTAATTGACGTTGTACGGCCCCTTAACTAATTAACTTTTACCTCGCTATTGTAACTGTTAGCAAAGTGCATTAGGGAGTTTATAATTGAATTTAAAAGTTACGTTGCATGTGAAAAAGTTTTCCCCGTACTTAAGTCAAATTAAAACTATAAATTATTCTAACCTTTTACGTCAACACTAACTAAACTTTTAATTGGGAAATATATTTTGCCTTACAACAGTGCGCGGCCTTGACACCCTATTACATTTTTTGCAATAACTGTTCTCGCAACTTCGTGTACACAATCAAAATAAAGATCAGCATAATTGTTTGCATTTACGTGATTATTATTATTTGAGTGTAAGGGGTTCTGCAGCTCTGACAGAGCTGTAGTCACTGCGACCAAAAAGATCTGTTGTGACTCGCCACCTAATTATAGTAACTCTCCAGGAAGTCTGTTTCTTCCTGGATTTAAGAGTGTTTATTTCCTCCGGGTCGATGATGGATACTGCGCTTGTGGATTGAGAATCCACAATTAAATAAAGCTAGAGTTTCCAAGGATGGCAGTGCCGTCATATTACGGCCGTAATTTATCGGTGTAGAACGTTGTCTATGGAAAAATGCGGCGCGGTTTCTGACGTTACGGTGTCGCCGTATTGTTTACATAGACAACATTCAACGCCGCTATATTATTATGGCCGTAATATGATAGCACCGCCATCCTAGGAAACCCTAGCTTTAGAGGCGCTTGGGCATTTACGTGATAGTTTGTTTGTTTACTATAACTTGGTGTAATCTAATAATTATTCCATTGTTTGTTTTTAATACAAATTTATAAAGTTGCTGTTGCTAAATTGAATTACAAAAGTCTACACATATATTATTGAATTTTTAGATTATTGGCATTGAGAATGCAATTATATTATTATATTAAGGCATTTGCTGCTAAGTGTCCCTGAAACAATATAATTTCTATTGTTTGGGAGGTCTGCAGCAGAAAATAATTAAAATACTAGAAAAATACTAGAATAGATCGACTCACCCACGGCTCTCAGACGGGAGTTGAACTCCACCCTTGAGATTCCGGTCCAATGCACTGTTATTAAAGCTTTCTTTTACAAATATTGTTTTACAGTAAAAGTTTAAAAACTTACAAATGCGCTGTAAGTGTTTTCCTTTGAATTATTTTTTAAGGTACCTAAGTGTCCGGACACGAAAGTGGCGGCGGCCGAGCGGTGGCGGGGCGGCGCGGCAGCGGAGCGGCGGCGGGGCGGGGCGATGAGAACGTGGGCACGAAACATAGCGGTCGGTCAGCCGCGTTAGTAGTGTTGTGACAGATGGGCTAAATACCATTAAGGTCCCGTGGACCTACCGATTTGACCTACTGGTAGGACCACGGTATACCACTATGTACTCGTGGTCCTACTGGACTAGGGCTTTTTAGAATATCGTAGTGACTAACCTAAATTGTATGTTAAAGAAACTTCTTAAAGTTTTTTATTTCTATTGATGTGTCAAATGTGATGTTGCTATGGAAACAATTTCTTGTTAAATCAATACCGAAAAATATTCAAAGGATGATATATATAGTAATATAATAAGTCTATGATCCTATGTCTAAAAATGTTATTTAGTTCGAAAAAATGGTCTATAGGCGTTAACTAGTTTCAAAATCGGATCCTTTGCTCATCTTGTGTTTTTTAAATGATGTCCAAGATGCCAACATCCATACTAACCCTATTAGATATATTTATTTTAAAATATTTTTTATCTAAGTAAATTGCCCAATGTGAATGTTTTGGTTTAGCTGTAAGTTCACATTGTAATAAATAAATTAATAATAAACAATAATAAATAGGTACCTACTTAGTAATCAAACAGACACTATTATATTTTCAACACAACACTACTGTAATCGCGGGCTACCAAATCAAACAAGTTTGTTCATTTGTTTTCGTCGCTCTCCTCCCGCCCGTGCATCGCTCGTCGCCCCGCTCCGCCACCGCCCGTTTCGTGCGCGGCTCCATACTGTGCCATACTGTTGAATGCATCGCCGCCGCTCCGCTGTCGCGCCGCCCCGCTGCCGCCCCGCCGCCGCCGTTTTCGTGCCCGGACACTTACACTGGAGGGCGTTGAAATAATGAGGATCAGTAACAGGTTTGAATCCTATAGTTTTATTGATAAATATAAACACATATTGATAGCTATGGAATTTTGTGAAATAATTTTTGAAATCCGTTTAGAAATGGTTAAGTTAAAAGGGTTTGAAGGAAATTCCAAGCTCAATGCAATATGTGCTTTATCACGTACGACGTAAGGTTCGCGTACGTCGCGATGACGTCATAAGGACTCCCAAAAAACCAGTGTTTTAGCTCTTATAACTTCTCAGGTTTAAGAGATATCGTAAAAAAAAATTCACAGTTAATCATGTGGTGGCATAAGGTTTCTAATTAACCACTAAGCAAAAATCTTTACTGCTCCTCATTGAGTGTATAAATCATCGAGATAAATATACAAGAGAAGCAAACCTGACTACCACGCGCCACAAAAAGCGTGTAACTTTTCAACCGTGTAGGACGAAGCTTTGAAACCACTAAACATTTTTAAGAAAACATATATCTGTCTCACTTACACACGTTCCAAAAACAATTTCGTCGCCAAGATTAGACAAAGACAACAATAAAATTAGACAAAGACAGTGATATCAACATGCAATTTTTTTTTAGAAAATTTGTGTTGCCTACTATGTAAAATTATACCCCAAAATAATGCATGAATTGTAAGGCCGCCATAGATGAAAATATTGTATAACAAAAGCTATATGGCGGCCAACTTTTCTAATTGTGGGCCGATTTCGATGAAACTCGGTTTTTGGTACTATTTTGGCAAGAAAACAATAAAGCTATATTGAAAATAATAAAAAAAACAAGATGGCAGCAAACTTTTTTGTTTGAGGACCAATTTCGATAAAACTTGGTTTTGGGTACTATTTTGATACGAAAATAACAACGCAATGTTAAAAATAATAAAAAATCCAAGATGGCTGCCTACTTTTTTGTTTGTGGGCCGATTTCGATGAAACTCGGTTTTTGGTACTATTTTGACAAGAAAACAGTAAAGCTATTTTAAAAATAAAAAATCCAAGATGGCGGCCAATTTTCGGTTTGTGGGCCGATTTCGATGAAACTCGGTTTTTGGTACTATTTTGACAAGAAAACAGTAAAGCTATGTAAAAAATAAAAAATACTAGATGGCGGCCACCTTTTTTTTCGGCCGATTTCGATGAAACTCGGGTTTTGGTACTATTTTAACAAGAAAACAGTAAAGCTAAGTTAAAAACAAAAACTAACTTCTGAATACAGAACAACGAATAAGTTGTTCAACAATTACTAATAAGTTGTTCTTTTTGTTCAACCAAGTAATATAGAAATCGGCCCAAAAACAAAAAATTGGGCGCCATCTTGGTTTTATTTTATTATTGCGTTGATATTTTCTTGTCAAAATAGTACCAAAACCGAGATTTATCTAAATCGGCCCACAAACAAAAAAGTTGGCCACCATCTTGGATGTTTTATATTTTCAACATTTCGTTACTATTTTCGTGTCCGAATTTCATTTAAATCAGCCCTCAAACAGAAAGTTGACCGCTATTTTGGATTTTTAATGTTTTCAACATTGCATTGTTATTTTCTTTTCAAAACAGTATCAAAAACCGAGTTTCATCGGAATTGGCCCAAAAACAAAAAAGTTGGCCGCCATCTTGGATTTTTTTATTTTTTATCATTGCATTGTTATTTTCGTGTCAAAATAGTACTAAAAACCGAGTTTCATCAAAATCGGCCTACAAACAAAAAAGTTTTATACTAGGTGGAAAAAGAGTTAGGTATTATTATTAACACCTTTTTTATATGGAAACACCACAGCAACAGAGAGTTGGCTAAACCCTGCCGTTATCCACATTATAATTCTCGAATGAAATGAAATATTATTTTTTTGTTTAACTTGGCAGAATAAACTATGATTCTTTTGCATTCAATTTTACTTTTAAATTCTAGTTGAAAATGCCGGGTCTCTCTTCCATGATTTAAAAAGTTATAGCAAAAAAATAGCAAAAATGTTATAATAAAAGAAAACATCATTTACCAAAACATTTATTTTATAATATAACAGAGGCTTATGTAACATCAGAGGTAACGGAGTACCTATCCGTTAATCACAAATTCTCCCCAAAAATGGGAAAACCAAAACGATGTTTTTAGTGGTAGCACTGAACCTAAATTATGGTGTGATTTATTTTATTTCTTTTTTTGCGTTATTATCGTTATTAGTAATACAAAAACAATAAATAATCGCGTAATAAGTAAGTCTCTTTGATGTGATAAGTTTTTTTGACCTCGAAGCGCACTCTTTCACTACGCATTTTGATCATTTTGAAGAGCTGTTTCCTTGTTGGCCTCCCACTGAGCACTGGCTTGACATAACCTTCACATATGTCAGCTGACATATCTGAAGTGGCCTCAACCCGACGCGGTAAGTGCTACTCTAGTATATTTATCTCGATGGTATAAATAGTAAAATTTCAAGCACTCGAAGTAGCCACTTACAATGTTTTACAACTTATTAAAACTCTTTAACACTCATAGTTGTTTCCATGAACTGCCTACACGTTTTTTTTAATGATTGAGTTCATGATATGAATACGCTAAAACAGAATTAGTATTTCTATGAATTGTGTACGACCTGGGAATACTGTGAAAAGATTTTAAAGCCAATTCGTTGAAAACGAAAATGTGTTTGCAAAAAGTGGGGCAATAATTACCGTGATAGGTCGTGGAAAATGTTATGTGATTTAATACTTAGTTATTATCTATCTACACCCATGCTTTATATCTTCTTTAAAAGTTTTTGAAACAGTTATCTTTTTGCCAACATTAAAAGTGTCATAGTAATCGTAATATCATCCAAAACGAGTGTTATAATGTACTTTGCATAATGCAACTCCTTTTAGTACGAGCGGCGACCGTAAGATTGCCTACGTCATCTGATACCACGATCAAACCCATGGAGAATGATCAGAAAAGTGATGCTTAGCTTAGATCAATCAGTCTGCCAAAGCTGAATTGGCAGGAACCATAAAAAAACGGGCCACTTCCGGTAAAAAAATATAGGGTTCACTTACGTCATTTGATACCGAAATAATACTAATGGCATCAGTTACCCGCTCACTGGTAAAGACAAAAAAACGTAGTCTGCCAGTTCTTATATGGCCGGAAGTACTTGGCAGACGGACTCAAAGGTGTCGAATTGGACCCCTTCGCCTACGTCAAGTATTTCGTACAACGATGTACTTATAATTTTCTTGTACCCGTATTATCTAATTCCGAGGAGAATTATGGTTTATTTCTTAATACCAAAACGAGTCTATCCTCTAGACTAGAGTGCCAAAACTAATTTGGCTAGATATTTCTGCAGACATGATTGAATGATGAACACGGGTATGAAACGAAGTCTATATTGCTTCACACATTTACTTTGTTTTTTTTTAGTTCCGGCCAAGATAGCCGTGGCAGACTAATTTATATTTAAACATAATATTAATACTAATCATCTAGAATAAGTTTTATCGTGGTATCAGTTGACGTAAGCGAAGGGGTCCGATTCGACATCTTTGAGTCTGTCTGCCAAGTACTTCAGACCATATAAGAACTGGCAGACTACGTTTTTTTTATCTTACCAATGAGCGACTAACTGATGCCATTAGTATCATTTCGGTATCAAATGACATAAATGATTCCTTCATTTGGCGACCGCGACCAGAAGTGGCCAGTTTCTTTATAGTTCCGGCCAATTCAGCTTTGGCAGACTGATTGATCTAAGCTAAACATCACTTTTCTGATCATTTTACGTGGGTTTCATCGTGATATCAGATGATGTAGGCGAAGGGGTCCAATTCGACACCTTTGAGTCCGTCCAAGTACTTCCGGCCATATAAGAACTGGCAGACTACGTTTTTTTGTCTTTACCAGTGAGCGGGTAACTGATGCCATTAGTATTATTTTGGTATCAAATGACGTAAGTGAGCCGGTGAGCCCTTTATTTTTTTACTGGAAGTGGCCCGTTTTTTTATGGTTCCGGCCAATTCAGCTTTGGCAGACTGATTGATCTAAGCTAAGCATCACTTTTCTGATCATTCTCCATGGATTTGATCGTGGTATCAGATGATGTAGGCAATCTTACGGTCGCCGCTCGTACTATTTACTTTTTCGATCCCTTCTGCGCAAAGGGGTTTACTCATCAATCAGCCACATTCTCACTACCGGTACTCAATTCGTGGTATCTTTATGAATAAAAAAAAAAGAAAATTGTCATCTACGCACACGCGTTTCACTACCACAGGCGCGTAGTGGTGAATATAAATATTCCGAGTACATTAGAATCTGCCAACATTCAATAAGGTGCAAAAATTCAATTGCATTGCAATAATTGTACGATCAAAAATGTAAATAATGATTAAGATAAATAATTCTATTATTATATATTGTTATAGTTTGCTTGTAATACTCAGCAATTTAAATTTCTATGAATACATAGAGTTTTAACAACACTGTATAACACCTTATGGTTTCAGAACCTTTTGTAGAGTATTCATATCATGGGTGTAGATAAAATATTGTATGCAGCTGGTGCAACTGTACACAATAAGGTATTAAATCCCACATTCGTGTTTTAAAACCCCTAATTATATAACAGTTGCATAAATAAGAAACAGTATTAAACTATCAAAAATATAGCGCCTTTGGATGGTATGTGTACTATAAAACAAGTGAGCAACGCTTAAAATAAATAATTCAAATTAAGGGGCCGTACAACGTCAAATACACATTTTTGAGCAGATTTTAAACAGTATTATTTACTTGATTTATCGGTTCAAAAAAAAAATGTAGAAAGTGGATTATAATACTCAGATATTGACAAGAACATGATAGTTAAAACTTTTCTTGATAGAAAACAATCGTAAAGTGACATTCAATCTTATAGTTTTTCAACGTTATGCCAACCAATAAAAAACCTGTAATAAACTAAAATACAAAACAATAATTGTTTTATGATAGACATATAGAAATCCATATACGCAATGCAGTCTATGCGCTCACGTATTTAAACACAAACAAAATCCAAAATAACGCACTTACACTTACACATTTTTACACATTACCGTTTCTAACCACAATTATTATAAAAAAACATATCGCGGCACACACATCTAACGCCTATAACGCTTCCTATCAAACTGGACACAAAGTGCAGTTACTCTCGGCACGACGACGACCCCCCTCGTTAATAATAAATACAAAGCACCGTTATTACCTCTTAACCCGTACTTACAACACAGTTGTCCCCTATATATACCTACCCTACCTATACAATTATGCTGTTCTGTACACCTATAACTATGCACCCCATATATTTATGGTTAAAAATGCTTAATACAAGCGAGATTATTAACCTGATTGACGAAGTTTCTGTGTCGGAATGTTTTTCTATTGACCCCGAGTACTGTCTACCACAAATACAAAACCACTCGCACAATAATTCCCTAAAAATAATTGCACAAAATATTCGTAGCATCAGTGCTAACATATCATCATTTCATGTTTTATTAGCTCGTTTAAAAGTAAAGTTCGATATCATAATACTTACAGAGTGCTGGCTGTCATGTAACCCGTTTATAAGTAACATTGAAGGATATTCATATCATTGTTCTACAAACTTTCATAATCAAAACGACGGTGTAACGGTTTATGTAAGTAACGATCTCGCTGGAGTTGTGGTAGAAGAACCCCCTATAAGCGACGCAAGCTGCCTTATTATAAAGGTTAGTACACACACCGCTATTATTGCTATCTATAGGCCCTGGGAATTTAGAAATGTAGATAATTTTATTTATTCTCTAAATTCTCTTTTAACACAACTAAAAGAATTTAAAACCATTGTAATTGCCGGCGACATAAATATTGATATTTTACCGAGCGCGAATAACTCGATAGCGGATGCCTACCTAGAATGTACCGCTACACATGGTTTGTTGCCTGCACACATGTTCCCAACTCACCGTTTAACATGCCTGGATCACGTTCTTCTTAAATCCACCTCCTCGGCCCTTACTCTCGTAGTCCAGTCCTCCGTTACCGACCATGATGCCACTATTCTATCCCTAAAAACTAACAAGAAACCTAGCCCTGTAACTCGTTATACAAAATTAGATAACGATGCTATCACATCAGCATTGGCTGAGTTTGACTTCACCCCAATTTTTAACATGTCCGATCCCGATGCAGCTGCTGACTTTTTTATAAAATCATTAAAAAATCTAATGTCACTCCACTCTAAAATTATAATTGTTTCCCGTAAATACATACCACTTAAACCCTGGATGACCCCAGGTTTAATAAGATGCATTAGGAATAGAGACAACATGCACAAAAGTCTAAAACAATATCCTAACAACACAACATTAAAAATTACATTCAAACGATACAGAAACTTCTGTAATGCGTTAATTAAAAAGGTAAAAAGAGAATTTTATAGGGTTAAACTTAAAAAATCTGAGAAAGATGTAAAGCGACTGTGGGGTAATATTATGGAAATAACTAATATGAAAAAACCCAAAGGCACGGCTTACCATCTACTAAAAACTAAGGACACACCCGCCGAATCTGTGAATTATGTTAATTCTGTCTTTGTGAACACAGGTATATCGCTGGCAGAAGCTATACAGGCTAATGCAAACAATGCTGCTTCAAACTTATATATGCACCCAAACCCCGCCCACTCCTCACTCAATTCTTTTGGTCTTCTAGAAACCGATGAGGAAGAAGTCGAACGCACCATAATGTCCCTTAAGAGTGACTGTGCCATGGGCTGGGATGGAATATCGACCGTTTTTCTAAAAACTCACAAAGCGACACTCGTTCCTCCCATAACACACATCTGTAATGTAAGCATAAGACGTGGCATATTCCCTGGCGCTTTTAAAAAAGCTTTAGTGCACCCTGTTTTCAAAGCAGGTAACAAAAACGAACCATTAAACTACCGGCCTATCTCAGTTCTTTCGGCGCTATCTAAGGTACTGGAACGTATAATAAACTCTCGGCTGACGAACTACCTTGAGAGCAGGGGGTTGTTATCGGATAGGCAATATGGCTTTCGTTCTAAGCGATCCACATCTGATGCTGTGAATGACCTCACCCATTACGTCGTTGATAATTTGGACAGGGGGAAGAAGTGTGTGGCAATCTACCTTGACCTTGCCAAGGCTTTTGACGCCCTCTCAATTCCACTCCTCATTAATAAACTGTACACTTTAGGTATAAGGGATAACCAACTCTCTCTGATCAAAAGTTACCTTTCGAACAGACTTCAGTGTGTTGTTGTCGACGGTGTCACTAGCTCATATCTTCCCATCCCATATGGGGTTCCCCAGGGAAGTGTCCTGGGGCCTACCCTCTTCCTCACCTTTATCAACGATCTCTGCGACCTCGTTGTGCCTAATGGCAGAGTCATAGCTTTCGCCGATGATACTGCCTTGGTTTTTGCAGCTGATTCTTGGCCTGATGTCTTTACTGCTGCACAGAGGGGTTTTAATATGGTCACCAACTGGCTTTCTTCAAATCTCCTTACACTGAACGTTAGCAAAACGCAATATATGACTTTCTGTATTCGTAGTGTCCCGGAACATATCATTGAACCCCTGACCATCCGAGCTCACAATAATCATGATAGTGATGCATCGTCTTGCTCCTGTCCTAAACTACTTAAAACTAATGTGTTTAAATATCTGGGTGTCCATATTGACGAGAGTCTACGATTCACAGATCACATCCAATATCTTACTGGTAAAATTAGAAAATTGATTTTTATCTTTAAAAACCTTAGATCTGTTTCAGATCCTCATGTTCTTAAGATGGTCTATTTGGCCCTATGCCAATCGGTCCTTACTTATTGTATAACCTCCTGGGGTGGTGCGGCTAAAACCCATTTGTATAGACTGGAAACAGCTCAGAGAGCTGTCCTTAAGGTAGCTACTTTTAAAACAATGCAGTACCCAACAAAACTACTGTACGAATTCTGTGAAGTCCTGACAGTCCGCCAGCTGTTCATACTATATACTATTTTACTCCAACACAAGTCCGTACCCCTATGTCCTGTCCTTCTCCGGAAAAGAAACAAAGTTATCGTTCCCATCACTTGCTTCAATACAAAGTTCAGCCACAGATTTTTTAGCTTCTTAGGACCCTACCTTTATAACTTAATAAACAAAATCATTGAAATTTATCCTCTTAATAGACATAGCTGCAAATTGAAGTTAGTAGCGTGGCTCCAGCAGAAGTCATATGATGAAACTGAAAATCTAATGCAACCTGTTGGTTAGTTATTCATTGTGCCTTTTAGTTCCTAATTTGCTCGTAATAAACACCTTGTGTTCAAATATTCAAATATTTATATATTGTGACTGTGCTGTGCTCAGTGTTTTGAAAGTAAATCGATCCCAAGACACTGTCGTAGGGCTGAGCACAGCACACACATACACACACTCACACACTCACACACACACACACACACACACATACACACACACACACACACACACACACACACACAAACACTGACTATGACATTAATGTAACAAGTTTGAAATTTTGTAATTTAGATTTAAAATTTTACTTAGGACTGCTAAAATTTACTTTAAAGAAGTACATCCGGGTTGTTCATCTGGGGTTCTGGTGATCCTGGAACACAGGCTTTTGCTTATCCTAGGCATCAGACTCCACAAGTATTATACCTTATTACATACAAAATGTACCTACTAAGTTTAAGTCCTACTTGTGGAAAATTGCAAATAAAAGATTTTTATTTTTTTATTATTATAGACAATTTTCCAAAATAAGAAATAAATTATTAGTTATAAATTCAAAACGGTATTGGTGTCGATAATTTTGATTATTTGTAGTATGAACATTTCTCCCGGCATTCCGCCCTCCAAAAGCACTAACACAGTGAAATTCAATATGAATGACGTGTAATTCAATATGAATAAAACAAAAGAAAAGCTGAAATACATTAGAGAACTATTCGTCATTCGTTTGTGATGCTCATCAAATCTGACAGTCATATGTACAAAATATGTATAGTAGAGGGAAACAACATTGTGATGGATAATGGATGGATATTACCATAATATTTGCGAATATAATGTTTCGTAAGCAAAAAAAATGTTTACTGGAAGTAAAATGATAATATTATGTACCTACTGAACGTTTAAGTTCATTTTAACACATCTTACTAAGTCGCTCTCTCGTTTATTTGTTAGATTCTTTCTTTGTTTGTCCACAAATTTTGCAAACGATTTTAACCTAGTTTTTCGATGAGCTAAGGACTTAAAACTTAAAACATAGGGCAGAAATGGAAGACAATGCAATATTATGGTATTATTGATCTGATCTGATAATGGAGCCAGAAAATGGCTACAGAAACTCTGTAATTAAACTATACAACCCCGTCGAGTTTGGGCTTGTTTTATTTGTCTCGAAACGTACTCTGACTAATGGGAGATGTGGTCCAGGGTTAAGACCTATCATAAGTGATGGAGCCGGAAGAAGGCCACAGAAACTCTGTATTAAATCATGCAACCTCATCGAGTTTGGGCTTGATTGATACGACTTGACGAGTACTTCGAAAAACTAGTCTAAGGGCACCGCTCTATATTTCAATGAAATCAAATTAAATAATTTTAAAGGTCTGACAAACTAATAAAAAAGTGTAATAAAAACATAATGAGCAATTCCGACAGTTTTAAAACATCACGATTAACTAAGATACAAAAACTTGCTCAAATTTTTATAAGCTTTATGAACGAACGATATCTAACTTACCTTTCTAATTAAAATAACCGCGCTCATGTCGTTGGTCGGGATGATAATAAGCTGACCGAGTAGGCGGATATTGCAAAATCATACTTTAAACTTTTAGCCTCGGAGGCTAAACAATTATACTCGTAATTATAGCCGGACGGATATAGTCAGCTTGAGCTAATTAAAATAATTTTAATCTTTTCTCATTAATTATACCCTACTTGTTAGTGTTTTCAACTTGAAACATTAAAAATTATAATAAGCTACAGATGTATTTATCTTACGAATGCGGCTCGGCTATAGATTTTGATAGGCGTGCACATGCACATTATTTTAGTGTGCGTCTGTACGCTCTCTTAATACGCAGACTAAAGTAATGCATGTGCACGTTAACAACATTTTTTTTTGTAACGGGTTAGTGCTGGCCTTCACCTCACTTGATGTTAATTGACGATAAGGCCGATGGTGGAAGCGCACTACACCCGGAAACCTTATCACTGAGGAACTGGCTATCTTACCTCTAACTGCCAGAACACAACAATTTATTAAATTGTTGTTATGGCGTCAGACTTAGGTAAGATGGTGGTAGCTACTCTACCTCTACCACCAGCCAAACCGAGTTCAAATTGTACCCCCCCCCCCCCCCTCCTATTACTAAAACTATACATACATAATAAAAACATAATTCATGCAAAAACCAATATACGAAACAGCAAAAACATAGAAATAAAATTTAAGTTTTATAAACGCACCACGAACTCGTATCATATAAGATGCAGGTATCAAATCGCCTCTTCCATTACTCCTTCTAAAACAAAACATGCTCGTACAGTGTATATACGAAACCAAATTCAAAACAAATGAGTTTTATCAGAAAAAAATATATATTAAATACTAGAAAAAAAATATATAATAGTATAGTTACCGGGTGTAACAAGACCCTCAACGAAGCCGAGGTCTGCGTATTCTGCCCATCATCAGGACCATTTCTGTTTAAAATTATTGCTGGGAATAGATTTTCATTTTTGGTGTTAAAAAAGCATTGCATACATTACCACGCAATGTAACGCGTACAAAAGACCGCGCCTGCGAGTGAATGCTACACCGCTGTATGCGGCCGAGTTAAAAGGCAATGTTTATGTGCGTGCTCATGAAATACATTGAGTGATGACGTTTTGAAGCCATTGTTTGTTACGAAATACTAAAAATTTTGATAATGTTTCTGTAGACAAAAATTAGGAAATAACGAATAAAATAAGATTTCATAAAAAAAATGATTTTTTTTTAACTTTGTCCTTTAATAACTTTGTAGGTATTGGTTTCCCAGGTATAGTCTAAAAGACAAAAATGATCCTGATGATGGGCGGAATACGTGGACTTCGGCTTCGTTGAGGGTCTTGTTCCACCCGTTATAATATACTAGAAATCGAACCCCTCGGGACCCCTGCGTCTTACTTAGGTGGGCGAACCACTAGACCACTGAGGCGGTTAAGATCCATAGATTTATAGCCGACTCGCCTTCGTGAGATAAAACAACTGTAGCAATAGTTCGTACGCAACTAGTTTTAGAAAAATATTTGACTAAGGTTACTACGGACTTTTTATCCAGTACTTCTAAAATTAAATGTGGAACCTACAGAACAAGCAACAGCGTCGCATAACCAGTTAGCAACAAAATTGGTGTGCGCGCGTATCGCCCCTGCACGAACTAAACGTATGTTGTGACGGCGCGGCGTGCAAGCGATTTTAACCTTAGGAGTGGTTAAGCGACGCTGTTGCCCATGGTACCTACCTATTTGTGTTACGTCTATTAGCATGTGTGTTATATGTTTGTCTTTCGATGTTGTATTAATGTATTATCTTAAGCTATGTATGTGTTTGATGACAACAAATGTTAAATTTAATAAACGATTCCACTTTTGCTGAAACTGACAGATTTCTAATGAAAAAGTACATCCAAGAGTGCATCCTTTGCAACTAAATCTGACCTAAACTCATTCTGTCTTATTCAGAGATGTTTCACAAAACTGGGGTACAAGACTGTTCTAACAAAACCTGGTTTAATGCTTGTAAACCAATCACAATGCACCTTTTAATCCTTAAACGGTGGGACTAAACGTTAAACTGTCACTTTGAACACGATTTGCGCTAAAATGGCGTTAGTCCGCAGTCTAACGCCATGTTAACTTTGACCCTAGTTTAACGAACGCACTCTGAATAAGACAGTTTGAGTTCATTCTCATTAACATCGGTATCTTTTCTGTGTTTAAAATATGACAAGACTCGACTTGCTTGAATGAAAATAATATCTTTATTAAATGAGCCATTTACGAGTATTATGTAAATGCGTTTAGCAGGATAATGCATCTGATTAGATACATTCTTCTTCTCCTCGATTGCATCTACCTACATTGTCATACTAAGTACTACAACACCATACAATATGTCTTACTGTAGGTATATGACGTCGAGTTTGACTGTAGGCAGTTGTCTTGGTCAACTTGCACGTGCCTTAAGTGATTACACAATCGGTAGTATCACATGATCCAATAAAGCTAAAACTGTTTATACTATAGCACTGACGGCTAATTCAACATAAAACATGACGCATGGCATGCAGCAAATAGTCTGCAAAATATTTCGTGCGTGGCCGATAGGCATGACAGGCCTTCTTTTTTTGAATGTATCGTTGGCAATAAACTCCTTATGACAAAGGCCGTAGCATAGGTACTTACATTTTCTGGATCACGATACTAGTTGATAGTGTAATACCGGTCATTGCCTTCATTGTTGCTAATGTGATTGTGCTATGTCGCTGTCAATGTGTAGCCCTGATACCGTGTTGTGTTGCACAGTGAGCCTGCGCCGTCCGCCATGACCGCACTGCATCAGTTCGGCGCCGAGATGTTGCGTCTTTCGCGAGGCTTGGAAGCTTCTGCCTCGATCAAACCGCAATACAGAGGGTATACCAATTGGCTAACTGTTCGCTTCAAAATTTGTCGCCCATGCAAATTGCAACGTATTATAAAACTGCCGTACAACATTGTGGAGGTAGTCAGCATGACTTTACTGAGACCTTGCAATTTTATTGTTAATTCCACAGTGTTGTATGATTTTGAACAAATATCATTAAATTATATCGACGAAAACACCAAGTAAAGGGTGCCATTGCTTGATGTACCTTTTTGCAAACTTTGCATCATCCCAGAGCAGAAATTAATAGACTTGTTGTTCGCAGGACGAATATATCTGAACGTGGCGGCCTGTTGACTCCTGGATCCCTTAGTGTTTCATCCAGTTCACCTTCTTCGATGCTTCAAGACAAAAGGCGACCTTCTTCAACTTGTGACCCAAATACTCCTTTACATAGACCACGAAGCGCATCAGATGATGAAGGTAACGATGGTCTTTTAGCACCAGCTACTTTGACTGCTAAGTCAAGAAGTTCAGAAGACGGTCTTCTCCTTCCTCCTCCGTGCACTTGCCCATACTTTGGTACTGAATCAACTCCACCCAGACGTACTACTGAAGTGATCATAGTTCCTGGAGGTGACATAAATGGTTGCAACGGATATCCAAGAAATGGAAACTTGAAAGGTGATGAGACACCGCAATACTTTAGGAGGTCCAGTCGAGGAGCAGCTTCGATGGTAACTTGGGATGAAGCCAGAAGATTTAGGAGAGGTTCTAGCTTCGGAGGAGCGAGGACAACGTTATCAACGCCAATCAGAAGTATAAGAGCCCAAAGATCGATATCATCTCGACCCCAACAAGTTATCACGCCAAGTCCTCAACGTCAAACGCCAAGAACCCACCATTCTAGGAATTCTAGCGTTATTTCTAGGAATTCCTCTCGCCACGGCAGAATATTACGATTAGAACAGAAAGCAACTAAAGTACTTGGGGTTGTGTTTTTTACTTTTGTCGTGCTTTGGGCACCGTTCTTTATCCTCAATATGGTACCAGCCGTTTGTCCAGAATGTGAACGAATTATTTCTCCTTGGGTGTTTGATTTCGTGTTATGGTTGGGTTATGCGAGTTCGATGGTAAACCCAATATTCTACACTATATTCAATAAAGTATTCAGGCAGGCTTTTAAGAAAGTGTTACTGTGTCAATACTGTGAGTCTAGAAGATAGCCGGCACCCTGGGAGCGCGTGCGTCCCTCTTCAGATCCCGGCATAGGCGCGCTCTCAGTTAACCGACCAAACGTTCGATCTCAATTTGTTTAGATGTCGCAACATAAGCTTTAACTAAGAACGCTTTTCTGTAGATAGAACCTCTCAGATAAATAAATATACTTTTTTATTTCCACAAGCTGTGCTTCACTCGTTAAAATGCAGCGCACAAATAGAATTCTGCCTTTAATCTGACCTCATAATTGTACCTGTGAACTCAAACGTAGAAAATTTGCATTTAGATAATTGCTACTGTGAACTACACTTAATTTATAAGACTGAGTGGTTTGTTTGTGCATGGCAGCAATAATTATAGTAGTAATCTGTACACGTACTGTTTTATTTCTGATAGTTTGAGGCACTCATTTCCTAACACTTATATTCATCTTGATTTGAGATTTTTTCCATTCATAGGATTTCATAGTACCTACTTAAACCTAATTCTTCAAATCAGTGAGCCTTTCTGTTCTTCGTAAACTATTTGCTAATCAAAGTATGTTTTTTATTCGATGTTCATAAATAATCTAGTCAATGTAATAACGAGTCGCGATGGATTATGAATACAATATTACAGATATGTTAATTGTACGTACAATAGGCCGCACATCAGTAGTAACTAAGTAAGTACTGAATAACTTTAGTTTTGACTATAAAAAGTTGAATTCAAGTTTAGAGTGTTACCTCTGATGTGAGGCCTACTGCATCATAGATGGTAAAGTCGTATAAATGTTTTAATTAGTAAAATACTCATAGTATTATTAGAGAAAATGATCAGTATGATTGTGAAATGAATTTATTGATGTTATTATTTTGTTCCTATTTGTACTTTCTTATTCAAATCAATATTAAATATTATAAAACATAGCAAAGTGTCCAATTCGTCTATTTTTACTATTATGTAGTCATTTATGCGAAGTCATTCGTAGCACGTAGCAAGCTACGATCGAATGCTACGAGATCTGCTACGCAAACTACGGTGAGAAAATATTGCATTGAATGTGGAATTTCAATTGGTTTATATCATATAATAACCGTCTAAAAGGTCATTGTGCATTTTGTTCGGTCATTTGACCTGCGGCGTACACAAACAAACTAGGGGTAGGTAAGCATATAAATGTATCTGCTACGCAGTGGTATGGGTCGCATTCTTGTAGGACATTTTTAATAAAAAAAATATTAAATAAAAAAGTTTATTATGCTTGCACATTTTCAGAATACTGAAAGTAAAAACTTCTGTTTTATTAACAAAAGTATAATAACATGAAACATATACTCATACACATAAGGTGAAATAACTTTTTTCTGCCGGTCGGTACATAAAAAATTAATACATATTTTGAAAAGTGAAATTGAATTCTTCAGTTTAAAACTGGTTTGGTTTCTGCACGCAAACTTTCATCAAGCAGGTCAAATATGCCCAATGACCTTTCTGTTCTTTTGTAAATAAGTATTCACTGCTGCATTAAACTAATTAATCGTTCATGTCAAAACACAAGATTAAGCGATTATACGGGCCTAAAACTTCATTTGAGTGCTAAATATCTAACTAAGATAAAAAAATACTATGTATGATTAAGAAAGTGTTGTAAATAATATGGAATAAAAATATAATTAGTATTATTTATAAAGTAAAATTATTATTGTAAATAAAAAGATGTTTCATATGGTGTGAATAATAAAATTACAGATCAATTGGAATTAAAGCGATATGATCGTGAAGTCTGTTTTAATTTTTTATGTTGTCGTAAATCACGTGGTTTATATCCTGCTCTAATGGGTGTGTAACCCATTTTTTACCAGTGTGTCACTGGTAAAAAATGGTTTCGATGGGAGAAAAATAAACTTTAGGCCTCGCATTCATTAAGATACAAAATATTCCATGACACAAGTCGCTTATGATATCGGGCAATGTTGATTGTTGATGCCAGTAGCAGACCAAAATTAAGTTGTCGTTTGGAAAAAAAAGTTTCATTTCTTTTAGAAACGATTAGTTCTTCAATCAACAATTAGGTCAATATTTAAACATTATCTATGGAATATTTACTTATCTCAGAGATAAAGACAAACATTTCCCCATTGGAAACCAATTTATTTTTTCATTTCCTTATAAAAATTGAGGTCACAAATTATAAGAATCATCATGGGAGTAACAGATTTCATAGAAAACATACAATAATAATTTGTAATGTTTCTGTTCTAGATACCTAAATATTGAACAATACTTTATATACTTTTTTTACATTTTATAAATTAAGCAAAGAAGCGCAAAGAAAAAACACAAACGTGACTTTATAGCATTTGATTATTTAAGTATTTCCTCGCCATCGCAAATCAGCCCAACCTAAAAGAAAAACAAATTGAAATGCAAATTGATGCATTCAAAATTAAATAGACAGCTTAACGGTTTCACTTCATTACTTAGTTTTCCTTGAGCAAACCTTTAATTAGTTTAATCAAATAATTGGTGGTTGTGGCTCAAACAAGATTAATCCACAAAGGATTTCCAAGCTAAACTTTCACTATTGTAACAATTCGCCGCCGCGAAGTTCAAAACTACAATAAAAATAATAACTGTTACTAAAAAGTTTAAATTAAAACTGCTCTGCTGAGCGATCTCTTGGGAATACCTAGTTTTATGACATCGGAATATTATTGGAATGAAAAGTCACTTTATTAAGTTTGGTAAGATAAAATGGAAGAAAAAGAAAATAATGATTGATTGGTTGGCTTAGAAACAATAAAAAAATATTTGAAATAAAACACTTCCTAAACGGATGCTAGCGCGGTTTTATTGAAAGTACTTTGGTAATTAGTTGGTATTTGCTGCAGCTAAACGTCGGGAAAATAAAAACTGAAACCATACTAACTAATTACCAAAGTACTTTTTATAAAACCGCGCTAGTATCCATTGAAAAGTGTTTCTAACAATATACACTGGCCTGCAAAACTAAGTACTACAGAGGTCTATTTTCATACAAACGAGGTAATTTTGAAGCATTGGTTCTCCGCCCAGGATTAAACGTGGTGTGATCTGATGATGGCCATCCAGGGAGTGAATGGAGAAGATTCAGATCCCCATACACGCCCAATTGATCTGATCATCATTCTAAGAGCTGTAAGGATAAGAGTTATCAGTTACAGCATTTCCATACATTTTAATGCTATTTTCGTGTTTTTTTTTAAACATATCCAAACAGCTCTTAGAATGCTGATCGGATCTATTGGGTGTGTATGGGGATCTGAATCTTCTCCATTCACTCCCTGGATGGCCATCATCAGATCACACCCCGTTTAATCCTGGGCGGGGAACCAATGCTTCAAAGTTACCTCGTTTGTATGAAAATAGACCTCTGTAGTACTTAGTTAATTATAAAAGCGACAGCCGGAGGATCCAAAAAAAATCAAAGTTTAATTTAAAATAAATTTATTATAATAAAAATTACAATTTAAATTGCGTGACAATTGTTCGATGCTAGATACAAAAGTGAATATTATAATGACGAAACTCCGTCCGGTGTCGGGGCGTCAGGTTATGCTGCGTCGGCACCTCGTGATCGGTCGTTTCCATGCGACCTAATAACTAGGTAAACTGCTGTCAGCGGTTCGTATGGTAGAGCGATACGTAACACCTCCCCCCGCAGATCAGCGACTATTGGAAACCCTTGTTTGAGATTGTCGCTGAGATGGTTCTGGGATCCATCTTTTTATCTTGTTGGTTCATGGCTTTCAGGTCCGGAATTGCATAAATGGCATCGGGGACGTCATCGCTGCTTCCTTTGGAGTTATTTCTCGTATCAGTGCTTCGGTTTCGTAGCCGTCTGATTGCTACGACGGTTATGATTGCTACGATGCTTATTAATAGTATGACGTAGATCGGGATCGTAGTATGATATAAGGATAGATCGTCGACTTGTTCCAGATGAATCGGAGTCTGCGTGGAGATCTTCGTATTGATGGAATGGAGATTTTTCAGGTCAACCGTGTTTAAGATGAATCCTGGATGATCTTGGGGCCTCGACTCGTCATACGGAGGCATTTCCATAATCTTCACTGCATGTCCTTCGATCCGCTCGTTAGTGTTAGCTATAGTGAACTCCGGCGTCTTCAGATAACAGTTGAATGGGATGACAACGAGATAACTTCCTTGTAGCGTTTTGTATAATTCTTGACCACAGGTTATCTTGATTTTGGTGGGCTTAGGAAGACATAGCGTGTAGTGTCGGTCATCGAGTTGTTCGAGTGCTTCTTTCTTAAGTGATACTGAAGTTGGCTTACAGGATTCATGAAGTTGCTGTTTGCTTATGAGATGCTGGATGCAGTCGGGATCACTCTGGATTTTGAACTGGGATTGTGCCTCGCAGAGAAACCAGGAATTTACCTTCGGGCATTCAGCCTCCATGTACATATAATCTGTCCTAGAGGTTGCTATGTAAGGTAAGGGAGGTATTAGGATTTTATTATTTTTGTTAGGGATGATGGCTAATTTGTACAGGTCAAAATTGAATGGGAAGGCAATCGGCACTTTAATAACTATAGTTATCTGATTATCTACGTAAAAATTACCTAACTTAACTATGTCGTAGAAATCTCTATACTCTACGTCAAGGATCTCATCTTTTGAATATAATGTCCTTAGTTTACTTAATATATTTTTAACTTCTACAATACTTATAATGAAATGGGGTGTACTCGATGTACGAATAAAACCTAATGTAATTTCTAACTTATATAATTCTTGAGATAAATCCTCAACATTATCTCCTAAGATGACAAGATGCTGCGCCAGATGGGCATATTTAATTAGATCACTATCTTTGCTACTGTCACTATCCATGATAACTTTAAGAACCTGATTTATCTTATCCTGATTTTTAGCTAAATTATCTATTGCTTTAGTGCTGTGAAGGATCCAATCTTTGTTAAGAGTTATATGATTATTGATCTCGGTTTCTAGCTTTTGTTCATTATTTTGTAGTGTTTTAATTGCGTTATTATATTTGATAGCGTCAGTATAATCGAGATTACCAGAAATTGATTTTATTACAGATCCGAGTCCGTCGATGAGACCTCTCTTACTACGGTTCGGTTTAAAACTTAATAATTGCTCCGATATTTTATCTAATTTTGTACGCAAATGCTCGACATGTGGATCATAGAGAAATAGTGTTTTATTATTTA
Source organism: Agriphila tristella (assembly GCA_928269145.1). Taxonomy (NCBI): domain Eukaryota; kingdom Metazoa; phylum Arthropoda; class Insecta; order Lepidoptera; family Crambidae; genus Agriphila; species Agriphila tristella. The sequence continues at coordinate 55,693,441 of OV743429.1, forward strand.
ACTGGGGTCTTATTTCATTTAATTGTGTTATAGCTAGATTTATTTGATTTGATATATTTTCCAGGTCAATATAGTTTAAGAAGGAGTGATAGTGGGATACGATCTTCGTGGGTCCTAGTCTGAAGGGCAGGATTCCTGGTCCGTCGTCCAATGAGTCAATCGTTACATCCTGTCCTCAGGTCAGTTGAAGCAGGATCGGTAATAGAAGTGTCCTGTAACAATGTTGGGTCTTTAGGGCTTCTTTTCAACCGGGATTTGGCAACAGGGCCACGTTTCTTTTTTGTATATATATGAATAGGGAGGTTGGCAAGGACAGTATCCTGAGTATATCGTGGGGCTAGTTTCTGTCTATTGGCTAAAGGATTTCGAATAAAAACTTGTTGGTCTGGGACATAATCTTTTTCAGGTTCACGGTCTTTATTTCTATTTTCAGTTAGTTCGGTTCTGTTATGTAAAGCTGTCTCGTTAATTATGTCGTATACGTTAGTCATTCGTTTTTTATGTTCTAGTAAGTATTGTTGTAGTAAGTGTTCGGATAAGTCAATGTCAAGAGGGTCACGTGGGTCAAAGTGTCCTGTTATTAAGTCTATAGGTCTGCATTTAGTGAAGCTGTGAATGGAGCTATTGTATGCAAGTAAAGCGTATGGCATTAGATTAATAACTGGTTCATTATTTTTCTCTAATTTTAAAATTCTAAGATGTTCCAGAATAGTTGAGTGAAACCTCTCAACTATGCCATTATCATTTGGTGTATGAGCAAGGATCTTATGATGCTGGATTCTGTGGAGCCGTGTAAACTCAGAGAATAGCTGGTTTGAGAATTCGGGACCTTGGTCTGTAATTATAGTCATAGGGACACCATGGTGAGTACAAAATTTTAGTAATGACTGAACGACACTTAAAGCTGTGCCATCTCTGAGATAATACGCTTGAGCGTACTTTGAGAAGGCATCAACTAAAGAAAGATACTTTTCATTTTGTACCGTGAAAAGGTCAAGATGAAGTATCTCAAATGGTTTGCTAGGAGGGGGTACTATAGAAAATCTTTGTTTAATGGGGTGTCGATCATATTTTGCGCGACCACAGACGGTGCATTCGTTAATATATTTTGTTATATGCTCTTTCATTTTAGGCCAATAGAATTTAGATGATAAAGCTAGGAAACATTCACTAATACCACGATGGTTGGTTTTACCTTCATGATATTTTTGTATGATTTCTTGTTGGCGTAAATATTCTTTTATATTTTCTAATTCGACTTTAGTTAAGATCAATTTCATAGCGGAGCTTTTAAATTTACTTTGTATTATCGGAATTATTTTGTACATAGCTAGAGGAGGATGAATGATCAAACCAGTCTGAACTTTTGGGTTCACATATTCCTTAACAGCCTGGATAACATCTTCTTCAAGGTTAGATTCTGATATTTGGATAGTCGTTCTGGTATGTGTCTCAAAGGGCTTTGTCACTGTCGGTCGTTTTTTTATGTCTCCTACTACAACAAAACATATCTGTCTATTGAATTTATTAAGTGGGTCGTCTGAAATAGGGATCTCGAGGATGGGATTTTCAGCGCTGGTGTGAGCTGTTGCTGTACTGGATCCGTTTAATGATGGTGGTCTCTCAGAAGGATTGACCAAGATGGAACTGGTATCTTCATTATTGACCTCAATACGGGATAAGGCGTCAGCGTTGGTGTTATGCTTGCCCTGCTTATAAACTGTAGTGAAATTATACTCGCTTAATTTTAATTTCCAGCGTGTTAGTCTAGAATTAGGGTCTTTAAAATTCATAACCCATTGCAATGGTCTATGATCAGTGACTATCTTGAATTTTCTACCGAATAAGTATGGCCGGAAGTATTTCGTAGCCCATACTATAGCCAAAAGCTCTTTTTCAATAGTACAGTATTTAATTTCACTAGAGTTTAAAGTTCGTGACGCGTAGGCAATCGGTTTATCACTGCCTATCGTGCCCTGGGAAAGTACAGCACCAATCGCATAATTCGACGCGTCTGTAGTTAGTATAAAGTCCTTTTCAAAGTCAGGATATTGCAGGATTGGGTCATTCGTCAAAAGTTTTTTACAGATCTCGAAACAGTTTATGTAGTCTACGTCATTATATGTTATTTTAGAGCCCTTTTTTAAACAGTGAGTCATAGGTTTAGTAATTTTAGCAAAATCAGGTATAAACTTCCTGTAGTAGCCTAGTAATCCTATGAAACGTTTTATTTCAGTAGCTGATTTTGGAAGGGGAAACTTCTCTATAGCCGAGATTTTGTCAGGATTAGGTTTTACGCCGTCTTTGGATCTTGAAGTTCGATTCTCTTAGCCTGTCAAAAACCTTTTCTAAATTAACCATGTGCTCTTGTAGGGAAACACTGAAAACTATGATATCGTCTAGATATACTAAGCATATTACGTTTTGCAGATCTCTAAGGACATTGTCCATAACACGTTGAAAAGTGGACGGGGAATTTTTAAGTCCCATGGGCATTCTTAAAAATTCAAAATGCCCATGTTCTACGTTGAAGGCTGTTTTCTGGACATCATCAGGGTTCATTTCCACCTGATAGAAGCCACTAGCAAGATCTAAAGTGGTGAAGTAGTGACAGTTACCAAGTTTATCCAGGACATCAGAAATATTCGGAATAGGGTATTTGTCATCAATGGTTTTTTCATTGACTTTTCTAAAGTCTACGACGATACGCCATTTGGTTTTTCCTGACGCATCCGCCTTCTTTGGAACTACCCAGATAGGTGAGCTCCAGGCTGATTGGGAAGGTCGTATTATGCCCTGATCTAACATTTTAGTAATTTGGTCCTGTACCTCTTGTCTATGGATGAAAGGATATCTATAAGTTTTAGTGTAAACCGAGATCTCATCGGTGGTACGTATACTATGTTTTATTTTATTTGTGAAGGTCAAAGGTTCACCTTCGATGTAAAAGACATCTGCATAACGAGCACAAAGGATTTCTAAATTAACACGTTCTTCAGGATTCAAATGGTCTGTGCGAAGACGGGATAAAACTTGGGATACGCGATCGGGTGGTGGTTCGGTACTCATGCAATTGATATTAAATACTTCTGCACTAACGGGCCTATCCATTGAAAATATAATATCGTGTCTAGTGGGATTACTAACTTCTACAAAGCAGCGATTATTTTCAACGTTAGTTACGCAATAGTTTATATGACAATTAGAAATAGTTTGTTCTGAAACATACGCATCGCCATCTTGTAAATTCACTGGTATTCGGAGTAACTTAGATGAATTCGCGGGAATCATCTCCTCGTAAAGATTGCAATTACGAGAATCATACATAAGTAACGGAATTTCGGACTGTCTTGTAGTTAACACTTTATTTTTTAAATCAATACTAGATTCCAATTTTTCAAGTAAGTCATAGCCAATCAAACCGTCAAAGTAATCATGAAATTTGTAAATGAATAAAGTTATATCATTGCTTTCATTAAACTCAGTAAAACAAGGTAAAGTTATAGAATAATCGTTGTGCGTAGTTGCATGGATATTAGTTACTTCGAAAGGTTCGTAGTTACATGGTATATGTATATTTGACGACCTCCGTGGTCGAGTGGTTCGCACGCCGGTTTTCAAGGCGTCACCATCTCTTGAGGTCCCGGGTTCGATCCCCGGCTGGGTCAATGTAGAAAATGAACTTTTCAATATTGTCTCAGGTCTGGGTGTGTGTCATACCACCGTTGTTTCTGATTTCCATAACACAAGTGCTATAGCTACTTACTTTGGGATTGGAGCAATGTATGTGATGTATATGAGAAAAATACTTTTCTACAGCCATCGGACTAATAAAAGATTGATTGGCACCTGTATCTATTAAAAACTTAAGTGGCGGATTAGTTATTTGAATATAGGGCAGTTGACATTGCGTATGTAAATTAATTTCTATTTTGGCTTTTCTGATTTCGCCTTGATCTGAAAATCCTCATTATTGTCTGTAGCGTTTGCGTCACAAGTCTCGTCCAACGGGGGCTGGTTTTCGGGATAGCAAGGATAGTAATAGTTCTCAGTAAGGTCGGTTTGTTCGTAATAGTCTTGTTTGTACTGGTTATAATCGTAATAGTCATAGTCATAATAGGGTTGGTACTGCTCTGTCGGATCGTAAAATTCGTTAAAATTCATCTCTCGCGACTTAAAATAGTTGGATGGGGGTGGATTCCCGAATTTCGTCCAATCGTGGGGTGTACGAGGTTGGAAAGGCTTAGCTACGTAATGACTAACGCCACTCATAGGTGAAGGCGCGGCATTCGCATTGTTATAGCTAAAACCTGGATTTTTGGGTGGCAATCTAAAAACGTTACTTTGGGGTCTGTAATTAGGTGGGGGTGCAGCGAACATTTGTTGAGTGCGCGTTAGACCACTAGAATGAGGTGGTTGGGGCTTCCAACTCGGCATTGGCCTCTGCGGTGGTTGTACATTAAACGGTCTAGAGGGTCCAGGGGGCATATTAAATGGCCTTGACGGACCGGGCATATTAAATGGCTTTGGAGAGTTAAAACCGAATGATCGAGGGGGTAACGCTAACGGTACTGACGGTGGCAAGCTGTAAGGTAACTTTGGTAAGTTATTATATGAAGACGTGGACTGCAACTTTCTTTCAGGAAGATGATCGTTACGCTGCTGTAAGTATAATGTATTTACCTCGTCATTGACATATTCCAGAGCGTCCTCAATGGTGTCGGGTCGCATACATCGTATACGAGCTCCTAAGGGGTCGCGGAGACCACGCAGGTAAGACCTAAGGGTTAACTTTTTATACAAGGTTCGCTTCGCCTCAATTGTAGTTGGTACTGTTTCGTGTAAATTAACGTACGTCATTATTATACTGAATAGATTTTGGCACTGTTCATAAAATTCTTGGGGTGATGCTGAACCTTGTGTAAGAAGTGACAAATCGTTGCAAAGCGAGGCCTCATCGCGCTGGTCTGCAAAGTTATTAATAAGGGCGCTACGTATTCCTGACCAATTTCCGGGAACTCCGTTGGAATTTATTGTACGGGCCGCGGGGCCTGTTATCTTATTTAATATGCCGTTAATTACAGCTAAATTACCGAGTTCATGAACCGGATCACTAGTCATATTTTGCTTTACTATCTCATCGCAAAGATGAATAAATCGCGTGAGCACAGCGGAGTTTCCGTCGAAGTCCGGGACTAGCCTAAGGACCTTGTAAATTTGTTCTACGCGAGCGTCCGCCATTTTATCACAATCGTTAGTTTCTGGCGTTTCAATAATTGTCTCTAGATTTCTACGCGAATCTAATTCTAACAGCCTATTCGTTTTACTAACTCTAAGTGACCGAGATTGCCGTGGATGGAAAATCTTGGATAATTATTATAAGAACACTAGGAATAAAAAGGAGAGCAACTCTAGTAGATCTAGGTACTCACATAAGCATCTTTGATTTCTCTGGCGATCGATTTCTTGTATCTCCTCCGGACTGCAGCTTCCGTAGATTCTGGACCGCCGTTAGGCCGTGCTTGATTCACTGACTCTACTTTACAGCGATCCTACCAACTGCGCCAATTATAAAAGCGACAGCCGGAGGATCCAAAAAAAAATCAAAGTTGAATTTAAAATAAATTTATTATAATAAAAATTACAATTTAAATTGCGTGACAATTGTTCGATGCTAGATACAAAAGTGAATATTATAATGACGAAACTCCGTCCGGTGTCGGGGCGTCAGGTTATGCTGCGTCGGCACCTCGTGATCGGTCGTTTCCATGCGACCTAATAACTAGGTAAACTGCTGTCAGCGGTTCGTATGGTAGAGCGATACGTAACAAGTTTTGCAGGCCAGTGTATGTTGTAAATAATAAAAAATACATAAATAAACAACCAAGGTAAAAGCAACCAAACAAATTAACTCCCTAATAAAAAACACTGCTCTTTAATCAAATAACGGCACCACAACAAAAGCTAAAGTGAAATTGCTCATAACATCTTTTTAATTCATCTTGACAATCCGGAATAAGGGATAGGTAGGTAATATAAATGATTTCGGGGAGTGGAAGCTTATATTAAACGGGCAGCGCAAAAACACAACTCGCCTCAGCTTTGGGTGTGTTGTTGGGATTCGCGTTGCGGTCGATGCTTTAGATCAGTGGTTCCCGAATGGAGTTCCGTGGAACCCTGGGATTCCGTAATAGGCTATTAAGGGTTCCACAAAAATTCAAGAGTACATAAATTCAAGATATAGTACTTATCTTTTTGTTCAAACTAAATAAATATTGATATCTTAAAAAGTCATTCTCTTAAAGTCAAACTATACCTACTTACAAAATGTGAACACCAAGCCAAAAAGCCTCAGTATGGAGTGATATCACGTAATTTTACAGTTAGTTAGAAATCCTAGCTCAAGTAAAAAGTAATCAGTTACTTAAACTTGAGCTAGGGTTCCGCCCACAAACGGTGAACCAAAAAGGGTTCCGTAGGTAGCCAAAACAATTCGGGAACTACTAATTTAGATATTAAAAGATTATTTAAAGACTTGACAATTTAGCCTGTGACTGATTTTTTTTCTCTACTTTAATTACTTACTAAATAGCTTACTTAATTAGACTTTAAAGAAAATAATTTATAAAATTTATTGTAAATTATTTTCTTATAAATTTCTGTTGACATTGTGTGGTTTGTGAAATAAAGCGACTGCAATCATTATCTACACCAGTCGACTGGTTTGGTAAGGATTCACTAGAAAGACAATTTTGAGGAGCTCGGTGGCGCAGTGGTATAGCCTCTGGGCCAGCCACGGTTGCGGAAGTTAAGCAACTTTTGGAATGGTCGGTCATGGGATGGGTGACCAAATATTTACTATCTCGAGCTCCTCAGTGCTTTGGAAGGCTCGTTAAGCCGTTAGTCCTGGCTGCATTTGCAGTCCTTAACACCCACCTATCCGCATTGGGCCCGCGAGTGGGCTATGTCCCATCCTCCTTCAAGACACACACTTAAGGAAGGCCTATACCACAGCAGTGGGGACATTAAAAATGGTTGATGGTCAAGGCCATTTTATTCCACTGCATGCAGGACATGGCATGTCATAATAGCATATCGCCTTTTACGGCCTCCGTAATTTCTGTAAGTATTTACAAGCTTAAGGCTCTCCGCTGCGTCAAGCGGGACACACATTGCTGGTTTTTGACGGACAGATGCTTGCGCAGTGCATGAGTAAGCTCTAATCTATGTCGCCCCGCGCGCGTGTCCCGCTCAAGGCAGCGGAGGGTCTAAAAGTTGCGCATCCACATCGGAGCGTACGGCGCGGACGGAGCGTTGGATGGCGCGGAAATGCCGATGCAGTGCACGCAGTGCTATAGAATTTCATACAAAACAACAAATCCATCCGCTCCGTCCGCTCCAATACAGTGGACGTGCACCTTTACACTAAAATTCAGACTTAAATAAAATAGAGATTTAAAAAAGTCAAGAAAAGTAAATACCTAAAAACTATAGGATAACTGTATCAAATGCGACCAGAGTAATAAAAGTTCTTCCAGTTTCCTGTTTTGCGAGCCTCTGTAGATTAGTCTCTGTCACAAAAACAAGTCGACATAACCATACCTACGACTAAGCATAACTCCTTTTATACGTGTTATTGATTAAAATCCACTTTGACAACCCCCAAATGGGCGCAACACAATTTCTTCTGGGTTCGATTTCCTAAATTTTAAATTATCTCAGGTGACGAAGTTGTGGTTATTGTTTCTAACTTCTTTTAACCGCCTCTGTGGTCTTCGAGGATGGAGAGAGCCATGCTTGGCGTTACCCTACGTGATCGAATCAGAAACGAGGAGATCCGCAGGAGAACTAAAGTAACCGACATCGCTCGAAGGATTGCTCAGCTGAAGTGGCAATGGGCGGGACACATAGCGAGAAGAACCGATGGCCGTTGGGGCGGAAAGGTTCTGGAATGGCGACCGCGCACCGGACGACGCTCCGTGGGTAGGCCCCCGACAAGGTGGACCGACGATCTGGTGAAGGTCGCGGGAAGCCAGTGGATGCAGGCAGCGCAGGACCGATCGTCGTGGAGATCCTTAGGGGAGGCCTATACCCAGCAGTGGGTGTCGTGCGGCTGATATGATGATGATGTGGTCTTCGATCTTGGTTTGGTGGTGGTGGGGCTTATTTTAAGTCCGCCTGACTAGCTACCACCATTTTACCTAAGTCTGACACCATAACAACAATTTAAAAATTGTTGTGTTCCGGTAGTTAAATAAGATAGCCAGTTCCTCAGTGATCAGGGTGTAGTGCGTTTCTACCTTCGGCCTTATCTTCACTTAACATCAAGTGAGGTGAAGACCAAGTATTATCCCGTTTTGCATAAAAAACTTCTGTTTTTCGGCCGCACGCGTTGTCTCCAACATTGGCCATACATAGCACATTGTCGGTTTTATAAATAATGTGTCTAAGCGGTTCCTTACAAAACCGGTAATGTCTGACGTATTGGCCAACTTTGGAGCCAACGTCAGTATAACACAAATGCTACAGCTGCTTTGGAAAAAAACAGTCAACTACATGACTGACGTAATTTTTTTAGGATTCCGTACCTCAAAAGGAAAAATCAGAACCCTTAAAGGATCACTTTGTTGTACGTCAGTGTGTCTGTCTATCCGTCTAACTGTCAAGACCTTTTCTCTCGGGAACGCGTGGAGGTATTGTGATGCCCGATTGCATCTATTACAAACTTTTTAGTCATTGCGCAAGTAGTAAATCAAATAAAGAACATTTGTTTCTTTATAATCTTTGAAAGCTCATTCTGCTTTTGTTCCGAAAAACATGTCGGTTCCAAAGACTTCTATGTTGTAGTCGGTTCATCTAAAAGTGTATTCGTAAAAACAGTGATAAAATATACAAGATCACACAAAACCTGTGTTTCCTTTAAGTAGTTACGCCACCCATGTGTGACATGGTGGAGGCGCCGGGTACTCTTAGGTATCTTGACAGCCTTCATTTTCTTGATTTTTTCCTCATCCGGTAATATCCCACACCCGGATATTTTGTGGCCCAGCACCGTTATTTCTTCATACGCGAATCTGCACTTAGACGGTTTCAACGTCAAGTTCGCTTCTTCCAACCGCTTCAGAACTTGATCCAGGGCCCCATAGAACTCGTCAAACGTTTTTCCATACACTATGATATTGTCCACATATATGACGGCGTTCTTGTACTTCAACCCGGCCAGCGCCTTATCCATTGTCCTTTGGAAGATGGCCCCACTAGTCTTCAACCCGAAGGGTAGAACGTTAAATTCGTATAGCCCCGACGGTGTGATGAAAGCGGTCTTACGTTTATCCGACTCATCTATCTCCAACTGCCAGTATCCCGAATTACAATCCAGATCCGCAAAATAATTGGCCCCGTTCAAATGAGCAATCAAATCTTCAATTATCGGCAATGGATACGAATCCCTTATCACTTTTTTATTCAAAACCCTAAAATCAACACAAAACCTCCAAGAATTGTCCGGTTTTTTTACTAACACCACTGGCGACGCATAGGGACTCCTCGACTCCCGAATTATGCCATTTCAGGGGACGAGGGGGAGGATCCCACATGGTTCCATAGGAATCGGGTCATATTTCGTTTGCTGCGAAATTCCTCCTATTTTCTTCATAACTCCATCGATCTCACATGATGTGGCCGGATCCGATATCAGTCTTCAGATCATAGAGTTTGTCTAATGCCATCGGTTCCATGACTCATCAATGACAATATGCTAAGTGTCAGAATCTCGTGTCTTTGGCATGTGCTATCTTTGGTATGTGCCACAGTCTACATTTTGTAGGGCTGTCGTAGACCACCGGTTGATGGTTATTTAAATTCTGACACTTGTCTATCGCAAATAGTGTAGGGTTAGCTTTGGAGTTTTGTATCGATTATATCAAGAAGCTTATACCTCTTCTTGGATTAAATGTTTAAAGTTAAGGCTAGGGATGTGCTGCGGCTTTTTTGTGGGTTTTTGCCGACATAAAACCAACACACAGGTATGATGAAGGCTAGTGCCAACTAAAGGAATAGACAATGACCGGTGTGCAGGTTCGCCTCTAGTAAAGGCCAGCATGATTGTGAAATCCCATGCTAGCACAGTACATATATAAGTTTTTCAAACAGAATGAGAGCTCCATTGAAACGTTCGAATTTGACGGCTGACGTCACTCTAAGAGCTCTAAGCAAAGTTCGCAGTACTTTGGTCAGGGTTGTAACATCGCGTCGCAGTTGTTTCCATAGCGTTCGCGCGTAGTATTCCACGAGACGGCCGGAAAATGCCAACCCTAGCGATCCGACAGAGTGCAATAACAAAGGGGCTTAAGTGACGTTAGCTCCTCTACTGTTTGAAAAACTTATATATGTACTGTGATGCTAGGCAGGGCTGTCTCTTAGTTTTTTAAGGATGAGCTTTGGGAAATTTATTTCTTTGCTTTAACGAAAATAAATAAATTTAAGAGGTACCGGCGGAGTGTGATGCCCGATTGCATCTATTGCAAACTTTTTAGTCATTGCGCAAGTAGTAAATCAAATAAATAACATTTGTTTCTTTATAATCTTTGAAAGCTCATTCTGCTTTTGTTCCGAAAACATGTCGGTTCATCTAAAAGTGTATTCGTAAAAACAGTGATAAAATATACAAGATCACACAAAACCTGTGTTTCCTTTAAGTAGTTACGCCACCCATGTGTGACAGTATCGAGTTGAAATTGCCATCATATACTCAGGTCTACAGACCCTTGAAGCTGTGAAATTATTATGCGTCTAAAGGGAAAAAACAAGAAAACTTCTAAGTTAATTTAAAAAAGGCACGGCCGGTTTATGCCGCAATAAACGCATTATTTTGACACTCATAAGGGAATAAAAATTTATAGGGTACTTTTCGTTGACATACAACTATGAAATTTGGAAAATCTTATACTTACTACAAGTAGAGGGGAAAACTGAAAACTGTACATTTTGTTATTAAATCATTTAGTCTTTATTTAAGTACCTACTTTGTACGGAACCTTCGGTGGGCGATTCCGACTCCCACTTGTCCAGTTTTTTTTCAGTAGTGTTGTAGCTGTTATCCAACATCATTAAATATTTATGTTATCTTTGTTGTCTGTCTGGCATCGATTTTCTATCAAACCAATTGATATGATAACAAATTATTTCTATTTTAACCGCTGCTTTCATTATGTATTTTTACCGTAACACAAGTCCTTCTTACCTATATTTGGATTTAGTATTGAACTAATATTTCAGAAGACTATTTCAGTGGTGATAAAATCATGATGGAACATTTACAAGACAGCGAGCCTTTTCAGGAAGAACATCGTAACCGCCATTTAGCATACAGGAGAAGGTTTTTTTAATATTTTTCTAAATTATTGCAAGCAACTAGTGACTGTTGACTTACGTTGCATAATTTATTATCGTAAGCGCCAAGTAGGAAGCTTGTTATATAATCTTAAACCTAGTATTTTATCGTAAGCAACCTAGTTTTTTTTCGTAAGCGACAGTTACTAAACTTAGGTACGATATATTAGTCGATGGAGGTTACGACAAAAAATTTCATGGGTTGTAACTTATGATAAAATTTTAAAATTTAATAAAATTGAATTATATTCTACCGTGAACTCTAAATACGGTGCAAAATCAGCTAATATGGCGGTTACAATCCTTACTAATATTATAAATGCGAAAGTCCGTTTGTTTGTTTGTTACGCCTTCACGTCTTAACTACTGAACCGATCATCATGAAATTTTGCATACACGTTGTCAAGGTTACAAAGAAGGACATAGGGTACCTTTCATCCCGAAAAAAAAAGATTTTTCCCGAGGGATAGAGAAATAACAGTCCACGCAGAAGAAGTCTCGGGCGGCCGCTAGTAAAAACTAAATTTTGCTAATTTTAGCGATTAAAATATTCTTCGTAAAAGACTCGACAGATCCAGAGTAATAATTATCATCTACTTATAGTTAATCAAGCTTTTTTCCATTTTTAGTTGAACCCTGACCCAACTTCAACTATTTTCTTTGTCAGACCTCAAGTAAAACATCACCGAAAATGGAATTACAAATTATTATAATTCTAGCATGATCCCACGCTGTTAGCCTTCAACCGGGCGGACCTGTATAAGCTAGGGTTAATTAAGTCTGCCCCTCCGAAGATTTCAATTAGATTCGTGAAACTAAGGATTTTGCTGTAACATTAACATTTGCACGGAACAATGGAGAATTTTGATATTGATCGAAGTTAAAACGGATTTTTAAAATAGTCATACATAATTTTAAACTTTTAAAACTTTCGCGATTCATTGTATAGGTACTTAATTTAAAAATCCCAAGCGGCTACCTGTAGCCCGACAATAATGAAATATCTATTGTGTCTCATGTTCCTGGAGTTAAAGCGTTAATTAAAATTACAGGTATTAAACGATAGGTATTTACAAATCTGCCTTTTCTCAATGTTTTGACACCGACCAAGTTGCATCGACCGTCGAATATTTATTTTTATTTTATTGATCTTTGGGGGGTTTACAGCTCTAAATACAGTTTAGTATAATAGGATAAAAACTAAAAGCCTATTACAAACCTCAACAGGTACCTATGTTAAGAGAGCTCCACACTCGCGCCGCGAACCGCGACCGCGAATCACGGGCGTGGTTCGCGCATGAAAACGGTGCGAAAAATATAGCCCTCCAGACTCGCGCGTGAACCGCGGCCGCGAATCACGGCAACCTTAGTTCGGCACACAAGCCCTTTGACGCGGACCAAAAAACTGCCACCGGACGGGGAACGCCGCGAGGCGCGAACGCGAAGCCGCGAAGCCCATACGCGAAGCCGCGAAACCCTCCACACTCACGGTTCGCGGCCTTCGCGGGCTTTCGCGGCGCGAGTGTGGAGCCCTCTTTACAAGTTTAGAGCAAAATGATTAAGCTAATGCTAACCAGAATTGAATAAATTATTACAAAAAAAATCGGACTAAAAACATTAAAACGGACTAAAAAGTAAGAAATAAATTCTTCTGTAAATATTTATAACTTTACCTACTGAAATTTTAAACCTAAAAACGTGGGGCTCATTTTGAAAAATTTATCATCCATATTGTCTTTAGCTTGCGCCCCACGTTATTAGGTTTAAAATTTCTGTAGGTAAAGTTATAAATATTTACAGAAGAATTTATTTCTTACTTTTTAGTCCGTTTTAATGTTTTTAGTCCGATTTTTTTTGTAATAATTTATTCAATTTTGGTTAGCATTAGCTTAATCATTTTGCTCTAAACTTGTAAAGAGGGCTCCACTCGACCTTAATGTATGGAACAGTTGATTTTTTTTGCGAGCAGGAGAGTTGGCCGCATAGTAAAAATTGCTTGTTATCATGAGTGGAACCACCCCACGGCGGGAACCAAATGATTAAAATTTCAGCGTGTATAATATATCAATTGCCAATTTGCCTTCAATATAATATACTTGGTTATATGCATACATTTTATGGCAAACGTAGTAATATATTTGGGTAGTAATGACACAAAATTTTGCTAGTTAAAATTTGGTGCACGCGTGGCCTTTTTGGGTTATGAAAAGTTTTTGTAGTGCAGGCATGACTCAAATAGCCTGAAAGATTTTGGTACAGGTTTTATTTATTTGTACATTTTATATTTTTTTTGGATGAGGCTGTTTGGGGTAACGTTTGTTTTTTTGGTGGTCATTAAATTTCATCCCAATATTAAATTATAAAATATATTCAGAGTAGTGCTTTTGTCTAGATCATATTTATAATTGTGATCTGCCCCCCTAGCCAAAGTAACATTTGCAAATTTTCGCTATCGCTTCGCTTCGAAACATGTATGGATTTGACGTTTTAAAATTCGATTGTTAACGAAACCTTATGTCAATCCCATACATGTTTCGAAAGCGAAGCGATAACGAAGACCAACGAATGTTACTTTGGCTAGGCCCTCTTATCATTGTAGCTATTAAAAGGAATTAAAATAAAACGTCATGAGCAATTAAAAGTTCTAGTTTTAATTGTATCTCTGTATAATTATTTTTGGTATTTAACAAGAATTCCAAGCATACAATTACTCGATATCATGGGAAAGTACTAGTATTACCAGTTTAAACAGTATTCAATACAATAATACACTGATACCTGACCTTAAGCAGTGGTATCTCTCCAGCAGGAATAGCGTATCGCGACAAATTTATCAAAGTCATCTGGTATTATGACTTTATTTAACAACTTTATTGAAAACACTTATTTCACTGTTCAACCTTTCACTGTGACGACTTGAGCACGACTGAGCGCGCCTCTACCCCGTCACCGCATATTTAAACGTTATGCGTGGCGTGGTAGGGGCGAGCGTGGCGTGACTGGCGTGGTAGGGGCGACTGCAGTCACCCGATTACTACAACTACCGTTTAAGTACTTTTAATGGAATAAACACACAAATTTAGTTGTACTACATGGTTCATCACGAATAATAATTAAAGTAATTTATACAGTAACCTTACAGTCGGCCATCCTGCTAGAGCGAGTCCCATCGCGTAAAACAATATCTTTTATAACTTTGAGTACATCCATTCAATTAGTCATAAAATATTCTTAAATAAAAACATCATTTTATTAGAAGAAAAACAGCAGCCTTCCAACAAAATATTTCGCATTTTTGCGAAAGTCATAATTATTATTTAATTACATTACAAATATTTATTGCATGACACAAAACGTAATTACGTTTTTATTTATACATAAGTAGGTATTCAGAAAACATCCCGTTAGAGAAAGGGTATGTATATAAAGTGACATTTATTTGTCTACAATTAACGTAATTAGATTACTTAATTTAATTAAACTTAAAATTTTACAATTCAATTCAACTCTGTTTACATCAATAAAAATATAGTCGTATGGCATTTCATCCGAGCACGTTATAAACACGAGCAATAGCTTGTTTAACGATAGATTATCAACATCAAAATTCATTAATATAATTACAAGATACTTTAGAAATTAAAAATGGATGTATACCTTAAATAAATTGCTAAAGGGTTAATATTTCATTGCACCGAATTATAAAGATTGCAAACTTAGAAATATTTTTTTATCATTAGCTATTGCAACTTATTTTATTTACTTAAGTCTTAGAATCATTAGTTACGTGTAGGCATTTCAATATTTGTCTCCAATACAAACTTAGTTTAGAAAAATACCTACTAACAACAATCAACAAAAAGTCATCAAAACGCTATAAAAGGCTCATCATTAAAATAGAAAATTGAAGTAATCGTTTCTGTAAATATGTATATATATATATATATATATATATATATATATATTACTAAATACTATATTGAATGTAATATCTTTCTCATACCATTTGTAATGCTTGAAATACTTTTATAATTTTTATACCATATTAATTAAAAAATCACGCGCGGCGGCGCTATGGCTATGGGCAGCATTAATTACATGGATTAGACGTTTCAATAAAAATTTGCCCTGAGATAACTTTGGGGTGCACCCAGTGCTTCAATTAGTGTAACACAGTGACAGAAAAAGCATATTTCAGTGACACATGTCATAAACTATTATGATATCCAATAATTTAATCATCAATTTGCAAAAAGTTTTCTTTCTTTTAAGTAGTTATTGTACCTACATAACACTTGTACTATTATGTATTTCGTGACACAACTCAGTAAGAGTAAAATTTATTACTTCTTGAACTAATAAAAAATAGCATTCTACATTACAGCAAGGTAAAAAAAACTTTTTATTTTATTTACAAAGTATTCTGAAGGTCTTTTAAATTAGTAATGGTTTTAAATTTACCCTTACTAATTTAACCAGGTTAACCTTTTGTTTAGTTATATACATTAGCATACTTCCCTATATAATGGATATGTAAATGTAATATGTACTAAAGAGAAGTTTAGATATCGTAGAAGTGACTCCACTATACACACAGTACGTTATGTGGAGGTACCTTCCTTGAATATAACTGCGCATTTTAAAAACTCGATCAGAATAAACACTAAGTAATAAATGATTTTAGAAATCAGTATTTTGGTAATCTTACTTCCCATAGCGGGCACACAGAGTCCAAATACAAATCACATTATGTATTATCAATCCATGTACAAAAGTAATTAGCTATAATCCCACACAAGCACCACCCTTACTATCTATCTGGTTTAAGTTTTTTTTCCAGTACCTACGGTGCCCAATATAATGTGTTCTAAAAGCAGATTGAATTGTCCTACTAAGTAAGTAGTTACTTCATTCTATCGCGACCCTCAGTCATGAGGAACAAGAAAAATCATGATAAAAGGATTTTTTTCTTTTTAATATTATTTCATTTTAATGAGGAGCACTGTCATCACCAGGACCGTGCGTTAGTCTACAGAATTACTTAATTGTTTTGTGAAAAGTTTCACCTAGTTTATGGATCGCCTTGAATTTCTCAAATAGAAAAGGCAGGGTAAATTACCCAATTATTGGTATTTAGAGTAATAAACCGAAACAATAAACTTTGCCTATTGATTTTAGTAGCTCTATTTGAAATAAACATAGTGGGTGCTACACGCAACGCAATACACAATACGGATTCTCTCTTTTTTTTTTGTATTTTGTATGTATGTCGTTTTAAGCTATTACCACCACACATACACCATCATATTATGTATAAATAAATAAACCCATAGTCCATTCATTAGTACCCTTCAACCTATTATTGGCATGTACCGATCAAATTACTGGTACACCTTACGCCAATAATAATTTAATAGGCAACAGTTAATAAAATTATAGGTATTATTCTCAGTACCTTTATTAAAATATTGGCATGCTTTCACCAAGTACAGGTACAACTTAGAAGTTTTATTTTCGACTATTGGAATAGGGCCAATTTTTTGAAGCCTTATAGAAAACTTCATTATTATTTATGAATTATTTAATTTCAAATTTGTCCTGAATACTAACATAGGATTTAAGTTAATTGTTACTAACAAAATGGATTGTAATATCTGAATTATGAAATAAATTATTATTATTATTTCCATTATTTGATTAAAAAAATACATTAAATGATCATTGAAAATAAGGTTCTAATTTCTCATTAAATATTAAGATAATATGCCAAAACATTATAATTGAGTTTTTTTCATAATTAGGTAACACAGTTTATCGAATAATATTCATGTTTTTTTATGTTAAGTTTAGAGTGCCAACAAATATAAGGGTGTAATAACAGGTCAAGTCACCCCTACATGATTGACGTGAGAAAATTATGTTAAAATTGTAATAATCCGGTATCGGAGATATAATGCAATGAATACGAAAATAATTATTTTGTCTAGAAATTGTATCATTGATTACGAAATTTCATTTCATTTTTTTCATTTAAAAATTCTTTATTTCATATTATAAACAATATTGTAACAAGTACTAAGATAATACATGTACATTGATTAATTTAAAGATACTTCATTAGGCTTAACTTACCACCTACGAATGCTTTAGAAATATATGTTATTCCACTTTAGTTTTATTATCTTGAAATATTAACACACAGCATTTAAATGGCACTATTCGCAGACAAAAAAAAAATCTACAAAACAAAAGTGATTTGCTTATTGCATATCAGATTACGAAATAAAAAGCACAATAGTTTTGTTTTTCAATAACATTTGTAGGAATGTGAAGGAAGAATTAGAATTAATATTAAGTATAGTAAAATTACTGTTGCATTATTGTGTATTATGAATATAGTTTTATTTTAAGATTTATATGTAATTATTTCTTTTATTTATTGTTTGTTCAATTTTTTTTTTCTTATCAAATTGGATCAATAATTGTTATCTGAAATAAATGAATTTTATTATTTTTCTTTTACTACCGGTAAACTTCAGTAGAGTAGGTCATTGCTCACAATGGCCATTTAAAAATATATACGCTCAATACACCATTATAAATGGCATCACATTCTTTGTTTTACTAATTACTCATTAAATGACTTGGCAACAGATGCACGAGCTGATCATAGTGTAGTAAAATTAATAAGAATAATATTTGAAATTGAATTACTAGTTTATTAAAAGAACGGTAGGTATAGCCATAATTGGCAATAATACATGGCTGGACTCATTGGACTCAATTAGTTGCATTGCAGTAAATACATTTAAAGAGGATTTACATTCAGCATACTTAATTATTTGCTCTTTATTGTACTCACAAAAGAGTTGCAGAGGAGTTATTAATTAAATCATTGTAAGGAGAACTGGATTTATCTTTCAGATAGCTTTCTTGCAGGTTCCAGCAAACCCAGGACATGTTAGGGATTTTTCAAGTAAGTATGGATAAGTTATGTACTGCAAATATCTAGAGTACTTATGTTTATATTGGTTTTAGTGTGCGTTCGTCGCATCTATATCTTTCATTTTAACTAAGAAAAATAATATAAACAAAACAGTAAAATAATACTTATAACGATGATAAAACATTCTGATGATTTAGATTTAAAAGAAATGATTATAATAATTATAATCTAGAAAACTTGTTAAAAATTACCTTACGGATGTTCGCAATAATTTTACTTGCTTGTCAAACAATATGGCTAAGAACAGTTATTAAAAAATAAATTTAAGTGGAACAAAATTAAGAGAACTTGCATGAGTTGCATGTTCAAAAACCAAATACATAAACAGTTTTTTTTTCACGCTACATACTTAATGTAGTAGTATGTAGCGTATAGTAGCGTGTAGTATTTATACTATGTACATCTAACATAGCAAAACGTTTAAATAATATAAACAGGTGGGTTATTAATTAAGATAAAGATTGCTATCAGATTCAAGCCTCGTACGTACTAAAGTCAACCCTACTCTAGATGATTTTATTACTTAGGTATTTACTTCTTACAACAGACAATTATAATTGCATTCACTTGATAATGCTCTGATAAATTTTGAAAAATGAGATATTGAGAAGCAAGCTTCATGTCCAAGAAAAGTTATAGTCTACCTAAGACTTTCTTTATCTTCGAATTATTTATATTATTCTCTTTAAGCATTTGCGTAAATTATACACACTTTTTCTTTATTTAATAATCAATAAAACTAACTTAAATTAATGTTATCAACTCAATCTATTGCAATTCTTTTCAAATAAGTATATTCATCGATGAAGTCTGTCTTAAGCCTAAGTTATGACTCTTGATATAGTATACACCAGCACGAATGCTTGCGACTGTAGCTGACTTTCAAGCGCCCGCTTCCTTACTCAAGATATTGCCGTCTGAATATTTTACTAGTTGTTACTACGGACGCCTTACGCTCTCACAGCTGCGTCTTAAATTGTACAATTTTGAACAAAGATTACACAGTATTACTTAATTTATCGATCGATATGATAACCAATAATAGACCTATAGTCTCGGAACATAATATAAAAAACGTAGCTAGCTTTCTAGTTATTCTTAATAACAGTTTTTTTTAATAAGAAATAGTTTATTTGTTATTAATTAAAAATGTGATAATGCCAATAATTTCGATAATTCTTACTATGAAAATTCCTTCTAGCGTTGTACGGCCTCTCAAGGATGATGCCTTACGTTCTCACAGCTGTATTTTAAAATATATAAACAGCTTATATACGACACACCGAGCGCTTGCGGCTTTGCCCGACTATGTCAGGCTCCCTTCCGCTCCCTCACTCGTATCACTATTACAATTTGAAATTTCGTGTAACCACGTAGTGGACGCTCAACAGCATCAGTTGGAGTCAAAATTGTTGCTATGAATCTTGCACTCAACTTCCAATTTGCGATATGCATTTTTCATTGCTGAAACTTGCACAAAATTTTATGTAATTAATCACTATTTGTCACCCAATAACTTTAGAATGGTCTTATCATATTTAATTAATTGGGCAACTGAATTGTTATATGATTGTAGGTACAGAATCCGTTATCTATGCTCAATATGTTACGTGACACGTGATCTTATTTGTATTCAATGTAAAAAGACAGCAGGGATGGGAAAATGCTAAATTGATCTTAAAAGAACAGTTATTTTCCAACTTTAACTGTAATATTGGTAATATTAGTATTATATCAGTATCAACAAAACGTTTCATGAAAACTAAACCTGTATTAGAGAAAACTATCTTAGAGAGAGAGAGTGAATAAAAAATGCTACGTAATCCGCCTCTGAGCACTAGAGTGAATAGTTATAGATGATTAGCACAAAAACAAAAAAAACTTAAGGGTTTTAATGATTTCTATAAATAATTTCTCCCTCTAGTTATCATCATAGTATGCTTACGTGGAATTCTCCATTTTATTTATTTTGTGCGGGCAGGATAAGCGAGAATTCTAAAGAAATCTCGTTTATCTCACTTCTGAAGTTAAAAGGAATTAAAATAAAACGTCATGAGCAATTAAAAGTTCTAGTTTTAATTGTATCTCTGTATAATTATTTTTGGTATTTAACAAGAATTCCAAGCATACAATTACTCGATATCATGGGAAAGTACTAGTATTACCAGTTTAAACAGTATTCAATACAATAATACACTGATACCTGACCTTAAGCAGTGGTATCTCTCCAGCAGGAATAGCGTATCGCGACAAATTTATCAAAGTCATCTGGTATTATGACTTTATTTAACAACTTTATTGAAAACACTTATTTCACTGTTCAACCTTTCACTGTGACGACTTGAGCACGACTGAGCGCGCCTCTACCCCGTCACCGCATATTTAAACGTTATGCGTGGCGTGGTAGGGGCGAGCGTGGCGTGACTGGCGTGGTAGGGGCGACTGCAGTCACCCGATTACTACAACTACCGTTTAAGTACTTTTAATGGAATAAACACACAAATTTAGTTGTACTACATGGTTCATCACGAATAATAATTAAAGTAATTTATACAGTAACCTTACAGTCGGCCATCCTGCTAGAGCGAGTCCCATCGCGTAAAACAATATCTTTTATAACTTTGAGTACATCCATTCAATTAGTCATAAAATATTCTTAAATAAAAACATCATTTTATTAGAAGAAAAACAGCAGCCTTCCAACAAAATATTTCGCATTTTTGCGAAAGTCATAATTATTATTTAATTACATTACAAATATTTATTGCATGACACAAAACGTAATTACGTTTTTATTTATACATAAGTAGGTATTCAGAAAACATCCCGTTAGAGAAAGGGTATGTATATAAAGTGACATTTATTTGTCTACAATTAACGTAATTAGATTACTTAATTTAATTAAACTTAAAATTTTACAATTCAATTCAACTCTGTTTACATCAATAAAAATATAGTCGTATGGCATTTCATCCGAGCACGTTATAAACACGAGCAATAGCTTGTTTAACGATAGATTATCAACATCAAAATTCATTAATATAATTACAAGATACTTTAGAAATTAAAAATGGATGTATACCTTAAATAAATTGCTAAGGGGTTAATATTTCATTGCACCGAATTATAAAGATTGCAAACTTAGAAATATTTTTTTATCATTAGCTATTGCAACTTATTTTATTTACTTAAGTCTTAGAATCATAAGTTACGTGTAGGCATTTCAATATTTGTCTCCAATACAAACTTAGTTTAGAAAAATACCTACTAACAACAATCAACAAAAAGTCATCAAAACGCTATAAAAGGCTCATCATTAAAATAGAAAATTGAAGTAATCGTTTCTGTAAATATGTATATATATATATATATATATATATATATATATATATATATATATATATATATATATTTATCCCGCAAACAATTGGCCGTCCCCTGAAGGCGAAAATGCATTTAACCTGGCGTCCACCTGCTTTTGGCGTCCGCATACCGGACGCCACTTTATTGGGCGGTGGCACTTAGGCCCTATTGATCCTAGCTAGCCATAGTACAAATATCGACGGAAGCCAAATATCGTATAAAATGGCTGCAAAAAAATATTGAAAAGTTCCCGAAGAAATCTCAGCGCAGGGGAGGCGCTGCTGCAGCGCGTATATCCACGCATGTATATCGAGGGGAATTTCTGACTACGAGTTCGCGTATTTGGCGTCCACAATTGCAACGTTGCCAGCTCGCTCATTGAATCTATGACAATAATTCAAATAATATTTACTGTAATTTAAACAATATACATCGTCTTCGGCCACGTACGCGTTGCGTAATATTCGGCGCTCGATCTTATTAATTAATATAAAATATTATTACTACTGAAACTTACAAATAAACTCAACTTTATTTATAAAAATAGATAACAATCCATACTAATAATATAAATGCGAAAGTTTTTCTGTCTGTTACCTCTTCACACATAGACTGCTGAACCGATTTAGATGAACTTTAGTATGGACTATGGAGATAGTTTCGGACCCGAGAAAGAACATAGGACACTTTTGTCCCCAAAATCATCTCCTAAAGGGGCAAAAAGGAGGGTTGAAGTTTGTATAGGGAATCTATTTCTACTAAACCGATTTAATTAAATTTGGTATGAAGACATATTAGGGTAGTTTTTATCGACGATATCATCCTCTTAGGGGGTAAAAAGCGGTGGAAGTTTGTATAACCGCTATACCGATTGTGATGATATGTTGGTATCGATATTGGTATTTGTCATTTGGTATTAACAAATCAACGTAAAGCTTTGTACGGACGCTCAATAGCTGTACATATACGGACGTTCAATAGCCATATACGGATGCCCAATAGCTGTCTGTATACGGACGCCCAACAGCCATATACGGACGCCCAATAGCTGTATACGGACGTTCAATAGCTAAATACGGACGCCCAATAGCTGTATACGGACGTTCAGTAGCCTAATACAGATGCCTAATAGCTGTCTGTATACGGACGCCCAAGAGGCATATACGGACGCCCAATAGCTGTATACGGACGTTCAATAGCTAAATACGGACGCCCTATAGCTGTATACGGACGCCCAATAGCCATAGAGGGACGCCCAATAGCTGTATACGGACGTTCAATAGCTATAAGTATACGGACGTTTAATAGCCTGGCGATCGCTATTCAAGGCGGTACCATGTGGCTGCAAGCTAGGTACCAACTGTAAGATGATAGCACTGTTCCTAGTATTTTTTATTTTATTTTAATCATATCAGCCGCATGACACCCAGTGCTGGGTAAAGGCTTTCCCTAAGGATCTCCACGACGATCCTGCGTTGCCCGCATCCAGTGGCTTCCCGCAACCTTCACCAGTTCATCGGTCCACATGTCAGGGGCCTACCCACGGAGCGTCGTCCGGTGCGTCATCGCTATTCCAGAACCTTTCCGCCTCAATTGCCGTCGGTTCTTCTCGTTATGTGTCCAGCCCACTGCCACTTCAGCTGAGCAATCCTGCGAGTGATGTCGGCTACTTTAGTTCTTCTGTGAATCTCCTCATTTCTGATTCCTAACATGAACTGGAGCGGGCACGATATGGGCATTCGACATGATTTTCGTCTTATCCATGTTCATCCTGAGACCCACTCTTTGGAAAGCACTGCGGAGATCTTAGAGCATTCTTCTGAGGTCTTCCAAGATCTCAGCCATAAGAACTATATCATCGGCAAAACGAAGGTTTGTTAGGTACTGACCATCAATGTTAAAGCTGAGTCCTTTCCAGTTTAAGAGTTTAAAGATGTCCTCCAACGCAACTGTGAACAGTTTCGGAGAAATAACATCTCCCTGTCTCACATCGATGCAGCTGGATAGGATTTGTGCTCTGGTTCTGTACTCCGATCGACATGGTGACATTTTCGTATAAGTACCTCCTCGATATACCTGTACCTAGTCCACTTGGCACCTTTGGAGAGACTGCAGCATCGTCCAGGTTTCAATCGAATCAGATAATACTCCTCGATCTTTTGCATAACCTGCCACAGCGTATGGATGTGGTCTATGGTGCCTTTTCGGAACCAGGCTTGTTTTGGAAATTGGAAGTGGTCAAACCTGCGAGCGAGACGATTCGTAAGAATTCTCGAAAAAGACATGGCTCAGAAGTGAGATGGGTCTTTTGTCACCCTTTTCAAAGAACAAAATCACCTCACTTATGTTCCATGCCTTCGGTGTTCCGCCCTCGACGATGACGGAATTGAAAAGCTTCTTAAGGACTTTAAGGATCGGCTGACCACCGGCTCTGACGTCCGGGATATCTTCAGTATAGTGTCGGGTAAGCTTGGATCTGGGATTTTTAGCCTTGCTTTCAACAGGTGTCTGCCTGAATTGTAACTGCCCATAGAAACTCTTGATCTCTCTCAGGATTTCAGGCTTCGATGAGATGATGCGTCCGTCGATAGTTTTCAGCTTCGTCATCTGGCTTTTCCTAATAGAGAGATCTCTCGCGAACACTTTGGAGCCTTTATTCCGCTAGATTACTTTTTTAATACGATTCGTATTTGTTAAACCTGCATGGTCAATGCGAACAGCCTGTAGTTCTATATTCATAAATTGACGTTGTCACTCGCTACCTTTTTCCTCTGTCAAATGGTCACATTAAACCACTGCGTAATATTATAAATATTTTATTAAATCCCAACACTGGAAGGCTGCGAAACGAGTTCTTCGATACCTACCTTAAGGGTACCAAAGACCTCCGACTGCATTTTAAACCTGGTGCTCCATTCTATCCCCAAGGATATGTCGATGCGGATTACGGAAACAGTCTTGTGGACCGACGTTCATTCACTGGATACGTTTTCCTAATGAGCGGCGCCCCAGTATCATGGGAAGCTCGCAAGCAGCGGACCGTCGCGCTTTCTACAACAGAAGCCGAATATATGGCTCTCGCAGAAGCTTGCAAGGAGGCAATATACCTCCAGTCACTCATTAGTGAACTATTCCTCACGTGTCATCCCATCGTCATTCATACTGACAATCAAAGTTCGATTAAATTAGCAAATAACAATACATACCATTCACGCACTAAACACATCGACGTCAGACACCACTTCATACGAGATTCACTTGCACACCACGACATACATCTCGAATACATACCTACACACAACATGATCGCCGATATATTGACTAAACCTTTGTCGAAACTGAAGCATTGTAAATGTACAAATTCTCTAGGTTTAGCATAGGTTCGTAATTTTTTAGTTGTGCGTTAATTTTTCATCATGTTATGTCTCTGGTAGGTAGTTTAGTATGTAAGGTTAGCAAGTAAGGTGTATATAATGATGTTAGTTTTGAAATGTGTTTGTACAAAGTGTAGATAGGGTGTTTGTTCTTTGATATGTCGAATATATACTTTTAGGAGCACATAGGTATAGGAAGATACAGGGTGTTCACATTGCGGGGGGGTGTTAAACCTGCATGGTCAATGCGAACAGCCTGTTGTTCTATATTCATAAATTGACGTTGTCACTCGCTACCTTTTTCCTCTGTCAAATGGTCACATTAAACCACTGCGTAATATTATAAATATTTTATTAAATCCCATATAAACAAATGTATTTAATTGGCGAAGGTCACTCGTCAAAGACTTAGATAGTTTTCTATTTAGTTGCCGATAACCATGAGTATCCACTGAACTCTGGAGTCTCATTTCACGTCTCTGATCCATGAGTAGGAGTGTGTGGTTGGAGAGTTTCTTTAGCTTGGGCGGCGGGTCTTAAAGAACTTTGACCCTACCATACGGACAGTATCCGCCACCATATTGTTTAGATCGTCCCCATCTATGCTGTTCTCAAAGGCTTTGAAGCGGTTTTGGACTTTTGAATGCTTTCGGGGTTTTGAATATGGGTCGGTAATAGTCGAAGCATAGACTTTATCAGTGGAGATCTATCCAGGTTTATGTTGATATTCAATGTGCCATGTACCAATCAGTGATCGTATACCCATTTTGACGGCGTTGATTACAGTGACATCATTGAATAATTTTTCTTTTTTGTCGACATGACAAAATCTATCGCATTTCTGACTTCTTTTATGTTTTGTTATAAACTATCATTTTAACCGACTTCAAAAAATGGAGGAGGTTCTCAGTTCGTCGGAATCTTTGTTTTTTTATGTATATTACTCGAAGATGGCTGGACCGATTTGAAAAATACTTTTTCTGTTTGAAAGTATATACTTTCAAATTGGTCCCATTGTCATGATGTCAGGATCTGATGATGGGATCTTGGAGAAATCAAGGAAACTTTTTAAATATTATAGGTACACCCATTACGATTTTGGTATCTCCTTAAGTAACTTGTGTATTTTCTTTCAAAAAGTACCATTTTGGTGAAGTAAAACTGATGACGAAGACCAGCATAGATGATCATCGGAACTATTCAATACTAAGTATTTCACTGGTACGATACGATTACTTTAATATGGTTGCTAGGCTATTTATGCTCATTTCATTCACCTACGCGTATTTACATATTATAACATATTGGGCATCCGTATATGTATAGACTGTACGAATATTGGAACAAATTAAATGTTGAAACTGGGTACTAGAGACAAGCGATAGGAAAAGAAAGAGATAATAAACCGAAAGCTGGCAACGTCGCACTCCCAAATACCGTTCATCCTGTGAGGACGTTAAATAATCGATGCCATGGGTAAATTACGATCAATATATCCAGGATGCCTATAATGTATCACCATGGTTAGGGGTTCAAAAATGTTGGAGCATGACTGCAAGACGAATATCGCGAAAAATAAAATTATCGGAAAATGACGTATCCCACGGAGCTGGAAATCAAAAAACTAAGCAATATTCATTTAGACATGTTAAAAAAAGTAAGGGGAACTGGGGGACGTCGTAATGATGCACCACGTACATGACGCCAAAAAGATCGCTGGATGTAAATATATATATATATATATATATATTACTAAATACTATATTGAATGTAATATCTTTCTCATACCATTTGTAATGCTTGAAATACTTTTATAATTTTTATACCATATTAATTAAAAAATCACGCGCGGCGGCGCTATGGCTATGGGCAGCATTAATTACATGGATTAGACGTTTCAATAAAAATTTGCCCTGAGATAACTTTGGGGTGCACCCAGTGCTTCAATTAGTGTAACACAGTGACAGAAAAAGCATATTTCAGTGACACATGTCATAAACTATTATGATATCCAATAATTTAATCATCAATTTGCAAAAAGTTTTCTTTCTTTTAAGTAGTTATTGTACCTACATAACACTTGTACTATTATGTATTTCGTGACACAACTCAGTAAGAGTAAAATTTATTACTTCTTGAACTAATAAAAAATAGCATTCTACATTACAGCAAGGTAAAAAAAACTTTTTATTTTATTTACAAAGTATTCTGAAGGTCTTTTAAATTAGTAATGGTTTTAAATTTACCCTTACTAATTTAACCAGGTTAACCTTTTGTTTAGTTATATACATTAGCATACTTCCCTATATAATGGATATGTAAATGTAATATGTACTAAAGAGAAGTTTAGATATCGTAGAAGTGACTCCACTATACACACAGTACGTTATGTGGAGGTACCTTCCTTGAATATAACTGCGCATTTTAAAAACTCGATCAGAATAAACACTAAGTAATAAATGATTTTAGAAATCAGTATTTTGGTAATCTTACTTCCCATAGCGGGCACACAGAGTCCAAATACAAATCACATTATGTATTATCAATCCATGTACAAAAGTAATTAGCTATAATCCCACACAAGCACCACCCTTACTATCTATCTGGTTTAAGTTTTTTTTCCAGTACCTACGGTGCCCAATATAATGTGTTCTAAAAGCAGATTGAATTGTCCTACTAAGTAAGTAGTTACTTCATTCTATCGCGACCCTCAGTCATGAGGAACAAGAAAAATCATGATAAAAGGATTTTTTTCTTTTTAATATTATTTCATTTTAATGAGGAGCACTGTCATCACCAGGACCGTGCGTTAGTCTACAGAATTACTTAATTGTTTTGTGAAAAGTTTCACCTAGTTTATGGATCGCCTTGAATTTCTCAAATAGAAAAGGCAGGGTAAATTACCCAATTATTGGTATTTAGAGTAATAAACCGAAACAATAAACTTTGCCTATTGATTTTAGTAGCTCTATTTGAAATAAACATAGTGGGTGCTACACGCAACGCAATACACAATACGGATTCTCTCTTTTTTTTTTGTATTTTGTATGTATGTCGTTTTAAGCTATTACCACCACACATACACCATCATATTATGTATAAATAAATAAACCCATAGTCCATTCATTAGTACCCTTCAACCTATTATTGGCATGTACCGATCAAATTACTGGTACACCTTACGCCAATAATAATTTAATAGGCAACAGTTAATAAAATTATAGGTATTATTCTCAGTACCTTTATTAAAATATTGGCATGCTTTCACCAAGTACAGGTACAACTTAGAAGTTTTATTTTCGACTATTGGAATAGGGCCAATTTTTTGAAGCCTTATAGAAAACTTCATTATTATTTATGAATTATTTAATTTCAAATTTGTCCTGAATACTAACATAGGATTTAAGTTAATTGTTACTAACAAAATGGATTGTAATATCTGAATTATGAAATAAATTATTATTATTATTTCCATTATTTGATTAAAAAAATACATTAAATGATCATTGAAAATAAGGTTCTAATTTCTCATTAAATATTAAGATAATATGCCAAAACATTATAATTGAGTTTTTTTCATAATTAGGTAACACAGTTTATCGAATAATATTCATGTTTTTTTATGTTAAGTTTAGAGTGCCAACAAATATAAGGGTGTAATAACAGGTCAAGTCACCCCTACATGATTGACGTGAGAAAATTATGTTAAAATTGTAATAATCCGGTATCGGAGATATAATGCAATGAATACGAAAATAATTATTTTGTCTAGAAATTGTATCATTGATTACGAAATTTCATTTCATTTTTTTCATTTAAAAATTCTTTATTTCATATTATAAACAATATTGTAACAAGTACTAAGATAATACATGTACATTGATTAATTTAAAGATACTTCATTAGGCTTAACTTACCACCTACGAATGCTTTAGAAATATATGTTATTCCACTTTAGTTTTATTATCTTGAAATATTAACACACAGCATTTAAATGGCACTATTCGCAGACAAAAAAAAAATCTACAAAACAAAAGTGATTTGCTTATTGCATATCAGATTACGAAATAAAAAGCACAATAGTTTTGTTTTTCAATAACATTTGTAGGAATGTGAAGGAAGAATTAGAATTAATATTAAGTATAGTAAAATTACTGTTGCATTATTGTGTATTATGAATATAGTTTTATTTTAAGATTTATATGTAATTATTTCTTTTATTTATTGTTTGTTCAATTTTTTTTTTCTTATCAAATTGGATCAATAATTGTTATCTGAAATAAATGAATTTTATTATTTTTCTTTTACTACCGGTAAACTTCAGTAGAGTAGGTCATTGCTCACAATGGCCATTTAAAAATATATACGCTCAATACACCATTATAAATGGCATCACATTCTTTGTTTTACTAATTACTCATTAAATGACTTGGCAACAGATGCACGAGCTGATCATAGTGTAGTAAAATTAATAAGAATAATATTTGAAATTGAATTACTAGTTTATTAAAAGAACGGTAGGTATAGCCATAATTGGCAATAATACATGGCTGGACTCATTGGACTCAATTAGTTGCATTGCAGTAAATACATTTAAAGAGGATTTACATTCAGCATACTTAATTATTTGCTCTTTATTGTACTCACAAAAGAGTTGCAGAGGAGTTATTAATTAAATCATTGTAAGGAGAACTGGATTTATCTTTCAGATAGCTTTCTTGCAGGTTCCAGCAAACCCAGGACATGTTAGGGATTTTTCAAGTAAGTATGGATAAGTTATGTACTGCAAATATCTAGAGTACTTATGTTTATATTGGTTTTAGTGTGCGTTCGTCGCATCTATATCTTTCATTTTAACTAAGAAAAATAATATAAACAAAACAGTAAAATAATACTTATAACGATGATAAAACATTCTGATGATTTAGATTTAAAAGAAATGATTATAATAATTATAATCTAGAAAACTTGTTAAAAATTACCTTACGGATGTTCGCAATAATTTTACTTGCTTGTCAAACAATATGGCTAAGAACAGTTATTAAAAAATAAATTTAAGTGGAACAAAATTAAGAGAACTTGCATGAGTTGCATGTTCAAAAACCAAATACATAAACAGTTTTTTTTTCACGCTACATACTTAATGTAGTAGTATGTAGCGTATAGTAGCGTGTAGTATTTATACTATGTACATCTAACATAGCAAAACGTTTAAATAATATAAACAGGTGGGTTATTAATTAAGATAAAGATTGCTATCAGATTCAAGCCTCGTACGTACTAAAGTCAACCCTACTCTAGATGATTTTATTACTTAGGTATTTACTTCTTACAACAGACAATTATAATTGCATTCACTTGATAATGCTCTGATAAATTTTGAAAAATGAGATATTGAGAAGCAAGCTTCATGTCCAAGAAAAGTTATAGTCTACCTAAGACTTTCTTTATCTTCGAATTATTTATATTATTCTCTTTAAGCATTTGCGTAAATTATACACACTTTTTCTTTATTTAATAATCAATAAAACTAACTTAAATTAATGTTATCAACTCAATCTATTGCAATTCTTTTCAAATAAGTATATTCATCGATGAAGTCTGTCTTAAGCCTAAGTTATGACTCTTGATATAGTATACACCAGCACGAATGCTTGCGACTGTAGCTGACTTTCAAGCGCCCGCTTCCTTACTCAAGATATTGCCGTCTGAATATTTTACTAGTTGTTACTACGGACGCCTTACGCTCTCACAGCTGCGTCTTAAATTGTACAATTTTGAACAAAGATTACACAGTATTACTTAATTTATCGATCGATATGATAACCAATAATAGACCTATAGTCTCGGAACATAATATAAAAAACGTAGCTAGCTTTCTAGTTATTCTTAATAACAGTTTTTTTTAATAAGAAATAGTTTATTTGTTATTAATTAAAAATGTGATAATGCCAATAATTTCGATAATTCTTACTATGAAAATTCCTTCTAGCGTTGTACGGCCTCTCAAGGATGATGCCTTACGTTCTCACAGCTGTATTTTAAAATATATAAACAGCTTATATACGACACACCGAGCGCTTGCGGCTTTGCCCGACTATGTCAGGCTCCCTTCCGCTCCCTCACTCGTGTCGCAAAATATTACGATTCGAAATTGCGTTTGACGCTTTACGCCCTCATAGCTGCGTCTTAATTATATAAACAGAGAAAGTAAATAAGACATACCGAGCGCTTGCGGCTTTGCCCGACTATGTCAGGCTCCCTTCCGCTCCCTCACTCGTATCACTATTACAATTTGAAATTTCGTGTAACCACGTAGTGGACGCTCAACAGCATCAGTTGGAGTCAAAATTGTTGCTATGAATCTTGCACTCAACTTCCAATTTGCGATATGCATTTTTCATTGCTGAAACTTGCACAAAATTTTATGTAATTAATCACTATTTGTCACCCAATAACTTTAGAATGGTCTTATCATATTTAATTAATTGGGCAACTGAATTGTTATATGATTGTAGGTACAGAATCCGTTATCTATGCTCAATATGTTACGTGACACGTGATCTTATTTGTATTCAATGTAAAAAGACAGCAGGGATGGGAAAATGCTAAATTGATCTTAAAAGAACAGTTATTTTCCAATTTTAACTGTAATATTGGTAATATTAGTATTATATCAGTATCAACAAAACGTTTCATGAAAACTAAACCTGTATTAGAGAAAACTATCTTAGAGAGAGAGAGTGAATAAAAAATGCTACGTAATCCGCCTCTGAGCACTAGAGTGAATAGTTATAGATGATTAGCACAAAAACAAAAAAAAACTTAAGGGTTTTAATGATTTCTATAAATAATTTCTCCCTCTAGTTATCATCATAGTATGCTTACGTGGAATTCTCCATTTTATTTATTTTGTGCGGGCAGGATAAGCGAGAATTCTAAAGAAATCTCGTTTATCTCACTTCTGAAGTTAAAAGGAATTAAAATAAAACGTCATGAGCAATTAAAAGTTCTAGTTTTAATTGTATCTCTGTATAATTATTTTTGGTATTTAACAAGAATTCCAAGCATACAATTACTCGATATCATGGGAAAGTACTAGTATTACCAGTTTAAACAGTATTCAATACAATAATACACTGATACCTGACCTTAAGCAGTGGTATCTCTCCAGCAGGAATAGCGTATCGCGACAAATTTATCAAAGTCATCTGGTATTATGACTTTATTTAACAACTTTATTGAAAACACTTATTTCACTGTTCAACCTTTCACTGTGACGACTTGAGCACGACTGAGCGCGCCTCTACCCCGTCACCGCATATTTAAACGTTATGCGTGGCGTGGTAGGGGCGAGCGTGGCGTGACTGGCGTGGTAGGGGCGACTGCAGTCACCCGATTACTACAACTACCGTTTAAGTACTTTTAATGGAATAAACACACAAATTTAGTTGTACTACATGGTTCATCACGAATAATAATTAAAGTAATTTATACAGTAACCTTACACTATACAACTTGTTCATCTTCTGATACATGTTTTACAAAAATACAGAATCATCGGTTTCTTGATAAGCTAATTAAATCTTTAAGAATAAAGGATAAAGTGCAAAATGGTAGTGGAATGGCAACGTTATTTGG
Organism: Agriphila tristella; assembly: GCA_928269145.1. Taxonomy (NCBI): domain Eukaryota; kingdom Metazoa; phylum Arthropoda; class Insecta; order Lepidoptera; family Crambidae; genus Agriphila; species Agriphila tristella. Next base: position 55,726,216 of record OV743429.1, read on the forward strand.
TTCTGGGTATGCGACGAAGCCATCAGGCGATAAATGTTTGAGCGTCAAATCTTCGGTTTTCCGAGATCGATAGCGTTTTCGTCTGCTACGATTACAGGAAGGCGACTGCACCGTAAATTCAACATTACTAAAAACCGGTATTTTCCATAAAAAAATATAAAAAAAATCCATAAAACTAACATTGGTTATTTTTCACAATATCATTAAAAGAAACTTTATTTTTATTAATTTGTTGTAGTTATCAGTGTTCTAAACAAAAAATAATGAATATGAAACTGAGAATCTAAAACCACAGCTACCCATTGTTACAAAATAACCCCTTATGCCGATTATGGTATATAGGGACCATCAAACTGAACAACTTTTACTATTGGACCAACTCTGAAGTGCGAAAAAAAATCAGCTGTTTCATACAAAAATTAATGGTAACGAAAATAACAAAATGTATGAAACCACAGATTTTTTTCGCGAAGGCAAAGTAATAGGGTCCCGTTTTTACCCTTTGGATACAGAACCTTAAAAACGTCAAATCGTTATGACAGAAAGATGAATGCTAAGCCGCACGGTTTGGAGGTAATCAATATTGCTTGCCTTTGACGCAAGTTTTGAAAGCTGAAGCGACTCGGTGAAGAGAGGCCAATATGGAAAATTGGAAATGATAGAGAAAAATATTTAATTAATAGACCAAGTCAGGTATTTTTATTAAAAACTTAACAAGTTATCGGCAATTTGTTTGCACAAGTACCATAACGAGATACCGTAAATTGGATGTCGAGAGATGCTCCTCGCATCGCATGCATGCCTGAGCTGCGTGATTTATGAAGCGGTAGGTAGCGCTGATATGAAAATGCAAAGTTGTTAGAACCAGTTTATTTATGTAACAACTTTTAATACGTAATCGTGAGGTAAATACACAACACCTTCTTTAGTCAAGTATCTTGGTCGATCTAACTTCTTAATTTCAGGGACCTAATTCTAACAACGTTATTTAACTAAAGTGAAACGTTAACTTTATGCAATGTTAATTCTTATATTTTTTTATATGAGGATTAGTAGCCACCTCTGGTGTTAGAGTTTATCAAGCTACCTGTAAGGCCTTTGACTTGGCTTAACGACTGTCATCAGATGACAACCCGACCGATGGTTTAACGTACCCTCCGAAGCACGGAAGCGCTCAGTTGTAATGCCTCTTAACGGTCACCCATCCGACACTTGGCCGGACCGAGCATTGCTTAACAAAAGTAATCGAGTACGATCAGTCTGTCAAGCTCCGCCATAAGCAATTCATGTGATGATAATAATAATGTTGTTAGAACCCAGATCGTAAGTACGATTTCCGAGTGTTCCACAGTACGGTACCTACACACACTTTTTAGGGTGATATTAATAAATTTTAGTCGAAAAACCCTGTGCACTACAGAGCAGGTTGCTCTGAAAATAACTGTTCTTTTAAGATCAATTTAGCATTTTCCCATCCCTGCTGTCTTTTTACATTGAATACAAATAAGATCACGTGTCACGTAACATATTGAGCATAGATAACGGATTCTGTACCTACAATCATATAACAATTCAGTTGCCCAATTAATTAAATATGATAAGACCATTCTAAAGTTATTGGGTGACAAATAGTGATTAATTACATAAAATTTTGTGCAAGTTTCAGCAATGAAAAATGCATATCGCAAATTGGAAGTTGAGTGCAAGATTCATAGCAACAATTTTGACTCCAACTGATGCTGTTGAGCGTCCACTACGTGGTTACACGAAATTTCAAATTGTAATAGTGATACGAGTGAGGGAGCGGAAGGGAGCCTGACATAGTCGGGCAAAGCCGCAAGCGCTCGGTATGTCTTATTTACTTTCTCTGTTTATATAATTAAGACGCAGCTATGAGGGCGTAAAGCGTCAAACGCAATTTCGAATCGTAATATTTTGCGACACGAGTGAGGGAGCGGAAGGGAGCCTGACATAGTCGGGCAAAGCCGCAAGCGCTCGGTGTGTCGTATATAAGCTGTTTATATATTTTAAAATACAGCTGTGAGAACGTAAGGCATCATCCTTGAGAGGCCGTACAACGCTAGAAGGAATTTTCATAGTAAGAATTATCGAAATTATTGGCATTATCACATTTTTAATTAATAACAAATAAACTATTTCTTATTAAAAAAAACTGTTATTAAGAATAACTAGAAAGCTAGCTACGTTTTTTATATTATGTTCCGAGACTATAGGTCTATTATTGGTTATCATATCGATCGATAAATTAAGTAATACTGTGTAATCTTTGTTCAAAATTGTACAATTTAAGACGCAGCTGTGAGAGCGTAAGGCGTCCGTAGTAACAACTAGTAAAATATTCAGACGGCAATATCTTGAGTAAGGAAGCGGGCGCTTGAAAGTCAGCTACAGTCGCAAGCATTCGTGCTGGTGTATACTATATCAAGAGTCATAACTTAGGCTTAAGACAGACTTCATCGATGAATATACTTATTTGAAAAGAATTGCAATAGATTGAGTTGATAACATTAATTTAAGTTAGTTTTATTGATTATTAAATAAAGAAAAAGTGTGTATAATTTACGCAAATGCTTAAAGAGAATAATATAAATAATTCGAAGATAAAGAAAGTCTTAGGTAGACTATAACTTTTCTTGGACATGAAGCTTGCTTCTCAATATCTCATTTTTCAAAATTTATCAGAGCATTATCAAGTGAATGCAATTATAATTGTCTGTTGTAAGAAGTAAATACCTAAGTAATAAAATCATCTAGAGTAGGGTTGACTTTAGTACGTACGAGGCTTGAATCTGATAGCAATCTTTATCTTAATTAATAACCCACCTGTTTATATTATTTAAACGTTTTGCTATGTTAGATGTACATAGTATAAATACTACACGCTACTATACGCTACATACTACTACATTAAGTATGTAGCGTGAAAAAAAAACTGTTTATGTATTTGGTTTTTGAACATGCAACTCATGCAAGTTCTCTTAATTTTGTTCCACTTAAATTTATTTTTTAATAACTGTTCTTAGCCATATTGTTTGACAAGCAAGTAAAATTATTGCGAACATCCGTAAGGTAATTTTTAACAAGTTTTCTAGATTATAATTATTATAATCATTTCTTTTAAATCTAAATCATCAGAATGTTTTATCATCGTTATAAGTATTATTTTACTGTTTTGTTTATATTATTTTTCTTAGTTAAAATGAAAGATATAGATGCGACGAACGCACACTAAAACCAATATAAACATAAGTACTCTAGATATTTGCAGTACATAACTTATCCATACTTACTTGAAAAATCCCTAACATGTCCTGGGTTTGCTGGAACCTGCAAGAAAGCTATCTGAAAGATAAATCCAGTTCTCCTTACAATGATTTAATTAATAACTCCTCTGCAACTCTTTTGTGAGTACAATAAAGAGCAAATAATTAAGTATGCTGAATGTAAATCCTCTTTAAATGTATTTACTGCAATGCAACTAATTGAGTCCAATGAGTCCAGCCATGTATTATTGCCAATTATGGCTATACCTACCGTTCTTTTAATAAACTAGTAATTCAATTTCAAATATTATTCTTATTAATTTTACTACACTATGATCAGCTCGTGCATCTGTTGCCAAGTCATTTAATGAGTAATTAGTAAAACAAAGAATGTGATGCCATTTATAATGGTGTATTGAGCGTATATATTTTTAAATGGCCATTGTGAGCAATGACCTACTCTACTGAAGTTTACCGGTAGTAAAAGAAAAATAATAAAATTCATTTATTTCAGATAACAATTATTGATCCAATTTGATAAGAAAAAAAAAATTGAACAAACAATAAATAAAAGAAATAATTACATATAAATCTTAAAATAAAACTATATTCATAATACACAATAATGCAACAGTAATTTTACTATACTTAATATTAATTCTAATTCTTCCTTCACATTCCTACAAATGTTATTGAAAAACAAAACTATTGTGCTTTTTATTTCGTAATCTGATATGCAATAAGCAAATCACTTTTGTTTTGTAGATTTTTTTTTTGTCTGCGAATAGTGCCATTTAAATGCTGTGTGTTAATATTTCAAGATAATAAAACTAAAGTGGAATAACATATATTTCTAAAGCATTCGTAGGTGGTAAGTTAAGCCTAATGAAGTATCTTTAAATTAATCAATGTACATGTATTATCTTAGTACTTGTTACAATATTGTTTATAATATGAAATAAAGAATTTTTAAATGAAAAAAATGAAATGAAATTTCGTAATCAATGATACAATTTCTAGACAAAATAATTATTTTCGTATTCATTGCATTATATCTCCGATACCGGATTATTACAATTTTAACATAATTTTCTCACGTCAATCATGTAGGGGTGACTTGACCTGTTATTACACCCTTATATTTGTTGGCACTCTAAACTTAACATAAAAAAACATGAATATTATTCGATAAACTGTGTTACCTAATTATGAAAAAAACTCAATTATAATGTTTTGGCATATTATCTTAATATTTAATGAGAAATTAGAACCTTATTTTCAATGATCATTTAATGTATTTTTTTAATCAAATAATGGAAATAATAATAATAATTTATTTCATAATTCAGATATTACAATCCATTTTGTTAGTAACAATTAACTTAAATCCTATGTTAGTATTCAGGACAAATTTGAAATTAAATAATTCATAAATAATAATGAAGTTTTCTATAAGGCTTCAAAAAATTGGCCCTATTCCAATAGTCGAAAATAAAACTTCTAAGTTGTACCTGTACTTGGTGAAAGCATGCCAATATTTTAATAAAGGTACTGAGAATAATACCTATAATTTTATTAACTGTTGCCTATTAAATTATTATTGGCGTAAGGTGTACCAGTAATTTGATCGGTACATGCCAATAATAGGTTGAAGGGTACTAATGAATGGACTATGGGTTTATTTATTTATACATAATATGATGGTGTATGTGTGGTGGTAATAGCTTAAAACGACATACATACAAAATACAAAAAAAAAAGAGAGAATCCGTATTGTGTATTGCGTTGCGTGTAGCACCCACTATGTTTATTTCAAATAGAGCTACTAAAATCAATAGGCAAAGTTTATTGTTTCGGTTTATTACTCTAAATACCAATAATTGGGTAATTTACCCTGCCTTTTCTATTTGAGAAATTCAAGGCGATCCATAAACTAGGTGAAACTTTTCACAAAACAATTAAGTAATTCTGTAGACTAACGCACGGTCCTGGTGATGACAGTGCTCCTCATTAAAATGAAATAATATTAAAAAGAAAAAAATCCTTTTATCATGATTTTTCTTGTTCCTCATGACTGAGGGTCGCGATAGAATGAAGTAACTACTTACTTAGTAGGACAATTCAATCTGCTTTTAGAACACATTATATTGGGCACCGTAGGTACTGGAAAAAAAACTTAAACCAGATAGATAGTAAGGGTGGTGCTTGTGTGGGATTATAGCTAATTACTTTTGTACATGGATTGATAATACATAATGTGATTTGTATTTGGACTCTGTGTGCCCGCTATGGGAAGTAAGATTACCAAAATACTGATTTCTAAAATCATTTATTACTTAGTGTTTATTCTGATCGAGTTTTTAAAATGCGCAGTTATATTCAAGGAAGGTACCTCCACATAACGTACTGTGTGTATAGTGGAGTCACTTCTACGATATCTAAACTTCTCTTTAGTACATATTACATTTACATATCCATTATATAGGGAAGTATGCTAATGTATATAACTAAACAAAAGGTTAACCTGGTTAAATTAGTAAGGGTAAATTTAAAACCATTACTAATTTAAAAGACCTTCAGAATACTTTGTAAATAAAATAAAAAGTTTTTTTTACCTTGCTGTAATGTAGAATGCTATTTTTTATTAGTTCAAGAAGTAATAAATTTTACTCTTACTGAGTTGTGTCACGAAATACATAATAGTACAAGTGTTATGTAGGTACAATAACTACTTAAAAGAAAGAAAACTTTTTGCAAATTGATGATTAAATTATTGGATATCATAATAGTTTATGACATGTGTCACTGAAATATGCTTTTTCTGTCACTGTGTTACACTAATTGAAGCACTGGGTGCACCCCAAAGTTATCTCAGGGCAAATTTTTATTGAAACGTCTAATCCATGTAATTAATGCTGCCCATAGCCATAGCGCCGCCGCGCGTGATTTTTTAATTAATATGGTATAAAAATTATAAAAGTATTTCAAGCATTACAAATGGTATGAGAAAGATATTACATTCAATATAGTATTTAGTAATATATATATATATATATATATATATATATATTTACATCCAGCGATCTTTTTGGCGTCATGCACGTGGTGCATCATTACGACGTCCCCCAGTTCCCCTTACTTTTTTTAACATGTCTAAATGAATATTGCTTAGTTTTTTGATTTCCAGCTCCGTGGTATACGTCATTTTCCGATAATTTTATATTTCGCGATATTCGTCTTGCAGTCATGCTCCAACCTTTTTGAACCCCTAACCATGGTGATGCATTATAGGCATCCTGGATATATTGATCGTAATTTATCTATGGCATCGATTATTGAACGTCCTCACAGGATGAACGGTATTTGGGAGTGCGACGTTGCCAGCTTTCGGTTTATTATCTCTTTCTTTTCCTATCGCTTGTCTCTAGTACCCAGTTTCAACATTTAATTTGTTCCAATATTCGTAAAGTCTATACATATACGGATGCCCAATGTGTTAAAATATGTAAATACGGGTAGGTACCTAGTGTACTTGCTTTATAATTATTTGATCATAGATGAATGGACTGAATGGTAAATGCATGTCCGTCTTTCAGGCCGTCCGCTGCCTTGAGCGGGACACGCGCGCGGGGCGACATAGATTAGAGCTTACTCGTGCACTGCGCAAGCATCTGTCCGTCAAAAACCACCAATCTATATTCCCGCGCCGTGTACCCGCGGCGGGATCCCGCTTAAGGCAGCGGAGGGCCTCATGCAACACTTACTGGACGATCTTTAAAAAAATTTGGTAGATTGTGTATCTAAGCTACCCATATTTACATATAATAAAGACAAAACCTCCTTCAAAAACCTTAAAAATAACCTAACAATAACAGATTCAAAAATAAATGGCTCTAAAAAGCAAGAAATAAAATACTTAAATCTGCATAACAACTAACTCGAAATTGAGTACGCATATCTAATATTAAACAACCTTGAAGTCGGAAACCTTGTTGCCTTTTGAAGTCAGTTGGGGAGGGGGGGGGGGGGGACTGGGGACGACGACGATTATGATTATGGGTTTCAAACCCCACCCGACTTCATAAGACATTGTTTAATATTAGATATGCGTACAAACTTTCGAGTTAGTTGTTATGCAGATTTAAATATTTTATTTCTTGCTTTTAAGAGCCATTTATTTTTGAAGCTGTTTTTGTTAGGTTATTTTTAAGGTTTTTGAAGGAGGTTTTGGTTTTTTGAAAATCTTTTTCATTTTGAACTTTTTGTGGTGGGTATATTTAGTGACCATATTATCGAAGTTACAATAGCCTTATGTCAATGGCTCATCACCTTTTACAAAATACTGCTTTTCCCGACGCAGGGGCGTTAATTGTTGAGGAGTTTTCCTGGTACTTCACTATCAGCTCCACTTCACCATATGTATTATGATGAGCATAAATAGCCTAGCAACCATATTAAAGTAATCGTATCGTACCAGTGAATACTTAGTATTGAATAGTTCCGATGATCATCTATGCTGGTCTTCATCATCAGTTCTACTTCACCAAAATGGTACTTTTTGAAAGAAAATACACAAGTTACTTAAGGAAATACCAAAATCGAAATGGGTGTACCTATAATATTTAAAAAGTTTCCTTGATTTCTCCAGGATCCCATCATCAGATCCTGACATCATGACAATGGGACTAACTTGGAAGTATATACTTTCAAACAGAAAAATAATTTTTCAAATCGGTCCAGCCGTCTTCGAGTAATCGAGTAACATACATAAAAAAAACAAAGATTCCGACGAACTGAGAACTAGACGTGTGCGCCGATCGGCGTGGCGCACGCCGCCGGTCATTTTAGCCACGCCGCCGCCACCGAATTTTTCACCAGCGTCATCGGCGTCAAAATCCAAGTGTAAAATTTGTAAGAAACAAGTACAAAAGCTATAATAACTTGCATCTAATATGGAGAGAGCCATGCTCGGCATTTCTCTACGTGATCAAATCAGAAACGAGGAGATCCGCAGGAGAACTAAAGTAACCGACATCGCTCGAAGGATTGCTCAGCTGAAGTGGCAATGGGCGGGACACATAGCGAGAAGAACGGCCATCGGCGTTGGGGCAGAAAGGTTCTGGAATGGCGACCGCGCACCGGACGACGCTCCGTGGGTAGGCCCCCGACAAGGTGGACCGACGATCTGGTGGAGGTCGCGGAAAGCCAGTGGATGCAGGCAGCGCAGGACCGATCGTCGTGGAGATCCTTAGGGGATGCCTATACCCAGCAGTGGGTGTCGTGTGGCTGATATGATGAATATCGAAAGCGAATTGCAATACCTTCTAACAATGATGCCTTTGAATTCAAAACGTTGAGGAAGTTAATTTCTCAAAAAAGTATCAAATAAGAGGTATGGGTACTCGCCATCGATATCTTATAATTTTTTATTCTTTTATCTCTCTTTTTCGTATTAGATTGATTGTTACTATAGAGTTTTTTTCTTTTTGTGACTTTATAATAGTATTAAGTCATCATTATCATATTAGCCGCACGACACCCACTGCTGGGTATAAGCCTCTCCCAAGGATCTCCACAACGATCGGTCCTGCGCTGCCCGCATCCAGTGGCGCACCGTGACCTTAACCAGATGGTCGGTCCACCTTGTCGGGGGCCTACCCACAGAGCGTCGCCCGGTGGGCGGTCACCATTCCAGAACCTTTCCGCCCCAACGGTCATCGGTTCTTCTCGCTATGTGTCCAGCCCACTGTCACTTCAGCTGAGCAATCCTTCGAGCGATGTCGGTTACTTTACTTCGCTTTCGGATCTCCACATTTCTGATTCGATCACGCAGGGAAACGCCAAGCATGGCTCTTTCCATTGCACGCTGGGTGACCTTGAACCTCTTTATGAGACCCTATAGTTAGCGAACTCGTTTCACTGCCGTAAGTCATCACTGGCAACACACACATTCGCCTTGAGACACTGAGGTAAATCGGAAATTTTTCGAAGCTTCCCGAATGCTGCTCATTCGAGTTGGATTCGACGAAAGATCTCTTTTTCGAAGTTGAACTTACCTAACTGGACTGTCTGTAGTAGGTATACGTAATGGTCAACAACTTCGAGTGTAGTGTTCCCAACATGAGCTGGAATGGGTACAATACAACATGAGCACTCGACATGATTTTCGTCTTATTCATCTTCATTCTAAGACCCACTTTTTGAGAGGCACTACGGATATCTTCGAGCATTGTGTTCAAGTCTTTCATGGTCTCAGCCATAATAACTATATTATCGGCAAAACAAAGGTGTGTTAGGTACTGGCCATTAATGTTGATACCAAGTCCTTTCGAGTCCAGAACGCAGCTTGTTCGGGAGGTTAGAAGTCGTCGAACTTGCGAGCGTGACGATTCGTAAGATCCGTGTAAGATCCGTATTCTTCAAGAGGGTCTCATCACCCTTTTTAAAGAACAGAATCACCTCACTGACGTTCCATGTCTTCGGCGTTCTGGCATCGATGATGACGGAATTGAAAAGCTTCTAGAGGTCTTCTTTTCTACTTATTTTGACCATCCACGCCGATCACGCCGATGACGCCGCCGCCGCCGACAATTTAAACGCCAGACGCCGCCGCCGGTCAAATGACCATCGGCGCACATGTCTATGAGAACCTCCTCCATTTTTTGAAGTCGGTTAAAAATGATAGTTTATTACGAAACATGAAAGAAGTCAGAAATGCGATAGATTTTATCATGTCGACAAAAAAGAAAAATTATTCAATGATATCACTGTAATCAACGCCGTCAAAATGGGTATACGATCACTGATTGGTACATGCATGGCACATTGAATATCAACATAAACCTGGATAGATCCCCAGATCCCCACTGATAAATTCCATGCTTCGACTATTACCGACCCATATTCAAAACCCCAAAAGCATTCAGAAGTCCAAAACCGCTTCAAAGCCTTTGAGAACAGCATAGAAGGGGACGATCTAAACAATATGGTGGTGGATACTGTCCATATGGTAGGGTCAAAGTTCTTTAAGACCCGCCGCCCAAGCTAAAGAAACTCTCCAACCACACACTCCTACTCATGGATCAGAGACGTGAAATGAGACTCCAGAGTTCAGTGGATGCTCATCGTTATCGGCAACTAAATAGAAAAATATCTAAGTCTTTGACGAGTGACCTTCGCCAATTAAATACGAATCGTATTAAAAAAGTAATCGAGCGGAATAAAGGCTCCAAAGTGTTCGCGAGAGATCTCTCTATTAGGAAAAGCCAGATGACGAAGCTGAAAACTATCGACGGACGCATCATCTCATCGAAGCCTGAAATCCTGAGAGAGATCAAGAGTTTCTATGGGCAGTTACAATTCAGGCAGACACCTGTTGAAAGCAAGGCTAAAAACCCCAGATCCAAGCTTACCCGACACTATACTGAAGATATCCCGGACGTCAGAGCCGGTGGTAAGCCGATCCTTAAAGTCCTTAAGAAGCTTTTCAGTTCCGTCATCGTCGAGGGCGGAACACCGAAGGCATGGAACATAAGTGAGGTGATTTTGTTTTTTGAAAAGGGTGACAAAAGACCCATCTTACTTCTGAGCCATGTCTTTTTCGAGAATTCTTACGAATCGTCTCGCTCGCAGGTTTGACCACTTCCAATTTTCAAAACAAGCCTGGTTCCGAAAAGGCTTTAGCACCATAGACCACATCCATACGCTGTGGCAGGTTTTGCAAAAGATTGAGGAGTATAATCTGATTCGATTGAAACCTGGACGATGCTGCAGTTTCTCTAAAGGTGCCAAGTGGACTAGGTACGGTATATCGAGGTGTTGAGGTACTTATACGAAAATGCCACCATGTCGATCGGAGTACAGAAGCAGAGCACAAATCCTATCCAGCTGCATCGATGTGAGACAGGGAGATGTTATTTTTCCGAAACTGTTCACAGTTGCGTTGGAGGACATCTTTAAACTCTTAAACTGGAAAGGACTCAGCTTTAACATTGATGGTCAGTACCTAACAAACCTTCGTTTTGCCGATGATATAGTTCTTATGGCTGAGACCTTGGAAGACCTCAGAAGAATGCTCTAAGATCTCCGCAGTGCTTTCCAAAGAGTGGGTTTTCAGGATGAACATGGATAAGACGAAAATCATGTCGAATGCCCATATCGTGCCCGCTCCAGTTCATGTTAGGAATCAGAAATGAGGAGCTTCACAGAAGAACTAAAGTAGCCGACATCGCTCGCAGGATTGCTCAGCTGAAGTGGCAGTGGGCTGGACACATAACGAGAAGAACCGACGGCAGTTGAGGCGGAAAGGTTCTGGAATAGCGATGACGCACCGGACGACGCTCCGTGGGTAGGCCCCTGACATGTGGACCGATGAACTGGTGAAGTTTGCGGGAAGCCACTGGATGCAGGCAACGCAGGATCGTCGTGGAGATCCTTAGGGAAAGCCTTTACCCAGCACTGGGTGTCATGCGGCTGATATGATTAAAATAAAATAAAAAAAAAACTAGGAACAGTGCTATCATCTTACAGTTGGTACCTAGCTTGCAGCCACATAGTACCGTATTCCTGGAATCACGATCGCCAGGCTTCCGTATACTTATAGCTATTGAAGGTCCGTATACAGCTATTGGGCGTCCCTCTATGGCTATTGGGCGTCCGTATACAGCTATAGAGCGTCCGTATTTAGCTATTGAACGTCCGTATACAGCTATTGGGCGTCCGTATATGCCTGTTGGGCGTCCGTATACAGACAGCTATTGGGCATCTGTATTAGGCTACTGAACGTCCGTATACAGCTATTGGGCGTCCGTATATGGCTGTTGGGCGTCCGTATACAGACAGCTATTGGACATCCGTATATAGCTATTGAACGTCCGTATATGTACAGCTATTGGGCGTCCGTACAAAGCTTTACGTTGATTTGTTGATACCAAATGACAAATACCAATACCGATACCAACATATCATCATAATCGGTATAGCGGTTATACAAACTTCCACCGATTTTTACCCCTTAAGAGGATGATTTCGTCGATAAAAACTGCCCTAATATGTCTTCATACCAAATTTAAATCGTTTTAGTGGAAATAGATTCCCTATTCAAACTTCTACCCTCCTTTTTGCCCCTTTAGGAGATGATTTTGGGGACAAAAGTGTCCTATGTTCTTTCTCGGGTCCGAAACTATCTCCATAGTCCATACTAAAGTTCATCTAAATCGGTTCAGCAGTCATATTATTAGTATGGATTGTTATCTATTTTTATGAATAAAGTTGAGTTTATTTGTAAGTTTCAGTAGTAATTATATTTTATATTAATTGTTAAGATCGAGCGCCGAATATTACGCAACGCGTACGTGGCCGAAGACGATGTATATTGTTTAAATTACAGTAAATATTATTTGACCTATTGTCATAGATTCAATGAGCGAGCTGGCAACGTTGCAATTGTGGACGCCAAATACGCGATATCGTAGTCAGAAATTCCCCTCGATATACATGCGTGGATATACGCGCTGCAGCAGCGCCTCACCTGCGCTGAGATTTCTTCGGGAACTTTTCAATATTTTTTTGCAGCCATTTTATACGATATTTGGCTTCCGTCGATATTTGTACTATGGCTAGCTAGGATCAATAGGGCCTAAGTGCCACCGGCCAATATAGTGGCGTCCGGTATGCGGACGCCAAAAGCAGGTGGACGCCAGGTTAAATGCACTTTCGCCTTCAGGGGACGGCCAATTGTTTGCGGGATAAATATATGTATATATATATATTCAACCGTTCTATGTAAATGTTGATCCAGTACGATTTTAGAAATAATGTTGATCCACCTTTTCGTCGTATATAATTGGCTCCCCACGAATACAACCGATATACTTTGATCCGGTGTTGACACGTTAGGGTTGTCCGCCAATCAGCATCGGTTTCTTATGTAGATACTCGTCATCAACAAATACACAAATTAAAGATATTTGTTGATCCGTTAACGGTCCCAGAAATTACACCGATGCGTCAAATGTTAATCCGTTTTATATTCATGCGCGTGCACAATCTTCCTAACTAACGTTGATCCGAGGGCATTTTGACCTTTGCATAGATTTTACATAGTAGCACGTGATGTTTTTAGTGTGATTTGATAAGGTTTAGGTCTTAAACGGATAGGACAAAAGAAATTGTGTAAATATGATGATCCGTTTAGAAGTATTAGGAATTTTCGATGATAAAAATAGACAAATGTAAAATTTTATGTTTTAGTTCTGTAAACTTTTTGTATTGTAGCGACTTGATAAGATAGGACAATTAAAACCTTTGGCACTTTTACTAACTACTACTACACCAAACTATGTTTTACTGAGTTTATTGTTTGTAAATAAACTATAGAACCTTGGCTTCAATCTGTACATGTGAATTTTCGATACATTATGTACTTAGCGACAGGGACCGGTTACCGGTATTTTCTGAATGTCGATATTTTAAAGAAAATAACGGTATCAATAACTGAGATTTTTACCGATACTTGTATCGCTAATATAAAATACTAGTATAAAGTATCGTTAATTTTATCGATGCCTAATAGGTACTAATAATGCTAGGCTGCGAAGCGACGTTGCATGACCGCGCCGCGCGGTTGCCGAGTGCGGACGGGTACGGCAACAGCGTTTGATGTTAGATTTGATTATTACCTACTTTCGTTCATTATTGGATGATGCCGATTTATCTATACAAGCTAGGCCATGATGCACTTTGTTGAAATAACCAATATACTATAGATTTCTTCTAGTGATTGTGTGGGGAGAAAATCATTAAAATATAATGCGAGAGAAAATAAAAATCTCAATCTTAAGGAGCCGTTTTGAGGTTATAATTGTTTGACATTTTCATTAGCGTATAGTTGGCAGACTCACCAAGGAATTAGAAAGTTTTGACTAGGTCAAAAAATTGTTAATAAATAGTGATAAATAGTGAACTATAGCATATAAATAGTGATACTATGATTCAAAAGATATTTGAGTATCTTGGTGAGGCTGCAAACTTGACGTCAAGTTGGCAGACACCTTAAGAAATACAGTTCGTATCATTATGATTTATATGCCAAAAAATTGTTAGAAAATAGTGAATCGTATACGCAAAATTTCAATAACATTGCTTCAATACAAGCCGAGATATTGAAATTTTGCGTATACGATTCACTATTTTCTAACAATTTTTTGGCATATAAATCATAATGATACGAACTGTATTTCTTAAGGTGTCTGCCAACTTGACGTCAAGTTTGCAGCCTCACCAAGATACTCAAATATCTTTTGAATCATAGTATCACTATTTATATGCTATAGTTCACTATTTATCACTATTTATTAACAATTTTTTGACCTAGTCAAAACCTTCTAATTCCATGGTGAGTCTGCCAACTATACGCTAATACATTTTCGTATTATATGACATTTTGTTCTACCCCTTTGGACATGACATGAGTTTGTCACAGATTAACTAGTTAGTAGTTGGTAAATAATGTCAAACATACCTACACGAATTACACGATCAATTAACAATCGATAGAAACAAAAGTATAGGGTGTGTTGGAAATAAAACAATGGGTTTTTCTTATTCTTTTATTACACGACTGCCCAAAAACACAAAGAGTGTAGATATCACATCGCAAACTATTTTACGCAAATTTTCATTTGGCAAAACAACTTATCGCAATTTTTCAGTTGGCAAAACTCTTTTTGGCAAATTATTGTTTAGCAAATAATTACTTGGTCAAAGTTTCATTTTACCAAGTATTAGGTATTTAGTCAAATGTATCGTTTGGCAAAACATACTCTTCCCAAAATATTGCATGGCATACGATTTACATATTAATTTGAGTAGTGCATAAGACACAAATTGACGATGAAGTACCAATACCTCCTACCCAACGATATGTCAAAACAAGTTTAGATGCAGTGGCGGATTTACAGTCTTGGCCGCCCTAGGCCGAATAGTACAAGCCGCCCCTTTCTCAGCTCCCATTATGGGAGGAGCATCGGGTAGGCCGACCATCTATGTAAGAGACGATGCCTGTCTAGGATGCACAAACAGATTTTTCTGAAAAATGCTTGGCTACAGTAAAAAAACGGCCGACGGTTTTTATTCAGTTTCATCCATTTATCTCAAAGATATTCCCACCTAAATTTATCTTGTAATCTTGCCTGTTTTTTTTGTAAAAAAAAAACCGGCCAAGTGCGTGTCGGGCCACGCGCCATAGGGTTCCGTAGTTACCTTATACTATACTATATTTAATACCACTATAATTTTTCGTCTGTAAAAATAACTTTGTTTTTCACAGTGTTGGTATGAATGACAAAGTTATATTTGCGGTTTTGGAAAATATGATATATCTTAAAAACTAATTACTATATCTCGTTGAAACCAATTTTCGTTGAAAGTTTTTATTAAGATCTATAGCCGTAGCATACATTTTTTTTAGATTTTTCACTCTCTTATTTCAAAAGTTAGAGGGGTGGACACACATTTTACCACTTTGGCAGTGTTTATCTTTCAAACGGTTGACTTTTAGAAGAAAATGTCTTAGAAACCTCAATGTCATTTTTAAAGACCTATCTATAGACACCCCGCACGTATTGTTATGAAGGATTTTTTTTTTTCAGTTTCTGTTCTATGTATGGGGAGCCCCCCCTTAATGTTATTTTTTTTTACTTTTGTGTTAAAATCGTTAAGCGGTTAACAGATTACATCTACTTACTAAGTTTCAACTGTGTAATCCTAATACTTTCGGAATAAAATGGCTGTGACATACGGACGGACAGACAGACAGACAGACATGAAGAATCTAAAAGGGTTCCGTTTTTTGCCATTTTGGCTACGGAACCCTAAAAAACGGCCGCGCAGCGCGATTTTTAGTCAGTTACATTCACTAATATTGTAATCTGTGGTTTCATCTACGAAATTAAAAAATGCCTGTCTCAGCTTAGTATCGGCCGCACGCGTTTCTAAACCGTAAAAGCGACACAAGCTTGTCAAATGGTAACTCTAGCCTCGGACCACGTTTTAAGATCAAATAAATTTAGAAAATCGGCCGCGCAGCTAGATTTTTAGTCAGTGTCATCTACTACTCGTGTCTATTTATAGCAAAAAAAACGGCCGCGCAGTGAGATTTTTAGTTAGTTTCATCCACTAATTTTTTAATCTTGCCTGTCTACAGCAAAAAAAATGGCCGCGCAGCGCGATTTTTAGTCAGTTTCATCCTCTAATCTTTTACTATTGCCTGTCTATACCAAAAAATGGCCGCGCAGCGCGATTTTTAGTCAGTTTTATCCATTAATATTGTAATCAGTGGTTTCATCCGCGAGATTCAAAAATGCCTGTCTCAAATTAGTGCCGGCCGCACGCCTGTAAAATACTTGTGAAATGCGAAAAATTAGGGTCGTTTCTTGATATCATCAGTGTATTCTTCGCCACGCTTGGCCGCCCCTAATATCTGGCCACTCTAGGCCCGGGCCTACTTGGCCTTAGGGCAAATCCGCCACTGTTTAGATGTGTCATGCATGCGCCAACATCATGCAATTTAAAACAGCGACAGGTACTGCAGATACACACATAGACATATTATGTCGAGAGAGGGACAAAAATGATCGCCACCATACGTAATATGTACTTGTCGTTAGAAAGAGATAAACAGACATCATAAGTTTCGTCTGATACGCTGCATGCTCATTGGCGCGTCATGGGAGTGACAGTCGTAATGCTCGCTCTTTGTAAAAATATGGCCGATTAGAGTAATAAAAATACGAAAATACATTTACGGTTAAATACAGTACTTACGTATGAAATGAAACATTTTTGCTGTATAATTTGCACATCGTTTAAAGACACAGGAAGGCATTTTTGATAAGGATGTCACGGTTTTTTAGTGTCTGACTGACGAGAGTGGTGTGTCACGAGCCTGTGCTGTGCCTGACTAATTGAAAGTCGGGCAATTACCTGACTTTCGTCTTGCCATTGTGGAGCGCGGGTAACGTATCTAAACTTGTTTTAACATATCGTTGCTCCTACCTTAGTTTTTAGCAATTTTTAGTTTTTATGCGACATAAAATACAATTTCACATGTCACGGCCGTGTAAAATGCGACTATCTATCTAGAATTTTGACAGAACATAAAATAGACGTGGTCTGCATCCAGGAAACACACACCAGAGATGACAAAGATTTAGCCAACAGAGGTTCTATTCCGGGCTACTCTGTCGTTACGGCAGTGCATCACCCTAAGTATGGTATAGCCACTTTCGCAAGATCCGACCTGCAAGAAGTCCAGATATTACAGGCAGGCATTAAGGATACTGTACACACATCTACTGTACAGCTGCGGGACCTACTCATCATGAACGTCTACAAGCCCCCTAAAACGTCATGGCCGGTCGAGGTTCTCCCAAACCTTTGCCACCCAAGCATATTCTGCGGCGATTTCAATAGCCACCATGTCAACTGGCGCTACAAAGCTACAGACGTGAACGGCGCAGCCTTGGTCGACTGGGCGGAGCTCTCTGACTTGCATCTTGTTTTCGACGCTAAAGATAAGGGTACATTTGTGTCGGCCAGGTGGAATCAAGAGTACAACCCAGACCTGACATTCGTCAGCAGAGACTGCTTAGACCAACCCCTTCCTACCTCTCGAACGGTCCTGACAAGCTTTCCAAACAGCCAACACAGACCCATCATTCTGGATATAGGCATCAAGATCCCACTTGTCGATTCCATGAAGATGCCACGTTGGAATTTCAACAAGGCCGACTGGGAAGGTTTTCAGAAAAGGCTTGACCACGATTTGGAAGCTGATAACCTTGAACCACAACCAGGCAACTATAAAAAGTTCGTAAGCCTTGTTATCGCAGCGGCCAAAGCCACTATACCTAGAGGATATAGGAAGGAATACATTCCCGGCTGGAACGCGCAGAGCGAAGAGCTATTTAGAGAATACCAAGCCTCTGGTAACCACGAAACTGGTGCCCAGCTACTAAAAGCCCTGGACGAACATAGGAAGGAAAAGTGGACGGAAACAGTCGAGAACATGGATTTTAAGATCTCGAGTCGAAAAGCGTGGAGAGTGCTGAACAGACTGACAGGCAAGAAGAGTTCTCATCAGTCTTTGAATGGGTTGCATCCGAATGCCATAGCCAACAGAATGGTCGACCTTACTAGGGTGAAACGAGATCCGTGTGCTACAAGACGCATTCGGAAGCAGCTAACAGAGTTAAAACGCAGCACACCCGAAAATAACCACCTCACCCGCCCGTTTCTCGTCCCAGAAACACTCGATGCCATCAAACAACTCAAAGTAGGGAAAGCAGCTGGTCCAGATGGGATATACAACGAATTTATTCGTAACATGGGCCCCCTAGCCGTGAGTTGGCTTGCCGCTGTCTTCTCCAATATCCTGGTGAAAAACCAACTGCCTGCTGAGTTCAAGCTATCCAAAGTCATAGCACTCTTAAAGCCGGGAAAAAGGGAACAACTTCCGGAAAATTTCCGCCCAATCGCTCTACTGAGCTGCACGTACAAGTTGCTGGAGCGACTTCTACTCACGCGTATTGCTCCACTCATTGATGCCGCAATTCCTCAAGAACAAGCCGGTTTCCGACAAGGTCGTAGCTGCGCCGATCAGGTGCTGGCTCTTACTGCACACATCGAAGATGGGTTCCAAAAACAACTTAAATCCACGGCGGTTTTCATTGATCTCACGGCCGCCTATGACACTGTATGGAGACATGGACTCATCTTCAAACTTCTATCGGTGGTACCTAGCAAGGAGGTAGCAGCTCTTGTAGCTAATATGCTGAGTGAAAGACAGTTTGAGGTGTACCTAGGAGATTGCAAAAGTAAACGTAGAAAACTAAATAACGGCCTGCCACAGGGCTCGGTACTGGCCCCTATCCTCTTCAACCTATATATCCACGACCTTCCCGAAACCAAGGCGAGAAAGTTTATATATGCTGACGACATTGCGCTGGTAGCTCGGAGTCGGGAGTTTGGGGAGGCAGAGGAAGTCCTGACGTCGGATCTAAAAACCATGTCGAGTTTCTTTTCCTCCTGGAGGCTAATACCCAGTACAAGCAAAACAGAGGTTTCTTGTTTCCATCTGAACAACAAACTTGCCAACTACCAACCGGCTGTTAAATTCGAGGGTGAAAATCTCAGATATAACTCCCACCCAAAATATCTAGGCGTCACTCTGGATAGATCCCTTACTTACAGGGAGCACCTTACTAAAACCTCCCTGAAGTTAGCCACACGCAACAATATCTTGCATAAACTTAGTGGCACAACATGGGGCGCATCCGCCGACGTACTCCGAACAACAGCGCTTGGTCTCGTGTACTCTGCAGCAGAATACTGTGCGCCTGTATGGTGCGAAAGCGCACATACGCACAAAGTAGACACGAGACTAAATGATGCAATGAGGCAAATTTCAGGCACTATAAAATCCACACCAACCCACTGGCTACCCGTGCTAAGTCACATTGCTCCACCCCACCTACGGAGAAAACACGCTCTCGTGAGGGAAGTCCAAAAAATAACTGAACGACCTGATCTGCCAGCCTACCAGGAGTTTACTGAACCAACACTGCAGCGACTTAAGTCACGCCGATCAACAAGCGAAGCTGCCAGAAAGCTGAGGGCCGATGACTTCGTTCTGGAGCAATACTGGAAGAACGAGTGGTCGGAAGTGACATCCGATCACCGCACCACTTTTCCAGACCCAACTCAAAAGCCCAGGGGGTTCTCCTTACAGAGGAAGTACTGGTGCCGCCTCAATAGAATCCGCACGGGACACGGCAGGTGCAACTATATGAAACATAAGTGGGGATGGGTGGAGAATCCGCTGTGCGACTGCGGCCTTGAAGACCAGACCACCCAACATATTGTGGAACGATGTCCAAGGCGCCATTTCCGAGGCGATCCACGGGAACTCTACGACGTCCTAACACCAGCAGCTATCGACTGGTTGCGTGACCTGGATGTTGACCTATAAATATTAATAATTTCAAATACAATAATAGTAAATTATCCTACAAATAATAATAAAACGCCATACGATTAAATAAATAATAAACATGTCACGGCCAAAATCTCCTAACGCAATATTGTACTATTTAATCGATACCAATTTTACCCTAACTTTATAGGGAATAGCTTCTATGTAATTAAATATTAAAAACAATTTTAGAAAACAGGAGGTTATCTAAAATTTTTTTTCTAGATACTCCAAAAAATTACAAAAACATAGCCAAAAAATGAGATAATAACTTTATTTACTGGAAATAAAGTTATTTAAGAAGCTTTGAATTTCACACTATTTTATAATTATTAATACGTACTATAATCCTCCCAGTTTTCTTAATTTTTTCTAAAATACTTATTCGGATTAAAAAAACATAGTAAATCGTTTTGAGTTTCTTAATTTATGAAAATAAATATATTTTTACTATTATCCTGTTACGTTTATAAATAATATTTATTTCTGCCATTTGTTCCCTTTATACTTGAAATTCCTATATACTCCTGTCCTGTATTCGTGTATCAGTAAAAATAAATTATCATTTGCCAAACTTACGCTATAAATACTTTAATTGTGTGAAGTGTAAATTTTACCAAACATTTTTTTGGAATATAATACATATTTGGCAAAATAAAACGTTTGCTTAATAAACATTTGACCTAATAATACTTGACAAAGTAAATTTTTACTGCTCAATGATAATTTGACCAAGTGAATAAAATGCGAAATGTAAATGGTTTTGAACCTATTAGTAAGAGAGGCTGGCATAGTGGTAACCATTAGGTTTGTTTTTGACGGATATTTCGGAAATAGCGGGTTTATTATACTGTGATAGCGGCGCACGATAAAACCTGTATATATCGATTGAAGATCTATAGACAAACAAAAAATGTCATATGATATAAAGTCCTAAAGCGCAACGTTTTCGAGATAATCTTTCGATAAAATCCAAACTTATTCCCTGTTCAATTAAATACCTAATAAGCGGCGCACGATAAAATCTATATATCGACTGTGGAAAGGAAAAAATGCTAAAGCGCCAAAATGCTAGTTGTGGGAAATGAGGTTTAAAGTTTCATTTTTTCGAAAAAAAATCATAACTTTTTTGTTATTAACGTGAGCAAATTCATGTGTATGAAAGACCATATTATTTATTTTTTTCCCAAATTTAGGAAATACTCATTGGTTTCTAATTCTATTATATCGCGAAATACTTGTCGCTTAAGCAAAAATACTTATTTTTTTGAGAAAACTCCAGTCAGGAAAAAATTACTTATGTCCACAATATTGTAAGAACCCAGTCAGTGGAAACTGATTATAAGTCGCAATGATCTTTTCTAGGGCAATGACAAAATGCTTAATGACCTTAACTTTAACAGATGCAGTGAAGAAAAGTTTACTCAATTACCCATGTTGGCGATGATTTACCCGAACCCTTTAGGGAAAATTGCTTAAATGCACCAATGCTGTAGAATAAATGCAAACAAGTATTGCTGAACACCAACTCAATTACTCTATATTAGATTTCTTTTTTACTTATCGATATCAGTAATAAGTATTACTATGTTTCAGTTAATTGTCTATTATTTCGCCCTGGTGCGCGGGCTGCTGAAGCAGCCCGCGGGCATCGCCCTGGTGGACTGTAAACAGCGGCCTTTGGAGAGGCTACTGCTATGCTAGTGCTCGGCTACTGCCATCCGATCAAATCACATTGGAATTTGTCTGCAAGTTGCAGTGCGGTGTGGTGATGGTGATGCACGGTGAAAATTAATGCTGTATTATTTTTTCTGAAAACTTGCTGGCTAATATTAAAATCATCATCATATCGGCCTCACGATACTTACTGCTGGGTACAGGGCTCCCCCAAGGATCTCCACGACGATCGGTCTTGCGCTGCTTGTATCCAGCGGCGCACCGCGACCTTCACCATCGTTGATCCACCTTGTCGGAGGCCTACCCACGGAACGTCATCCAGTATGGGGTCGCCATTCCAAAACCGCCCCAACGGCCGTCGGTTCTTTTCGCTATGTGTCCAGCCCACTGATACTTCAACTGAACAATCCTTCGATGTCGGTAACTTTAGTTCTCCTGCAGATTTCCTAATTTCTGATTCGATCACGCAAGGAAACGCTTATCATGGCTCTTTCCATTGCAAGCTGGGTGACCTTGAGCCTCCTTATGAGACTCATAGTGAGCGACCACGCTTCACTGCCGTAAATCATTATCACTGACAACACGCACTGACTTTCGTCTTGAGACACTAAGGTAAATTTGAAGCGAAGATATTTCAAAGCTTCCCGAATGCTGCCCATCCCACAACTTCAAGTGTAGTGTTCTCAACATGAACTGGAGCGGGCACAACATGCGCATTCGACATAATTTTCGTCTTACCCATGTTCATCTTGAGACCCACTCTTTGGGGAGCAAAGCACTACTGAGATCTTCGAGCATTGTGTTCAGTTCTTCCAAGATCTCAGCCAGTACTATATCATCGGTAAAACGAAGATATGTTAGGTATTGACCATTAATGTTGATGCCGAGTCCTTTTCAGTTTAAGAGTTTAAAGATGTCCTCTGATGCAGCAGTGAACAGTTTCAAAGAAATTACATTTCCCTGCAGTTGCATTGGATTTGTGCTCTAGTTCTGTACTCGTACTCGACCGGATCGACATGGTGGCATTTTCGTGTTAGTACCTGAACATCTCGATATACCTGCAGTCCACTACCCTTGGCACCTCCGGAGAGACTGCAGTACCGCCCAGGTTTCTATTGAATCAAAGGCTGTCTTTTAGTCCACGAACGCCAAGCAGAGTGGCAAATTATACTCCTCAGTCTTCTGTATGACCTGCCGCAGCGTATGGATGTGGTCCATGGCGCTAAGCCTTTACGGAACCTGGCTTGTTCGGGAGGTTGGAAGTCGCCAAACCTGCGAGCGAGACGATTCGTAAAGACTCTCAAAAACAACTTATAAATATGGCTCAGAAGTGAGATGGGTCTGTAGTTCTATAAGAGAGTCATGCCTTCGGCGTTCTGCCTTCAACGATGACGGAATTGAAAAGCTTCTGGAGGATTTTAGTATTGGCTTATCACCCGCTCTAAGAAGTTCTGTAGTGATCGGTTGTTATTCAGCTGTTTGAGAGCCATACTTCGACGACCTGAGTAGTGCAGAGGTCAACATTATTTGGGTGGGTGAAACCAGGGAAGCATCAAAATCGGTGACTTCCCATTGAGTGTCTTGGAAGCGTGAAGTAATTAGTTTTACTATGTTTCAGTTAATCGAAATAATGTCAAATTATGACTTCTGTATTGTAATATACGTTGCATCAATAAATCTGAGAGTAGTATTTTCGCTAACGTACTAGAGTAATAATAACACAAACAGCTAGCAAAAATTGCTTAAGCGCCAACCGTTCTTACTTCTTAAACCAATGATGTTTTGCTAAAGCGCCAAACCATTGTAGTCTATAAAATGCTTAAATTACTAAATCACCATTACTTTTCAAATTTGAATAAACGAAAATTGCTCAAGTGGTACAAATGAAATAAAGGTGGACCGGATAAAAATTCTTATGCTACATTTGTTACAAAAATAATAAAAATACGTCGCTTTAGTCATATTGAAGGCGTAAATTTGTGAAAAACGTTGAATTTTAGGAATGCTAAAGCGCCAAAAAAGTGCTCCGATTGCTTTGAAACCTAGACAGATCGACGCAGAAAAAAAGCGCTATCCAATGATATATATAACTCATAATGGCCAAAGTGGCGCTTTAGCATTTTTTCCTTTCCACAGTCGATATATTGATAGAGGATCTATAGATAAACAAAAAATGTCATGTGATATAAAGCGCAACGTTTTCGAGATAATCCACACTGAGAAAAACGGGCTACTTAAAATTGGCAAATTTGTAATGCACTGGCAGCCAGATACGTATAATGTGCTTTTCACATGAAATAAATAAGAGCCATACTTATAATGAGCCGACACCATGTCCAGTAAGTATGCGGCATAATGCCCTGTAAAGACAATGTAAACGAGTTACTTGTAATGAGGCCGAATCCTTAATACGTAAGCCGCATCATGAAATTACTGTGCCCGCACTGTTAACGTTTACGTATGCGGTTTAATGATGCCGCATATGTATTAACGGAGCAGCATACGTAATTTACTTAACCCGCAACAGGAAATATATATGCGCTATACGTACGAAGTTATACAGCCGCATTATTTCAGTATCCAGGCTCTTTACAACAGTAACTGGTTGCCAAATCATTGTACTGACTCCGTCTCATTAAGTAATGGTCCGGGTTACGTACATAATGTACGAGCAGGGTCGGAGATATGCCGATACATTTTACGTACACGGGATAATTAATAATGTCTCCGCCTACATAAACATTTACGTATCCTGGCTCATTTTACGAACTCCGTTTACTTACTGGCAGTGTTCGGTACATAGAATCTTTATGACGTCAGCCGCATCATGAAATTACTGTGGCGCACTCTTTACAGTTACGTATGCGGCTTAATGATTCTGCACGGAGCAGCATACGTAATTTACTTTACCCGTAACATGAAATATGTATGCGCTATACGTACGAAGTTATACAGTCGCATTATTTCAGTATCCAGGCTCTTTTTAACAGTAACTGGTTGCCAAATCATTGTACTGACTCTGTCTCATTAAGTAATGGTCCCGGTTACGTACATAATGTACAAGCAGGGTCGGAGATATGCCGATACATTTTACGTACACGGGATAATTAATAATGTCTCCGTCTACATCATCAGTTTTTACGTATCCTGGCTCATTTTACGAACTCCGTTTACTTACCGACTGTGTTTGGTACGTAGAATCTTTATGACGTCAGCCGCATCATTAAATTACTGTTGCGCACTCTTTACAGTTACGTATGCGGCTTAATGATTCTGCACGGAGCAGCATACGTAATTTACTTTACCCGTAACATGAAATATGTATGCGCTATACGTACGAATAGTTATACAGCTGCATTATTTCAGTATCCAGGCTCTTTATAACAGTAACTGGTTGCCAAATCATTGTACTGTCCCTGTCACATTAAGTAATGGTCCCGGTTATGTACATAATGTACGAGCAGGGTCGGAGGTATGCCGATACATTTTACGTACACGGGATAATTAATAATGTCTCCGTCTACGTCATCAGTTTTTACGTATCCTGGCTCATTTTACGAACTCCGTTTACTTACCGACTGTGTTTGGTACGTAGAATCTTTATGACGTCAGCCGCATCATTAAATTACTGTTGCGCACTCTTTACAGTTACGTATGCGGCTTAATGATTCTGCACGGAGCAGCATACGTAATTTACTTTACCCGTAACATGAAATATGTATGCGCTATACGTACGAATAGTTATACAGCTGCATTATTTCAGTATCCAGGCTCTTTATAACAGTAACTGGTTGCCAAATCATTGTACTGTCCCTGTCACATTAAGTAATGGTCCCGGTTACGTACATAATGTACGAGCAGGGTCGGAGGTATGCCGATACATTTTACGTACACGGGATAATTAATAATGTCTCCGTCTACATCATCAGTTTTTACGTATCCTGGCTCATTTTACGAACTCCGTTTACTTACCGACTGTGTTTGGTACGTAGAATCTTTATGACGTCAGCCGCATCATTAAATTACTGTTGCGCACTCTTTACAGTTACGTATGCGGCTTAATGATTCTGCACGGAGCAGCATACGTAATTTACTTTACCCGTAACATGAAATATGTATGCGCTATACGTACGAATAGTTATACAGCTGCATTATTTCAGTATCCAGGCTCTTTATAACAGTAACTGGTTGTCAAATCATTGTACTGTCCCTGTCACATTAAGTAATGGTCCCGGTTACGTACATAATGTACGAGCAGGGTCGGAGGTATGCCGATACATTTTACGTACACGGGATAATTAATAATGTCTCCGTCTACATCATCAGTTTTTACGTATCCTGGCTCATTTTACGAACTCCGTTTACTTACCGACAGTGTTTGGTACGTAGAATCTTTATGACGTCAGCCGCATCATTAAATTACTGTTGCGCACTCTTTACAGTTACGTATGCGGCTTAATGATTCTGCACGGAGCAGCATACGTAATTTACTTTACCCGTAACATGAAATATGTATGCGCTATACGTACGAATAGTTATACAGCTGCATTATTTCAGTATCCAGGCTCTTTATAACAGTAACTGGTTGCCAAATCATTGTACTGTCCCTGTCACATTAAGTAATGGTCCCGGTTACGTACATAATGTACGAGCAGGGTCGGAGTTATGCCGATACATTTTACGTACACGGGATTGTGACGTTTTGTCGTTTGATAGTAATAAATCCATTTTATTGTTATGATTTTGAATCAAATTGAAAGGATAATAGTAGTATTTTAGTTTAATAGCCTGGCAACACCGCCGCTTAGCTCCGCCGTTTCCCGCCATATTTTCCCGCCATTTGTAGTGGAATGGGGAGGTAAGCGGTGGGGATAGGCGGCAGAACGGTCGACGAAAGTCAGTTGCGGGCTCAGTCACTGTGCAACCGTCGAGAAGCCAAGTAGTTAGGGAAAACTGCTAACGTATCGTTGCTATAGCCTAGTTAATAATATTCATGGTGTATTCCAGTGAAGAAAGTAAAAGTGGTTTACCTTTATTACTGTAGTTTCATTATAAATCAGCAGTGGAAGAACCAAGGTATGTACGCTCACGATTTTTAACGTTTTAAACCGAGCTAAAATTACGAAATTCAGTTGGGTAGTTTCAAATTTTATTGCATTGAAAGAGATTCTTACTTTTACAATTTGCACTGCCATGCATACACAACTCGCACTCATTGCACGTGGCCGAGGCTACACTTCGGCCGTGCATACACAACTCAGTCATTGCACGTGGTCGAGGCTACACTTCGATCGTGCATACACACTCGACAATCATTGCACGTGGCCGAGGCTACACTTTGGTCGTGCATACACTGCACATGCACACAAAACTACACTCAGCGTCGTCAGCATGATGAAATAGTGCGTTGATATTGGAATAGTAATGTCCATGATTGTAAAGCGAGGTCATGAAATGAAAGTTTTTTTTATCTTAACTGCCCAACTGTAACTTTCGTGATTTAAACTCTGGGTATGCATTACATAATGAATTATGAAAATAAGAACTGTGTATATTTTAAGTACCTATCTATGTTACTGCGTATTTTTATTTCGGACAATGTGTTCCGCAGAGGTTATTAAGTTATTTTTTTATATTTCATACCATTGTAATTGTCGTTAGTAGTCGACCTTGACACTGTACCCTGGGGATGTGCGGATACGGAGAATAAAACGGATAACGTGATAATTTATGTAGAATTGGCACCAAGTTATGTCGATCTTCAAAAGGGTTTTAGTAGTACCATGACGCGCTATAGTCGTAGTTTAAAGCTCGGTTACGCGTAAGCATTTGTCTGTCTTTTACTTTACGTGTAAAGAATATGGAGGGTAGCCTCACTTCTGTACTTTTTCTGTGTTATTTTTTTGATCACAATTATCTTTTTTTTTTATAAAGGTTAATGGAGCTACTTCACAGTATGTTAAAGTGTATTTCGATGTAGAATTCAGTACGTTTCCGCTATTATTTGCGCCAAAAATGTGAACCTACGCAAGCACTTTTGATGATATCCTTATTTTTCTTGCAATTGTCTGTGAGGTTCATACGCAATTTGATCTTTTAGCTACTAGAAAATCTCTTTAGCTTGTCGTGTTTTCTTTTTGTTTGTTTTTGTGGCTACATCTTTACGCTTTCTATATAAGGGTATGACCCCCGCAAACCATGTTTTCCTATGATGGACCCTTAAAGAGTTTTATTATAATTCAAGAAGTTAATTCTTATTCTATTAAGAGGCCGTTCACAAAAATTGCCGATTTCACTAATTAACGTGATTTCAGAGAAGTGATCTTACAGTTAAAAAACTGTGTCTACTTATCTTATACTAAAGATCTGGTGTACGAGCTACGTTTATTTTTTTATTTTTTCCATGGTGATGCGCAGTATGTTTACTAGTAAAAGATTATAATTTTGATTTATGTGTTCCTAAATGAATGATTTAAGTTTACTTTGAAGCACATTTTTTGTCCTATATTAGTTTTGAAGAAATATAACTTAAACTTCGGTTTACTAGTAAAAGGTAATAATTTTGATGTCATTTTTATGTTCCTAAATGTTTTTTTTTAGTTTTGTAAAAAAATATAACGCTTTTAAAACTAATCGTTGTTGGTAGGAAATATTTCGCTACTTTGAAATTTTATTTAAAGAGAACCGGTTCTTAGGTATTTCTATTCTAGGCATATTTGTTTTCTATAAATTTTTGAGACGAGGTTAGACGCGCCTTCGGTTTACAAGGCTAGACGTGCCTTCGGTTTAAAAGGCTAAACGCGCCTTCGGTTTAAAAGGCTAAACGCGCCTTCGGTTTAAAAGGCTAGACGCGCCTTCGGTTTGAAAGGTTAGACGCGCCTTCGGTTTACAAGGCTAGATGCGCCTTCGGTTTACAAGGCTAGATGGGCCTTCGGTTTGAAAGGCTAGACGCGTCTTCGGTTTACAAGGCTAGATGCGCCTTCGGTTTAAAAGGCTAGACGCGCCTTCGGTTTGATATGCTAGACGCGCCTATGGCTTAAAAGGCTAGACGTACATTCGGTTTAAAAGGCTAGACGCGCCTTCGGTTTACAAGGCTAGACGCGCCTTCAGTTTACAAGGCTAAATGCGCCTTCGGTTTACAAGGCTAGACGTGCCTTCGGTTTACAAGGCTAGACGTGCTTTTAGTTTACCAGATAAGATTTATTTATGTTGTATTAATTAAGTACCTACATTAAAGATGTTCATAATATTTGTAAATACCGTCACTCCTAGTCCCTAGTATATTTTAATTTACTTATATGAAATTTATGAAATATTTCAAACTAAAATGAAACTTAGTCTAAATATTTCACCCAGCCCTATGTAATTAAACTAGATATTTATATGAATGAAAATTTATTATAACATTGACTTTCGAGGCTAGATGCACATTCAGTTTGTAAGGCTAGGACAAGGCTAAACGCGCCTTCGACTTAAAGTAAGGTACCTGTATGAAGAGGCTTGAGAATTTATAAGGGTGAAGTTTTTTAAGTTTAGATGTGCTTTTATTTTATATAAGGTTAGGTAAGCCTTTATTTTACAAGGTGAGATGCGCCTTTTTTATTAACTGTTGTTGGTTTTCTATTATAAAAAAAATATATTGATATGAATGAAAATGTACAACTTACTTTCAAAGCTAGGCACACGTTCAACGTGTAAGGCTAAACGCGCCTTCGACTTATAATAAGGTATAACTCTTGATACTAGAATGATAAAAAAAAAATGAGATTTATATGAATGAAATTTTATAAGGTTTGATGTGCTTTCATTACGAGGTTAGATACGCCTTTATTTTACGAGGTTAGATGCGCCTTCATTTAATAGGATTAGATTCGCCTTCATTTTATAAGATTAGATGCGCCTTCGTTTCACAATCACAGTGCTAGATGTGCCTTCATTTTATAAGTTTAGATGTGCCTTCATTTTATAAGTTTAGATGTGCCTTCATTTCATAAGTTTAAATGCGCCTTCGTTTTATAAGTTTAGATGCGCCGTCATTTTATATAAGGTTGGATGCGCCAACATTTTATATGATTAGATAAGCCTGCGGTTTGGCTAGATGCGCCTGCGGCTTATAAGGCTAGATGCGCCTTCAGTTTGGCTAGATGCGCCTTCAGTTTGGCTAGATGCGCCATCAGTTTGGCTAGATGTGCCTTTGTTTTGGCTAGATGCGCCCTCGGTTTGGCAAGATGCGCCTTCAGTTTGGCTAGATGCGCCTTCATTTTATAGGGTTAGATGCGCCTACATTTTATAAGGTTTAATGCGACTTTATTTCATAAGATTAGATGCGCCTTCGTTTCACAATCACAAGGCTAGTGCCTTCATTTCATAAGTTTAAATGCGCCTTCATTTTATAAGTTTAGATGCGCCTTTATTTTATAAGTTTAGATGCGCCGTAATTTTATATAACGTTGGATGCGCCAACATTTTATATGATTAGATAAGCCTGCGGTTTGGCTAGATGCGCCTGCGGCTTATAAGGCTAGATGCGCCTTCAGTTTGGCTAGATGGGCCTTCAGTTTGGCTAGATGCGCCATCAGTTTGGCTAGATGTGCCTTTGTTTTGGCTAGATGCGCCCTCGGTTTGGCAAGATGCGCCTTCAGTTTGGCTAGATGCGCCTTCATTTTATAGGGTTAGATGCGCCTACATTTTATAAGGTTTAATGCGACTTTATTTTATAAGATTAGATGCGCCTTCGTTTCACAATCACAAGGCTAGTGCCTTCATTTCATAAGTTTAAATGCGCCTTCATTTTATAAGTTTAGATGCGCCTTCATTTTATAAGTTTAGATGCGCCGTAATTTTATATAACGTTGGATGCGCCAACATTTTATATGATTAGATAAGCCTGCGGTTTGGCTAGATGCGCCTGCGGCTTATAAGGCTAGATGCGCCTTCAGTTTGGCTAGATGCGCCTTCAGTTTGGCTAGATGCGCCTTCAGTTTGGCTAGATGCGCCATCAGTTTGGCTAGATGTGCCTTTGTTTTGGCTAGATGCGCCTTCGGTTTGGCAAGATGCGCCTTCAGTTTATGCGCCTTCAGTTTGACTAGATGTGCCTTCGGTTGGCTTGATGCACCATCAGGTTACAGGGCTAGATTCGCCTATGGTTTGGCTAGTCGTAATTAATATCTTATTGCTTTAATTTAAATTAACATTGTACTGGCAGGCAATTATTATAATTATTATTGTCATATATCATATTTGACATTAAGGTTTAACATTTATTTTATGGGGATTTTAAATTATTTATTGGAATGATGGGTAATGAAAAGTAGTTGTAAAAATTAATGATTATCGATTTTCAAATTTAAATTTTATAATCACCTAGCTACTGACAGATTTCTACGCCTAACAGGCAGGATAATTATACAGATTTT
Organism: Agriphila tristella; assembly: GCA_928269145.1. Classification (NCBI taxonomy): domain Eukaryota; kingdom Metazoa; phylum Arthropoda; class Insecta; order Lepidoptera; family Crambidae; genus Agriphila; species Agriphila tristella. The sequence goes on from OV743429.1 coordinate 55,757,625, forward strand.
GTTATATTATAATGACATCAATGTATACTACCATATTCTGGGAAATAAATGATTTGTTTATTATTTAGATGCAAATCCAGTTTGGCTAGATGTGCCATCAGTTTACAGGGCTAGATGCGCCTATGATTTGGTTAGATGTGCCATCAGTTTGGCTAGATGCGCCTATGGTTTGGCTAGATGCGCCTATGGTTTGGCTAGATGCGCCTATGTTTTGGCTAGATGCGCCTTTAATTTGGCTAGATGCGCCTGAGATTTGGCTAGATGCGCCTACGGTTTGGCTAGAAGCGCTAGCGGTTTACAAGGCTAGGTTGTTATATGCTTATATTACATGTTTATGTGACTACATAATGCGATTTCAATTTCATATTTGAATCGTCATCTGCAAACGATTATTTAAGTTGTTGTTGTTTAGCTTAGTGCACAGGCCCTTGAATATTGGAGTACTTTCACAAACAATCAGAAGTCAATTACGAACGAAGATCTATCAAAAAATAAGTTGACTTTAGTCCGCGTTCTTCTTTAAGACACAACTTCATTTTACTTGGTTATCTCTTGGTTTATAATATATTATTGCAATTGGATGCTAATGTAGTTATGGTTAATTTGAATAAATTATATTTATGTTTGAGAAAATAAGTCTTACAATATTATTAGGTACCTAGCAGTGCGTAAGCTACTATTATATGAACCATTTGTCCTTAAGTGTGGTGTTTAGGCGACTAGGTATGTTGCGTCAATGGGCCAAGTGTGTTCTTAAGTGTGGTACTTAGTAAGCGGCAAGTGTATCGCATCTATGGGCCAGACTAGGTATGTTGCGTCTATGGGCCAAGTGTGTCCTTACGTGTGGTACTAGTACTTAGTAAGCGGCCAAGTGTGTCGCGTCTATGGGCCATATGTGTCCTCAGTTATAGCTTTGGTTTGAATATAACGTCTTGACAGGCCGTGTCCACATAGTGGCAAACGGTGGCCCCGCGAGTAATGACATTCATATTCATAATTATTTATTGCATCTACTAATTACATTAGCAACTACTAAAACTGACCGCATTACACATAGACTTATTATATTGACATTACATAATAAAATGCAAGAGAACCACAAATTGTGGAATAAAATGAATAAATTGTCATGATAAATTAATGTTTAATAACTATGCAACTAGATATGATTATGTATATAAGTATGTGAATGTGTAATGTCACATAATATTTTTCTTATCTCATAAAGAAACAGTTCTCATGAATAGATTCAAATATATTTCCTTTTGACTCTGATGTTTTATTTTGTTGACGTTTGTCCTATGATTTAGGGACGGTTACTGTCGTTTATGTTTTATATATTTCAGAAACATATTGCATCTGACAAGATGCCGATGCGTTATATGTCGCTAAGGTGACGACGGCGCGATGTGCGACGCGTGACTGGATGGTAGAAACGACTGTTGCGTTATTGGTCGATCCTAGTTTTTGTGACACGATGACAACAGGCTGCGACGGCTAATAGGTTTCAGCTGCAATTATCTGGTTGAACATAGAAACGGACCCAAATTCCTATGCATTGATTTATCAAATATATTTAAATCTTATTCAGAACCTGTTAAAATAGGTAGTTCTAGTCTAGCTAAATTAAATATTATAAGTACCTAGCTCATGGTGTGAATTGTGAAATAAATAAAAATAATATATACTCATAATGATTGTTGCAACGCAACTTTAATAATTAAACGATTACCTTGCGTTTTACACAGCTAGCGGGTGTAGTAAATTGAAATTGTATACCTATTGTGGGTTTAATAAGTTGATATCATTGATAATTTCAGTTAGGTAGTCGGCAGCACGTCACGTTATCTGTCAAAAGTCGACAATTTGTAATTGAATTTGTTTACCCTTTCATGGTAAATAGGCTGTCGACTGTTATATTTACTTTTTGTACTTTTCTCTTATTAAATATTTTAATAAAATTTATAATTTTGTAGAAAGAACTAATAAGAAATGTTGTACTTTCATAAATAATTTGATTGCTTATTGTGGTAAAAAAATTGTAACAATTTTAAGATGTTTTAGAGTTAATATTTGTGTCACAATCTTACTGGCTTTTAAAAATGTTATAGCTTTATGATCTCATGATCATACTAGGCGCGATAAGTTACAACAGTTAGTTCCTCTTGTAAATAAATTATTAAATATAAAAGACGGAGGTCGACAACCCTCTCCAAGTTTTCTTTCGCCATTTCTTTCTTGGAGGGGCCTCCCATTTTTGAAATGGTGGCAGATTCAGTAGATTCTCTCTTTTAGCATTCATTAATCCACAAAATTAATTATAACAATTAAGTAAATGAGAATTCTCAAATTAAAAAAATATAACAATACGTTAAACCCAATAAGTTTGTTTAATAGAATGCGGTATTAGTTAACATACAACCGGCCGAATGTGACGATATTATTATGAAAGTATTGAGTTGACAATTATAACCCATAATATTGTTGAGTTGACCGTGCACGAGGACATGCACGAGGTCAGGATGGACGAATGTGACGTTTTGTCGTTTGATAGTAATAAATCCATTTTATTGTTATGATTTTGAATCAAATTGAAAGGATAATAGTAGTATTTTAGTTTAATAGCCTGGCAACACCGCCGCTTAGCTCCGCCGTTTCCCGCCATATTTTCCCGCCATTTGTAGTGGAATGGGGAGGTAAGCGGTGGGGATAGGCGGCAGAACGGTCGACGAAAGTCAGTTGCGGGCTCAGTCACTGTGCAACCGTCGAGAAGCCAAGTAGTTAGGGAAAACTGCTAACGTATCGTTGCTATAGCCTAGTTAATAATATTCATGGTGTATTCCAGTGAAGAAAGTAAAAGTGGTTTACCTTTATTACTGTAGTTTCATTATAGGATAATTAATAATGTCTCCGTCTACATCATCAGTTTTTACGTATCCTGGCTCATTTTACGAACTCCGTTTACTTACCGACTGTGTTTGGTACGTAGAATCTTTATGACGTCAGCCGCATCATGAAATTACTGTGGCGCATTCTTTACAGTTACGTATGCGGCTTAATGATTCTGCACGGAGCAGCATACGTAATTTACTTAACCCGTAACATAAAATATGTATGCGCCATACGTACGAATAGTTATACAGCTGCATTATTTCAGTATCCAGGCTCTTTATAACAGTAACTGGTTGCCAAATCATTGTACTGTCCCTGTCACATTAATTAATGGTCCCGGTTACGTACATAATGTACGAGCAGGGTCGGAGGTATGCCGATACATTTTACGTACACGGGATAATTAATAAAATCTCCGTCTACATCATCAGTTTTTACGTATCCTGGCTCATTTTACGAACTCCGTTTACTTACTGACTGTTTTCGGTACGTAGAATCTTTATGACGTCAGCCGCATCATTAAATTACTGTGGCACACTCTTTACATTAACGTATGCGGTTTAATGATATTAAACCGATTTTTGTTTTTCGGCCGATTTAATTAAACTTGGTTTTTGGTATTATTTTAACAAGGAAATAACAAGGCAATGTTAAAAATAATAAAAATATCTAAGATGGCGGCCAACTTTTTTTGTTTTTGGGCCGATTTACATGAAACATGGTTTTCGGAATTAGCAACGCAATGTTGAAAATATTGCAAAGTCCAATATGGCTGTTAACTTTTTTGTTTGTGAGCCGATTTCGATGAAACTCCGTCTTTTGGTACTATTTTTACAGAAAACAGTAACGCAATAATAAAAATATAAAAAATAGATGGCAGCCCACAGTTTGTTTTTGGGCCGATTTTGATGAAACTCGATTTTTGATACTATTATACAAAAAAAACAGCTTGGGAAAAAAGGGATCGTTTTCGTGTTATTTGGTTAAAAAAAACAAATAAAGAATTTGGCTGTCATCTTAGGTGTTTTAATATTTTAAACATTGCATTGCTGTTTACTTGTAAAATAGTACCTAAAACCAAGTTTCATCGAAATCAGCCCAGAAACAAAAAAGTTGGCCACCATCTTGGATTTTTTATATTTTTAACATTGCGTTAATATTGCCTTGTTAAAATAACACCATAAACCAAGTTTCATCGAAATCGGCCCAGAAACAAAAAAGTTGGCCACAATCTTGGATTTTTTTATATTTTTAACATTGCGTTGTTATTGCCTTGTTAAAATAACACCATAAACCAAGTTATATCTAAATCTGCCGATAGACAAAAAAGTTGGTCGCCATCTTAAATTTTTTTATATTTTTAACATTGCGTTGTCATTGCCTTGTTAAAATAACACCATAAACCAAGTTTCATCGAAATCGGCCCAGAAACAAAAAAGTTGGCTGCCATCTTGGATTTTTTTATATTTTTAACATTGCGTTGTTATTGCCTTGTTAAAATAACACCATAAACCAAGTTTCATCGAAATCGGCCCAGAAACAAAAAAGTTGGCTGCCATCTTGGATTTTTTATATTTTTAACATTGCGTTGTTATTGCCTTGTTAAAATAAGACCATAAACCAAGTTTTATCGAAATCGGCCCAGAAACAAAAAAGTTGGCCGCCATCTTGGATTTTTTTATATTTTTAACATTGCGTTAATATTGCCTTGTTAAAATAACACCATAAACCAAGTTTCATCGAAATCGGCCCAGAAACAAAAAAGTTGCGCGCCATCTTGGATTTTTTTATATTTTTAAAATTGCGTTGTTATTGCCTTGTTAAAATAACACCATAAACCAAGTTATATCTAAATCGGCCGATAGACAAAAAAGTTGGTCGCCATCTTAATTTTTTTTATATTTTTAACATTGCGTTGTTATTGCCTTGTAAAAATAACACCATAAACCAAGTTTCATCGAAATCAGCCCAGAAACAAAAAAGTTGACTGCCATCTTGGATTTATTTATATTTTTAACATTGCGTTAATATTGCCTTGTTAAAATAACACCATAAACGAAGTTTTATCGAAATCAGCCCAGAAACAAAAAAGTTGGCCGCCATCTTGGATTTTTTATATTTTTAACATTGCGTTAATATTGCCTTGTTAAAATAACACCATGAACCAAGTTTCATCGAAATCGGCCCAGAAACAAAAAAGTTGCCCGCCATCTTGGATTTTTTTATATTTTTAACATTGCGTTGTTATTGCCTTGTTAAAATAACACCATAAACCAAGTTATATCTAAATCGGCCGATAGACAAAAAAGTTGGTCGCCATCTTAATTTTTTTATATTTTTAACATTGCGTTGTTATTGCCTTGTTAAAATAACACCATAAACCAAGTTTCATCGAAATCAGCCCAGAAACAAAAAAGTTGACTGCCATCTTGGATTTATTTATATTTTTAACATTGCGTTAATATTGCCTTGTTAAAATAACACCATAAACCAAGTTTTATCGAAATCAGCCCAGAAACAAAAAAGTTGGCCGCCATCTTGGATTTTTTATATTTTTAACATTGCGTTAATATTGCCTTGTTAAAATAACACCATGAACCAAGTTTCATCGAAATCGGCCCAGAAACAAAAAAGTTGCCCGCCTTCTTGGATTTTTTTATATTTTTAACATTGCGTTGTTATTGCCTTGTTTAAATAACACCATAAACCAAGTTATATCTAAATCGGCCGATAGACAAAAAAGTTGGTCGCCATCTTATTTTTTTTTATATTTTTAACATTGCGTTGTTATTGCCTTGTTAAAATAACACCATAAACCAAGTTTTATCGAAATCAGCCCAGAAACAAAAAAGTTGGCCGCCATCTTGGATTTTTTATATTTTTAACATTGCGTTAATATTGCCTTGTTAAAATAACACCATGAACCAAGTTTCATCGAAATCGGCCCAGAAACAATAAAGTTGCCTGCCATCTTGGATTTTTTATATTTTTAACATTGCGTTATATTGCCTTGTTAAAATAACACCATAAACCAAGTTTCATCGAAATCGGCCCAGAAACAAAAAAGGTGGCCGCCATCTTGGATTTTTTATATTTTTAACATTGCGTTAATATTGCCTTGTTAAAATAACACCATAAACCAAGTTTCATCGAAATCGGCCCAGAAACAAAAAAGTTGGCCGCCATCTTGGATTTTTTATATTTTTAACATTGCGTTAATATTGCCTTGTTAAAATAACACCATGAACCAAGTTTTATCGAAATCAGCCCAGAAACAAAAAAGTTGGCCGCCATCTTGGATTTTTTATATTTTTAACATTGCGTTAATATTGCCTTGTTAAAATAACACCATAAACCAAGTTTCATCGAAATCGGCCCAGAAACAAAAAAGGTGGCCGCCATCTTGGATTTTTTATATTTTTAACATTGCGTTAATATTGCCTTGTTAAAATAACACCATAAACCAAGTTTCATCGAAATCGGCCCAGAAACAAAAAAGTTGGCCACAATCTTGGATTTTTTTATATTTTTAACATTGCGTTGTTATTGCCTTGTTAAAATAAGACCATAAACCAAGTTATATCTAAATCGGCCGATAGACAAAAAAGTTGGTCGCCATCTTAATTTTTTTTATATTTTTAACATTGCGTTGTTATTGCCTTGTTAAAATAACACCATAAACCAAGTTTCATCGAAATCAGCCCAGAAACAAAAAAGTTGGCTGCCATCTTGGATTTTTTTATATTTTTAACATTGCGTTAATATTGCCTTGTTAAAATAACACCATGAACCAAGTTTCATCGAAATCGGCCCAGAAACAAAAAAGTTGGCCGCCATCTTGGATTTTTTTATATTTTTAACATTGCGTTAATATTGCCTTGTTAAAATAACACCATAAACCAAGTTTTATCGAAATCAGCCCAGAAACAAAAAAGTTGGCCGCCATCTTGGATTTTTTATATTTTTAACATTGCGTTAATATTGCCTTGTTAAAATAACACCATAAACCAAGTTTCATCGAAATCGGCCCAGAAACAAGAAAATTGGCCGCCATCTTGGATTTTCCAATATTTTGAACATTGCGTTATTATATCCTTGTCAAAATAGAACTATGAACGGAGTTTCATCGCAATCGGCTCAAAAACTAAAAAGTTGGCCGCCATCTTGGATTTTTCATATTTTTAACATTGCGTTGTTATTGCCTTGTTAAAATAACACTATAAACCAAGTTTAATCAAAATCGACCAAAAAACAAAAAAGTTGGCCGCCATCTTGGATTTTTTTATATTTTTAACATTGCGTTGCTGTTTTCTTGTCAAAATTGTATCATAAACCGAGTTTCATCGAAATCGGCCCAAAAACAAAAAAGTTGGCCGCAATCTTGAATTTTTATATTTGTGTCATTGCGTTGCTGTTTTCTTGTCATAATTGTGCCAAAAAACAAGTTTCATCGAAATCGGCTTACAAACAAAAAAGTAGGCTGCCATAATGGATTTTTCAATATTTTCAACATTGAGTTGCTGTTTTCTTGTCGAAATAGTACCAAAAAGCGAGTTTCATCAAAATCGGCCCACAAACAAAAAGTTGCCGCCATAACGGATTTTTCACTATTTTTAACATTGCGTTGCTGTTTTCTCGCTAAAATAGTTCCGAAAACCGTGTTTCATGGAAATCGGCCCACAAACAAGAAAATTGGCCGCCATCTTGGATTTTTCAATATTTTGAACTTTGCGTTATTATTTCCTTGTCAAAATAGTACTATGAACGGAATTTCATCGAAATCGGCTCATAAACCACCAACTTGGCCGCTATCTTGGATATTTTTATATTTTTAACATTGCGTTGCTGTTTTCTTGTCAAATAGTATAAAAAATCGAGTTTCATCGAAATCGGCCCACAAACAAAAAAGTTGGCCGCCATCTTGAATTTTTTATATTTTTAACATTGCGTTGTTATTGCCTTGTTAAAATAACACCATTAACGAAGTTTCATCGAAATCGGCCGAAAAACAAAAAAGTTGGTCGCCATCTTGGATTTTTTATAATTTTATTATTGCGTTGCTGTTTCCTTGTCAAAATAGTAACAAAAACCGAGTTTCATCAAAATCGGCACACAAACAAAAAGTTAGCCGCCATATTGGTTTATAACATTCTTAGTAGATATGTAGTTATATACCTACCTCGAATATAGATGTCCCGAAACACTTTCAATAGTCGCATTAGTTAAAAAGATATTCTGGCACCGGAAAAAACAGAGCCGCTATACTTAACTGTAGTGGCATGGCATACATTATACTGCAAGCCTTATACTTAAAATAAGTAACGAGCTACATTATAAATAACGCGGCTATTTATAATGAATCTGCTTACTTATTACCTAAAGAACGTCGTACCTACTGCGCATTTTACGCAAATTTGGGGTTGCCATCACAATTAAAGTTATGTTGTTTGGTGGTCATTCATTAGCTACTTCATAAGTTCATTAACCATGTTTGTGTTTGCTCTTTTTTTAGAACTAAGTGGGCAACCACTTTAGTTGTGTAAAAATATAAGCGAAACAAAATTAGTCTGTAAGATGCATCGGCTACTTTCTAACCTTACAATTTTGCATTATATTAGCCGAACGCTGTATTTATTTTGGATTACAAGAATCGATCGAAGATAAGTTACAGATAGGACATGACAGGCAGCCGCGTGTAGTAAGATTATAAAAAGTATCGAATCATCTAATCAGATTTAGTTAAATTATTTTCTGTCCTGCACTTGACTTAATTTGATTTTTTCTTGAGATAAGTTGATACTTGTCTTTGTGTGAAAAACAACTAATAAGCACACGAATCGAGAGAAAAATCGATGTAAATGTTATAACAAGAAATTCCACTTTTTGTTGAAAATCTGCGTGTTTTTAAGCACAGCTACCGCATTTTCATTTTGCTCATCTGGCAACACTGAAGCAAGCAGAGAGCGGCCGGCTGGCGCGGGCGGCAGTGATGCCAACTTGGGGGATTTTCCCCTAGATTTAGGGGGGGCAAGTGTCAAAAGGGGATTTTTTAGGGGCAGGAATATTTCAGGGGTTTTTTTAGGGGCTTCAAACAAAACCTTCGTACAATAGGAAATTCCATGTGAGTACTCGGATTTCATTGATTCAAAACTTTACAAACACGCAGCCTGTGAATTAGTAATTAGAAGCAGAGATTTGAGTTTGAGTTTGATTCTATAATACGAACCTTAATATGCAAGCGTTTTATTTGATTAGTCACGACCTACTTTATAATAAGAATTTAAACTTGGGGGTTTTTAGGGGAATTTTGAAAATTTCTTGGGGGAAGATTTTGGCAGTGGTTGGCAACACTGGCGGGCGGCCATTTGTGACAGCAGAGTTAGCACTCATTGCAGCGTTTTGAGACGCTTTTGTTTTCTTAGTTTTATACCTAGGTACAAAACTTGTTTAAGAGTGAGTATCGTGAATACAGTTATTTCGAAAAAACACTCGAGAACTTTTTCAAAATGCCGTCTTGTGCTTTTTATCTGTGCAGTGCAAATACAACATTTCACGTGTAAGTATTATTTAGAGTTTTCTCCATAGACTTATTATTATTATCATTGGTTTTCTCGTAGGTTTTTAAACGTGTTTGACAAAGCATTTGTTTTATTGAAAAATCTGCATAATACTAATGACAAACAAGTTTAAAACCTTATCCATTGCTTGTTGGCTAAAGTCGTAAACTATAATGAAGAGACAGAAATTTTTTCTTATTGAAAACCGGGGGAGGAGAAAATATTTTCTTTTCTGTCGATCTTTTAAATCTATTTTTTTTTACATTTGAGCTCTAGCTTGTTTATTAGAGCATTCATACCTTAGAGCATTCAACCAAAGAATGCTGTACAAGATTCCACCACTCCATTATGTAATACCTAATTAAAGTATAAAACATTAGATCATGAACATCTTAGAACACGTAGACAACTAGAAAATTTGAACATGTACTTAGGCAATAACAAGTAGGTAGGTACGGTCGAGTCCATTAATATGTTGGCACTTTTGACAGTTCGTCAACCTTTATGCCTTTGTAATAAAAGTCAATATCCTGCCAAACGTGCCAACATATTAATGAACTCGACTGTATCTACACGTAAGTACTTGTTGTATGGTTACCTACATAACAAGTTTGTGTTTGCATTTTTCAGTCAACCTTATTTAACTAAATTGAAACTGCCATTCTGCAAAACGATGAAGAATAAAAAAAAATATTCCAAAAATAGAATACTATAAAAATTGGCCACAACATCTTAAAGCGACCGGTGTCAATGTAAGTACGTACTTGTTTTTATACATCTTGTATTTAGGTAAAATATTAAAATATAAACATAAAAACGTTTTCTTTGTGTTTTCTCTTGGAACTCTGCTGTGTACTTAATAATAAACCTTTAAATTATTATTCTAGAACCTTGAAATTAAGAACGCTGAGCTAAACAACTCAAAAAAACTTAAACGCTGTATTGTACGCACAGACCATACAACAAGTACTGTGATTGTACGGGACATCGGATCGGTGATAATGAAAAAATATTCACAGATTTATTAAACTGCAGCTAATAACACTGTGAGTTATCATAACATTATTTTTTTACATTGTAATCATAACATTACACAACCTCGAAGTCATCTGATCCACGCCAACTATCACAGATGCCTGGCGCCTGGAATATCTGGGAAGTGGTGAGCAAATAATAATTACTAGTCAAATTCGAGTCGGGCTCGCACCGCGAAGGTACCAGTTAAGTATACCGGGTGTAGCAAGACACTTAACGAAGCCGAGGTCTACGTATTCTGCCCATCATCAGAACCATTTCTGTTTAAAATTATTGCAGGGAAACGATTTTAATGTTTGGTGTTAAAAAGCATTACCACACAAGGTAACTTTATAAAAGACCGCGCCTGCGAGTGAATGCTACAGAGCTGCGTGCGGCCGAGTTGAAAAGCAACGTTTGCGTGCTCATGAAATACATTGAGTGATAATATTTTGAAGCCATTGTTTGTTACGAAATACATAATATTTTGATAAATGTTTCTTTCTAAATGTTTCAAACATTAGGAAATAACGAATAAAATAAGATTTCATATTTTGAAAAAAAAATTTTTGACTTGACCTTCAATAACTTCGTAGCTATTGGTTTCCCAGGTATAGTCTAAAAGACAAAAATGAACCTGATGATGGGCGGAATGCGTGGACTTCGGCTTCGTTGAGTGTCTTGTTACACCCGTTTTGTTAATAGTGCCTTCCCTCAAGGGAAAAAAAATGCGCTTGATGAAACTAGCGGCATAGTTTAGTATGTTGTTAGGCATGGTATTCTGACTAAAAAACCATCGGGAGACAGTTCTTAACGGGGGGGGGAGGGTTTCATAACGGGTTATGACGTCATAAAAGTTGCTGTTGCCGCTTTCAGAATATGGCGTATACAACAGAAAGTATGTAATTTATAAGCTTGTGTGGGGTGTCATAAAAAGCAAAATTAAATGCGCTACAATGTGGTTTTTCCTTTTGACCTTGTAAATGCTACATTTGCGAGAAATTTAAAGTTTTATTTTAAACATTGTAAATTTTGTAGGTACCTATCCGTCTAATATGACATGGTGAATGTGACAAACTTTGGTTAAATCATGAAAAAAATATAACAATAACCGATTAAAGTAAAAAGAACGAAAGTTTTTATGGGATTTTTTTATTACCTCGTAAGTCCTAGCGCACTTCATAAAGTACAAATTGACGCTAGTATTTCAGACCTGACAATTGAATTCTATAGCAAGACGTAACTACCTAATGTACTACGTAGAGTACAAATTCTAATCTCCCGTTTTCGACGAAGTTTTTTCTAGAATGGTAATATCGAGACAGCCATTTACTTCTGTAATCTATGGCCAACCTTGCCACCTTAAACCAGTACTGTCAACTGCCACTGTCAGTGTCATTTCTTTGAAAATGTCCACGCAGTCGGTTTCCAGGCCGATACGAGGTAAGTATAAGTAAATCCAGCTATATTAACGTAATCTTATGTTTATTTCATTGTTTTTAATTTAAAAGAGTAAATTTAAATAGTAATTAATACAAATAAAACAAAATTTAGTTGATAACTCCATATCACCCAAGTTAGATGATTGGTTGAAATAACTTGTACTGCATACAGTACGTTAAGTATTTCTTCCAATTTCATTTGGTATGTTAGATATTTACTTTTATTTATATACTTGTTACATTTCAGCTTTTGATGATGAGCATATTGCAAAACTTTTAAACAATTTCATTCACGATGATTTTGGCGGTGAAAAGGTGTTCATACCTGAATAAATCATCATCATTTACTCAGATGAAGACAAAAATGTTCAAGAAATTGAAATCAGGATATCTACTTAAATTAAGTTTATTAATCGAAAGTGGGACTGTTAACTTTGTTAACTAACCGTACATACTTTTATATTTTAATTTTCTCTCTTTTAGTCTTACACCGATGTGTGTAAGTGAGCTTAAGAATTAAGGCTAAATTGTTAATAGTACTGTTTTTTACAAGTATTTTTATGAAAATTAGTTAATTATTGTTTATGTTTGATAGAAGATATGATTTTGTTGATAATAATAATAACTTTTAAATAAAAATGTAAAATGAATTTTGTTGTTTTCGTATTCAAAAACTATCAAAACCTAGTGTGCATCGTTCTGGCAGCGCCACGGTCTCCGATTTGCGTGAAAAAAATTCACCATGTAGGCCGACTTTTTCCCAGTCGGGAAAAAATACGTTTGATTTTTTCCCTCCACTGGATCCGAAGATATACGAGGTTTTTTGTGGCGCTGCCAGAACGACGTCGTTCTGGCAGCGCCACGGCTATATCTCATTAATTACAAATGCTAGAATAAATCCGATTACATACAGATTTTTGGCTTTTTTTTCCATTTCACACAAGCTAACATCAACCCGTGAATGTCAACAGATTCAGGAGTAATCGTGGGTCATTTGTGGCGCTGCCAGAACGACGTCGTTCTGGCAGCGTCACGGCTGTATCTCAGCAATTCGTTTTTTTTTTCTGGAAACGGTGTGGGTATATATTTAATACCTTCGTCATAAGGCACGGCAAAAAAACGAATTTCTACATTTCATCGTGGATTAAGGATTTTATAGGCTTTGAGAAATTCTAACCTCAAAAAAAATTTTTTTCGCTCTAACGCCTTTAATTGATGTATTAAATAACATTCGCGCATTCCCTTATCTTCCTATAAAGGGAAAAAAATAAACCACCATCGCAGCATTAGCCGTTCCAGAGAAATCATAGGTTTAGATTTGGTTCATACATTAGGCATCGTTCCCGCAGCGCCACACCCAGTACACCATGATCCAGGGCACCTGTCGCCAAACTGAGTATGCCAATATTTAGTACCACCATAGCGAACACGGAAAAAAATCTGATAACGTGTATAACACAGCTACTTTCCGAGAAATAAGCCATTGATTCAATATGCCATACAATTGGTACATTCGAGTAGAAAAGTTTTAAATTGCTTTTTATTTTAGCATTTTAAGTATCGGATCCGGTGCCCAAAACCATTTTTTACTATACACGGTGTTTGGTAATAGCCTTATAAAGCCGAATATGGTACATTTAAATATTTTGTTTATTAATTTTTGTATAAAAAAACAGCTGATTTTTTTTCGCGATTTCAGAGTTGGTCCCATAGTAAAAGTTGTTCAGTTTGATGGCCTCTATCTACAATATTCGGCTTTATAAGACTATATTACCAAACACCCTGTAAAGATAAACTAAACGATCGTTCAGACAATGCTTGATAAGCTTGTAAACGGTAACTGTAACTGCTCAAACATCGCTTCTAGACTATAAGAAAGGCTTGCAGAAACATTTTTATTATAACGGTTAAACCGGTTTTATCGAATAATTGCGTTCCGGTGCGGAACGAAATAGAAGCGATACTTTAAACCTAAATAAACCGGTTTATTCCTTGGTCATCGCCCGGGCAGTCATATCATAGGGGATTCTCAGAAATCGTCAAAAAATCATTAGGGTCAATTCAAGTTGGGAGAGCGCAGCGAATTTTGGTACTTCGAAATTTTCTAAAAAATGCTAAAGACAATATGGATGATAAATTTTACAAAATGCGCCCCACGTTTTTAGGTTTAAAATTTCTGTAGGTAGGGTTATAAATGTGTACAGAAGAATTTATATTTTTCTTTTTAGTCCGTTTTAATATTTTAATCCAATTTTTTTTTGTAATAATTTAGTCTGTTTTAAAAACGTGTTTTTTTAAAAAGATTTTTATATTTTTTTTAAAGAAGAAATAAAGAAAATTTCGAAGTACGAAAATTCGCTGCGCTCTCCCAACTTGAATTGACCCTTATGATTTTTTGACGATTTCTGAGAAACCCCTATGATATGACTGCCCGGGCGATGACCTAGGAATAAACCGGTTTATTTAGGTTTAAAGTATCGCTTCTATTTCGTTCCGCACCGGAACGCAATTTTTCGATAAAACCGGTTTAACCGTTATAATAAAAATGTTTCTGCAAGCCTTTCTTATAGTCTAGAAGCGATGTTTGAGCAGTTACAGTTACCGTTTACAAGCTTATCAAGCATTGTCTGAACGATCGTTTAGTTTATCTTTACAGGGTGTTTGGTAATATAGTCTTATAAAGCCGAATATTGTAGATAGAGGCCATCAAACTGAACAACTTTTACTATGGGACCAACTCTGAAATCGCGAAAAAAATCAGCTGTTTCATACAAAAATTAATAAACAAAATATTTAAATGTACCATATTCGGCTTTATAAGGCTATTACCAAACACCGTGTATAGTAAAAAATGGTTTTGGGCACCGGATCCGATACTTAAAATGCTAAAATAAAAAGCAATTTAAAACTTTTCTACTCGAATGTACCAATTGTATGGCATATTGAATCAATGGCTTATTTCTCGGAAAGTAGCTGTGTTATACACGTTATCAGATTTTTTTCCGTGTTCGCTATGGTGGTACTAAATATTGGCATACTCAGTTTGGCGACAGGTGCCCTGGATCATGGTGTACTGGGTGTGGCGCTGCGGGAACGATGCCTAATGTATGAACCAAATCTAAACCTATGATTTCTCTGGAACGGCTAATGCTGCGATGGTGGTTTTTTTTTTCCCTTTATAGGAAGATAAGGGAATGCGCGAATGTTATTTAATATATCAATTAAAGGCGTTAGAGCGAAAAAAAAATTTTTTTGAGGTTAGAATTTCTCGAAGCCTATAAAATTCTTAATCCACGATGAAATGTAGAAATTCGTTTTTTGCCGTGCCTTATGACGAAGGTATTAAATATATACCCACACCGTTTCCAGGAAAAAAAACGAATTGCTGAGATACAGCCGTGGCGCTGCCAGAACGACGTCGTTCTGGCAGCGCCACAAATGACCCACGATTACTCCTGAATCTGTTGACATTCACGGGTGGATGTTAGCTTGTGTGAAATGGAAAAAAAAGCCAAAAATCTGTATGTAATCGGATTTATTCTAGCATTTGTAATTAATGAGATATAGCCGTGGCGCTGCCAGAACGACGTCGTTCTGGCAGCGCCACAAAAAACCTCGTATATCTTCGGATCCAGTGGAGGGAAAAAATCAAACGTATTTTTTCCCGACTGGGAAAAAATCGGCCTACATGTTGATTTTTTTTCACGTAAATCGGAGACCGTGGCGCTGCCAGAACGATGGACACCAAAACCTAACATACTAAATTTAGTACAAAATATTTTTTTTACTTTTTGCTTCAAAATATAGTCTGGAGCATATCAAACATACCAAAAAACATAAACAACCAGGTTCCACATCTAAATTCGCAGAAAATGAAACTTTTCTGTCTCGGTCTGAAGCACTAATTTTAGTTTGTACTTCATACAGTACGTCAGGTCGTTGGAACTACACATTTCAAAAACACAGGACTTACGAGGATAGAACTTAAAATTCTCGCAAACTATGGTATTTACAAGATCAAATGAAATCAATCAATGTAAATGGTCAAATGTAAACGTGTAGGTATTTACTTACCTACCTTGTAAAAAAATTTTTTTTTTTTTTTATGATTTGACCAATGTTTGTCACATTAATCATAAACGCCACTAATTGTAAACACCTCAATACACTGTTGTAAAATATTTGTCGGATAGGTAGGTACTATGGGCAACAGCGTTGATTAACCAGTTAGCAACAAAATTCGCGTGCAAGCGATTTTAACCTTAGCAGTGGTTAAGCGACGCTGTTGCCTATAGTTCCTACACAATTTACAATGTTTAAAATAAAACTTAAAATTTCTCGCAAACAGTAGATTTACATGGTCAAATGTAAAAACAATATTGTACCACATTTAATATCATTTTTTTTTTTCATTTTTTTTTTTTTTTCCTTTTTAATTTTAATTTTTAATTTCATTTCATTCACTTTGACGTTTGACAGCTCGACTGCTGTCATCTCAATCTGCCCTTGATGCGCTTCCTCTTGTTAACTCATCCCACCATACACATTTATGTGGTTTACGTGTGTATTACAGGTATTGTCTAAAGAAACATTAGTCTGGCTGAAAAATGAAATATCATGGAAATCTGGAAACCATGGAAATCTGTTGAAGAAAAGTGGGCAGAAACTGCCTAAACCGCATCCAATGTGGAAAAAGTGATATAGTGGATTACTTCAAGGATTTCCCAGCCTTGAAACAATCACAAGGCTATACCTTGGTAAGCATATACCGCAGTCCGCAGCCTTATTTTTTACATAATCTTTGTAGTTTTTTTTATAAAAACGTACGCAATGACATATAAATGACAAAAGTTACTTATTCTTTTTTCAGCTAATGAACGATTTCAGTCGTCTGTATCTAGGAATGGAAAACAAATTATTTTCCTCTATCACCCTCAAAAAAGGGAGAAATTATAAAATATTATGCTTCATCAAAATTGCGAAAAAATAGAGACACGAGAACAAAAATAGCAAATATAATTGCACTGATTGACGGTAAGAATTTTTTCTCAAATATTAGTTCTTATTATTAAACCTTGATAGAGATAACTATACCTTGGTAAGCATATACCGCAGTCCGCAGCCTTATTTTTTACATAATCTTTGTGGTTTTTCTATAAAAACGTACGCAATGACATATAAATGACAAAAGTTACTTATTCTTTTTTCAGCTAATGAAGGATTTCAGTGGTCTGTATCCAGGAATGAAAAACAAATTATTTTCCTCTATCACCCTCAAAAAAGGGAGAAATTATAAAATATTATGCTTCATTAAAATTGCGTAAAAATAGAGACACGAGAACAAAAATAGCAAATAATTGCACTGATTAACGGTAAGATTTTTTTCTCAAATATTAGTTCTTACTATTAAACCTTGATAGAAATAACTATACCTTGGTAAGCATATATCGCAGTCCGCAGCCTTATTTTTTACATAATCTTTGTAGTTTTTCTATAAAAACGTACGCAATGACATATAAATGACAAAAGTTACTTATTCTTTTTTCAGCTAATGAACGATTTCAGTCGTCTGTATCTAGGAATGGAAAACAAATTATTTTCCTCTATCACCCTCAAAAAAGGGAGAAATTATAAAATATTATGCTTCATCAAAATTGCGAAAAAATAGAGACACGAGAACAAAAATAGCAAATATAATTGCACTGATTGACGGTAAGATTTTTTTCTCAAATATTAGTTCTTATTATTAAACCTTGATAGAAATAACTATACCTTAGTAAGCATATACCGCAGTCCACAGCCTAATTTTTACATAATCTTTGTAGTTTTTCTATAAAAACGTACGCAATGACATATAAATGACAAAAGTTACTTATTCTTTTTTCAGCCAATGAACGATTTCAGTCGTCTGTATCTAGGAATGGAAAACAAATTATTTTCCTCTATCACCCTCAAAAAAGGGAGAAATTATAAAATATTATGCTTCATCAAAATTGCGAAAAAATAGAGACACGAGAACAAAAATAGCAAATATAATTGCACTGATTGACGGTAAGAATTTTTTCTCAAATATTAGTTCTTATTATTAAACCTTGATAGAAATAACTATACCTTGGTAAGCATATATCGCAGTCCGCAGCCTTATTTTTTACATAATCTTTGTAGTTTTTCTATAAAAACGTACGCAATGACATATAAATGACAAAAGTTACTTATTCTTTTTTCAGCTAATGAAGGATTTCAGTCGTCTGTATCCAGGAATGAAAAACAAATTATTTTCCTCTATCACCCTCAAAAAAGGGAGAAATTATAAAATATTATGCTTCATTAAAATTGCGAAAAAATAGAGACACGAGAACAAAAATAGCAAATAATTGCACTGATTAACGGTAAGAATTTTTTCTCAAATATTAGTTCTTACTATTAAACCTTGATAGAAATAACTATACCTTGGTAATCATATACCGCAGTCCGCAGCCTTATTTTTTACATAATCTTTGTAGTTTTTCTATAAAAACGTACGCAATGACATATAAATGACAAAAGTTACTTATTCTTTTTTCAGCCAATGAACGATTTCAGTCGTCTGTATCTAGGAATGGAAAACAAATTATTTTCCTCTATCACCCTCAAAAAAGGGAGAAATTATAAAATATTATGCTTCATCAAAATTGCGAAAAAATAGAGACACGAGAACAAAAATAGCAAATATAATTGCACTGATTGACGGTAAGAATTTTTTCTCAAATATTAGTTCTTATTATTAAACCTTGATAGAAATAACTATACCTTGGTAAGCATATATCGCAGTCCGCAGCCTTATTTTTTACATAATCTTTGTGGTTTTTCTATAAAAACGTACGCAATGACATATAAATGACAAAAGTTACTTATTCTTTTTTCAGCTAATGAAGGATTTCAGTCGTCTGTATCCAGGAATGAAAAACAAATTATTTTCCTCTATCACCCTCAAAAAAGGGAGAAATTATAAAATATTATGCTTCATTAAAATTGCGAAAAAATAGAGACACGAGAACAAAAATAGCAAATAATTGCACTGATTAACGGTAAGAATTTTTTCTCAAATATTAGTTCTTACTATTAAACCTTGATAGAAATAACTATACCTTGGTAAGCATATACCGCAGTCCGCAGCCTTATTTTTTACATAATCTTTGTAGTTTTTCTATAAAAACGTACGCAATGACATATAAATGACAAAAGTTACTTATTCTTTTTTCAGCTAATGAACGATTTCAGTCGTCTGTATCTAGGAATGGAAAACAAATTATTTTCCTCTATCACCCTCAAAAAATGGAGAAATTATAAAATATTATGCTTCATCAAAATTGCGAAAAAATAGAGACACGAGAACAAAAATAGCAAATATAATTGCACGGCATTGCATATGATTGACGGTAAGAATTTTTTCTCAAATATTAGTTCTTATTATTAAACCTTCATAAAAATAAGTATTAAAAAATTAACCGAAACTTTTTTCTTTGAATACAGAAGATAAACCAGAGAAATCCTGCAATATTGCTTTGATGTTGCTGGCTTATGTCATCAACATTTCACTTGCACGGAATGCGACGGCTATATATCGCAAGCTGCTTCTGAATCCGACGTATCCAACAAGATCATTCAAAGAAAGCATAATGTTTCACGGGTACGCCAATTTGACGACCATGTAATTCTAGAATAGTATGATTAATTAAGCTTGTTGTGGTTTTTTTGTAACTAAGTATGTCTCAATTTTTGCGATTGAAAATAAATAATATGAATCTTTTATGTCTATTTCCTTTTAAGCATGTTAAGCTATAAAACTTGTACAGGGTTTGAGAACGGAATTTCTTCTGTTAATAACCTTGTAAAAGTTAAAAAATAAAAAATGTTGTATCATGGCTGTGTACACTAAATGTATAATGTATCGTGAAGTATGATTTTATCTAAATTACCAATTATTATATGCTTTTCACTTACAGGTCTGGACTTTGGTGCTATATCGGTGCAGCTGTTAAGTTTGCTTTAAAATTATTTTGCATAATAATAATAAAAGCCGCACTAATATCGTACAAGTTCAACATAAGTAGATAAAGCCTGACCAGAGTTTAAAAAAACCCTGCAATGAGGACGCGACCTTTGTGATTTATTTATACGTAACTATTGCCAGTAAAAGAAATTAAATGTGAAAAATGCCGCATGCCGGTTTTTAAAACATCTGGTCAGCTTTAAAATGATACATCATTCTTTATCGTACCCGCACCAATATTTATAAGTAGATATCTACGTAACCAGTGCAGGTTATACTACAAAGAAGCATAATGTTGTATAAAACTTATTAACTGTTATAGTAGAGGTATGAACGGGAAGTCGAAGCGTGGGCAGACCGCCATTCCTAAGATGTCAGGGCCTACCTCAACCAGATACGCCGCAACAAGGACGACATAGAAAAACCATGGGAGAAGCATATCTCCAGCATTGGACAAATATATATGCTGAGAAGACAAATAGAAGGTATGATACTAGTGTGGGACAATAAGGCACCATACCATTCACCATACGTATGTACATAGATGGACGGCTATTAGACATACTTTATTTTTAGGGTTCCGTGCCTCAAAAAAAGGAAAAACGGAAACTTAAAAATCAATTGTGTCTAATTAGACTCACGCCCGAGTACATGCGATACTGTTGCGGGTATAAGGCATGATGCACTATTGCACTACGTGTTACGTATTGCACACTATGCCTTACGATAATTGCACCTGTATTTTCCTTATGTTGGCATGGTACAGTCAGTGTCATTCATATACATAAATACAGCCATTGAGTCAAAATATGTAAACACCAACCTTATTGTCAGTGACATAGAGGTGTGTAGATATTTTTGAGCTCTTGTTAACGTATATATATTTATGACGCTGGCCGTACATACATAGGTGTTCAGATAATTATTTTGAATATTAACCAATCAAAGTCAATTAAATTTTGTAGATATGGTCTAGAAAGTAATACCTAGGTCTGTGGTATTTTCATATTTTCATTAAAAACTCCCTGCAATATTTAAACTATACATTTTTACGAAAATGTAATAAACTATAGACCTAGATATTAGTTTCTCGATCGTGTCTACAAAATTTCATTGAATTTGGTTAATATTCATACTAATTATCTGAACACCTTTGTATGTACCATGCCAGCATAAGGAAAATACAGGTGCGAGTATCGTAAGGCATGGTGTGCCATACGTAACACGTATAGTGCACCATGTCTTACTATACCCGCAGCAGTATCGTACGTACGCTGGCGTGTTACATAAGTATGGTTCACCGTGCTTTACTGTTCCCGCACCAGTATCGTACGTATGCTGCCGTAGTATATACGCACGGTTCATCATGCCTTACTGTACCGGCAACGGTACCTTACCTCTACTACGACAGTTAATACGTCTGGCACATCATGCTTTACTGTGCCTGCCACAGTATCCTACCTATGCCGCCATGGTGCACACGTATGGCGCACCATGATTGACTGTGTCCGCCATAGTATCGTAAGTATGCCGCCGTGGTGCAAACGTATGGCTCACCATGCTTGACTGTGCCCGCTACAGTATCATACGTATGCCACCATGGTGCACACGTATGGTGCACCATGATTTACTGTGCCCGCCACAGTATCGTACGTATGCCGCCGCGGTGCACACGTATGGCTCACCATTATTTACTGTGCCCGCTACAGTATCGTACGGTTGTCGCCGTGGTACACACGTACGACTCACCGTGCTTTACTGTGTCTGCCACAGTATCGTACGTATGCCGCCGCGGTGCACACGTATGGCTCACCATTATTTACTGTGCCGGCTACAGTATCGTACATATGCCGTCGCGGTACACACGTACGGCTCACCGTGCTTTACTGTGTCTGCCACAGTATCGTACGTATGCCACCGCGGTGCACACGTATGGCTCACCATTATTTACTGTGCTCGCTACAGTATCATACGTATGCCGTCGCGGTACACACGTACGGCTCACCGTGCTTTACTGTGTCTGCCACAGTATCGTACGTATGCCGCCGCGGTGCACACGTATGGCTCACCATTATTTACTGTGCCCGCTACAGTATCATACGTATGCCGTCGCGGTACACACGTACGGCTCACCGTGCTTTACTGTGTCTGCCACAGTATCGTACGTATGCCGCCGCGGTGCACACGTATGGCTCACCATTATTTACTGTGCCGGCTACAGTATCGTACATATGCCGTCGCGGTACACACGTACGGCTCACCGTGCTTTACTGTGTCTGCCACAGTATCGTACGTATGCCACCGCGGTGCACACGTATGGCTCACCATTATTTACTGTGCCCGCTACAGTATCATACGTATGCCGTCGCGGTACACACGTACGGCTCACCTTGCTTTACTGTGTCTGCCACAGTATCGTACGTATGCCGCCGCGGTGCACACGTATGGCTCACCATTATTTACTGTGCCCGCTACAGTATCGTTCATATGCCGTCGCGGTACACACGTACGGCTCACCGTGCTTTACTGTGTCTGCCACAGTATCGTACGTATGCCGCCGCGGTGCACACGTATGGCTCACCATTATTTACTGTGCCCGCTACAGTATCGTACGTATGCCGCCGCGGTGCACACGTATGGCTCACCATTATTTACTGTGCCCGCTGCAGTATCGAACGTATGCCGCCGTGGTACACACGTACGGCTCACCGTGCTTTACTGTGTCTGCCACAGTATTGTACGTATGCCGCCGCGGTGCACACGTATAGCTCACCATTATTTACTGTGCCCGCTACAGTAACGTACGTAAGCCGCAGTCGTAGTTTCAGGAGTATTCAGTGCGACTTGCGCACTACGTATGTACGTAGCCGGATGTCGGGCTACGTACGTACGTACAAAAATCGACCACTCGTAAATTACGTAACCCGCTCCATGATGAGCGTCAGTATGCCGACTACGTATGACTGACTACTTACGCGTAATGTAGCGGGTTACACACGTCATAGTGGTCGATTTTTATCCTTATTTTACGTAGTGCGGCAGAGGAAATTTTTCTCAGTGCATGTTGAAGATCATGTCTATTGATAAAAATTCAAACTTATTCCCCCTTCAATTAGATACTACTTATACTAGTGGCTCCGTGAGCTGTAGACCTCGCGAAAAAATAAAATAAAATGTCGCCATGAAGTTTTCAAAGCATACAGTAGGTACGTGAGTATTCGCAGCTAGATGGTACTTCTAATATTGATCATTTTTTAAAATAGGTGATTTTTTTTATAAATTTGGAAAAATTGGCTTGACTAAACAGTTATATATAATTATCGAATTTCTAGAGTCGCTAGAGTGTTTTCATAATTTTATATTTTCGTCGCTCACCAAAATATTTTCTTCAAAAGTAATTTGGTAGGTACCTATAGTATGGTGCAATTAGACCCAGACCTTGACATCCAAAGTTAAAAGTATCATTATAGCTCCTAATTGTTCTTTAAAGTTCACATATTGTTTGCTAAAAAGTTACACCATTTTGTGCGTCGGGTTTGGGTGGAGGGGGGGAGAAGTTGGGTTTTTGTCTGTTTTTATTAAATATTTGGAAAACTATGTGATTTAGCGCAACAATGGCAAGGACAAAAATAATCTACATTAAATATCAAACAAAAATAGTCAATGGCATAATCTTGCTAAAGTGAATGATTCCAGAGTTACGGAGGACGTAACGTAAGTAGCAATTATTCGTTTTTTTTTTAGATTTTTGAAAAAAAATATATACAGATTGTGTTTTGTAAAAACAATTTGCAATTTTAGTGGCTGGTGGTATGTTATTGATAAACCCTTGAAGAAATGACTACATCACCACCCTCTCAAGGGGTGCTACTTTTTAAGGGAAAAGAGGCTTCCACAGGCCTTGGCCACATAAACCTGTGGTACGGAGAAACCCACTCTGAACTAATAAAACGAATAGAAATTTCGAGTTTTAAATGCGACCTTCTTTAATCATTCATCATCAATCGTCATCAAAATTCAGTCCTCTTCAAACATAGCACCCTCTTCTTCTAAATCTTTGTCTATGATGTTCGTCAGTTCAGTTCAGTCTCTGTTGTCACAACCCATGCTTCAGCGATTATTGCATATGCTTGAGCAGTTTAGACAACTCTTTCTACACTCGCATTTGCGGATGCATTCGTTTTTGCAAGCGCTCACTATGCAAGAAAGTAATTCCTGGGGAGTTGCAGGACGCGCTGTTGTAAGGAACAATTGCTACTTAGCCCTCCGTAACTCTGGAACTGTTCACTTTAGCAAGATTATGCCATAGACCATTTTGTATGCAATTTAATGTAGGGTAGACTAGCCAATTATGCCAATTATCGGCCACTTAAGCAATACAATACCAAAAAGCTCCTCAAATATTAAGGACTAGCTGATGCCCGCAACTTCGTACGCGTGGACTTTATGACTTCGGCGTATGCATATAAATGAACTAATGTAGTTGCATAAGAAAATACTTGTAGCAGTGTTATGGTTCTGCATCAGGTGTTCCAGATCTTAGATTTTTGTACCTTAACAAAAAATGCTTATCAGGGTGAACAACTTATGCGAAGGCGTCATTTTTATATTTTGTATAGATTAGCTGGATCATTATGGTTCTGCATCAGGTGTTCCAGATCTTCGATTTTTGTACCTCAACAAAAAATGCTCATCAGGTTGAACAACATTTGCTTGGGTATCATTTTTATGTTTGTTTAGTTTAGCTGGATCATTATGGTTCTGCATCGAGTGTTTCAGATCTTTAATATTTATACCTCAACAAAAAATGCTCATCAGGCTGAACAACTTTTGCAAATATGTCATATTTATATTTTGTAAACTGCTGGACCATTATGGTTCTACATCAGGTGTTCTAGATCTTCGATTTTTATACCTCAACAAAAAATGCTCATCAGGCTGAACAACTTTTGTTAAAGCGTCATTATTGTGTCCCTTATAGTTTAGTTGGGCCATTATGGTACCGCATCAGATGTTCCATTTTCCAAAATCAATTATACCCTAACCTATGCCCAGGCTTAACAGCTATATAACAAAAAAAGTTTTATTTGAATCCGTTCAGTATTTCCGGAGATTAGCGTGTTCAAACAGACAAACAGACACACTTTTTTTTTAATTCTTACTCTATTACTATGTCTCCATCGCCCCAGATATTTATTTTTGAAAGATATATAATGTACAGACACACTTTTTCTACTGTTTTATTATATGTAAGGATAGTTTAGCTGGACCATCAGGTGTTCTAGATCTTCGATGATTGTACCTCAACAAAAAATGCTCATCAGGCTAAACAACTTTTGCTAGGGTGTAATTTCCATATTTTGTATAGTTTAGCTGGACCATTATGGTTCTGCATCAGGTGTTTCATTTCCCAAAATCAATTATACCCTAAGTTATGCCCAGGCTTAACAGCTATATGACAAAAAAAGTTTCATTCGAATCTGTTCAGTATTTCCGGAGATTAGCGTGTTCAAACAGACAAACAAACAGACACACTTTTTTTTTCAAATTCTTACTCTGTTACTATGTCACCATCGCCCCAGATATATATATTTTAAATATATGTAATGTACAGACACACTTTTTCTACTGTTTTATTATATTACTAGGTGATGCCCGCGACTTCGTACGCGTGGACTTTATGACTCCGGCGTATTCATATAAATACAAAATAATGTAGTTACATAAGAAAATACTTGTAATGTTAAAAGTCTTTTTTTATATTTATTATTGCAAACACATCAACACAAAACAAAAAGTTTTAGCCAGTTTAGGCAAGTCGATATCAAAAATTGGGCATTGGGCCCAAACTGTCACCGCCTTCACCACGTGGAGGTACGCCCAGCTTATGTTATTATATTACGTTAAAAAGTTTCATTCGAATCCATTCAGTATTTCCGGAGATTAGCGTGTTCAAACAGACAAACAGACACACTTTTTTTTCAAATTCTTACTCTATTACTATGTCTCCATCGCCCCAGATATTTTTTTTTTAAATATATGTAATGTACAGACACACTTTTTCTACTGTTTTATTATATGTAAGGATTATGTATAAGGATATAAGGATAAGGATAAAGATAGTTTAGCTGGACCATTATGGTTCTGCATCAGGTGTTTCATTTCCCAAAATCAATTATACCCTAAGTTATGCCCAGGCTTAACAGCTAATGACAAAAAAAGTTTCATTCGAATCCGTTCAGTATTTCCGGAGATTAGCGTGTTAAAACAGACAAACAAACAGACACACTTTTTTTTTCAAATTCTTACTCTGTTATTATGTCTCCATCGCCCCAGATATATATATTTTAAATATATGTAATGTACAGACACACTTTTTCTACTGTTTTATTATATGTAAGGATTTCGTACCGTACATTTATTATTGACTAGCTGATGCCCGCGACTTCGTACGCGTGGACTTGATGACTCCGGCGTAAGCATATAAATATGAACTAATGTAGTTACATAAGAAAATACTTGTAGCAGTGTTATAATGTTAAAAGTTAATAAACTGGTTTTATTTTATATTTAATATTGTAAACATGTAAACATAGTTTAAAAAAATATTTATAAACTATGTTCGGAGTCTTTCCTTCGGGAGCCAATATGAAAAGACTCGAAGCGTTACTAACCCTGGAAAAGCCACATAAAGTTATCCATGCGAGAAACAACCAGTCCTTAGATCGACACCTGTTGTAAGCGTCTGACCCGTATTAAGGCAAGTCGATATCAAAAAAAATAGGTCCAAACTGCCGCATTTACCACGTGGAGGTACTCTCAGCTTGTGTTATTATATTGTGCTAAACATCTGTAACCTGATCTCTTAGATTTCCTTTAACATCAGATGAGCTTCAATTTTTTGTAAACACATGTTTGTGCAAATAATTTAAACTTGGTTCTGCATCAAGTATTCCAGATCTTCGATTTTTATACCTCAACAAAGTCGCTTGATGGGGACCCGCCTAATCGCGTAAAAATGGCTGGTTCTCTAAGGATTTTCTAACTCAAAAAAAAAATTAAGTACTGAAAATTTTTTTTAAAACGGACTAAATTATTACAAAAAAATCAGACTAAAAACATTAAAACGGACAAGTAAAAACAAACTAAAAAATAAATTCTTCTGTAAATATTTATAACCCTAATAACCTATACCTACCTACAGAAATTTTAAACCAAAAAATTTTAAACCAAAAAACGTGGGGCGCATGCTATAAACGATATGGATGATAAATTTTACAAAACGCGCCCCACGATTTTAGGTAAAAAAAAATATGTTTAAAATTTCTGTAGATAGGTATAGGTTATTAGGGTAATAAATATTTACAGAAGAATTTATTTTTTAGTTTGTTTTTACTTGTCCGTTTTAATGTTTTTAGTCAGATTTTTGTTGTTTGTGTTTTAAAAAAATATTTTTTTCAGTAAATAATAAAAAAATATACCATTTCCTATCGGAGCACTCGTCAAAACGATTCAAACGAGCCCAAACTCGATGGGGTTGTATGGTTTTATTACAGAGTCCCAGTGCCCTTCTTCCGGCTCCATCATCAGACCCTGGAAACTATTTCTCAACAAAGAACTCGTCAACACGATTCAAACGAGCCCAAACTCGATGTGGTTGCATGGTTTTATTACAGAGTCCCAGTGCCCTTCGTCCTGCTCCATCATCAGACCCTGGAAACTATTTCCCAACAAAGAACTCGTCAAGACGATTCAAACGAGCCCAAACTAGATGAGGTTGCATGGTTTTGTTATAGAGTTCCACTGGCCTTCCTCCGGCTCCATCATCAGACCCTGGACACTATTTCCCAACAAAGTCTTCGTCAAGGCGATTCAAACAAGCCCAAACTCGATGGGGTTGCATAGTTTTATTATAGAGTTCCTATGGCCTTCTTCCGGCTCCATCATCAGATCCTCGGATACTATTTCCCAACAAAGTACTCGTCGAGACGATTCAAATGAGCCCAAACTCGATCGGATTGCACGGTTTTAATATTGAGTTCCTTTGGCTTGGCCTTCCAGCTTCATCATCAGACCCTGGACCTTATCTCCCATTAGAGTACTTGTCAAGACGATTCTAACAAGCCTAATCACAATGGGGTTGTATGGTTGCATCATTAAGTTCCTGTGGCCTTCTTCCAGTTCCATCATCAGATCAGCTCAGTGACACCATAATATTGCATTGTATTCCAGTTCTGACCTATGTTCAAAGTTTCAAGTCTGTAGCTCATCGGGAAAATGGTTTAAAATCGTTCGCAAACTTTGCGGACAAACAAACAAACAAACGAGAAAGCAACCTAATAAAAACGTGTTAAAATAAGAGAAAATTATAGACAAAAATATATACAGCTTACGGAATTAGATAAAAACACATAATTCACAACACATGAAAGCATCGAGCAGAGTTTCATAGTTAGTGATCGCAAAAAACATTGAGTTCTTTGTTAATAAAATGGTGATGGGTTAATTGGGATCAACGCTCGACAATGCCACCCCAGATGCCGCCGCCCGCCGCCGTGCACGGCGCCGTCGTCGCTCCGTTAGTCCCGTGGTTCGAGGGTCCAATGAGAGACTTGCCGCTTTCTGATTGGTTCATTTGAATCGGATCAACATTTATCGGAGTGGATTTGTATATGTGATCAACATTTTCTTTGCTTATCCCAAACTTCGTCGGAGTAAATTGTTGATCCGACCGGAGCCACATTAGGTATGAAAACAGTATATTGGATCAACAAAAACCACCCGGATCAACATACGTTTTCGGATCAACAATGTGCTCGCGTGACAGTACGCATGATCAACATTTGACGGGTTGGTATAACTATATATATATATATATATATATATATATATATCTATGTACAAGGCATGATTTGGGACTTGACAATTTGGGGTGGTAAATTCAAAGCCTGCCACCCCCGGTATTTGGGGATGCAGATATTTTCATTTATATGAACCATTTACCAAAGTTATTATAGTTTTAGTATACAAAGTATGTTTCGAAACTTCAGAGATCCAACGTGTGTTTTGAGGTACATGTCCTTAAATGAAACGATGGGTAAATTTATACACACACACACGTGTATTTACATGAACGTAGCGTTTAATACGGAGACAAGACCTCAAACTATACATTAAGTAAAACAGATATGTGACGAAATACGGCTTTAAGTACTGATTTACAAATATTCACATTGCGAATCATTTTTGGTAAAAACTCTAAAATTCATGAAACCCATCTACGATAACAAACAACAATGCCGACTAAAAAGTCACAAAGTAAACAATATTATTAATTATTATCTCTCAATTTACGAATGACAATCAATCTCAACCTTTACTATATGTAACTACCTAGTTGGTTACTAAGTTCTGTAACTATGGAAAACATGAATAATACTAAATTTACAAATAATGCTACAATGAATTATATACCAAATGAAAGCACAAATATTTAAGATTATCATGTATTAAAATTATTCGAAATGACCGCCTCTGGCATGAATACACGCCTTTAGACGACGAGGCCAGTCATCGATGGCAGCACAAACTACCACCATATCCAATTCTGCGACTGCCTTGAGAATAGCGCGCTTAAGAGAGTCGAGATTAATGTGGGGCTTAGCACATGCTTTCTCCTCAATAAGTTGCCATATGGCATAATCCAGAGGATTTAAGTCTGGGCTGGAGGATGGCCATTCTTCCTGCGCGATAAAATCAATTTTGTTAGCCCGAAACCATGCTTGTGTAGATTTTGCTTTGTGCGCAGGGGCAGAGTCCTGCTGGAAGACCCATGGCTGGTTTTGAAATAAAGTGTGGCTTAAGGGTTTGACAACAGGTTCCAGAACGGTATCTTGATAGACTCTAGCGCCAGTTTTCACACCTTTTTCACAGAAATGAACCTTACTTAGCCCTGAATAGGACACCCCTAGCCAAATCATCACTGATGAGGGGTGGTGACCTCGTTGGACCCTCGGAGCAATCATGCTCGCTTCTTTACTATTCTTAGCGTATACTCTATCATTTTGACGGTTAAAATTTTCTTCGACTGTGAAGATTTTTTCATCAGTAAACAAGATTTTTCGATGGCCGTTTTGTGCGTACCGCTTTAGTAGAGCGCGACTTCGTGCTAACCTCATAGCCTTCAATCGTGCGTTTAGCAGATGGCCCTTTCGTCTACGGTAAGCGTGAAGCCCAAGGTCATCATTGATATTTTTTTTAAGGGAACTTCTCTTCACAGTCATCTGTATTGCCAATAACTTTTGCTTCCGGACGGGATTTCTCGTGATTCTCGCCTTCACTGCCTTGATCACAGCTGGTGTCCGAACGGTGCGTGGTCTTCCTGATCTTTTTCGGTCATCGACGGTCAAGGTATTACTGTACCTATGGATAGTGCGATAAATAAATTGCTTGTTGATTTTCAACTTTTGTAGCAACTTGAAAATTATATTCGGTGGCTGCCCACATTTGTGCAGAGCAATTACAGCGACACGATTCTCCTTCAACCCCCATTCCATGGTGAAATAAACAAAATATGATATACGTGTGGTATGGAATTATAGCTTATAAAACTGTCAATAATATGTCATTTTTATTTTTTCTTTTCATTTGTTTTAATGGCCAGTAATCGATAAAGAAACTCAGTAACAGAACTTTTGACCAACCTGTGTATAATTATGATTTTTTTAAATTCACCCGCCACTGACTGGTGACGTGTATTTGACTTAGGGTGAATATGCCAATTACCAGCCCCCCCAAGGATTTTTCAACTTTGAATCTCTGTTGTTGCCACAATTGCTATCTTAAAAATATTGTTGATACAGTTTTAGGTAGGTTGATTCATCTTTATTACGAAAATAGAACTTAGTTTTACGTAGTTTTGTGGGAAAAAAATAGAGAAGCGTTTAAATGTCCGAAGGGCGAAAAACCCTAACTCCAGCCGCCTTTGCCCTAATATCAGCCGCTTTGCTCCCTAATTCCAGCCGGGTACAGGGTGTTCTAAAATAATACAACCATGTTAGTATAAAATAAAAAAATAAAAATTTGGTAACTCTCAATAGTGATAATAAAACACTAAAGGCTATAAATTATGATTCCCATAGCAAGTCATTGAAACTTATACCTCTCCTGTAGATATTAATCAATTAAGAATACACATATATTAAAAATGGCGTATCAAAAAGTTAACTTTGGTTTAATAAACATATAATCAACGAGTATGAAATCGTTTTAATTATTTGAAACTTTTTTAAGCGTTTTCCAAGAAGTGGTTTTTTTTTATATTGAATTTATTTTCTGTTTCTATGAGTGAAGAAAAGTATGATTTTAATTATTATTACTTTTTACATCTAACATTAAAAAATAAAACAAAATAATTAAAATCATATTTGAGAACACCCTGTATATTGCCGTAAAGTTAGATGACCGGCTGGAGTTAGGTTCTCATACATATCCTAATACCAGCCCCTAATTTGCAGAACAAATAACTTAGGAATTAAACATTTTTCACCCGGCTGTAATTAGGTCATAGGGTGCAGGGTTAGTAATTCTAGTGAATAGCACTACAAATTCCAACCTTGAGACGAGCAAATTAAGATGAACTTGATTTCTTAAACGAAAGTTAAATACCCAATACCAGCCCCGGCTGGTAATAGAAAGTTATTGAAAATCATCCAGTCAAACTCCAGCCCCCCTATTTTTTTCGAAATTAGTAAATTTAATTACAAACTAGTAATGTCAAAACGTTATATATCTAATCTATTACTAGTATCAAAGCTTAAAACCTAAAAAAATTGCATCTTGCCTTCGTAAACACACTTCCCAAAGTTCGCATCGATCGAGCTTTTATGCTGTTTTTCAAACATAGTCACCTCTACTCGGTCTCGGTAAACATTATTGCTCGTTGTGTGAGTTGTAGGTGACGTGACCGGCTAATAGTGATTTTCCAACTTAGAGGATTAACTAGCGGTGTGGCTCCATCAAACAGTTTCAGATTTTCACTGTTTTTTAATGAAAGCAAAGCAAAAACTTTTGGGGGCTGGTATTAGGGGGGGGGCTGGAGTTAGGCATATCCACCCTACATCGTTGGTGTCCCCGGTCTCACGCACCGGGGTTTTTTCTATAAGTAATTTACTGTTCATGGTAGGTACCTACTTTTCTTTGGAAAGGTTATAAAATTAATACTTTAGTTTTGGCGATTAGATAACAGTATTTTTGACAATATTTTCAACAATAATAGATCTTGTTAGTATCGCCCAATATAAATAGTAATTTAGATACCTACTTTTCCTATGTCGCGTACTCTTAAATTATACAACAATGGTCTAGGTTAGCCACAAAATAAAAATAACCAACTGTAAAAATTTTGAATATCACGTCACGCTACTATAATAATAATAACCCAGGCAATTTAGGGTTTGGCCCGGACATTGATAATTACTAAGCGGGACCTTTTGGAATATGTTGGGACACCTTCCAGTATGACAATCAAAAATTCTAGGTGTTTTCAGACCCTGGAATTCTTAGCTATCCCACTAGGGAGGTCGTGGTACTTTTTTGAGCGTCATGCTGGAAGGTGTCCCAACATATTCCATAAGGTCCCGCTTGGTAATTATCAATGTCCGGTTCATAGAATGGAATAGTTTATTTACCTAATTTTCCACATAAATTCCCGGATTTTCTAGGATATCTTGGCTATCCCACTAAGGAGGTCGTGGGATTTTTTGAGCGTCATACTAGAAGGTGTACGTATATATTCCAAAAGGTCCCGCGTAGTAATTATCAATGTCATTGGCCCACCACACATTCCCACCGCTGTAACTCCTGTAAGCCAGGATCAACAGCGGCGACCATTCAAAACACTAGACAATGAAGTCCAGCGAGCCCGGGGGATTACTCTAATCTGTCTTGGAACCCGCAATGAATTAATCAAAGAAGATAGGAGGAGTAGGAAAAAGAAATATCCGACTTCCCTCCATTGCAAACGGGAGACAGCAATAAAAACATGGCTATTAGATGGCTATTAGAGAGCCAATTCCATTATTTATGGCAGAGTTTAAGACCCTACCGCAAAAGCACCAAAAATAAAAATATAACAAATGGAACCTAACATTAAAAAAAAATAAAAAAAAACTCGGCGAACCAGAGCTCACACTCCCAAAGAATATGATGAGCGGATCTTGGCTATCCCATTAGGGAGGTTGTGGAACTTTTTTGAGCGTCATCCTGGAATCCCAACATACCTATTTCAAAAAGTTCCGCTCAGTAATTATAATCAATGTCAAGGTTATACATAACCTATTTTGCCAGGTAAATTCCAGGTTTTTCCAGGATATCTTGGCTATCCCACCAGGGAAGGTATGTGGGTATTGCCGAATTCATAAAAAAGGAGGTTATCGATTCGACACGTATGTATGTAATATTGTTGGAATTGCACAAGATTCGTATAGGTAAGTACCTATATTATCCATGTGGGCTTCTAAACATGTGTGTTTCATAGTACTATGTACTATATACCTATGTTTGTTCGTCCATTATGCCGCATTATGCATTCGTTCTTGTTCCATTTATCCATCAGTTTCTATGTATTTGGTAGGTATTCATTATTTTTATTGTAGGGCTGTTTTTTTTTATGACCAACGTATACCTAGAGTATAAATGGCTGAACCAAGGATTTCGGCGAGAAAGCTTGCAAACTGAAAGTAGTGGCATGAGTGTAATCATGAATCGGCTCACAGTCTGCAGGCAGTACCTACCTACAATAGCGTTGAAAGGTTCTTCATTTTTCTTTTCCGAATCGGTTTCTGATACGGCTATAGGTATTTGATAATATTATAACATCAATCTGAGTTGTGCTTTTTAATATCAAGTTTATCCGTAATTAATTACCTATATAGTACATACTAACCGGATTTATGGCGTTGACTGTAACATATTGAATGCAAAAATGACATCTATTTCTAAATAACAACATGACTCCCTTTTTGTTACAACCTGTATAAGTGGGATGATTTGAATTTATAACCCCAAATCATGCCTTGTACATACATCTCACGACCCCAAAGCATAGTTCGAGGACACATTCTCGAACTATGCTTTGGGGTCGTGAGATGTGTATGTACAAGGCATGATTTGGGACTTTTGGGGTTATATATTCAGAGCATCCTACTTATACAGGGTGTAACAAAAAGGGGGTTACAAGCCGAAATGGGAGATGAGGAAAACTGAGTTGATTAGCGTATAGTTGGCAGCCTCACCATGGAATTAGAAGGTTTTGACTAGGTCAAAAAATTGTTAGTAAATAGTGATAAATAGTGAACTATAGCATATAAATAGTGATACTATGGTTCAAAAGATATTTGAGTATCTTGGTGAGGCTGCTAACTTGACGTCAAGCTGGCAGACACCCTAAGAAATACAATTCGTATCAATGTGATTTATATGCCAAAAAATTGTTAGGAAATAGTGAATCGTATACGCAAAATTTCAATAATATTGCTTCAATACAAGCCGAGATATTACGGTCTCAAAGTGGGCTGCTAACTTGACGTTTCTGGCGATGGCGATTCCAGAGAAACGGGTACAAGTTTAAAACAAATAAATATATAAAAAAATTGTTAGTGTAATTGTGATTCTTACGATATAAATAAAAAAAGAATTCTTCATTGCTATTTTCTAAAAATCGAATGTTAACTTCTACATAATACTCTGAATATAGGCTGTCGATCAATATTGAACTTTGCTCAACAGTAATAAGGTTTAAACTTGATTGAAATCATGAGGTGAGTACTATCAAGCAAAATAGTGAAATTTATATTTTTTGACTGTGTCAATGGGGATGGAAACTGAGGAACTAATGGCGCCACAAGCGGTTGTACCAAAACATTTCAATGGTTGTTTCAAATATCAAATGTCATTTGTGACATATTTTAACCAATCAAAGTATTGATAGCAGTTAGATTAGATTCATTAATAACAAACAATAAGAATAGCGCCATCTCTCCGCAATATAATGTCAATTTCTCAGTCATAATTTTAACGTTAGGTACCTATTTAGTGAGATTTATAATAAAATTAGTATCAGTAGGTAGGTAAGTAGTAAGTAGGTAGGAAAGAAAGTAGATAATATAAGTATAAAATATTAATAGTTTTTCCCGAATAAATAACTAATTAAATGAACTGAGAGTAGAGTATTGACACAATCAAATTTTATAAAAATTAAAAAAAAAATAATAAAAAATGAAAAAGAAGTGGGTTGAAAAATATTTGTTTATATCAAATCAATAGCATTGAAATGAGGATATAACTATGGGGTTGGCAACGCAAAGCTAATCGCAGATGGCGCCAGCGGCGATCTAATTGCTATCAATACATTAATTGGTAAAAATATGCCACAAATGACATTTGATATTTGAAACAACCAATCAAATGTTTTGGTACAACCGCTTGTGGCGCCATTAGTTCCTCAGTTTCCATCCCCATTGACACAGTCAAAAAATATTACTTATTACTGTTGAGCAAAGTTCAATATTGATCGACAGCCTATATTCAGAGTATTATGTAGAAGTTAACATTCGATTTTTAGAAAATAGCAATGAAGATTTCTTTTTTTATTTGTATCGTAAGAATCACAATTTCACTAACAATTTTTTGATATATTTATTTGTTTTAAACTTGTGCCCGTTTCTCTGGAATCGCCATCGCCAGAAACGTCAAGTTAGCAGCCCACTTTGAGACCGTAATATCTCGGCTTGTATTGAAGCAATATTATTGAAATTTTGCGTATACGATTCACTATTTCCTAACAATTTTTTGGCATATAAATCACATTGATACGAATTGTATTTCTTAGGGTGTCTGCCAGCTTGACGTCAAGTTAGCAGCCTCACCAAGATACTCAAATATCTTTTGAACCATAGTATCACTATTTATATGCTATAGTTCACTATTTATCACTATTTACTAACAATTTTTTGACCTAGTCAAAACCTTCTAATTCCATGGTGAGGCTGCCAACTATACGCTAATCTGAGTTGCTCTGATCATGTCGGTCCTTTATTGAAAGTTGTTTAGTACGGTGTCCCTAACAACCTCCTTTCAGCTTGTAACACTCATTTTGTCACACCTGTAGTTTCCCTATAGGAATTATATGGCCAATATCTGAAGTTGATAATTATTAACCTGTAAAGTTAAGTGAAAAAGTTTGACGTGCCAGTGTCATAACTTTTATTGAATGGGCTCCTCAATGTATCGATTACTGTACTTATTGATTTGAAGCAGGTATGTGCGCTGCGTGTATTAAGGCTTTGAAAAAAAAAACATGTTAAGTAATTAAAGATTTATTACATATTACAAAAGCAAAAGGTACATAAAGGTACCTACATAAATTCTCTATTCCCAAAAACACTAACACTACTTAAAATTAAGTTAGGTTAAGCTGAACATCTAGTTTCATTATAAAATTAATCTCTTTTAGAAGAATCACGCGGTCGATTTGGCTGAAACATGGCGTAAGTATGCCTTGTATAATGCTGATTAAACATGTGAAGCATCAAGTTAAAATAATGACTAGATTTAGAGTTAGACCTAATTTAACTATAGTGATGGTGACCTATCTTGCAGTAGTAGTTGTATGATGAGAGGGGTCTCATTAAAATGGATCGTTAAATTTTTCACACAGTCAACTTGTTGCAGCCTAGGAACCGAGATGTATGTACCTGATTAATGTAAATGCCACCGTAAGATTATAAACACCGTTAGTATATAATCTATCTCGCGAGATTGTAAACTATCGATAAATTGTAAATTACTGTGTGTGTCACTTACAATTTAACGCATTATTTTTCGATAGTTTATAATCACAGTTCACAATTTATCGATAGTTTACAAGTCTCGCGAGATAGATTATAAATTAACGGTTTTTATAATCTTACGGTGACATAAATATTATATTGAG
Source organism: Agriphila tristella (assembly GCA_928269145.1). Taxonomy (NCBI): domain Eukaryota; kingdom Metazoa; phylum Arthropoda; class Insecta; order Lepidoptera; family Crambidae; genus Agriphila; species Agriphila tristella. The sequence continues at coordinate 55,794,555 of OV743429.1, forward strand.
GAAAGAATTTCTAAATCCCATTGTTGACTAAAGAGGAGTATAAAAAACCAATTTACTGAGACCCCCCTCACCATATAAATACTATGGCGAGAGAAGTCACCATAAATATAGTTAACTTAGGTCTAACTCTAAATCTACTTACAGCCGTACTCAGAGTCATCACATAAGTGAGGTTCGGCTGAACACAAATTAATGTAAAATTAAGACACAATAAAATAAAACATACCTACTTACACACAAACATAAACATAAAATAGTAGATTATTAACCAAGGGGATAAAGCAGTATCTTCTGACGCGGGTGAAGATTTAAATCGCGAGCGTGATGAAGGAAGGACTCGAGGTTTACTCCCGAGCGTAGCGAGGGTGTTAAAAACTTAAATCACTAAAAAGGTATATCTCGGTTTGTGTAGGATAATTACCTATAGTGGCCAACCCGACTTACGATTTACGATTATACCTACTCATACCTACCTTAAAAGTAATAAAAAGTTGATCCCTTTTTCCTGTTCATCGATTGTTTAATGGTTGCCTAAATCGATCATTAAGTATACTTATACGTACCTATTAGACACGTTTAGGTATTTTCCGTAAATGTCTTCAAACTATGCTGTAAGTAAAGTTACAATTTATTTAAAGTCCCCAGTACACGATGTCTGCGGGGTGTAAGACGCTGACTCCCGGACGTTTAAACCGAAAAATATTGCTGTTGGCGTATAACAAACGGACTATAGGGGGCTCGCCGGGGTCGCTGCTCGGGAGAATCATCAACCCATACCCAACAGGCAACTGTCGGGTGTGTGTCCATATCAGAAAAATCTGAATGCAGGTTTCCTCACGATGTTTTTCCTTCCGCGATAGCAATGCCTGACTGGGGATAGAATCCGGAACCTCTAGTTCCGTGGTCCGAACCGAAGCACAGATATACCTAACCTACATTATGTGGTCCGAAGTTTAAAGCCGCAAGTACACATTGGCCGATGTTGGTCCAACTTTGCAATGCATTGCTGGCCTTGCATGGCCCAGGCTCGACTTTGCGCCATGCAAGGCCAGCAATGCATTGCAAAGTTGGGCCAACATCGGCCAATGTGTACTGCGGCTTTAACAACAAGGCAAAACACGCTAATGGGTAGATTGCCCACCGTACTATAATATTATTATATAGTATTGTACTATATTTTGGGTCTGCGTACTATATACTGATTGTCTTTGTGTGGGTAAGCTCGGGAGCGTTCAGTCAGTCTCGGTCGAGACGTCGGTCTGGCTGCTAGTGCTAATGAGTTCACGCCTAAAATGTATTTCGAGTACCGTCAGCATCGAAGGGTCACGTCACTTTGAAGGGTCAGTTCGAATCAAATTTGCGCAAAATTGAGTTATACGATTTAATAAAAAACATAAAAGCGATTTTATAACGTACAAAATAGATGACATCATCAAAAGTAAAGGGTTTGATGTAATACGCCTCCCTCCTGCCTTACCACCCTGAACTTAATGCAATAGAAAATATTTGGTGGGTTCTTAAAAACTACATTGCCCTAAGAAATGTTGAACAAAATATGACCAACACAGAAAAACTTATTCATGAAAGTAAAGAAAAAATAACTTGTGAAACATGGCGTAATACATGCAAAAGTGTAATTGATAGAGAAACCGAATATATGAAATATTTTGACAGTGAATTTGAATTCATAATAAATTTACAAGACGAAAGTGATGACGAAACTGACTCTGAAGATTATAGTTATGATTCTACCTAAATTTAATTTTATTCTATTTAATGTAACGTGATTGATTACGTGGTACTAAAAATAAATATTTTGTCATACATTTTTTATTTTACCATGTCAATGTCATATCCACCCAACGAACTAGTTCGTTGTATCCACCAAACATAACACAAATTAATTATTTTGTTCATTAGCAATGAGCTTGCTAACGCTACCTGCAGTTACGCACACAAGTGCGCGTATTCATACGCGTAACAACTACAAGTATAGCTCACCCGTCTTCGTGACAGAGTACACACGGCGACAGCTCAAGCTACCCTGTTTGGACTTTGAACTATTAAAAGTTGTACGCTGTGAATCGTGCGAGAGGGTGCGGTATGCTGTTGATGTTTCGTCTCACGGCATTCTACGCCCGCGCCAGCAGCCGCGTCTATGCAGGCTCTCTAGCGCACTATTTTGTGTTTTGTACGCAGTGTAGTTATGGTTATATAGGGTGCGTAGCTTGATCTGTCGCCGTGTGTACAAGTGAGTAAGATAGCTTCAAACAAAGGTACCAAGCGCGCCTTGTATGACGCCGTATACAGACGCACACAATTACAAAAATATAGGAACAAATTAGAACACACAGTCAGGGCTGCGTACGATGGACGTTGCTGCTTGCCGCGTCATAATATGCGAGAGTTGCGAGACGGACCCGATTGTTGCGCTCTTGTTGATTATGTATTTTTAATTACGTAGGTACTTACTTTTAATATTTTGTTAATCATTTCAAAGTCAACAGCTCATCGAGTGTTTTTTTGTTGGTATTAGATTAGGTGGTACCTACAATAACTCAATGGATACATAGGTATACCTAATATAACAGTAACATAAGTAGGTACCTAATTACTTACCTACCTCTCCTCTCCGCTTTGGTGGTTACCGGACCTTTTACCTACCTTTCGGCGTGTATCGAAAAAATACTGAAAGTAACTTACCTACCAAATATATTAATTAATTAATTTCTGCTCTCTATTCCCGCAACTTCGGCATTCACAGAAAGGATAAAATATTTTCAGTAAAGAATTCTAAAGTAGCGAGAAGAACGCAAGTCAACAGAGCGTGTATTTCTTGAATTAAAAAAAAAAGAGCTTTTCCTTTACATTAATTAGAAAATTTATTGCGACAAAGCGACAAAGCATATTATGACACTTTTATAAAAAAAGTTTAAAAAATTCATGAAGTGCAAAAAAATTTCGTTTTTATTCAAATAAATAAATAACAAATACATTATCTTTGACTTTCTTTGCCTTTTCCTTAAAATACTATATTTTTTCAAAGTTTAGGTACAGCTTGGCAAAAAAGAGTATGGAAAAAATGAGGGCGCTGCTACATTAAATCAGGCCACCCCATATACTACGACTAGACGATTGTGATACTTTGCTAAGAAAATTAATATTTGTTAAATATTTCTAGTTTTATTTGGAATAGGAATTACTTTTCTTTTAACCTAATATTTTCGTGTAAGAAAAAGTTTGTCTTATGGAACATACATCAAAACCGTCCAAATCCTTCCTCGGATGACCTTTTCGGTGCTTTCCCGGTGTGGAAAATTTTCCATTATTTTCAACACCTTCTTTTTCAATATTTCTTACATTATTGACACTAACACCTGTAAATAGCAAGTTACAGTGCTTGTGAGTACCCAAGAATAATTTATGTTTATAAGAATCAAGCACGTGTAGTCGTTGTATACGCGACTTTACTTGACAGCAAAGTGGTGTTGCCATGAAAGAAAATATTTAGTTCCATCTGTCACCACGTCAAACTCTTTTTTGCCAAGCTGTACTATATATTTTAATAGTTTTGAAAAATACTATATTTAGTCGAAGAAATGTTGGCAACCCTACCAACGAGGGAGTTTCTTGCCGTTTGCTCAACCTCAATGACCATAATAAAAAAAAACGCGTAGGTACCTATAGAATCACAGTCTGAATCATGAAAACCGTAGGAACTGACTATATGTAGGCACTTTCAGCGCAAATTCCTTTAAAGCTGTCTATCTATCGAACGAACTAACTAACTAACTAACAACGGATTTTTGTAATCTAATTTTCACCCACTTCCTGTGAACCGATTAAGTTGAAACTTTACAAACACGTAGGTACCTATAGTTCTGATGACAATATAATATTATGGTAGCATGGAGTTGATCTGATGATGGAGACGGAAGGTGGTCAAGAGATCTCCTTGATGAATTATAGCAGAGTACTCGTGTTTGGTATCATTTAAATTATTTCGATGAGAACTTTATGTAGTACCTACCGGTAAGATTGAAGGTCTGATAATGGAGACGGAAGTTGGTGAAGGGATCTTCTCGATTAATTATGGGAAAACACTCGTGTTTGGTCTCATTTCAATTGTTGTGACGAGAACTTAGTGGTAGGTACCATTAAGATTGAGGGTCTGTTGATGGAGACGGAAGGTGGTCAAGGGATCTCCTCCCATGTAGGTATTATAGTAAAACACTCGTGTTTAGACTCATTTAAAATTTTGCGATGAGAACTTTGTGGTACCAGTAAGATTGAGTCTGATGATAGTAAAACACTCGTGTTTAGACTCATTTAAAATTTTGCGATGAGAACTTTGTGGTACCAGCAAGATTGAGTCTGATGATGGAGACGGAAGGTGGTGAAGGGATCTGCTCAATGAATTATAGAAAAACACTCGTGTTTGGTCTCATTTCCATTGTTGTGACGAGAACTTTGTGGTACCATTAATATTGAGGGTCTGATGATGGAGACGGAAGGTGGTCAAGGGATCTCCTCTATAATTGTAGCAGAGCATTCGTGTTTGATCTCGTTTCAATTGTATCGATAAGAAATTTGTGATATCAGTAAGATTGAGGGTCTGATGACGGAGACGGAAGGTGGTTAAGGGGTCTCCTCAGTAAATTATAGTAAAACATTCGTGTTTGGAGTCATTTCAAATGTTGCAATGAGAACATTGTGGTACCTATCAGTAGTGTTTGGTCTCATTTCATTTCTTTCGATAGTAAAATGGTACCGATAAGTTGGTATGTTTGATGATGGAGACGTAATGTAGTCAAGGTTTCTCCTTTGTAATTTGTTGTCAAACGCTCATGTTTGGTAACATTCAATTGGTTTTGATAAGAACCTTGTACAGTCAGTGGCACGAATCATGAAATCGGGTGGGGATTGCGCGGAACGCGTATTTTGGGTATGCGTAGCGGTGAGGGGCGCGGGCGGCGGGAGAGGGGCGCGCGCTATTGGTCGCTCACAAGAGCACATGCGCGAACTTATCCCCACTCCGTCGAAAAATGTTCATGATTCGTGCCACTGACTGTAGTCCCGGTATGATTTAGGGTCTTATAATGGAGACGGAACGTGGCCAAGGGATCTCCTCAGTAAACTATTGCACAACACTTGTGTTTGAAATCTTATAATTTTTGTCTATATTTTTGTCTACGATTTTATAATCAAAATTAATTAACAAAGTATTAATTTATAATATGAATCCCTATTGTAATACTTTTTTCGTAATAATTATTAAGTTAGGTTGACATAGATTATACTCAAAAATTTTCAGCTAACAGTATTGTACAACATAGTATGAAAATGTAACAAAGTTATTTTTTACCGTTTAGTGCAGTTTTCATTAAAGTAAAATTGTTTTACTCATAAAGTTTTTTTTACTTATTTTATACACAATTTATATATACTTCTTCGTATAAAACAGTTTGAGGACAGTGCACACTATCATGCAGAGCATATAAATCGTAGCGTATAAAAAATCGAGACCCGATGTAAACGATTGGTAAGATTGTGTATAAAAGATTTCGCTGACCCCATAGTATCCGTTGAATACATGATTACTTTGAGACATGTCCCTAAACTATACAAAAGTCCTCAAAGCATGCTTACACTGTAAATTTTGTCCTCGAAGTAAACCTTGTACATAGATATATATATATATATATATATATATATATATATATATATATATATATATATATATATATATATATATATACATATTTACAGAAACGATTACTTCAATTTTCTATTTTAATGATGAGCCTTTTATAGCGTTTTGATGACTTTTTGTTGATTGTTGTTAGTAGGTATTTTTCTAAACTAAGTTTGTATTGGAGACAAATATTGAAATGCCTACACGTAACTAATGATTCTAAGACTTAAGTAAATAAAATAAGTTGCAATAGCTAATGATAAAAAAATATTTCTAAGTTTGCAATCTTTATAATTCGGTGCAATGAAATATTAACCCCTTAGCAATTTATTTAAGGTATACATCCATTTTTAATTTCTAAAGTATCTTGTAATTATATTAATGAATTTTGATGTTGATAATCTATCGTTAAACAAGCTATTGCTCGTGTTTATAACGTGCTCGGATGAAATGCCATACGACTATATTTTTATTGATGTAAACAGAGTTGAATTGAATTGTAAAATTTTAAGTTTAATTAAATTAAGTAATCTAATTACGTTAATTGTAGACAAATAAATGTCACTTTATATACATACCCTTTCTCTAACGGGATGTTTTCTGAATACCTACTTATGTATAAATAAAAACGTAATTACGTTTTGTGTCATGCAATAAATATTTGTAATGTAATTAAATAATAATTATGACTTTCGCAAAAATGCGAAATATTTTGTTGGAAGGCTGCTGTTTTTCTTCTAATAAAATGATGTTTTTATTTAAGAATATTTTATGACTAATTGAATGGATGTACTCAAAGTTATAAAAGATATTGTTTTACGCGATGGGACTCGCTCTAGCAGGATGGCCGACTGTAAGGTTACTGTATAAATTACTTTAATTATTATTCGTGATGAACCATGTAGTACAACTAAATTTGTGTGTTTATTCCATTAAAAGTACTTAAACGGTAGTTGTAGTAATCGGGTGACTGCAGTCGCCCCTACCACGCCAGTCACGCCACGCTCGCCCCTACCACGCCACGCATAACGTTTAAATATGCGGTGACGGGGTAGAGGCGCGCTCAGTCGTGCTCAAGTCGTCACAGTGAAAGGTTGAACAGTGAAATAAGTGTTTTCAATAAAGTTGTTAAATAAAGTCATAATACCAGATGACTTTGATAAATTTGTCGCGATACGCTATTCCTGCTGGAGAGATACCACTGCTTAAGGTCAGGTATCAGTGTATTATTGTATTGAATACTGTTTAAACTGGTAATACTAGTACTTTCCCATGATATCGAGTAATTGTATGCTTGGAATTCTTGTTAAATACCAAAAATAATTATACAGAGATACAATTAAAACTAGAACTTTTAATTGCTCATGACGTTTTATTTTAATTCCTTTTAATAGCTACAATGATAAGAGGGCCTAGCCAAAGTAACATTCGTTGGTCTTCGTTATCGCTTCGCTTTCGAAACATGTATGGGATTGACATAAGGTTTCGTTAACAATCGAATTTTAAAACGTCAAATCCATACATGTTTCGAAGCGAAGCGATAGCGAAAATTTGCAAATGTTACTTTGGCTAGGGGGGCAGATCACAATTATAAATATGATCTAGACAAAAGCACTACTCTGAATATATTTTATAATTTAATATTGGGATGAAATTTAATGACCACCAAAAAAACAAACGTTACCCCAAACAGCCTCATCCAAAAAAAATATAAAATGTACAAATAAATAAAACCTGTACCAAAATCTTTCAGGCTATTTGAGTCATGCCTGCACTACAAAAACTTTTCATAACCCAAAAAGGCCACGCGTGCACCAAATTTTAACTAGCAAAATTTTGTGTCATTACTACCCAAATATATTACTACGTTTGCCATAAAATGTATGCATATAACCAAGTATATTATATTGAAGGCAAATTGGCAATTGATATATTATACACGCTGAAATTTTAATCATTTGGTTCCCGCCGTGGGGTGGTTCCACTCATGATAACAAGCAATTTTTACTATGCGGCCAACTCTCCTGCTCGCAAAAAAAATCAACTGTTCCATACATTAAGGTCGAGTGGAGCCCTCTTTACAAGTTTAGAGCAAAATGATTAAGCTAATGCTAACCAAAATTGAATAAATTATTACAAAAAAAATCGGACTAAAAACATTAAAACGGACTAAAAAGTAAGAAATAAATTCTTCTGTAAATATTTATAACTTTACCTACAGAAATTTTAAACCTAATAACGTGGGGCGCAAGCTAAAGACAATATGGATGATAAATTTTTCAAAATGAGCCCCACGTTTTTAGGTTTAAAATTTCAGTAGGTAAAGTTATAAATATTTACAGAAGAATTTATTTCTTACTTTTTAGTCCGTTTTAATGTTTTTAGTCCGATTTTTTTTGTAATAATTTATTCAATTCTGGTTAGCATTAGCTTAATCATTTTGCTCTAAACTTGTAAAGAGGGCTCCACACTCGCGCCGCGAAAGCCCGCGAAGGCCGCGAACCGTGAGTGTGGAGGGTTTCGCGGCTTCGCGTATGGGCTTCGCGGCTTCGCGTTCGCGCCTCGCGGCGTTCCCCGTCCGGTGGCAGTTTTTTGGTCCGCGTCAAAGGGCTTGTGTGCCGAACTAAGGTTGCCGTGATTCGCGGCCGCGGTTCACGCGCGAGTCTGGAGGGCTATATTTTTCGCACCGTTTTCATGCGCGAACCACGCCCGTGATTCGCGGTCGCGGTTCGCGGCGCGAGTCTGGAGCTCTCTTAACATAGGTACCTGTTGAGGTTTGTAATAGGCTTTTAGTTTTTATCCTATTATACTAAACTGTATTTAGAGCTGTAAACCCCCCAAAGATCAATAAAATAAAAATAAATATTCGACGGTCGATGCAACTTGGTCGGTGTCAAAACATTGAGAAAAGGCAGATTTGTAAATACCTATCGTTTAATACCTGTAATTTTAATTAACGCTTTAACTCCAGGAACATGAGACACAATAGATATTTCATTATTGTCGGGCTACAGGTAGCCGCTTGGGATTTTTAAATTAAGTACCTATACAATGAATCGCGAAAGTTTTAAAAGTTTAAAATTATGTATGACTATTTTAAAAATCCGTTTTAACTTCGATCAATATCAAAATTCTCCATTGTTCCGTGCAAATGTTAATGTTACAGCAAAATCCTTAGTTTCACGAATCTAATTGAAATCTTCGGAGGGGCAGACTTAATTAACCCTAGCTTATACAGGTCCGCCCGGTTGAAGGCTAACAGCGTGGGATCATGCTAGAATTATAATAATTTGTAATTCCATTTTCGGTGATGTTTTACTTGAGGTCTGACAAAGAAAATAGTTGAAGTTGGGTCAGGGTTCAACTAAAAATGGAAAAAAGCTTGATTAACTATAAGTAGATGATAATTATTACTCTGGATCTGTCGAGTCTTTTACGAAGAATATTTTAATCGCTAAAATTAGCAAAATTTAGTTTTTACTAGCGGCCGCCCGAGACTTCTTCTGCGTGGACTGTTATTTCTCTATCCCTCGGGAAAAATCTTTTTTTTTCGGGATGAAAGGTACCCTATGTCCTTCTTTGTAACCTTGACAACGTGTATGCAAAATTTCATGATGATCGGTTCAGTAGTTAAGACGTGAAGGCGTAACAAACAAACAAACGGACTTTCGCATTTATAATATTAGTAAGGATTGTAACCGCCATATTAGCTGATTTTGCACCGTATTTAGAGTTCACGGTAGAATATAATTCAATTTTATTAAATTTTAAAATTTTATCATAAGTTACAACCCATGAAATTTTTTGTCGTAACCTCCATCGACTAATATATCGTACCTAAGTTTAGTAACTGTCGCTTACGAAAAAAAACTAGGTTGCTTACGATAAAATACTAGGTTTAAGATTATATAACAAGCTTCCTACTTGGCGCTTACGATAATAAATTATGCAACGTAAGTCAACAGTCACTAGTTGCTTGCAATAATTTAGAAAAATATTAAAAAAACCTTCTCCTGTATGCTAAATGGCGGTTACGATGTTCTTCCTGAAAAGGCTCGCTGTCTTGTAAATGTTCCATCATGATTTTATCACCACTGAAATAGTCTTCTGAAATATTAGTTCAATACTAAATCCAAATATAGGTAAGAAGGACTTGTGTTACGGTAAAAATACATAATGAAAGCAGCGGTTAAAATAGAAATAATTTGTTATCATATCAATTGGTTTGATAGAAAATCGATGCCAGACAGACAACAAAGATAACATAAATATTTAATGATGTTGGATAACAGCTACAACACTACTGAAAAAAAACTGGACAAGTGGGAGTCGGAATCGCCCACCGAAGGTTCCGTACAAAGTAGGTACTTAAATAAAGACTAAATGATTTAATAACAAAATGTACAGTTTTCAGTTTTCCCCTCTACTTGTAGTAAGTATAAGATTTTCCAAATTTCATAGTTGTATGTCAACGAAAAGTACCCTATAAATTTTTATTCCCTTATGAGTGTCAAAATAATGCGTTTATTGCGGCATAAACCGGCCGTGCCTTTTTTAAATTAACTTAGAAGTTTTCTTGTTTTTTCCCTTTAGACGCATAATAATTTCACAGCTTCAAGGGTCTGTAGACCTGAGTATATGATGGCAATTTCAACTCGATACTGTCACACATGGGTGGCGTAACTACTTAAAGGAAACACAGGTTTTGTGTGATCTTGTATATTTTATCACTGTTTTTACGAATACACTTTTAGATGAACCGACATGTTTTCGGAACAAAAGCAGAATGAGCTTTCAAAGATTATAAAGAAACAAATGTTATTTATTTGATTTACTACTTGCGCAATGACTAAAAAGTTTGCAATAGATGCAATCGGGCATCACACTCCGCCGGTACCTCTTAAATTTATTTATTTTCGTTAAAGCAAAGAAATAAATTTCCCAAAGCTCATCCTTAAAAAACTAAGAGACAGCCCTGCCTAGCATCACAGTACATATATAAGTTTTTCAAACAGTAGAGGAGCTAACGTCACTTAAGCCCCTTTGTTATTGCACTCTGTCGGATCGCTAGGGTTGGCATTTTCCGGCCGTCTCGTGGAATACTACGCGCGAACGCTATGGAAACAACTGCGACGCGATGTTACAACCCTGACCAAAGTACTGCGAACTTTGCTTAGAGCTCTTAGAGTGACGTCAGCCGTCAAATTCGAACGTTTCAATGGAGCTCTCATTCTGTTTGAAAAACTTATATATGTACTGTGCTAGCATGGGATTTCACAATCATGCTGGCCTTTACTAGAGGCGAACCTGCACACCGGTCATTGTCTATTCCTTTAGTTGGCACTAGCCTTCATCATACCTGTGTGTTGGTTTTATGTCGGCAAAAACCCACAAAAAAGCCGCAGCACATCCCTAGCCTTAACTTTAAACATTTAATCCAAGAAGAGGTATAAGCTTCTTGATATAATCGATACAAAACTCCAAAGCTAACCCTACACTATTTGCGATAGACAAGTGTCAGAATTTAAATAACCATCAACCGGTGGTCTACGACAGCCCTACAAAATGTAGACTGTGGCACATACCAAAGATAGCACATGCCAAAGACACGAGATTCTGACACTTAGCATATTGTCATTGATGAGTCATGGAACCGATGGCATTAGACAAACTCTATGATCTGAAGACTGATATCGGATCCGGCCACATCATGTGAGATCGATGGAGTTATGAAGAAAATAGGAGGAATTTCGCAGCAAACGAAATATGACCCGATTCCTATGGAACCATGTGGGATCCTCCCCCTCGTCCCCTGAAATGGCATAATTCGGGAGTCGAGGAGTCCCTATGCGTCGCCAGTGGTGTTAGTAAAAAAACGGAGGTTTTGTGTTGATTTTAGGGTTTTGAATAAAAAAGTGATAAGGGATTCGTATCCATTGCCGATAATTGAAGATTTGATTGCTCATTTGAACGGGGCCAATTATTTTGCGGATCTGGATTGTAATTCGGGATACTGGCAGTTGGAGATAGATGAGTCGGATAAACGTAAGACCGCTTTCATCACACCGTCGGGGCTATACGAATTTAACGTTCTACCCTTCGGGTTGAAGACTAGTGGGGCCATCTTCCAAAGGACAATGGATAAGGCGCTGGCCGGGTTGAAGTACAAGAACGCCGTCATATATGTGGACAATATCATAGTGTATGGAAAAACGTTTGACGAGTTCTATGGGGCCCTGGATCAAGTTCTGAAGCGGTTGGAAGAAGCGAACTTGACGTTGAAACCGTCTAAGTGCAGATTCGCGTATGAAGAAATAACGGTGCTGGGCCACAAAATATCCGGGTGTGGGATATTACCGGATGAGGAAAAAATCAAGAAAATGAAGGCTGTCAAGATACCTAAGAGTACCCGGCGCCTCCACCATGTCACACATGGGTGGCGTAACTACTTAAAGGAAACACAGGTTTTGTGTGATCTTGTATATTTTATCACTGTTTTTACGAATACACTTTTAGATGAACCGACTACAACATAGAAGTCTTTGGAACCGACATGTTTTTCGGAACAAAAGCAGAATGAGCTTTCAAAGATTATAAAGAAACAAATGTTCTTTATTTGATTTACTACTTGCGCAATGACTAAAAAGTTTGTAATAGATGCAATCGGGCATCACAATACCTCCACGCGTTCCCGAGAGAAAAGGTCTTGACAGTTAGACGGATAGACAGACACACTGACGTACAACAAAGTGATCCTTTAAGGGTTCTGATTTTTCCTTTTGAGGTACGGAATCCTAAAAAAATTACGTCAGTCATGTAGTTGACTGTTTTTTTCCAAAGCAGCTGTAGCATTTGTGTTATACTGACGTTGGCTCCAAAGTTGGCCAATACGTCAGACATTACCGGTTTTGTAAGGAACCGCTTAGACACATTATTTATAAAACCGACAATGTGCTATGTATGGCCAATGTTGGAGACAACGCGTGCGGCCGAAAAACAGAAGTTTTTTATGCAAAACGGGATAATACTTGGTGTTGTGTCGTTTTATTGTATTTGTATTCGATCAATATCGCTGATTCGCTTCCTTTAAATGTGTGTGAAAGGATTGTCGTAAACTAGTTCTTAATAAACAGGCAAAGTGTGAGGACGTATTTTTATTTCCAAATTTCAAATATAGTGAACCTTATCACCAGCACATAATGGTCAAAATCGAACCGGATGAAGTGGCCTGCACCTGTGGACAGCTAGTAGTGCGCGAACAATAGAGGACCGCATTCCAGAGATAAGCTTGCAACCCATTCAGATTTGGACACACTGAGAGCACGGAATAAAAATAATTAATTAATTAAGATAATTTTTTTTGGAGACAAACATTAAACAACATTTACAATGTCGATTAATTATGAAGAAATATTGAACTTATTGGAAGAAAAGGCTTCAGTGTTACAGAAGACCCAAGTGAATCTTAAAAAGTGTCCTAAGCAACGTCTCACTAAAGGATATATTGAAATGAGACTTAAATCTATTGATGAAGACTGGCAAACTTTTAAGTCATATCATCAAGCACTCGTGAAATGTATGCCTAAGGAGAAACGTGCCGAATTACCATATTTTGTTAATGACGACTTCTTTATTATTGAAGATTTATATCTATGTATGACGGGAGATTTAAAAGATATGTTGATGACATTTAACAGTCCAAGAGAATCAACTAGTTCCTCAAATTATTCAATGGAACAAGCTACTTTGTCGTCTATCAAGCTGCCTAACATACATCTTCCAACATTTTGCGGTCAATATGAAGAATGGCCATCATACAACGATCTCTTTACTTCACTCGTGCATCACAATACGACGTTGACAAAGGTACAAAAATTGCACTATTTGAAATCGAGTGTCACTGGAGAAGCGGAAGCCTTACTCAGACATATCCAGGTTACAGACAACAACTACGATCAGGCTTGGGATATTCTCAAGCAAAGATATGGAAGCAAAAGATTAATAGTAAATTCTCTATTGAAAAGATTATTTGGCCAAAGAAAGATTATAGCACCAACAGCAAATCAGATAAGAAGCATATTAGACACCACAACAGAATGCCTGAATAGCCTCAACAACCTACAAGTTGCATCAGATTCATGGGATCCAATGATCATTTACATTGTCATTCAAAAACTCGATGTTGATACACATAAAGCTTGGGAAGACTTTGTTTACAGCCCTGATTCTGACAAATTGCCTACGTGGATACAGCTGAAGAATTTTTTGGAGGCTAGGTTTCGCACGCTTGAGTTAATTGCTCCGCCATCTGCAACAAGAGATAACAAATCAAGAGAAACAAATAGAGAAAAATCGTCATTCCATATTTCTGCTTCGCCTACATCTATGAAAACCTGTAATTTATGTAATGAAGGCCACACACTTTGCCACTGCAAGGAATTCACAAAATTAAACCCTATGGAAAGAAGCGAGTTTGTACGAGAGAAGAACTTATGCTACAATTGTCTGACTTCTGGTCATTCTGTTAAGAGATGTCGACTACGAGTGTCCTGTAAGATATGCAATAGACGCCACCACTCGTTGCTGCACCAGCTGAAACCTACAAACCAATCAGACAATTTACAAACTCACCACAGTCAAGTTAACGAAGGAATTGAAGAAGACCCTAATGAACTTACCCAACCAGACGTTGCAATATCTTCAAATATGGTTACGAAGAAGTCCACAGCATTGCTCGCTACAGCATTGATACCCGTGAAAGATACAAAAGGACAGATAACGGTATTGCGCGCATTAATTGATCAGGGGTCCCAAGCAAGTTTTATAAGTGAGCGAGCGGCACAATCATTAAAAGTCAAGAGAAACGTAGCACGAGGAACCATCACTGGAGTTGGATCGACACAAACAGAAGTCAATCAAGTTATACAATTACAACTTCTGTCCAGATATGATAACAAGTTCCAACTTACCGTGAATACATATGTTATGCCCACTCGTCTAACAACTAAGTTGCCAGCCATGCCACTCGTAAACTTATCACACACCTGGCCACAATTGAATAAGCTTTTCTTGGCAGATCCAAGTTTCAATCAACCAGGAAAAGTAGACTTACTGCTCGGTGTAGAAGTGTATGCTCACATATTGAAGAATAATCTTATCAGAGATCCAGCAAAATCACTATGTGCTCAAGAAACAAGTTTTGGATGGATTCTTTTTGGTGAAGCACAGAGCTGCACTTCAGATGAACCAATAATGGTTATGCATCATCAAGTAGAATTTGATGACTTATTGTACAAACTATGGGAAATAGACAATGATGATAGAAACAAACTCACAAAGGAAGAAGAGTCTTGTCAAAAGCTATATGAAACTACTGTTAAGCGAAACGTTGAAGGTAGATATATTGTGAAGTTGCCATTAAAGCATGAACCACCTAGGAGCACAGAAGGAAACACAAGAGAGATTGCAATGAAGAGACTACAACAGTTAGAAAAACGATTAGAAAAGAATAACAATTTAAGAACAGATTACAACAAAGCTTTAAATGAATACATTACCTTAGAATACATGGAAGAAGTACCTGAAAGTGAAAAGGAAAATCCATCGGTTTATCTGCCACACCACGCTGTGCTTAAAGAAACAAGTGAGACTACCAAAACCAGAGTGGTATTCAATGCTTCTTCACCCGACACCAACAATATTTCCTTGAATGATGACTTATTAGTCGGACCTCAACTTCAAGAAGATCTAAGATCTCTACTCATAAGATGGCGTCTAGGTAAAGTTGCCTTTATAGCTGATGTCCAGAAAATGTATTTACAAGTTTTAGTGACTAAACAAGACGCTGATTACCAACGGATCTTATGGCGCGATGATCCAAAGTTACCGATTAAAGATTATCGACTGCTCAGACTCACTTTTGGAACAGCTTCTGCACCCTACTTAGCAGTGAGAACCCTTCAGCAGGTGGAAGAAGACGAAGGTAAAGCACATCCAGAAGCAGCTGAAACAATTAAAAATGATTTTTTCATGGATGATTTGATGACTTCACAAGATACTGAAACAAAGGCAATAGAAATAGTTAAAAACATATCAGCAATCGTAGAAAGAGGTGGATTTTGTCTTAAAAAATGGTCGTCAAATAGTATCAAGTTTAGAGAAGAGTTCAGCCCTAAGAACACAAACTCCAACGTAAGGATTAATATGAGTGCGGGAGGAATAGTCAGAACATTAGGTTTATCCTGGAACTTAGATGAGGATACATTGCAATATTTTACTACCTTACCATCGCCACCTAAAAATGTCACTAAGAGAAATATCCTAGCTGAGATACAACACGTATTCGATCCACTTGGCTGGATGACACCCGCAATACTCCCAGCAAAACTTATCTTACAAAAATTGTGGTTGAAAGGAGTTACCTGGGATGAAGCACTCGAACCTGAAATCAAAGAAGAATGGTTAGAGATAAGAAATGATTTAGAAAATTTACACAAAATTAAAGAAAATAGATGGTTGAACACTTCCAAAGATACATTACCTAATGCAACCATTCACGGTTTCTGTGATGCGTCCAACAGGGCCTATGGTGCAGTTGCTTACCTGCGAATACAGATGGAGGATGGACAATATAAGACAGGATTAATTGCAGCTAGATCGCGTGTTGCACCCATAAAACCGGTGTCGCTGCCAAGGCTTGAGCTGTGTGGAGTCGTCTTATTGTCAAAACTTTTAAGACAGATAAGTGAAGCAACCCGCATTCCGCGTGCTCAAATTTACGCTTGGAGTGACTCCACTATAGTATTGTCATGGCTGCGTGGTGACCCTGGAAGGTGGAAAACATTTGTGAGAAATCGTGTGATAACAATTCTTGATAATGTTGGGCACAAATGGTTTCACGTTAAATCACAGGACAATCCCGCCGATGTTGCCTCCCGTGGTATGCCTTTAACTGAATTAGAAAAATGCACTCTCTGGTGGCAAGGCCCAGATTGGTTGAAGCACGATGAAATAGAGATGTACGAAGTCGAAGACACGCTGACAAACCTGGAAGAAAAAGAAATCATTAAAGTAAATGTAAATTTAAATATAGAAGAACAACAAATTAATGAAACTACGTTACTTACCCAATTTGAAGAATTTGAGACGTTAACAGAATTAATCAAAACCATAACTTATTGCAAAAGATTCTTGAACTACAAAAGAAATTTTGACACAGCAAAGAACTGCGCTATTACACCGGAAGAACTTAATAAAGCATTGGAAGATTGTGTGAGAATAGTACAAGGAAAAGAGTTCGGAAAGGAGATAGAGGATTTGAAAACTAAAAAACATGTTGGAAGTAGTAGCAGGATCAAAAGTTTGACACCATACTTAGATGACGATAATATCCTCAGGGTGGGCGGTCGTTTGCGACATGCCGATATACCACACAACAGTAAACACCCCGTGATTATAACTAACAAAAATTCATTAGCTTCACTTATAGTCTCTGATGCACATAGAAAAACGTTGCATGGTGGAGTGCAATTGACCATGAACTATGTGCGCTCTAAATTTTGGATCACCGGACTGAAGGCTTTGGTATCAACCACGATACATAAATGTTTTATTTGTGCAAGACAAAGAGCTATTTCTCAGAACCAGAAAATGGGTGATTTACCAAAGGCTCGCGTCACACCAGCTCGTCCGTTTTACAAATCAGGCGTTGATTTTGCGGGACCGCTCCAAATTCTGATATCCAGGGGTCGAGGTCACAAATGTACAAAAGGATACATCTGTATATTTATATGTATGGCTACCAAGGCCATACATTTAGAGTTGGTAGGAGACCTAAGTACCGAATCCTTCCTTGGTGCCTTTAAGCGCTTTGTATCCAGAAGAGGTCGCTGTTGTCATCTGTGGAGCGACCGCGGAACGAATTTTGTGGGTGCGAGTAAAGAACTTCAAGATATGTGTAACAACGCCAAAGTAGAAATGCCAATAAATCTGGTACAGTTACTAGCAGAAGATGGGACACAGTGGCATTTCAACCCCCCGTATAGCCCGAATTTCGGAGGACTGTGGGAAGCGGGTGTGAAGTCCGTCAAACACCACCTCAAACGGATATTGACAGCTAATCTCACATTCGAAGAAATGTCAACTACTTTATGTCAAATTGAGGCGTGCCTTAATTCTCGTCCGCTGTGTCCGATTGATGGCTCAAACAAAGATGATCTAAGTGTGCTAACTCCAGGACACTTTCTCGTCGGAGAAGCCCCCGTTACTATTCCTGAGCCCAATTTAAAGGATGTGAACTGGAATCGTTTGTCAAGATGGCAACACACTCAACGACTGTTACAAGACTTTTGGCACAAATGGCAAACAGAGTATTTGACCCGACTACAACAAAGACCCAAATGGTTAAACACTAAAGACGAGTTTGAAGTAGGAGATGTAGTCCTTATTAAGGAAGACCATCTTCCTCCGGGCAAATGGGCGCTGGGTCGAATCACCGAAAAACATCCCGGTGCTGATCAAATGTGTCGCGTATACAGTCTAAAATGTCACGGTAAAATAATAAAACGACCAGTGAGTAAACTGTGTGAACTTCCTATTAATGATGATTAATATTATTATTATTAATGTAGGTATTCATGAAATTTCATAAATTGCTATGTTGTTTTGTATTAAAATTTATCTCCTAGTTTAAGTTGTTAAACTTGTTAATAGATAAATTATTTAAGTTCACGAATTCCGCTGAGTGTGTCACCAACTTATGTTCACTTCGATATTTTTTGCATGTTGTTTACTTCAAATGTTGGGCCGTATTGTACTGTCTGTACGATTACGATGTCATTCGATGCGTTGTAAAGAAATGAATTGTAGCATGTTTTACGATTGTTAATTTTAGTATTTTTGCGAATGTTTAATTATTTTCGTAAAACAATTTGTTTTAAAAGGTTAGTGTTGTATAGGTACGTTACTAATACCTATTTGCTTTGTGAAACATGTGTTAAATTAATAGTGAATCAGAAGTTTAGTGTTGTCAATATACCTACTCACCTACCTACCTGTAAGTAATTATGTTCATTTAAAAACTGCGTTTTTGGTGGGCGGTATGTTGTGTCGTTTTATTGTATTTGTATTCGATCAATATCGCTGATTCGCTTCCTTTAAATGTGTGTGAAAGGATTGTCGTAAACTAGTTCTTAATAAACAGGCAAAGTGTGAGGACGTATTTTTATTTCCAAATTTCAAATATAGTGAACCTTATCACCAGCACACTTGGTCTTCACCTCACTTGATGTTAAGTGAAGATAAGGCCGAAGGTAGAAACGCACTACACCCTGATCACTGAGGAACTAGCTATCTTATTTAACTACCGGAACACAACAATTTTTAAATTGTTGTTATGGTGTCAGACTTAGGTAAAATGGTGGTAGCTAGTCAGGCGGACTTAAAATAAGCCCCACCACCACCAAACCAAGATCGAAGACCACATCATCATCATATCAGCCGCACGACACCCACTGCTGGGTATAGGCCTCCCCTAAGGATCTCCACGACGATCGGTCCTGCGCTGCCTGCATCCACTGGCTTCCCGCGACCTTCACCAGATCGTCGGTCCACCTTGTCGGGGGCCTACCCACGGAGCGTCGTCCGGTGCGCGGTCGCCATTCCAGAACCTTTCCGCCCCAACGGCCATCGGTTCTTCTCGCTATGTGTCCCGCCCATTGCCACTTCAGCTGAGCAATCCTTCGAGCGATGTCGGTTACTTTAGTTCTCCTGCGGATCTCCTCGTTTCTGATTCGATCACGTAGGGTAACGCCAAGCATGGCTCTCTCCATCCTCGAAGACCACAGAGGCGGTTAAAAGAAGTTAGAAACAATAACCACAACTTCGTCACCTGAGATAATTTAAAATTTAGGAAATCGAACCCAGAAGAAATTGTGTTGCGCCCATTTGGGGGTTGTCAAAGTGGATTTTAATCAATAACACGTATAAAAGGAGTTATGCTTAGTCGTAGGTATGGTTATGTCGACTTGTTTTTGTGACAGAGACTAATCTACAGAGGCTCGCAAAACAGGAAACTGGAAGAACTTTTATTACTCTGGTCGCATTTGATACAGTTATCCTATAGTTTTTAGGTATTTACTTTTCTTGACTTTTTTAAATCTCTATTTTATTTAAGTCTGAATTTTAGTGTAAAGGTGCACGTCCACTGTATTGGAGCGGACGGAGCGGATGGATTTGTTGTTTTGTATGAAATTCTATAGCACTGCGTGCACTGCATCGGCATTTCCGCGCCATCCAACGCTCCGTCCGCGCCGTACGCTCCGATGTGGATGCGCAACTTTTAGACCCTCCGCTGCCTTGAGCGGGACACGCGCGCGGGGCGACATAGATTAGAGCTTACTCATGCACTGCGCAAGCATCTGTCCGTCAAAAACCAGCAATGTGTGTCCCGCTTGACGCAGCGGAGAGCCTTAAGCTTGTAAATACTTACAGAAATTACGGAGGCCGTAAAAGGCGATATGCTATGATGACATGCCATGTCCTGCATGCAGTGGAATAAAATGGCCTTGACCATCAACCATTTTTAATGTCCCCACTGCTGTGGTATAGGCCTTCCTTAAGTGTGTGTCTTGAAGGAGGATGGGACATAGCCCACTCGCGGGCCCAATGCGGATAGGTGGGTGTTAAGGACTGCAAATGCAGCCAGGACTAACGGCTTAACGAGCCTTCCAAAGCACTGAGGAGCTCGAGATAGTAAATATTTGGTCACCCATCCCATGACCGACCATTCCAAAAGTTGCTTAACTTCCGCAACCGTGGCTGGCCCAGAGGCTATACCACTGCGCCACCGAGCTCCTCAAAATTGTCTTTCTAGTGAATCCTTACCAAACCAGTCGACTGGTGTAGATAATGATTGCAGTCGCTTTATTTCACAAACCACACAATGTCAACAGAAATTTATAAGAAAATAATTTACAATAAATTTTATAAATTATTTTCTTTAAAGTCTAATTAAGTAAGCTATTTAGTAAGTAATTAAAGTAGAGAAAAAAAATCAGTCACAGGCTAAATTGTCAAGTCTTTAAATAATCTTTTAATATCTAAATTAGTAGTTCCCGAATTGTTTTGGCTACCTACGGAACCCTTTTTGGTTCACCGTTTGTGGGCGGAACCCTAGCTCAAGTTTAAGTAACTGATTACTTTTTACTTGAGCTAGGATTTCTAACTAACTGTAAAATTACGTGATATCACTCCATACTGAGGCTTTTTGGCTTGGTGTTCACATTTTGTAAGTAGGTATAGTTTGACTTTAAGAGAATGACTTTTTAAGATATCAATATTTATTTAGTTTGAACAAAAAGATAAGTACTATATCTTGAATTTATGTACTCTTGAATTTTTGCGGAACCCTTAATAGCCTATTACGGAATCCCAGGGTTCCACGGAACTCCATTCGGGAACCACTGATCTAAAGCATCGACCGCAACGCGAATCCCAACAACACACCCAAAGCTGAGGCGAGTTGTGTTTTTGCGCTGCCCGTTTAATATAAGCTTCCACTCCCCGAAATCATTTATATTACCTACCTATCCCCTATTCCGGATTGTCAAGATGAATTAAAAAGATGTTATGAGCAATTTCACTTTAGCTTTTGTTGTGGTGCCGTTATTTGAGAAAAGAGCAGTGTTTTTTATTAGGGAGTTAATTTGTTTGGTTGCTTTTACCTTGGTTGTTTATTTATGTATTTTTTATTATTTACAACATACACTGGCCTGCAAAACTAAGTAACTTTGAAGCATTGGTTCTCCGCCCAGGATTAAACGGGGTGTGATCTGATGATGGCCATCCAGGGAGTGAATGGAGAAGATTCAGATCCCCATACACACCCAATAGATCCGATCAGCATTCTAAGAGCTGTTTGGATATGTTTAAAAAAACCACGAAAATAGCATTAAAATGTATGGAAATGCTGTAACTGATAACTCTTATCCTTACAGCTCTTAGAATGCTGATCAGATCAATTGGGTGTGTATGGGGATCTGAATCTTCTCCATTCACTCCCTGGATGGCCATCATCAGATCACACCACGTTTAATCCTGGGCGGAGAACCAATGCTTCAAAGTTACCTCGTTTGTATGAAAATAGACCTCTGTAGTACTTAGTTTTGCAGGCCAGTGTATATTGTTAGAAACACTTTTCAATGGATACCAGCGCGGTTTTATAAAAAGTACTTTGGTAATTAGTTGGTATGGTTTCAGTTTTTATTTTCCCGACGTTTAGTTGCAGCAAATACCAACTAATTACCAAAGTACTTTCAATAAAAACGCGCTAGCATCCGTTTAGGAGGTGTTTTATTTCAAACATTTTATTATTGTGTCTAAGCCAACCAATCAATCATTATTTTCTTTTTCTTCCATTTTATCTTACCAAACTTAATAAAGTGACTTTTCATTCCAATAATATTCCGATGTCATAAAACTAGGTATTCCCAAGAGATCGCTCAGCAGAGCAGTTTTAATTTAAACTTTTTAGTAACAGTTATTATTTTTATTGTAGTTTTGAACTTCGCGGCGGCGAATTGTTACAATAGTGAAAGTTTAGCTTGGAAATCCTTTGTGGATTAAACTTGTTTGAGCCACAACCACCAATTATTTGATTAAACTAATTAAAGGTTTGCTCAAGGAAAACTAAGTAATGAAGTGAAACCGTTAAGCTATTTAATTTTGAATGCATCAATTTGCATTTCAATTTGTTTTTCTTTTAGGTTGGGCTGATTTGCGATGGCGAGGAAATACTTAAATAATCAAATGCTATAAAGTCACGTTTGTGTTTTTTCTTTGCGCTTCTTTGCTTAATTTATAAAATATAAAAAAAAAGTATATAAAGTATAATTGTTCAATATTTAGGTAGTACAGAAACATTACAAATTATTATTGTATGTTTTCTATGAAATCCGTTCCTCCCATGATGATTGTTACAATTCGTTATCTCAATTTTTATAAGGAAATGAAAAAATAAGTTGGTTTCCAATGGGGAAATGTTTGTCTTTATCTCTGAGATAAGTAAATATTCCATAGATAATGTTTAAATATTGATTTATTTAAAGAACATAATCGTTTCTAAAAGCAATGAATTTTTTTTTTTCTAATGACAACTTAATATTTGGTCTGCTACTGGCATCAACATTGCCCGATATCAAGCGACTTGTGTCATGGAATATTTTATATCTCATAAATATATTGTTCTCCCATCAAAACCCATCTTTTTACGGAGTGTCACCCATTGGAGCAGGGTATAAATCAACCAATGCTCTAAGAAACTACATGATTTACGACAACATAAAAAATTAAAACAGACTTCACGATCATATCGCTTTAATTCCAATTGATCTGTAATTTTATTATTCACACCATATGAAACATCTTTTTATTTACAGTAATAATTTTACTTTATAAATAATACTAATTATGTTTTTATTCTATATTATTTACAACACTTTCTTAATGATACATAGTATTTTTTTTATCTTAGTTAGATATTTAGCACTCAAATGAAGTTTTAGGCCCATATAATCGCTTAATCTTGTGTTGTGACATGAACGATTAATTAGTTTAAATGCAGCAGTGAATAATTATTTACAAAAGAACTAAAAGGTCATTGGGCATATTTGACCTGCTTGATGAAAGTTTGCGTCCAGAAACCAAACCAGTTTTAAACTGAAGAATTCAATTTCACTTTTCAAAATATGTATTAATTTTTTATGTACCGACCGGCAGAAAAAAGTTATTTCACCTTATGTGTGTGAGTATATGTTTCATGTTATTATACTTTTGTTAATAAAACAGAAGTTTTTACTTTCAGCATTGTGAAAATGTAAGCAAGCATAGTAAACTTTTTTATTGTCTTTATTTATTTTATATTATTTATTATTGAAATGCTATGATATAATAATAAAAAATTAAACATGTCCTGCAAGAATGCGACCCATACCACTACGTAGCAGATACATTTATATACATACCTAGCCCTAGTTCGTTTGTGTACGCCGCAGGTCAAATGACCGAACAAAATGCACAATGACCTTTTAGACGGTTACTTTATGATATAAACCAATTGAAATTCCACATTCAATGCAATATTTTCTCACCGTAGTTTGCGTAGCAGATTTCGTAGCATTCGATCGTAGTTTGCTACGTGCTACGTATGACTTCGCATAAACGACTACATAATAGTAAAAATAGACGAATCGGGCACTTTGCAATGTTTTATAATATTTAATATTGATTTGAATAAGAAAGTACAAATAGAAACAAAATAATAACATCAATAAATTCATTTCACAATCATACTGATCATTTTCTCTAATAATACTATGAGTATTTTACTAATTAAAACATTTATACGACTTTACCATCTATGATGCAGTAGGCCTCACGTCAGACGTAACACTTTAAACTTGAATTCAACTTTTTCTTGTCAAAACTAAAGTTATTCAGTACTTACTTAGTTACTACTGATGTGCGGCCTATTGTACGTACAATTAATATATCGTCGTCATGCTGCCAAAACCGGTTAACTGCAATTTTGGTCAAATATGAGTTAACAATACCAATCGATTCAGTTTTTCAATTCCTACGTCTGCCAATATCGGTTAAACGCAGAAACCCAATAGTTGCAGAGATACTCTGTGGATAATACAGGATAATTGTCAAGTTCTGTAAAAAGTCGCCAGACAAAAGCGATTAAATTTGTTTAACGATAGTTTTTTCGATATTACGCTTGCTAAATAATATTAAACTCGTTTAATTGGTTTTCTCATTTACGCACTGGAGCAGGTTCGCAGATAATTCATTCTGCTATAGTATTTTAAATGCCGTTAGCTGGTTTTGGAAAAATATTAACTTATTGAAAACTTTAATAACATACGTCAGCAAAAATTAAATTATTAACTTTAACTCATTTTGTCCCGCGCCTTAACATGCAAAATTAAATAATGTTTTTGTGAAAAAAATAATTATATGCATTTAATTAATTTCTGGTGAAGTTACTACGGGTTCTATTATATAAACATCTCTGCAGCCAAAAGCGATTAAATGATGATACCTGTAGTTGCCAGGGACTCGCGTTGGCGCGCGGCGCAGTTATTCATTTTTCATTACGATGTTCGGCTCAACGAAACACCTCTAAACAAAAAGTCCTAACAAAATTAGTACAGAGCAAGAAATACCATCAGTTTGTGGCTCAGTGTTCGAAACGTAGATCAAGTAAGTTTATTTATTCAACATAATAATATGTGTAGTTCCTGAAGAGGGACTTGTCACCCTTCATAAAGAACAAAATCATCTCACTTATGTTCCATGCCTTTGGTGTTCTGCCCTCGACGGTGACGGAGTTGAGAAGCTTTTGGAGGATTTTAAGTATCCGCTTGCCGCCCGCTCCCAGAAGTTCTGTGGTGATTCCGTCGTCATCATCGTCACCCGCCGCCTTGTTGTTTTTCAGCTGTTTGAGAGCCATACTAATCTCGGACAGGCTGACTTCTGGGATATCTTCGGTATAGTATCGGGTGAGCTTGGCTCTGGGGTTTTTAACCTTGCTTTCAACGCTCGCGAACACTTTGTAGCCTTAATTCCGCTCAATAGCCTCTTTGATACGATTCGTATTAAATTGGCGAAGGTCGCTCGCTCGTCAAAGACTTAGATATCTGTCAATTGAGCTGCCGATCCGCTGAGCTCTGGAGCCTCATTTCGTTAGGAGTGTGTGGTCGGAGAGTTTTTTTTAACTTGGAACGGCGGGTCTTAAACAACTTGGACCCTACCTACCGTAAGGACAGTATCCACCACCGTGTTGTTTAGATCGTCCGACATATTTGCTGTTAAGATTATTAATCCCGTCGGAGCCTGCTACTGACTGACTGGGTGAGTCGATTTTTTCCAGTATTTTTTAAATTATATTAATAATCTTTATACATATAAAAAAAGCATTGTGAATGCCTAAAATCTAAAAAGTTCAATAATTATAAAGCTTTCGGGGTTTTGAATATGGGCCAGTAATGGTCCAAGAGTGGATTTTATCAGTTCAGATCTTTCCAGCTTTAGGTTGATATTCAATATGCCAAGTACCAATCGGTGATCGCTTTCCGTCTTGACGGCGTTGATCACATCACAGCGACATCATTGAATATTTGCTTTTTCGTCGACATGATAAAATCTACCTATCTCATTTCTGACTGTACCGTCTGGTCTGTTCCAGGTCCACTGCCGGCTTTCA
This sequence comes from Agriphila tristella, assembly GCA_928269145.1. Taxonomy (NCBI): domain Eukaryota; kingdom Metazoa; phylum Arthropoda; class Insecta; order Lepidoptera; family Crambidae; genus Agriphila; species Agriphila tristella. Next base: position 55,820,516 of record OV743429.1, read on the forward strand.
AGCTTCCCGAAGAAGGAACTCCTTCTTCATTAAGAGGTTCTCCTTCTCCATAATGTCGGCCAGCATCTGGCCTCTGGCATTCCGTTGCCCAACTCCAAATTTCCCCACTCTCAGCTCATCACAGCATTGTTTCCCCAACTTTGCATTTAAGTCCCCCATTCCAACGGTGTAGGTAGTGGGTTGTGTAGCTTTGTATGGCCTTGGAGATCTTCTCATGCATAGCCTCCACTTCGTCATCTTGCTGCGTATAAGTCGAAGCTTAAGCCTGTATCACATTCAACTAATACCGTTTGGATATTCTGAGTATCAGGTAAGCTACCCCACTTCCGATGGCAATCACGTTGTTGACAAGGGACTTGTAGACGACAAACCCGACACCACTGTTGACACTGACTGTTGGTTGGGTCGCTCTCCCGGTAGTATAGCAAATTACCGAAATTGAGGATTGTCGAGTGCTCTCCCTCTCTTCGAACTTTGGATTACCCAATGATGTTCCAGCCTAACTTGCTAATAACTTCTTCCAATTCAGTCTGCGCGTGTTATAGGTTGCCAGGTGCAGTTGTCGTGGTTGATGGTAGTCAACCCACACCCGAAGATTTTAGCACCCCATATCCCGCCGTTACCATAGCCGCTACCGTAGCTGGAGGCCGATTTTTTTGTGTATCTATCATACATGGGGGGTTTGCCATAATCGCCACGTTTGGCAGGTGGGTTGGCGATCACAGTAGGCCAAGGTTTTTGGAGACACTGCTGCCGCCGTCTCTTGATGGCTGTGCTTTTTTAGGCCGGCACAAACACGGCAATGAGGACTAAATTGTTTTTTTTTTTAATTCCTTAACTTAATTTAGGTTAAGATGTCTTAATAAAAAGTATCTTTAGCTCATAGTTTTTATTTCTTCTTGATTACAAATCGATCTAGCCCATCAATTTTAATAGGAGTTTCAAAATAACTGTAGCACTATAATTCTACTGAGGCGGTTACGTTACGTTAAATTCGATCATTATGTAATGTACATTGATCTTTGAAAATCAATAGCAATGTCCAGCAGTAGGTTACAAACAAAGTAGCCTGTGTGTTAATTCTATGCATTATCTATCTATCTACCAACTTTCATCTAAATCCGTTCATTAGTTTCAGATATTAATTTTGTAAGAGACCTGTGCCCAGCAGTGGGATACAAAGTAGCCTTTGTGTTGATCCTTTGCCTTATCTATCTACTTACAGAATTTCATCTAAATCCGTTCGGTAGCTTCGGAGATAAACGTGTAAACATAAATGTATAGATGAGTAAAAAAAGAATAAATGAAAAGTCCTCAATTCTATCGTCAGTAAAAACTAGCTAAAATTATGTCTAACTCTTTTTTCTGTTCTTCTGATAACATTATATAGTCACTTTTTTTTCTACATGATGTATTATGGTAAAATGAATATCTGCTTATAAGCATTATTAAAATTGTTAGACTTGAAGGTTAAAATTTAACAAAAGACTATTTTTGATAATTGGCAGCCAAAAGTGATTAAAAGCACTCCTCTCGAAGATATTTTTTTATTTTTATCCGTTTCTTTAAGGATAATCGAATCAACTAGTCTTGCCTTCTACAGAAGGATAAATTATGCATCGGAAAAAAACTAAATATAATAATGAAAGCTAATATTTAACAAAACAATCTACAGTAAACTTTCAAATTGATTTATCTCAAAATGCATTAGTGTGCATTTAGCTAACTTTGGCAGCATGACGACGATATCTGTAATATTGTATTCATAATCCATCGCGACTCGTTATTACATTGACTAGATTATTTATGAACATCGAATAAAAAACATACTTTGATTAGCAAATAGTGTACGAAGAACAGAAAGGCTCACTGATTTTAAGATAAGGTTTAAGTAGGTACTATAAAATCCTATAAATGGAAAAAATCCCAAAATAAGATGAATTTACAAGGTTATTTTTAGTTAATACAAAACCTCTCGTGGTCTTATAGTGAAAGTTGTTCAGTTTGATGGTGTGATTAACCCCACGAGAGGTTTTGTTTTAACTAAAAAAAGAAAACCTTGTACAAGTGTTAGGAAATGAGTGCCTCAAACTAGAAGAAATAAAAAAGTAGGTAGGTACATGTACAGATTACTACTACAATTATTGCTGCCATGCACAAACAAACCACTCAGTCTTATAAATTAAGTGTAGTTCACAGTAGCAATTATCTAAATGCAAATTTTCTACGTTTGAGTTCACAGGTACAATTATGAGGTCAGATTAAAGGCAGAATTCTATTTGTGCGCTGCATTTTAACGAGTGAAGCACAGCTTGTGGAAATAAAAAAGTATATTTATTTATCTGAGAGGTTCTATCTACAGAAAAGCGTTCTTAGTTAAAGCTTATGTTGCGACATCTAAACAAATTGAGATCGAACGTTTGGTCGGTTAACTGAGAGCGCGCCTATGCCAGGATCTGAAGAGGGACGCACGCGCTCCCAGGGTGCCGGCTATCTTCTAGACTCACAGTATTGACACAGTAACACTTTCTTAAAAGCCTGCCTGAATACCTTATTGAATATAGTGTAGAATATTGGGTTAACCATCGAACTCGCATAACCCAACCATAACACGAAATCAAACACCCAAGGCGAAATAATTCGTTCACATTCTGGACACACGGCTGGTACCATATTGAGGATAAAGAACGGTGCCCAAAGCACGACAAAAGTAAAAAACACAACCCCAAGTACTTTAGTTGCTTCCTGTTCTAATCGTAATATTCTGCCGTGGCGAGAGGAATTCCTAGAAATAACGCTAGAATTCCTAGAATGGTGGGTTCTTGGCGTTTGACGTTGAGGACTTGGCGTGATAACTTGTTGGGGTCGAGATGATATCGATCTTTGGGCTCTTATACTTCTGATTGGCGTCGATAATGTTGTCCTTGCTCCTCCGAAGCTAGAACCTCTCCTAAATCTTCTGGCTTCATCCCAAGTTACCATCGAAGCTGCTCCTCGACTGGACCTCCTAAAGTATTGCGGTGTCTCATCACCTTTCAAGTTTCCATTTCTTGGATATCCGTTGCAACCATTTATGTCACCTCCAGGAACTATGATCACTTCAGTAGTACGTCTGGGTGGAGTTGATTCAGTACCAAAGTATGGACAAGTGCACGGAGGAGGAAGGAGAAGACCGTCTTCTGAACTTCTTGACTTAGCAGTCAAAGTAGCTGGTGCTAAAAGACCATCGTTACCTTCATCATCTGATGCGCTTCGTGGTCTATGTAAAGGAGTATTTGGGTCACAAGTTGAAGAAGGTCGCCTTTTGTCTTGAAGCATCGAAGAAGGTGAACTGGATGAAACACTAAGGGATCCAGGAGTCAACAGGCCGCCACGTTCAGATATATTCGTCCTGCGAACAACAAGTCTATTAATTTCTGCTCTAGGATGATGCAAAATTTGCAAAAAGGTACATCAAGCAATGGCACCCTTTACTTGGTGTTTTCGTCGATATAATTTAATGATATTTGTTCAAAATCATACAACACTGTGGAAGTAACAATAAAATTGCAAGGTCTCAGTAAAGTCATGCTGACTACCTCCACAATGTTGTACGGCAGTTTTATAATACGTTGCAATTTGCATGGGCGACAAATTTTGAAGCGAACAGTTAGCCAATTGGTATACCCTCTGTATTGCGGTTTGATCGAGGCAGAAGCTTCCAAGCCTCGCGAAAGACGCAACATCTCGGCGCCGAACTGATGCAGTGCGGTCATGGCGGACGGCGCAGGCTCACTGTGCAACACAACACGGTATCAGGGCTACACATTGACAGCGACATAGCACAATCACATTAGCAACAATGAAGGCAATGACCGGTATTACACTATCAACTAGTATCGTGATCCAGAAAATGTATGTACCTATGCTACGGCCTTTGTCATAAGGAGTTTATTGCCAACGATACATTCAAAAAAAGAAGGCCTATCATGCCTATCGGCCACGCACGAAATATTTTGCAGACTATTTGCTGCATGCCATGCGTCATGTTTTATGTTGAATTAGGTATATATTGTGTATCGTCAGTGCTATAGTATAAACAATTTTAGCTTTATTGGATCATGTGACACTACCGATTGTGTAATCACTTAAGGCACGTGCAAGTTGACCTAGACAACTGCCTACAGTCAAACTCGACGTCATATACCTACAGTAAGACATATTGTATGGTGTTGTAGTACTTAGTATGACAATGTAGGTAGATGCAATCGAGGAGAAGGAGAATGTATCTGATCAGATGCATTCTCCTGCTAAACGCATTTACATAATACTCGTAAATGGTTCATTTAATAAAGATATTATTTTCATTCAAGCAAGTCGAGTCTTGTCATATTTTAAACACAGAAAAGATACCGATGTTAATGAGAATGAACTTAAATGAGTTTAGGTCAGATTTTGATGGAAATTTGGATGCACTCATGGATGTACTTTATGATTAACATTTGTTGTCATCAAACACAAACATAGCTTAAGATAATACATTAATACAACATCGAAAGACAAACATATAACACACATGCTAATAGACGTAACACAAATAGGTAGGTACCATGGGCAACAGCGTCGCTTAACCACTCCTAAGGTTAAAATCGCTTGCACGCCGCGCCGTCACAACATACGTTTAGTTCGTGTAGGGACGATACGCGCGCACACGAATTTTGTTGCTAACTGGTTATGCGACGCTGTTGCTTGTTCTGTAGGTTCCACATTTAATTTAACAAGTACTGGATAAAAGTCCGTAGTAACCTTCATCAAATATTTTTCTAAAACTAGTTGCGTACGAACTATTGCTACAGTTGTTTTATCTCACGAAGGCGAGTCGGCTATGAATCTTTACTGCCTCTGTGGTCTAGTGGTTCGCCTATCCAAGTAAGATGCAGGGGTGCCGAGGGGTTCGATTTCCAGGGGGGGTATAATTTGTACTCGGTTTGGTTGATGGTAGAGCTTATTTCAAGTCTGCCAAGCTACCACCATCTTACCTAAGTCTGATGCCTTATGGCATTTAAAAAATTGTTGTGTTCTGGCAGTTAGAGGTAAGATAGCCATTTCCTCAGTGATAAGGTTTCCGGGTGTAGTGCGCTTTCACCTTCGGCCTTATCGTCAATTAACATCAAGTGAGGTGAAGGCCAGCACTACCCCGTTAAGCATAAAAAAAGAATGTTGTTAACGTGCACATGCATTACTTTAGTCTGCGTAATATGAGAGCGTTCAAACGCACACTAAAATATTGTGCATGTGCACGCCTAACGACATCTATAGCCGAGCCGCATTCGTAAGATAAATACATTTGTAGCTTATTATATTTTTTTATATTTCAAGTTGAAAACACTAACAAGTAGGGTATAATTAATAAGAAAAGATTAAAATTATTTTAATTAGCTCAAGCTGACTAGATCCATTCGGCTATAATTACGAGTATAATTGTTTAGCCTCCGAGGCTAAAAGTTTAAAGTATGATTTTGCAATATCCGCCTACATTCAGGTCAGCTTATTATAGACCAACGACATGAGCGCGGTTATTTTAATTAGAAAGGTAAGTTAGATATCGTTCGTTCATAAAGCTTATGAAAATTTGAGCAAGTTTTTGTATCTTAGTTAATCGTGATGTTTTAAAACTGTCGGAATTGCTCATTATGTTTTTATTACACTTTTTTATTGGTTTGTCAGACCTTTAAAATTATTTAATTTGATTTCATTGAAATACAGAGCGGTGCCCTAAGACTAAGTTTTTCGAAGTACTCGTCAAGTCGTATCAATCAAGCCCAAACTCGATGAGGTTGCATGACTTAATACAGAGTTTCTGTGGCTTTCTTCCGGCTCCATCACTTATGATAGGTCTTAACCCTGGACCACATCTCCCATTAGTTACTTTTTATAAATTATTAAATAATATTATTCGTGATACAATCCCTCTCCAGAAACCTCATTCAAATAATTATCCAACATGGTACACGAGTAATCTCATAAAGTTGTTGAAGGAGAAAGAGAAGCATCGTCAAAAAAGTATTAAATACAAAAATAAATTAGACGAATATGAATATAATACACTGAAGCCTAGGACAAATAAATTGATTACTGATTTATATAATAATTATATTAAAAGCATTGAAAAAAGTGTAATAAAGGACCCAAAAAAATTTTGGACCTTTATAAAAAACAAAAAAAAAGGTACCAATCAACTTCCTAAGTGCATGATGCTAAATAATAAAGTAGTAAGCTCTGGAATAGATATAGCTAATCTTTTTGCTGATAGTTTTGAATCAGTGTATAATCCTGTTAAAACGAATACAGATTTTGATAACAGTGACAATAGTAATCACTTAGACTTTGGAACTGTTAACTTGACTCAGCCTTGTATAGAAAAATATATGAAAGGCATTGATTCTAATAAGGGAGCCGGAAGTGATGGTATTCCTTCAATTTTTATTAAGAACTGTGCTTCAGCTCTGTCGGTGCCTCTCTCAATCATTTATAATAGATCTCTTAATGATGGAGAGTTTCCTGATCAGTGGAAACAAGCCATGGTTATACCGATTCCCAAAGGTGGTGATAAAAGTAATGTGACTAATTACAGACCAATCAGCATTTTACCGATAATGGCTAAGGTGTTGGAAGCACTGTTATGTCCCCTTTTTTATAGTCATATAAAACATTCTCTAACGGAACATCAACATTTGTTAAGAAAAAGTCAACCATGTCCAATCTTATGTCTTTTGTTGATAGGACTGTTTCAGCCTTGAGTGAGGGTAATGAAGTTGATGCCTTCTATAGTGATTTCAGTAAGGCTTTCGATAAAGTTGACCATTACCTCCTACTAAAAAAATTAAAACAAAACTTTGGAATCCATGGGCCACTTTTAAAATGGTTGGAGAGTTATCTCACAGACAGACAAGTTATGGTAACAGTCAATGGTTTTAGGTCTAGAAACTTCAGAGCCACATCAGGTGTTCCACAAGGCTCTCATTTGGGTCCTGTATTGTTTATTATGTTCATCGACGATATCAAACACTGCATCAGGAATTCCCATTTTGAGCTTTATGCAGACGACTTAAAAGTTTCTAGGGTGGTGGGATCCCGTGCAGATCAAAATCTTCTGCAAGATGACATTTCCAATGTAGCCGAATGGTGTGACATCAACCACATGGAACTAAATTTAAGTAAATGCTACCATATTAAATTTACTAGGAAAAAAAGGAACTCGTTTCACACTACATATTATATCAAAGGTTCAGTATTGAAATCCGTCAGCAATATTAAGGATCTTGGGGTAATCTTGGACACAGAATTAAATTTCGCGGATCAGTCTAATAGTGTCTTAAACAAAAGTTTGCGAATGTTAGCATTTGTTCTTCGCAATACAAAAGAATTTAAATGTCAAGCGGCTCTCACTACGTTATACTTTTCGCTGGTACGGAGCCAAGTTGATTATTGCTCAGCAATATGGTATCCTCACTATCAGAATGGTATTCAGCGTCTAGAGAAAATTCAAAAAGTGTTTCTACGACGGTTGTCTTATGTAGCACATGTGTATTACTTAATAAGACATTACAGTGATAGATTGCAATATTTCAAGTTGACTAGTTTGCAGGAGCGGAAAAATATATTAGGATTACTATTTCTTTATAAGCTTTGGAATAATTCAGTCGACTGCCCATATCTTCTCTCACTTTTGAGTATCAATGTGCCGCGCATGTCCGCCAGACTGCATAATTTTGAGCCCTTTCGATTAAAATTCAGTGGAAACAAATATGGGCGATATGCGCCTATAAATACCCTATTAAATTCATACAACGATGTTTTCCGTCTTAACCCTGATATTGATATTAATAGCAATGGGTACCTGTCGTTTAAAAAAAAAATTTTAGAGCCTTTAGTGTAAGTACTGTATATTCTTTTAAGTGTTTTGCATGCAACATTATTTTCCAAATTCGTTATCAACTGTTTGTTATAAAATCCTGTAAGTGAATGCTGTGCTTACCTGTAATTTAGGTACAATTTCTAATTTAAGAGACTATTTTGTCTAATATGTTTTTAAGTTAATTTCCGAATTGTACTTAGTTGGTATGCCTTAATAAATAAATAAAATAAAATAAAATAAAAATAGTCAGAGTACTTGTCGAGACAAATAAAACAAGCCCAAACTCGATGGGGTTGTATAGTTTAATTACAGAGTTTCTGTGGCCATTTTCTGGCTCCATTATCAGATCTGCTCAATAACACCATAATATTGCATTGTCTTCCGTTTCTGACCTATGTTTTAAGTTTCAAGTCCTTAGCTCATCGAAAAACTAGGTTAAAATCGTTTGCAAAATTTGTGGACAAACAAAGAAAGAAACTAACAAATAAACGAGAGAGCAACTTAGTCAGATGTGTTAAAATGAACTTAAACGTTCAGTAGGTACATAATATTATCATTTTACTTCCAGTAAACATTTTTTTTTGCTTACGAAACATTATATTCGCAAATATTATGGTAATATCCATCCATTATCCATCACAATGTTGTTTCCCTCTACTATACATATTTTGTACGTATGACTGTCAGATTTGATGAGCATCACAAACGAATGACGAAAAGTTCTCTAATGTATTTCAGCTTTTCTTTTGTTTTATTCATATTGAATTACACGTCATTCATATTGAATTTCACTGTGTTAGTGCTTTTGGAGGGCGGAATGCCGGGAGAAATGTTCATACTACAAATAATCAAAATTATCGACACCAATACCGTTTTGAATTTATAACTAATAATTTATTTCTTATTTTGGAAAATTGTCTATCACAAAACAACTTTTGTTTTGTATTTTAGTTTGTTACAGGTTTTTTATCGGTTGGCATAACGTTGAAAAACCATAAGATTGAATGTCACTTTACGATTGTTTTCTATCAAGAAAAGTTTTAACTATCATGTTCTTGTCAATATCTGAGTATTATAATCAACTTTCTACATTTTTTTTTGAACCGATAAATCAAGTAGGTAATACTGTTTAAAATCTGCTCAAAAATGTGTATTTGACGTTGTACGGCCCCTTAATTTGAATTATTTATTTTAAGCGTTGCACACTTGTTTTATAGTACACATACCATCCAAAGGCGCTATATTTTTGATAGTTTAATACTGTTTCTTATTTATGCAACTGTTATATAATTAGGGGTATTAAAACACGAATGTGGGATTTAATACCTTATTGTGTACAGTTGCACCAGGTGCATACAATATTTTATCTACACCCATGATATGAATACTCTACAAAAGGTTCTGAAACCATAAGGTGTTATACAGTGTTGTTAAAACTCTATGTGAATTCATAGAAATTTAAATGGCTGAGTATTACAAGCAAACTATAACAATATATAATAATAGAATTATTTACCTTAATCATTATTTACATTTTTGATCGTACAATTATTGCAATGCTATTGAATTTTTGCACCTTATTGAATGTTGGCAGATTCTAATGTACTCGGAATATTTATATTCACCACTACGCGCCTGTGGTAGTGAAACGCGTGTGCGTAGATGACAATTTTTTTTTTATTCATAAAGATACCACGAATTGAGTACCGGTAGTGAGAATGTGGCTGATTGATGAGTAAACCCCTTTGCGCAGAAGGGATCGAAAAAGTAAATAGTACGAGCGGCGACCGTAAGATTGCCTACATCATCTGATACCACGATCAAACCCATGGAGAATGATCAGAAAAGTGATGCTTAGCTTAGATCAATCAGTCTGCCAAAGCTGAATTGGCCGGAACCATAAAAAAACGGGCCACTTCCAGTAAAAAAATAAAGGGCTCACTTACGTCATTTGATACGGAAATAATACTAATGGCATCAGTTACCCGCTCACTGGTAAAGACAAAAAAACGTAGTCTGCCAGTTCTTATATGGCCGGAAGTACTTGGCAGACGGACTCAAAGGTGTCGAATTGGACCCCTTCGCCTACGTCATCTGATACCACAATGAAACCCACGGAGAATGATCAGAAAAGTGATGTTTAGCTTAGATCAATCAGTCTGCCAAAGCTGAATTGGCCGGAACTATAAAAAAACGGGCCACTTTTGGTCACCAAGAAGGAGTCATTTATGTGATTTGATATTGAAACGATACTAATGGCATCAGTTAGTCGCTTATTAGTAAGGTAAAAAAACGTAGTCTGCCAGTTCTTATATAACCGGAAGTACTTGGACGGACTCAAAGGTGTCGAATTGGACCCCTTCGCTTACGTCAACTGATACCACGATAAAACTTATTCTAGATGATTAGTATTAATATTATGTTTAAATATAAATTTGTCTGCCACGGCTATCTTGGCCGGAACTAAAAAAAACCAAGTAAATGTGTGAAGCAATATAGACTTTGTTTCATACCCGTGTTACACAATCATGTCTGCAGAAATATCTAGCCAAATTAGTTTTGGCACTCTAGTCTAGAGGATAGACTCGTTTTGGTATTAAGAAATAAACCATAATTCTCCTCGGAATTAGATAATACGGGTACAAGAAAATTATAAGTACTTCGTTGTACGAAATACTTGACGTAGGCGAAGGGGTCCAATTCGACACCTTTGAGTCCGTCTGCCAAGTACTTCCGGCCATATAAGAACTGGCAGACTACGTTTTTTTGTCTTTACCAGTGAGCGGGTAACTGATGCCATTAGTATTATTTCGGTATCAAATGACGTAAGTGACCCCTATATTTTTTTACCGGAAATGGCCCGTTTTTTTATGGTTCCTGCCAATTCAGCTTTGGCAGACTGATTGATCTAAGCTAAGCATCACTTTTCTGATCATTCTCCATGGGTTTGATCGTGGTATCAGATGACGTAGGCAATCTTACGGTCGCCGCTCGTACTAAAAGGAGTTGCATTATGAAAAGTACATTATAACACTCGTTTTGGATGATATTACGATTACTATGACACTTCTAATGTTGGCAAAAAGATAACTGTTTCAAAAACTTTTAAAGAAGATATAAAGCATGGGTGTAGATAAATAAAAACTAGGTATTAAATCACATAACATTTTCCACGACCTATCACGGTAATTATTGCCCCACTTTTTGCAAACACATTTTCGTTTTCAACGAATTGGCTTTAAAATCTTTTCACAGTATTCCCAGGTCGTACATAATTCATAGAAATACTAATTCTGTTTTAGCGTGTTCATATCATGAACTCAATCATTTAAAAAAACGTGTAGGCAGTTCATGGAAACAACTATGAGTGTTAAAGAGTTTTAATAAGTTGTAAAACATTGTAAGTGGCTACTTCGAGTGCTTGAAATTTTACTATTTATACCATCGAGATAAATATACTAGAGTAGCACTTACCGCGTCAGGTTGAGGTCACTTCAGATATGTCAGCTGACATATGTGAAGGTTATGTCAAGCCAGTGCTCAGTGGGAGGCCAACAAGGAAACAGCTCTTCAAAATGATCAAAATGCGTAGTGAAAGAGTGCGCTTCGAGGTCAAAAAAACTTATCACATCAAAGAGACTTACTTATTACGCGATTATTTATTGTTTTTGTATTACTAATAACGATAATAACGCAAAAAAAGAAATAAAATAAATCACACCATAATTTAGGTTCAGTGCTACCACTAAAAACATCGTTTTGGTTTTCCCATTTTTGGGGAGAATTTGTGATTAACGGATAGGTACTCCGTTACCTCTAATGTTACATAAGCCTCTGTTATATTATAAAATAAATGTTTTGGTAAATGATGTTTTCTTTTAATATAACATTTTTGCTATTTTTTTGCTAAAACTTTTTAAATCATGGAAGAGAGACCCGGCATTTTCAACTAGAATTTAAAAGTAAAATTGAAAGCAAAAGAATCATAGTTTATTCTGCCAAGTTAAACAAAAAAATAATATTTCATTTCATTCGAGAATTATAATGTGGATAACGGCAGGGTTTAGCCAACTCTCTGTTGCTGTGGTGTTTCCATATAAAAAAACGTGTTAATAATAATACCTAACTCTTTTTCCACCTAGTATAAAACTTTTTTGTTTGTAGGCCGATTTTGATGAAACTCGGTTTTTAGTACTATTTTGACACGAAAATAACAATGCAATGATAAAAAATAAAAAAATCCAAGATGGCGGCCAACTATTTTGTTTTTGGGCCAATTCCGATGAAACTCGGTTTTTGATACTATTTTGAAAAGAAAATAACAATGCAATGTTGAAAACATTAAAAATCCAAAATAGCGGCCAACTTTCTGTTTGAGGGCTGATTTAAATGAAATTCGGACACGAAAATAGTAACGAAATGTTGAAAATATAAAACATCTAAGATGGTGGCCAACTTTTTTGTTTGTGGGCCGATTTAGATAAATCTCGGTTTTGGTACTATTTTGACAAGAAAATATCAACGCAATGATAAAATAAAACCAAGATGGCGCCCATTTTTTTGTTTTTGGGCCGATTTCGATATTACTTGGTTGAACAAAAAGAACGGGATGTATTTAACAGCACTTTAAATTTGATGAAAACAGCTATAAAGTTGTATATCAGCACTTTAAAATAATGATAGGCCTATAGTTTAATATTATCACTACAAAAATAATGGTTTGCACTATAACAATTTTGTCAGCACTTTAAAATAATAATAGATCTATAATTAATATTATCACTTCAAAAATAATGGTTTGCGTTATAACTGTGTCCCAACTCCGAGACCATTTAATTTCTGTCCATGTCAGACTGACCACTGTTAAAATGAGATGGCAAGACGATAACAACTTGTGGCATAATGCATACACGCCATCAAGTCGGTTCTGGCGTTGTTGGTCGCAATGGAACCTAACCTCCTCCTCAGCATTTGATTCTACGCCTCAGCTCCTCCTCCACCACCACCTAGTCGTCTGTTTACCAGTACTGAAGTTATAAAATTAATTTGTATGGTGCAAAGTATTAATTTTAAAGCTAAGCAATTAAATTGTATAGTGCAAAGTATTAATTTTAAAGCTTAGCATATTTATAGTGGAAACCATTATTTTCGTAGTTTATTCAATAAATTTTGAAGCTAAAGATTTTAAAGTGTGTTACATTATTTTTAAAGTGCATTTATATATTCCCCAAAAAGAACAACTTATTAGTTGTTGAACAACTTATTAGTTGTTCTGTATTCAGAAGTTAGTTTTTGTTTTTAACTTAGCTTTACTGTTTTCTTGTTAAAATAGTACCAAAACCCGAGTTTCATCGAAATCGGCCGAAAAAAAAAGGTGGCCGCCATCTAGTATTTTTTATTTTTACATAGCTTTACTGTTTTCTTGTCAAAATAGTACCAAAAACCGAGTTTCATCGAAGTCGGCCCACAAACCAAAAATTGGCCGCCATCTTGGATTTTTTATTTTTAACATAGCTTTACTGTTTTCTTGTCAAAATAGTACCAAAAACCGAGTTTCATCGAAGTCGGCCCACAAACAAAAAAGTAGGCAGCCATCTTGGATTTTTTATTATTTTTAACATTGCGTTGTTATTTTCGTATCAAAATAGTACCCAAAACCAAGTTTTATCGAAATTGGTCCTCAAACAAAAAAGTTTGCTGCCATCTTGTTTTTTTTATTATTTTCAATATAGCTTTACTGTTTTCTTGCCAAAATAGTACCAAAAACCGAGTTTCATCGAAATCGGCCCACAATTAGAAAAGTTGGCCGCCATATAGCTTTTGTTATACAATATTTTCATCTATGGCGGCCTTACAATTCATGCATTATTTTGGGGTATAATTTTACATAGTAGGCAACACAAATTTTCTAAAAAAAAAATGCATGTTGATATCACTGTCTTTGTCTAATTTTATTGTTGTCTTTGTCTAATCTTGGCGACGAAATTGTTTTTGGAACGTGTGTAAGTGAGACAGATATATGTTTTCTTAAAAATGTTTAGTGGTTTCAAAGCTTCGTCCTACACGGTTGAAAAGTTACACGCTTTTTGTGGCGCGTGGTAGTCAGGTTTGCTTCTCTTGTATATTTATCTCGATGATTTATACACTCAATGAGGAGCAGTAAAGATTTTTGCTTAGTGGTTAATTAGAAACCTTATGCCACCACATGATTAACTGTGAATTTTTTTTTACGATATCTCATAAACCTGAGAAGTTATAAGAGCTAAAACACTGGTTTTTTGGGAGTCCTTATGACGTCATCGCGACGTACGCGAACCTTACGTCGTACGTGATAAAGCACATATTGCATTGAACTTGGAATTTCCTTCAAATCCTTTTAACTTAACCATTTCTAAACGGATTTCAAAAATTATTTCACAAAATTCCATAGCTATCAATATGTGTTTATATTTATCAATAAAACTATAGGATTCAAACCTGTTACTGATCCTCATTATTTCAACGCCCTCCAGTGTTAGGTACCTTAAAAAATAATTCAAAGGAAAACACTTACAGCGCATTTGTAAGTTTTTAAACTTTTACTGTAAAACAATATTTGTAAAATAAAGTTTTAATAACAGTGCATTGGACCGGAATCCCAAGGGTGGAGTTCAACTCCCGTCTGAGAGCCGTGGGTGAGTCGATCTATTCTAGTATTTTTCTAGTATTTTAATTATTTTCTGCTGCAGACCTCCCAAACAATAGAAATTATATTGTTTCAGGGACACTTAGCAGCAAATGCCTTAATATAATAATATAATTGCATTCTCAATGCCAATAATCTAAAAATTCAATAATATATGTGTAGACTTTTGTAATTCAATTTAGCAACAGCAACTTTATAAATTTGTATTAAAAACAAACAATGGAATAATTATTAGATTACACCAAGTTATAGTAAACAAACAAACTATCACGTAAATGCCCAAGCGCCTCTAAAGCTAGGGTTTCCTAGGATGGAGGTGCCGTCATATTACGGCCGTAATATAGCGGCGTTGAATATTGTCTATGTAAACAATACGGCGACACCGTAACGTCAGAAACCGCGCCGCATTTTTTACATAGATAACGTTCTACGCCGCTAACGTACGGCCGTAATATGACGGCACCGTCATCCTAGGAAACCCTAGCTTTATGAAATTGTGGATCCTCAATCCACAAGCGCAGTATCCATCTGAGGCAACACGTAATCGACCCGGAGAAAATAAACACTCTTAAATTCAGGAAGAAACTAGACTTCCTGGAAAGTTACTATAATTAGGTGGCGAGTCACAATAGAGCTTTTAGGTCGCAGTGACTACAGCTCTATCAGAGCTGCAGAACCCCTTACACTCAAATAATAATAATCACGTAAATGCAAACAATTATGCTGATCTTTATTTTGATTGTGTACACGAAGTTGCGAGAACAGTTATTGCAGAAAATGTAATAGGGTGTCAAGGCCGCGCACTGTTGTAAGGCAAAATATATTTCCCAATTAAAAGCTTAGTTAGTGTTGACGTAAAAGGTTAGAATAATTTATAGTTTTAATTTGACTTAAGTACGGGGAAAACTTTTTCACATGCAACGTAACTTTTAAATTCAATTATAAACAATTCAGAGGGGGTGGTCCGCAGAGCAAAATGTCCTCGTTGATAAAACGACCGTAATGTAGTAAAGTCATGGGAGCAAAACGTCCGCAATTTTAAAGGGCCACGCAACATATTGTCCGCAAATATAAAAACATTTAAAGTAAATCGTCACTAATTAAAAATTACATGAAAGCAAGACGTCCCTATCATGTTAGGACCTTTTTTAACGTAAATACAAGAAGCTTATACCTCCCCCCAATGGAGATTGCACGGCCATATGTCATAGTGAAGATTGAAAAAAGCTCCTTTAGTGACGTGACGGCTTATTGCAACCTCTTTCTTTAGTGTTACAATATGTGTTCGTTGTTCGTCGTTCGTTCGTTCGTGAGAAACGAAAACGTATTGTAAAACGAAAAGAAAGAGATAGCAATACGCCGTGACGTCACTAAAGAATCTTTTTCAATCTTCAGTATGATACTAGGCGTGCAAACTCCATTGTGGTTTTAAGCTTCTTGCGTAAATATTAAATGGGGAGGAAAAGCGCAATGGGTCCAAAGACTGAAGCGCCATCTGTAATTCACTTTGCCTTCGCCTCCCCATTAAAAACAATATGTCTGAAATTGACAGTTGACATTTTGATTGCATGAGAAAAAATAAAAGTTGTTTTGATTAATCGCATTATTTATACGTTTTTCAGCTTCAATTATAATGGCTGAAACACCTAGCAGTAGTTCAGGTTCAGGGTGCTCAGACACGGTGTAGTTTCTTTGGCAAAAATGATTAATTTCATTAGTAGAGCACTCCCTTAAGTTAATTAAAACGACTACAAAATGACGGTGTATTAGGTACCTTTTTAATTGCGGACGTTTTGCTCCTGTGACCATTTCAATTGTGGTCATTTGATAATAAGGGCATGTTGCTCCGTACAAAGAGTCCCTTTAAAATTGCGGACGTTTTGCTCCCATGACTTACTACATTACGGTCGTTTTATAAACGAGGACATTTTGCTCTACGGACCACCCCCTCAGTATTGATTATAAACTCCTTAATGCACTTTGCTAACAGTTACAATAACGAGGTAAAAGTTAATTAGTTAAGGGGCCGTACAACGTCAATTACACATTCTGGAGCAACGATTTCACAAAGTATTATTTGATTTATCTGCTCCAAAAACAACTTAGAAAGTAGTGGAGAGAAAATTTTAGCTAAAACTTTTCTCGATAGAAAGAAATCGTAAAGTGACCTCCAATTTTGTAGTTTTTCAATGCTACGCCAACCAATATTACGTATTAACTAGTTTTCGAAAATAATAAATATTTGTTAGTAATTAAATAAAAAACGATAATTATTATTCTGTTAATAATTTCGATAATTATTACTATGGAAATTTCTTCCATCGTTGTAATGACTAACACAGAAAACATGATAGGTAAACCAACAGTTACTAGGGTTTTAATAACTAACATTACTTTTATTGATATTGTTTGAAACTCATCAAACCATTATTTTTAAAAGGATATTTTATATTTTGATGTAAAGCAATGTTCAAAATTTATTGTTTGATGGGCATTTTTAACGTATTTACTTACGTTTTTTGTTGTTTATTTAATCGATAGAGGGCTTAGAGCATGCTCTCAGATAGAGGGTTATAAAAAACCGGCCAAGTGCGAGTCGGACTCGCGCACGAAGGGTTCCGTACCAAAAAACGGCAAAAAAACTCACGTTTGTTGTATGGGAGCCCCCCTTAAATATTTATTTTATTCGGTTTTTATTAATTGTTATTATAGCGGCAACAGAAATACATCATCCGTGAAAATTTCAACTGTCTACCTGTTGTCTTTATTAATATAAAGCAAAAAACGTAAAAAAAAATCATGTTTGTTCTATGGGAGTCCCCCTTAAATATTTATTTTATTATATTTTTAGTATTTTTTGTTATAGCGGCAACAGAAATACATCATCTGAGAAAATTTCAACTCTCTAGCTATCACGGTTCATGAGATACAGCCTGGTGACAGACAGACAGACAGACAGATGGACAGCGGAGGCTTAGTAATAGGGTCCCGTTTTTACCCTGTGTGTACGGAACCCTAAAAAGGTGAAGGAATATATGAGACTTTTGCTTGATTATATTAACGAAATAATACTTTTTACCATTGTTGTAAAAACAAATAAATAATTAAATTTAATTATATTTCAGTAAATAAAGTAGTCATAATTAATAAATTACATTCCAGTAATTGATAGTGACAGCATAAAAAAAATTGGTTCTATCTTCATTTTATTGTTTAAAACTGAATTAATTGAATCAATCAGTTGTAAGTATTAAAAATAATTTAAGACTTTATATTTGTGAATCTAATTCAAAAATTTAATAAAAATCTGGACGGTGCCTCTGTACTATTGCTTTGCCAAAGAATTGATGAGAAGACGAAAGTAACTTTATTGCCTAACTAATTATTATTAGATATAAAAAGATATTTTTTTTAACTATAAAGCTATTAGTAAATTATGAACAGTTTAACACCAAACATGCAACATTTATGTAAGACAACACACATAGACACAGACTTAAAATCACTTCGTAAACAATTATTGCATAGAAACTACTTCTTTCATTTGTTTATAATATTAGGTCTTTACCTATGAAATTGCTGATATTTTGCCACAAACAGAGAAAATAATAACTTCTACGATTTAAAGTCTTTAACAATATCTTGATGTTATTTCGGATTATGACCATCAGTAAAAATAAAGTCCTTATTTTAGCTTCCTTAATATTAAAAAAAAAGATCTTGAAGGTGGCTCTTTTTTTGTGAGTAAAAAAGGTGACCGGTGGGTTTGTAACTTATTTATGTATTAAACTTATTTTTTTTGCTTATCGCTAATGCAATAAGTTAGCATAGTGTTCAAACCTAAGTTTTGTTACATGAGTGTTCACGGTTGTTAAATGAACAATGAAAATGCTAGTATGAAAAATGCAACTTCTTGAAAATTTTCCATACAAATCGGCAATTTCTTATGTAAAGACCTATTATAATATAAACAACTGAAAGAAATCAGTTCAAAAATTACATCTTAATGACGTGATGATAAACTAAAATAAAAAGCAATTATTTCCGTTTTTGGTTTGTGTTCGTTTGTGTAATCCAATATGTATAATATCGTTTGAAAAAATAGCAAGAATCAAATAAAATTAAGTTTCTCAGTAGTTTACTGAGTACGGACTTTATTCTTATCCTGTCTGTTGGTACGTTTTTCTGACAACTACTCAAATTCTTCGGAGATAACCAGTTATCTCTTAGGAATAAATTTTCCTCACAGATAACTAATTATTTTGACAGTTATCTGCGAGGAAAATATATTCCTAAGAGATAACCGGTTATATGGGAAGAAAAAAATTCTTCACAGATAACCAGTTATCTGGCCATGGTTATCTCCGAGGAATAAGGGAATCTTTTTAGAATAAGTACTACATCCAGGGGGGTTACTCCCGACGCGATCGAAATCCAGTTCGAATCGAGTAAACGTCAAAACAGTACAATGGAAACCATAGCAACCGTTTCCAAAGTACCAAAATAATAGATTTTTGACGTTTATTCGATCCTGAGGTGAACTCGATCCCGTGGAGAGTAGGGGGGCAGGTTGGCGTCCAAACATGAACGCCCTATAACATCCACTTAATTTGCCCAAACTAAACATTTTGTCCAAACTAAGCAAACATTTTTCTATAGATTTTTACTTAGGTAAAGAGATAGAATTATGTAAACATCTAACGGGTGTAAGAAGACACTCAACGAAGCCGAAGTCCACGCATTCCGCCCATCATCAGGATCATTTTTGTCTTTCAGACTTTACCTAGGAAACCAATAGCTACGTTAGTTATGAAGTTATTGAAGGTCAAAGACAATTTTTTTTTTTCAAAATATTTATGAAATCTTATTTTATTCTTATTTCCCAATGATAGAAACATTATCAAAATTTTATGTATTTCGTAACAAACAATGGCTTCAAAACGTTACCCTGCAATAATTTTGAACAGAAATGGTCCTGATGATGGGCAGAATACGTAGACCTCGGCTTCGTTGAGTGTCTTGTTACAATGACTCAGGAATAGCTTACGGTTATCTAGGATTTAGAACCTGGGATGTTTGACTCAGGTGGCCTTACGTTTTGAACATTGCATGTACCTCGAGTCTTGTATCCATAGATCTCTGGTGTCGATGGGTGGAAGTTCAGTCTCGGTGGAGGCAGCTGAGTGCTGAGGGGTCCCACTTCTGGGCCCTAGGAACCTCTTCCAAGTACACCTTCGTTCTGAAAAATATAAGCCAGGTTAGTATATTACTACTCGATTACGGTCTTACGCCCGCGCCCCGCAGCGCCGCCTTCGTATATGTGAACAAGCCTCCATAATTAGTGTATATTTTCTTTGATAGTGCTCTATACAACACTGCTGACCGTGGCTACGCATGGCTAAACCGTAGATTTTTACAGTGAAAAACTGTGTCTGGACAATCACCCTAGCCTACCGTCTAAATAGACTACCCGTCACTTGAACCAGGGTGCGCCGCGGCCGCGGTGGAGCGATGGAGTGACGCGTGATTGGCGTGACGTCAGTCAACTGATGTGCTGTAAGCATTTCGACCGCGTAATGAAGAGAGAATTTACGCTCCTGACGCCAGTCACAGCTTTACGCACACAAAAATATGACGTAGAGATATTTTTTTTTCAGGCTGGTAAACAAGCACCGCAAATTAGGTTTAGTCTCTCGAATACTTGAATTTGTATATTGAGCAATCGTATGACACATTATGCACTTGTTTGTCCTGCCCTCAATGATGAGATTTCACTATTTGTAGTACCGCTCCTCGTACTTACTGGCACCACATAAGTTAAAAGAATAATAAATTAAGCGTTTGGAAATGAATAAAATAACATTTCTGAACGCATCGAGTAACGAGAACGCATCCTTGTGCATCTGTCAATGTCAATGGTCCCGCGCTGTCATTCGTTTCTTATGTCACTTCAAAGGCGCCACGAAATTCTCGCGTAATCCTAAAATAAGTGCAAAAAACCATTTTTTATTAAGTTCAGAACGTTCACACTATCGACTTGTGTCTGAGATATGAAAGAGTTGGAACAGAATTATAATTGGCAATACTTAAATTCATACCTGACTGCGGGGTATGGAGGAGTCAGGGATGTAGTTACTAAACTACACACTAGATCCTGGATCTACAATATATTATACCATGACTGCCATATGCCAAAATAATCACCAGATTGTGGGACGGATGATAAACATTTCACCGTTGAAGCAGGCTCAGTTCTGAAAGATATATTATAGGTACCTATATTGTTTTTTCCTGAATGGAAAGATTGTTGTGCCTTGAGTTAAGATTGAAGAAAAAATGTAAACAGATGAAATTCAACAATTTTACCCACAATTAAGTCTGGAACTCTGAACTATTAAAGAGACATAATTACCTATATGTAAGTTTTTTGGATATCATAATGTGACCAAAACTTAGTATCAAGCAGCAGTTTTAAAACAAGAACTTGCAGCAGCTGTTTATTATTATGGAAGAAGTACAAAAATAATTGGGCACAAATTTAGCAGCAAATAAATTGGTAAGTATAAAATTAATTGTTAAATTGGTGAATTTACACCTCTTCAACAATGGAAATAAATTTGACATTGTGTGCAATTTCAACAATACTGCTAGAAAATTGTGTGTTTTCATTACACCTGAATAATAAGATTATAAAAGCAGCATACCAAGATTTTTTTTTTGACATAATACAGATTTTGACTTATCAATTTTGTCAAAAGTTGTCAATATTATTTTATATTCAAACTATACAGTATAAAAGTCTATAAAACCTTAATAATAATAGAAATTACTCGATCACTAAGGTTTCTAACTAACTGCAACCGGAGCTTTAAACTGAAGGGAAGTACTTGTCTTAAAGGTCCAGAGAGCAACAGTTGACAACGGGAAGAAGCTACATACAGATATCTAAGATACTTATTTATTATTTACCCAATGCCTATATGAGTTAAATTGGCCATTATAATCACTTACTAATTAATGAGTACCTATATACAATTAATTTAAATTGTATTTCTGATTTACCTTATTTTGCTTCTTTTATAGATAGGTACTTAAATGCAATACTCGATGAAACTCAATGTTTATATTAAATGTTCATTTAATTCGGACAAGAAACTTAGATTTATTCGAACAGTACCTATTGTGTGAGTTAAAATATTTAAAGATGCATATTATATTATATGTGTAACATTATTCCATACATATTAGCACATACAATGTACCTATGTCTTACAATACATAGTGAGTACCTACTTAATAAAATCAAGTACTTAACTCCCTCTTATTTGGTCTTGTGTGTATGACAAAATGTCACATGTCTCAATGCTAATCATGTTAAAGTGAGTGACATTTTTTTAAATTTATAATTATGTAATTGAAAAGAAATCAAATCATTTTTTTCCTTCTAAAATGAAAATTCCTTGGTTTGATATTCAATACATATAGGTAAATACAATGACGATACATACCTATATACATACAGATTAATACAAACTACTAATGAAACTAGATTTTTCTATAAGATCTCTTTGTCAGGACAACCTGCCTAGATCTACTCAAAATGAAAAAGGAATATACCTACTTATTATATTTATAAATTTAAAGATAAATTAGTTGCTTAACAACTTACCAGACATGTTAATGTTGGTTAAATAAGTCAATCTATCAACAAATAATTTTAGCCTGAAAATAGACAGATTTAAGAGTGCATCACTCCATCTAGAGAAGAGAAATCACAGTTACCTAAAACATACCTACTGTTATTATTATAATTTTTATCTTATAGCTAAAATCATTAAGACTTTAATTCAGTCTTAAAACTTTAAGTTTTAATATTATAATTTTTCACAATATGATAATTATTGTGAAAATAAATATTAATGCCAGTAGGTTATATTTACAGATGTGATCTGTCAATGTCAATGGTCCCGCGCTGTCATTAAGTTTAAAGTTCAGGTCACGTACGCCCTGATGTAGGTAGCTGATGCTGATTCTGCAACTATATAGGGTATAGGTACATGTACCTATAAGGGTGGGATGGATTCATCATCTTCGGGCAGGACAAACAAGTACATAATCTCAATCGAACATCACTTGGTAAGTTTGTTTGATTGTACAATTATGCATCATTTTATGATAATAAAATGTATCCTATTCAGAACTATATTTTGTAGAGGTTGTTATTACTGAATTCCTCAAGCTTGAAAATAATAAATTTTCTTACGAAAATCTGTGAAGAAGGCTTAAAAACTTGTCCAAAACAAAATGCGATCGATATCAGAAAGTTTATGTAGAAGAAATTAATTGGTTTACTGGAAGGACAAAAGCTTTAGAATTGATGTTTGATTAGATTTCTTTAAAAAATTTGTTTAAAAAAGTTTGAAGGTTGGTTTTTAGATCGGTTTTGGTTATTAACACTTAAATTGATAACTTTGACGCTATGAAAGCTATTGTTTCGCGATAATTTCGAGTTAAGATTGGAAAAAACAGCGTGCTTCATCTTCGTCATTCTGTATCTTTCCATCAGATGAAAGTGAGGTGAAACGCGCAGACATAAAAACAGACTAGTAAGTAAACTCCTTGAAAAGTCAATATTTTGAACTGAGGAAGAAAACTAGTCCTTACTATTATTATAAATGTGAAAGTCCATTTAATTTTGTTTGTTTGATACACTTTTCATCCAGACAAAACGCACAGTTCCCGAGGTGTAGAAAATTTAATACAATAAAATTGTTTATACATAAACAGTACATTACATCCGAGAACGGGAAGCTAGGGATTGCATTGTCGAGGATGGTTTGAAGCCCGAGCCGCAGGCGAGGGCTTTAATGATTCGAGGCAATGCAAGTAGCTTCCAGTACAAGGTTTGTATAATACTTTACTCACGAAATGCGAGGAAATACAATTTTCTTTGTAAAAATGTGATATTTAAATTGGTTCGCGTGGCCATGTTTACTGACCGGTCATGCAACCATAAAGTTTTATAAAAAAAAGCTAGCTGATACGTTCTGCCGATTTGAATTTGGAACATTTACTTCCCGCACTGAGTGCGGGAAGTAAGTATTGAATTTCATTTCCGCACTGAATTTCAAATTTAGAATGTGATGAACCAGACCCCCGTGGAAATGTTGAACGCCCCGCATTCCTTTTTCAAATGGAATGATAACATTTCAGAGCATAAGTGAGTAAAGGATTATTCTATAGCTTAGTGAAGTCTTGTTTATGTATAAACAAAGGAAGACCTTGAGTAAGCTATAACGAATGCCATTTGTGGTAAAAAACAGGCACTTTGAAATATTAAAACAAAAAAAATACTTTTTCTTCCAACTATGCTTTAATTTCATCACAATCACACTAAAAACTCAGTACAAAGCGAGTCTTTAATGCTCTAGAGCAATAAAAATGTATGAAATTTCATTATTGCACAGTTTTTTCTAATCGCACCAAAAGGTGCCAATCTCAATGGATTAGCTCTATTCAGCCAGCCGATATCAATACTTTTTTTTACGTACGTATTATTCGTTTCTATTCTACTTGTTCCAAATAAAAAAAATGATTGCTGCTAATACTGATTTAAAATTAAGAAATAAAAAAAAGTGATTTGGCGGGAACTTTGTTAATTTTGCTTGACAATATTTTTGGAAACGATAAAGTGTGATACTATCTGATTTTGAGTGCTTCGGCTTCGAATTAAAATGGAATCATCTAGCGACACATTAACTCCGCAAAACATTCTAAATGAAGCCGACAATGTTATAGAAAATCTTTTATCTACTATTCCTATAGGTAATAGTTGAAAGAAAAGCAGATTATGCACCTCGCCTTAAGTAATTACTTAGTGCTCGATGCAATCTACTTTAAAGTGACTGTTTTTATACAAACACTAATGTTTTCATTTTCTCTAAAAGTCTGCAGTTACGGTCAAGCACACTCGTCAGATTAAAATGAAGGCTGTATGTAATAAGTATATAAAGTTAACTCCTCAAATCTCTCTTTTTACCATGTTTTCTTTTGAACACAATATACTTTGGGAGAAAAGTAGGCAGTCTGCGAAGTAGTCGCTTTGAGAAGTAGACTGTATGCGAAGTAGGATAATAGCTAGGTTGGCTAGCTGCGAAAATGTTTCATTGAGAAATAGTCAGAATGATAAATTGGCTATTTGATAAGTAGACGCCTGGCGCCTAAAGGCTTTTTATTTTGTTGGTATTTATGTATCAACCCTTCCTTATATTTCAGACGAGCCATAGCAAACAGTAGCAGACACGAAAGCTTTTAATGGATTAGTGGTGGAATGATCGTGTCTGGGTATGTCCTTTGATGTTATTAGTAAACACCATGAGTGCACTCGATACGTTATTGCTTTAGACATATTGCTATAGCTAACACCGCCAGAGGCATTAAAGTGAAGTAGTTTAGTTCTTTAGGTCCTCTTTTGCAAACTTTATTTGTTAGGTAAGTAATTATTATTTTCTGTTTTATGTTCTTATGTGTTAATTTATTCCTGTTTTTTTTTTCAGTTTCATCATCAGACATTGAAAACCATCTCCCATCGGAGTACAATTCTTAAATCAAATCAAATGAGCCCAAATTCAATGGGTTGCATGGTTTTATTACAGAGTCCCTATGGCCTCCTTCCGGCTCTATCATCAGAACTTGGACACCGTTTCTCATTAAAGTAGGTACTTCTCAGAACGAATGAAACATACTAACGTATGTTTTATTAGATAAATTCTGTGGCCTTATTCTGGCTCCATTACCACACCCTGGATATCATCTCCCATCAGAGTACTTCTCAAGTCGAATCAAACGAGCCCAAACTCGATAGGGTACTTACGGTAAATTTGGGGACTAGCAAACAAATAAAGAAACAAATTAACAACAAGAAGGCTATCTAATAAAAACGTGTTATTTTTTTTTCAATGAACAGTAAGCGTGGAAGTCGAAGTGTACACATAACTATCAAATTACTTCTAGAGTTTAATGTTAATATTAAAAAAGTACTCAAATTAGATAGCTAGTATAGGCAAAAACACCGCACTATACATACATCCATATGCCTCACATCAAGGCCGATTTGAAAGTTCATAATTCTGTGGCACAGGAAACCTACTTTTAACAGCATAGAAACTATGCTATTAAAAGTAGGTTTTCTAAAACTATAGCAGACTTTTGAAATCGTCAGCATTGATGCTGGGAGCCAAGGGAGCATTCACTCTTTGAATGGTTTGCCAGATTGTGAAGTACGTAATGTAGGATTGTATACGTAAATGTAGGATTTCAATATGCCAGCGATAAAAAGTTATCATTTCGCGGGGTTTTTTTATGTAACAAACTAGGTTGTTGGCATTTCATATGCATCTCTTTTTACAGTGCCTTCTTATCTTTTTATTAGCCTTATAGTATAGTCAAATTAGCAAAAAGATTGGAAGTAATTCGTGTAGTTGTAATTTTTATGGAATAATTAGAATATAAGTTTCCTCGAAAAAACTCGGAAGTTTACACCATTCCTGCTATATACGGAACATCGTTTAATGTTAGGTATTAGTCCCAAATTTTTTTTAAATATAATACCTACAATAACAGTTTCTTTCCATGTTTTGTTACATTTTAATTACCTATCATTGCATACCTAGCTTGCTTAAATCAGATACTTTCGCGTTACGCGCGCGTTTCCGATGATGATCAGAAACGCGCGCGTAACGTGAAAGTAGTGGAACAAGTATAATAATCACTTTTTATCACTCGCTAAAGTAGTGGAACAAGTACCTGCGACGTCATAAAGGTGGCGCTCCTAGGTTAAGATTTTGTCAAATTATTTCGATAACTTTTTATCTGATTTAAGCAAGCTAGGTATGCAATGAAAGGTAATTGAAATTGTAACAAAACATGGAATGAATCTGTTATTGTAGGTATTATAGGTATTTAAAAAAATTGGGACCTTAATGTTAATACCTAACATTAAACGATGTTCCGTACATAGCAGGATTGGTGCAAACTTGGAGGAAACTTACCTATATTAATATCTTCTAATGATTCCATAAAAAAAAAACAACTACAGGAATTACTTCCAACCTTTTTGCAAATTCTATCTAATTTGACTACACTATACCATGTCTATTAAAAGAATCAACAATAACACTTATAGGACACGTCATTAGTTGCAAAATATTATATACTACTAGCGGCTGCCCCGACTTCATCCGTGTGGACTTTCTCATACAAAGTCCCCATACGAATATTCATCCCATTATTTTTCACTTACAGAAGAACATATCCCCATATTGCAATCTTTCCTGTAACAAAATTCCGACAGAGTAACTTCCACATTTTATAATAGTCGTTTATCGATATGGATTTTAATACTTAGTATTTTCATTGAACATCAATAACGCTACTCGTGCTATAAAGAACAAAACTGAACAAAAACATTGCTTTTCATCGATAGGAATGAAAAATTGAAATGAACAAATGAACGACAGAGAAAGAAATGTGATTTTTAGGATCTACTCTTAGATAAGTATATCGGAATTTAAAGGTATTGGTTAGCGCGCTAAGGGAGATTACGAACTTTTGCATTTTTTTCGCTTGTGATTGTAAATAGCTGTTAAACAAGTGGCGCCCTCTTTAAAAAAATACTCGATAAGTACCGCTTCCTTTAGCGATCGAACAAATAAATAGTTTATTTAGAAACAATTATCTCTGTGAATTAAACAAAGTCCGCTGTAGTTATAAATATAGCAAAAGAGTTCCTAGAGAGCACTTTTTACAGTTTTTTCTAGCAACTGAAATATCAGTGGTAGGTTATATGCCATTCTCTTTTAGTTATTCCAAGCATAGGAAAACAATGCAGACTTATGAAGAAGGTAAAGTCAGAGAAAGGTTAAAAAAACAAGCACTAAAAGGCTTGCTCCATAATAATTCCCTTGATACACTTTTCAATTGACACTTTGTTAAATCCCTTTATCTTTTATGTTTAGAGTCCTTTATCAAGGCTGTATCTTTAAAAATCTGCTCAAATATAAAACCTACAAAAAGGTAACTAGAGTGACGCACCGCAAAAAAACGACGTAATCCCAACGGATCGTCTTGCGTTTACCCAGGACTCCTTAATGGATAACGGTGTGGCCAGGCGAAACGGCGACCTGCGACGCGACTTGTGAATTCGTATACACTTAATTTCCTATGATAACGCGAATTATTGTAGTTTGAATCGTTCTCAATTCAAGAGAGATTCAAGCACGGAATGCAAGAGAAGAGACAATGGCAGGATAATTTTTCTGATTTACAAATCGTCCACCAGTCGGCGCACTACTGCCAACTTGGCGCTAGTTAGATGTAGACCTGAAATTTTGTTGTTTGTATGTTTGCTATCAATTTTTGGATGTTGGAAGCGAGTTTTCGTAAATATCTATTTTTATTTTAACACTTTTTGATTTTCATCCATCTTTAATTCTTTTAATATCCGACGTCCCTAATAATTATTTATTAGTACTAACCATTTCTAATATAATTTAAAATAAATTGGAAAATCGAGGGTCAATGCCCATACAAAGGTCTCCAGCAGCAGTAGCGCCACCAAGCGGGATAATTTTTGTGACATCTCCCCATTCGCGCGCCACGTCGCGTCGTCACGAGATTTGCTAGTCGCTGTCGCTGGTTCGCGTGGTCGTAGAGTGAAAAACATTTTAGATTTTTATTTCGCCCTTAATTATTTATGGTCCAGTTTACTGAGGGAAAGACGGATAATTAAAAGCAATTTTAAGACGGCGTAATCCAGGGAAGGTAAATTGAAAGAAGATTGGTACATAACTTTACTAAACTAATATAGCCGTTGATTGCGATAGGAAATTTTAAATTATGTTTTTGTAGGATTTATCTGTATCTAGGTTTAAAATGCCAAAACTAACAGCAGTATCGGAATGATCAAAGACACGTACTGATACAATATTATATTACGTTCTAACCATGACGAAACTACACTTGTTAATAAGATTTAGATTTCTGCATTGTCAAAGCTATTTATAAAATTTAAAATTTTGTACTAGATAAAAAAGACTCGCTTCTAACTACTCAGATGGAAATCGAACCCATAACCTTACGAAATCCGGGGGAATAGGTCGACCGTTTAGCTGAGATGTTAAAATATTTCTTAGGTTTTAGGGTTCAGTACCCAAAGGGTAAAAACGGGACCCTATTACTAAGACTCCGCTGTCCGTCTGTCTGTCTGTCTGTCACCGGGCTGTATCTTATGAACCGTGATAGCTAGACAGTTGAAATTTTCACCGATGATGTATTTCTGTTGCCGCTATAACCACAAATACTAAAAATAGAATAAAATAAATATTTAAGGGGGGCTCCCATACAACAAACGTGATTTTTTTTTGCCGTTTTTTGCTCAATATTAATAACGCCAACAGGTATACAGTTAAAATTTTCAGAGATGATGTATTTCTGTTGCCGCTATAACAACAAATACTAAAAACAAAATAAAACAAGTATTTAAGGCGGCTCCCATACAACAAACGTGATTTTTTGCCGTTTTTTGGTACGGCATCCTTCGTGCGCGAGTCCGACTCGCACTTGGCCGGTTTTTCTCTGTAAGCGAGCTAAGCGAGTTAGTATTTTCTAGTTTTCGTTTTATATTTTATGTAAATAACTATTTTTGTCAGAGAATTATAAATAATTATTATTATTATCATTAATTAAATATTATCAGAGAATGAACCTTTTTGCTTATAACATTAATCGTTGCTCTATAGTGTTAGTGTCAAATAGTTAGTCTCTTTTTTCTAACAGCACTTTTAGGCACACGTGCCTAAAAGTTTCTCACCCCATAAACTTATTCTTACGTAGGCGGATTACTGCCCAGATTTGCGAGTGGTTAACGCGGCGAAGTGTAAAATCGGATTTAATTTTAAGTACGTACTTACTTCAGTGTAAATGTAACAGTGATTTAATTTAAGACTTTGCTTTGATTATTTTTGTTGGGTATTAAATAATTGGTACCTGTAGTTCTATAAGTTATTAATTAATAAAGTAAATAAAATAAATCATGTATCTGTGTAATTTAGCCAAAAATCAATCTTTACTTTGTGATTAAAATTCTTGATTCTTTTAATATTTATTTGGTTCTCATATATTTTTAAAAATAGATTTTTTTATTAAAGTTTATATTTTTTTAATTAAATAAGGCATAATAATTAAAAAGATATTGCATTGGAAATTATGACTCTGCTATTGAGAGGCTCAGTTACGATAAAAAAGGTTCTAAATTCTATGCCTGATCGAAAAATATCGAAAACTGACTTGTTTTATCCTAGAGGATATTATTTGAATTTTACCGTCGTTCCATATATTTTTCAATTTCTATAACACAAGTCTTAATTGTTTTTATTTTATTTGGGACAAAAAATAGTCTATACAGTGTGTTTTAATCATACAATAGTGCGTTACAGGCGATGTCTTATATTATTGTACAACCAACTTCATTATCCACTAGTTACTTGAGTTTATTGATGTAGAAATTTATGCTTCGTATGGTTACTCCCGCCCGCTTTGCTCTAAGTAGTTTTTAATTTTGTTTTAGTTTTATTATCTATGAACAGTGTGTGTTGCCAGTGATGACTTACGGCAGTGAAACGTGGTCGCTCTCGCTAACTATGGGTCTCATAAGGAGGCTCAAGGTCACCCAGCGTGCAATGTTGAGAGCCATGCTCGGCGTTTCCCTACGTGATCGATTCAGAAACGAGGAGATCCGCAGGAGAACTAAAGTAACCGACATCGCTCGAAGGATTGCTCAGCTGAAGTGGCAATGGGCGGGACACATAGCGAGAAGAACCGATGGCCGTTGGGGCGGAAAGGTTCTGGAATGGCGACCGCGCAACGGACGACGCTCCGTGGGTAGGCCCCCGACAAGGTGGACCGACGATCTGGTGAAGGTCGCGGGAAGCCAGTGGATACAGGCAGCGCAGGACCGATCGTCGTGGAGATCCTTAGGGGAGGCCTATACCCAGCAGTGGGTGTCGTGCGGCTGATATGATGAAGTTTTATTAGTGAATGAAATCGCATCAAACAAACCTAAGTCGTTTAAAATTGTGATTTTAAATATTGTAATTATCTTATCTTTTAAAAATTGTAAATAAAGGGAAAAAAATGTATCTTAAATTGATAATTTACGTTCCTTACTTAATTCACGGAAACACATAGTAAATCTGCGTTACTTTAGCACGCATCAGCGAGAAAATATATAGGTAACAGTAGTAAACCCAAGTTTCGGGTAGCGCCCGCTCAAATCAGAATCAATGGACTTAAGAGCTTATGGGATTAAATTTGATGTCGTTTCAGTTTCCCCTAATCCTCCAACTTGAAAATCAGAATGGAAATTGATGTCCATTAACCCTCATGTAGAAGGTTTAAGACTTTTGAATGGTTTTGGTTTTGAATTAGAGTAAAGTTCTCTTTAAAACTGAAGTTTTTATTGTTAACAGTTAATATTTTTTTCGAGTGTAGTGCGTGAATTTTATGAATTTTATCATTGTTTAATCAAGTTCATATTTTTTTGATTATTTCGCAATGTAAAATACTAAGCTAAATTTTTACAATGCGTCCACTATCGCTTAGAAATGTGATTTTGGGTGTGGAAACGGGATTTTGGTCAAATTATGTATTCTCTAGTTACGAACCATAATAGCATGTGCTACAATAGGGATGTTGACTTATGAATAAAATAACGAAATACTAATAAAAATCGTAAACATATCAAACTTTTGGAGTAGCTTGTATACCTCTTGGTTTTATATATTGCGTATTATTTGTTTTATGACCCTTCAAAGTTGAGTGGACAAGTCCATTTAAAAAGTATAAAATTTGTTATAATAAATAATACATTTAATTAGTCTGTAAAATTTATAGCAAATTTGTCAAAGAAACCATTTTGATAAACACAATATTTAATATAGCTGCCGAACAAATTTCTTACGCGTTGCATACAACCTACGAAGGCGTGACGTCATAACTTGGTAGCCGTTAGTATGGAGCGTTTTCGGACGAGTCCAATTTTGTGCATTTCAAACTGTGATATCTCGGGCAGTTTTCATGCTAGCGAAATAATTCTTATACCAATGTTTCTTTTTTTAAGGGGTAATTTATGTAACATAAAATAAAAAAATAGTCAACATGCCTATTCTATTAAAAATATTAATGAGATTTTTCAAATGTTCATATCGAAAAATCGCTTTTAAAGTGAGAGCATCAATAATTCTTCGTTTATGCCAAAAATGCATGCTAGCAACGCATACCTCCCCTTATACAAACATAGCTTGGGGCATTCAAAATAAATTGCATTCTTCCCAAATATTTGCGTGGAAAAAACCAGCAATATTTGTTTTTCATATTTTGATTAAATGTATATTTGTAGTAATATTATTTCATGTTTGATTGTGATTGTACATGTCTGTTTTAGTTATAAAGTAAAGGTAATATATTCCGTACATAAAAGCTAGCTGTGTTTATTTAAAAAGCACGAATTATCATACCACTAAATTAACTATCAACAGTTTTTTTTCCTATTAATTATACAGGGTTATTTGTAAAACACCAACAGCCTCGCAGGATTAGATTAAGAACGTCATAAATATTTACGTTTGTTCTACGCCTTTCAGAAAAAGAAAACAAAAAATATAGTCCTTTTAATCAAAACTCGATCAGCTGTTTGGACGTTGTAAGAAAAGTACATAATATTTTGTCTTTTTTCGGAAAAGTCGTTGAACAATAGTTATTTGTTATACAAGTGACCAATGTCGATTTGTGCTGCGAGTGCCGACTTTAAATCACGAACTAGTGAAGTAGTCTAGAATTGAATCACGAGCGTAGCGAGTGATTCTAATATAGACTACTGAGCACAGTGAGTGATTTAAAGGCACGAGGCAGAACAAAACTTTGGTCTCGTGTTAAACATACAACTTTTCACCTCGACCAGCAATTTAAAATTCACGTGACTTTCCTGGTAAAAATCTGAATTCAGCATTAGAAACTTGTTCTCTCAACTCTTTTGGAGTTAAATAACTATCTTCATCGCTGGGCGCACTCATTATTTTATTTGTTATATCACAAAATTAGTTCGATCAAACCTATGCTGAAAATGATTATTCATAGATTAAAATATATTCCTGTCGTTTTATTTAGGTACATTACGTTGTGTTTTTCTCTAATTTATTAATATCCTATCTTATTGATTTATTTATATTTATAAAACACTAACTTGTTTAGAAATTTCATTGATTTTTCTTATTTAATATTTATTTCGTCCATACTCTTTATTTCGAATTATCAAACTTCTATTTCAACAATCCTTATTTAAAACTCCTTGGTATATCCGTGCATTTTATTTTTTATACTTTTTAATTCTCATGTACGACAACATAAAGCAGTCTTTCTATCCTTTTCTCACATATCAATGTTACAAGTATCATCCTTGTCACTCTATTTCTTTTTTCGTAAAAAATTTCAAAAGTTGGTGTTAGAAATTAAAAAAAAACACTTTGACTCACGCTCGCAGCAAAAATCGATTTTGCTGCGAGTTTTTACGTGCCAAAAGTGCCCTTTTCGTGCTGGAGAGGTGAAAAATATGTTGTTGCTTATGATGTTAGTAACCTACTCCTGCGAGGTTGTTGGTGTTTTACAAATAACCCTGTATTGCAATTTCAATTTACTTCGACACGTTGTGTTTGCATTATATCAGCCATAATGACACCCCTGTGGACCTCAAAGTCAAAGTCAAAATAGATTTATTCAAATAAACTTAATAATTAAGCACTTTTGAATCGTCTGTATTTTCCTACCACCCTTTCCAGACTTTTTTGATACCTCTCATACCTAATTACTTACCCCTGGTTTTTGAGGTAGGTATAGGTATTTAATTAGAGGTTATCTGAGGTTTAACTTTATTGGAGGAGTCTACATTACTTGGTTTAAAATTAACTTTGTTACTAATAAACCACATAATGTAGACCTATGTAATAAGTTAAACCTCCGAAAAATACCTCAGAAAACGGGGGTATAACTTACAAAAGACATGTCCCATCGCGCCTATGTCATTTGCCCCACCATTAAAAAAAAAAAAGTCTATCGCGTCTTAATCAAAGTAGTATGTCAGAGTATGTATTTTACTCTAGAATCAGATTGATAATTATTTTCTGCATTAAAAAGTGGGATTTTTAAGTTAAAACGCTTTTAAATCACAATTTTTTTTCATTAGAGTACTATTTACTTAATTTTTTTCACAAAATACTCCATAAAACAACTTAATGTTTTTGTAATTGTTTTTCTAAATATAAAACAATTCTTCAAACCTAAATAAAATGTAATTTGCATTTTTTTATTATGAAAGTAATTAAATAAAATGAAACTGGGGCAACGCTGGGACATCTCCTCTAAAAATATTTTTAATTTTACTAACGTTTTTCTAGTTTCAATCAATTATTGTTAGACAAGGTTGATTTATTACCACTTAGTATAAACTTGATTAAACGTAAATAAAAGTTTCTATGTTCAATCTTCATTCTATTCAATGTGGTAACTTAAATATTTGCAGCTAATAGCTTTTCACATCAAGATATTATTATTAATAAATAAAATATGAGACTTCATGTTTTACGTGAGATTAAATTCAGAGTATGTTAACCGCTTAAGTCTACTCAATCAAAAGGATTACATTTGGTGGGTTTTGACGTATATGGAAAACAAATGTTTTCATATTTTTTTGTGATTATGAAATTTGTAACCAGATTTTCAACTTCCAGATAAAAGTTATGAGTTAGTTTTATAGAAGCACCTACTTTAATAATTTTAATTAATTAGAAGACAATTAATTAATTAACAACAATCTTCAATATAACATTATTATTAAAAATATTAAAATTAAGACCTTTTTTGGCAACAATGAATTCAATTCCATTTCCAGTCTAATGAACAAAAACCCTTCGAGCGTTTCAATAACGGTTACTAGATATTGTTAAAAAAAACAACGACGATCATCGCAATTTAGTTTTCAGTACTGAAGCCTAAGTCTGGTAGCAAATTATAAATCCAATAACAAAAAAGAGAGATTTACTCCTATGTATAAACTTAGAATAATTACACCTAGAACGATAATTCCCAACAAAGCGCGTTGTCAAAAGTGAGGCCAAAATGGCGCCGTTTTCAGATTTTTATTGTCCATTATTTCATAATCATACCTAATAAGTACAAAACAGATTCAACGTCCCTACGTTAAAGAGATTAATTATTATATTACTAGCGGCCGCCCGCAACTTCATCTGCGTGAAAAGATTTTTTGCTATCCCTCGGGAACAATACTTTTTCCGGAATGAAAGGTACCCTATGTCCTTTTCTGTACCCCTGACAACGTGTATGCAATTTTTTTTTCAGGTTGATCGGTTCAGTAGTTAAGACGTAAAGGCGTAACAAACAAACAAACAGACTTTCGCATTTATAATATTTAAGTAAGGATTGGATTTTAGTTACGATTAGGTAACGTATGAAGGATATAAATCTGAGAACTGAGCCATTTTGGCTCAGTATAAGTTTCCTCACTTTGCATACAAGGACACAGCTTCTAGGTGTAATTATTCTAAGTGTATAAATAAGAGTGAGCATCTTTTTTATTTAGATAATACCTACCACTTTCATTCCTAGAATAATGCATTCAATTTACATGTAAATATACGAGATGAATGCGGCTTACCATTGGTGATGTTTTCATAATAACATAAATACATTCAGAGGTCCCGCGTTCAAGACCCTCATAAGGGTATATTTGTTTTCGGTTAGGCTGGTAGAAGAGCTTACTCAAAGTCCACTTAGCCAACAATAACAATCTTAACTAAATCTTTGGCTATAACGTAATAGTAGTTTATGATACTGACACATAATGAGGGGTATTAAAACATGAGTGTGTTTTTAATAGTATCACACTCATGTTTTAATACCTAGTTATGTGCAGTTTCATACACTACTTTATCTACTCTCATACAATTTAGGATTGAAACTAATAAATAAAATATTAAGGTTAAAAATTACCTTGCTCGATTTCCTTTCCGTCGTTACATCTAAAATATCGGGCAGAGTTCTGCTGCATAGCTATCAGACATTTTTAAGAAAGATTTGAAAAATCCTACATAATTCAGTACAACAAAAAGTGAAAAATGAAATCAAAACATTTTTTGTTATGTTATGAAAATGGCGCACATTTCATTAGAAAAAAAATGAGATTATGAGTGCATTCCAGCAGATAATCGTTACGCTAAGTCATCGATTACCATAGAGTACATTTTAATCATATGGAAAGTATGTGGGTATATCGTTGTTTTTTTTAATATCACGGCACTGCCTTCTTCTTGGATTTGCCCTGTATCGTAATGAGAAAAAAAGGTATTTTAAAACATCGCTTAGTTAAGCGAAGGTATGTTATAAAATAACTTTTTAATTTTTTTTCGGTATTGCGTGTATAAAGTATGTCAATATAAATTCGTTTTGAAATTCATAATTCGAATTTTACGATATAAGAGTAGATAAAATTATTTATTAGACCTTCGTCCAACGTCATTCAATGATTTTTATCTATGACGGGATAGTGCTTGGCCTTCACCTCACCTGATGTTAAGTGACGATAAGGCCGAAAGTGTGAGCGCGCTACATCCGGACTCCTCATCACTCAGGAACTGGCTATATTACCTCTAACTGCCGGAACACAACAATTTTTAAATTGTTGCTGTAGCATCAGACTTAGGTAAGATGGTGGTAGCTATTCGGGCGGACTTGAAAGCCCTACCACCAACCAAACTGAGTACAAATTTTACCCTCTCCTGGGAATCGAACCCGGGTCCCCTGCGTTTTACACGTGTGGGTGAACCACTAGACCACAGAGGCGGTTAAATCAGGCGAGTTATAGGCCAAGTATACAAAACCTACCTCTTCCATGCATAAAAATACCGATTAGAGGCGCACCAAGCCAGCCTGCCGCTCACCCTGCACCCAAGCTTTTTCTCAGCCTCGCCAGGAGTTGCACCGTCAGCGTATAAGTCAGCAACATCACATCAAGCGGGATGTAGAAGCAGTACATAAATACATTCATACTCGTATAGCCAAAGGTCCCGGGTTCAACTCCCATAGAAGGGTATATTTTGTTTTCGGTTTGGTTGGGAGAAGAGCTTTTTTTAAAGTCCCCTAGCCAACAATAACAATATAAATCTTTGGCTATAACATTAAATGTTTATTAGACCTTCGTCCATTTTATGCCGAGATTTAGGCCAAGTGTACAACATCCACCTCATCCACTCATATAAATACCGATTGGAGGCGCACCAAGCCAGCCTGCCGCCCACCCCAAGCCCAGGCCTTTCCTCTGCCGCGCCAGGAGTTGCACCGTCAGCGCATAAGTTAGTAGCATCACGCCGAGCGGGATGTAGAAGCAGATGATGGAGCCGATGGCCTTGTACAGCGGGTCGGGGATCTGGCATGAACCGTCGATTAGAACTGATTCTTCATTCTGTGGACAAAAAGAATATTGTATAGACAATACTACAGGATATATGTAAATGGGAAACGTGGCCTGGGATCGCATGCATCAAGTTGAGATAAAGAGCCTTTCTTCTTTATCTCCGCAGCATCAGTACGTATCAGCATGCTCGGTATTCGCGGAACCGAAAACATACCGAAAGCTTACTATATTTCAATAAAGTGTTACACATTCGTCGGCACAACATCAGCTCGGCAAATTTGGTAAAGGATTTGTACTGCACCGATAAATGAGTAGAGTCGATCACACGCAATTCTTCATATTAAAATTCATGATGATGAAATAATTTTCCAAAGAATAAGTTCTGAAAATGAATATGCCAAGTTGGTTAGTCTAAAGGCACAAACTCATTAACATTTATTTATTTAAAGGAAGTTCAAGAGTTAAAGTAACAGAACAATTATTCTGTCAATAACAGAACTTCACCAATTAACAGTGTTTTTTTTTAAGTTATGTTAAGTTTCAATTTTTATTTTCATTTTAAAGGTTGTAATGGCCTTTTTGTTCAAGGTCTTGAATATTTGTAAGCAGCATTAATATGAATTTATGAAATCGTAAGTTTGATATGAAACGATATTTCACAATATTACTGGTCCAAAAAGTACGACAGAATCATGATGGGATAATAATCATCAGGAGAGTTCTGAACCGTAAAATACGATGGCACTTAATGAAATTGGATCCAGGTACAGTTGATGGGAAACCATAACTCAACTCTCCTTTACTCGTTTCTATTAATAATTTTCGATATTTGTGAGGGGAATTTTATTTGTGATGGAGAGGTTGCTGAAAGAAGATTTTTACAGATCTTCTGAATAAAAAGGAAACTGTGTTCAAGGATGTTTAAATTGTGCAAAGTTATTTACAAGCAAGTGGAATTCAAGATTTGCTCTATCGCGAATCAGAGGTTCGTCCATAATAACTTATTTTATAAGTCTACGAATAAGAAGGGATGGACGGTTTACCATTGTTGATCGATAACAGGCAAAAACAAACAAAAGCAGTTTGAAGTTTGTAAGGTTCCGCAAGTCAGGGTGTCAAGGTTGGCAGCGAGTGAGTTGGGGCCCTATCCTACTAGGACATTAACCAGTAGCAGTCTAAGTACCCTCTCTACATCTGCATACGTTTTTATAGCGCAACTGGTACGCCGCCACTGGTGTCCTAGTGAGACGGCCCGGCCGAAGAGGATTTTACACAGACCATACAACAAGTACGTGGGATTTTATCACAGAATCTTAAACCTATACTAACATAACACTTACTGCCTTACAAATAAACGAAGAATAAGTTTGTACCTAGTTTAACAAAAAATATTGCTTATTAACTCCTTACGTTTAACGTTTTATTTTATTCCAAGGGTAAACTTATTCATGGTTTGATTGTACGGCAGTTAGAGTTTATGTTTGATAGCCATGAGTTAAATCCACAGGATGAAAAAAAACCGGCCAAGTGCATGTCGGGCCACGCGCCGTAGGGTTCCGTAGATACCTTATAACATACCATATTTAATACCACTATCATTTTTGTCTGCAAAATTAACTATGTTTTTCACAGTGTTGTTGGTATGAATGACAAAGTTATATTTGCAGTTTTGGAAAATATGCTATATCTCAAAAACTAATTACTATATCTCATTCAAACCTTTAAAGTCTTTATTAAGATCTACAGAATAAATTAATTTAAGATTTTTCACTCTCTTATTTCAAAAGTTAAAGGAGCCCCCCCTGGGGGGGACACACATTTTACCAATTTGGCGGTGTATATCTTTCAAACGATTAACATTGAGAAAAAAATTATCAAGGAACCTCAATGTCATTTTTAAAGACCTATACGTATTGGTTTGAAAAAAATCTTTTTTTTTTCAGTTTCAGTTCCATGTATGGGGAGCCCCCCTTAATCTTTTGTTTTTATTCATTTTTGTGTTTAAATCGTTAAACGGTTACCAAAATACATCTACCTACCAAGTTTCAACTGAGTAATCCTAATACTTTCGGAATAAAGTGGCTGTGACATACGGACGGACAGGCGCACAGACGGACATGACGAATCTGTAAGGGTTCCGTTTTTTGCCATTTAGGCTACGGAGCCCTAAAAAACAAATTCCAACATATTAAAATTATTAACACGGCTGGCCGTGCGTATGCAGGATTGGCGATTATATCCGACTAGCGACCGCCCGCGACTTCGTCTGCGTGGAAAGGTTTTTTTGTTATCCCTCGGGAACTATAATTTTTTTCGGGATGAAAGGTACCCTATGTCCTTCTCTGTACCCCTGACCTGACAACGTGTATGCAAAATTTCATGATGATCGGTTCAGTAGTTAGGACGTGAAGGCGTAACAAACAAACAAACAAACGGACTTTCACATTTATAATATTAGTAAGGTTAGAGTAGAATTGTACCATCATCCCTTCTTACTTACGACTGTCATTTAAGGAGGCTAATGACTAGGCCCTAATTTAACACCACCAGTATCATAATTTTCCGATGAAAACAGAGCAAAATTGCGATCCCCGATCCCGCCGGACAAGCGTGCAGGTTATGGTAATATTTTCCCATGGGAGAAGCCTACGTCATAGAATAAACAATGTTTTGACGTGTGGACTAATAGTGGGCTGATAAAATGAGATTTCCTAAATTATACAAACTTTAAAAAAAGATGATTCATACTTTTATTTGATTATTCAAAAATAGTAGGTAATATTATTGGGACAATAGATAATAATAATTGATAGAAGACAACGTCACAAAAATTGCACTGATTCCAAAGTAAGTAGCTAAAGCACTTGTGTTATGGAAATCAGAGAACACGTTGGAACTACAGACACCGATCTCAGCCGATATAGAAAAAAATGTTTTCTAAATTGACCCAGCTGGGGATCGAACCCGGGACCTCGGAGACCTTGAAAACCGATGTTCAAACCACTCGACCACGGAGGTCGTCAAAATATAAATCGTCATTTTGTCTTCATTATTGTTACGAACGATTCGCGTTTGTTTTAGATTTATTTATAAGTATAACTTATAATAGCTCTTTAAATTGCCAGTTATAACTCTGACACACAAACCTGTGGTTAATTCGTAAAAAAAAAATCATATGTGTACCAGTCGCAGTGTGTTTTGCTTGTCAGGGGTTGACAACTTTTAATTAAAGTATTTACAGTCACAAAAATAAACTTAAAAAAGTTTTAATTACCGTACTGAATCTTTCTAGGATTTTTTATTCTGATTCTGATTTGAAGGAAAATTATTGAATGCTTGGAAAAGCAGTACGCAAATTAGTAGATTGTAAAGAAACATGTCTAAAATGGTATTAAAAATGACTTTTATAATAATGCAAAATGCTTCTAAAAAAAATTCAACCGAACCGAGAACTTCATCCTTTTTGAAGTCAGTTAAAAAGGAAAGAAGATAGCTGGTGATTAATTTTGTTTGAAAACAAAAGAACACCGTCACCTTTTTACGCCTCTTTTATCCAGATTATTGATTCCAGGGGAATGCTAAGGAGCTCCGCAACCGTATCCGAAACTATTGGATATCCGAAATAAAACTCTATTAGTAACCGTAACCGAATTCGATTTAAAAGTTTCGAAAACTTTCGGATAGGTTTGGAGTCTACACTTATGACAAGTTTTTCTGCCCGGCCGAGCCGACACACTAAAAGCCGGGCGCATTTAATAATTTCTTAAAAATCTTATATCTGTTACCTATGGGATAATCGGAAATAATTTCATATTCGTATCCAAAACTAGTATAATATTATTTCTATATCCATATCCATATCCAGTATCCAGATCTGAAATTCCATATCAATAATCATAATAAATTTGCTGTGGATTTTGTGATACTAAATAAATAAATAACATCCCTGATTCTAAAATGGTCGTTCATACTAAACTTTTTCTCCCGTTTAATTATTGTAAACCCCAGTTCCCAAGTTTATAGCAACCCTTTCATCGGTTACCGTACCCATTATTCTCAGCTATTGATCAGGTCGAGGCGAGTTAGTGCGATTAATTATTAAGCAGAGTAGGCCACACTTAACGTAACGGAACGCTCATCCTGTGCTTAGAAATATATCTGAATTATTAATGCCTCCTTTGGATCTCATTTGAATTGAAGCTACAAGTTAGGAAGGTTAAGTTTCGTCTCTTATACAACAATACCGCGCAAGTTATATTTTACAAGTTTTCAGCATGTCGATTCTCTAAAAATATCTCTACGGCACCGCTGTCACATACGACGCTAGCGCTCCGATAACGAGCTCGCCGTGTAGCGTGCTGCCTGTCGCTCCTGAGCTCTTAGTTTTAAGCTAGTTTTAATTAGTTTAAGTTTCTTAGGGTATAAGTATTTTTGGCCATAACTTTCCAAATTCTTTGAAATTAAGCATTTGCTTGGCAGCAATTTATTCGTCTTTTTACGGCGATTCTTATTAGGTTTGTAGTTTCATCCTTTTTCATACAACTTTATTGAATTTCATACATAAATTTCATACTTAGTGGAAAAGTGAGGTTATAATTTTGTATTTATTTTGACAGCTGCTTGTTTACAAGTGACAGCTAAGTTTATTTGTTTTTTTCAATTCTACTCACACTTCGCGTAGGTTGTCTATCAATTTATTGGCCATCCCGCTCTTTTGTATTGCTGCCAAGTGAATACACGAATTCCCATTTTGAAATGCTGTATTATTTTTCTTCTACATTTTTCTTTCGGTTTTTCAAAATTTGCTGTAAGTATAAAAGGATTGTCAAACCTATTACGTGGTCAGTCAGTCTTCGAAATCTACGTGGTTGAGTCAGTCTTCGAGAGCTACGGTGTAAACAAGTAGTGTTCCCGGGCCTTACAAGAAAGCCCGCGCCGCGAAGTGACAACTAGTTCTACGGGTGCTGCGAGTCTCCAACTCCTGCTGGTCAGCACCAATTATTCTACTGCTGAAACGCTCCATCTGCGGCCAGCCTCCGTTCATCTGCGCTCCATCTGTCTACGCTGCTCATCCACGGTATCACTACGTCCCTTCCGCGACCCCTCTCCGCGCGCTAGATTACGTTCCCCTGTCCCTCTGCAAGCCTCTGAAGAATCGCCCCTTCCCCTATCCTCCCTCGTAGCATTTAAGTTCCTTAGCTTCCTGTCTGTTAGGTTTAGTGTAAATAAATGTTAATTGTATTATGTTTCCATCTTTCTACTTTGCTCCTTAACTAGCTAGATTAAATCCTTCTACTCTAGGTAGGATCTCTATCTATCTTCCCTCTTCTTTGTAACGTTACAGCCGATGGTCGGAACTATTTTCTATACAAAAATGAAATTTGATGATGACGGATGTTTTTAGAGAATTGAGGGGCAGGAAAGACACAAAACTGATTTGCGCACATTCTCACATCAACGCCCGATAGGACAGAATAGATATAAGTACTACCTTACAGAAAGAAAACTCTCCGCCCCGCCCCACAATCAATTACCTCACCCCACCGCGCGAGTTTGTATGCCGAATCGTGTGCTCATTCAATAGCTCTAGACTTCACGCACAAAGTTGTGCGTGTGCAAAAACGTCACTGTGTATCGTCTGTGTAATAGGTAGTTGAAACACGGCACTTGTATGGAGTACCCGGGGTGTGCCGATAGTATGGCGACACGGCAGTAGTAAAACCGCACAAGTCGTCAACACTACTAGATTGGATAATTTCTAAATTTTTTGTAACATCATTGGATGCGGGCCAATAATAGCTATCCAATGAGGTATAAAACGCCATAATGATAATTTTTCAAGCGCCGATTGGCAGAACGCACTATTTAGTTAATGATTTCTTTTTTTTTATCTTTTGAAACTGTCGCAAAAGCGGACTGATTTTAGATCAAGATACCATGTTAATAAGTTATATTTTCGTTAAATAACTCTTCTTACGGAGCTGTTGGATTCGTTGGATTGTATCACGAAGTGATGAGTCAGAAAGGAAAGGGAAAATAAATTTATTTTGGACGAAACAAACCACAAAACATTAAGAATATGACGCATTGTGAATCGTTGTAATCCCAAAACTGGGCTCAGCTCAGTACAAGCAAGCTAGGCCTTCTGCCCTGGTATTCTTCTGAGCACAGTAATGACTTCTGAAGTCCTATTACAAATAAGCATCGCGATAAGCGTCTCACTCCGTGGCACTATAAACTCATGAATAAGGTTCAATGTTTTCAAAACCTAAA
Organism: Agriphila tristella; assembly: GCA_928269145.1. Classification (NCBI taxonomy): domain Eukaryota; kingdom Metazoa; phylum Arthropoda; class Insecta; order Lepidoptera; family Crambidae; genus Agriphila; species Agriphila tristella. Next base: position 55,863,908 of record OV743429.1, read on the forward strand.
GCACCATAAAATTAAGAGTATTTTTTTGTTCTCATTTCTTAATTAACTAAATACAATATTTAGATAATCTTTGACTGTGTATAGAAAATAAGTAAGAAGAGCGGAGTCTCCTGGCACAGGCATCTTTTTGCTTAAAAGGGGGCTTCAATATTTTTTGTTATTTTAGTCATAAGAAAGTGATATTTTTTTATATCAAGTAAATTGAACGAATTGCGTCCGACTATCGTGATTCTTTTTTAATAGGAAGAACATGACACAATCAAAACAAAACTAAGCAAACAATTACAAGTAAGTAAGTAACATCGAATCTTTAGCTAGTGCCAAGATCCTAAAGTCTTAAAAAAAGATATGTACTTACAGTGCTGAATGCGAAAATCGTAAATATGCTTATTATGAGGACAAAGACAAAAATGACTATTCCTATGTTTAGTGTGAAATGACGTGTCTGACGCAGTTCTTTATACGGTAGAATCATAAACACAAACGATGTAGCGTTTTATCACCACTTCACCTTCCGCTACATTCATAGCCATGGCCTTACGGGTTTACTGCGTCACCCAAGATTTATAGAAGGTTATACGTTAGGGGTTTTCAAGCTTGGTGTCGTATTTAATATTGAAAACAGCGCGACTAAAGAGAAAACTTTTCTTAGCTCAGATAATTTTTTGTAATTTTAGTTTTTTAATACGGAGTTGGATGGACCAGTTTAATATAGTTTGGCCAGTTTGAGCTAAAATAATTTATAAAACTTACAGAAAGAATAAAAACTATGGAATAGTTATTAAAAAATATTAGAGAATATTTAAGACATTATTATATGAGTTTTTTTTATTAACTTGGTTTACGTAATGAAAATAAATGTATTGGCGGCGCTTGTACTACCTACAGCGCCTTAATCGTATTTATTTATTTATTTAAATTCTTTAAGGCGGTTACCTGACCGAAAGTGAAACCGCGGTGAATTTTATTTAATATTGTAATTCTAATACACAATTTTTATAAAATTCTACGTACTATTTTTAGGGCTTATAGTCTAGATTTTTTAACTAAAATGAGATGTCCCAGCGTTGCCCCAGTTTTATTTTATTTAATTACTTTCATAATTAAAAAATACTAATTACTTTTTATTTAGGTATAGTATCAGTCAAGAATTGTTTTATATTTAGAAAAACAAAAACATTAAGTTGTTTTCTGAAGTATTTTGTGACAAAAATGTAAGTAAATAGTACTCTAATGATAAAAAATTGTAATTTAAAAGCGTTTTAACTCAAAAATCCCACTTTTTAATGCAGAAAATAATTATCAATCTGATTCTAGAGTAAAATACCTACTCTGACATACTACTTTGATTAAGACGCAATAGACTTTCATTTTTTGAGAATGGTGGGGCAAATGACATAGGCGCGATGGGACATGTCCTTTCACATTAACAACTTATTAATAAAAAACCTCTGAGGGTGCCACTTTCGGTGGGCTATCCACCTTAATGGTTTATTTAATCACCTATATAGCATAATTGTAATTGCACAATAGAAAGTACAACCGAATAATACAATACACAACAAGACCTCATTCAGTTTCACTTGTAATAAAAGCCCCGATGTATTGTCTAAAATAGAATACTTCATTCAATTGTTTGTATTCTGACAGGTGACAGGTAAAGCAGGCACGCGACATTTTAAAAAGCCAGCCATTTTGTGGTGACACTGCGCTCGAAGTATAATCCCTAGGCTTGGAGTTGTTTAGTCGCTACGACACTAACATTTTATATTTTTTTTATAAGGAGAAAACGAAGATTTTAGCTTGTTCTGAGCGACACAATGTATTCGCCTCTCAAACTTATGCGCTCCCTAGACATGAAACAAAACACTTTTAAACGGATTCTACCGCGCTAGTATCTGTTAAAAAGTTTTTTTATTTCAAGACACAATGTAGTTGGTAAGTCAGTAAATACTGTTATCAATTATCATAAACTCATGTCAAGGCACAGAATAGATATAAGTACTACCGTACAGAAAGGAAACTCCGCCCCTCCCCACAATCAATTACCTCACCCCACCGGCGCGGCGCCCATCGGTGTGTCGATCCGTGTGCTCATTCAATAGCACGCACACAGTTGCGCGTGTGCAAAAACGTCACTGTGTAGCGTCTGTGTACTAGGTAGTTGAAACGCGACGCTTGTATGGAGTGCCCAGGGTGTGGTCAAGGTGAAAAATCTTTTCTAAGATAGGGTGCAAACTTATAGGATACAGGTTTTCCGATCCTGATATGTCGATACCGCCAAAGATAATATCATTGGGTACCGCATACCGGTTTGTGCCGCGGATGCGTACGCAAACCTGTACCGACAACCTGTTTTATTTATGCAACCTGAAAAGTATGTGGCTAGTTTACCTGTACCGATCGGTAAAGATCTGTACTGACCTGTACCAACCTGTAACCTGCCTTGTTATGCGGGCACCCATAAAAAAGATAAATACCATGAAATATTGATTAAAACTTATTTATGTCTGTCTATCGTTACCTCTTATTTATCTCCAAGCGTAAGAGCATTTACGTGTATTTCAGAAATGAACATTACATCAATAAGTAATTATTGTAAATCTAGCATTTCGTTGTTCACATTGCAGTAGTGTTTGAGCCTAGGATTACAGTTCTCTTTGATTAAATATACATGTTTGATTCGAATGAGAATTATTGTCTATATTATAAACAGTCACATCACGTAGGTACCTACCTACAATAAAATTAACAAATCATACAAGTTTGTCCCATACTGGGGAAACTATAATGGCGCCACAAGCGATTGTACTGAAATCATGTAAGATTGGTTGTTTCAAATATCAAATGTAATTTCTGACTTTCTTAAGAGGGTTTATGCGCTACATTAGCGCTGCCATTGGAGAAAAAAAAACAGAGTGCTTTTAAATAAAGACGAAATTGTGAATTGTGTTCTTCTAGTGTACTCCGATAAGAAGCTTTGTGGTATTTTTTATCGCTTATACAATATTTTATAACCCGTCGAACAGATCGGTCACCCGGACATCAAGCTAGAGACTTTAAAATTATTTTTGATTAATAAAGACATTTTTCATAATCCACATGTTTTGTACTGTCTTAACTCGTCCTTCCCCCGTCTCTGTCATTCAATAATGTATAATTATTTTAGTTCACCTCCATTTAATTTGCTTACAATTTGTTATACAAATTTAGAGCTTCATTTCTCACCTCTGACAAGCAGTCCTATCTTACCTAATTTTACGCTCTCATTTTGAGTGCTAAGCTTTCTCATCACCAATAATAATTAAACAGACAAACTTTCATCCCGTTTATTTATTCACATTTAAGTACGGTAATTTGTATTGTTTTATTTCGGTAGGTACGTAGGTACAAACTGTCATTAAGTTATAGAAATTAAATGGGACTAGCTAATTAATTTTTGGATTATAAAAAAATATACACTCGTCTAGGTATAGGTACTTAGTTTTAATAAATGCTACAATTATTTTTGAGACCTTAAAATGACGAACAATATTCAAAATATCAATGGCAGTCTCAGTTAGTCTCGTAAGACAAAAATAGAGCAAATTTTACTAATTTTATTTTTGATTCGTGGATATTTTCGGATAACTAAATTTGGTACAAAGCCTGTTTACTTGTACAGTCCTAAAATTCAATAAGCTCTAGCTTCTTGATAAACAAAAATTAGGTAGACAGTTGGCAGTGAAATGATATACTGAAATACTTACCTACGTTTCTATTTTGCTTTATTTGAGAGGCTTATTTTAGTAACTGGGGGTTACTTTTGAAACAAACATTTACCTACTCGATACCAATTCGATCTCAGAACCTCGTTTGTGTTCGGAAGCAGCCCCCAGGAACTGATAACACTATGACATCAGTTTGATAAAAATACATTTACTTAATGATTTTGGTGTTGTAACTTTGATAGTAATTAATAATTTAATAGTAATCGGTTCAGTGCTCATGAAGGTATATACTACACTACTACATTTATTACAAAGCTGAAATTATAAACGGGTGTTTTTCAGTAACTTATATTTTGTTTCAGAGCTAATTACGTTATAAGTTTCCTAATATTTATTTGACACTCAATAAGAATGACCCATTAAAAGGGTCTTTTTTATGAAATATTAAGCTGTAAAAAGCTGAGTGAAAAGTCGGTTCCATTTCGTACAAAAACACGAAATGACAAAAGAACCACAAAAACGGTCAGCGTACGTCGTGTTCAAACAAAACCGCCTGCTTTTAAATTGTCTTTTATATTTTTTCATAAAATAATAAGTTTATTATTTACAATAGCTTCAAGTTTTGCGATCGACAACTACATTTACCGATTTATTCAACTTAAATATTAAGCTGACAAGTAACTTGTGCTACATACCTATTAAAGAACTTTTTGTTACCATATTCTTGCAAATAAATCATTTATTATATATTATTATTATTACACAAAGTTCTTGAGTTGTAAGAAAATGTTAATTCAAAAGCGCTTACTTTTATATTAACCGCTACAGCTTAAGTAACTGCAATAACTGTGAGATTTATAAAAAAGTAACGTCTTAATTAAAGTCAAGAATAACATGGTTCCGTTTTTGAACGATAAGTTCTTTTTCGGGTCATCTCTGACTTTAACCACAGTCCACAGCGTATAATATTTTTGAAAAACCTATATATAAATACTGTGCTTTTACTTACCAGTAGTTTTAAAATAAATCCTTTTTCAAAATGGCAGACATAAAACTAATTTTGTCGTTAAATGAAGAACGGCAGATGGCTGTCTACGATTGCCAGTCACCGCCGCAATAATTTCAATTTAAATCCTCTCTCAGGCGTTTTATTGCCAGTTTAAAAATAAATAGCCAAATTAAGCTCCGACCGAGTTGGACAAGCTTTCTAAAACTAAAGAAGAACTTGAGTACCTCAATTAAAATTGCTAAGGTATTTGTGGAACCAATCAATACTTCGAATCGGGTTTCCTACTAGATATCGAAATTTGATATATCGAACGCCGCGACGGCGAAAACGGTACGCCGATCGGTCGTCAAAGCGATGGTACGCCACATCGAATGTCACGACATTGAATCTATACCACGACATTTAGATGTTAAGACATTCATTGTGTTAACCATTCGATGCAGTGTGGTTCGACATCGAGAGATTCGCTGTCGCGACATTCGATGTGGCGTACCATCGCCAGTCGGCGCACCGTTTTTGGCGTCGCGGCGTTCGATATATCAAGTTTCGATATTAAGTAGGAAACCCCTTCGAATCCGTGATTGCCGTCACAATTAGATATTTTGTGGATTTCCTATCAGTTTTGGGAAAATGAATTGACTACATTATTCTTTAGCGAGAAATTCCTTTCTTATTTCGGTGACTAGAATGTAAATTTGTATAATTTTCTTTCATTATTGGCTTAATAATACTATATAGTCTGTTTGATAATATCATTATATTACATTATCATTATATACATAAATAAAGCCCCAGAAAATTATTATAAGCCCTGAAAACTGCCAGATGGCTGAGAAATTTTGTTGTTTTATTTGTATGGAAAAATGCAAAATGACAACCCTATACGAAAATAGACTATTGATTTCAATAATCAACCCTTTCATGAGCAACAGCAAAACATGATTTTAGTTTACGGTTCCCACTATGCAGATTATCATAAAATAAAATAAAAAATTGATGGTTCTCAGGGTTAATAGTAATTTGCATGTAATATTATGCATGGTAGCCTATGTTAGCCTTATAAAGGCGTATTGTATTCAAGCCTTATAAATCCGTATTGTTTTCAATAAACACCCAGTATATTATACTAAATAAAATAATAATACGCTTTAATATTTAAATTCACTCAATTCATTAGTATCACTTTACTCGTTCGAGCTCGGCCCTTCAAATGAAACCAATTAGCACGTCTGGATTAATTTCACAATAAACTTGAGTGTAAAATAAACTGACCCGTAACAAGCATTCAGATGGATTCAATTACTAGATTTAATAAATATAAATACACAATAAATTTCTCCTATTACAAAGTTTCTAAAGCACTTGTGTTATTTGAAATCTGAAACAACACCGGTAAACACAAACATCCAAACCTGAGGCAATTAATATTAAACCTTTAAACGAGCAATTCTTGTAATATATATATAAATTTATTTCTGTGATCTCAAAAACGGCTCTAACGATTTCGCTGAAATTTGGTATATGGGGGTTTTCGGGGTAAACAATCGATCTAGATTAGTCTTATGTTTGGGAAAACGCGTGTTTTTGAGTTTTCATGCTTTTCCTTTCGACGCAGAATATGGTCGCTAATTTCGTCCTGCCGGCCACTGTCCGTCTGGTCCACCGGGTTAAGACGCGGATGGCAAGAAGCGAGTGTTACGGGTTCGAATAAAAAAAAACCTACGCGCCTTTTCCCAAAATTTTCATATTTTGTTTTTGTCGTATTTGTTACTGTGTGGTAAATTACTTTGTTTTTTCCTCGCAAGTGTTGAAAAACGTCGTATGAAACTCGTGAGCTTTTGCATCTTGCACACTTGGCTGAGTTACGCCCTCGCCCCAGGGTCGGGCTGCAACCCACAGCAGCCTAAGCCAACTTGTCTCACAATGTCTTCTTACTGTAAAATTTACTCTTTTTCATACATTCTCGAGTAAAGTAGCAGCGGATCACTGACTTTTGTCAATTTCTGATGTCAATGGCATCGTAAGCACTCACAATGTAAGAAATTTTGAAATCTAGAAAAATAAAGATTAAGGAATGTACTGTAAATTCTACAGGTGTTTCTGAACGTTGTATTACATGTAATGTCATACCAGCCTGCCTAGCATGACCGATTTATATCGCGTGATATAGCATTTTATCGACACTCAACTGTCAAACTCCTTTGTCTTTTTGACAGTTAAACGTGATAAGACGCTATATCACGCGATATAAATCGGTCATGCTAGACAGGCTGGACATTTCGATCATCTGGTTTTCGCGCTGATTTTTGTTGGGTCATTCATTACTCGTTTCGTTCGTTTTGCACTATTATATTTATATTCTATGATAATACTAAAATAGCTTACCTTAGAATACATTAAGCTCAATGGAAGACTCATTGCTGTTGACAGGATCCAAACAAATGCAATTTTGATTGTGACCCGTTTTCTAGTCTTGTTGCGACCAAACCTCATCGGGTAACGAAGAGACAGGTATCTGTAACAAAACCGTAATATTAGTGAAATGCATTTTTTCTAGTATAGAAGTGTTATTCATAACAATCCATATAAAGGCTAAACGGACACAGAATACTTTGCGGCTGCGATAATCGCGGCGATTTTTTCGGCCATACTTTTGTAAGCGATTTGTGTGCGCGTGGGCGCTTAGCATCGAACTCTGAAGGTCAAGCCACACAGCGGGCGTGACCGGGCGCGGCGTGACGGGGCGCGACGGGAGTTCACACTGCGGGCTTGATCACGCCTACGTTCCGCCCCGCTGCGCTTCCGATCTGTATTCACGCTCGGCGCGACGCCCCAGCGTGGCGCGACGGGACGCGACACGTCGCGCCACGCCGGGCTGTGTGACGTCGTCCATAGTATCTAGTACATTACAACTTCTCAGTCGCGTCGCCGTCCCGTCCCGTCACGCCACGCCCGCTGTGTGGCTTGGCCTTTAATGTTCTATACACGGTGACAAGAAAATCGCTCAGCGATTAAACGCTCGTGGGCGGGAAGCCTGTGTTTTGTTTTTTATGGTCTCAAAGTTATGAAACCTGCTGTTTTAGATTTTGATTTGAGAACTACCCATAGACATAGAAAAATTTTCGCTGCGCTCAAGGAACTACCTGAAATTGACTTCAAAGAGCGTCTCTAAACCAATAATTCAACATGAAGTCTGTAACACTTTTTTTTACACCTATACTTACGGTATCAAACATTTGATTTTAAAGTACTTTTTATAGCGAAATTCTCGCTATAGTCTTCTAGGTTGGACAAGGAACATTAGGTATTAGATGTAGGTAAGAGTTTAGATAGGTTTTACAAAACATACATAGTGTTTTCACATAGCTTTTGATGTGTTTAGTGTTAGTTTATTGCATGGATATTTTTACATTTATTTGGGTCAATTTCCAGTAGTTTAACGAATGTCGGCGATTATACCGCCCACTTTGATCACAAAGCATTCACTTGAATTCACTTTGAAACCTCATTCATAAAGAATTTTAGCACTTTTCAATAATTAAAGCAAATAAACTTTCTTGTTTACATATCTCACCGCTGTCTTTTCAATTGACAAGTGACAACTGTCAGATGTGACGTTTAGCGTTCCGATTCCCGCTAACTGAATGTTTCGGACCAATTAATTTACACTTTGGTGATAAAATCAAATAAATCCTATTTGTTATTTTAATTAAATAATGTAAATACCCATGTCTCGCATGCTAGTTAAGCGTTTTAATATTAATATTCAGACAAAAGGTAAATATGTTCATAGAATGTATTTTGTCTGGGGGGTAGGTTGTTGTCTATGGCATTCTAGATTTTTCGAGTCGTTTCAACAATGACCGACGTAGTTCGAGGAACGGAAGTCTTTGTCTCATTCTGGGTATTTCGCCTGTGTCGTGTAGATGCAGGAATTGAATAATATGTGAGCCACGGCTTTAGGTGATTTTTAGTGGTTTCGCTATTAATTTAATGATGCGTTGAGCATCCCTTTAAGTGGTGAGTGTTATAATATTACGAATCTAATTATTTGTCCGTTTTTACCAGTGGTATCCAGATTGTAACCTCGTGTCGTATTGTTCTCAGGGCTCCAGCTCATCAATTTATATTTCATCATGTCTTTCATGAGATAACCTGTGATAATTAAAGCCCAAATTTGGTAAGTTTCTCAACCTTGTTATAATGTTAGTTGTAAGGAAAACCTCATATGTATGAGGACAATTTGGTGACTTTGATTTTTTATTACAGGGCGTCCAGGTTTACCTCAAAATTTCAAGATATAAGTGGTTCCCAGTTTGGTCCAGGAAATCTTTCAAGGTTATGGTTTAAGCTCATTTCGATCTAACGTCGTCTGTGCAGCGGCTTGGCTGGTATTCCATGCTATGATGTCTCATTAATATCGGCGTGACGAGCACACGTGTTAAACCGTACCATTACCATGGATTTATAAAACTAACCAAGGTATTCCGCAGCTTTCTTTTATTATCATCGCGGCAGTGTTTCTGTAGTATGTACCCGGTGAAGTAATTAACGTTCATATCTAGTACAAAATAGTGTTTTGATGACATGTTCAAACTCAACCCGGAGCAGGTCTACAGCCAATAAATGTACCTACAGTCATGTTTCAAATTTATTTAGCTTCAGCGTAACTCTGGTCCATGAACCAGAATGTAGAAATAATTCTATTTTACTATGAATGTCTTGTGTTAAGATGATAAGTAATAGGTATCTTAGCATCATCGAAATGAATTATTTCAATGCTTAGCATAAGTTTTTTTTGAGTACATATGTGTTCGGTTTTGGACGGTCGGCCGACTTGAGAGATATGGTGACGTTTGAAAACTTATTTCAAATGCGGAACCGGCCTCTTAATCCGTCTGACTAACTGGAAACGAACGGATATGCCCTCACCTTTACTTTTAAGGGTTTATACTTTAAATCCCTACTTCTTTATATGGTTTTAATTTTATAATGAACCTAAGGGTATTGTTTTTGTAATTAATGTATGGTCTCACTTTAACCTGTTAAGGGTCCCTGTTAAACCATTTGCCCTTCGTGTGGTTTTAACATTATAATGGGTTCTCAAGGTATTATGTATTAATATAAAATGTGTGACTTCATTTTAACCCTTCGGATTCTTCGTTAAACCATTTATACCCCATGTGGTTTTAAATATTTTTATGACTTATTTTCTGCGAATCGTTGTTAACTTGGTATTAATTATACAACATGTTAAATAAATGTTTATTTCAACGTAAATATTGGTTTGATTTATTAAACTCACTTTGTTTCGATCCGTGGACAATTTAACTTTTAATTTTTAACTTTCATTGATATCAACGGCGCCCAAAATCATAATTGTTCCATGGATGACTGAGCCACGCGAATCCACCGAACCCCTTTGCTCTACCGACTAACATTTTCAGTGGGGTAATTTCCATCTATACCCCGGGGTAAAATTTTTCCCATTACAAGTCTTTGCTCTAAACAAAGACTTGGAAATTTATTAGTTTGCTGGTAATATTTTTATTGAAGGCGAGAGTAGTGCAAATAAGCTGTTTACTTGAGATATAAATGAAAAGGGGATAATATCGGAAGTCGTTGTGTACAGAGTAAACATTTCAAGACAACAGATATAAAACAAACAGATTATGATTATAGACTGAAAACTAACAAATAAAAGCACACAAATTAACTACTATAAATAGCTTGTGATCTGCAAAAGTTATATTCAAACTAATAATAGAAATAAAATATTTTGGACGAGACTGTAAATCTTTTAAAATATTTTAATATAATTATTTCTATAATTAATTTATCCATACCTAGATTATAAGACACGCGGCAATCAAAATTTCTTACAAAAAGCCATTGATATATTTTTAGGGAGATTTATTTTTCGTATATGAAATTGTGTGGTACTTTTGAACAATATTTAACTTCTGGTGCAAGTCAGGTTAATCTGTTATCTTACCTGTCAATACTGATAGTACAAAGATGCATGATGGAGGCGGTACAAAGGAGTACGTCCAGGCAGATCCACGTCAAGCAGTACACAGCCGGCAGAGGAAAATAGCCTGTAACAACACAACATGTCATTTTATGGTGGTATGAAACGTTATTAAACTGTAGGACCTTTTTACTTTTTTACATATTATTGCGATAGTCACTTGTTTCAAATACGTTTGAATGTGGTATTTACGCGGGTAACTAAAAGCGACACGACAGCCGGCTGTAGCCCTGTATAGTAAAATATCACTTTTCACTTCTCATGCTCGTAAAGTTCGTCTTTATGTTGGGTATAGGCTGCATAAAATCGCTTTTTTTATGCTCTAGTGCATAAAGTAAAATCTTCGTCTAAGTCTCAGACTTTAAGACAAAGGTTGTCAGGTAAACAGCCACACACGCAATTTAACTTCGTTGAATTAACTTGTTATTTCATTGTTTCTTTATTTTTTGTTGTGTTATAATACTTTTTTATTTTTTTAAATGGGTATCAATTTTATTGAAAGGTCTTGATAATTTTTTATTTTTTTATTTTTTTGAATATGGGTATCAAATGAAAGGCCTTGATGAGCACATTCTAAAATTATATTTTTTTTTACAAAAAAAATAGTTTTTTTTTCAATTTTTGAAAATGGATATCAAATGAAAGGCCTTGATAAGCACATTCCAAAATTAATTTTTTTTGTAAAAAAAAATAGTTTTTTTTTCAATTTTTAAATATGGGTATCAAATGAAAGGCCTTGATGAGGACATTCCAAAAATATATATTATGTCACAAAAAATTAAGAAAGAAAAATTTTTTTTTTTCAATTTTTGAATATGGGTATCAAATGAAAGGTCTTGATGAGCACATTCCAAAAATATATAATTTGTCACTAAAATTTGAGTTTTTTTTTTTTTTAATTTGTACACTATTGTTGTTTAATTTCCTCACAATCGAAGTGAAAAGCAGAGTGTATAACTCGTACATAAAACCCATTTTATGCACTTGTTGTACAATCTACTATTTCTTTCCGACACTTATGGTTTTATTTTTTCAATTCGATCTTTAATCCTTTTTCTGTCAATCTTTCATAATTTACTATAGGCAACACACCAATGCACATGGTGAATAGAAATTGAAAATCAATTCATTCATCATATGTTTTTATATTATTATTCTTAATTCAAAGGTCACTCAGTCAGACTTCTGCTGCCACAAAACAAACATCCCTAACTTTTTCTCGGCAAATAATCATCAACTTTCGTTAGCTTTAGTTCTTTTGTAAGTATATTGGCAAACTTTATAAGTTAAATACAAAGAACAACACTACTACCATGTAATGAAACAGAAAAAACTCCGATATAGATAAAATATTCGTGTACAGTCAGCAGCACATTAGGCTATACAAAGCTTTTTATACAGGCTGCATTTTTATTCACCCTCCAAATTTGAAGGACGTGTTCAGTTCATGAAACTGAACAACTTTCTCCATGAAACATGTGTCGAAATATGCCACAAATTTTGGTCATCCCATACAAATCTGATCACGTGATCTCTTTGATTTGTATGGAAAGTTTTTTTTTTATATTTGACCTTATGTTTCTTAGAAAAAGATTTTCAGTTTCATGGACACGTCTTTAAAATTTTGAGAGTGAATAAAAAGACAAGCTGTATAATCAGTCGTGTGTGCGATGCGGATCGGTGCAGACGCATACTAAGAAATTAGAGAACGCGTAACGCGGCCAAGTGCCGCTAATCGTATTACGCCATGAGTGACAAACTTGTGGCAAATGAACTCCTGGCGTTCCTACAACAAAAGCTGGACGTCATGGATGAGGTGAGCGCACTGCAAATTTGCAAGTCCAGCTTCAGCGAGGACGACGTGGCCAAGGCGAAGAAACTCTTGTTCGAGTCTCTCGGCAAGAGCGACCAGATGGTGTCCCGGAGACGTGACGGGACACAGAAGAGCTTGCAGGAGATCATCACCCTGTTCAAGGAAACCGACCCCGATGACGTGCTGACGTTCGTGGCGAGGGACCTCAACAAGCTGCCTCCCGTCACCTTCGATCACGTCGATGTGACCTGCCTCCTAAAGGACATCGTGTCCCTTAAGGCGAGTTTGGCCGAATTGATGTTGAAATTTCAGTCATCTGAAAATACGGTGAGTGAATTGCGTAAAGAAGTTGACGATTTACGTGAATCACTCGCCGTAAGTAGGTCAAATGTCAACACTCGACGTGGGGCCTGCTTCGATACAGCTATGACGTCGAGTTGCAAGTCAGCAGTTTCGTCGTCGCCATCTCCGCCACGACCCGAACGAGCCCGAGCGCCACCGCCGCTGCCGCCGGCCGCGAGCGCCGATCCCGCGAGCTGTGCGCCACCCGCCCGCGCCCCGCCGCCGCCGCCCTCTACCGCGATGGAGCCGGAGACGCGTGCGCCCGTCAGCTGTCGACGCGACTTTGCTGCTGTTGCGGCCGCCAATTCAAGCTCGCGGTCGCAGAAGCCAGCACTCGCCGATGGGAAAGCTCCTTCGCAGGATGTTGTCCGACCGGGCCAAGATGAAGACGGTTTCCTCGAGGTTCGGAACAAGAAGCGACAGCGTCAGCGAACGAGACAGAATCATCATGGCACCGCACCGACAGGGCCCAACTTCCTGCTGCGAGCTGCCATACCGACTACGGCTGTGTACCTGTCCCGCCTGCACCACACCACCACCGTGCAGGATGTGATAGAGTACATAAAGAAGAAGGCTAACTTTTGCTTGAGAGTTCAGCCTCTGGAGTCGCGCCATAACACGAATTTTAAGTCGTTTGTGGCGCGCATCCCGACCACCAGGCTGGACACTTTCATGAAGGAGGACTTCTGGCCGCATGGCGTGGTATACAGGCGCTTTCGAGGGACATTGCCTTGTGCCACCGAACTGACACAGAAAGTGCCAAATTGAGTTTATACTAACGTAATATTAAGTTATATTTACTAACAAAATTGTCTATATATATTATATTTTAGTTTTAAGGTATGTATCTATGGGCCATTGTTGCCTGATAATAAATAAATAAATAAAAAAAATAAAAAAATAAAAAAAATACCTAAATATATTTTTCACCTAAAAAAACTGACACGCTGGGATATTGCTAATGGCACCGACCATTGTCCGACGCGCCTCTAAAATGAGCAAAGTTGAATGAGTGAGATTACAAAGCAGCTTTTGAAATAAAAAGGTTTAGGCTAATCGCTTTGATCCTATTTAACACCCAAAATTTCATTTTTAATAATCACGAATGAGTAAAAATTTCAGGCACGCTACGGTTAATAAACTAGTTGTTTCTGTCGAAGTTGAATACCTACCGACTTTAGAATCATACTGCGTTCAAACGTCCGTTTACCATTCAAAAAATAGGCACAATAGTTATACAGAGTAAACAAAATCTAAGTGTGTTCAAAGTCCAAACGTAGGTTGCATAAGTGCACAGAGTAAACAAAAATCTTAAAGTGTGTTCAAAGTCCAAACGTAGGTTGCATACCTCGCTTGTTTGCAACTTTACAAATATTTTTAACTGACCGAGCGAGCGTGAAGCGCGAGCGAAGCGTCTCTGACTCAGCTCGGGCAAAAATGCTTTCGTATGTCTGTCCTGCTTCCTTTTAAAGTCTGGCTGTCCCGCTGTCCGTTTGTTCTCCTCTACAGGCATTTCTCAACTGACTGTCGTGAAGTTTTGTGAGCCGGTTCTATTACATATATTTTTTGTCAATTCAGATTTTCAAAATTTTTCAAAATGGGGAAGAAATGCGGAAAATCATATTTCAGCCATTTCGAAAAATGTTCAAAAATATCACAAACGCGAGGTCTACATAGCCACTAGTTTTTTATAACTTCACAGCAAGTCCTTCATGAGCTTAGATTTCATCTAAGTTTATGCGTATATCTTCCAAGCCTGCAATAAACATACCCAATCTTTGCTTTGGCGCGTTTCTACGTTATACAAACAGAACCTCCCAGAGAGGCCGAAACATCCCTCATTAGGGCCCAATCGATGTTTGCGAAGTCCAGCAAATTGTACGTAATATAATCCTAAGTGAAAAGGGAGCGGTAGCCGCTGACAGGGGCTTGCCGCTGATTTTAGTAATGTTAATTTTAACTGGTTGATACGTAAATTTGATGTCAAGCCTAGATTATAGAAGGACAAAGGTAAAGGTGAATGGAGAACTTAATCTAATCGTGATTATCATAAAATAAATGTATGGATTTTTTTAAAAGCAATGAAATATGAAAGTGCTTACTCAACCTAAACAGGCGAAAGGTGGAAATTTAAAATTCGAACTTCTCCAACCAATTATTCAGATAGCTTGATATCTAAGACTCGGGAACAAATTGAACACATTAATTTGGTCCAATCTAAATTTGAACCTTGGGTTTGAACCCAAAAGCTTTGGCACAGTAGGCAGAATCATTACAACTGCAGTAAGCGGCTACCAAAACATAAGAAGCGCCCTGGAATATTTAGACACCGAGGTACTTGCTATCTTACTTTCAAATCACAACATGAAAATTGTTGTATATGACAGATTTAAATAAATAAGATGATGCAATAAGATATGCAGTGAGATTAAACAAGCCTATCAGTTGTGCAAAAAGAAATAAAAAGCTAATTAACGATACAACATAATGTAGAATATTCACTTGTCTTGGTTTTGGTGCTTAAATTTCTTTGTTTTGAACTTATGTCAAGATACTGTAGTTTATGCTTTAAAAAAAACGGTTCGTGGTAATGTGTGTGTACTAAACTAGTATATATATTATCACATCACACTAGAGTTCGAGCAATAACAATCACTATAAGTTTCGTGTTTGTCCAAAGATTTAGCGAGATGGTATCAGCTGTGACTTACAAACAAAGACCAAACTGAGACTAAGTATTCTGTTTAATCAAAGTTTGTACTTACTGAAAATAGTAAAATCTCTTGTCAAACAACTTGTAACATTTTGAAAGCCTGCATGGTCAAAGTAGCATATACATTAATTTCTTTCGAGGGTTATTTTAACTTTTTGAAAAATAAAAGTTCTCTATCAGTTTTTATACAGGAGTTATATAAGTACGAGTTTTTAAGGAATTTCACCAAACAATTTTATAAGAATAAATACGAGTATTTATATAAAATAAAATAAAAAACAAGTTATTTGATACTCAATAACTTGGTATTGTCTACGGCGCTTTAAGATTTTTATTAACTGCCTACAATGCGAAGAACTTCTTTACTTCTCAGGTTTAAACGAAAATAATAAAGAAATATAATACGAAAACGTATTTAACACTCAAATAGCAAAGTTAATTAAGGACAAGATAAATATCGCATAAAATTCAATGAGAAGCATAATAAATGTATACTTACTCTAAATGTTGAGAATTATATTTTACTCATGATGGCTTTTTAATGACCTCACAAAATATTCTTATTTGAAACGTGTTTCTCGTTTCTGATCCAAAATTTTGATAAACAAGTAGCTTTTATTTTTTCTAAAAGAGATGTCCCAGCGTTGCCCCAGTTTCATTTTATTTAATTACTTTCATAATTAAAAAATACTAATTACATTTTATTTAGGTATAGTATCAGTCAAGAATTGTTTTGTATTTAGAAAAACCATTATTACAAAAACATTAAGTTGTTTTCTGAAGTATTTTGTGAAAAAAATGTAAGTAAATAGTACTCTAATGATAAAAAAATGTGATTTAAAAGCGTTTTAACTTAAAAATCCCACTTTTTAATGCAGAAAATAATTATCAATCTGATTCTAGAGTAAAATACCTACTCTGACATACTACTTTGATTAAGACGCGATAGACTTTAATTTTTTGAGAATGGTGGGGCAAATGACATAGGTGCGATGGGACATGTCCTTTATCACTATTTTCAATCATCAAAATACTGGCTATGGGTAATATTGTAGATATTTGAATATAGGTAAGTATTTGACTCAGATGCTAACTTAAATTATTGTCTTAAAAATAGAGTTTTTGTATCGAATAAAACACTTGAATAATATTATCAAGTATCAGAAAAGGATTTATTATTAACAATTAATTCCCTGCGGTTTTTTCAGCTGTTGCAGAAAATTCCGTTACAGGAAAACACTTTCCAGACTCGTTATAATTAGGGAAGCCGACTATACGAATCGAATAGTCATTAAGAATAATAACATATTACAGGAAAAGGCCCAATTTGTGTTGATTCTCCTGTAATATATTGTTGGTAATATGGTAGAACCAACTGGAAAATATAAAAGAGGGATGAAAGCTACCGTCATAATTTACCAAGGTAATATATCTTACGGTAACGTTCTAGTCATAACTATTTTGTGCGGGTGTCGGGTTTACGGGATTATGAGTCGAGCTTATGTTTAGTGACCTTTTCTAAATTAATTTTACTATATTTTGTTGCGCGGATTTTCTTCGTTATTGTAGTATAGTTTATTATCTCGCATAAGTACCAGAGGTTATTAAGATGTTTGATCTGAGTTTTAACTTAAATAAGAGTTTGTTAAACTTAACACTAATAAATCGCTGGTTACTTAAAATAATTTTACTATATTTTGTTGCGCGCGAATTTTCTTCGTTATTGTAGTATATAGTTGATTATCTCGCATAAATATCAGATGTTATTTAAGTTATTTGATCTGAGTTCTAACTTAAATAACAGTTTATTAAACTTAACACTAATAAATCGCTAAGACAAGAGAGGAAAATATAAACGAGCTGGTTTTTTTTCGAGTATTTATAAAGTTTAACATGATAATTATATTGTGCTGTGCAAGCAGAAATCAATAATTTTGTTTTAATTTAGGTATTCTAAAACTTGATAATTATACTTATTATTATTCACCGACAATTGAACATTGTCTTAACAATAGTACATTACTGACGCGGTCAATAATGACTGCATTGCTGGCAGCGCGATGATGATGGCCGATAGCGTAGCTTAGCGAAGGCCGAGATTGTAGTTAAGCTCAGCTTGAGGCCATCATAGCGTGGCCAGCAGTGCAGTCATTGTGGACCAAGTCTTGTATAGTGCTTTACTCAAAAATGTCAAAAAAGTAAAAATGACAAAAATTACCAAAATTACCAAAATGATCATTTTTGAATTTTTTGATAATTTGGTCATTTTTGAAATTTTGATATTTTTGATATTTTTGATATTTTTGATATTTTTGATATTTTTGATATTTTTGATATTTTTGATATTTTTGATATTTTTGATATTTTTGAAATTTTTGTCGTTTTTGTCATTTTTGACATTTTTGAAATTTTTGAAATTTGTGAAATTTTTGAAATAATTTAAATTTTTGAAATTTTTGAAATTTTTGAAATTTTTGTCATTTTTGTCATTTTTGAAATTTTTGAAAAATAGTAAAAAAGTAAAAAAAAAATACAAAAACATCATCTACAACAATACAACACCCGCGCAAATAAAGAATGGGATTGAAAATGGCGGCCCACGGCGCTTACCACAACGAGTGTAATCCCATTCATTAACTGCGCGGGTTGTACAATGTACTTTTTTCACGAACTATGTTTGAAACAAAACTCGACAATAATGGATTCTCAAAGGAAATTGCTGGTGGCTAAAACTCGACAATAAAGAAATCCCATACAACTTTGTTGCGTCACCATCGGAGGAGCACGGCAACCTCGACTTTGTTCAAAGAAGGTTGTCAAAATAATGGCCATATTACATGCATTTTAGAGTAAACTTAGATTTGCTTAAAAAATATTAAAAATTATATTGCAATACTCCCGCCGATTCTTAAATGGCTACAAGGTAAAATAGGGTTTTCAATATTAAGGTACTAAAAATAATTACAAAAATTTAAAAAGTGACAGACTGGAACCAAAGAGAATGTAAAAAACTAGACTGGAACTTTCAGAAGGAACATTAATCAAATTACTGACACAAGAAACACCAACAGGAAAGAAAATGGAGGCTAAACGTCTAATGAATCTGTTGACAGTCTCACCTTGGTCAAAAGTCAAGGTTACTGTCTGTTTGTACGATCGGCATCTAATATTTGGGGGCGACAGCCATTTTAATCCCACTAGAAAGGCTTACGCCCATCTACGGCCCAACTTTAAAATACCGTGTACAAACTTTCCATAAAATTTAAAAATAATTTTTCAATTTATTATGAATAATGCAATTGGAATTATTATGTAATAAAGTCGCCATCACCAAAACCATTTTAATAACAATTCAAAGATTTTTATGCGAGTGACGTTGCTCGACGTACGAAAAAATCTCGTAAACAATCGATGCGATATAAAAATCGATACCAACAAAACACCCATATTCTAAGATGTTTCCTCAAAACTTCCTCGACTTCACTCAACCTCATTCAAAGAAATCGGTATTCATAGTTGCACAAAATCTCCTCCACTCGGCGTCACTCAACATTTTTCCTCACTCGAGGTGAGGGCACAACTGTCAAACTCAAGGTACGTCGCGACGTACCTTAAGGAACATTCGAGGAAGGTATACTATATCTATGAGGAAGGTCTACGCCGTTTGAAGGCCGTTATTTTCAAAGAGAATATAGTCACTACGTTTGTTATTTTGTTTACTCCACGTGTGCAAATTATTATATTTTATTACTTACGTATTTGAATAGTGTTTTCAATGGATTTTCAGCGGTTTCTGAATTATCTGTATGATAATCCGTACGATTATCCTGAACGGCGTTATTTACGAGATGCAGAAAACCCCATCGAATTGTATGATAGTGTGGAATTCCAAAAACGCTATCGCTTTAGAAAAGAAACTGTGCTAAATATGTTGTTACCTCTTATAGCCAATGGCACAAACATATCCAGCAGTAACAGAGGACTACCCATAGTACCCATTCCACCTTTAATTCAGTTGTTAATTGCGTTAAGATTTTATGCAACTGGAAATTTTCAAGTAAGTAAAATCTTGTACCTATCTACCTATATCATCCCCGTTTATTATAAGAGTCCCCGCAAACTACAGACCAAACTATTGGCCGATAGAAAGTCTGTAGTCTGCGGGCACGCTAAATATTTCTTCATGTTTCAATAATACGAGTAATAATAATTATGCTTTTACTTTACAGATTGTATGTGGAGATTTGCACAAATTAAGCCAATCGGCAACCTCCAAAATTGTGGCTAAATTATCAAAGACCATTGCTCTTAAAATAAGACAATTTATTAAATTCCCCACATCTAGTGAGCAGACAGAAGTGAAACAAAAGTTTTATCAAATAGCAGAGTTTCCAGGCGCCTTAGGAGCAATCGATTGTACCCATATTCCCATCAAGAACCCCAATAGACAGCATGGTGAAGTATTTCGTAATCGTAAAGGTTGGTTTTCAATTAATGTGCAATTAATTTGTGGACCAGACATGGAAATTTACGATATTGTAGCACGTTGGCCGGGATCAGTACATGACTCGCGCATATTTGTAAACAGCAGGTGTTGCATGAGATTTGAAGATGGAGAATTCTCAGGCATATTAATAGGGGACAGTGGATATGCACAAACATCATATATGTTTACACCAGTTGCAAATCCACAAACCCAGTCTGAAATAAGATATAATAGAGCTCATATAAACACTAGAAATATTATAGAAAGACTGAATGGAGTCTGGAAGAGGCGGTTCGCTTGTTTGAGCAGAAAGCTTCAAAATAATTTGGGTAATACTTGCAATATCATTGTTGCTTGTGCAGTCCTCCACAACATTTCTTTGCTAACACGTGAAGATGTCATAGCTGAGCCTATTGAAGATGTACAAGAGGTACCAGTACAACATGTAAATGACAATGAACGAGGTAGTTTAATAAGAGCTGCGTTTATTAGAAGACATTTCTAACATTTGCTTTGGTCCTTTTTTTAATGATTACAAACTATTACCAAATATATATATTGGTCTACTGTTTTAATAATTCATAATAAATTTGCAACATTATTTATTTTGTTAATTAATTTCTATGTACCTATGTAATCTATGTATCTATGTAAATAAAAGGACAATTTGTTGTACGAGAGGATTACTTTATTAAAAAAACAAACTGTTGACTACAAATTATCAGTCATAATTAGGAAATTATGAACTATTATTTTGACAAACACTTTATTTTAAGAATCAACTTATAAATTGTAACAATTTTTATTAGTCATTAGAAATTTTAGTTTTTTATAACAATTGATTTTTCCAAATTAACACAATAAGTACTAGGCAGACAGATAAATATGTCAAATACGTCAAGTATAAGGCAACAGAAACTACAACTTACTTTCTAAAAATAATTAGTAACTTTCAGAATTTTTATAATTTTAACCTTACGAAATTAACAAGAAATCAATAAAGCAGTTTACTGATGTTTTGATGCATCCTTCGCCAAGATCTTTAATTTAAGCTCGGCTGCTTCCCTCTCTAGGCAAGCCTTTTTATACATTTCCTCGGCTGCTTTTATGAGGAATTTTTTTTCTTCGACATTGAGCTTATGTAGTTCATCTTCCCTTGCTTGAGCTCTCTTATAGTTTTCTTGCCGAAGAGAAAACTCATGTTGAATAACATGAGCCCTTATGTTTCTTGTTCCTGAAAAATAATATAGGTAGATAATAACATAGAAAGAGAAATCCAAAATCCTTACTAATATTATAAATGCGAGAGGCTTTGACTGTTTCTTATTAATTTGTTTGTTTGTTACGCATTCAGGTTAAGACCTGAATGCGTAACAGACAAACAAATTGTACTGAACCGATCATCATGAAATTTTATATACACAATGTCAGGGGTATAGATAAGTATTATTCCCGAGGGATAGCAAAAAAACATTCCACGCAAACGAAGTCGCGGATGGCTGCTAGTTAGAATTATAAATGGAAACAGATTTAAATGGTGCTTTAGAAAGTAGCTACAAACCAGGTGTTAGAGACGATGCACCTTCGTAGTGTTCAGACAAAACTCTGCCTGCATTTCTGTGTCGACCTAAAATAAATGGAATAAGTTAATTTCTAATATAATTTAACGTTCATGTTAACTGAACAAAGATGAAGAAGGTGCTTTAGAAAGTAGCTACATACCAGGTGTTAGAGGCGATGCACCTTCATAGTCAGACAGATGTGATCCAACTCTGCCTGCATTTCTGCGTCGACCTAGAATAAATGAAATAAGTTTATTTCTAATATAATTGAATTAGCATATTAATTAATTGAACAAAAATGAAGAAGTAACACATACTTGCTACAGGCTGTTCTTCACCAGTCAGAGTGTTGTAGCTTTGAGCAGACTGTCCTTCACTCGCAGGTACATTTTAAGAGTCAGTTATTTCTGCAAAAATATTAAAACAATAAACTTTTGGAATTTAGTAGCACAGCCTTTAAAAGTTTGACATACATTATACATAATAACTTTTCATAATATTAACATGATAGAAAAAAAATGAATTAGCTATTTCGAAGATGATTCTAGGTACATATAAGATTTTT
The DNA here is from genome assembly GCA_928269145.1 of Agriphila tristella. Taxonomy (NCBI): domain Eukaryota; kingdom Metazoa; phylum Arthropoda; class Insecta; order Lepidoptera; family Crambidae; genus Agriphila; species Agriphila tristella. The sequence continues at coordinate 55,886,139 of OV743429.1, forward strand.
ATTTGTAAAGTTTTAACTACAAACCAGCTGTTAGAGGCGATGCATCTTCATAGTAGTAGATTTTTTTAATCAAGTATTCATCCAAATACTAGACAAAATTATTCAAATTTAATGATTATTTTAAACGAAGATATGTTTAATGATATGATATAAGCAACAATCTTCAATCAATAAACAGACATTTAACTATCAAAAATGAAAATGTGCAGTCATGGCAAAAAAAATGGTCATTTATTTGCCGACAATGTTTCGAAAATGTGATTTTTTTTGCCTAAATCTTATTTGAATACTCAATCTATTGATAAAAAATTGTTAATTACTTACTTTTTCATGTTAAACACTTTTTTATAACACTTTTAAACAGCAAAACACAAAATGCAGAACACAATTAGCCGATGTCAAATGCAACTAAAAAATCAAATTAGGTTAACCGTAAACAAAGGGTCATGACATTTTTGTTATACTCTCTTCGTAAAAAATTTGACATTTAATAGACTCTATATCGCACTAGCTAAGGTCTCTTAAAGTTTGGCAAGGATCGGTGCAGTATTAATCTGTGTCACTGACTTTAAAATGAGCGGGAATTCCAAGGCCCGATTCGGGCGTCTAGCATAAGTCTCACTTTTTTTCGAGGCCCGAATCGGGCTTGTTAGCACACGAGGGGTTAAGTGAACACACATCAAATTATTTTTAATAGTTAAATAAGATTAAAATAAGTCAGTGCTCCTGCAACTGCAACACTAAAAAAAAGTAGTTTTATTATAATGTCGGTTCTGTGACATTAGAGCCCCATGTCTGGAAACACGCAAATATTGTCGATTGTCCAGTCCAAACAGCAGATTGCGAAAAGCATCCACAGAAAATCCGGAAAACACAGACTAGTAAGTGCACAAATTTTTCGTCACGAATGGCAGCAACTTGGCCGCCGCGCCGATGTGACCACATGTTACACAACATGATAAACAGGTAATGAGATACAAAAAAATGGGTGTAACATTCCTCCATTATACATTTTTCCGAATGTTTGTGACGAGGCAGCATTGATATGTATTTTTTTTGGGTTTGTATTAGTTCATAAGGGCGACAATATTTAAGATGTTTATATAAATAAACACAAATACTTTTATTACAGAAATAAAAACTTAAAGAATGGAAAGTTCAACAAGTTGAGACTTACAGAAGATGTGATTAAACATCTGTCATTTAAATTTTAAATAATATATTGTTTCGTCAAATCTTGCTGTGTTACCTCAGATAATATAATACAATGATCTGAGTTGCTTAATTGAGTTAAGTACATGATCTGTATTCATTTACTTGTAGCCAAGGCTAACAAGGTGACCAATGGGTGCTTAATTGTTCAAAATGTAAGTTATTTGGGAGTAAGTTTAACAGGTAATCTTAAACTATTGTGAGATCCAACGTTATAGTGTAACAAACATATCTATATTTTTTTTATATATTTTTTTTAGGTTATCATTGCCGGTGATATAATAATATAATAATAATAATATCTTTATTTCAGGCAATAAACTCATACATTAAATTAATATTTAAAATTTACCCAAATACAAAACTAAACTACACTAAAATTATTTGCTTCACGTCAAGCTGTCATTCGCGACTCTGTGAATTTTAGACCAGTGTCTAAAAACACATTATCGACATCACTATTGATGTTCTTAAGAATAGAATTGTCGCTTTCACGGACTCTTTCCCAAAACGATGCTGATCGCGATCGGAGAATGGTAAAGAAGTCGGCAACACCTGCCTCGGTAAACATTCCCTTGGCGCTGCAATGTCTCGGCAGCTTCATCAGAATGCGGAAGGCGTCATTATATTGGACTCTAATTATGTTAAAAAATCGCTTTGTGTACTTCAACCACAGTTGGCAAGTATAAAACGTTTGGCAATAGGCCCTAAATAACATAATTTTGACGTCTCCTGCACATCTGGCGAAGCGCCTTGCGAGCATATTGCAGCGCACTGCAAGTGCCCGACGTTCCCTTTCCATATCCTCTTCGTCATTTAAATGTTCATTCAGAACATGTCCTAAATATTTAAACTTTGTCACAACCCGAACTGGTGTACCATATAGCCAAATTGGTAGTACATTCTCCGGACCTCTACCCTTATGGAATACCAAGACCTCTGTCTTAGCAACATTATATTTCAATCCATGTTTCTCGGCATAAGATTCACAGATTGAAAGCAATTTGCGGAGACCATTAATCGAGGGGCTGAGAAGCACCATATCATCGGCATAGCTCAGGCTGTTAACACATACATTACCAACATGGCAACCCGTCCTAGTACCTCTCAGTGCCTCGATCAAATCATTCACATATAGGTTAAAAAGATCCGGAGATGTATTGACATCGGCGGATTGCCGCCCTGACGTACGCCGCAGTCTAATCTATAATTATTAGATGTCGCGTCGCCCCATCTTACCGTGTTGGTTTGGTTTTCGTAACAGTGTCTCAAGAGATTCACTACAGGAGTTGGAACAGAGGTGCGTGCGAGCTTGTTCCACAGCACTTTATAATTTACAAGATCGAAGGCACGACTCAGATCTAGAAAACACGCGTACACAGGTGTTTCTCTCTGAAGGTAATAGCTCACGGCGTGTTTAAGTGCTAATATAGCTGAATCAGTCGAGAGACCACTACGAAAACCAAACTGTGCATCATCAATTCTTATATTGTTCACCAATTCGGGTCGCAGGATCCTTTCAAATATTTTACCTATTACAGTACCTAGCGATATAGGCCTGTAGTTGAGTAGGCTGGACAGATCTCCTGTTTTATTTTTTACTATGGGGACCACTATCGTTTTCATGAGTGCCTCGGGTAAGTACGTGTGTTTAATACACATATTAAACAAATCAGTAATTATCCTAAACACCTCCTCGCTGGCAAAGAGTATATGCTCTATACTGAGCCCGTCATGCCCTGGGGACTTCCCATGCTTCATAGTGCGAACCACACGTAACACCTCTTCGGGTGTTGTTGTGACAATACTGTTGTTTGCAGGACTGCACTCTTTGTCATGCTCGTCTACAATGCCGAGAGGCTCAACCTTAAAGTGTTTTGCAAACAAATCTGCAATATTATTGCTCTCTTTTTCGTTTTCTATGCTTGCAGGTAATACTATTTTACCTTTAGTGGCTTTTACACCATTCCAAAATTTAACAAATTTTTTTGACGCTTTATTATGTGCTAATATGTTCATTTTTATTGCATCTTCATTGTTCTGGGTCCACCTTAGTTTATTTTTAAATACTCTACGACTATCAATCATATTTTTATATACAATACCATGATTTGGTCTACCACAGTTCATCCACTCACTGAAGTTAAGTCGAGCTATTTTATGGCTTTCACTAACATAAAGGTTCCAACCGGGAATCTGACCAGCCTTCTTATCGTTCCTATTACTTTTTTTGTATATGACAGCTTGACGTTGCAGCCGTTTGCAATATTTCTTTAAGATTGTTATATAACTTATCTATTACATTTACATGATATTTTTCATTGGTACATTTATTTAGCTTAACATTATTATTATTATTGTATACATTATTATTACAGTTCGAACAATGACTAGAATATTTTAGTGTCTGTAAATTTTTATAACATATTTCATTATATTTTTTAATCTGAAATGCAGTCCTTTTATTCCATAATACACGTTTTAACTGGTTATTGTCATTACTTACATTAACAGGTACCTTTTTCATGACAACCCTGATATTGAGCCTCCTTAATATCGGATAATGGTCCGACCATGTAACATCGTTATTAACCCACACCTTGTTAACAGTGGACCACGCTGCACCAGTGGTTAAACAGTGGTCCAACCATCGGTGACTTCCATTCTGTTCGCTGGTAAATGTAAACGTGCCAGAATTAATTCCTAAATAACGATAGTCAGCGCATTCCCATTTCATTTCTGAGCAGAAATTTAATAATTCCTCCCCAAAAAGTGTACCCGGGTGTGCGTTATAGTCGCCTATGATATAACAGGCTTCAACATCAAGGTCGTCAACCATTGCACTAATACATGAGAGACAATTTGTAAATTCAGGTAAATTTTCAATATTATCACAAGGCATATAAACATTAAATATAAGAAATTCTTTGGAATCAGTCTTTACTCTTATACCTATAAATCTGTCCGATTTGCAGTCCAGTATTGTGACTTTGTCAAACACGTCCTTACGCCACAAGAGTGCAAGTCCGCCGTACGGCCTTCCCCTAAGCACTCCCGCGCTCGTGTCCACCGCTGATATAGCTGTACAGTTGTAGTTGTCATCGATTTGGTTTACTATATGCAAATCGTGCGGTAGCAGCCAAGTTTCCTGTACAGCTATAATATCAGCCTCACTACACAAGGCGCGAATATGCATTACCGCCCTCTTAATAGACTTACAGTTGAATGAGGCAACAGTTATTATGTTTCTATTATTTTCGTCCATCATTATTTTTAAGTGATAACGGCAAATGTATCGGTGCGCGCTCGCGATACCTGCGAAACACTAATCCAGTAGGCCAAAATTGTTTATCGAGAAATGTTGTTAATTGAACCGCATTTATAGTAATTTTAAATGAATTAAAATCGACCTCTTTTTGCTGTTTTAGTAGCTTAACATTTATACAGCTTTCGTTCATTTCTTGAATATGATCTTTTATATCTTGAACTGAAATGCTTTTTTGAGTGCGCGATACGTATATGGACACTTTTGGCTCACTAACTAAAATTTTTGTAGTATTTTCTAGTGTCCCACGTATATTACGTCTTTTGTTATGTTTTTTATACGTCACCTCCGAAAATCCGTTTTCATTCGCTGCATTTATTGATGCGCCGATATTTCTGCTTGTATTTCCCATATTGTTATCAGTTGTACTCGTACGCGGCCTACCGCCCGTTTCCGAGACGCTAATTCCGCCCGTCTTTGCCTTTAACGGACGGGTCATTATTCCTTGCCGCTGTGACTGCGGTTGTACGATATCACGATATGACTACTGATATATAGATTTTAAAAAATTGGGAGATATCTGAGCAATGATTGTTTAGTGGGCTATCATGGCCATGGTTTCTCAATGAAATGAAAAAAAAAGGTTTTTTATTTTATGCAATTACACAATACATTAAATACACTTATATTATTGAAGCTACCCAGTAAACATAATAATATACTTGTGGCAGGCATTTCCATTCCCTCGTTGAAACCTTAATCAACTTGCTGTTAAAGAAATAGCGATGGTAATAGTCACATCAAGCGTTAATTTATTTTCATCTGTTCGCAGAAAGAAACATCATCCTCGCTCTCAGTTTTCTCTGGCTGCATATTATAAGGCAAAAGTTCCTTAACGCTTGACGCGTTAGAAGTGTTTATTGATATCTTGCCTCAGTATTTGAATAATACTGCAAGCAAATCTTTATTTTTATTGGAACTATTGCCAAGAAATAATATCTTATTATATACTAATTAATGATTTAATAGGTTTTCGAAACAACTGTTTTCTAAATGAATCCCACTAAACAATCATTGCTCAGATATCTCCCAATTTTTTAAAATCTATATATCAGTAGTCATATCGTGATATCGTACAACCGCAGTCACAGCGGCAAGGAATAATGACCCGTCCGTTAAAGGCAAAGACGGGCGGAATTAGCGTCTCGGAAACGGGCGGTAGGCCGCGTACGAGTACAACTGATAACAATATGGGAAATACAAGCAGAAATATCGGCGCATCAATAAATGCAGCGAATGAAAACGGATTTTCGGAGGTGACGTATAAAAAACATAACAAAAGACGTAATATACGTGGGACACTAGAAAATACTACAAAAATTTTAGTTAGTGAGCCAAAAGTGTCCATATACGTATCGCGCGCTCAAAAAAGCATTTCAGTTCAAGATATAAAAGATCATATTCAAGAAATGAACGAAAGCTGTATAAATGTTAAGCTACTAAAACAGCAAAAAGAGGTCGATTTTAATTCATTTAAAATTACTATAAATGCGGTTCAATTAACAACATTTCTCGATAAACAATTTTGGCCTACTGGATTAGTGTTTCGCAGGTATCGCGAGCGCGCACCGATACATTTGCCGTTATCACTTAAAAATAATGATGGACGAAAATAATAGAAACATAATAACTGTTGCCTCATTCAACTGTAAGTCTATTAAGAGGGCGGTAATGCATATTCGCGCCTTGTGTAGTGAGGCTGATATTATAGCTGTACAGGAAACTTGGCTGCTACCGCACGATTTGCATATAGTAAACCAAATCGATGACAACTACAACTGTACAGCTATATCAGCGGTGGACACGAGCGCGGGAGTGCTTAGGGGAAGGCCGTACGGCGGACTTGCACTCTTGTGGCGTAAGGACGTGTTTGACAAAGTCACAATACTGGACTGCAAATCGGACAGATTTATAGGTATAAGAGTAAAGACTGATTCCAAAGAATTTCTTATATTTAATGTTTATATGCCTTGTGATAATATTGAAAATTTACCTGAATTTACAAATTGTCTCTCATGTATTAGTGCAATGGTTGACGACCTTGATGTTGAAGCCTGTTATATCATAGGCGACTATAACGCACACCCGGGTACACTTTTTGGGGAGGAATTATTAAATTTCTGCTCAGAAATGAAATGGGAATGCGCTGACTATCGTTATTTAGGAATTAATTCTGGCACGTTTACATTTACCAGCGAACAGAATGGAAGTCACCGATGGTTGGACCACTGTTTAACCACTGGTGCAGCGTGGTCCACTGTTAACAAGGTGTGGGTTAATAACGATGTTACATGGTCGGACCATTATCCGATATTAAGGAGGCTCAATATCAGGGTTGTCATGAAAAAGGTACCTGTTAATGTAAGTAATGACAATAACCAGTTAAAACGTGTATTATGGAATAAAAGGACTGCATTTCAGATTAAAAAATATAATGAAATATGTTATAAAAATTTACAGACACTAAAATATTCTAGTCATTGTTCGAACTGTAATAATAATGTATACAATAATAATAATAATGTTAAGCTAAATAAATGTACCAATGAAAAATATCATGTAAATGTAATAGATAAGTTATATAACAATCTTAAAGAAATATTGCAAACGGCTGCAACGTCAAGCTGTCATATACAAAAAAAGTAATAGGAACGATAAGAAGGCTGGTCAGATTCCCGGTTGGAACCTTTATGTTAGTGAAAGCCATAAAATAGCTCGACTTAACTTCAGTGAGTGGATGAACTGTGGTAGACCAAATCATGGTATTGTATATAAAAATATGATTGATAGTCGTAGAGTATTTAAAAATAAACTAAGGTGGACCCAGAACAATGAAGATGCAATAAAAATGAACATATTAGCACATAATAAAGCGTCAAAAAAATTTGTTAAATTTTGGAATGGTGTAAAAGCCACTAAAGGTAAAATAGTATTACCTGCAAGCATAGAAAACGAAAAAGAGAGCAATAATATTGCAGATTTGTTTGCAAAACACTTTAAGGTTGAGCCTCTCGGCATTGTAGACGAGCATGACAAAGAGTGCAGTCCTGCAAACAACAGTATTGTCACAACAACACCCGAAGAGGTGTTACGTGTGGTTCGCACTATGAAGCATGGGAAGTCCCCAGGGCATGACGGGCTCAGTATAGAGCATATACTCTTTGCCAGCGAGGAGGTGTTTAGGATAATTACTGATTTGTTTAATATGTGTATTAAACACACGTACTTACCCGAGGCACTCATGAAAACGATAGTGGTCCCCATAGTAAAAAATAAAACAGGAGATCTGTCCAGCCTACTCAACTACAGGCCTATATCGCTAGGTACTGTAATAGGTAAAATATTTGAAAGGATCCTGCGACCCGAATTGGTGAACAATATAAGAATTGATGATGCACAGTTTGGTTTTCGTAGTGGTCTCTCGACTGATTCAGCTATATTAGCACTTAAACACGCCGTGAGCTATTACCTTCAGAGAGAAACACCTGTGTACGCGTGTTTTCTAGATCTGAGTCGTGCCTTCGATCTTGTAAATTATAAAGTGCTGTGGAACAAGCTCGCACGCACCTCTGTTCCAACTCCTGTAGTGAATCTCTTGAGACACTGGTACGAAAACCAAACCAACACGGTAAGATGGGGCGACGCGACATCTAATAATTATAGATTAGACTGCGGCGTACGTCAGGGCGGCAATCCGCCGATGTCAATACATCTCCGGATCTTTTTAACCTATATGTGAATGATTTGATCGAGGCACTGAGAGGTACTAGGACGGGTTGCCATGTTGGTAATGTATGTGTTAACAGCCTGAGCTATGCCGATGATATGGTGCTTCTCAGCCCCTCGATTAATGGTCTCCGCAAATTGCTTTCAATCTGTGAATCTTATGCCGAGAAACATGGATTGAAATATAATGTTGCTAAGACAGAGGTCTTGGTATTCCATAAGGGTAGAGGTCCGGAGAATGTACTACCAATTTGGCTATATGGTACACCAGTTCGGGTTGTGACAAAGTTTAAATATTTAGGACATGTTCTGAATGAACATTTAAATGACGAAGAGGATATGGAAAGGGAACGTCGGGCACTTGCAGTGCGCTGCAATATGCTCGCAAGGCGCTTCGCCAGATGTGCAGGAGACGTCAAAATTATGTTATTTAGGGCCTATTGCCAAACGTTTTATACTTGCCAACTGTGGTTGAAGTACACAAAGCGATTTTTTAACATAATTAGAGTCCAATATAATGACGCCTTCCGCATTCTGATGAAGCTGCCGAGACATTGCAGCGCCAAGGGAATGTTTACCGAGGCAGGTGTTGCCGACTTCTTTACCATTCTCCGATCGCGATCAGCATCGTTTTGGGAAAGAGTCCGTGAAAGCGACAATTCTATTCTTAAGAACATCAATAGTGATGTCGATAATGTGTTTTTAGACACTGGTCTAAAATTCACAGAGTCGCGAATGACAGCTTGACGTGAAGCAAATAATTTTAGTGTAGTTTAGTTTTGTATTTGGGTAAATTTTAAATATTAATTTAATGTATGAGTTTATTGCCTGAAATAAAGATATTATTATTATTATATTATTATATCACCGGCAATGATAACCTAAAAAAAATATATAAAAAAAATATAGATATGTTTGTTACACTATAACGTTGGATCTCACAATAGTTTAAGATTACCTGTTAAACTTACTCCCAAATAACTTACATTTTGAACAATTAAGCACCCATTGGTCACCTTGTTAGCCTTGGCTACAAGTAAATGAATACAGATCATGTACTTAACTCAATTAAGCAACTCAGATCATTGTATTATATTATCTGAGGTAACACAGCAAGATTTGACGAAACAATATATTATTTAAAATTTAAATGACAGATGTTTAATCACATCTTCTGTAAGTCTCAACTTGTTGAACTTTCCATTCTTTAAGTTTTTATTTCTGTAATAAAAGTATTTGTGTTTATTTATATAAACATCTTAAATATTGTCGCCCTTATGAACTAATACAAACCCAAAAAAAATACATATCAATGCTGCCTCGTCACAAACATTCGGAAAAATGTATAATGGAGGAATGTTACACCCATTTTTTTGTATCTCATTACCTGTTTATCATGTTGTGTAACATGTGGTCACATCGGCGCGGCGGCCAAGTTGCTGCCATTCGTGACGAAAAATTTGTGCACTTACTAGTCTGTGTTTTCCGGATTTTCTGTGGATGCTTTTCGCAATCTGCTGTTTGGACTGGACAATCGACAATATTTGCGTGTTTCCAGACATGGGGCTCTAATGTCACAGAACCGACATTATAATAAAACTACTTTTTTTTAGTGTTGCAGTTGCAGGAGCACTGACTTATTTTAATCTTATTTAACTATTAAAAATAATTTGATGTGTGTTCACTTAACCCCTCGTGTGCTAACAAGCCCGATTCGGGCCTCGAAAAAAAGTGAGACTTATGCTAGACGCCCGAATCGGGCCTTGGAATTCCCGCTCATTTTAAAGTCAGTGACACAGATTAATACTGCACCGATCCTTGCCAAACTTTAAGAGACCTTAGCTAGTGCGATATAGAGTCTATTAAATGTCAAATTTTTTACGAAGAGAGTATAACAAAAATGTCATGACCCTTTGTTTACGGTTAACCTAATTTGATTTTTAGTTGCATTTGACATCGGCTAATTGTGTTCTGCATTTTGTGTTTTGCTGTTTAAAAGTGTTATAAAAAAGTGTTTAACATGAAAAAGTAAGTAATTAACAATTTTTTATCAATAGATTGAGTATTCAAATAAGATTTAGGCAAAAAAAATCACATTTTCGAAACATTGTCGGCAAATAAATGACCATTTTTTTTGCCATGACTGCACATTTTCATTTTTGATAGTTAAATGTCTGTTTATTGATTGAAGATTGTTGCTTATATCATATCATTAAACATATCTTCGTTTAAAATAATCATTAAATTTGAATAATTTTGTCTAGTATTTGGATGAATACTTGATTAAAAAAATACGTAATTTTGGCGGCCCGAATCGGGCCGCCAGCATTTGTCTGCATTTTGGGTCACGTGGTGCTTTTGCTCGATGTTGTCGATAAGTGGATAAGACTTTTTAAACCAACATCAAAAAAGGAGGAGATTATTTTAATGTTCATTGATATATATATTTTTTATTTGTGGGCTGTTTGTTGGAATCAATAATGATACCTATTTAAAAATGTGAAAATTTGTTTTTTTATTGTTTTTATTCTCTACTGCCTCAAATTTTTTTCTTTTTCATGGAAGTTTAAATTTCATGTATGGATGTTTTGGCTTAACAAAAATGAATGAAATTTTGCAACACAGATAGTTTGTATGTTTGTTGGATGTTTGGATATTTTGATGTTACTTAGTCACGCCATTAACGAATTTAGATGAAATTCGGCACACTGATAGTTTGGATGTTTGTATGGTTGGATATATAAGTTGAGATATAAATATATCGGATATACTTAAATCTCGACTTCGATATAATAATATACATATACATACACCGTCATTTTGTAGTCGTTTTAATTAGCTTAAGGGAGTGTTCTACTAATGAAAATAAACATTTTTGCCAAAGAAACATGGGTCAAAAAAACGACAAAAATTTTTGACTTCCCCCATACAAATACAATGATTTAGCTGTCTAGTTAGTATGGGAGGACCAAAATTTTTTGTCGTTTTTTGACCCATGTTTCTTGGGCAAAAATGCTTAGTTTTCATGGGTACAACACACCCTTAAGTTAATTATAACGACTACAAAATGACGGTGTATATGTGTTAAATGGTACTTTTTTATAATTCAATATTTTATTTCTTATTATGTAATAATCATAAAATATTAATTATAATAATATAGGAAAAGTAACTTATACTTACTGCATTCTTTTGAAAATTTGTGCATTTATTCAATTGTATAAAAAAAAACAATTAAAAAAGTAAAGTAACTACTCGCATTATTTTTCTAAAAAAATAATAATAATAAGTTGTATTTAATCATAATTATTAAAGGTTGAAATGAAATATTCATTTAATGATCAGATTAAAAAGTTATTTTGTTTATACATTCGAAGTCTTATCCATACTACCATAGCGTGTACAAGGTGATTTTTGTACAGAAATTGAATGTTTTTAAAGTAAAGAAATTAAAAAAAAATGTAGTGCAGCTGGTCTTTTAATTGATTGATTCCTATAGCAAATTTCCTAAACTTTAAGAAATTAAAATCATATCTTGCACAAACTAAATATATTTCTTTGTATGAGCCACAGTTTAACATTACCTTTTTAGGGGTTATTTTCATGCGTGTTGTATTTATCTATATTTCTCGTAAACTAAATGCTTTCCATAGTTAAAACTCAGTATATATGATGCAGAAGAACTAAACTACAGGATAAATTGAATAAATAAGCATTTTGGTCTCCAGTATTTTGGGAACCGACGTAAAAACACATACCGTTTTTCTGCTCTGATTTTGGGACGTGTATTTAAGGGGCACTCTTGTTAGGCTTGTGGTGTAAAAAAAATGTATCGGAAGGTGTGTTCTTTTCATTGATTTTTGTGAATGATTACATTTTTATATAAATAAAATAAAAATAAAGTACAATTTCAGGCTTTTATTTATGATAAAGACACTTTTTTTACAAAAAACGGGGAAAAAATGGCTGATTCCACTTTTATCTACGAATTACAACTCATTAAAATATAGAATTGCAAACAATGATACATAATTAGATAGCTTATTTCATAAAGATTCCAAAAACATATGACTTATGTATAGTTTTCATACAAGTTTCTTGAAAAGTCGCAGTTTTAGTGACACGCGGTATTATCAAGCAAAATTTTCGATAACAGCGCGGCAGATGCGCGCACACTCGCGTTTTTGCTCGCAGTAGACGAGGGGTTAACCCTTGTTTATTTATATAAACAAACAAGGCTTTCCTCTAATAACATTGATATCTTCTCTAAACATCCCACTTTGTAACAAATTAAATCTCAGAGACGAAGAAGGGATAATTTAATGATCAAACGAACTTACCCTAAGTGAAGTTTGATCCTAATTATCCCTTCTTCGTCTAAGAGATTTAAAGTCCCATCCCTCCCTTGCTAGTTGTTTGTTCAACAACCGTATCCCTATAATAGATGGGGATATCAATGTATTTCCTTACTACTCCAAACTGAATGAGGTTGACGCGGCGGCGGGCAGCGATGGTCGGAGGCGGGGAGGGGAAGGATATTGCTTTCTCTTTCTCGCTTGGGCGCTGAACTACGTGCGACAGAGTGCGAACGAGTAGCAGAGCTACTACTTTGTAACAAATTAAATCTCTTAGACGAAGAAGGGATAATTAGGATCGAACTTCACTTAGGGTAAGTTCGTTTGATCATTAAATAATCGGGCGCAATTCGTCGTTCAATTTGCTTGAAACCTTATTCGTGGGTTATAAAGTGTTACGAAGTGGGACAAACATCGTCCGCTTATCGTGATTGTTTTTATGTAATAGGCCTGCATTATCAAACTGTTCCCCTCTGTTCATTGAACAATGAAACACTGATCTTTATGCTACCCTCATCAAGCCATTCTGACGGGTTTCATAGGCACCACGCATATAATATGGGGCAATCTTGCTTAATTATAGATAGATAGATAGATAGATGAACACTTTATTGCACACACACATTATAAAAATCAATCACAAACTAAAACTTAAATCTATGGTGGGCAAAGGCGGTCTTATCGCTGAAAGCGATCTCTTCCAGACAACCTTTGATTTAGGATAGGTAGCTGAGAAGAGATTTGGAGGGCAGTGCTAGATATAAATGAAAATTAGATACCTACTTAATCTAAGTTATCAAGTCAATAAACTTACATACTATCATACACAGCAAATTACAAAAAAAAAAAACTACATAAACCTAAATAGTTAATATATAAATATGTGTTGCAAACTAGGATTTTGCTAAAAGGTAAGCGCGCAATTTAGTTTTGAATACGGCAAGGGATTGTGAGTGTCGAAGCTCAGGTGGGAGGTTATTCCATAGGCTAGTCGCCGTAACCGTAAACGACTCTTTGTAATAACCAGAGCCAGGCAGAGGATTTCTAAGGATATTGTCGGTTTTGCTCCGAAGTTCCCGGTTATGATCCACGCCGAGAGGCTGGAAACGCTCTTTAAGATAGGGAGGGGATCTAGGATCATAAAGGATTTTAAAGAGTAGTGTAAGAACATGCTCCTCCCGACGCAACCCAATGGGAAGCCACCCAAGTTCCTTTCTGCAGGCCGACACATGATCGAACTTTCGCAATCCGAAAATGAATCTTATGCACAGATTCTGTAGACGCTGCAGTTTGTCCAAAAGGTCTTCATTGAGGTCAACGGTAGAAACATCTGCGTAGTCAAGAATTGACAAGAGGAGCGATTGTGAAAGTTCGATCTTGGTCTTCACAGGAAGTAAGTTTTTCCACTTACGCAAAGAGCCAGCTGCAGCGTACACCTTCCTGCTCACCTCAGCAATGTGAGGTGACCATGAAAGAGTACTGTCAAAGAGGACACCTAGGTTTTTGACAACATTGCTGAAGGGCAGGGGAGCAGAGTCGAAGAGAAGAGGTGGGACATTGACATGTTGCAGTTTGGCGATCTGCTTTGAACCTCCAATAATAATGGCTTGTGATTTGTGGGGATTGACCGTAAGGCCATAGGACAGGCTCCACTCATGGATGGTGGCAAGGTCAGCATTAAGGCTAGATATAAGATGGTTTAAATCAATGATGGAAGATTGAGAGTAGATTTGGAGGTCGTCAGCATAGAGGTGATACTGGCAAGAAAGAAAAGGTGTAAGGAAATTAATAAAAATAGAAAAAAGGAGAGGGGAGAGGACGCCACCCTGGGGTACACCCGCCATAACGTCACAGGGAACAGACATTTTGTCATCAACCCGAACACATTGCAGACGATCAACGAGATAGCAACGAAACCACTCGACCACAACATCCGAAACGAGGACAGTTTTAAGCATTGCCAAGAGTATGTCAAAATCAACAGTGTTAAAAGCGTTGCTGAAATCTAGTAGAACTAAAGTTGTAATCTGTTGTTTAGACATACCCTCTCGAATGTCATCAGTTACCTTGGTCAGAGCAGTGACTGTGCCATGCCCAGGGCGGAAACCAGATTGAAAAGGACTGAGAAGATTTACGGAGTTGATAAATGCGTTGATCTGATGAAGCACAAGACGCTCGAGGACTTTCGAAAGAAATGGGAGAATAGAGATAGGCCTGAAATGAGAATGAAGAGAAGGATTAGAGGTTTTAGGGATAGGAATTACTACGGTTTGGCGCCAGCAACTAGGAAAAGTGCCGGTGTCAAGTGAGAAGTTAAATATATAGCAGAGAACGGGGACAATGACAGAACCACACTGCAGAATCATTTTCCGACTTATTCTGTCCGCGCCCTCCGCATTTGATTTGATGTCTTGTAACATCTTTTCAATCTCAGGCTCAGATATGCGTCGAAAAGAAAATGCAGAGTGGTGAACGTTTGGCATGGAGGCAAGAGACCGCAACGTGATCTGTTTAACTTGAGAAGAGAGAGGAGAGTGAGATAAAAAGATTTAGGCGATTTAGGGAGTCAGGATCCAGGTTAAATGGAGTAGTCGGTTTTGTCTTACCTATTCCCAACGAATTTAAGAAAGACCACACTTTAGCCGGATTTCCATTCGAGACCGAGGCATATGTAGGCGCTGCGCATCCCTACACAACCTGTTACACCGATTCCTTAACTCCCTATAACGGCACTTGTTCTGTGAGGATGGATCACGCTTGTATTTCGCTTTGGCCGCATTGCGTCGTGTCATCAGGGCCTTAATATCCGCGGTGAGCCAAGGAGCAGGAAGATGCTTTAGACGAATGGGTCGCAATGGGGCATGCTGGTCAAAGAGTTGGATAAGGATTGAGTTGAAAATGTCCAGCTTTAGATCAATGGTTGGAGCATCAAAAACCGCATCCCAGTCGATATTGTTAAGATCTGACAAAAAACTCTTTCCATCTATATTTTTGAAGTCTCGCTGCAAAATGACTCGAGGCTTAGATTTAGGGCACCGGATTTTATAGGAAAGGAAAATTAGGTCATGGTAGGAAAAGGCGTCGGCAGAGAGTTGCCCGTGATTACTAACGTGATCAGTGGAGGAAACAATGCCAAGATCTAACAGGGACGGCTGGCAGTTAGGGAAGTGATGAGTAGAAGAAGACGGTAGAATATTTAGATTAAGGGAATCAACGATTGAGTTAAGCCGAGAAGAACGTGAGTCATGCTTAAGTAAACAAGTGTTAAAGTCACCCAAAATAATTGTGTGATCGACAGTGGGAACTAGATTCTCTAAAATGGATTCAAACTTAGAGAAATAGTCGATGTGAAGATTAGGACTATAAAACACCCCCAGAAGGACTTTGACATGGCCGAGGAGGACTTCAACGAAGAGATGTTCAGAGGACTCAGAATATAGGGTAGGGGATTTATCTAGAACTTTATAAGAAAAGTGACTTCTTAGGTAAATGGCAACACCACCGCCACCCCTGCCAGTCCTGTCATTACGAATAAGGTGGAAACTGGGAAGAGAGTAAGAGGAAGAAGGTAGACAGGGTTTTAAGAACGTTTCCGAAACCAAGATAGCATGGATATTCGGGTTGTTTGACATAGTGGCCACTAAATCAGTATAATGCGCAGGGATACTTTGTGCGTTTAAGTGGACCACATTAAAATTTTTAGAAAACGTTGAGAACTCGGAAGCAAGCTGTGAATCTAAAGGTTGAGATGCGCTATGGAAACTACAGTCAGAGATACTACTAGACGCTGAATGAAAATCTGAGCTATTACTCGAAAAGGACTCGTCATTATCAAAAATAGTATGCAACATTGATAAATATAATAAATATGTTATAAAATTAAAATAATAAAATTGCAAAATATGCTATAAAATAAATATTAAAATTATCAAAATCTGTAATTATTAAATTACTACCCGCCAGCAGCAGACCAAATACAATATACCAAAAACATAAAGAAAATCAGAAAACAAAAACGAAATACAATCACTATAAGCAAAAGATTCAAATAATTATCAATAAAGAAGAATTTAAGTTAATATACAAAGATTTTTCAAATAATTAATCAAAAAAATTAATTTTACGTAAATTGGAACGGAACGCAAACTTTTGCACACGTAAAACGTCACTGTCATGTCAAACTGACGTTGACAGATGTAAATGAATGTCAAATGTCAACAAATTGTCAAAACTCAAATGAATTAGTTTGTGTGTGAAGTTTTTGAAATGTTTTTGACTCCAGTTTCCAAAATAAATTACATTACCCACATTTGATTACAATGAAGTGTATGACGCATACAAAACTACAGTTATAACGATGATTCTGATAACAACGATCATAAAATACTATACAGAGATGCGGGAAACTTATGAAGGATTTTAGTGACAAATTTTATGCATTGTTCTCCAAGGAACTTGCAGAGATGCTGCGGAAATCAGACAGGGACTCCACTTTATGCCTTTTCCCATCGGCAGTCTTAATGTTGATAATCCCGTCCATTGTCCAACAGTTAGAGATGCCAAATTTATCCCTTGCTGCCATGAAAACATCATGACGCGATTTTGTTAAAAATTCAGAAAGCGTGATCTTGGACCCCTTCAGCGCAACCTTGTTCTTCCATAAGGACGCACGCACAGACACATCCGCAAATTTTACAACGATCGGTCTGGGTTTGCTATTGCCCGGTTTGCCCAGTCGATAACTTGCGTTAATGCTGGTTGTAGTTAAGCCTTGGACTTTGCAAGTTGTGGCCAAGCTGGAGACCACAGTGGTGCATGTGTCTTCACCTTTCCGTTCAGGGATGCCATGCACTAGCAACATTTTGCGTCGAAAACGCATTTCAATCCTGTCAACCCGGCTACGGAGAGAGTCAACTTCAGTTCGAAGCAGTGAGAGGCCGTTGCAAACAAAACTTTTGTAGTTCATAAATTCAGTGTTGAGTGCTGCAATGGAATTTGGATTCTTACGTGACGCTGATGCTTGGTTTAACTCTGCTTGGAATTCTGCCATCTTAGTTTCAAACATTTTTGTCATTTCAACCAAATTAGCCTCCAGCTTTGAGTGGTCCATATTTTGAAGATATCTTGTGTTGTGTTAATAGGAAAAAGAATACTGCAGGCGAGTAGCACTTGGTATGGCTAATATTTTAGCATGTAATTTCAGCTTATTTACTTAGTTATTGATTTTTAAATGTAAATAAAATACGGAGCTAGTTAAAATTGTAGTTTACTTGGCAACTACCCTCTAAGAAATTATATCAACCTTGCTACATAAATTATTCGAATAAAAACAATACTTTTTTATTTGTTTTTCATACTACGAAATTGTGTAGTTTTGCAAAAGGTTAGCACTAAAATAGGACCGCTTTTATTAATAAACAAAAATATTGTTAATAGAATATTCTGTGGTTTATAATCACAAAGTAAAAACTTGAAAATGAATAATAAAAGAGCACTTAAAGGAAAGTAATATGTTTTATTTTCCCTATTTGAGATTCAAGATCCTAAACAAACGTGCTTTATGAATTCATTTTTATTTATTTTGTCATTGGCTTTTGACGGAACAAAACAATCGGGTTGTACTTTCGTAGCAGATACTTTACGTGGAGGCGTCTGGCCTATATTTTATTTATAGATATACGAATCAGCGCCACCGTTTTTTGGTGGATATTCCAAAAAACTCGCACTAAGCGTTTTGCTTCAAATTTTTACCATCCGTACCGCTAGAGAGTGGAACTCTTTGTCTAGGTCTGTGTTTCCCGATAGGCACAATCTGGGGGCCTTCAAGTCGCGAGTGAATAGGTACAAGTGCGAGGCACGTATCTTGAAATTTTTTCGACAGAGTAGGGATAAGTTCGCGCATGTGCTCTTGTGAGCGACCAATAGCGCGCGCCCCTCTCCCGCCGCTCGCGCCCCTTACCGCTACGCATACCCAAAATACACGTTTCGCGCAATCCCCACCTGATTTCAAGATACGTGCCTCGCATTGTATCTAAGCAAGCGCGTTTTATCGTAGATCGCATCATCGCTTACCATCAGGCGTGAACTTCGAGCAACAAAAGGCTTCGTGAATGGCGTGATAGAGGGCAAGCGGATGCCTATCTATCAAAATATAGACGATTCAAAAGTACTTAATAATTAAGTTTATTTGAATAAAGCTTATTTGACTTTGAGTTTGACATAAAAAAATACAGATGAAGTTAGTTCGTTCATATTATGACGCATATTTAAAAAAAAGTTTAGGAATAAGGTCTCTCGATTGGGTTACGATTTTGAAGTACCTTTTAAAGTTCAGACTTCAAACTTACTCTATGTTCTAGGTCCCAAAACAAACTTTTTATACCTAGCTTATTTTTAACCCTTCATCATTTTCTTTTTTTATTTTGTTTTTATAAGCTACATTGACCTGAAAAATTTTTTTTTATACGGGTCAATGATAAGCTGCTTAAAGATTGATCTTGTTGCTTACTCAACATACAAATGCGCTTATGTTTACATTCGCACATAGCCGAGACGTTCTAAAGGCATTTCCCAGATGACGCATTCCTATTGTATGCTCAGATAAAGGCCCTACCATTTGTGACGTTGCCAAAGTATTTATTCACCGGCGCTGCATACAAATTGTCTGATTTCATTCGCAAATATGTGAACATAATTCGACTCTGGGGCAAATGTGTTCCATTAACGTTCCATGTTAATTTGGGGGCGACGTCGACGCTTAATATCGTATCTATGTTTTTGTGTCTTTGTAACAGCTTAACGATTATTTGTCGGGTATTTTTGACAAAGTTATATTAACGACCTACACTGCAGTCTCAATTATTGTACCTACCTAATAATTCTTCCACATTTTTTCGTATACTTTGCAGCACAATCCTTACTAATATTATAAATGCGAAAGTACGTTTGTTTGTTTGTTTGTTACGCCTTCACGTCCTAACTGCTGAACCGATCATCATGAAATTTTACACACACGTTGTCAGGGGTACATAGAAGGGTATAAGGTACCTTTCATCCCGAAAAAAGGAACTGTTTCCGAGGCATAGACAAAATACAATCCACGCAGACTAAGTCGCGGGCGGAAGCTAGTACAATGATAAATTCTTAATTTCAGCATATTTTATAACTTAAAGACACAATTTCAAGTATAACACCACTACTATACGATAAATGTGTATAATACACGACTTATTTTTACTTCAGTTTTACGTCAGCCTAGGTAATTTATTAGCAATCTAAAAAGTTGAAAAAAGGGCACCACCGTAGTTTGGTGAAATGTCAAGAGCAAATTGTCATCTTTTCATAGGCCAACGTCCCTTAACACTACTTTACACGTGCCTCTTTTTTTACACGAGTACGTTTTTACACTAGGGCTGTTAGTTCGATAAAGGTTCTACTTCATCTTCTTCACTATCACTTACTTCATCACCACCACCTTTGCACCTTATGATGAAATCAGGTAGACATTTGCAACAATGTTCCTAAAAACAAAAACAGCTTAATAATTAAATACCTCCAAAAAGCAAGAAATAATATTCGAATCATTCGTTACACATATCAATATTAATAAAACACGTCTATTGAAGTCGGGTGGGGCTGGAGGACAACTTCATTTTTTTCTAAAAGCCCCACCCGACTTCATTAGACGTGTTTTATTAATATTGATATGTGTAACGAATGATTCGAATATTATTTCTTGCTTTTTAGAGGTATTTAATTTTTAAGCTGTTTTTGTTTTCAGGTTTTTTGAAGGCGGTTTTTCTTTTTTTTTAAAAAGCTTTTTTATTTTCAACTTTTTAGTGGTAGGTATGTAAGCGCAGCGTGTAAATTATAACATTTTCAATGGTAAAATTCCCAGAACTCAATTTCCAAATTCACGCTGTTTGTTTTTGAGGAGTTCCGTTGTGTTTTCGTAGTCCAAATCTAGTCCAGAACGTTGCATCGTAAACCATGATTTGGTTTGTTTTGGATTGCCATAAACTTACCAAAACCTAAATCACTTTACATATACTATTTGACTTTGAGGAGTTCCCTTGTGTATCTTCGAAGTTCGAAGTCCAATAACGATGAAATTAAATAATGACCACTCTTGAAGTATACCCTTTCAAATAAAAAAATAATCATCTAAATCGGTTCATAAACAAAGATGTTATGTCCGAAATTCCATAAAAACTCTTACGATGGCGAGCTAAATAATTGATATTTTTCAGGATTATGAGAAAACTACTAGCCTGATCTCTGAAAAAATTTTATGGGACCACACACGAACTATGTTCTTTGAGATAAAAAAAGAATTGTACAAATCGGGTAACAACTGACGAAGCTATGTTAAAACATACATAAAAAAAAAAAAAAAACTGTCGACTTGAGAACCTCCTCCTTTTTTTGAAGTCGGTTAAAAAAAAGATAAAATAATAACAACATTAAAATTTTATAAATATACTTATAGGGTCTGCGACTTAGGTAGGGTTATTTCTCTCGATATAAGCAATCGATTGATATATAAGGTCCTTCTTAAATAGTGGTAAATGTACTCGAGCATACAAACAACTTTTACTATGGTACCAACATTGAAATTGCGAAAAAAAAATCAGCTGTTCCATACATTTTTATCTATTCTATTTAAAATTTTCTATGGAACAGCTGATTTTTTTTTGCGAGTTCAATGTTGGTACCATAGTAAAAGTTGTTTGTAGGCATGAGTACATTGACCCCTTAAAATTATGTGCACTATTTCAGAAGGACCTTATATAGCTTGTTCGCATTAATTCTGGGTTTTTATGGACCATCTTTGGTACGCCAATACACGCACGTACTATCTATGGTAGGCCCGAGATTTTAGAGTCTAATTAAAAAATCATGGCAAGCGCAAGGTCACGCTGCGTTACTGACTGTAAATGTATCCGATAAATTTAATATACGTGAATGCAATCTATGGGCGAAGTGACAGTGACTGATGCTTTTGACATCTGTCACTGACACGCGCAACGCACCTTCTGTCTTCGCGCCTAGTTAAGCAAATGGGTGAATCAAATTTTTGTTGTCTTGTGGCATTTCCTAAAATATCTGCGTGAACCATTTTTATATGAAGTTGATATGTAGTTGCAAATACTCTCAGCTAATTATCTTATAAGAAAACTTAAAAGATATAAAAAAAATAACGTGATTTTAAGTGTCCGGACACGAAAGTGGCGGCGGCCGAGCGGTGGCGGGGCGGCGCGGCAGCGGAGCGGCGGCGGGGCGGGGCGATGAGAACGTGGGCACGAAACTTAGCGGTCGGTCAGCCGCGCTAGTAGTGTTGTGACAGATGGGCTAAATACCATTAAGGGCCCGTTGACCTACCGATTTGACCTACTGGTAGGACCACGCACGGTATACCCAAGGCCGTCTTTAACCTATTTTAGGCCTTGGGCACATTAGGATAATGGGGCCCCTATGACCTTGAATTGGGTTACCATCAAAGTAAGAGAGGATGCCTGTATATGAGGCACAAAATGCCAGATTTTTTAGAAAAATGCTTATCTAGGTATAGCAAAAATCGGCCGCGAAGCGCGATTATTAGTCAGTCTCATTCACTAATCTTGTAATATTATTTACCCGTCTGTAGTGAAAAACACGGCCGCGCAGCGCGATTTTTAGTCAGTTTCATCCAATAATCTCGTTATTTTGCCTGTCTAACTGTAGTAAAGAAAACGGCCGCGCAGCGCGATTTTTATACCTAATCAGCCTTATTCACTAATCTTGTAATCTTGCTGAGATACATTTAATAAGAAAATAAATAATCCACAAAAGTAACTATTTTAGAATAGTGATTAAAAATCTATGTGGTTTGAAGAGGTACTCTTTTAGATTTGATTTTTTTTCGTAATATAATAAGCATCCCAAGAAACAAGGGGCCCCTATCGATCGCGGGGCCCTGGGCAAGTGCCCAGAGTGCCCAATGGGAAAGATGGGCCTGGGTATACCACTAAAGTAACTTCTTATTTTTTTTTATTTCTATTGATGTGTCAAATGTGATGTTGCTATGGAAACAATTTCTTGTTAAATCAATACCGAAAAATATTCAAAGGACGAAATATATCCTATGTCTAAAAATTTTATTTAGTTCGAAAAAATGGTCTAAGTATAGGCGTTAACTAGTTTCAAAACCGGATTCTTTGCTCATCTTGTGTTTTTTAAATGATGTCCAAGATGCCGACATCCATACTGAATAAATAGGTACTACCTAGTAATCAAACAGACACTATTATATTATTCAACACAACACTACTGTAATCGCGGGCTACCAAATCCAACTAGTTTGTTCATTTGTTTTCGTCGCTCTCCTCCCGCCCGTGCATCGCTCGTCGCCCCGCTCTGCCACCGCCCGTTTCGTGCGCGTCTCCATACGGTGCCATACTGTTGAATGCATCGCCGCCGCTCCGCTGTCGCGCCGCCCCGCTGCCGCTCCGCCGTCGCAGTTTTCGTGCCCGGACACTAAAGAAAAACATAGGTGACTCAGGAGACAACTCCTATTTTTCCTGGGGACAACATTGTCCCCTGGGTCACCCATGTCTTTCTTTAAAATATTGATGATTTTTGTACAAAACTAACTTTGTTTTATTGGCTATGAATCTAAATATCGTAAAATAGAGATTTTTTACAAAAGAGTTATCTAGATTTGTTTTAATTTATGAAAATTTATACATGGGTCGATTTTTTCCTAACACTAAAAAGTTGATTCACCCAAATACTAAATTGTATTTTATTCCTGCTAAATACCTCATCCTTTAGTTCCTTTACAGATAAGATAAACGGCCGCACGTTACACTGACAAATTTAATGAAGGAGGCTTACCTGGAATTGCATCGTTCTAAGATGCAAAACTATCAAGTTATCAACATATATTATCATGTTTCATGGTCTACTGTACTATAGTATACCACGCGTGTACTCGTATTAAGGCCAACGAGCTTGGTGATAGCTATAAAAGAAAAGGAGGACATTATTATAATGTATTTATGGATAAATGTGCACTCACAGACGTACATGTTGGGTTGCTATCCTCAATCTATTTTAAACTTAAACTCCAACACATTTGAGCTTAAAATGAATTGGGGAAAGTCAGCTCTGAATAACGAACACAGTTAACTGCATAGTAAGGAATAAATTTAATTTCAGCTTTGAGAAAGCTTTGCAAACTTACTCTAAGACAGACTTAAGAATGCAAAACTTTTGTTTTTATGTAATACTAGCGACCGCCCGCGACTTCGAATGCGTGGAATGTTTTTTTGCTATCCCTCGGGAATAATATTTTTTTCGGGATAAAAGGTACTCTTTGTCCTTCTCTGTACCCCTAAAAACGTGTATGCAAAATTTCATGATGATCGGTTCAGTAGTTAAAACGTGAAGGCGTAACAAACAAACGGACTTTCGCTTTTATAATATTAGTAAGGATACTAGCTGTGGTGCCCGGCTTCGTTCAGGGAGCTCAGATGAGATTGTGTGGCGGCTAGAATAAAAAAATATGTGTAAACTTCAACTTTACGTTATAAGACGTCTTAAAAGAAATATGTTACTGTATAAAAATATTTAAAATCAATGTGTAATTGACGTTGACGCCGCCGTGACGTGATCAGTCTCTGCGGTAGGTACTAGGTAGTAGAGGTACCTACCTACAATACGCAATACTTATAAAATTACCATTAAAATAACGTTATTTTTTAACGTTATCGACATTAATTTAACGTTATATTAAGATTATGTTATTAGGTATCGTTAAAAAAAATAACGTTATCAAGGTATCATATTGAAAATAAAGTAACGTAACGTTATTTTTATTGTTAATTGGTAACGTTATAAAGCCCTGCCTTTAACCGTATCACGCCCACTGTTGGGCATATATCTCCTCCAAGAGTAGGCGAAGAAAACTATTTACGTCAAAATAATTAAACGTTTCAATAGTCAAAAATCGTATGTTACAAAAAGCTCAACAAAATTGTCTTTACATATTATGTAAATTGTCTGACAGATGTAGAAATCTATAATGTTTTCACGAAGTAAGAAAATAATAAGCGTATCAAAGCTAAAGCTAAATAAACCTCAGATTGTTTTTCTTTTGTGGGGCTCATTGAAAAAATATAAATGTAATAGGATTTTCGTAAATGGTAAATTGCAGTCTATACTTAATAACTTTCTCTTGAAAGATTTTACTCAAGTACAATGTATACTTAAACTAAATTAAAGATACTTTCAGACGCTACATTTATTTTAAATACTTCGAACTCGACAAACTTAAGAAAATTTTAAGTATTTCCACTAAATTAAATTTATTTTAAGAATCTTCAGTTTGCTGTGTAACCCGACTTATCTACAGACCAATCTCTTCTCAGTGACATAATTCAAAATTTTTGTTGCGAATTGGACACTATTGCAACATTTACAGGTGATGAATGGCTATACTTCAATATTTTAACAACAATCAACCCAAAACTCTTTTCAGTAACTTTCAAATTGTTTTCCAGTATCTTTCAAATTGTTTCGTGAAAGCTATTTCAGTCCAAAAACTATCAATATCCTCGTAAATCTCATTCCGTGCAGCATATCAACACAGGTTTGCGCTTAATAGGGAGCCAGACAGCAACGAAATTGGATTACATATTCGGGTCAAACGTGCCTCGAGCGATGTTGTGTACACTGCATTATTGTCATATCAACATGTTGAGCCATGCATCGAGCCCGTTCAATGAAAGGAATTATCATGCATGTTTACTTTTAGAAACCAATCCATTTTCGCCACGTAACCAACTTG
This sequence comes from Agriphila tristella, assembly GCA_928269145.1. NCBI lineage: Eukaryota > Metazoa > Arthropoda > Insecta > Lepidoptera > Crambidae > Agriphila > Agriphila tristella. The sequence goes on from OV743429.1 coordinate 55,911,586, forward strand.
GCGGAAATGAGTATCCGGTTTGAAGGACCCTAAAAACATCGGCTATAAAGTATTGCTTTAAATAGATACAAACTATCCATAGTATAACATTATTGATAAGTTAAAGAGCGCTCGCAAACTACAGATAGTTTGGTCGGGCCTTTAATCAGTATGAAGAAGTATGCAAGTGCACACATTACCTACAACGATTTGGTATCGGCCGATTCTTCATATTAAAAACTGTCCGACCCAACTATCGGCCGATAGAAAGTCTGAGTCAGAGCTCTAAAGCTATAAGGACATCAAATATCCCAATTGAAGAATTTTGACATTATCTTACCAAAAAATTACAGTTAAGTGTAGGATACACTACAATAGCAAAGCTGAAATGTGGCACATGCTGTTTGATAAATCACACGACACTAAATGTCAAGTTGTATGACAAGTCTTGGGGGACTTTCATAGTAGGCTGCGTTTTGGGGGAGTTAGAAGTGTCATACAAATGCCATTGTCATGCAATATCCACAGTGTAGATTGATCAAAGTGTGAAACTTATAATATCTTTAACGATACTTTCTCTGTAAACACAAGAAAATAAGAATAAAATCTCAGTAAAACTAAACCCATTATCTCATGCACTATGTACACTCTGCTTTATTTCAGTATCGATTCAGTGTAGCGTGAAACATGATTACTTTCCAAAGGTACTGATAGGCAAACGAGGTATAAACTTAGCATTATTTACTTACCTGAAATAATACTAATACATATTATAAACGTGAAAGTTTGTGGGTTTGGATGTTTAGATGTTCGGATGTTCACGCAAAAACTACTGAATGGATTTGGTTGGAATTTGGCACACATATAGGAGATAGCTTAGATTAAATCATAGAACACCGATATTCCCACAGGAACGGGAACCACGTGGGAGAAACCGCGGGCGGCCGCTAGTAAAACACTATTTGATGACCACAGAGACAGACACCTGGTGCATTGTGGTGATTCAGTCTACTGCGCTGAAGACCCAAGTTCAAATCCTGGTAGAGACAAATGTATGTGATTAGCAAGAAACATTTAATTTTGTTTTCTAGTCATATCCCTTATTTAGTACATAATACAATCCATGCTTAGTTTGATAATAAATAAATTGGTGTGAGTTACGAACTTTACGTAGCATTAAATGACGTAGTAATTAACACACACCAATGGCGATTGAGTTAATTATCATGACAATTAATCTTTTGGGCACACCCTATCAGCGTAATAAATTATCACTTTACCAAAAGCCCAAAGAAATTTTAAATTTAACTTATTTATTAATAAAGCTGGCGACCGTACACGCAAATGGATATATGTCTGTGACTGTGCGTTTAAAATAAACCCAATTTGTATGGCCTGGCTCGGCTGGGAATTGTGATTTACGGTTATTTAGTTCATTGAGTCAATTATTATACATAACTACATATATATATACTATTAGCTAGTTTTATAAAGATATATTGTTCAGATTCCTGCAACAAAACATATAGTCCGTGAGCCCACGACAGTATTGCCTACGTCATATGATATCACGATGAAATGCGTGGCACACGGTCGGAAAAGTTGTGCTGAGCGAGGATCAGAAGATTATCGCAAATAAAATTGGCCGGAAGCTTGAGAAAATCTTCCACTTCCGGTCAAAATTTTATGATTATATTTACGTCATGTGACATCAGTAAGAGACCCGTGTCATCATTTAGTTTTCAATCGCATACAGAGAAAACCTTGGAGAAAACATAAGTCTGTCAGTTCTGAAATGACTAAAAAACAAAAAGGTATTCCGGCCGGTAAAAATATAATAACTATGTTTAAATTATTATTTTACTTATAATGATTATCCTTTTTTAACCGTGTGTCGCACGCCGCAAAACGTGATTCGATTCTACATTCTCAATTTTACTCCGTGTGGGAGGAAATATACCTACATTTTTCCATTTAACTTCTGAACCTTTAACTCAAAAGTTTCGAGAAAATGCCACCAAGAATTTATGGAAATTGTTTTCTACCTAGTTTTACTCGATTCTATCTTTCATTTCAAGCGTTTTTAGCAACATTCGCTTTTTCTAGCAAACTGATGGATAAACCTTCTTGATTGATTTTTTTTACTTGAGCCCAAAACATAAAGCTTATGGCCGATTGCACTAAACTTAAGGATCGCTTAAGTCTTTTCTTAAATACAACATGACCAAATTAAAACGGTGTCATAAACTTAGCCGTCATGTAGCTGTCATTCGCTAAGTTAACTTGGTCGAGTTGTAGAAAAGAAAAGACTTAGGTGATTCTTAAGTTTAGTGCTTTCACGCGATTATCACTTAATTATCTAATCTAAACGGGTTTTTTCAAGTTTATTGCAGCCAGCTCCCCTAGCATGACCACCTAAACACGATACATCTTGATATACCCTTTTATTTACACTCACCTGTCAAAAATCTGTCTTTTGACAGTTAAAAGTGATGACCATCAGCCATTTTTGATGTCCCCACTGCTGGGGCACAGACCTTCCTTTTGGTTGGATAAGGAGGATGGGCCATAACCCACCACGCGGGCCCAATGCGGATTGGTGGGTGTAAACGACTGCAAACACACCCGGGACCAACGGCTTAACGTGCCTTCCGAAGCACGGAGAAGCTCGAGATAATACATTTTTGGTCACCCATCCCATGACCGACCCTTGCGAAATTTGCTTAACCTCCGCAATCGCTGGGCCAGGCGCTAAGCCACTGCGCCATCGAGTTAAAAGTAATAATTCACTATAATCATGTCGCGTTTCAGGGGTGCTAGAGTGGTTCATAACCTTTAAGTGATGAGGGACCATTTGACAATTTTACCATTGAAAATGGTTATCAGATGCAAATCGCCTGAGACGTATTTTTGGCCATATTTCCGAGGATTTTGGGAGGATCGAAATGAAAATAGTACCAAAACTTGAGTAGTTTATCGAGACACGTGTGAACGTTTGAATTTTGAAAATCTACTGGTAACTTTTTTTGGAATTTTGCGAAATTCCAAAAATTCCGGGTTTTTTGGGGGATGTTTGTTTACTAAATTGTAAATATTTCGGGAAAAAAACCGACTTAAGAAAAAATGAAAAAAGGGTCCTAGTTTAGCTATCAAATGGCTAAATAATTTCGAAAATCGGTTTATAATGGGTGGTCCCTTTAGATTTGGAATTGTAGAAAAAACGGCTGTTTCCGTACATAACAAATGATGTAGCTTCTATGATTATTGACCGATCGTCATGGTAATAGTGTTAAAAGATGCAGAAGCAGACGAGAAGTGCATTCGTTAGAATTTTGGAAATTGGTTAATATTATTTCGGCTGCGTCGAAGCAATCAGCGGCCGCCTTTTGTGACACGAGGCGAAGCCTCGTGTCACAATCGTAAAAATAAATAGGTACTACCTAGGTAACTTTAATAATATATAGGACTTTGCATTTAATTTGATTTTGGTTTTTCTTAAATTTTTGTTTTCATTTTCAATGCTCCGATTCTTGCGGGGACTGTAAAATCTGTGAATTTTTTTGTCTTGCTATGGACTAACCACTGTTTTTACCTGTTTAGTTTGGAGGCAAAATACCCAAAATACTTACAGTATACAAAGTTATTTTTAGTTAATACAAAACCTCTCGTGCGGTTGATCAGACCATCAAACTGAACAACTTTCATTATGGGAACAACTTTGAAATCGCGAAAAAAAAATCAGCCGTTTCATACATTTCGATGGAGTAGGATTGTATAGGTACTTTTGTATGGCACAGCTGATTTTTTTTGCGTGTTTTCCAGGTTGGTCCCATAATGAAAGTTGTTCAGTTTGATGGTCTGATCCGTTGCATGCGCCATTATTGTTTATTGTTTATTGTTTATTGTTTATTTATTAGGTACACCAGCATTTGTTTACACTATTACATACACTAGCTTAAAATAACATCTACTTATTAGTTGATAAGTGTAACAAATTTTTAAGGTGAACACCACATGCGTAGAGACAACAACATAACCAATCTATTTTTTTATATAAACATAAAATAAAATAATATTAAAAAAAATACCCTAAAAAAATTACACAGAATTCTGCCAAGCTTCGCAAAAGTTTTTTTTGAACTTGGTAAATGAGTCTGCAAAAATGTCGACGCAGCTTCCATTAAGAAGCTTACATAGCCTCGGTACGACGGAGTTTGCACCCAGAGTGGTCCTGCGTAGAGGAGGACATAGCGGAGTGACGGGAGCTCGAGGAATTCTCCTCGGGACACGAAATTTGAATCTCTCGAGCAATTGAGGGCAGTTAATTATATTTTGTAGTATTTTGAAAAGAAACGAACCATCCAGTAAAACCCTACGGGTTTCTAGCGAGAGCATGCTAAAAAATTGCAATCTCTTTTCGTAGGAGCGTGTTTTCTTTGAAATCTTGTTCCAATATGCCAAGCTAGAGACAAACCGCTTCTGTACGCGCTCCATCTTTAAAGAATGAACAGCATAATGAGGCCTCCAGACCACGCTACAATATTCTAATAAACTACGAACCAGACTGTTGTATAGAATAATTTTAACAGTATTATTTTTAAACACCTTTGCATTGCGGATCAAGAAACCGAGCATTCGACTTGCCCTTTAGTAACATTTTCTATATGATTTGTGAAGGTTAATTTATTGTCAAACAAAACACCTAAGTCCTTAATACTATCCGTCTTTTGTACTAGGCTACCCTTGATTTGATACTCGGATTCAAGAGTATTGATTTTCCGTGTGAATTTCATATGGTAACATTTATTAGTATTTAGTTCCATACGGTTATCATGGCACCACTTAACTAGCCTATCTATGTCACTTTGAAGTAATTTCACATCCTCAATAGAATTGCATGTCTTGAGAATCTTCAAATCGTCTGCATACATGAAGGGTGTAGAGTGTAGGAAACAACCCGGAATGTCGTTAACAAATGCGTCAAAGAAAAGCGGACCCAAATGAGAGCCCTGTGGCACCCCTGTTGTTATCCTGTGTGAAGACGATTCATAGCCATTGATAACAACATAGAAACTACGGTTTTGCAAATATGATTTAACCCATGATAGAAGTGATCCAGTAATGCCATAGGCTGCTAGTTTTAAAAGAAGAATGTCATGTGGAACCCTGTCAAACGCTTTGCTGAAGTCAGTGTACAATACATCAACTTCCTTACTTGCGTCCAGTGCCTCGACAATGACTTCGGTAAATAATGCTAGATTTGTACAGGTTGACCTAGATTTTACGAAACCATGTTGATATTCAGAAAGGTGATGGCTAAGATGATGTAGAATGAAAGGGTACACAAGTGCCTCTAGAATTTTAGCAAACATAGATAAAATTGATATAGGTCGGTAGTTAGCAATGAGCTCAACTTTATCCGCCTTGTGAATGGGAACCACTTTCGCAGATTTCCACATGTCTGGAAAAATACCCGTTTGGAGTGATCGATTGAAAATTAAATAAATGGGAGTAACCAACTCATTTGCGCAGGCTACAATAAATATCGGCGATATACCGTCTGGGCCTGGTCCTTTGTTACGATCTAAAGACTTAAGCTTGTTCAATATATTTGCTTCAGTAATAAAGGGTGCTTTTAATTCGTGGCTATAGTTATTCACATATTTCCAATAATCAGAATTCAAATCAGAGCAATCACTATCATTAGAATGCGTATTGTAAACTGCGCCAAAGTGCGATGCAAACAAATCGCAGATTTCTTCCCCCTTAGAAGTTGTGATGATGCCGTTTGTCATTGTATTGGGATACTTACTTTTCCCCCCCCTTTTAGACTTAACGAATGACCAGAAAAGTTTAGGGTTGCCTTTTATACTTTCTTCCAATTTTTTCAAATACACATTATAACGCTTTGTTGCCGACGTGCTACAACACTTACTTAGAGTCTTTATCTCGATTTCATCTAAAGGGTTCTTATATTTTTTGTAACGTTTCCTAATTTTAGTTTTCTCATTTATCATTTTTTTTAAGCAGTGATCATGCCATGGAATCGTGGTTTTGTTTGCAATCTTTTTTTTTGGTACAAGTTCGTTAATAATATTTAGTAATTTAGAATAAAACATTTCAATCATTATGTTTACATCTTGAATCTGATCAAATAGCTCTTCCCAGTTAATCTCAGCTAAGAGTTTTCGTATTTGTACATAATCAGCTTTGTGGAAATTCAAAATGTTGCTTTCAGAGTTATACTTGAGATTTGTTTCAGAAATCCCAGAGATTGCAATTTCAAGAGGGGGGTGAAGCACGTCAACCTTGCTTAAGATTTCAATAGATTTTGTCACAGTGCATTGGGGCGACGGTATGTTAGTAATAAATAGATCCAATAAATTACCAGACTGATTGGTTATACTGTTTAATTGATGTAGGTTACTAAGAATTAAAAAAATCAACAAGTTCCTGATAAAAACCACGCACAAAGTAGTCACTGGATAACTCATTTACCAAGCCCCAATCTATCCCACTCAGGTTAAAATCCCCAACAAGACAGTAAAATGATTCGATATAAATGCTTTTGTTATCATTAAGTTCAAGTACTGAGGCACAGTTATCAACAAAATGTTCCAACATTGCTTTACCTACAGGAGGCGGCAATTACACTGCACAAAAAGCTATTTTACAGGTCTTATGTCCCATTGGTAATTCCAAAATAACCCATAAGTCCTCACATTTACTTTCCCATTCGCGAATACGACGTGAGATATACTTTTTAAAAATAGCTATGAGAACTCCTCCCCCTTCTTTGTGACCATCAAATCCCGAACTTTCTCTATCCCTTCTGTATATTATATATCTGTTATCAAATAGCTCTTCGTCCAGCACACCGCTATTTAGCCAAGTTTCTGTCAAAATTACAATATCGTATTCTGAACAACTAATTTCTTTTAGAAAATTGTGAGTTTTAGTTCGCAACCCACGAACGTTTTGGTAATATATTTTAATCATTTTTCTTTTATTACATTTAAAAACATGCAAATAGTACTTAAATTAAACAAAATATACTATAATACTTAAGAATAATTAAATTAAGGCAAATTATCGAGTGATGTAATGTTCTTAATAACTTTATATTCAGACTCATCCGTTTTACGCATGTAAATGCGCCCACTCCTCACCCAGACGTATTTGTATCCCTTGTCTTTAGCTGCCTGTCTTGCAACTGCATGTAAAGCTTTATTGGAAGCTGAGAGATGTTCGCAAACGAAGATTGGCGCCTTGGTTCCCGGAAATCCAGCATGTAAACTATTAAGCTTGTCTTTTGGATTGGATTTATTATATGTGATTGCCGCAGCCAAAAACTGGTCTCTCATCCTCGGTGAATTAAATTGCACAATTATAGATCTTGGTCGAGCAGAATCTTTGTTAACTTTGGCAATACGAGTATAGTTTGCAAGGTTATCTTCTGAAATTTTGCAATTTATTGTTTTACCCAATTCAGTAATGAGGTGCAATAAATCCTCGTTTTTCTTCTCGGGCATGCACTGAATTTCGATATTAGTCACTCTTGCATTTTGTTCCAACTGATTAATTCGATTAGATAGGTCATCAATTTTTGATCTCATTGATGAGTTTTCCACTTATAGGAGGTTGAGCTTAATTTTAGAGTCCTCATGCTCCTCAGTAATCATTTCATATTTATGGTTAATAAAATTCATCGACTCTTTCACATCACTAATCTCTTCCTTCAACGGTTTCAGCTCTTTATTTATAATATCGCTTATGGAGTCACGCAGTGTTCTTTGCATATCAATCATAACGCTTTGGATAATTTCTTGCATTTCATTCTTCGTTATTGGTTGGTCACTTGAATCATTCGATGGTGAATTTAAGGCTGGCCTCTTACCAGGTCTCGAATTAATATTAGGGTTGTATCGAGCTGGAGTATTGTCGTTATTGCCAGATATTTGCGTACAAAACTGACACAGCCATTTAGAAGTTGTGGGATTGCTGTCTTCTGGATCACCCGACCCAGAGATGCAAGCGCTGTGAAACGCTTTTAAGCACTTTGAACATTTAATACAGTTTTTATCTTGCAAACCCAGTTCACAACACCCCCACGTTAGATCTTTATTGTTCTTTTTAGGTGACATAATTATAGAGAAAAATTGAAGAAAAATAAAAAAATCAAATAAAATCAATAAATAAAATCAATAAAACTTCAGGTCTTATTGCACACAAAAAAAAAAAAAAAAAACAAAATAATGTCTTTCGAAGGCTCGAACTCGGTTTCGCTCACTAGTACAGTCCGTAAGCGTCACCTCTACGCCAGCTGAACACGAGTTATAATGGCAAAACAAAGATCCTTATTAGGTACTGCTCACAAAGTTTACAATAGATAAATTATTTATCTATCATGGAGTTTGAAATGATCACTTTACGCACATAGAATGTTCATGTTTCAACGTATAATATTTCGTGAAAACAGCGCCCACTGTTTTGGGCTCACTCAAAAGTGTTTTTTTTTTTTTTTTTTTTTTGTCGAAGGTAAACTTGAAATTAACGGGACAAAATTTATGAGTTATAAAATATTATTATCTGCACAAAAGTTCTCACTGATGAATTTTAGCACTGTTTATTCATTCACTGATAGTGTTTTAATACTTTTTACTGGGTTCATGTAGTTTATTTTGGATTTTTCTCACTTTTCAATGCTATGCAAGCCACTTTGCATTATCCGTTAAAAGTATTGATTAGTTTATTTTGCTTCTACAACACTTTCACATAATAATTACTACTTAAACTTCTTTGGTAGCCACTCGCAGATTAAAAATACTTCTTATTTTATTTATAGAATTAAAACAAATACGGAGCTATATTGTTGTCGTGACAGATCGGACGTTTTAATTGACAGATCGGACGTTTTAATTGTAAATAATTAAATTATCACGGATAGGCCGTTGGAAATAGACATTAAATTCGCAAAGCATGATGGTATGTTGTATGGGTCTTTTAGGGTAGTGTGAATTCAAATTTGCAACTTCAAAAAACCTGTGGAAACTGAGAAAATCGAGAAAAACTGGGACTTTTTTCACTATCTGCTCTCCAAGAGAACAAATGCGAGAACAAATCCAGCCTACAGCTGCTTTACTTTAACAAAGTTGTTTTTACATTCTGTTGTGGTTGCATTGTATGCTGTCAGGGCAACATTTTCAATTAACCCCGCCGACTTATTTCCGGCGGCATCACCCCCACTTCCACGTTCCACGGCGACTTCCGCTGTCTCATACATCATTGGAACTAACACGTTTACACCGGAAAAATAATTATGTTCATGTTAATTGACGTCAATTAATATGAACAAGTTTTGCTTTGGTTAAAACTTAAAAATGTTTTCTTTATATAAAAAGTACAAAAATACATAGTATTTCTTTGCCTATAAAATTGTAGGCCTAAGAATTTCACCTGCCTAATTGAAAATAAAACTTGGTTTTATACAATTTCTCCATAGTCATAATGAAGTTAAAAAAAATACTTTCTACATTTTTATAAGATTAAATTTCACTTTAAAAGTTATTAAAATACTGATCAACAACTAATTTTAAATTCAACTCATAACCAGCTAGTTAAAATATTGCTGAAAATTGAGTTGCTAACTTCTTAAGGGTCAGACTATTAACTTCTATAAACTTATGAATTATGGATCGCAGTTATTTTAAGGGCATATTTTGAGATAAATTCACTTTAATTAAAACTTGATAGTTAAAGAAGATCAAAGTAAAGTATTTTTATGAATTTGTAACATAGCCGAACTACTTTGAAATAATAACATATAATTTTTTACTTCATCTCAAATTCACAACCAGCATTCAACAAAATGTTACTTTTGTAATATCTTGTGTCTTTAAATCACTCAGACTACTTCACTTATTTGTTATTTAAAGTCAATACTCGCAGCGCAAATTGGCTTTGATCTCTAATATAGCAAATAACTATTACGTTAGAATTGGATACCTACTTAACCAAGTAAATATACCTACTTGACCAGACTACCTAAACAGGTAGTCTGGTCAACGAAAGATGAGATTGAAATGGCGGCGCCACTTTCCCTGTTAAATTAACGTTTATTGGTTAAGTTATTGGGAACTGGGGGTATTGGAACCTCTTAAAACTTGCCAGGTTAATGAATTGCTATAGTTACATCTCTTTCTCACTGTATAGCAAATAAAAGAGACGCATTGATAGCCATTCAGAAAACTGTCAGGTTTTAAGAGGTTGTAATACGGGGGCTGAACCTTAAAATTAGGCGCAAAATTAATTCTATTTCCAACCGAGTCTCATATTTCGTTGGCAGCGGTGAAGGGTCCATACAAACCGATTCATCTTTTAGAAATCTCACCGATCCACTCTGCAGATCATGACATTTTTGTTGAGTGACTTACCTTCACGATAATTCACCCCTCGCCACTTGTAAGTAGGTACCTAATTTATAAAGAAAGAAAGTTACAGAATCTCTAATTAATTATTAGGCAAACGTTTCATTCTCGGTACAATTCAGCATATTAAGACAAACAACTCTGTTTTAAAGAGCAGGTGCTATATGAAAGACTTCCAAACAACTTTATAAGGAGGAGCGACTATGAGCAAAGTTAGGATAAGTTATAATTTCTAAAGGCTGAGTGTCGTTATACTGAGCTGTTAGTCGTTAGTCGCAAGTCATTACTTATGATTTAGGTAATAAAAACTTTCTGGATGATATTATATATTAACGATCTAGATCGTTTTTCTTTTAAAATGTGCGAACATTATCATTTTATGAATGTTTCTGCCAACTAGACTGGGAGAAACATTGCGTATTGACTTTTTTTTAAAGCAGAGAAGGGAGAGACAACAACAAGCGACAGTTCCAAAGACAAAATTATTTGCGACAAATTTTTATTAGCCTATATAAATCATAGATATAGTAATAGTATATTAAAAAGGGGTAGATGCGATACCGAGCAACCGGGTGTAAGAGATAGATATATTATGACGTCAAAATATGGGGCTGCCATGATCGCAAAAAAAATTACCCTAAAATGTAGTCGGAATTGTTACAGTACTCGAATTCCATAGTGAGTGGAAGACAACATTTTAAGATTTTGACTCACTAATTAAAGAAATGGTACCATAGCCCGTAGTCCAAAAATGATATTTTTTTATTTTTCGAGGTTTACCACATGGTTTAGCTATTGTCGTGTTCTACAGCTTTGTTTGATTGCCACTGATAATAGTAAGACTATGAAAAGTAGCCACATACAGATTTAAGACCAGATGAAAATGGATGGACTTTATCTGGTCTTAAATCTGTGTATGGTCACTTTCTATAGTCTTACTATTATCAGTGGCAATCAAACAAAGCTGTAGAACACGACAATAGCTAAACCTGCTAAACCATGTGGTAAACCTCGAAAAATAAAAAAATATCATTTTTGGAGATATACAAATATAGGTTACGGCGGGTTGCGATCTGAAAAACTTGGGCTAAAGTATCTATTGAAAAAATATTATTACCATATTTACAATAATAACAAAAAAGTTTCATTCAAATCCATTCAGTATTTACGAAGATTAGCGTGTTCAAACAGACAAACTAACAGACAAATAGACGCTTTTTTTTATGTCTCCATCGCCGCAGATATTTTTTTTTGAAATATTATGTAATGTAAACAGACACACTTTTTCTACTGTTCTATTATATGTAAGGATGAAAAGCTTAAAATGTTCATTAAACATCAATTCGTGTGTACTTATGCCAATTCTTTTGCCAGTTGCTTCTATCCATTTCTCACGAATTTTATCTTCCGTCGGAAATCTGAAAAAAATAATCGCTTGAAATTCCCTGAAATATGGGGTAATTTTTGGGGAAAAATTTCTATATGGGTAAGCATCCCGAAATTGATTTATAAACCTACTGATTTTAGTGGACGTCAATGCTAAGCTGGCTTCTATTACGTAGATTAATACGCAATTTTACCGGTTTGCTTGTCAAATGTTTCCGAGGTTATTTTTAAAAATATTTTTTACATTTTTCCTATTTATCAGGTTTTTCATGATATAACTAATGATTTAGCTCAGAAACTTGGTTCCTGTGAGATTTTAGAAAGAGATACGTGATCAAAATATAGAAAACAGTGTACTTACGCATGAAATGTAACATCCGCATCTTTTCTTTATTTGTTGCTTTTGCAGCCAAATATTGAACACCCCACCATTTTGTAGGCTAGACACAAACACTACACATTCGATTTTTAATTAATTTTATGTATAAATTAGGTTGTAATCAACAAAACCTTTAATTTCTTTGGCACTTTTTTATATAACCCCACTTGTTTGTTTTGCCTAGTTGAACTGTGCCTATAACCCGACCATGAAAAAAAGTCCGGTCGGTGATAGAGATAAAACATGTCACTCTTCTCTATTTCCTCCTATAGGAATCTCAATAAGACGATCTCGCTCTATCAAAGCATGTCAGACCCTTGATATAAATACATCGTTTAAAAAGAAGAAAGTAACGTAATAAAAACCTGTTAAAAAGAGATCGCTGAGAAAGTATAAAATCCTTACTTTTTTCAGTTCATAACTACGTGTTTTAAATTGAAATCGTTACATATTTAATAGTTCAGTAAAATTACGGGAGCTAGTATGACGAAATAGAAATAATTTGCAATAGCGGTCTTTCTTCTTTTGATCGTTAGATTAAATAGCTAGCTGTCATTTTGTAAATGAATCCAACTAATTTTCACAATTTTTTTTTTTACTTCACTGACCAAAATATAAATTTACTAGCTTCTGCCCGCGACTTCGTCCGCGTGGATATTAGACGAAATCCTTTTAAGGAACCTTCAACCAGGATCCGGCCAGCCATTTTTACGCGATTAGGCGAGTCCCCATCAAGTGCGCTGCCTCGCGAGGCAAGACATTTGCCGCGTGTGGCGGGCCTCGCACGAGGCTTCCAGTTCCCGTTCCCGTTCCCGCTCCCGTTCCCCGTTCCCGTTCCGTTCCCGTCCCGTTTGCGTTCCCGTCCCGTAAACGTCCCGTAACCGTCCCGTACCCCTTACGTTTCCGTTCCCATCCCGTTCCCGTCCCGTTCCCATCCTGTTCTCGTTCCCATTCCCGTCCCGTTATATTCTCGTTTTGTTCCCGTTTCGTTCCCGTTCCGTTCTCGTTTCGTTCCCGTTCCCATTTCCGTTCCGTTCCCGCCGCGTTCCCGTCCCGTAAACGTCCCCTAACCGTCCCGTACGCCTTACGTTCCCGTTCTTGTTCCCGTTCCGTTCCCGTCCGGTTCTTGTTTCCGTTCCCGTTCCCATCCTGTTCTATTCCCGTTCCGTTCCCGTTTCATTCCAGTTTCGTTCCTATTTCGTTCCCGTTCCGTTACCGTTACGTTCCTGTTTCGTTCCGTTCCCGTTCCCGTTTCGTGCCATGCCGTTCCGTGCCATGCCGATCCGTTCCGTTCCGTCCCGTTCCCGTTCCCGTTCCCGTTCCCGTTCCCGTTCCCGTTCCCGTTCCCGTTCCCGTTCCCGTTCCCGTTCCCGTTCCCGTTCCCGTTCCCGTTCCCGTTCCCGTTCCCGTTCCCGTTCCCGTTCCCGTTCCCGTTCCCGTTCCCGTTCCCGTTCCCGTTCCCGTTCCCGTTCCCGTTCCCGTTCCCGTTCCCGTTCCCGTTCCCGTTCCCGTTCCCGTTCCCGTTCCCGTTCCCGTTCCCGTTCCCGTTCCCGTTCCCGTTCCCGTTCCCGTTCCCGTTCCCGTTCCCGTTCCCGTTCCCGTTCCCGTTCCCGTTCCCGTTCCCGTTCCCGTTCCCGTTCCCGTTCCCGTTCCCGTTCCCGTTCCCGTTCCCGTTCCCGTTCCCGTTCCCGTTCCCGTTCCCGTTCCCGTTCCCGTTCCCGTTCCCGTTCCCGTTCCCGTTCCCGTTCCCGTTCCCGTTCCCGTTCCCGTTCCCGTTCCCGTTCCCGTTCCCGTTCCCGTTCCCGTTCCCGTTCCCGTTCCCGTTCCCGTTCCCGTTCCCGTTCCCGTTCCCGTTCCCGTTCCCGTTCCCGTTCCCGTTCCCGTTCCCGTTCCCGTTCCCGTTCCCGTTCCCGTTCCCGTTCCCGTTCCCGTTCCCGTTCCCGTTCCCGTTCCCGTTCCCGTTCCCTCATTTTCACCTTTTTAGGGGTTAAAACATGTCCACCGTGTTGGACTTCAAAATAAATCTCATTTTTGCAATCACCATCCCATAAAACCTCGAAAACGACATCCATATCGATTTTTATGTTTACTCACCCCATTTAGCCCCTAAGGGGTTGATTTTCAAAATCACAAAATATGTTAGCCTATTTAGTTTTAGACATGCTCCTACGAAGTTGAAAGTTGTAATGTCTATTTTATATTATTTTTCCATACAAAATTTGAACCCCATTTTCACCCCTTTAGGGCTAAAATCATTTCCACCGTGTTGGACTTCAAAATAAATGTCATTTTTGCAATCGTCATCCCAGAAAACCCCGATAACGATATCCATATCTATTTTTAGGTTTTCTATCCCTTTTCATCCCCAGTTCATCCCCATAGGGGTTGAAATAATAACAAAAACAATATACGTTGCGTTAGATTTTCATCCATAAGCCTATTTTATAAATTTAGTGATTTTTACTTCAAAAATAAAGGATACACAACTTCATCTCCCTTTTGACCCCTTCGGGGGTAGAATTTTGAAAAACGCTGAGACCCGTATTTATTTATTTTCAATCGTTAGCCTAAACACAAAGTTTGAAGATTCTAGCTTTAAAACTGAGGGACTTTCATACAAACTTTCATCCCTTATTTCATCCCCTTAGGGATGGAATTTTCAAAAATCCTTCCTTAGTGGATGCCTACAATGTATAAAGTATCTGTGTGCAAAATTTCAAGTCTCTAGGTCCAGCGGTTTGGGCTGTGCGTTGATAGATCAGTCAGTCAGTCAGTCAGTCAGTCAGTCAGTCAGTCATTCAGTCATTCAGTTTACGATTTTATATATTAAGATTTAATTGCTTTAGCAAAATTGCTAATTACATACTTTCTTTACTTTTTGCTTGATTTGGAACTATAATTTGATTTCGAATGTAAATCCAACAAAAAAAAGTTACAACTACGCTGTATTTTTTTGTATTCGTAAATTTTATTGGATTCGTTTATATTAGTGTTTTATAATCACATCAAAGTCAGATTGCAAAATTACAGCTTATTACTATTTAATGTTTTGCGAACCCGTAATTTTACTGAACTATAAAAGTTTTTGGTGACTTTGCTCCGCTTAAGGGTCCATGATAGAAAAACATGGTTTGCGCGGCCATAATATTATAGAAAACGTAAAATAGCCACAAAAATATAGGATAAGCTAAAGAGATTATCCAGTAGCTACACGTATTAAATTGCGTATAAACCTCACAGATGATTGTAAAAAAAATCTGAATATCATCAAAAGTGCTTATCGCGGACTTGGACGAATCAACCACTGGACACGTAACGTAAGAAAAATGTATGAAATCACGATCGACTAATTTTTGCGGGGCGAGGGGGGATTACACTTGTCAAATAATGACAATGTTAAGAAAGAAAGAAAGAATAGTAGTTTGTTACACAAGGGACGTAAGTGAGCTATTACAGAACAAGATCCAATTTGGCGCCCGTGCGAGCGCAGCTCGCAAAGGGCGCTAATGGATCGAGTGCACCCGAGATATTTAGACGCCCGAGCGAGCGAAGCGAGCGAGAGCGAATATAGTTCGAGGGTGTAATAGCTACTTACAACCGAGGTAAGCATACTACTTTACATCATTCATGCGAGGTAAATTTAATAAAAATGAAAATAAAAATAAAAATAAAAATAAAAATAAAAATAAAAATAAAAATAAAAATAAAAATAAAAATAAAAATAAAAATAAAAATAAAAATAAAAATAAAAATAAAAATAAAAATAAAAATAAAAATAAAAATAAAAATAAAAATAAAAATAAAAATAAAAATAAAAATAAAAATAAAAATAAAAATAAAAATAAAAATAAAAATAAAAATAAAAATAAAAATAAAAATAAAAATAAAAATAAAAATAAAAATAAAAATAAAAATAAAAATAAAAATAAAAATAAAAATAAAAATAAAAATAAAAATAAAAATAAAAATAAAAATAAAAATAAAAATAAAAAAAACTAAAAAATAATAAAAAAATAAATAAATAAAAATGAAAATAAAAATAAAAATAACAATAAAAATAAAAAAAAATAAAAAAAATAATAAAAAAATAAATAAATAAAAATGAAAATAAAAATAAAAATAAAAATAACAATAAAAATAAAAACAAAAATCAAAATAACAATAAAAATAAAAATAACAATAAAAATCAAAATCAAAATCAAAATCAAAATCAAAATCAAAATCAAAATCAAAATCAAAATCAAAATCAAAATCAAAATCAAAATCAAAATCAAAATCAAAATCAAAATCAAAATCAAAATCAAAATCAAAATCATAATCAAAATCAAAATCAAAATCAAAATCAAAATCAAAATCATAGTCTTCAAAAGTTTTTTTTTCAGTAAAAAGTTTCCACAGTTTATAATATAAGAAAAGAGATTGGTTCACTAAGGAGTTTGACATAGCTTGAATTGTAAAGTTACTTTACTCACTTATGCTCTGAAATGTTATCATTCCATTTGAAAAAAGAATGCGGGGCGTTCAACATTTCCACGGGGGTCTGGTTCATCACATTCTAAATTTGAAATTCAGTGCGGAAATGAAATTCAATACTTACTTCCCGCACTCAGTGCGGGAAGTAAATGTTCCAAATTCAAATCAGTAGAACTTATCAGCTAGCTTTCTTTTTATGAAACTTTATGGTTGCATGACCGGTCAGTAAACATGGCCACGCGAACCAATTTAAATATCACATTTTTACAAAGAAAATTGTATTTCCTCGCATTTCGTGAGTAAAGTATTATACAAACCTTGTACTGGAAGCTACTTGCATTGCCTCGAATGATTAAAGCCCTCGCCTGCGGCTCGGGCTTCAAACCATCCTCGACAATGCAATCCCTAGCTTCCCGTTCTCGGATGTAATGTACTATTACAGTTAAAGCATTCACCCATGCTTGAATTGTAAAGTGATTTGAAAATGGAACGTTCTATCTAAACAATGCACTGTGTTGCACATGCCAACTTACACGGCCTCTTACTATACTAGTAAATCCTAGTTGCCGAGCAGTATGATGTAAATTTATTTTAACACATACTCGAGGCACAGTAATAATAAGTACCTACCATACCAAACTAGTGTATTATAACATTTATTACAAACAAAACTTATAAAGGTGTCTCACGGCTGTGCCAAAACAGGGCTACTATTGTCTAATTATAAAAATCTATCGCAATCGCTTTCGTTTGACAGATGGATGTGATACATTGCTGCACTTCTTAGGTAAGTATATATTTGTGCCAATAAGAAGCATCAATGTATCACATCCTGAAAGCGATTGCGATTGATTTTGTAATTAGACAATTAGCCCCCTGGTTACCAATTCAGCATAAGTCAGATTTGCGAAATCTGACGCTGGTTTTCAATTGGCACCTTGATGTTGACAGATAGATGCCACCAAAGGGTCACTCTTTAAGTGCCCACGTTCGGCCATTATTTTAACTAACAAGTAATAATAATAGGATGTATGAATTGTATAAACTTACATAAATATGAGTAAAAGATAAGTAGCAAAACATGTTAAATTGATTATTATAAATAAAACAAAAAATAATAATATGTTAATGAAATCATTAACATAATGATTTCATTAGTTTGTTGCATCTTAGGCTAAAAACTTAATCCTTTAACTAATTAAACATTTTTTCCAATAATAAAGTTAAAAAATGAATGGGATGACCGAATGGTTGAGTTTTGTTTTGAAAAGTATAATTATGAAGTTTGTATATAAATTGGCAATGACAATGACTGAGGCTATCGGTCACAATAAGTGGCTGAGGGGTAAAGGCGAATATGGCTGTCATTTCGCGTATATTTTTGGCGTAAATATTAGCGGAAACGTATTGAATTCTACATCAAAATACACTTTAACGTATTGTAAAGTTGCTTCAATATTTTATCAAAAAAGTTAATTGTGTTTAAATGATGATGAAAAAACAACGAAAAACATCGAAAAACTGCAGAAGTGAGGTTATTTTCCATACTCTTTACACTTAAAGAAAAAAGACAGGGACAAATGTTTCCGCATAACCGAGCCTTAATGAGAATAGCTTGAAAAAACGTAGTAGCATAATAGGAACACAGATAATATTGTATAGTTCACTAGCTGTAATACAGATTTTGTCTTTGAACTAAAGCGAGGACTGTTTTAACTATTCTGATTTAATGTAAATATAACTGTATCAAAGGAAAGGGAATTAGTTCTAAATTTAGTTATTGTTCGAGTAAATAAGATCAGTTTGCAGAGTAATAATATTTGAAACGGCCAATATTTGCATAGAGAAACTGACAAATAGTTTCATCGATTCGGTGGTTATTTTTAACGTTCTGGGAATACTGGAAAAGTCTGAAATAAGTATATTACGAAGCTATCATATTTATAGTCAGGTGGGGTAAGTGAAACATACTTTATTTTTATTTAACAAGGTTTAGTAAAGCTATAAAACTCGCAATTAAAGTAGCTGTGTAGGCAATGTACTCCTAATTAAATCAGCCTTTAACGGTATGAATATAAATATCTAAAGACTTGCATTAAGGAACAAAATCACGAAAAGAATATAAAGGCTAAGAAGTGTTTCACTTACCCCTGACAAGGGGTAAGTGAAACAGTGGCCAAAATAGCTTTAAATATTGTGTCCATTTAATTAAAAACAGGACAAAAGGATCATGTTAAACCGTTAATATCCAAAATGTATCAAATTCTCATAAAATATGGTCCAGTTTTAAAGATTTATCAAAAAAACGTAATCCGGGGAAGTGAAACATAGTTGCGATGGTCAGGGGTGACAAACCTTAAACAGGTAGGGTAAGCTTTACAAAAAAATAAAAAAACGTTTTTCTTTGTGGGCCGATGTCGATGAATGAAACCCGGTTTTTGGTACTTTTTTGACAAGTAAACAGCCACGCAATTGTAAAAAAATTAAAAATCCAAGATGGCGGCTAACTTTGTAGTTAGCTGGCCAACTTAGATGAAACTCAGTTTTTGGTACTATTGGTCAAGAAAACAGCAATGCAATGTAAAAAATATTAAAAAAATTCAAGATGGCGGCCAACTTTTTTGTTTATGGTCCAATTTCGATAAAACTCGGTTTTTGGTACTATTTTAGCAAGAAAACAGCAACGCAATGTCAGAAATATTAAAAATCCAAGATGGCGGCCAATTTTTTTGTTTGAAGTCTGATTGCGATGAAACTTGGGTTTTGGTACTTTTTCGACTAGAAAACAGCAACGCTATGTTAAAAATATTGAAAAATCCAAGATAGCGGCCAACTTTGTTGTTTCAGGCTGATTTCGATGAAACTCGGTTTTCGGTTCTATTTTGGCAAATCGAAATCGGACTTCAAACAAAAAAGTTGGCCGTCATCTTGGATTTCTTATATTTCTTACATTGCGTAGCCGTTTTCTTGCCAAAATAGTACCAAAACTGAATTTGATCTAAATTGGCCCGCAAACAATAAAGATAGCGGCTATCTTTATTGTTTGCGGGCCAATTTCATCTTGGATTTTTTTTAATATTGCGTTGCTGTTTTCGTGTCAAGAATGTACCAAAACCGAGTTTCATAGAAATCGGACAACAAACAAAAAGTTGGCCGCCATCTTGGATTTTTAAAATTTTTAACGTTGTCTTGTTAAAAAAGTACCAAAAACCGAGTTTCATCGAAATCAGACTTCAAACAAAAAAGTTGGCCGCCATCTTGGATTTTTAAAATTTCTAACATTGCATTGCCATTTTCTTGCCAAAATAGAACCAAAAACTGAATTTCATCTAAATCGGTCCGCAAACAATAAAGATAGCTGCCATCTTGGTTTTTTTTTTAACATTGCGTTACTTTTTTCGTGTCAAAAAAGTACCAAAAACCGAGTTTCATCGAAATAGTACAAAAAAAAAAAAAATTGGCCGCCATCTTGGATTTTTTTATATTTTTAACGTTGCGTTGCTGTTTTCTTGTTAAAAAAGTACCAAAAACCGAGTTTTATCGAAATCGGACCACAAACAACAAAGATGGCCGCCAATTTGGAATTATAAAATTTTTAACAATGCGTTGCTATTTTCTTATCAAAATAGTACCAAAAACCGAGTTTATCGAAATCAGACCACAAAAAAAATTTGGCCGCCATCTTGGATTTTTTAATATTTTTAACAATGTGTTACTGTTTTCTTATCAAAATAGTACCAAAAACTGAGTTTCATCGAAATCGGACCACAAACAAAAAAGTTGGCCACCATCTTGATTTTTTAATATTTTTAACATTACCTTGCTGTTTTCTTGTCAAAATAGTGCCCCAAACCAAGTTTCATCGAAATCGGCTCACAAACAACAAAGTTAAAACAACATTATATAGGTACCTAACAAAAAACTTGTTCTTTGATAATGGGCGCATTCTGCCAGACAAATCTTTGAGTCATCGATCGCCATAGAGTAATTTTTAACCATGGAAAGTAATTTGTATAGAATGTTCAATATTTTACTTTCCATGGTTAAAGTTTATTCTATGGCGATCGATGACTCAAAGATTTGTCTGACAGAATGCGCCCAATGTACGTTATAAAAGTTAATGGAAAAAAGGTTTGTGATATCTGACATGGGGGAAGTGCGCCATATGTTTCACTTCCCCGTCATGACTGTTTCACTTCCCCTTTTAGCTCTTTTAGATGTTAAGATTTTCAGATTATTATAACTCAATTTCATGAAGGATTTATCTAAAATAGTCGTTGGATCATGTAAGATAATACTTTACGTGCAATACTTTCCATAATAAAATTTTTAATTACTCTTTAATTTTGCTTGTATGATTGCCAAAATGTTCCCGCCTATCACTCGTGTTTTGCGTTTTGACATCTAATGAATTTCTTTTTGGTTTACTCGCTAGTTTAATGATCGCAGCGATATCTGTGTTGTGTCAAGGGAAGTAATTCGTCATTCCTGCTTTATCGACACATCGCTATGAGAATAAACTACGATAGTTTCTTAGATATGGTTGGGTGTTTCACTTATCCCACCTGACTATACCTGTTTTATGAAATAGGTAAGTACCTATTATTTTTGTTAAGACTTTATTTATTAATTTAAATAATGAAAATATATTTTTCACCTCTCCAGCACGAAAAGGGCGCTTTTGGTGCGTAAAAACTCGCAGCAAAATCGGTTTTTGCTGCGAGCGTGAGGTAAAGTACTTACTTTTTTAATTTCTAACACCAACTTTTGAAATTATAAAAAAAAAGAAATAAAGTTACAAGGATGAGACTTGTAATACTGATATGTGAGAAGAGGATAGGTAGAATGCTTTATGTTGTCATAGATGAATAAAAAAGTATAAAAAATAAAAAAAAAGAAGATTAATAATTCAAGATAAAGAGTATGGACGAAATGAGGTCGCATGTATGAAATTTATTGTGTTATTGTTACATGTATTAACAAATTAGTGTTTTATGGTTATAAATAATAAATAAGATGGTATATTAATAAATTAGATAAAAACACAACATAATGTAAAACAAAACGACGGAAATCTAGGTACTTTATGAATGAATTTTTCACCATAGTTTTGATCGAACTATTTTTGTGATATATTACAAAAACCCGGGTATATATTGGAATGCCTAATTTTTTTGTCCTAACTGTCTTTGGCACACTACTTATTGGCCTAAAAACTTTTTGCACAATTTTCATTTGACCTAAATTTGTTTGGCCTATTTTCACTTCGCCTAAAATTTTTTCGCCGCATGTTTACTTCCTAAATTCATCATTAAGCATAACTATTCATAATCCCTAATGTTTAAAAGTACTAAATAACGATTCGCACAATTGTGTAACGCCTATTATTTTTTTGCCGAATGTTTACTTCCCTTAATCATTATAGGAATAATCGTTTTTAATCGGTATTGTTTACTACTTGTAAATTGAAAATTACTCAATTTCACTAAACACTTTTGAACAATTTTACCAACAATTAACAACAATTGCACATGATTTAAATTACGAAAAATTATGTTTTTGGTAAGTAATTAAAAATAAAGAATGAGCAGATAAACCTGTCGTTGTCTTTTTAATTGCCTATCCACACTCAAGAATGCAAGCATACAAGCAAGCAAGCAAGTATGCACACAAGCAAACATGACAACATAAGTACAATCAAGATCAAATAGCATGCTTGCATGGCACGCATGCATGCATGCAAACAAGGCCATGCATACTTGCATGCAAGCAAGAGCAGATATGCATGCATGCAATCAAAAGCAAGGAATGCATGCATGCAAACAAGCATGCAGCATGCAAGCAAGCATGCAGCATTTAAGCAAGCATGCAGCATGCAAGCAAGCATGCAGCATGCAAGCAAGCAAGCAGCATGCAAGTAAGCTAGCAGCATGCAAGCAAGCAAGCAGCATGCAAGCAAGCAAGCAGCATGCAAGCAAGCGTGCAGCATGCATGCAAGCATTAGGGAGCTCCGCTCGCTTCGCTCGCTCCGCTGCAAGTGGTCAAAACACTAACCTAACCTAACCTAATGGTCTTCGCATTAAGAGTTTTTCTTTATAGCGGGGGGCCTCAGGCCCCCCGACCCCCCCGAGCAGGGGGGCCAGCCCCCCTGCACCCCCCGGCAAGCATTTTGCAAGCAAACATGCAAGCAAGCATACAGGCATGCAAGCGAGCAAGTGAACAAGCATGCAAAAAAAAGCATGCATGCATAAAATCATGCAAGCATGCAGCAAGCATGCAGCATGCATGCATGCAAGCATTATAAAAGTGTTCAAAACCCTAACCTAACCTAACGTAATGGTGTTCGCATTAAAAGTTTTTCTTTATAGCGGGGGGCCTCAGGCCCGTTTTTTGACGATTTGTTTCTGTCACCAACTTGAATGCAATACAATATTGTTATGCCAAAAATTATGTATGCAAGACAATATTAGGGTTAACAATACTTCGGCGTAGTCATTATTGTGTCAAAAGATATGTATGCTAATAAATTTTAGGACAATTAACATTAGTCGTTTTGATAATTAGGGAATTTAACGTTTAGGCGAAACGACAAAGATGCGAAAAATCTATTAGGCCAAACAATAATTGTACGTAAGGAGTTTAGGCCAAAGAAATTCGGCCAAATGAAATTAGGACCAATGACTTTAGGCGAGTCAAGGGACACCCCAAAAACCCAGCAGTGGGTGTCGTGCGGCTGATATGATGATGATGATGATGATGATGCCTCACACTCGCAGCAAAAATCGATTTTGCTGCGAGTTTTTATGAGCCAGAGGCGCCTTTTTCGTGCTGGAGAGATTAAACCGTTATTTTCAATACCGATAGCGGATATGACGTAAGCCTGTACAAACCTATGTCTTTTTCTGTCTCGAAGTCACCTGGGAGTGCTACACCTGGCGCAGTATACCTATAGTATTTATGAGTATTTAGTCCAAAACTCTAGGCTGTGATTATACCATGACCTGACCACAACGATCGGCCCCCTGATAACGTAACTCTGTTGCTAACAATTCTCGATTAAAATAAATTGAAACCGCAGTTACATTGCTGCTTTAAGTAAGATAGTTGTCACATTGGTTCTTACTAAAGCAACAATGTAAAACTGCAGGTTCTGTCAGAGTTGATTGCAACAAAGTTAAGTAATTAGGGGGTGGTTCTGCGCTTTTCGAAAAAAGTAACCTATAATTCACAAGGTACCATGGGCAACAGCGTCGCTTAACCACTGCTAAGGTGAAAATCGCTTGCACGCTGCGCTCGCTGTCACATACGTTTAGTTCGTGGAGGGGCGATACGCGCGCACATGAATTTTGTTGCAAACTGGTTAAGCGACGCTGTTGCCCATAGTACTTGTGATTCAAAAGTGTTTTATTTTACCATTGATAATGGCTATATCAGATGCAAATCGCCTGAGACGTATTTTTGACCATATCTCCGAGGATTTTGAGAGGATCGAGATGAAAATAGTACCAAAAGTTGAGGAATTTATCGAGACACGTGTGAACGTTTGAATTTTGAAATTCTACTTGTATTTTTTTTTGAAATTTTGCAAAATTCAAAAAATTACGGGTTTTTTGGGGGGTGTTTGTTTACTAAATTGAAAATATTTCGGAAAAAAAACTGACTTAAGAAAAAATGAAAAAAAAGGGTTCTAGGGTATTAGTTTAGCTACCAAATGGCGAAATAATTTTGAATATCGGTTAATAATTGTGACCTGTAGGTGGTCCCTTTAGATTTGGAATTCTAGAAAAACGGCTGTTTCCGTACATAATAAGTGAAGTAGCTTCTATGATTATTGACCGATCGTCATGTTAATAGTGTTAAAAGATGCAGAAGCAGACGAGAAGTGCATTCGTTGGAATTTTGAATATCGGTTTATAATATTTCGGCTGCGTCGAGGCAGTCAGCGGGCGCTTTAGTGGGCGCGATTCACAATCGTAAAAATAAATAGGCACTACCTAGGTAATTTTAAAAATATAATAGGATTTTGCATTTGATTTGATTTTGGTTTTTCGTAAATTTTTGTATTCATTTTCAATGCTCCGATTCTTGCGGGGACTGCAAAATCTGTGAATTTTTTTTATTTGGCTATCGTATTTTTCTCACATATCTTTGCAGGAGTCCAAAAAATATGAGCAATCAACACAAGCGAACACTTCCACACTCTAGTATCGGTTTCAGAGCAATAAACGGTATTTTATTGCAAAAACCCACATAAAGGTGAACGAGTACGTAAGGTAAACAAAGTCGAGTCTCAGCAATTTCGACGGTGAGGCAACAAAAACATTTCATGTTCCCAAAAAAGCGAAGTTCGGTCCATTCGTATCTTTTCGAGGGAGCGGTACTCAAGGGACGAATTTTTCCCAATGGCCAGGCGGAAGTTATAGAAGAAAGCGGATGGTAAATACGAGTAGGTAATTAAGTCATATTAAATACTAATTTATTTTGTTGTTCCTAATAATAAGGATATCCGGCGGCCGGATATCCGGTTATCCGGCCACATGGTTGGCCGAATATCCGGTATCCGGCCAAACTGCTATCCGTTTCATCTCTAGTATTTTGTCTATGCCTTAGGTACAGTTCCTTTTTTCGGGATGAAAGGTACCCTATGTCCTTCTCTGTACCCCTGACAACGTGTGTGTAAAATTTCATGATAATCGGTTAAGTAGTTAAGACGTGAAGGCGTAACAAACAAACAAACGGACTTTCGCATTTATAATATTAGTAAGGATAGTAAGGATAAGGATTATGATCATAACGGCCTACTATCAGCAATAAAAATATTTCTGGTTTATTTTCTGAACGTTAAAAAAGTATCTTAAAGTGACTCCTTTTTTCGTTAGCAGAAATGATCACTTAATTAGTTGTAACTTAGCCGATACTTTTTTTTTCACTTAATACACGTGGCATTAATTAGTTCATCATCAGCCTATCATCGTCCACTGCTGAACATAGGCCTCTCCGAGTGCACGCCACTGAGCACGATCCGCGGCTATACTCATCCAGTTTATGCCAGCCACCTTGCGAAGATCGTCGCTCCACCTTGTCTGAGGGCGTCCTACACTACGTTTGCCCATTCGGGGTCTCCACTCGAGAACTCGTCTGCCCCAGCGGCCATCGGTTCTACGGCTAATATGGCCGGCCCACTGCCACTTCAGCTTGATAATCCGGTGAGCTATGTCAATGACTTTAGTTCTCTGTCGGATCACCTCGTTCCAGACCCTATCTCTCAGAGAAACTCCGAGCATAGCCCTTTCCATAGCTCGCTGCGCGACTTTAAATTTGTGAACCAGCCCTACAGTGAGTGTCCACGTTTCGGCTCCGTATGTCATGACAGGCAGGACGCACTGGTTGAAGACTTTCGTCTTTAGATTCTGTGGAATAGGCGACTCAAAGACTCGACGAAGTTTCCCATATGCTGCCCAGCCCAGCTGTATCCTTCTGTTGGCCTCTCCCTCGAAGTTGTTTCTACCCAATTGCAATGTTTGCCCGAGGTAGACATATTTCGTAACAACTTCGAGAGGACTACCTTGTACTGCAATCGGTCCTGGAATTACTTGTTCGTTGAACATAATCTTGGTTTTGTCCAAGTTCATTCGAAGACCGATGCGTAGAGAGGAATCAGCTAGGCTGTTCAGCATGCATTGTAGATCCTGCAACGTTTCAGCCACAATGACGATGTCATCCGCAAATCGCAAGTGTGATAAGTATTCGCCGTTGATGTTAATACCGCGTCCTTTCCAGTCCAGCGTTTTAAACATATCCTCCAATGCGTTTGTGAACAATTTGGGGGATATCACATCCCCTTGTCTCACACCTCGATGCAAGGGGATATGCTTAGTCTGCTGGTTCTACAGTTGGACGGCCATGGTTGCGGCATTCTAGAGACATCTCAGCACTTGAATGTATCTCCAATCGACTTGGCATCGTTGCAGGGATTCTAAAACAGCCCAGGTTTCGACAGTACCAAATGCCTTCTCATAGTCCACAAATGCTAAGCACAAAGGCTCGTTATACTCTTCGGACTTCTGTATAATCTGCCGCACTGTGAAGATGTGGTCTATGGTGCCATATCCTCCTCGAAACCCAGCCTGCTCCGGGGGTTGAAATTCGTCGAGTCTTTGCGCAAGGCGGTTTGTGATGACTCTTGAAAATTAGTTAGCTAAGTGTTTAAAAAAGTTTTGAAACGTGAGCGTACGTGGTGGTTATTAAATAAATTAAGACAATGTTAGTATGTAAAAAATGAAAATTCTTTAAAATTCTCCATACAAAGCGGCAATGGGCGAATCTCAACAACCGTGATTTTTTGTCTAATTTTGGTGATAACTTTTGTTTTTAGCTTTTCGTCCAAATTTGTTTAATCATAAGCAAGAGTATTATTTAAAGTTACATAAAATGTCAGTGACATTAAAAGAATTATAATAATTTTTGAAATATTTGAAACACCGAAATTGGTCACCCACCAAAATTGTCATTACGCCACCAAAATGTAAAAATCTGACACCAAAATTGATCAACTCCACCAAAATTGGAAATCCGTACTAATATTCATACTAAACGAATATTTAGGAAGCATTATTAGTAACTAACCGTCTGTTTTGTTGTTAATGTAAATATTAAGTACCAGTGAGTGGTAGTAGAGTGTCAGTGAGTGGTATATGTGTCGGCCTAGAATAGCACTACCCTCTGTCGTCCCGTGGGTGTAGTAAAAGGCGACTAAGGGACTACAGGCATCAGGACACGGGCAGCAGCGTCTTCTAAAAACGTGGCAATTATGGCAAACCCCCTAAGATGATGAGATGATAAGAATCCCCACAAGTTCTTATAGTAATGGCAAATTATAACACCTTCACACTGAGAACTGATGCGAAGTTAACCAAGTCATGCGCACTGAGAACTGACGCACAGTTAACCAAGTTGGAAGAAGTTTTTAGCAAATTTCATTGAGACAGGGTTATCTGAAGTCCGAAGAGAGAGAGAGAGGACTCGATAACCCTCAATTTCGGTAACTTGCTATACTACCAGGAGGATTTCTAACAGACCCAAGGTGGTGCCTGGTTCATCGTCCTCAAGTCCCTTGTTGTGGTCACCATCGTAAATGTGTCGACCAGGGTAGCGTACCTGATACTCAGAACGGTATTCGTTGAATGTTGTACAGGTCTACGCTCCGACTTCGACGCACCAAGAGTGGTGGAGGTGGAGCCTATCTACGAAGTGGAGGCTATATATAAGGAGATCTCTAAAGCCATGCATAGCTACAAAACCCGCTACACCGTTGTGATGGGGGACTTTAATCCAAAGTTGGGGAAACGATGCGGTAGTAAGTTGAGAGTTGGGCCATCTGGATTGGGCAACGGAATGCTAGAGGCCAGACGCTGGCCAACTTTATGGAGAGAATTTATTGACAACTTTAGGTAGAACCTTTTCTATGATGAACACCTTCTTCACCCGGAAAGCCGAAAGTGGACCTGGATCATTCCAGACGTTACAGTAAAAAATGAGATAAATTTTATCATGTCACCGAAAAAGAAAAATGATATCACTGTGATCAACAAGACGGGGAGCGGTCACCGATTGCTACGTGGCACATTGAATATCAACGTAAGGCTAGAAAGTTCTCGACTGATAAAGTCTACGCCCCGACTATTACCGGCCCACATTCAAAACCCCGAGCTTTCAATTCGAGCTCCAAAACTGCTTCGAATCCCTTGAGAACAGCATAGATGTGAATGATATGAACAACATGGCAATAGATACTGTCCGTACGGTAGGGTCTAAGTTCTCCGCCGTCCCAAGTTAAAGAAACTCTCCTACCACACACTTCTACTCATGGATCAGAGACGGAAAATGACACTTCCGAACTCAGCGGATGCTCATCGTTATTGACAGCTAAATAGGCAAATATAGTCTTTGACGAGCGACCTTCGTCAATTTAATACGAAGCGTATTAAAGAGGTTATCGAGTGGAATAAAGGCTCCAAAGTGTTCGTGAGAGATCTGTCTATTAGGCAAAACCAAAAGACGAAGCTGAAAATTGACGACGGTCTCATCATTTTCATCGAAGCCTGTAATCCTGAGGGAGATCGAGAGCTTTTATACGTAGTTACATTCCACGCAGACACCTGTTGCAAGCAAGACTAAAGATCCCAGTGCCAAGCTTACCTGACACTACACCGAAGATATCCCGGACGCCAGCCTTTACGAGATTGAGAAGTCTTGTTTGAGAGCTGTAGTATGGCTGTCAAACAGCTTAAAAACAACAAAGCAGCGGGTGATGACGGAACAGAATCACTACAGAACTTCTGAGAGTGGGCGTTAAGCCGATACTGAAAGTCCTCCAGAAGCTTTTCAATTCCGCTACCACCGAGGGCAGAACGCCGAAGACATGGAACATAAGCGAGGCGATACTGTTCTTTAAAAACAAGGGTGACAAGACCCTTTTGACTGCAGACCCATCTCTCTTTTGAGACATGTTTATAAGTTGTTTCCGAGAGTCCTTATGAATCGTCTCGTTCGCAGGTTCGACGACTTCCAACCTTCCGAAGAAGCCGGGTTCCGAAAGGCATTAGTACTATAGACCATCATCCATACGCTGCGGGAAGTTATACAGAAAACCGAGGAGTAGCGCTGTCTAGTAGAGCTGTCTGATCTGCCACTTTGCTTGGCGTTGGTGTTCGTGGACTATGAGAAAGTCTTTGATTCGATAGAGACCTGGGCGGTTCTGCAGTCTCTTACTTCTACGAAGAAGCCATCATGTCAGTATGAGTACAGAACCAGAGCACAAATCCCATCCAACTGCAGCGAGGTGTGAGACAAGGAGACAACATTAGTTCTCCGAAACTGTTCACATCTACGTTGGAGGGTCATCTTTAAGCTTTTGGACTGAAAAGGACTCGGCATCAACATTAGTGGTCAGTACCTAACACACTTTCGTTTTGACGATGATTATAGTTCTCATGGCTGAGGCCTTGGAAGACCTGAACACAATGCTCTAAAATCTTCGTAGCGCTTCCCAAAGAGGTCTTAGGATGAACTTGGATGTGTTGTACCCACTTTAGCTCATGTTGGGAATACTATACTCGAAGTTGTTGACTATTACGTATAACTAGAACAGGCAGTCCAGTTAAGTAAGTCCAACATCGAGAAAGAGATCTCTCGTCAAATTAACGACGAGAGAGTTCATATTTTAGTGTAAGTTAAGCAATTTGGTATCAAAATACCACCAAAATCACCAAAATTGCACCACCAAAGTTGAAATCATGTAAAAAAAATACGTAAAATAAAAACTGTTGGGAATATTCTACTTAACTCTCTATCACTTTTAAAGCACACTATGCGTTCCTAAAACACTGTATTGTCACAACAAATTCATTACTAAAACGTAATTAAAACAGGAACACCAAAATTGCTGATTTTTTGTCACAGTGTTAAAAAACGGAATACTTATATTTTTGTCGGGAAAACGCAAATGGATTGTGCACTATTGTCACCACGGCTGGTGAGCGCCTGACTGACTGGAGTGAGGTACGGGAATGATATTTGTTTTTGTTTGTTCCTGCGGGCTAGGTTGTCACTTTCATTAATGACACCAAAATTGATAATTTCGCGCGGACAGACCATTTTGGCATGCTCTAGGATTAGGTAAGGCACTAAATATGAAAATATCACTAACAGCGGATGGGAAAAATAATCCTAATAGAAATAAAATAAATTACTTTGACTAATTTCCTAAAATTTTCATTACACCGACGAAAATATCAAGCAAAACAGATTCCGGACAAGCCACCTGACTTTGAATTTCGATGTAAAATATATTTTTTTCAAGCTACTTATACATTTTATTCAGATTATATTTATGGCTTGGTATGGATACTAACGTTAATTTTTAAGAAAAAAAATTAACAAAGTTCTGTCTTTTAAAAACAGTACGATTCTCTGCCCGGACGCAAAAAAATTACGCTTGAGATATTCACCCCAATACATATACCCCTAATATTTCAAGAGCATGTGAACTACTTATTTTCTTTTTGCTACCCTTACATTAGTTAATTAGATATGTTTTAAATATTTTCAAATGCTTATTTTATTGCAGTCTTTTGTTCATTTTTAATTTGTGTAAGTAGCTAGATAAAGTGTACTTGTATGTTTAAATCTACTTTAGAATTTTACGGATGACATGAACACCTGCAATAATATGACTAATTAATAATAATACTAAGAAAGTATGTTTTTGTTTAAGAAAGACATTATACTTATTATTACATTTCATTATTGCAATAGGTATACGTATCTTCAAATGGCGAAATCACACTCATAAGAATCTCGAGGAGCTTGATGACGCAGTGGTTTGGGCCTGTCCCAGCAATTGCAGAAGTTAAGTAACTTTAGCAAGGGTTGGTCATGGGATGGGTGACCAAAAATATATTATCTCGAGCTCCTCCGTGCTTAGTAAGGCACGTTAAGCCGTTGGTCCCGGCTGCATTTGCAGTCGTTAACACCCACCAATCCGCATTGGGACCGCGTGGTGGGTTATTATAGCCCGGATCCTTCTTATCCACCCATAAGAAAGGCCTGTATGTGTCCCAGCAGTGGGGAAATTAAAAATGGCTGCTGGTCAACCAGAATCTTAAAAGGTATGTCGATCGCTCGTCGCTTGTGATTTAGATCACAAAGATAAGAGTGAGGAAAGGGACACACTTGATCCGGCCCTAAATTTACTTTTATACATATAGAACTTTTTTAGCATTCGTGCCATTGAAAGGCGTTTTACTTAGGAATAAAATAAAGCCGGTTTCCCTTTCATATCTTTCGGCCGATCGTAAAAAAATAATTATGCAAAGAGCAAAATTAAATCTACAGGATTTCTGTACAAATAATTTTCAATGTAGGTATTTCAACGGGTGGGAAATACAAAATGTTTTGTTGCTTTAAACTACACAGAGCGGTTTTCATAAAAGATTCCCGTAAAAGTATTTCGTGTAAGTATTCGTAAGGAAACTTGAAACAATATTTCATTTTAGCAAACGTAAGAATGCATCCAAAACTCTGCATTTGCAACAAAGGGGTTTTAGAAAGACCGAAATTGCAGTGGTTTGCCTTTTAAAATTGAGCTGCAGTTTAATGTTTTCTGTCTGGCACTATGTAAGTTAGTACTTTTAACCATTTGATTTCAACCGAATCATTACAAAACTGGTGGCTCTATGAGCTGTAGATCCCGCGTTTATGACATTTTTGATCATTTTTGTTGAAAAATTTCTAAAAACTGAATCGACAAAAAATCTATATACATGGTGTTTGGTAACAGCTTTATAAAGCTGAATATGGTAGATAGGGACCATAAAACTAAACAACTTTTACTATGGGATGGGACCAACTCTGTAATCGCGAAAAAACTTTTGTAAGAGCAGATTTTTTTTCGCGATTTCAGAGTTCGTCTCATAGTAAAAGTTGTTTAGTTTTATGGTCCCTATCTACCATATTCAGCTTTATAAAGCTGTTACCAAACACCATGTATATAGATTTTTTGTCGATTCAGTTTTTAGAATTTTTTTTCACCTATTATTATCGAACCTGCTCACAAAATTACACGAGAATCGGTACTTGTACTATTATGTATTCTGTGAATCGGTTAAGAAATGCGACCAGTAGAGGAGAACAGCCGGACATTCGGACATACGTGAGCATTTTTGCCCAAGCTGAAACGTAGACGCTTCGCTCGCGCTTCACGCTCGCTCGGTCAATTACACATCTTTACAAAATAATTTTACAATGCATATTCAATTTGATGGATGGAAAGTAGAATTCCTAGTATTAACTGAGAGCCTATGGAGCTGGAATAATACCTGACGACGACACGCCAGGCAAAGCTCATTTGTTTATTTATTCATCCATGATGTCTCCTTCCTTCTAATTTTAGATTTATATTCTACAGTACATCATGCTAGAATATCATAGATTTACGCGTCAACCAATTGAATAAGTTAGTAACAATTTTAGGTCATAGCAAAGTATGTAAGTCAGATTACGGTATAAAAGAAATTATGGCAATAAGCTCAAAATCAAGTGTGACTCGGTAGCATTTGGTTAAGTGCATCGGGCCGGAAACCTAAGGGTGCGGGTTCGAGTCCCGTTTGAGGTGCTACGATTTAATTTAACTGGTGAGATATTTTATCTTAACATTAAATAGCATTGTGAATGCGAAAAATCTGAAATTAATAATGATAAAATAAAACCTTACAATAAGAATAAATGTCAGCATTCTCTCGAAATACCCAGCAGTGGGCATCTTACGGCTATATACCATGATGATGTCATTAATATCGAGTAAGTATTATTTGAAATAAAAACTGTGACGTGTCAATTTTGAATTCCAAACAAGACGATACATCTCCTGTAATATAGCCCTAAGTTTTTATCCTGTATTTGTAAGGTGTTGCTTTACCCTTGAGAAATAAGAATTTATGGCTTAGGTAGCGAAACTTAGAGGACGATGTTAAAGTTGTGAACGACAAGCTTGGGATCCAACTTATGAGATTGTTTCGCCAACTTGATCTGCTGGATGGAACCCGATAAAGCAACTAGTCTGAAAGTAAGTCTAGCGGAAAAACCTTAAACTGTGATGAGGTTTATCTTTACTCATCTAACGCTATGTGGATTAACTATGATTACCTAAGCTAGTTTCAGAATAATATATTATCAACTTATTGCATGAACTGGCTAAGGCAGTTATAAGAATAAAA
This sequence comes from Agriphila tristella, assembly GCA_928269145.1. Classification (NCBI taxonomy): domain Eukaryota; kingdom Metazoa; phylum Arthropoda; class Insecta; order Lepidoptera; family Crambidae; genus Agriphila; species Agriphila tristella. The sequence continues at coordinate 55,945,005 of OV743429.1, forward strand.
AATATTTACTACAAATAAAAACGTTCTACAATGGAATACAAAAAATTGTTTGAAAAAACAAAATACCGACTTCAAAAACCTGCCTCTAAAAAGCAAGAAATAATATTCAAATCATTAGATACGCATTATCATTGTTATAATAACAAGACGTCTATTGAAGTCGGGTGGGGCTGGAGTACAACTTCGTTTTTTTATTCTAAAAGCCCCACCCGACTTCAATAGACCTGTTGTTATTATAACAATGATAATGCGTATCTAATGATTTCAATATTATTTCTTGCTTTTTAGAGGCAGGTTTTTGAAGTCGGTATTTTGTTTTTTAAAACAATTTTTTATTTTTTTATTTTTAGTGTAAGTACCTTCTATATTAGGTATATTATTATAGGTATATTATTTGGTAGAAAAATCGGCTCAGCCAAACGTGAGATATTCGCGGAGAAACACACATTCATACAGGTCAAACTGAGAGCGAACCTTTTTTTTTGAAGTCGGTTAAAAAGACTACACTAAAAGTACCCCTTTCCCAACAAAAAGAAACATCTAATTCGGTTCATAAATAACAAAGTCGTCAAGTTAGTTGATGCAAAATCATAGTATTTTCAGGATTTCTCGAAAACTACTAAACCTATTTGAAAAAAAAATTAAATGGGACCATCTCGCAAGAAAACTCAATCGAACCAAAAAGAATCATCAAAATCGGTTCATAAATGACAGAGACACGCGCGAACAACGATAAAAAAAAACATACAATCGAATTGAGAACCTCCTCCTTTTTGTGAAGTCGAAAGGATTGAAAACGGACTAAAAGTGTAAATTTAATATGTCCTAAACCCGCTAAAAATTATAAGCTGAAGCCTAAAAAAATGGGTAGTATTTAACAGGGTAACAATAAATTCCCATTTTGGGTATCAAAAACACTGAATATACACTTAAATACTAAGTGGGTGACGGACTGAGGGCGACTGCAAATTAATGTTGAAAATGGGTGACTTCTGAAATACAAATTGAGTAGGTAACTATGTTTATTCAGAACGGGCGACCAAATTACTATTTGGGCGACAACTTTAGGGCACACAAAACATTTAAAATTTGGTATATATTTTATTTAAAAAAGGTGACTATTATCCTAATCGAGATGACAAAAATATCACGCCCAACATGCTTGAATCAGTCAAATAGTTAGTTGCCTACTTGGTATAATAGTTGCCCACGCAGTATTTTTGTCACTCATTTAGAATTTACACTGCTTACTTAAATTATTTATCTCCCACGTTTAGTCGCCCGTTTTACGTATTTTTGTGATCCATAGTTTGTCGCCCGTTTAGTTATTTTGTCGCCCAAAAAATAAACTGCTGCCCGGCTTAGTATTTAAGTATCCCATTAACAGTCGCCTTTAATTATTTCCAGTCACCCAAATAATTAATTCCCAAAAAAAAAAAATAGGTAGCTGTGAAAATACTCATAAGATTTAATACGAAATATGTGGGGTGTATGCAAAAGATAATTGATGCAATTAAAAATGCACGGTAGTTTGGTAAAGCTTTCACTTAAGCCTGCATTTATTTTATGACCGCTCCAAATGTTGAGAGCTATCTTGAGATCATACCTGAGATGCTGATTCTTTTAAACAGCATCTCAAGTATGATCTCAAGATAGCTCTCAACGTTAATTGTGGTTTATAAATAGGGACCTGAGCCTCTACTCTCATTACTACAATCTTATAGAATGCGCCGTGCGTTTTTTCTTTCAAATCTTAAAAGAATTTGTCATATTTGATCATTACGGTATTTCTTTAATGTCTAGATTTTAGCTTCCCATTAATCTATTCCGTATTATGGCATCGTATCTTAGAAAGCCGGTAATATTATCGTTGCAAATTTAAACAAAGCGCTACATTGTTTAAAGTGTAAAGATGCTATAAACCTCTTGATGACAGTGCTTATCTGTGAGCTTGTGGAATCCGCTATTATACTTACTACAGACTTTAATAAGAAAGTTTATTATTGTGCCAAATTCGAGCGATAGCATTAATTAAATACGTTTTTCATATCAACAGTAATTTTTCTGCATGTTTAGTTCGTGACAGGTGGACGTGCCGTGTATGTGCCGGCCTAGAATAGCACTACCCCCTATCATCCCGTGGGTGTCGTAAAAGGTGACTAAGGGAGCATAGCCTTCAAGAGACGGGCAGCAGCGTCTCCAAAAAACCTTGGCCTACTGCGATCGCCAACCCGCCTGCCAAGCGTGGCGATTATGGCAAACCCCCCCCCCTCATGCACAATGGATCAAAAAATTGGCCCCCAGTCCCCGGCAGCCCCGCTATTCCTAACTACGGTAGCGGCTACGGTAACGGCGGGGCAGGGGGTGCTAAGAATCCCCGGGTGCGGCTCGGCTACCAAAAACGACGACAAATGCACCTGGCAACCTATAACACGCGCACACTAAGGACCGACGCGAAGTTAACCGAGTTGGAAGAAGTTATCAGAAAGGTACACTGGGACATTATCGGGTTATCTGAAGTCCGAAGAGCGGGAGAGGACTCGATAATCCTCAACTCCGGTAACTTGCTTTACTACCGGGAGGGCGACCAACAGTCCCAAGGTGGTGTCGGGTTCATCGTCCACAAGTCCCTTGTCAACAACGTGATTACCATCGGAAGTGTGTCGACCAGGGTGGCGTACCTTATACTCAGAATATCCAAACGGTGTTCGCTGAATGTTATACAGGTTTACACACCGACCTCGACATACCAAGATGACGAAGTGGAGGCTATGTATGAGGAGATCTCTAGCCATGCATAGCTACAAAACCCACTACACTGTTGTGATGGGAGACTTCAATGCAAAGTAGGGGAAACGATGCGGTGATGAGCTGAGAGTGGGGCAATTTGGAGTTGGGCAACGGAATGACAGAGGCCAGATGCTGGCTGACTTTATGGAGAAGGAGAACCTCTTTATGATGAACTCCTTCTTCAGAAAGCCGGAAAGCCGGAAGTGGACCTGAGTCAGTCCGGACGGTTAAGTCAGAAATGAGATAGATTTTATCATGTCGACGAAAAAGCAAATATTCAATGATGTCACTGTGATCAACGCTGTTAAGACGGGGAGCGATCACCGATTGGTACGTGGCACATTGAATATCAACCCAAAGCTGGAAAGATCTTGACTGATAAAATCAACAATTCGACCATTGCCGGCCCATATTCAAAACCCCGAGAGCTTTCAACTCGAACTCCAAAACCGCTTCGAAGCCCTTGAGAACAGCATAGATGTGGACGATCTAAACAACATGGTGGTGGATACTGTCCGTACGGTAGGGTCCAAGCTCTTTAAGACCCGCCGTCCCAAGATAAAGAAACTCTCCGACCACACACTCCTACTCATGGATCAGAGACGTGAAATGAGGCTCCAGAGTTCAGTAGATGCTAATCGTTATCGGCAGCTTAATAGACGGATATCTAAGTCTTTGACGAGCGACCTTCGCCAATTTAATACGAATCGTATTAAAGAGGCTATTGAGCGGAATAAAGGCTCCAAAGTGTTCACGAGAAATCTGTCTATTGGGCAAAGCCAGATGACGAAGCTGAAAACTGACGACGGACGCATCATTTCATCAAAGCCTGAAATCCTGAGAGAGATCGAGAGCTTCTATGGGCAGTTATATTCCACGCAGACACCTGTTGAAAGCAAGGCTAAAGACCCCAGAGCCAAGCTTACCCGACACTCTACCGAAGATATCCCGGACGTCAGCCTGTACGAGATTAGTATGGCTCTCAAACAGCTGAAAAACAACAAGGCGGCGGGTGACGATGGAATCACTACAGAACTTCTGAGAGCGGGCGGTAAGCCGATACTCAAAGTCCTCCAGAAGCTCTTTAATTCCGTCATCGTCCAGGGCAGAACGCCAAAGACATGGAACATAAGTGAGGTGATCTTCTGCTTTAAAAAGGGTGACAAGTCCCTCTTAAAGAACTATAGACCCATCTCGCTTCTGAGTCATGTCTATAAGTTGTTTTCGAGAGTGCTTACGAATCGTCTCGCTCGCAAGTTCGACGACTTCCAACCTCCCGAACAAGCCGGGTTCCGAAAAGGCTTTAGCACCATAGACCACATCCATACGCTGCGGCAGGTTATACAGAAGACCGAGGAGTATAATGAGCCACTTTGCTTGGCGTTCGTGGAATATGAGAAAGCCTTTGATTCGATTGAAACCTGGGCGGTGCTGCAGTCTCTCCAAAGGTGCCAAGTGGACTATAGGTATATCGAGGTGTTGAGGTACTTATACCAAAATGCCACCATGACGATCCGAGTACAGAACCAGAACACAAATCCTATCCAACTGCAGCGTGGTGTGAGACAGGGTGTAAGGGAAAGGGACTGTAAACTAGGTGATAGCAAAACAAGGCGACTGTTCGGCAAGGATACGAGTATATTTCGAAAGCACACAATTTTCTCTTTTGACAAGAAGTAACAAAGGAAAACAGAAAATAGACAAGATAGAGATAGAAATATAAAAGCTATAGAAACTACTTGATCCTACAATCCACCACACAGGGAGACGTTATTTCTCCGAAACTGTTCACAGCTGCGTTGGAGGACATCTTTAAGCTCTTGGACTGGAAAGGACTCGGCATCAACATTAATGGCCAGTACCTAACACACCTTCGTTTTGCCGATGATATAGTCCTTATGGCTGAGACCATGGAAGACCTGAACACAATGCTCGAAGATCTCCGTAGTGCTTCCCAAAGAGTGGGTCTTAGGATGAACATGGAAAAGACGAAAATTATGTCAAATGCCCATGTTGTACCCTCTCCAGTTCATGTTGGGAACACTACACTTGAAGTTGTTGACCATTACGTATACCTAGGACAGGCAGTCCAGTTAGGTAGGTCCAACTTCGAGAAAGAGATCTCTCGCCGAATCCAACTCGGGTGGGCAGCATTCGGGAAGCTTCGAAAAATCTTCGCGTCCGATTTACCTCAGTGTCTCAAGACGAAAGTCTATGAACAGTGTGTGTTGCCAGTGATGACTTACGGCAGTGAAACGCGGCCGCTAACTATGGGTCTCATAAGGAGGCTCAAGGTCGCTCAGCGTGCAATGGAGAGAGCCATGCTCGGCGTTTCCCTACGTGATCAAATCAGAAACGAGGAGATCCGCAGGAGAACTAAAGTAACCGACATCGCTCGAAGGATTGCTCAGCTGAAGTGGCAATGGGCGGGACACATAGTGAGAAGAACCGATGGCCGTTGGGGCAGAAAGGTTCTGGAATGGCGACCGCGCACCGGACGACGCTCCGTGGGTAGGCCCCCGACAAGGTGGACTGACGATCTGGTGAAGGTCGCGGAAAGCCAGTGGATGCAGGCAGCGCAGGACCGATCGTCGTGGAGATCCTTAGGGGAGGCCTATACCCAGCAGTGGGTGTCGTGTGGCTGATATGATGAGGTGGACATACCAATTTTTATTATTAACACGTTTTTATTAGGTTGCTTTCTCGTTTGTTTGGTTGATTGTTTGTTTGTTTGTTTGTCCGCAAAGTTTGCGAACGATTTCATACTAGCTTCCCGATGAGCTAGAGACTTGAAACTTTAAACATAGGTCAGAACTTGAAATCAATGCAATATTATGGTGTCATTGAGCTGATCTGATGATGGATCCGGAAGAAGGCCACAGGAACTCTATGTAATACCATACAACCCAATCGTTTTTGGGCTCGTTAGAATTGTCTTGATGAGTACTCTAATGGGAGTTGAGGTCCAAGGTTTGGTTATGAACCTGGAAGGCCATGCCATAGAACCTCAATATTGAAACCGTGCAACAATTGAGCCCCATTGAGTTTGGGCTCGTTTGAACCTTCTTGACAAGTACTCTAATGGGAAATAGTGTCCAATGATCTGATGATGGAGCCGGAAGACGGCCAGAGGATTTCTATGATAAAACCATGCAACCCCATCGAGTTTGCGCTCGTTTGAATCGTCTTGAAGAGTACTTTGTTGCGAATTAGTTTTTAGGGTCTGATGATGGAGCCGGAAGAAGGACACAGATAATCTTTAATAAAACCACGCTTTACCAACGAGTTTGGGCTCGTTTGAATCGTTTTGACGAGTACTTTGTTGGGAAATAGTTTTTATCTAGTAAACTAGTGAGTTAGATCGAATCGCGGCCACCGAGCGACTTCGCCGCGGCCACGAGATCGTTGCGCGCGCGCCGTGTGACTTGCGTCTCTGTAACCATTGCTCGCTTTTTCGGTCATCAGTCTCCCAGCTCGACGTCGCGACCGCGCAGTGGTTGCCGAGACGCAAGACATAGGACGCGCCCGTGGTGATTTCATGGCCGCACGATAACCGGGGCGCGATGCCTCAAGGCGTACCCCATGTGGATGGGGTGGCCCAACCACAGGAATATAAATTTTTTTTTACTCCGTGCCCATACCCCAAATTGCCATGTCGAACTGTCACGACATCGAGAACTTTCGGGTGTATTGCCCACCAGGAAGGAAAGGAAAATATAGACGATTCAAAAGTACTTAATAAATAAGTTTATTTGAATAAAGCTTATTTGACTTTGACTTTGACCAGTAAAACAGCTTCGATGACGACAATAGTTTTCATGAACTCAAAAAGCCAATATTATCAGGGCTCTATCACTCCGCGCGTAGGTATGAGAAAAGCACCTAGCGCTCGGCGTCCTCTGCGTGGACAAAATCGGCAGGGTTGTCCGTCGCGTCCTCGGAATATCTGTAGCGCGTTTTCACAGGGTCTTACGATTCCCGCGCTTTCATTGCCGCAAGCTGCAACCCTAACGTAGGTCCGAAAAGATAGGATATATGCGATAGAAAGAGATGCAGCGTCTAGGTGAATATAGCCGTTCGTAATTAGCGCCGTACAAGCTGAATTCAACTTTAGCATGTTGAAATTAGAGTTGCTATTTATTTAAATGGTTCAGTGGAGTGCATCTTCTGTACTTGTACTATTATTTATTCTGTGATATTATTTTAACGCTACGTATATTATAAGCTTAAAATATGATCATTAGACGATTAAATCACAAGTCGCAAACTTATTAAAATCACAGACTTTAATTAATGTATTATATGTAATTGACAATATTAAGTAATTTTATAGAGCTTTAATAGGTAAGCGTAGCGCTCAAACGAATAGAATGTTAGCTATTTGAGTAGGGGGCAGGGGAAAATGGTAGGGCATAGACCTATTTTGAGGTAGGGTCTGATAATTCGGCATGTTAATAATATTGCATGAGAAAAAGTTTACTTCTTTAATAAAAACATTGCATACTTAGGTATTATAAGGTAGGTAGCATACTTGGGCGGTTAATATAGAGTTCTGTGAATGGATTTGGTTTCGCAGACCCACCACCAACTCGAAGCCCACAGAATAATACTATTGAAGTTTACTATCAAAACGTCAGAGGACTCAGAACGAAATTGGAAGATTTTAGTCACAGTATTTCAGTTGCAAGCTCGGATTTGTATGCAATCACAGAAACTGGTTGCAACTTATCTATTCACGATTCTGAAATAATCCCCCCCGGATATACAATCATACGCTGCGATCGGGCTGACGGGCGGAAACAAGGCGGCGCGTTTCTCGTGGCCACACCTCGCTTCGAGCTGCGACGGGTGCCGATACCGGGTGACGTCAACATCGATGATCAGCTGTTCGAACTGGTTTGTGCTACGGTGTTTTTACGAAATAGATTGCTATTTATGATTTGCGTTGCTTATATTCCACCAAAAAGTAATGATATCGAGTACATGATGTTATTTAGAATTATTGAACAATTATGTAATATTTACAATGATGTTATTGTGTTAGGTGATTTTAATTTAAATTCTTGTTCCACTAATATCAATAATTATTATGAATGTTTCCAGTCTTATTGTGGGTTTGCTCAGTATAACAAAATAGGTAATTGTAATAACTGTCAATTAGATCTAGTGTTGAGTACATTGGACGGGGACGAAAGTGTAGTAGTGAGTCAGTCAACGGTGCCCCTGGTACCCGTAGACGCGTACCTACCATCCGCCGCTCGACGTCGTTGTGCGGCCGCGGGCGGCTCCATGCCGACCCCCCCAACCTCCGCTCGCCTCGTCGCACATGCACAATGCCGGGGTCTCTCGCTGGAACTTTAATAAAGCTAACTTTCCTCTTTTATACGCCGCGTTAGGGCAAATAGACTGGACCCCTATGTACAATTTAGACCTTAATTCAAGTGTGGAATATTTATATGACATATTGAACTCCGTTCTAGATGATTTTGTACCACGAAAAACACAAAGGGTGATAAATTCAGGGCGTGTGTACCCGGAGTGGTACACTGCTGAAATTATACACGAAATAAAATCAAAAGCTGAACTGCATAAAAAATATAAAATTAGTAAATTAAATGGTGATTACGAGGCGTTTGCTCGGTGTAGGACAAAGGTGAAAATGATGATGAAACATGCGGAAGAACAGCATCAATACCTTATTCAGAGTACTTTGCGAGAAAATCCAAAATCTTTTTGGAATTACATAAATTCTAAAAAAGGTGGTAGAAACCCTAGGAAGATTATGAAGAACGGTGAAGTGTTAGCATCCGATCAGTGTGCCAAAGAATTTGCTGAATTTTTCCAATCGGTGTATAGCACTGAACGAGCTATGCTGGATGTTGATGTGGCGATATCGGAAGCGGGTGGAGACAACGGGGCGGCACGTGTCCACCTGGACCGCCTGCAACTGCGGGACGTAGAACGCGCGCTCAAACAACTTAAGCCGAAGAAATCAACTGGACCAGACGGTGTCCCACCGTACATATTTAAGGATTGTTGGGCTGTGCTTGCAGATCCACTGCTATATATATATAATAAATGTTTAGGAGACGCAGAGTTCCCGGATAGGTGGAAAATGACAAGGGTCGTTCCAGTACCTAAGAGTTCAGGGACGAGTGTAGACGAGCACAGACCAGTAGCAGTACTGTCCACCCCCGCAAAAGTATTGGAAGCAGCTGTACATCTACCTATTCTTGAACAAATTAGTTCACAGTTGTCAGAAGCTCAGCATGGGTTTCGGCCAGCAAGAAGTACTACCAGCAATCTGCTGGAGTACATGTCTTATATTACACCAGTAGTAGATAGTGGGGGGCGAGTCGACGCCGCCTATTTTGATTTTAAAAAAGCATTTGATTTAGTTCAAAATGATGTATTGCTAAAAAAGTTGGCTGGTGTCGGCTTCACTCCCCACTTGCTGAAATTTTTTGCTAGTTACATGCAGGACCGGCAACAATACGTAGAATACGCAGGTTATTTATCCGAGCCCTACTTTACCCGGTCAGGCGTGAGTCAGGGTAGCAATCTTGGATCTCTAGAATTTATTATAATGATCAACGACCTATCACAAGTTGTTGTGGATGCAAAATGCTTGCTGTTCGCTGACGACTTAAAACTATATCTAGAGATTCGAGACGAAAAAGACTGCGAAAGACTGCAAAGGGACATAGACAGGGTGGTTGCTTGGAGTAAGGAAAATCAATTATATTTTAATCCTTCAAAATGTGTGACAATAACATTCTCTCGCGCACACAATTCACCGCAATACGACTATAAGGTGGATAATATATCCTTGGCAAGAGTTACCGAAGTCAAGGATCTAGGGACCTGTCTTAACAGTGGGCTAACGTTTCGTAAACACATTGTCCAGATATGCAAGAAAGCTTATAGGAATTTGGGATTCGTGCTTCGTAGAGTTAGTAATTTGAAAAATTTTAATGTAACTGCAATTAAGATCTTATATAATGCGCTAGTGAGAAGTCAGTTAGAATTTAATTCTGTAATATGGTCCTCACACGAAGCAAAGTACAATATCATGCTGGAACGGGTTCAGAATAAATTTGTCAGATACCTTTACCTAAAGTTGTATGGAGTGTACCCATTTTACCCGCTAATGTATCCAACATTATTTGTATTGGGCATGGTCGGATACAACCAACTGAGGGTAAGGAGGGACATGGCTTTAGTACTTTATATTTTTAAAATAGTAAGAGGTAAGTTACATAACGCTTGTATACTCAGCCAAATAGGCATGTGTGTTCCGGACCGGTACGTGTGGCGCAGGCGCAGGCCTAGTCTGCTCGCGGTGCCGCAAGCGCGGACCAATATACTTAAGGAAGCGCCGTTGACGCGGGCACTGCGCACTCTCAACCTAATAGCCAATGATATAGACGTGTTCTTTTGTCCGCTGAGTGAATTCACGAGAGCGGCTATGTTTACCATTTGTTATAAAATTAATTAGGTAATTGCAATGATTGTAAATTAATTATTAATGAACTAAATTAGAATATTATTATTATTTATGAAATATATTTATGTTATAATATGTTATGTTAATTATAGTAGGTATATTGAATGTGTTAAAGATTTTTTAATTTTGTTAATTGATATTGATAAATTATATAATGTATTTAGTTACTCTATTGTAATGGGTTAATCCTGTAAAAATAGATGTAAGAGTGGAAATAAAATAAATAAATAAAAATAAATAAATAAATAAGTATTCAGGTCCCATATTTTTGTGGGATAAAAGATCATGATGTGTTTACTTTTTTAAGCCGTGGAATAATTAGCTGGAGCTTGTTTTACTTATCTCAATGAACACACTTTGGGACTTTGTACCTTTTTGACGAACTCATTTTAGTAAAGGCATATTAAAAAAATAATTGTGGAAAACCTTTGTTATTTTGAAACACCGCCGTTTCTAAAAGCTATTTTTATTAGAATGTCTTTTATTGTGGTAACCTTTACATCCAACGGTCAAAACATACGTGTGCGATGCTTAAATTCACAACGCTGACCTTGAACTTTAGGGCTCAGAGGACCACAAAGATAGAATCGTGATAATGTTCGGACGATGTTCTTCGTTCGATTTACTTAGTTTTGAACATTATACTTTTATGTATGGAAATTTGGTTTGCTTAATTTTGGTGATTATGTCACAAAGCGGAATGAACATCATTCAAATTCAATTTATTTTGCATTCCAAAATGTTACAAAGCTGGTTGGTAAAATATATTAAGACACAATTTTGGACCCTGTTGGGCACAGCAACTTAGATTAGAAGGGAAGGGAGGATGACTTTTCGTAAAATATAAAGGTATCGCTGGATAAGTATAAAGAATTTTTTTTCATCAATGCGCATAACTATAATATTATTATTTTTAATTTTATTATGGTCAAGTAGGTATTTGATTAAATTATTATTTTTTCATAGTTATTTGTATTGTTATTATATATATGTTATTTTACAATTAAAAAAAAGAAACAAACATTATTTTATCATAAGGTTTTAAATTTTATATTTCTTCAATTCTTTATCATCAAAATATTTATTTACTGTGTAATAATTTTTATTTAATAATAGGCTTTTAAGGTATTTTTTGAATTTTGTAAAATTGTTTTCATTTTTAATTTATTCCGGTAAGTTATTATAAATTTTTATTGTCATCACATAAGGGCTAGATGAGTGCAGATGTAATCTTGAAATGGGTAACATAAATTTATTTTTATTTCGCGTGGAGTATTTTATTGGTAAATCTTTGCGTTTGGTGTATAATTCTGGAGATTGGCGGACGAATTTGCATATCATCCGTTGATTTCCGTCTTAGGCCCACCGTATAGAGAAACTAACCCAAATGCTGGGGCCACACTAACGGTCAACGGCAATGCCTATCAACGCCATTAAAAATGGCAAGATTTAATCAAAAATTTAACGCAATGACTCTGGCACTACAAATTTTAAAGTCAATAAAAAATCAATAATCGCCAATAAAAAATGGCGTTAGTTTCGCGTTGCCAGCTATTGGCGATTTTTGACATTTTTATGTCGCCGATTCAGTTTAAGGTAGGTTTACATCTTATTTCAAGAAATTCGAACACCTTTTCATTTGCCCAATGGAAATTTCCGAACAAAATTAAATTGGCTGAATATTTTTATAGGTAGGAATAAGCTCCCTTAATACTAGAAAAAAGTTTCAGAATTTTCTATTGACTGAAAAATTTTAATAAAACTAAAGTCTTTTCGAATTCACAAATGTACGAAAGTAACAGCAGAATGGAGATTATCCTTTGCCACCACCTGCCACAACCACATCAAGTATTTTAAAAAAAGTTTTGAGTGTGAAGTCAAAAAAACACTTTAATTTTTTTCACGCAACCGAAAATTCTGAAACTATTTCTATTACTAAGGGAGCTTATTCCTACTTATAAAAAAATCACAGATTTTGCAGTCCCCGCAAGAATCGGAGCATTGAAAATGAATACAAAAATTTACAAAAAACCAAAATAAAATAAAATGCTATTAAAAATCCTATTATATTTTCAAAGTTACCTAGGTAGTAGGTACCTATTTATTTTTACGATTGTGGCACTCGGCTCCGCCTCGTGTCACAAAAGCGCCCGCTGACTGCCTCGACGCAGTCGAATATTATTAACCGATTTTCAAAATTCCGTACTTCTCGTCTGCTTCTGCATCTTTTAACACTATTACCATGACGATCGGTCAATAATCATAGAAGCTACATCACTTTTTATGTACGGAAACACCCGTTTTTCTACAAATTCCAAATCTAAAGGGACCACCTACAGGTCACAATTACTAACGGATTTTCAAAATTATTTTGCCATTTGGTAGCTAAACTAATACTCTAGGACTTTTTTTTTCATTTTTTCTTAAGTCGATATTTTTCCGAAATATTTACAATTTAGTAAACAAACACCCGTCAAAAAAAACGGAATTTTTGGAGTTTTGCAAAATACCAAAAAAAGTTTCCAGTAGATTTTCAAAATTCAAACGTTCACAGGTGTCTCGATAAATTCCTCAACTTTTGGTACTATTCCAATCTTGATTTTCTTAAAATCCTGGGAGATATGGCAAAAAATACGTCCCTGGCTATTTGCATCTGTAGAAATATTTAGCTAATTTGATTTTTTTCTGACATTCCCTATTTATAGCTATGTCAATCAACGTTTCATTCTGAATTCCAACATACAATTATTTCGAACGGTCTCAGTTTAGAAAAACAATAGTTCGACTACTCATTGCTTCGACAGAACACATAATATTCGACTAGCATTAGTTCGACAGAACATACTTCGACAACACATACCTTCGAAAAACACTACTTCGACAGTACCCTTCTCCAATTCGCACTTTCTTGTTCGACGGATCTCTATTTCGACGGAACATACCTTCGACGATATAGAGGTAAACCAGAATCTCATGAAACGGAAGTGAAATCATTTTCATTAAAAACACATAGTTATTATTATACAGTCTGTCAAGGAAGTCATAAAATTACTTTCTTTGTTATTAGTGTTATTGCATGACAACACTTAAATACTTTTGTAATGTAACAATCTCGTATTTTTAATAAAGATAATTTTCACTTCCGTTTCATGAGATTCTGGTCTACCTCTAATACTGCTCTGAAAACTGTCACTATCATAGAAATAGAATGTCAAAGAACAACAATGTCAATAAACAGGTGATGATCCGAAAACGAATGCATACATTTTGTATGAGATACGTAAAATATGACTTAGATTCATAAACTATGACTATAACAAACATACAATCAAACAAACAAACAAACGCGAAAGCAACTTAATAAAAACGTGTTAAAATATCACGCTCACTGGTCATAAATACAAAACCACCGTTCGTTATATGGCAAAAGAAATTAATAAACTATGTTCCATACTGTTTTTTCGTCGATAAATGAATAAATGTAGCGAAATTTGGTTTTAGAGATGTGTGGCAATATCTTATTTACCTTAAGTTGAATAAATAATGAAAAAATATTAGAAAAAATCGACTCACCCGTAGCAACTCAGACGGGATTATTTACCTGTGAAAAGTGTGATTACTTGGATTATTTATTTTTGTCACATCACAATTACTTAGAGCACAAGACACCATGGCTCCACGATACCTTTATTTTAAACTAGCAACCGCCCGCGACTTCGCAGTTTTTTTTGCTATTCCTCTGGAACCGTTATTTTTTTCTGGATGGAAAGTAGTACCTTATGTCCTTCATTGTACTCCTGACAACGTGTGTGCAAAATTTCATGATGATTGCTTGAGTAGTTTAGACGTGAAGGCGTAACAAACAAACAAACAAATAAACAAACAAACGGACTTTCGCATTTATAATATTAGTAAGGATTCTAATTAAGATTAACAAATATTTTAAACAAACTGTGATTGCTTTTTTGCTAGGCGGGACGCTAGGGGCTCTTACTGTAAAAAATGTTGGCACATGTCACTTGATCCTTTGTCTCTTTTTTACATAGACCGTGTCCGTATGATGTTAACTTCTCTTTTCCACGCTTTTTGAGCGCAGCGAAAATTTTTCTATGTCTATGGTCACTATATTTATCTTCAGCAATCTATATCTTATCTTTCAATGTAAAAAATAGTTTTTAAATAAACTAAAGAACTTTTATATGAAATGCATAGTACTACCTATGTTGGTGCGTAGGTACTTATTATCGAGTAATATTTTATCATAGTGGTAAATAGTTGCATAATAAGTTTTAATGAAATAATAAATATTAATAATAAATATGTCGGAGAGAGATGTTGAAAATCGACATCTACGCGTCACCGTTGTACCGGCGCGGCGGGAACATTCAATTGTTTACAACATAGTTGCTTTGATGTATTAAGAGAAGTACCTATAACATTCTAGCAAATCACATTGTGATTGTATTAAGTTCTTTAATGGTTTTATTTTGATTGTAACCCGAGACTTTTAATTAGACATTAGAAGTACCGAATGTTCTAGTAAAATGCATTAAATTTGATACTTTTGTTTGTATTAAGACTCTTAATAGTTTTATTTTGATTGTAATATGATATTTGTAATTAGCCATTATGGATAATTCTAGTCTTCTCAGAAACGCAAGCGAGGGATGTTTACTCGTTTGGACAAGGCCTTGATTCCGGGTATATAAAGTGACGCAGCACAGCGTCAATACAGTTCAGTACAGTTCAATTCATGATTGAGATTAGACTGCCAAGGTTGGAATAAGAGTTCCAAGGACTTGTCGGTTTCTGAAGAGGCCATTGACAAGTCATTATTGTACATTCGAGAATAAAATTGTGATTCATCTTCAAGAGTTGTTTATTACTTGCTGCCTGAGCACCCACCATGGAAGACCTTGATAATCGCCCACGTAATGTTGACCCCACTCTCCATCTTGAGGCGACAAATATTTTGTTTGTGTTGTGTTATGCTGCTTGGCGCATTTGGCACCAAGTATATCAAGATAGTTAGTTCGGTTAGTTCTAACGAGGTAGCCACCACTACCTTACATTAAGCAAAAGAAAACGCCCTCTAAAACCCTGGATAACTGTTAGTATTATTAAATGCTTCAAAACCAGAGACCAACTACACAAAATTTCAAAAATGAACCCACACAACATGGAAATTAAAAATAAATACTTAAAATATCGAAACACATGCAATAAAACCGCTAAAGCACTAAAAAACAACTATTATAAAGAAAAAATGTAACGTAAATTATAAAAACAACAAAGCAACTTGCAAGAACTTGGGAAACTGTTAAGGAAATTTGCAACATTAAAAACCAACGCGTAAATGCATTGCCTTTGCTAAAACTGACAGCGTCGCCACAAGGGTCTCTTGACATTGTGAACCAATATTTTACAACAATTTGTGAAAATCTAGCCGCAGACATTAAAAAAAAAACAATGCGAGTGTTTATCAATTAGTACATAAAACCACTCCCTCAAAAGATTGTGGCTCAATTTGCCTATTTCCCACAGACTATATAGAAATAGAAAAAAATATCCTTAATTTAAAAAGCAACAGTGCACCATGAATTGATGCTATCTCAACTAAAATTATTAAAAACTCACATGCAGTTTTAGGTACTTTGGTTTCCCACTTGTGCAATTTGAGCTTCTCGACTGGATCTTTTCCAGCCATATTTAAAAAAGCTGTTGTTGTCCCCATTTACAAGGGTGGTGGGGTGGATTCTGTATCGAACTATAGGCCAATATCATTACTTAACACAATAAGTAAAATTATAGAAAAGGCTTTTAAAAATAGACTCACAAATTATTTGGAATCAAAAAATATCTTAGCTAATACACAATACGGCTTCCGAAAAGGGAGAAATACTGAGGACGCTGTCTCTAAAATGTCGGAGTTAGTTACGAAATCACTAGATATGGGAGAAAAATGTGTTGGCATATTTCTAGATCTCAAAAAGGCCTTCGACACAGTTTCTATTCCACTACTCTTGTCTAAGCTCGAGAACATGGGTATACGCGGTCCTGCGTTGGAATGGCTAGCTGACTATCTGACAGACAGGAGCCAAATAGTTAAAGTGGAAAATGTCTGTAGCACTAGTTCACCAATCACATATGGCATTCCACAAGGAAGCACCCTTGGCCCTACACTCTTCCTGGCCTACGTCAATGATATCTGCAGCATAAAACTCGATAATGGAAGTGTATTGGCTTTCGCCGACGACACTGCACTAATTTTTAAGAATAAAACATGGGCATTAGTTGAAAAATCTGCAGAAAATGGACTCAGGAAAGTCATAAAATGGCTAGACGACAATCTTCTTACCATCAACGTCCAAAAAACAAAATATATCTGCTTCAGGATCTCTGCTGCTACGAATCCGCCAAAAGACTTTACTATTAAAGCTCATTCCTCTCTTTGTGGCTCAGTAGGTGACTGTGATTGCGACACCTTAGAGCAAACTGACAACCACAAATATCTGGGAATAGTAGTAGACAAGAACCTAAACTGGCATCCGCAAATATTGGCGTTGAGTAAACGGATTAAAAAACTCCTACCTATTTTTAGGAATCTTAGAGATGCCGCAGAGCCTAAACTTGTCGTCAAAATTTATCTTGCCTTATGTCAATCATTTTTTACTTACTGTGTCACTGTTTGGGGCGGAGCCGCTAATTCCTATCTTCTGCAATTGGAAAGAGCACAAAGAGCCGTGATTAAAGTAATGTGCTTTAAGCCCAGAAGATACCCGACTAAAAAGCTGTACGAGGAAGCGGAGCTGCTCACCGTTCGGCAGTTGTATATATGTAACTCGGTTCTCCGCTACCACAAAAACATAGATCCTACCCAACTACCTCAAGGTAAGCGGCGAGTTCGAATTCCTGTTCCAAACTTTAATAAAATGTTTACTAGACGTCAAATACATTATATGAGCCCTAAATCACACAAAAATCACTAAATTAAATAGAAATCGTCTTAAATTAATTCTTAAAACTAGTTTAATTGTACTAAATTATGATGAAACGGAAAATATTCTAAAAATAATACAAAAACATGCTTATAGCTACGCAAAAACAAACACATAGTCATGTTTACATATACACACACGCACGTACGCGCACCACACACACACGCACGCACGCGCTCACACACACACACACACACACACACATATACACACACACACACACACCCCCACACACACACACACACACACACACACTCATACATAATATATATTTTTATGTCCTTGAAACAACCTATATTTTCTAGACCATTTGTGGGTGGAGGGTTGACTACCTGAGACACAGGATCCGTCCTAGTTTAGGTGGCAGCCCGCCATAGTCATTTTTTTTTCTTCAATAGTTAAATAAGTATTAGATAAGTTTTTCACATTGTAACAAAAAAAACTGTTGCATTACATACTACTTACATTTTGTAAATTTAATGATTATGGTGAGAAATAAAGGTTATTATTATTACCTATATTACTACAATAAAAGTCTCAGCTTCACACAACCAAGATCGCGCCTATTTCAATTATCCCACATATTGTTCAGTTGCGTAGACACTTGTACCACAAAACTGCACCAATTTTAATGACCACAATGAATTAATTTGCAAATAAATAAAATAGACACCGAACCAAACTCGACAAAATGGTGCCAAAAACTCTATGTTTGTGTTATAATTTATGATCGTTATTTTAACTTCAATAACGATTGAAATTCCAAAAGCTTTCAGGAACATTTTAAATATGAGAAAAGCCACGTAAAACATTCCAATACCTTTTCAATGTCTTTATTGACTGGGTACCTGTCGTCGGAATGCATTTGCTTAAAAGCCTTCCCCAGACGTAATATTTCAGGGACCGCGCGGACGGAAATTTCAGGATTCAAGTTTGCTTTGTATGTTTCATAAGTTCTATTTCTGTGCAGCGAAGCGGAGCATAGACTAAAGGATTGGTTTGAAACATTGATGGAACAAAGCGGCGACGACAATATTTTACTTATCTGTTTCGGACAAGGTCGTCAGTCTTTTGTTTTGTATTCTTCTTCGACATTAACCATAAATCAGTTCGTGAGTTTTTGGCGCCATTTCATCGAGTTCGGTTTGGTGTCTATTTTAATTATTTGCAAATTGATTCATAATGGATATTGTGTCTTAAAATCGGTGCAGTTTTGTGGTACAAGTGTCTATGCAACTGAACAATTATGTGGGATAATTGAAATAGGCGCGATCTTGGTTGTGTGAAGCTGAGACTTTTATTGTAGTGGTGGCTACCTCGGCAGAACTAACCAAGTAAACTGTCTTGATTTCCTTAGTGCCAGATGCTCCAATTAGTATTGGAATGCGATGCACCCGCATTCTAATGAAAATTGAAACAATATCTACCACTCAATTATTCAACACTTGACACTGGCAAAAATTACTTCCAAGAGGAAATTAGATTGCCATAACAAAAATAAGAAGAAAAAATCAGTTCGTATTTTAGTCAATAGAAAGGCTCTTTGTTGTGTTTTTAAATAAGCTTTTTTATTAATTGTTGAGTTTTTATAGTTTAATCAGTACAAATAATTTGCAGCTCGTCGTTGTATTGAAGAAATATATGTGTTATGAATCGTTTCACAGATTTGAAATGTATCTTGATCCTAGAAAAAATTTTGTAAGTACCATTAGAATCATAACTAAATGTTTGCCAATGAATGAAATTGTTCATTGAACATCTTATTCGATGTCAACTTATACAGCAAAAACAACCAATAGGTAAACCATTCAATTAATAACCTACCAAGATATCAACGTGGCACGCACCAAGGTGTTTCATCACTGCAATGATTAATTGCACAAACACGTCATCATTAATGAATTTTGATTAATGATGGCCACCGGCACCACCCGGCCCGTTCGATCCCAGGACTGTTAAATCGGACAGAATCAAAACCTTGACACTACAATTTACTATTTGTTTCTTCTATAAAATTTATAAATTTTGGTAAGCATGTTATTAGAGAGCCATGAGTGTGAAAATGTGCGTGTGTGGTTTGTATCCATATATTTCTATTATTCAGTTAAACAGAATAAAAAAAAAAAACAAAAACAAATAAAAACCGACTTCAAAAAACCTGCCTCTAAAAAGCAAGAAATAATATTCAACTCATTAGTTTAGATACTCATTATCATTGTTATAATAATCTATTGAAGTCGGGTGGAGCTGGAGTACCTACAACTTCTTTTTTTATTTTAAGAGCCCCACCCTACTTTAATAGCCGTTATTATAACAATGATAACGCGTATCGAATGATTTGAATATAATTTCTTGCTTTTTAGAGGCAGGTTTTTTGAAATCTGTTTTATTTTTGTTTTTAATTTTATTTTTATTTTTAGTGTAGGTACAATATTTAGGTAGAAAAATGGCTCAGCCAAACGTGAGATAATCGCGGAGAAACATATTATACTAACAGGTCAAACTGAGAACCTTCTTTTTTTGAAGTCGGTTATAAAGACTGCACTAAAGCACAGAATACATGTAAAGGTATAAGGGATACCTTCCAACACAGAAAAATAATCATCAAAATCGGTCCATAAATGTCTAAAATAGGCGCGAACAACGATAAAAAAAATTCAATTGAATTGAGAACCACCTCGTTTTTTGAAGTTGGTTAAAAAAGTCCTTTGAGTTTTACTTATTTCTGTACAAATTGGTTGGACATCCTCCTTACCACCCATAAGGAAGGCCTGTGCCCCAGCAGTGGGGACATTAAAAATGGCTGATGGATGGATGGTTGGACATCTGAAGGCGATAGGTAGTCGTTTGAATTCAGTTCCGGCTGTTCCTTTGTTAAAAAAAATTAAAAAAAATACGTGCTCTAAGATGTCTTACGGATGTGGCAGTCGAATAATGGATGTCTTACTTGTTTGAATGTTTGTCTCTGTTCGCGCATTACCCTTATGATTTCATGGCGTCTAATTGCAATTATAATGAAATCAGGTCGATTGCTATTGATCATCAGTTCTGATGACAGAAACTGTATGTGCTTGTTTTCACCAATTATTATTTTACATAAAAATATTCGAACATCGCACCCCATGTTGATCTTTGTACGAGTTATTTACAAGGGAAAAATGAGCCGTTTTTTGGTACGGAACCCTTCGTGCGCGAGTTTGACTCGCACTTGGCCGGTTTTTTTAATCCTTTATGTAAATTTTGAATTCAGACGTACTTATATGACCTCAAACTCTACAAGCTAGCTAGCTTTTATAAAGGTGCTTACCTATACTAATAAAATATTCTAAGGTCGTGGGGTTCAAATATGTAATAATATTTATACTTTGGGTCGCAAGAACCGCTACTCTAAGCCTTTCAATTCAAGTATTTGACCAAATAAAAAGA
Source organism: Agriphila tristella (assembly GCA_928269145.1). Taxonomy (NCBI): domain Eukaryota; kingdom Metazoa; phylum Arthropoda; class Insecta; order Lepidoptera; family Crambidae; genus Agriphila; species Agriphila tristella. The sequence goes on from OV743429.1 coordinate 55,965,726, forward strand.
AAGATAAACTTATTTTCTCGAATAATATACTGCTTTGCTGCGTCAGGGAGCTAAATTACCTAGAGATTCCCTTCGCAAGTCAAGTGGATCCTTTAATTTACGAGTTAAAGACCTTATCGATAAATTAAACAAATCCTCTACGGCTTCTTATACACTTACCGACTTGTTCATAAAAAACAAGCAAAGTTATAGAAGGCTTATAAAGGGTTTTGTTTCTTTTTACTCTTTTGACAAATAATAAAGAAAATAAAATTTTCGGTGCAATAGCTAAAATTGAATTACTTGGCGTTTATGGATAAGACCGCTTAGACCGTTAATTTTTTAGGGTCCTGTTATTTTTATAGGTAAGTACTACTCAAATTTAGAAAAAGTTAAAATATAGGCGTAGAAAAATGTATTGACTGGACATTGTATTTCCATCACGGAAATCATATTTCTTATTTTTATCCTTTGAATAATAACACCTATAAGCCGTATCCTCGTATGCAAAGTGAGGCAACTAATACTTATCCAAAATGGCTTAGTTTTCAGATTTATATCCTTCAAACGTTACCTAATTGTAACTAAAATCCATAATATAGTAACTAATCTCGTAAATGTAGGAAAATTGAAACTGTTTTGTACTTATTAGGTGTGATTAGGTAATAATGGAGAATAAAAATCTCAAAACTGAGCCATTTTGGCTGTTTTAGTTGCCTCACTTTTGACAGTGCGCTTTGAAGAGAATTATTGTTCTAGGTATTATTACTCTAAGTGTTTATCGTGCTCCCTATTTTTCATCCCTTTCTCTATTTTTAGAAAAATCTCATATATATCAAACTCACAACATGACGTGACACCAATTATATTCGCCCTGGCGTCTTATAATACCATTATGTCACGTCGTGTGTGAGCATCCGCGATCACGTAACCATATTAAAAAGGTAAAAGGAATGCTTGTTTTGAGATATTCTACGTCAAAGCTACTTCAAACATTTTTTTCTAGTCACGATGACTGTATTACGCTTTCGGTAACAGTCTAGCTTTTACACCGAAAATAGAACAGTCCAATAATGATATAACCACAACGGCATTGTCACATGAATTGTGACAGATGATATCAGATGGGGTGCGATTGCGTAAGGTAATCGTATTCATTTGACAGTTCATATCGTATTCCATCGGCTGCATTTGTATGGAATGACATACATTATGATACAATATGAACTGTCAAATGAATACGATTGACTTTACGCAATCACCTAGCTGATGAAAATTGAAATCACAAGTAAAGTTACTTAGGTCATTAGGTGATTATTTACATAAAATCGAGCGCTCATATTATATTATCTGTTGCAATAACATTTTAGTACAGGAGTTTGATGATGCGACGTGATGGAGTGGCTAAGGTCGGTCATCAATTGGGTGACCAAAAAGGTACAGCACGAGGCAAACATCTTGACACTTTTTCGATGGAGTGGGAATAAGTTCGCGCATGTGCACTTGTGAGCGACCAATAGCGCGCGCCCCTCGCATACCCAAAATATGCGTTCTGCGCAATCCCCACCCGATTTCAAGATGTTTGCCTAGTATTGTAGGTATAATATCCTGAGTTTCCAGAGCTCTTCCGTTCTTCGGAAACCCGTTGGTCCAGACTGCTGATTCAGCTAATCGTTAACAGCCAATCCAATCTACAATGAAAATCTGGTACAATACCTTAACGCCCTTTAGTACACTGACGCATTCGCATAGGGCAGGAAAATTAATGAAACTTCATGGGTATCGAAATGTCTTCCTGGTCGGCAAATGTTACCAAATACTTTGCACCTCCCCAGCTGGAGCCCAAGTCTGCTAATTGTTAACGTCATAATCGTGTTTCAATCGTGTTTGAGTTGTAATGCTTCTTGACACAGTTCTTGTTTCTTAAACCCAAAACCGAAACACGGTCCTTTTTGGTACGCTGCCGCATGCGAATGCGGCGTCGTTATAATAAATGCGACATACAATACAATCCATTAATCTATCAAATTAAGTTAATGGAATCTATAATACTCGTATATTCCAGTTTAGCTATTACATAAAATTTTCTATGTATTTAATTTAATATCAAATAAATTGTAAGCGACAGCCCTTTGTTAATTACAGGAACAAAATCCTAATCAGAATGTTCGCCTCTGGGAAATCTTTGGAGTTCATGTTATTTAATTCCTTTGATTATGATCCATTCAAATTTTATGATCATTAATTATTCTCATATCGCTAAAAATGTAATCATTATATTTTACGTCATACCTTACTATTTAAAGTGTTGATTCTTTGTAAAAATTTAAAAGCCCACATCATTAAAAAAATTGTGTGTGTAATCAAAGTAAACAGATGCAAAAAGCATATTTATTTGTCTCAAGTTTGTTAAAGTTTTTTAAGAACTGATGATATTTTATAATTAAATATACTTAAGTTACTTTAAATTTGTATGCTATAATAAATATCTTTTCTAACCGTCCCTCGAGTATTTGCGTCAAAGCCTTTCTTCATTTTAATCTTTTTCTAGACAGGTTCAACTTAATAAAAACGTTTTAATTTAAATCAAATTATCTTGTTTAATCATTTTTAAATAAATATTTTTTTCAAACAACTTTTAACATTTTAATTTAATACTTTACTTTCAAAGTTGTACTCATTTTATCTTACTTTAGATAGAATTAAAAAATAAGAGACGTAAAAAAATACTTTCATTCGATATTAAATGTGCGAAATTTAATTCCACTATTATTCTCGTGCCATATGAATAGAAATAATCATGTGGGATTGTTTGCTAACCAATCGACTAAGCTAGCATATTGAAAACCAGTGATGAGGTACTATTGTAAGACGTCATATTAAAAATAGTTACTTATGACACTTTCCTTCCGTGACGACTCATGCACAATATAGAGAGAGTACAGTAGTTTAGCTTAGCCTCGCGCGCTCGAACAACGCACACATAGACATCTCTCACCGACACTGTAAAACCGGAATCACAAAACAATCTCAAACCACTTCGAGTACGTGACGCAGCGGTGAGAGCTGTCTTTGTGTGTGTGCGATGCTCGAGCGCCCGTAGTACTAAGCTCAACTTCTGTTAGTCTCTCTATTTTGTGACTCATGAAAGCTGAGAAAAATATTGAAAACCAGTGATGAGGTACTATTGTAAGACGTCATATTAAAAATAGTTACTTATGACACTTTCCTTCCGTGACGACTCATGCACAATATAGAGAGAGTACAGTAGTTTAGCTTAGCCTCGCGCGCTCGAACAACGCACACATAGACATCTCTCACCGACACTGTAAAACCGGAATCACAAAACAATCTCAAACCACTTCGAGTACGTGACGCAGCGGTGAGAGCTGTCTTTGTGTGTGTGCGATGCTCGAGCGCCCAAGTTTTTTGGTCACGGTATGACTGGATGACGTCATTAGGGACGTCGAAAAGTCGTCGGGAAATAAAAAAAATCTAAACTAAACGATTACTGAAATAACGACTGAATTGAATGTACGCGCTGTAATCCGTAAAAAGTGTTTTATTTCTAATGAAATAGTTTTATTATGCAATGGTGTCAAATTAAACGGTTTTCTTTAATTTTAGTTACAACAACTGTTTTTCCGTGAATTAGAAGTTATTATTATTATATTAAGTATCTATAAGGTCTTAAGTAAATTTCAAAAGACTGAACGATAAAAGTTTAGACATAATTTGGTAATGCTAAGTAATACTTTTTTTTAATAATCTGAAACTTTCAAAAACTAAAATTCAGCATATTAAAATGCAACACTCGTCAAAACAAAAATTACATTCGTGCATATGAAGTGCAAACATGTTGTGCCAATTTTGTTCAGATTGCCTTTAACCCGTGTAACTTGAAGCAGAATATTCGTTTTAAAATCTGTAGTCTTAATTCAAGCGAGTGTCGTCTTCTTCGGTATATGTATACGGACGTTTAAAGAACATTTCAAGGCAGAAGTCCAGACATTCGCCATTTTTCGAATGAAATGTAGAGTTTTTTCGATTTATGAATTCTATCTAAGCCAGAAATTTTGAAATCTGTAGGAACAAATGAAAAATATTAAGTTTAAAAAATAGTAAAAAGTGTTAAAAGTATTTTAATTTTTTGAAGTTTTCTATGATTCAAACGGCCAAGAGGTGGCAACCCTAACCTAACAACATATATGCAAAATTTCATAATGATCGGTTTAGTAGTTAAGACGTGGAGTCCTAACAAACAAACAAACTGACTTTCGCATTTATAATATTAGTAATTGGATGAATTCATGAAAAAAGTTATGTATGTTATATTTATGTGGAAGTAGCTACATAATATTAAAATTCTCTATCCATAAGGGCAAAATACAAAACAAATTAACTTTTGCTTTATTTGTTTATTTATTTTCTTATAACTATTTACACTATCATACCAACATTAGATACATTTTAAATCTTGGAAGAGCTAATATGCTATTATGTAAGCTTCCCCTTTGTTCCTTATTCCTAAATCTTTGTGGTGAATGTTCATACATGCGATAAATACATGACTGTGAGTGCTTAATCTACTTTCTGTTTGTTAGGCGTTTAATAATAAGTCAGATGACAACATTAAATAATAAACTTTATCTACACCCATGCTTTAAACCCTTTGTAAAAGGTTCTGAAACAGTTAGCTTACTGCCAACATTATAACTACCAGTGTCATAGTAACCACGATATCCGCCCGACGAGTTACATTATGAACTATAGTACAACATTATAACACTCGTTCGGATGATAAAACGACGAGGGCGAGGAAAGTTAAAGTCAAAGTCAAATTCAAGGTCAAAGTAAAGGTCAAGGTCAAAGTAAAGTTCAAGGTCAAAGTAAAGGTCAAGGTCGAAGTCAAGGTCAAAGACAAAATCAAGGTTGATCTGGCACATAATTTGATTCCACCTCATACAACACTGTGTGGCGTAGTATACCACCGTCTAAGTAGTATACCACCAACCTATTTTAAAAGGCGAGTAATGATTTACAGGTTGTATATCTAACACCTCTAAGGACCTGAAAATGGGCAACAACATTTTCTGCCGAAAATAATAATCTCTAAACTCGCCAAGAGAGGCTTACCCTATCTTGCAATGAATAAGATGAATATCGGCATGTAAAATAAAAAGTGTGTGAAATAAAAATAAATGAATTTTAAAAATATTAAAAACACGCATTTCACACATTTTAGTGACAAATTATATAGTTTTTGAATGTGATGCCCATATTGTAGTAATAAAAAAAACTATTTTTTGTTTTTACATTTGAAAGTGGCGTCGTACAATCGCAATGTTAACTTTTTTCAAATAAATCATTACCAGTATCTCGGCATGATGTAAGGATTCTAACGATACTCCATACATCCAAATCCGTTAAGTCACTAAGAAGTTATGGTGGAATAAAGAAACTCACATACCCACAAGCATACATGAACCCTAAACACATATACACTCCTTTTTGGGCAGTCGTGTAAAAGTACCCAACTAGCCTTACAATCGCTCATCATGTAGGTACCTTCACCCAAAATCGCCATGTTCCTAATTTTATAACACCAAAAAGTTTTAAGGACACGCTCTCGCAGGGCATGCAATATCTCATGTAACGGACACGTGCTCGATGTTTTCGCATTTACATAATTTACGGTGGACCGGAACTTTTGTATGATGTAACGTTACGACGACATCTGTCGCAAATTCTGTTCCTCACTGTTTGTCGCAGATGTATTTTGTTAGATACGGACTTTTGTTTTTTTTTGGGCGGAAGAAAATATCAACGGCAATAAAGAACAACGAGACATCTGTATTTTTTTACGAAAAGTATTTTTGCACAATAATTCAACCGTATTACGTGATGAGTGGCATCAGAGCTTGAGGTCAAACAATCTGTTTCATCGGCGGATGCTGGATCATTTTGCGAGCTTTAACCAGGCTTTGCATTATACACATAGAAATAGAATATCAAAGAACAACAATGTCAATAAACAGGTGATCCGAAAACGAATGCATATACGTTTATATGAGATACGTAAAAAAATACTTAGAGTCATAAAATATGACTAGGTATATATGGCAAAGGAAATTAATAAACTATGTTCCATACTGTTTTCTTCGTCGATAAGCGAATAAATGTAGCGAAATTTGGTTTTAGAGAAATTTGTGGCAATATCTTATTTACCTGTTAAAAGTGTAATTACTTGGATTGTTTCTTTTTGTCACATCACAATTACTTAGAGCACAAAACACCCTGGCTATTTTAAATTCTAATTAAGATCAACAAATATTTTAAACAAACTGTGATTGCTCATTTGCTAGGCGGGACGCTAGGGGCTCTTACTGTAAAAAATGTTGGCACATGTCACTTGATCCTTTGTCTCTTTTTTACATAGACCGTGTTCGTATGATGTTAACTTCACTTTTCCATGCTTTGTTGGTCTTATTGAGCGCAGCGAAAATTTTTCTACTTATGTCTATGATTATACACGACTCGAAACAGCGGAAAAGTGCAGTATGTACCTATACGATATTTCAGTACATACTGAAATATTTATGGCAGAGGCCATATAAATACAACAAATACTATGGCTACGTAAAAGCTTGATAAATTAATTTGAAAGTAATGATCATTTTGATTCCATTTATGAAATAATTATTGAGAACAACAGAACTAATAGAGGAAAGAGTTATTGATCGAGCGAGCACGAAGTGCGAGCGAATCGTCTCTGCTTCAGCTTGGGCAAAAATTCTTTCGTATGTCCGTCTGTCTGCTCCAACCTACAGGTCGCATTTCGCAACCGACTCTTGTAAAATTTTGTGAGCAGGTTCAAAAATTATATAGATTTTTTTGTCGAGCCATTTTTTAAAATTTTTCATACTGGCTGAGATATGTTAAAAAAACAGAGTTCAGTCCGCTTTCCAGCTCTGCCTGTTTTTTTCTATAGGTCGCATTTCTCAACCGATTCTCGTGAAATTTTGTAGGCAGGTTCGAAAATGATATAAAATTTTTTTGCCAAGCCAGTTTTTTGAATTTTTTCAAAATGGCGGAGAATTGTTAAAAAAACAGTTTTCAGTCCGGCTTTCCAGCGCTGTCTGTTCTCCTCTACAGGTCGCATTTCTCAACAGATTCTCGTGAAATTTTGTGAGCAGGTTTGATAAATATACAGATTTTTTGTCGAGACAGTTTTTCGAAATTTATTTAAATGACGGAGATATGTGAGAAAAAATATTTCAATCCGGCTTTCCAGCTATTTGTTCTCATCTACAAGTCGCATTTCTCAACCGATTCTGGTGAAATTTTGTGAGCAGGTTCGATAATTATCTGAAATACAAATTTATTAAAAAAATATTCAACCATTTCGAATAATTATCTAAATTAGAAGCACCATCTAGCTGCGAATACTCCAAATAATATACCAAACAGCGTGCTTTGAAAATCTCATAAATACATTTTATTTTTGTACAATTTGAGCCACTTTTTATCGCGAGGTCTACAGCTCACGGAGCCACTAGTTAGTTAGTAGTTATCTCCTCCATTGATTCAGTGGATAGCCATCATCAGATCACAGCACGGTACATCCCTTGCAGAAAACCAAGGCTTCAAAGTTACCTCGTCTGTATGAAAATAACACCTGTGTGTGTATTTAACGCATTGTGCAAATCGGCGAGATGAACATAGTCGATTTGGTATGTGAGGACAAAAAACGTATTTATTTTAAAACCGTGTTTCAGAGAAAGTTGTTCAGTGTCGTGGACTGAATAAGTACACTCTAAAAATTTCAAACTAAGGGTGTACTGAACTGAGGGTGAACAAAAATAGTCCAGTTCATTCACTCCCAAATCAGAAAAGCAATCAAAAGTTAAACCAAAATGTCTTACAAAAATAAATTAAATTTGCCTACAGACTCTCTGCCATTTACTATTAGCTGTCTCTACCTTACTTCTTTACTAATATTATAAATGCGAGAAAGACCGTTTGTTTCCTTTATTCTCATAAAAACAGATTCTCATAATGACAGATTCTCAAAAAGGCAGATTCTCAAAAGGACAGATTGTCAGAAAACCGAAAATGGTACAGCTGCATACACAAATTAATAGATTCTCAAAAAGACAGATTCTCAAAAGTTTTATAAGCCGTGTTAATGATGTTACGCCTTCACGTCTTAACTACTGAACCGATCATTATGAAAGGATCATGCCGGATTCTGGGCCATGATGCGCATTAACAATACATATCTCATTGACTTTGACTTTGAAATGTCATATAATAGGAAAATGTCAAACAATTATAACTGTAAACAGCTCCTTGAGATTGAGATTTCTCTTTTCTCCCGGATTATATTTTAATGACTTTCTTCCCATGCAATCAGTATAAAATTACTATAGTATATTGGTAATTTCATCAAAGCGCATCATGGCCTAGCTTGTATAGAAACATCGGCATAATCCTTTACATACACGTTGTCATGGGTACAGAAAAGGACACAGGGTACATTTCATCCAGAAAAAAGTATTGTTCCCGTGTGATAGCGACAGGGAATGAAATGAAAGCTGAGAGGACTGTAAATTGATGTATTTATAATGAAAGAACTAAATTAATTACCTTGAACAAGCTTATTATAGGAACCAGCAACGACGACAGATGCAGATAGATTTGACAAGTAAAAAAGTGACAAAAAACACAAAGAATTTTGATTTAAAAAGGTTTCTGAAAAATAAACTGAACCTAGCACAGCAAGGAGGTGTACAACACCGTGTAATAGCAAAAAACCTTTCCACGCAGACGTCGCTGGCGGCCTTTAGTTTCTTTATATGGAAAAAATCATTACAACCATCTGAAACAAGTTTTGTATTAACCACCTTATTGCTTTGTAATAAATGTCATATTGCAATATTAGTACCACATTTTGTCTGCAAACTGAAACCAGTTAAGTGCAAACGTCAGAAAGCCAAATTAGGTACGTATCTCCTGGGAAACTTATTCCACTTTCACTAAATGTCACTGGAATAAGTGACAATCCTGGTATATATCCTACTAATATTATAAATGTGAAAGTTTGTGGGTTTGGATGTTTAGATGTTTGGATGGTTGTTCCTCAATCACGCAAAAACTAAGGAACGGATTTGGTTGAAACTTGGCACACAGATAGTAAATAGCCTAAATTAAAACATAGGATACTTTTTATCCCGATATTCCTACGGGAACGGGAACCACGCGGGGACGCGGGTGAAACCGCGGGCGGCCGCTATTATAAATGTGGCCGCGTATTATAAATGTGAAAGTTTGTGGGTTTGGATGTTTGTTCTTCAATCACGCAAAAACTACTGAATGGATTTGGTTGGAATTTGGCACACAGATAGTAGATAGCCTAGATTAAAACATAGAATACTTTTTATTCCGATATTCCCACGGGAACGGGAACCACGCGGGTGAAACCGCGGGCGGCCGCTATTATATTTATAATGTGGCCGCGTATTATAAATGTGAAAGTTTGTGGGTTTGGATGTTTGTTCTTCAATCACGCAAAAACTACTGAATGGATTTGGTTGGAATTTGGCACACAGATAGTAGATAGCCTAGATTAAAACATAGAATACTTTTTATTCCGACATTCCCACGGGAACGGGAACCACGCGGGTGAAACCGCGGGTGGCCGCTAGTAATATATATTTAGCGGAACAGGCATAAGATTTAGGTATACAGGGTGTTTGGTAATAGCCTTATAAAGCCTAATATGGTAGATAGGGACCATCAAACTGAACAACTTTTACTATGGGACCAACTCTGAAATCGCGAAAAAAAAATCTGCTGTTTCATACATTTTGATATTTTCGTTATTAATTTTTGTATGAAACAGAACATAAAACACAAACCTTAATCCTTAAATCATTTATATAATTGCTCGCTTTACTCTTTCTTCGCCAACTCAATTTCGATTACATTATTTATGGAATGTCCTCAACTTTTTCTACCGTAGTACGCCATGTTGGTATTTCGGTCACGTGCAGATGAAAAATGTGATAGCCTGCGACAAGCGAGTCTCAAAGCCGACAATTGGCCACCATTATTGATACAGTATTGATATTTTTTCTATTATGTCGCCATTTAGGCTTTGGGGGCCCTCAAGGTTATGGAAAAGGACGAAACAAAGAAAGCTTAGAATTTTAATTGGTTTAATTGGGGAGAAGGAAGTCTTTGTATTTTTTAGTCTGGTGCAAAAAAATTGTCAATTGATAATAAACGGCACCAATTAGAAGAAAATTTTCAACGTTGCTAGATAAAGCACTATTAAATCTACCGCATTCGTATCTATCTCTTCCCTAAAAGTTGACTGGGAGAGAATGCTTTAAGCATTAAGTCCGCCTCTTGTACAATATTGTATTGTAGTAAGTAATAAATAGTAGTATATAAATAAATAAAGGGTTAATGTATAATAGTAAAGTGTCTATATTGGATTCTTTCAGTAAACCCTCTTTGAAAACAAGTCCAAAAGATAATTCCACAAATAGTTTTATAACAGGGTTTTAACGAAAGTGGCCTCTTTTTGTTTTAACGCAAAATGAGGCATATTAAAAAAAACTTACTTTCTTTGTATATCGATCTGCTTTATGAGTCAAATACTGTAATAGCAGCACTAGTACTGTCAGACTCAGAAGATTTTGATATTATCAAAAATATAAAGTAACAAGTTACAAAAATACAAGATAATAGGGAATATGCATAAGTCACCGATTTTGATAAAGTTGAGCTTGATCACTACGGACACGTATAAAAACAGTAAAATAAAAAATAATAATGTATTATTTTAGTTTTATCACACGATGAAATCAGGGAAAAATAATGAATATTTTTTTCACTTTCGAATATAATGAACTTAACATTCAGATAGAATATCCAATAAGAAATCATTTTTTATATGACACATATGTACGTAAACGCATAATTTTGGGAGATAGGTAATTGAAAATTCTTGGCTAACTCCATAGTAAACGCGCGCCTGAAACGTGACATGTGACGTCATATACCGAAGGGATGTGCTACATCTATGAATATATCATGTCCGTTTTGTATGGAGCGTTTTCGGCTGTTGCTGCTGCGTGCTAACTTCAAGTAACTATATCACAAGAAAAAAACGCAAGAAAAATTTTTCATATTACAGCTGATTTTCTCACGCATTATACTTTTGATTTTGATAAAAAGAAATTGATGTATATATATTCCCTATTTTAGAATCGAATCTTTTTACCTACATGACAAGTAAAAGACCTCTAGATGTGAATCTGAATCTAAATAGGTACGCAAAGTCACTATCAGAGAACCATTCCTACGTGCCTCTTCCTCGCGCTTCAATAGATCTGCTCGGCCATATTGCGATCGTGTCTAGAATGGGTTGGATTTCATTTCCTACGCTTTTTTACTGTTTGTCACTTATGTTTCTAGATAAGGAAACTTTTTTAGCCTTGAGCATTGTCTACCTTTGATCGTCAATTTACTTTTGGTTTCAAAACTTTAAATAGTATTTCTTTTTTATTATTGAGTTTTAATGGTAAATATTGTAAATTGCAAGCTTTGTATTTATATAAAATCCTTAACGTAGAGTACACTAACATAAAACTCATCAAATAACTTTCGTTATTCTTAACAAAGTCTTCTCTTGTCGACATTGTGAACTACAGCAACTTATTTAAAGGGTGTTAGTGCACCCAGCTCAGCTGAAGTGGCAATGGGCGGGACACATAGTGAGAAGAACCGATGGCCGTTGGGGCGGAAAGGTTCTGGAATGGCGACCGCGCACCGCACGACGCTCCGTGGGTAGGCCCCCGACAAGGTGGACCGACGTGAGGGTGAAGGTAGCGGGAAGCCACTGGATGCGGGCAGCGCAGGACCGATCGTCGTGGAGATCCTCAGGGGAGGCCTAGGCCTTGCAGTGAGTGTCGTGCGGCTGATATGATGATGATGAGTAGCACCCTAGCGGAAACTTTGAGGGATGATTTTACCCGTTTTACCCTTAAGCAACTTTCTCTATGGAACCACTTGTCGCAAATGCATAGTTGTTGAGATTTTGATTTTTCGTTGAGAATCAATGTACGCGTAACAATTAGATAATATCGCGGGTAAACATATGTACATGGCGGGTTTATAATTTTTTTATATTTTAATTATTTTTCAGCAAATTTAGGTTCTATATGCAAAGAAGACAGACTCTGTGTGATAGAAAAAAAAACGCTAAATTTTTAATAAATTTTGCGACGGAAATTTTCACTTCAGATAGATTCAGAATCATCAAATTAATGCCCTGAAAGTTTTTTTCTAGAGTGCTACGCTACTAACTACTAATACCCTGTGTATATGGATATAACATGCTATAATAACACTGTGATTTCATTGTGGACGGACTTGTTACAGGTGACAATGTTATACGTCAAAAGTTTTATAACATAAATCTAGACGCATCTTTGTTACACAATAGAAAAGTGTTAAACATTTCAATGTAGTACGTAGTATTACTATTTCCACTTCGAATACAAAGTACAAATTCTACTTACCAAGAACTGTGCGATACAATACACATTGAAATAACATTGTTGAAAAGAATGATAGTCTTCGTGAGAGCTTCAGAATATATGGGAAAAGTTTCAGCCGCTTATTGGTGGAACTTTGCTTAGTTTTACGTAAGGATTGGAAGTGTACTTACTTTTATGAAACATATAAAAGGAAATTGTATTACTGAACAAATACTAGTGAGTCCTGCTAACGACTTTTGATAATGTCACTCGTAACCCTATAATGACTTCTTGTCAGGTAAAATATGTTCTGAAAGCGTGGTAAGATAAAAAAATATTTTTGGACAATTCAAAAGTACCTATACTATCTACCAAGTTACTCTGTTTAAAATAAAGTTAACATTATAATTTCACTCTTACTTTCACTGTGAGAATTACCGAAAAAATAAATATAAGCACGATAAAACCGATGAACGCTAGGGCAAAAGAGTTCTCGAGTGGAGACCGCGTATCGGCAAACGTAGTGTGGGATGCCCTCAGACAAGGTGGAGCGACGATCTTTGCAAGGTGACTACGACTAGCAAGAGCTTGATGAGAGTAGCCGCGGATCGTGCTCGGTAGCGTGCACTTGGAGAGGCATATGTCCAGCAGTGGACGATGATAGGCTGATGATAATGATGAAATAATTTGATTCTTGTCGTTTCCTAATAATAAACCAGGATTATTAATTAACTGTTAGTTCAGCCTGGCTTTTAACCACAGTAAAGGGGTTAGGGCACTTTGGGCCTTATGACCAATAGACTTGAATCGTACATCGATGGATAGGTCTTTTCAAGAGGGAAAAAGTTATTACGGGTTTATATTTGGATTTGTTGTCCGATTCAAGATATCGGCTTATAAAGTCTGTATTTTCAGTATCTCAGATAGTACAGTCAGCAATGAATGTCGCTTAACAGCGGCGGGTCTATACCTATAGAATATCAGGACAACATTTCAGAACAAGCGCCATACCTGCATCTTATAGAGCACGAATAGTGCTCTATAAGAATATACCTTTCTAACGATATACTATTTATATGCTAGGACCAGCCTGCCCAGCATGAGCGATTTATATCGCGTGATATAGCATTTTATCGACACTCAACTGTCAAATTCCTTTGTATTTTTGACAGTTAAACGTGATAAAACGCTATATCACGCGATATAAATCGGTCATGCTAGGCAAGCTGAGTCTATACATTTGTGCCCATACCCCTTTAAAGCAAATCGATTTATGCCTCCGGTTATCTTACACAAAAAACTATATCGTATTAAATAAGTATCGCAACACGTTATTGAATGTCGATCTGCGACATAGCGCTCCTCCAATTCATAATGTCGCAACGTCTGTTGAAGCAAATGGAAAAAAATTGACATGGGAAAGCTTTCATTTTCCTTTCCACGGGATAACTATAGTGAAACTTCGATATATTTTTTAAGAACTGGAAGGCACGGTGATATTCTTCATTCAATCGTGAAGTTATGAATGCAATTTTTGCAAAGGCTGGTATAATTAGATATTTTTTCAATATTTCAAGTACACCAATGAATCTCAAAATTAATTTAAAAGACCATATAACTATTTTAATTAAGACAGACCATTCTAAAACAGTTAATTAAATATTAACGATAAATTGTATGAATTTGAAAACTATTTTAATTAAATGAAGTCTAATTATACTTTCATTGTTCACTGAAATTATTAATTTGAATGTTGTCTAAATCTCTCAACAGGTCCAGTTAATATAGCAGGGGATCTAAAAAGGCAAGATTATTGAAAAAAAAGGTTTATAAATGAAACATTTACTGATTTGTGGGAAATATTGCTTGAAAACCCTTAATTACATGATAATAAAAACATTATCTGAAATTCATTTCACGTTGAAATTATGTTTCATCATCATCATCATATCAGCTGCACGATTCTCACTGCTGGGTATTGGCCTCCCTAAGGATCTCCACGACGATCGGTCCTGCGTTGCGCTATCCGCATAGCGTCATACCTATGGTACGCGGTTGCCATTCTAGAACCTTTCCACCAACGGCCATGATAGCTACTTGTTTTGGACAATAAAATATGTCTTTTTAGACCCCCAGAGCTACTTTAATTACTGCAAGTGTCGAAATCATCTGATAATTAACGTTTTGCATTGTTATAGCTTTTGTAAAATAAATTTTCATGAAATGAATATTATGATGTGAAATCAAATTGCGAAGAATAGCACAGTAAGTGACTTCATAGATTCAAATTTTATCTCTCACTGAAAAAATACTTATTTCATTCTACTGCATATGTCGAAAACTTTATCAGTCAATTTTTATTTAAAAAATGTATTGCATGAAATCAAATTGCGAATAAAATTGATACATATTGAATCTTTTACGAAAATAAAGGACTCCGATTTTTTTAACAGGTACATGGTGTAAATCCCGATATAGTTTATTCTAGTAACGTCAATAACCATGGAAATTTGAAAACAATATATTACGTACAGTAGCTGCAATCTAAACATTGCCAAGTTTAAAACTAAATGATTAGCATGATTTATTATTATTAACTATTTATAGCAGCTTAACTGTAGTACTAAATTGCTGTGTCGAGTGAACTTGTAGCTAATGTTTGGTTAACATCGGATCTGCCCAGCTATAGCAAACTTTAGAAACTATTCGCTGAAGTTTAGACGCATGTTAACTTAACACTTGTACTATTATGTATTCTTTGACTTAACGTTTTAACTGATCTGTGGGAAATTCTTGTATTATATCTATTTTATGCACAACTGCCTTTCTATTGTCTAATTTCAAAATCTATCGTAATCGCTTTCAGGATGTAGGTAACACATTGATGCTTCTTTTTGGCGCAAATAAAAACTTACCAAAGAAATGCAGCAATGTCTCACATCCATCTGTCAAATGAAAAACGATTGCGATACGTTTTTAAAATAGACAATAGCCCCCTTGGATAGTGTTTGGCCTTCAGCTCACCTGATGTTAATTGACGATAAGGCCGAAGGTGAAAGCGCACTACACCCGGAATCCTCACCACTGAGGAACTGGCTATCTTACCACTAACTGCCGGAACACATGTTTTTTTTTTATTGTTGTTATGGCGTCAGACTTAGGTAAGATGGTGGTAGCTAGCCAGGCGGACTTGAAATAAGCCCTACCACTAACCAAACTGAGTACAAATGTACCCCCTTCCTGGGAATCAAACCGAATATTTCTTGTATAATTTTTCTTTCAATCTATTCGCTAAGCTTTAATTTAATTATCACAATATATTTTATTTATCAAAGTTGAAATTCAAACATAATATTGTTAGTATGAATCTTGTCTTTATTTTTAACCACCCATAAGTTGTTTACAATCTTGAAATAAGTTTTACTCGAAATAAATTTAATTTAAAATAAATATGCATAGTGGAATTCTATTATCTTCAATATTCTCCGAGAGAAAACATATTAAAACATATGAACCATTTATAAAATATTATATTAAAGAATATTACTTGGTTATTTAATAATGTGCAGACTCAGTAAATATGTAAATTAAATTATTCCTTCAGAAAAATTTCAATGTTTTGTTAAAAACAAAACAGTGTTTACATTTTTTTCATTTCATCTTTTTTATTCGGGATTTTACTAGATTTAGTAATAATAATTTTAATCTGGTACTGTTATAAACAAAAGTAACTCTGTCTGATTTTTTTTTTACGTTTTGAAGTCGAAAATGGACTTTGCAAAAGAAGAAAAAAACTACTATTGATTCCCAAACTTGAGAATAAATGGTACTTATTCCAACTACAATTTGTTTCGAAATTTTCGAATTGTTCAAACGGGAAAGGAAATTCAGCAAAAAACATCTGAGGGCATATTACAAAAGAGAATCACGATAGTAGAACCAACGAACTAATGAGTAGAACGCAATTTGTCGTTTATATTACTTGATATTGAACCTTATTCGTGAGTCGATAGTGCCACGGAGTTAGACGAACATCGTTCGTTTATAGCGATGCTTTTTTGTAATAGGCCATCTACCTACTAATCAATGGAAAATTCAGTGCAACGAGTGCAACTAACGAAACTATATATGGGGATTTGAAAATGGCAATAGAAAATCTGTAAATGTTATTCTTTTGTTTATTTTTGACTGTAAAGACACGCAAATAAATAAACCTCTGTACTGAAAAAGGTACCTATCTACCACAAAAAATAAAAATTCCACATACCTCTTCTTTGACGAAACACTTTTTTTGAAAAAAAAAATACTGATCCATACATCATTCAGTGCTCATTTAATCTAAATTACCTAATTACACTAATTATCCGTTTTTTCGTGATTTTTGAATCTTTTTGAATCTCTTAAAGATTAGGAAAATACATGCTCTTTGAGCAAAATCACGACTGTTTCCCTTCAGTCAGACCATAAACTTACCACTACAAAGTCATAACAAAACACAATCGCAATAACATCCAAGCTAACAAGGTCGAGGTCGACATTAACACCGAATGAAATACAGCTCCCAATTCCAACAGAACTCATCATGATGCCCGGCTGTAAGACAAGTTCACAATGTGCCATCAACTAAAAGTGTCCGAGCACAAAAGGAATTTAATCAGAGTTCCTATGCCGACCGTGCGTTGAACAAACCGCGCTGTAGGCGTTACAGCAAGCCTTAGGGCCGTTGAACACTAGCAACTTATTTAATCGTATGGCGTATCATTATAAATTGTATAACCCGGTCGAGTTAACTCGGGACCTGAAGCTCGATAGACCCCTCTCGTTTTTTCCTTGTCTCACGCCACTGTCGTCATGCCAATAGCGTAGCGTAAGTATATTCGTAAGCGATAATTTATCGATATAGAAAACTTTCAAAAAATTGACGACGGTGGCGTGAGGAAAGGAGAAAACGAGAGGGGTCTATCGCGCTTCAGGTCCCGAGATAACTCGACCGGGTTGTAGGTTGGTTAAATTATTATACGTCCACATCCAGGTTACGTAACCAGTCTATAGCTGCTGGTGCTTTGGACATCGTTTCCTCAATACGATGGGTAGTCTGGTCCTCAAGGCCGCAGTCACTCAGCGGATTCTCCATCAAAAACCTGGTAATCTCCATCCATCCCCACTTATGTTTCATGAAGTTTATACCTGCCGTGTCTCGTGCAAATTCTATTGAGGTGGCAGTGTTTCATCTGTAGGGAGAAACCTCTCACACTAGCAACAAAAACTGATTTTATTTACCAAAAAAATAGTTTTATATCCATCGTCCATAACTCGCTTATTTATAAACGTTTAAAGCCATAAGAACTGGAGCAAAAGATCGATTGATAAAGCCATCACATTGTTTTGATAGTATTGTAGCGACGGTCACAATCATATTAATACTCGCACATACGTAGTCGACGAATACGAAGAAGCAATAACCAGTAAAAACTAAAAAACCAGCCAAGTGCGAGTCGGACTCGCGCACGAAGGGTTCCGTACCAAAAAAACACCAAAGTATCACGTTTGTTGTATGGGAGCCACTTATTTTTTTTCTGTTTTTAGCATTTGTCGTTATAGCGGCAACAGAAATACATCATCTGTGAAATTTCAACTGTCTATCTATCATGGTTCATGAGATACAGCCTGGTGACAGACAGACAGAGATACAAATAGACAGTGGAGTCTTAGTAATAGAGTCCCGCTTTTACCCTTTGAGTACGGAACCCCAAAGAATATAAACATTAAAAGCATCATTGATGCAAATTGTATGGAAGCATGCAATATCTTAATATATACAAATTCCAGTTCGACCACGGTCCACAGACACAGACGCGTCGCTTGTTGCAAGAGAGCTAAGCTCTTTCGCTGATTGACTACGGCGAAATGCTGAAGGAGGCGAAAAAACTAATATGGTGGCACCGCGGTGAATTTTATTTAATATACAATTTGATTAAAACTTTACGTGGAATTTTTAGCTGCCATAGTATAGGTATAGTATTTATTAACGGTATCATTGCATTCCCTCGTATTCACTGCTAGAAGTACATAGCAAAACTGCTAAAAGTGGCGGTTATTGACATATTTGCTAATTCTGCTTCTACAAATGAGTACGAGGGAATGTAGTGATACCTTCTAAATATACTAGAGGTATATTTGTTTCATATATATGTTACGGCTAATACCCGAAGTGCGGCTAAACCTAGTTCTAGCCGGCTAAAACTAGGTGTAGCCGATAGCTGTTGGCTAAAATTAGGTGTAACCGATCTGCTTTACTCCTGTAGGTCCTGGGTTAGGTTAGAAGTTTAAATTTCGAGGTTATTTTTTTTTAACAGACAACAGAAAAAACTTTCTTTATATCCCATGCTGCACCTAGTTTTAGCCGGCTACACCTAGTATTAGCCGCGAGCAAATCGCCTACACCTAGTTTTAGCCAACAGCTAGCGGCTACACCTAGTTTTAGCCGGCTAAAACTAGGTTTCGCCGCACTTCGGGTATTAGCCGTAACATATACAATACATAAAATCCGCCCTAAAAATGCCACGTAAAGTTTTATTATTAAAATCCTTTTCTAACTTATTAAATAAAAATCTCTGGGCTTGGATAGCCCACCGAAAGTGGCACCCTTAAGATATTTCGCAGTGTTCACTCTGAATTGTCTGCGACGAATCACCTAATCGCAAGTGTCCAGCCAGCCTTTCTCTTTATTACCCATGTTGGGAACGAACTGCATTGTTGTAACACAAAAGCTCTAAGGTGAACATAGCCTGTCTGTGCTCATTGTTTATTTTTTCCTACGCCATCATTGTTCTTTAGAAGTCAAAGCCAATAGCTATCTCACAATGAGTTCTCAATTATAAAGCAAATAAACCGAATGGAACTCTGTTTCTCGAGTTTTCCACGCCTTGGTGTGACCGAGCGAGCTCAAAGTGCGAGCGAAGCGTCTCTGCTTCAGCTTAGACAAAAATTATTGCTTTCGCATGTCTGTCCCGAAGTCTGGCTGTCCGATTGTTCTCCTCTACAGGACACATTTCTCCAACCGGTTCTCGTTAAATTTTGTAAGCAGCGTTCTATAATAAAAAGAATTGTCGATTCAGTTTTTCAAAAAATTTCAAAATGGCGGGATATGGGGAAAATACCATTTCAGCCATTTCGAAAAATGTTTATAAATGTCACAAACATTTTAAATTTTCCAATAATGATACAAACTTGCAAGAAGGCCTTAAACTGAATAAACTATTTTGCTCCACCAATGCAGAGCCTGTCTTATAGCCTGTATATACACGATATAGTTATGGGTACATTATAATACCGGCAGTTGATTTTTTATACAAGGTAGGTATTAGGATAGACCATTAATTATGGATTCCATATACCAATCATTAATCGGTAAAGCAAATGCCTATATAAAATCTATGATCCGATAATCGATCCTATAAAAAGTCAGTCAAGATCTGCATGCTAATTGTTCTATGTTTCAACAAAATGGTATATTGTTTTAAATTTCCATGGTTATTGACGTTAATAGAATAAACTATGTCGGGATTTACACCATGTACCTGTTTATTTTTGAGACTCCGATATTTCGGCGCAGTTGCATGCGCCATGATCACGGAAGAACTGTCAATTGTTGCGTGCGGGTAGATGTTATTGGCCGACGAATCGGTCTACCCTCCGTCTAGTTCTTTTATTACTATGTTCGATACCGGTACCACTGTCTGCAAACTCACTATTCACTCGAATTTGTTCTCGACACACGACACTCACTGTATCTGTACGCGAAACGGCACTTTTTTTATTTTTGTTGTTTTTACACAACCGGACTACTGGATTCCAGACACTCGACAATTTAAACCCATCTTCACGATTGAAATTTTTGTATTTGGTAATTTCAATCGCTTCCCTGACCATTCTTGGTATGTAGTGGCGTTCTGTTGAAATAATCTGGGGGTTATGTAACTCAATCCAGTGATTTGTGTCCGAATGAATTAAATATTCAGCAATGGCCGATTTTTGCGTATCGTTGTTTTGGACAGCTTTTATGTGCTCCTTTATACGGCATGCTATTGTGCGTTTAGTTTGGCCGATATATGAGCTACCACAACTGCAGTCGATCTTATAAACGCCAGGTTTCTCCAAAGGAAAACTATCTTTCGGGGACCGTAGACATTGCGATACCTTTTTCAAAGGAGTGAAGATAGTTTTTATTGCGTACTTTTTCAAAATATTTGAGACCTTATCTGTCACTCCCTTTACATATGGCAAAAATACTGGCTGTCTATCTACATCCTGCCTCTGTAACTGGTGCTTTTTCGTGTGTCTAGGTGGAAGCTTTCCTGAATATCCATTGCTCTGCAGGACAAGGCGCACGTGTTGTAACTCTTTGTCCAGGTGTTCATCATCACAAAGATCATATGCACGGTTTGTTAGTGATGCCACGACAGAGTTTAGGTGCCTAGGATGATGATGCGAAGAAGCTTTGAGGTAACGATCTGTGTGTGTAGGTTTTCTGTATACAGAGTGGCTGAGTGTACCGTCAGCGCGCACATTAATCTTGACATCTAGGAATGCTAAGCTTCTGTCTACCTCAAATAAACCTAAAATAAACAGGTGTAAATCCCGACATAGTTTATTCTATGTTTATGGTGTTTTCCATAAGTTAGTGATATTTTAATTCTGAATAACATTTCTTATAAATAAAATGACCATAAGTAATACTCTGCTCTTTCAAATGCCATGGATCCTGATTATGAATAATCATATTTTTTTGGATCAGTGCAATATCTTTAGATAACCCTATTTATCTATAATAACACATTTAAATGAAATTAAACGAAACATCCCACACCATAACTTAACTTAACTTTGACAATGTTTATCCTAAATGATTATTTAAAAAAACCACTTCCAATATTCATGAGGTTTCCTGGCATTTTTCTTGCCAAAAGGTCCAATAATAAATGGATCACGTTTTCAATCCATTTAAGGTGACCAAAAACCTTTCGGGTAATATTTGACGTGACTTCATAAACGGCCAATCGCCATCAATAATCTCGGGCCAAAGATTGTCATCTTGATTTACATATAAAACTGTTTCTATTTGAAGAAAATTCTGTTTAAATTATGTGAAAAGTAATATGAAGAACTACGATGAAACAAAAACTCATTGGTGTAAGAAATTGTGTCATACATAATGATATATTTACAATTTAATGACCTATGTTTCTTTTTACTATTTTTAAACCTTATAATATAAAAATTGAGGAGCTAGATGACGCAGTGGCTTACCGGTTGGCCCGGCGATTGCGGAGGTAAAGCAACTTTCGCAAGGGTCGGTCATGGGATGGGTGACCAATATTATCTCGAGCTCCTCCGTGCTTCGGAAGGCACGTTAAGCCGTTGCTTTGGTTCCGGGTGCATTTGCAGTCGTTAACACCCACCAATCCGCATTGGGCCCGCGTGGTGGATTATGGCTTATCCTCCTTATCATTACTCCTCCTTAATCCTTATCCTTATTTCCTTTATTATAAATGCGAAAGTCTGTTTGTTTATTTGTTTGTTTGTTTGTTACGCCTTCACGTCTTAACTACTGAACCGATCATCATGAAATTTTGCATACAAGTTGTCAGGGGTACAGAGAAGGACATAGGGTACCTTTCATCCCGGAAAAAAGTACTGTTCCCGAGGGATAGCAAAAACCTTTCCACGCAGACGAAGTCGCGGGCGGCTGCTAGTATTATATATGCGAAAGTCCGTTTGTTTGTTTGTAACGCCTTCATGTCTTAACTACTGAACCGATCATCATGAAATTTTGCATACATGTTGTCAGAGCTACAGAAAAGGACATAGGGTATAATTTCCGAGGGATAGCAAAAAAGCTGTCCACGCAGACGAAGTCGCGGGCGGCCGCTAGTCTACCCATAACGAAGGCCTTTTACCCTTGTCCGGGCACGAAAAATGGCTGATTGATGGTCAACATAAAAAACTAATATAATCATTTCATTAAAAAAAAATTCATTAAAAAAAATATATTCGTCTAAAAATTGTATCATCAAAAGCCTGTCAGATAGACTTATGCAGACGTCGACATACGCACAATGGCTTAAAATAGCTACCTAAAAGGGTACAACCTGAAATGTATTTAGTTTAGTCTTCGTTATATTTTTGTTTTGTATTATATTATATATTTTTAATATTTTTGTATTTGACGTATATGTATGTTTTTGTGTGATATGAACGTTTGTCTGAAATAAAGATTATATTATTATTATTATATTTATTATATTATTATTATTAAATTTAACCTTTCATTATAGTAAGGAAGATTTTATTTTTATTTTTCCAATAACTTTATCAACGTCTATTTCAAAGATTGAAAGCCTTCAAGCAATACGGCGCTAACACATTGAAATGTTTAATGTTATCGATTTATTAATGTCACTAATACCTTTTCCATTTAAAATATTCCATTTCATTTACAATTCATCGTCAGCAGAAACCACTTATATCGGAGCTTGCGAAAGCTCGCGTCTGCAAAATAATGGTTCGTTTTGACAGTTATAAATGTGACGTTCAATCGTAGTGTTCAATCTTTACTGATATAGAAGTAAATATTGTGATGGACTACTGTATTTTTTAATAAGCTCCACTATGTTTTAAATATAAGTATAAAGAAAGAACAAGGTACTTTACTAAAGCAACATAGCTTTATACACCTCACTGATAAAGTAACCATTTTTTTTTTTAATTCTTGTTGTTTATTAAAATCCAACAGATAAATCCAATAGATTAAAAAAATCCTTTCTCTATTTACATTTTATTATTGCTATCCATTTTTTAGTTCAGGAAAGGAATGCTCAAAAAAGGGTATAGAGGGAAAGGCGTGGAACACAATTTTTGACTTCGTAACTTTGTTTGGACCTGTTAGGAGGTGAACATATCAAAAGTCCCCGCCCGTAGCCCCTATGCCGGGGGGGAGGGGGAGTTTTGAAGGTCCCATTTTTCGGTTTTTCACATATATCTCGAAAACTATACATTCCAGCGACATGAGTTTTTTCACAAAATGAATGCTGGTTAAATTTGCTACATGTTTAATTCAGTATTTTTTTTGATATCTTGTATAGTTTTCGAGATATTCACTATTAAAGTCTGTAATTTTATCTTTAATATATAAAAGAAGAAACTGATTGGTGACTGACATATCAACGCATAGCCCAAACCGCTGGGTCTAGAGACTCCAAATTTGGCACATAGGTTTCTAATGAGGTCTAGGGATGCACAAAGAAAGGATTTTTCAAAACTCACCCCCTAAAGGGTGAAACGGGGGTCCAAAGTTTGTATGAAAGTCCGTCAGTTTCGAAGCTAGGATCTTCAAATTTTGTGATTAGGCTGACGATAAAAAATTAATATATACGTGTCCCAGCGTTTTTGAAAATTTTACTCCCGAAGGGATGAAAAGGGGGATGAAGTTGTGTATAGAAAATCCTTCATTTTCGAAGTAAAAATAGCTAAATTTATAATTTTAGCATATGGATGCAAATCTAACTCGACGTATATCGTTATTGTTAGTATTTCAGCCATTATGCGGATGAAATGGGGGCGAATAAAACATCAATCAAAAAATATTATTTTTCCTAAATTACAGATATTCAGGAGCGGATATCTCAAAAACTATACAAGATATCGAAAATTTTTCCATTATAAATCTTGTCTCAAATTTAATCAGCTTTTATTTTATAAAAGAACTCATGTCGCTGGAATGCATAGTTTTCAAGATATATCTGAAAAACCGAAAAATGGGACATTCAAACACCCCCCTCCCCCCCGGCATAGGGGCTACGGTCGGGGACTTTTGATATGTTCTCCTCCTAACTGGTCCCAACAAAGTTACGAAGTCAAAAATTGTGTTCCAATCATTTCCCTCTACACCTTTTCATTTACTGGGCTATTTAGTTAATAAACAATTACTGCCTTTAATTCAACGGTATAAATTTTTGCTGCAAGAAACCCCATTATGATTTTTCACAATAATAATTGGTGAAACAAATAAATCTATCCACTTAATTTGCTACTTTGTATGTCGAAAGATTAGAAGCAGTCAGCTGGAAAGACTTTTTAAATTAACCCCCACAAAAACAATTAAAATAGATTTGTTTTCGTCTTCATGGCTAATTAATATTTCATTATTAATTGGTTTTCATTTACATAAAGGGGATTTGGCATTCAACTACACCCGAGAGCAGAAAAATGGAGCCACATATCTATTTTCATACAAACGAGGTAACTTTGAAGCCTTTGTTCTCCATCAGAGATTGAACGGGATGTAATCTGATGATGGCCATCCAAAGAGTAAATGGAGGAGGCTCAGATCGCTAAAGAAACCCAACGGATCTGAAGCGTCGTCGTTTACACCAGAGCCTGTATTAAGTTTTTGGTGTTACATTTTACATACTTTTGATGTAATTTTAGCTTGTATTTTTTTAAGTTTAAACCTGAGGTAAACGAGTCATCGAAGCCGTTAGGTTTCTTTAGCATTATGGGCCTCCACCATTCATTCTTTAATTTGCCATCATCAGATCACAGCCCGTTTAATCCTGGGCGGAGAACCAGAGCTTCAAAGTTACCCCGTTTGTATGAAAATAGGCCTGTGGATCCATTTTTCTGCTCTCTAGTGTATATTCTTACCCTTCACCTAAAGCCTGATCCCACGCAGTACACCTACTGCTTTCACTCTGTTTATTGTTAGTCTGTGTATCTGTTTGTTCTGCGAAAGGAGCTAATAAACTGACAAACAATTTTTTTAATAATTCTTCTTATACTGAAAACGAAATAAGAGTTATTTAATATCAAATAATATTATGAAAATTACTTATTTAAATTGTCTGTAAAATATTGACGTGAAGTGTAATTATTTAAAATGAAATAATAGAGGTAATAACGCGTACGAAAAGCAATTATCTTGTTGAAAAACTAGATAGCTAACTATTTATTTCCCAAAACATCTTGACTCAATGACTTAAAAAAACCGGCCAAGTGCGTGTCGGGCCACGCACCGTAGGGTTCCGTTATTACCATAAACCATACCTTATTTAATACCACTATAATTTTTATTTGCAAAAATAATTTTGTTTTTCATAGTACAAATGACAAAGTTATATTTGCGGTTTTGGAAAATGTGCTATATTTGTAAAACTATTAAATATATTTCGTTCAAAACCATTTTCGTTGAAAGTATTTAGAAAGTGAAAAATCAAAAAAAATATTCTAAATATTTTTTTTATATGCTACCTATATGTGTAAATGTGCTATATTTTTTTTTTAGATTTTTCACTTTCTTACTTTAAAAGTTAGAGGAGGGGGACACACATTTTACCACTTTGGAAGTGTATATCTTTCAAACGGTTGACTTTGAGGAAAGGTTCAATATTTTTCAATAGTTATTCACCCACGACGGACGGAACAGAACGGAGGTGGTATATGCATTTGGGGTTAAAGTTTGTTTGTTTGTGTGTTGTACGTTTGTCTATTACCATTTTTCTCGGAAACTACTAAGCCGATTTCGATGCGGTTTTTTGTATTCAAAAGGTTTCATTTCAGAACAGGTTTTTTGATATGTTTTATGGTGGTAAACTGCCAGGGTGCGCTGCAGCAACCAGATAAGTCGCATATGAAAAGTTATCAAAAACTACTTAATTGATTTTGATGCGGTTTTCAGGTAACGGGTTTGTAGGTTATCGGCGATGGTTCTCAGATAGGTGTTATGGTGTTTAGATGCTAGGGGGCTTTGCAGTTATCATTTTCGCATTTATTTCTAAAGCAGTTTGACCGATTTAGGTGCAGTTTTTAACCGACTTCATCAAAAGAAGGAGGTTCTCAATTCGATTGTATACTTTTTTATCGTTGTTCGCGCGTATCTTCGTCATTTATGGACCGATTTTAATGATTATTTTTTTGTTCGATTGAGTATTCTTGCGAAATGGTCCCGTATTTGTTTTTTGAAAATGGGTTTAGTAGTTTTCATGTAATCCTGAAAATACAATGATTTTGCATTAACTACCTTGACGACTTTGTTATTTATGAACCGAATCAGATGAAGTTTTTGTGTTGGAAAAGGGATACCTTTAGTGTAGTCTTTTTAACCGACTTCAAAAAATAAGGTTCTCAGTTTGACTTGTATCAAATTCGACTTCAATAGACGTTATTATAACGATGATAATGCGTATCTAATGATTTGAATATTATTTCTTGCTTTTAGGCAGGTTTTTTGAAGTTAGCAGCCCCTACGGCTTTTTCTTGCGTTTGTAATTTATTAATAGGTGGTTAAATATGTATAGTACCTACACCACTTTTAGTCGGGGGATTTTCGTAAAACTTATTTACTCTTAACATGTTTTTATGTAATAGGCTTGCTGATAATATAAAGGAATTAGATAGCTAATGCATTATATATCTAATCTTTTTCGTTTTAGCTTATCGTCCGGAAAATCAATTTCCTTTTCAGTAACGTCAAAAAAATCAGCTATCCAATACATTCTGAAAGGTTTATTACGTCAACTTCAGCACAAACAAAAATATCCCGACTCCTGATACCCTTGTAAGAAGCCAAAGAAGACATATTACTGATCAGAACAGTCAATCTGGGTCACAGATTTATTACGGCGCCGGACAAACGACAATTTTACGGACAAATACGTACGATCGGGGGTGCTATTCTCTACCATGCAACTTCACTGTCAGTGATCGTTTCGTCAAGTTTCTGACAGATTTCATATACCCATTACTGAGTCAGTAGGCAAAATGCCGTAGATTCCAAAGAGTTTAACCAGTAATGGGAACATGACACCTGCCAGACAAGGCAGACTGCAGCGACGAACTGGACGCTGCAAACTTTAGATTAGAGAATATTATAGCTGATCGGGGGTCTATCTTTATTATCGGAGTCCTTTCAGTGATTGTTTTGTTAATTTTGTCCTCTTGAAATTAAAAAGTAAAAAAGTGCTAGAAAAACGGGTTGGTTAAACCTACCCAGTTTAAAAATCAACAAATCACCTAAACTTTCAAGTCAAATATGCAAGGTCAAGATGGTTCTTATATGTTAGAAAAATACTAGAAAAAATAGAGTCAACCGTAGCACCTCAGACGGTCCCGTCTAAAATAAAAATTGCATTGTATACCTACGTATCCGCAAAATATGAATATAATAAAGTTAGAATCAAGGTTGCATTCTTTTCTGTGTGAGAAGCAGTGGCGAGGGATAAAATTATGGCAAAAGTAGGTAAGCCTTTCTATATAAATGTGCAATTGTGCATAGTGCGTCGTTGGAGCGAGACTTATTAAAGGAAAGCCGATGGGAATCAGCATGTATAAACTCTTCGCCACTGGGGAGTAGTGACAACTTGTTTTTTTTAATAAGTTACATGTTGTTTTTTTCAGCAGACCAGAAAGTGTTTGTCGTAGACTATAAAAGTTAGTTTGACGCGGCTTGCCGTTCATTATACATATAAAACTAGTGGCTCTGTGAGCGTTCAAACGTAAAAATAAACGTTCAAAAATATTACAAAAACGAGACTCTGTTTGTGATATTTTTAATATTTTTTTTAAAATGGCAAAATTATCTTGCATTTAGTTTTCTCATTTTGCGGTTATCCAGAATAGACCCCCAGATAATGTCGGACGTTGGTTTGACCGCGTCGAATAGATGTGTGTAGGGGTTTGATAATAATGTTCTGGATTTCGTTCTGAGGAAGAATCGTGGGAAAGAGATAAGGATTGTGTTGTCTTTTTTAATTTAGTTGTCAAGGAGATCAAAGACTAGACGATTTAAGCAATAGAATATGATTATAAGATTCTTGGATGTAAGGCTCATCAGATTTTGACACGATCGATGTGTATAGCAAATTATTTTATCAGAGTAAACTCTGTAGAGTGTAGAGCTGTAAACAGTGTTTCTTTTAGGTACTAGTTCGGGGGGGCACTGCCCCCCCGCAGCAGCTTTAGTGCCCCCACGGAGAAAAATGTGTTGTGTGTAGGTAGACGGGCAAACTAGTGTAGTGATCGACAGACGAGCTCCCCCGAACCACTTAATTGCCCCCCCGGGGAATTTTGTCTGAAAGAAACACTGGCTGTAAAATACCCTTTTGTGACATTTAAGACCATTTTTCGAAATTACTGAAATATTATGAATTTCCCCATTATATCCCTCGTAAAGTCGAAAACCTAATCAATAAAAAAAAATAACTAGCGGCCGCCCGCGACTTCGTCCGCGTGAAAAGATTTTTTGCTATCCCTCGGGAACAATACTTTTTTTGGGACGAAAGGTCCGTCTCTGTATCCCTGACAACATATTGTAAGTAAAATTTCATGATGATCGGTTCAGTAGTTTAAAGCAATAAAGATTATTCCATTCTATTATTCTATTTCATTTCATCACAATCATACTAAAAAGTCAGTACAAAGCGAGTCTTTAATGCTCTAGAGCAATAAAAATGTATGAAAGGATTATGCTGATTTTACTATACAAGCTAGGCCATGATGCGCTTTGATGAAATTACCAAAATACTATAGTAATTTTATAGTGATTGCGTGGGAAGAATATCATTAAAATATAATGCGGGAAAAAAGAGAAATCTCAGTCTCAAGGAGCCGTTTGGGGTTATAATTGTTTGACATTTTCCTATTATATGACATTTTGTTATCTACCCCTTTTTGACATGACATGAGTCTGTCACAGATATGTTTCGTTAATGCGCATCATGGCCTAGAATCATAGATATAGTATATTAAAAAGGGGTAGATGCGCCACCGAGCGACCGGGTGTAAGGAATAGATATATTATGACGTCAAAATATGGGGCTGCCATGATCGCAAAAAAAATACCCTAAAATGTAGTCGGAATCGTTACAGTACTTGAATTCCGTAGTGAGTGAAAGTCAACATTTTGACTCGCTAATTAAACAAATTATTGCAAGCGAATCGCGAAAATAAGTGGTCCCGACCGCGATATTAGAAATGCCTGTGGGGTACAGACACTGCCTGCTCTGTACCGCTCTGGGTTTTTCTAATTAATAATGCCGAAAAAAGCCTGTGTGTTTCAGAGCATCGCTTGCTCTGTATCGCGCGGGGTTTTTCAACTTAAAATTTAATAATATCACCATAAAAAGCCTGTAGAACACAGACACCTTGCGCTGTGATCCACAGTGATTTTCTAAATATAAATACCCTGAGCTATACAGACGCGTAAGGGACTAAGTGTCGTGAAACTTGGATATTCAAACTAAAATAATTAATGATATTTAATCAAATCTATCTTATCAAAAGAACTTTTAACTCGTTAAAAAAATATGGGATGAAATTTATTTTTGGTAGGTCCTTTTAGAAAAAAATCCCCAAAGAACAGCTGTTTTTATCGTAATTTGCAAAATTTATCAAAAACGGCATAGCACAATCTAACTTTTCATCCTTTTTCATCAAGGGAAAGGAAATGAAAATACCCTAACATAAGTAATTTTAATTGAGAGTTTTACAAAAATAGTTATTTTTATAAAAGAAAAGTATTTTGTTAGTTTTTCGCAAATTCCGAGCGCGATAACTAACAGCCGAACGTTATTTCATTTTTTTTTTCGTTTGATAATACCTACAGTCAACAGCACATCAGATTTAGACTAAAAGGTACTTGACCTTATGACCGCCTTTATGCCGTACGTAATCAAAGCTGTTTTACAGTTCAACTGTTTAACTTAACGTGCTATCTTGTATACCCACATCAAAGAGTACTTTTGTAATATAGGTTTTTTTTTTGTGATAATAAATAAAAAAAAAATAAAAAAAAAATAAAAAAAATAAAAAATAAAATTAAAAAAAAGAATCTTGCTGGCTATTTCTGTTAACAAGAAAATTATAATCACTGATATAAATGTGTTTTTTGTTTCTTAAGGCGCCCTACTACCCACTACTAGCGCCACCAATACATTTATTTTTATTACTCGTAAACAAAGTCAAAATTTAAAAAAGCTAAAATCATGCCCTCTTAAATTGTCTCATATATTTTTCGAATAACTCTTCAACAGTTTCAATTCTTTCTGTAATTTTAAAAATCCATTTTAGCTCAAAGTGGCTAATTTTGGCAAGAACGGATTTCAAAACTTACTAAAAGTATGAAAACTGTTGAAGAGTTATTTAAAAAAAAAATATATAGACCATTTAGGAGGCCACGATCTTAGCTTTTTTAAATATTTTCCTGGTTTACGAGTAATAAAAATAAATGTATTGGCGGCGCTAAAGTAGGTGCTACGGTGCCTGTATGTATTTTTAATATGTATTTTTGTCTTTTTTGTAATATTCTTTATTTATAACAAAAATATCGATGAAAAAAGAATAAATCGAAATGAAAAACACATTTAGTATCACATTTATATTATGTCAGATTAGTGATACTATAAAACGTAACTAGGTATCTTATATCTTTAAACGAGCAATTCTTGTATATATATATTTCGGTGATCTCGGAAACGGCTCTAACGATTTCGTTGAAATTAGGTATATGGGGGTTTTCGGGGGTAAACAATCGATCTAGATTAGTCTTATGTTTGGAAAAACGCGCATTTTCGCATTTTCATGCGTTTTTCTTTCGACGCAGAATATGGTCGCTAATTTCGTTCGCGGCCGGCCGATGTTCATTTGGTTCAGCGGGTTAGGACGCGGACCACAAGAAATGAGTGTTCTGAGTTCGAATCCCGCTCGGTGACTTACTTTTTTTATATGTTTGTTCAAGTTTATACTTTTTTTATTTTAATTGTTTTTAGACAAGTTTAAAAAATGTAGTTAATGTTGCTTTCGAGTTTTTATTTTCGTCGATAAACATCACATACTCGTACATTGTTCTGATCCCAAAGTAAGTAGCTAAAGCACTTTTGTTATCACCTAAACACTACCATATTACAACAAATAATAACCGAGCGAAGCTCGGTTCACCCAGATATTTATTTATTAATTATCCAAGAAACTTGAAAATGCGCACTATCAAGCTACCGCTCTCGACGTTCTTAGGAACTTAGGTTCTTAGGTCTGCTATATTTTAATCCAGGTTAAAAAAACTATCTGTGTGCCTTTCATCCCAATCACTCCCATTTAGCATAGCCTGCCATTTTTATGGGTTTGAGAGAAAACACATTTTAACATTTACAATAAATTAATATTACTAGTAGGATAAACTAAAAAATGATACCACTTTGTTAAAAAAAATATCGCTAGTATGACTAGAAATCACTACCTATTTTAATTTTCTACATTACATACATTACCTAAACATATAGAAAGAATACTTTAACCACAACTGTAATTTTCTGAATTGTCTGTGTTCCACAGGCTTTTTAGGGTGACATTATTTAATTTTTAGTCGAAAAACCCCGCGCGCTTCAGAGCAAGCGATGCTCTGAAACACACAGGCTTTTTCGACATTATTTTTTAGAAAAACCCAGAGCGGTACAGAGCAGGTAGTGTCTGTGCCCCACAGGCATTTCTAATATCGCGTCCCGACCAACCACTCTTTTTGTGATAAACTATATTGATTTTTAGACCATTACACTGACCATTGATTATCTTCAGAATAATCGCTGAGCTACCCAAAAAGGCCACGCATGCACTTGGTTATATGTATATGTTACGGCTAATACCCGAAGTGCGGCTAAACCTAGTTTTAGCCGGCTAAAACTAGGTGTAGCCGCTAGCTGTTGGCTAAAACTAGGTGTAGCCGATTTGCTCGCGGCTAATACTAGGTGTAGCCGCCTAAAACTAGGTCGAAATTTAAGGCTCACGCTCCGCTGCGCTTCGCGCTCGCCTTAAATTTCTAACCTAACCCAGGACCTACAGGAGTAAAGCAGATCGGTTACACCTAGTTTTAGCCAACAGCTATCGGCTACACCTAGTTTTAACCGGCTAAAACTAGGTTTAGCCGCATTTCGGGTATTAGCCGTAACATATACATTTTATGGCAAACGTAGTAATATATTTGGGTAGTAAGTAATGACACAAAACTTTGCTAGTTAAAATTTGGTGCACGCGTGGCCTTTTTGGGTTATGAAAAGTTTTTGTAGTGCAGGCATGACTGAAATAGCCCGAAAGATTTTGGTACAGGTTTTATTTATTTGTACATTTTTTTTTTGGATGAGGCTGTTTATGGTTACGATTGTTTTTGGTTGTCATTTTTCATCCCATTCTTTTTTCCAGTTGCTTCTATCCATTTCTCACGAATTTTATCTTCCGTCGGAAATCTGGAAAAATCAAATCGCTTGAAATTCCCTGAAATATGGGGTAATTTTTGGGGAAAAATTTCTATATGGGTAGGCATCCGGAAATCGATTTATAACCCTACTGATTTTAGTTGACGTCAATGCTAAGCTGGCTTCTATTACGTAGATTAATACGTGATTTTGCCGGTTTGCATGTCAAATGTTTCCGAGGTTATTTTTAGAAATAATTTTCAGATTTTTCCTATTTATCAGGTTTTTCATGATATTAGTAATGATTTAGCTCAGAAACTTGGTTCTTGTGAGATTTGAGAAAGAAATACGTGATCAAAATATAGAAAACAGTGTACTTACGCATGAAATGTAATACCCGCTTCTTTTCTTTATTTGTTGCTTTTGCAGCCAAATATTGAACACCCCACCATTTTGTAGGCTAGACACAAACACTACACATTCGATTTATAATAAATTTTATGTTTATATTAGGTAGTAATCCACAAAACCTTTAATTTCTTTGGCACTTTTGATATAACCCCACTTGTTTGTTTTGCCTAGTTGAACTGTGCCTATAACCCGACCATGAAAAAAAGTCCAATCGGTGATAGAGATAAAACATGAAACCCTTCTTTATTTCCTCCTATAGGAATCTCAATAAGACGATCTCGCTCTATCAAAGCATGTCAGACCCTTGCCTAGAATGCGGCATGATCCTTTAATTATTGCACAGTTTTTTTTACGTACGTATTATTCGTTTCTATCCTACTTGTTCCAAATTTAAAAAATGATTGCTGCTAACTCTGATTTAAAAATGAAAGAAATTTAAAAAAGTGATTTGGCGGGAACTTTGTTAATTTTGCTTGACAATATTTTTGGAAACGATAAAGTATGATACTATTTGATTTAGAGTGCTTCGACTTCTAATTAAAATGGAATCATCTAGCGACACATTAACTCCGGAAAACTAAACATTCTAAATGAAGCCGACAATGTTATAGAAAATGAAACTGTTTGATTTGAGTTTCTTTTATCTACTATTCCTATAGGTAATAGTTGAAAGAAAAGCAGATTATGCACCTCGCCTTAAGTAATTTAACGAATACCAGCTATCTACAGTATTTTTAAAACTAATGAAGCTTTCTTGAAATACGTGTAAACACCTTTTTTCCCATGCCAATCCAGTAAACGTTCAGAAGATGTTCAGACATAAAAAATTAAATTTTTGAAGAAAAAAAACTTTTTTTCTTCTCCTGTGAAGTCGACTTTTTGTAGACAAACGGTGTTGGTTCTTAAACGTCGGTCGATGGTTGTTTTACACAGTAATACAAGTATAAGAGATGACTACTCGAATATTTTTAATGTGGTTAAATCACCCTGATCAATAAAAATAAGCAGATTAAAATGATTGATTTATTTGCTAATTGTTTTTAATAATCATGTTCGACATTAGTTATAAGTTAATTAGTACTATCATTTGATTCTACTATGGTACTATGTACATTAGAAACTTAAATTACGAAGATCATATTGGCAGAGAGGTCAAAACCCTGTTCTTAACTTAATTTCAAATTTAAACGAAACACCACAAGGCTTCAAAGTATATTTCAAGTAAATATCTAATTTCTTTGAATATTTGAAATGAAATAATGATGCCTTTATTCACACTATAATGCGGGGTGGATGTCTACAAACAGAACGGTTTTGTTATTACTCCGTTGAAGTTTAGAGGCCAACTTCAAAGGATTACTTATTTTTACAAAATAAATAAAATATATTAAGTGCTTCAACTTCAAACAGCAGCTAATTTATGTGGATAATTTTAACTAGAATTAACTTCTGGCGGGTTATGCATAGGATCAACATAATATTCATTTTTTTCCATCTATGTACTTTTACAATTTAAGTATTTATCGACATTTATGTATCTACTTTTCATCAAATCCAAAAAAAAATATACTTTCGTCCAGGAGTTAGGAGGTAGACCTAAAAATATCTAATGTAAAAAAACTAAGTACCTACCTACCTACTTTTAAAATTACGATTCCAAAAGTAGGTAGGTTTTTAGTTTAAATTTTATTGCATTCAAATAGAATAAAAGAAAACGATTAAAAACATATTTAAGTACAGAATTGTTTATATTTTGTACGTAGAATATTATAGTTTTAAAGTTTTTGGGTTGTTAAATGTAAACAAATGCTTATTTCACACGATTTTTGCAATACCAGTGACCAAATCCAACATTACATTTTCTTTAAAATAATACTACTTACAAAATAAACTTGTACCTATGCATTCTAACGATTTTGAAGTTTTTGAATATGTCAAACCCGTTGAATGTATAAACACATTTGTATCAACAAACACTTCTTAATAATATCACACTGTTGTAGTAAAAAAAAGTTAAGTCAACGGTGAAAACGGTTCAACTATTAGCTAGTTAAACTGTACTAAAATTAATTTAAAGTTAGCGGTACGCGGAAACGATAACGTAAAGTATCACTATAATTTTATTTCAGACTTCGAGTTCTTTTTTCACTTTCAGTAAGTGTGCTGAAAAGAGAATTCAAAATTTCGAAAAGCTGTGAAACAGTCGATGTGGAAGAGATAGAGGTTTTTCTAGATTGTCCAACTTGAGTGATGATATATTCTGTACTTGTACTAGGGTTACTGATCGCAAAGTAGATAAAGCGGTAAAAGTTCAGAATACGAAATATTTACAAAAGTGATAGACCCGAACGCGAAATTAACATATTCGAACAAAATTATTACTATAGACGATTCACAATTTTTCGCTTAAAATTCCGAGAGCGGTTTTTTCACCAGTTCCTCGGGGAGTCAATAATGAAATCAATTATTCAAATTCTTATTTTGAATGCAAATTGGAGAAAAACGACTTGATTCGGTAAGATTTGTTTTTGTGGAAAATCTTGAGGCAAATCAATTATGTTTGTCAATGATTTTTTGAAAAATGTACTCGCATTTGAGGAGCAGA
Source organism: Agriphila tristella (assembly GCA_928269145.1). NCBI lineage: Eukaryota > Metazoa > Arthropoda > Insecta > Lepidoptera > Crambidae > Agriphila > Agriphila tristella. Next base: position 56,001,509 of record OV743429.1, read on the forward strand.
GGCGTGTAAGTCGGCTTTAGCCGACTTACACGCTATAACTAACTTAGACTAACTTAGATTTTAATCTAAGGCCCTTCTTACATGGCGCTACTCAAACTAAACTGGTTGCAAACTCTAATCACCAACGAGTTTCGAAATAGTCACAGCACTAGTATTTCAATGGCGGTCCGTACACGACGCTACCAATTGCCAACTGTTTTGCAACGCGTCGGCAATGCGTTTGCAACTAATCACTCGCAACCGGTCATGCTGGTCGCGCGCAACTGATTGCCAACTGCAACTGAAAATTACGAGGGTGGTTTGATAAGTCCATGACTTTGACAAGAAGAAATACTTTTTTTCATAATTTATTTTTGTTTCTTAAAAAGAAACTCCTTAAGGCATCTTTACACTACATTTTTTTCAAATTCGGCAAAAGATTATTACCTTTGGAAACAAAAAGCTCAAGCGAGTTCTAACTTTTCTTAATGACCCTGTCGACCCTCTCGGCGGCACTCATGACATCAAAACTCATCAAATGAAGATGCGAATCCTTCCTATTCTCTAGATTCAACCCCAGTGAGATATTTTCTCCTACCAAACATAAATAAATGTCTTGATAAATGTCTTGGCGGGCAAAGATTTTCATCAAGCCAAAAGGTGATGTCTGAAATTGGCCCTCATTTCAGTTACCAGTTTTCAGGCGATGAAAGAAAAAAATAATGGGTGAAAGAGGTAGGAACTTCGTTGGACTGAATACGCAGAGCTACAATAAGATTATGTACAGAAATAAAACAAAATATTCAGAAAAAAAGTTTTTCTTCATTAAAAAGTCATGGACTTATCAATCCACCCTCGTAACGTCTATTAACAAAAAAGAATTACGATAGTCGGACGATGTTTTAATCGATTTACTTGATTTTGTACCTTATACATGAGTTAATAATGCTAAGGAGTGGGATTGAACATCGTACGTTTATCGCGATACTTTATCGTAATAGGCGCTTTGTGTGGTAGCGCCGTGTACGAATCTTTGTCACTAACTAGTTTGCAACTATAGTTTCAAACTGGTTTCGTCAGTTTTGAGTCGCTTCGTGTTAGAAGGGGCTAAAGTGTGATACTTCCTGACAGCGTCACAATGCAATATAGATAGTCACATCTAAAAATATATGTACTCAGAAGCTTTTGCGCTGACTTTAAATAACTGGCAGTAGCTTCGATTACTGAGCTCCCCTCATCAACTAGAAAAGAACTGATGATCTTCAAATGGCTGAACAGATTTTCATGAAACATGGCTAAGAACACTCGGAATAAAATTGTCTATGATACAAAAAAAACTAAACGAAAATCGATTTATCCGTTTAGGAGCTACGATACTACAGACTCTCTTTTTGCGTCGGGGGTTAAAAAGTATAAAATAAATGCATGGCCGCTTAATACTAAAATAATATTTATTTGTGTTCATTGACCGAGCGAGCTCGAAGTGCGAGCGAAGCGTCTCTGCTTCAGCTTGGGCAAAAATTCTTTCGTATGTCTGTATGTTCCCTTCTACAGGTCGCATTTCTCAACCGATTCTCGTGAAAATTTGTGAGCAGGTTCGAAAATTATATGGATTTTTTTGTCGAGCCAGATTTTTTTAATTTTTCAAAATGGCGGAGATATGTTAAAAAACAGGTTTTTCGGCTTTCCAGCGCTGTCTGTTTTCCTCTACAGGTCGCATTTCTCAACCGATTCTCGTGAAATTTTGTGAGCAGGTTTAAAAATAATATAAAAATTTTTTGTCACGCCACTTTTTCGATTTTTTTCAAAATGGCGGAGATATGTAAAAAAAAATATTGCAGTCCAGCTTCCGGCTCCGTCTTTTCTCCTCTACAGGTCGCATTTCTTAACCGAATTTCGTGAAATTTTGTGGGCAGGTTTGAAAATCATATAGATTTTTTCAGGTTGAGACAGTTTTTCTAAATTTTTCGTAACGGCGGAGATACGTAAGAAAAATGTATTTCAATCCGGCTTTCTGATCTCGGTGAAATTTTGTGAGCAGGTTTAATAAATATATAGATTTTTTTTGTCGAGACAGTTTTTCGAAATTTGTTAAAATGACGGAGATATGTAAAAAACCATATTTCATTCCAGCTTTCCGGCTGTTTGATCTCCTCTACAAGTCGCAGTTTTCAACAGATTCTGGTGAAATTTTGTGAGTAGGTTCGATAATTATATATAACTGTTCAGTCAAGCCAATTTTTCCAAATTTATAAAAAAATACTCACCCATTTTGAAAAATGATCAAAATTAGAAGCACCATCTAGCTGCAATATTCACGTACCTACTGTGGGCTTTGAAAACTTCATGGCGACATTTTATTTAATTTTTTCGCGAGGTCTACAGTTCACGGAGCCACTAGTGTTTACAGAACATAATTAACGTTAATTTAATTTTTCGACATCGTAATCCCCAATCTGATACAAGAATCACTTTTCACGTGGATACAAGATACAAGCGATTTAACAAAACACCTTATACACATATATTATATTACAGGCCGATAGTATATATTTCATATTTGCGTTCTTCTCGTATTTGTTTATTAAAATAATTAAAGTATACGAATAATGGACATGGAAATTGTTCAATTTCCAAACTGAAACTGTTCAGCGTCCGTTTGGACGCTATTCGACACTCATACTAGCGACTTATCAAAAGTTATGGAAATTTAAATCAACCAGTAAAAAACGTGAGAAAAGCTTGACAAAATAAATACTTTTTATACAATATAACTTACTGCGTGATTCAGCATTTCCATTAAACAGAATTATGAACGGTCTAGCAAATTATTATCGAGAGATTTTTCAGCAAAATGCAAATTTAACGTTCCGAAATGACCACTTTATTACTCTTAAATTATGAACTCGAATGCGCCGCAACACGCCTGTAGGTTTAACGGGCAGAAGGCTAATTTGCATTGTAATTGAGCCGGTGAAACAGTTTCGTAATAAATAAAAAAGTTGAAAACTTGTAATAAAAAAGAGTTAAAATATTCATTAAATTCTAAAAATGCAATATCGGTGGTTTCTATTTAAAAGGTAAAAATTTGAATTTTATAATTACTTTCATCAACAGTGTAAGGCAATAAGGGTCATTTTCAATAATTTCGGATAATGTTGCCGTTATTAGACCTGGCATACGACCTCGTATAATTTCATAAGAGTTCTGGGTCAGTGGACCCAGTTTCTCGGAATTTTGGACACACTAAATTCGTAAGAAAAATTAAAACTGTTACATGCCAAAAACTTGATAAAACGAATAAACATTTCAGGGTTAGTTCCTTACAAATGGTTTTCAGATTTTTTGTCAGAAAATACAATAACTGTAGAGTAAGTATTTTAAAATATAGGAACTCTATTTTCTCTTTAGGTGTATGTATACTAGAGATGTTACGAATGTCAAATTTTACACATTCGCGAATGCGAATGCGAATGCGAATATTTTGGATGCGAATGTGCGAATGCGAATGCGAATGCGAATGTTAAGACATCAAGTATTACAAAAACCATATGAATTAAGAAAAAACATTTTTATTACTAAAACGGGAAAAACATATAGGTATACAAAATAATAATAAACATACATGTTACCTATAATTTATGACGACATCCATTAGTGAATTAAATTTGTAAAAACTTGCATGCTTTTTAATGCACATGCACAATGAACATATTATTGTAAGATTCGAAGTTCAATAAAGTAAAATAAAAAAAATCGCTATCGATCACTTTTCTTTCCCGGTGCAATAAAGAAAAACTGACTAATTTTCACAAAATACTTTAAAACACACACATGAATTATTTGTTTACCAAAAAGAGGAATTACAGTAGACTGGCAAGTAAAACAAAACAATCAACAAACCAAGCAACAGAGTGGACCACATCAACAAGCAATCACAGTTATTCACAAACTACCAGCGTGAAATAAATAAACCCTTTCTACTGGTTGAATTTATGAAGTTATGCACACATTCGCATTCGCATAAAATTGTTTTAAAAAACAAAAAACCGACTTCAAAAACCTGCCTCTAAAAAGCAAGAAATAATATTCGAATCATTAGATACGCATTATCATTGTTATAATAACAACACGTCTATTGAAGTCGGGTGGGGCTGGAGTACAACTTCCTTTTTTATTCTAAAAGCCCCACCCGACTTCAATAGACGTGTTGTTATTATAACAATGATAATGCGTATCTAATGATTCGAATATTATTTCTTGCTTTTTAGCTTTTTAGCAGGTTTTTGAAGTCGGTTTTTTGTTTTTTAAAACAATTTTTTATTTTTTTATTTTTAGTGTAAGTACCTTCTATATTAGGTGTATTATTTGGTAGAAAAATCGGCTCAGCCAAACGTGAGATATTCGCGGAGAAACATACATTCATACAGGTCAAACTGAGAGAGAACCTTTTTTTTCGAAGTCGGTTAAAAAGACTATACTAAAAGTACCCCTTTCCCAACAAAAAGAAACATCTAAATCGGTTCATAAATAACAAAGTCGTCAAGTTAGTTGATGCAAAATCATAGTATTTTCAGGATTTCTCAAAAACTACTGAACCGATTTGAAAAAAAATTAAATGGGACTTGAGAACCTCCTCCTTTTTGTGAAGTCGGTTAAAAATTCGCATTGATTGATGCGAATGTAAATGTCGATGCGAATGTTTAAAACAATGCGAACCATTTGCATATGCGAATGCGAATGCTAATATTCGTAACATCTCTAATGTATACCTACAACTGTCTTAGATGTACCCATGTACCCAAAGAGAAAATATAGACTCGCGATCACAAATAAAGTTACTTAAGTATATAAAGCTATTCTAAAATCACATCAAATACTCTTTCAACCCCTCTCACACCTCACTTACTTAAATTAGGTGACACTAAAGAAATAAAAATGTCACTTAGCATGAATTTTCACGAATTTCTTCCCAAAGTATGAAAGACCCAAGATGCAAAGTCCTATTATATTTTTAAAGTTACCTAGCTATTTATCTTTACGATTGTGACACTCGGCTCCGCCTCGTGCCACAAAAGCGCCCGCTGACTGCCTCGACGCAGCCGAAATATTATTAAGCGATTTCCAAAATTCCAACGAATGCACTTCTCGTCTGCTTCTGCATCTTTTAACACTATTACCATGACGATCGCTCAATAATCATAGAAGCTACATCACTTTTTATGTACGGAAACAGCCGTTTTTCTACAAATCCAAATCTAAAGGGACCACAATTATTAACCGAATTTCAAAATTATTTTTCCATTTGGTAGCTTAACTAATACCCTAGGACCCTTTTTTAAATTTTTTCTTAAGTCGGTTTTTTTTCCGAAATATTTACAATTTAGTAAATAAACACCCCCCAAAAAACCCGGAATTTTTGGAACTTTACAAAATTCCAAAAAAAGTTACTAGTAGATTTTCAAAATTCAAACGTTCACATATGTTTTGATAAATTCCTCAACTTTTGGTAAGTACTATTTTCATCTCGATCCTCTCAAAATCCTCGGAGATATGGCCAAAAATACGTCTCAGGCGATTTGCATTTGATAACCATTTTCAATGGTAAAACCGCGTCCATTTTAAAGAAAATAACGTCAAGCAAGCTTTTATTTTAAAAGTGTCGAGTAAAAAATGAGCTCGATACAACTTGTCCTGCGAATTGAAGAATTAAAATAAAACCGAGGCACCCAAGAGAACAAAAATATTTGGAATATGACTATTTTTTTAACTAAATGTCTAACTTCCCTATCAATAAACGAAGAATGGGTTTACACATAGTTTAACCAAAAACGAGACGCCTTGAGACGCCAAACGTAACTATGTAATAGTTTTGGTTAAACTAGCTGTAACAGTATGACATTGTGTTTATATTTAAATATATATAAACACAATGCTGTATACTAAAAGTAAATATAGTGCTGTATACTAAAAGCAAAACATGAGCCCTTCAAAGTGTACTAAGACCATATTACCATGTTTTTAGCAAATAAAGCTTTTTATTATTTTTATTATAGAGTGATTACCAAAACCACCATTAAGCGTGCCCGCAGACTACAGACTTTCTATCGACCGATAGTTGGCCCGATAGCTCGTTTTGCATGCAGAATCGGCCGATATCAATACCAAATCGTTGTAGTGTGCGCACTTGCATACTTCCATACTTCTTCATACTGATTCCAACTATCGACCGACAATTTGGTCTGTAGTTTGCGGGGACTCTAAGTAAGATTTGATTCTTTTTATCGTAGTTGGTGGTTGGCCCATTTTGATGTTTTTATTTGGTTGGAGACAATTTCTTTTATATTTTTCACCACAACTTTGTCAAATTAAAAGGAGTGTTATTTGAGTCTTAAGTGCCTGATCATCTGCTACATTTTGAAATTTTGAATTAATGATTATTTGTTCCAAAAAATTGTTACTTAGCAAAATTTTGGTTATTACCGACAAGTTAAATGTTGAAACTTGTATTTTGTTTTAATAAATCTTATGGAGCCATCTCGTAGAATATGGGAAGATAAAAGAAGCAACAACTTAATTAGGGTTTTAAAAGGCGAGCACGCCGTGTCCAAATGAGCAAATCCCCCATTTCTGGTCCAAGCAGCGTTTTCGAGGGTAAAATCTCTTATATGAAAGTGAAGTGGTGACTGACAGACTATTGCCCAGCCCAAACCACTAAAGACTAGAGACTTGAAATTTTGTACATAGATATTTTATACAGTGTTAACACCCACTAAGAAGGGATTTTTGGAAATTCCACCCCTAAAGGGTTGAAATGGGGGTACAAAGTTTGTATGGAAAAAATAAATAAATAGATATTTCAACTTGAAACTTCGCAGGAGTACTTTTAAAAACAAATAAGCAAACATGAGTGTTTCGTGGTTTTCCGAAACTCAACCCTTTAGAGGGTAAATGAGGTAAAAAAACGCCCAATATCTATATGGGTGTCGTTATCGAGGTTTTATGGGATGTTGATTGTGAAAATGGCATTTATTTTAAGTGGTAGATATAATTCAACCCTTAAAGGGGTCAAATGGGTTTCATGTTTTGTATAAATAAAGAATATGAAAAAGACATTTTGACGTGATAGGAGTACTTTTAAAAACTAACAACTTTTAAAAGCAAACTCGTATTTTGTGATTTTTCGATAATTAACCCCTTAGGGTAGATGGGGTAAATATTTATTTTAGGGTCCAACACAACACGGTGGACATTATTCAACATCTAAAGGACTGAAACGGAGGATTCAATTTTTTTAAGGAGAAATAATACGGGAACGGGTACAGGAATGAGAACTAGAACGGAAACTAAGTTTTGAAAGAATTATTGTTTGTCATGTTCAGGGGGCCTATTACGAAAATAACGTACGCAATTGCGTAACGCAGTCACTTGGCCACGATAGTCGTCCGCAGTTCGTTGGTTGTAGTTATAACAAACATTTTGAATTTGGCTATTGTAGTCTATAGACTACTAAACGAACGATATCGGATACGCTAGAGAGAAACTGTCAAACTCACGCAATCACTTCGCAATATCGCATACGAAAGTGATTTGTAATAAGAAACATTAAAAACGAAGCACGGATGCAGCTGCGTGTATCGCATTAAACTTTTCGTAATAGACCCCCAGTTTCGTCCACGCGGATGAAGTCGCGGGCATCAGCTAGTGTTCAATATTGGGCACCCCAAACCGCTTGCCAAGTGTGGTGAGATTATGAAATCATCCTTCCACGAGTATGCAATGCATGCACTTGTAATACGTATTTTGTAAACTCTGTTTTACAAACGATTCCCAAACTCTTGCACCGCGTTGCATTCTCGTGGCCAGCTCTAAGGTATGAATAGTTCATGAGGTACATTGCATGCGCCTGTTATTTCTTCGCTCAAACTTTGGCAACAACATAGCATTTCATCTTGCCTGAAAACTGTTTTCCTTTTTATTGAAGTATTAAGTAACTCTTTATTCGATTTCTTACAATAAAAAATATTTCACTGAATACGAAATCGATCAAAAACGAGGTGATCCGTAGGAGAACTAAAGTAACCGACATCGCCGAAGGATCGCTCAGCTGAAGTGGCAGTGGGCTCCGTAGGTAGGCCCCCAACAAGGTGGACTGACGATCGTGAAGGTCGCGGGAAGTCACTGGATGCGGGCAGCGCAGGACCGATCGTCGTGAAGATCCTTGGAGGAGGCCTATACCCAGGCAGTGGGTGTCGTGCGGCTGATATGATGATAATGAGTACGAAATATATTGAAAATTTTCCAGTCATTTCAGCTAGTAAAGTTTTAATTTAATGGGTATTAAAGTATACAAGGTTATTTTTAGTTAATACAAAACCTCTCGTGGGGTTGATCAGACCATCAAACTGAACAACTTTTATTATGGGACCAACGTTGAAATCGCGAAAAAAAATCAGCTGTTTCATACATTTCGATGGAGTAGGATTGTACTTTTGTATGGAACAGCTGATTTTTTTTTTTGTGATTTCGAGGTTGGTCCCATAATGAAAGTATTTCAGTTTGATGGTCTGATCAACCCCACGAGAGGTTTTGTATTAACTTAAAGTTACTTTGTATGGCTTTATTGACGCAATGATAACAAATGCTTAGAAAAACGTATTTAAAAATCATCCGGCTATAAAAACGCGACTCACACTTGACAAATTTTTAGATCATAAAGTTTTGATGTTCGTCTGCATACTAATGAGCCTCACAAAACCTGTTTAAGCCTAATGAAGAGATTTTAATAACAATATAATTTATTGTGAGGCGAGAAACCTTAGGATTATACCTAAATTATCTTCTGATTTCATTTCATTACAATTTAAATGTTTGAATGCTTCATTTATCTTTCATCTAAGTTAAAAATATTGTTAAGAGCAGCTTTGTCAGTTAATGAGATTTTGGGAAAATTTACGATTTGAAACATAAATTAGGTTGAAAATTTTACAAAATATAAATATTACCACGGAGTTTGGTTTGAAACTTGAAATTGAAAGTATTAAATTCCAACCAACTATTCGCAAAATAGTGTTTTTTTAACTATTTCTATCTTTCTCCCTCTTTCTCTTTCGCTCTCTCTTTCTCTCTATTACGTTTTCGGAGAACCGTTTTGTGTGAGAAGTTTAAAATCAAATTCCGCTACAGTATTACAAACAGAATTCATTTTTCTACACATCGGGGCGGCATAATATAGAGAGAGTAGAGTACAGTAGTTAAGCTTCTACTACCCGCGTTCGAAATACGCACACATAGACCTCTCACTGATACCACAGAATAGATAATAGTACCTGACACTGCCGGAATCACAAACGGATTCGAGTAAGATTCAAGTGCGTGACGCAGTGTCGTCGGTCGGTCGGTCGGTGAGATGTCTATGTATCAATAATCTAAATAATCTAAGGTTTATGTGTGCGTGCTTAACTTCTGTAGTCTCTCTATTTTGTGGGGGCGGGCGGTCGGAAAGTTGATCCCGTGACGCCTTCATACGTCATAGAACACCATAAAATATGTATCCCTCGGATGCTTTTTACGACTTGGGCGGGATAATGAGCATCTGATACACTTTTATGCTTTATTTTCACGACAAAACAATACGCTTTTATGTCTAACTACGCAACTGATCATCAAGAAACTTTTCATACACTTGTCAAGGCTACAAAAAAGGACATAGGGTACCTTTCATTATTAAAAAAGTACTGTTCCCGAGGGATAAAAAAACTATCCACGCAGTAGAAGTAGCAGGTACTATTTCATATTTTTAAATTCTGTTTGAGATTTGTAGGCGGAATGCGCGGAATTGGCACTGCACTTAAGTATAACTGTTATGTTAAATTTTTTCTCAAGAAACGATCACAAAGTAAAAACCTAATGTCAAAACGAAGTGGCAAACCACAGAGTATTTTAATATGATTGCGTAAATATTAAACACTTACTTGAAAATGGCATCCATTTTTGAAGTTTTTTCTGCACACTGACTTTTATCACCATGTCATTCGCAAACGTGATCTGTGATTGGCTATCAGTAACTTCCAATGAGAAGACACATCATTCATAGCCCGATTTGACATATAGAATTTCAACTAATTACAATAGTTGACGAATTTGGCGCCGATATTGAAACATCTCAAAAGTGATGCCAAGTGGCACCACTAGTCAATAATGGGTTAATATGATTGCGTATTAGATATAAGTAAATAATGCGAAATAGGCAAGCAAAGACTTAGTTCAAAATCTACTTAAAAACAAAGTTTAGGCAAAACGCGATTTAAAATTATTACGTTCAGGCATACAGAGAACAAAGGTATGAAAATACTAAACAAATTCCTTTAAAATTATAATGTGCAAACCGTGTCCCTAACTAAAGTTTTCATAAGAAAAGCCCGCAGACTACGATCAATCAAGACAGTTTTCAGAACAGATAATATCTCTACCTAAAATTGGCCCCCAAAGTGTTACTGATCCCAGCTTTGAAGCATTTAAGTATAACTTTCGACCAAGTTGAAAACCGCTCGTTCAATTTTTGAACCAAAATCTTTGGCTAAACTTTATACCAAATGAATTTCTAATTAATTTATTATTAGAAGTATATTTTATGGATGATTTGTATGCCTTTTTGGTTAGTTGGAGGTGAATTCACAGAATACAAACAAAGCGGTCAAAAATATAAAGCTTATACTTAAAAGCTTAGCCGTAATTATAATGATGTAGGTAAGTATACTGATTACTCATCATAAAAAATTCACAGATTTTACAGTCCCCGCAAGAATCGGAGCATTGAAAATGAACACAAACATTTACGAAAAACCAAAATCAAATCAAATGCAGAGTCCTATTATATTTTTGAAGTTACCTAGGTAGTACCTATTTATTTTTACGATTGTGACACTCGGCTCCGCCTCGTGTCACAAAAGCGCCCGCTGACTGCCTCGACGCAGCCGAAATAATATTAACCAATTTTCAAAATTCCAACGAATGCACTTTTCGTCTGCTTCTGCATCTTTTAACACTATTACCATGACGATCGGTCAATAATCATAGAAGCTACATCACTTTTTATGTACAGAAACAGCCGTTTTTCTACAATTCTAAATCTAAAGGGACCACCTACAGGGGCCGTATTATGACCTCTTATTTCCAGGCAGTTTTCTGACTGGCTATCAATCCATCTCTTTTATTTGCTATACGACGAGAAAGAGATGTCACTACAGCAATTTATAAACCTGGCAGGATTTAAGAGCTTGTAATACGGCCTCTGGTCACAATTATAAACCGATTTTTAAAATTATGTCGCCATTTGATAGCTAAACTAATACCCTAGGACTTTTTTTTTCATTTTTTCTTAAGTCGGTTTTTTTTTCGAAATATTTACAATTTAGTAAACAAACATCCCCCAAAAAACCCGGAATTTTTGGAATTTTGCAAAATTCCAAAAAAAGTTACGATTCGATTTTCAAAATTTAAATATTCACACGTGTCTCGATAAATTCCTCAACTATTGGTACTATTTTCATTTCGATCCTCCCAAAATCCTCGGAGATATGGCCAAAAATACGTCTCAGGCGATTTGCATCTGATAACCATTTTCAATGGCAAAATCCTTTTCTCACCACACACTTTAACTATATTAAAGAACTAAACATAAGTAAGTATAGAAATTGTTAAGAACTATCTTAATCTATTTGTAAATTCATTAAACTTTCTTGTAAATTTCACGCACAAACGTAGCGATTAAAGTTTACCGAGCGTAACAGGAAATTAGTAGTAATCTACAAAGTTAGTATACTTAGCGAAGTTTTAACTACCTGTCTGCAGTTAACTTTAAAGAAGATGTCTGTGTAAATTCACTGAGATTTTTTCATATTAGATTAGGCCCTTACCTACATATTAACGCCCTTAGTCCGTCACTCTGTATATTGCGCAGCTAACCAAGTTTTAACTACCTGTCTGCAGTTTATTTGAAAGATAACTTTAAAAAAGATATCCGTATAATTTACCTGAGTTTTTTTTTCATATTAGATTAGGCCCTTACCTACATATTAACGCCCTAAGTCCGTCACTCTGTATATTGCACAGCTATCCAAGTTTTAACTACCTGTCTGCAGTTTATTTGAAAGATAACTTTAAAAAAGATATCCGTGTAATTTACCTGAGTTTTTTTTTATTAGGTAGGTCTACAATACGTATAGCGCAGCTAGCGAAACAACACGGGTGCAACTCGAGCCCATTTATTTCAGGAAATGACACACATTGCGCGTTTCCAACAGGAGAAAGGTAGCCGGGAGTTCGCTCGTCACGCTCTCTCAGAGAAAATAAAACTAGATCTTGATAAAATACATCATTCATACTTTAAGGTACGGTGTAGTATATATTTCATTAGGCTTGGACTTCTAGTGGTCAACTGGTTGACTGAAGGGTGTTATAGATATCTTGCAGCAATTAAGTTACTTAGAATCAACAAGCGTTTACAGTAATAAATTATGAACAAGTTCACATTCAGTAGGATTTAATTCAAAGTTCAGGCAAGTGCAAAAAGTAAAAAACAAAACTGTTTTGACAATATCAGACTATTAGTATCTTACTTTATTTTTTCTTAAAAACTTCGTTTTCAGCATTCTAAAATAATAAAAAAGTAAAAGAAGCCGATTGCCACTCAACAAAAAATGAAGACGGCGTTAAGAATTTCAGATAAAAACTTTGTTTTAAAGAGCTTCCACGGCGGTATTCAATTTTTACTGCAAATGAAATCTGAACTTCAGTGAATCGTTTCATGAAATGAAAACGTAGACAGATTTCAACGACAAATATTTATTTCTGCCGAAATGATAATTAAATATTTTTGCTTCCTCCGAAACGCTTCTCAAGTTTCTGCTGTTGATTTTCAGGTTTTATATTAGACGACTTGTCTTACCAAGATCTCTTATATCTACGATATAAAAATACTTATCTTTATTGCCTACGAATAAATAAGTTTTTTCATTTTCACTTCTCAAGCTTACGCGCTCACTAGACATGAAATAAAAGACCTTTTAACGGATCCTAGCGCGGTTTTATTGAAAGTACTTTGATAATTAGTTGGTATTTGGTTTGATTTGAAACGTCGGGAAAATTAAAAATCAAACCAAATACCAACTAATTACCAAAGTACTTTCAATAAAACTGCGCTAGTATCCGTTGAAAAGTCTTTTATTTCAAGCTTTTTCATTATTAATATTTACTTATAATTAGTTTTTACATTTTATGTTTTTTTAATGCACAACGGAATAGTGTTTGGCCTTCAACTCACCTGATGTTAAGTGACGAATATGGAAGCGCACTACACCCGGAATTCTCATCACTGAGAAACTGGCTATCTTCTTCTTGTCTTGTCAGTGCAGGCGGTTTCCGCAACTCGACGTCTATTGCGCCTATTTTGCGTCGGAGAATGTGTGGCCGGATCACTCCAGCCAGCCCAGCTCAGCCAGGAACGCTCCAAGGGCTCTCACGTTCGTGATCGCTTCCTGGACGCTGCCCGGCGAGCCGAGGTACTCCGCCCGGTAAGGTGCCACCCCTCTGCATTCCAGCAGAACGTGGGAGGCTGTTTCTTCTTCCTTCATGCATCCTCTGCATAGGGGACTGTCCGTGACACTTAAGTTAAAAAGATGTCTGTTAAATTGTCCATGACTAGTAATAGCACCTGTTACTAGGCGAAGTTGCGGTCTGCACAGTTGTATCAGGGCTAACTGGCTATCATAGATCTAACTCATGGCGGAACTTGACAGACAGATCGTACTCGATCACGTTTATTAAGCAACGCTCGGTCCGGTCAGGTATCGGATGGGTGACCGTTAAAGTGGCATTTCAACTGAGCGCTTCCGTGCTTTGGAGGGCACGTTAAACCGTCGGTCCAAGCTGTTGTTATCTGATAACAGTCGTTAAGCCAAGTTAGAGGCCTTATAGGCGGCTTGATAAACTCTAACACCAGATGTGGCCACTAATCCTCATTCGATAAGAAAGAAAGAAGCTCTAACTACCGGAACACAACAATTTTTAAATTGTAGTTATGGCGTAAGTCTTAGGTTGGATGGTGATAGCTAGCCAGGCGGATTTAAAATAAGCCCTACACCACCAATCAAACCGAGTACCCCCCTCCTGAAAATTGGACCTGCGTCTTAGCGAACCACTAGACCACAGTAGTGATTGAACCTTAGAAAGTGGAGCAAAAATTATGTTGTGGAGCCACTGCATATTTAGGAGTCCCAAAAGAAACTACACGAATTTTTGATTCATAAATAAGCTAAATGAATTTACTGACACTCTGCATTTTTTGTGAGTGCATCAAATATTTATTCTAACTGTAATATAATGCCCAAAAATCAACACTGTTTTCTTCGGAGCAAGCATTATTTAGGCATAAACAAACCTATACTAGTGACGCAATCCGGTCGCTTGCTGCACAATAGGTTTAATGGAACCAAGTGGCTTCACGGTCCACTTACCTAAAGGGTAATGGTGTTATATACTCTGGAGACTTCAAGAGACGTAAATACGTTTACTTCAGGGATGCAATGCGTCTCTTTACTAAAGAGAATGCGGTCTGGATCACTGTATTTGCTGAGTCAATGCATGTTAAAATGTTGAAGCTTTTTGAAATTAGATTTGATTCCGAGTGGCTTTACAGCTCACGTGCCTATAAGATATTGTTCCGGAATCACCGTTTTCCTGACTTGTCGTATTTCAGATTCGCCATATTAGCGCTTTTTAGGGTTCCGTACCCAAAGGGTAAAAACGGGACCCTATTACTAAGCCTCCGCTGTCCGTCTGTCTGTCTGTCTGTCTGTCTGTCACCAGGCTGTATCTCATAAACCGTGATAGCTAGACAGTTGAAATTTTTACAGATGATGTATTTCTGTTGCCGCTATAACAACAAATACTAAAAATAGAATAAACTGAATATTTAAAGGGGGCTCCCATACAACGAACGTGATTTTATTGGGCACACCGGATGCGTAGACACGCACGTGGTTACGCGTGCGTGTACACGCGCGTAGTTACGCACGTAACCCCCTGACACACCGGGTTACGCATACGTCTACGCTTACGCATACGCATACGCAACGCAGCCTGTCCCTTGCGTACCCAGCGGGCACACCGGATGCGTAGACACGCGCGTGTACACGCGCGTGGTTACGCACGTAACCCCCTGACACATACCCAGCCGCTGCGGTAGCCATACTTTTTATGTTTGCAATTCTTGTGCACGATGTCTGATGATGATTGGATGGACGGACGGACCAAGTAGTTCATTAGATGAAGAAGAAGCATTATTACTACTGTTGTGCCAGATTATTCCTCGGCATGCAAACAAACAATGTGTTCATGCTAAAAATGAAAGTAGAGCAACACATAGTGAATATCATAACCTTTGTCGTGATTTGATTTGATTTTTTTCGGACATTCCCCATTCCATAATACATTATTTATTTAGTTAGAGCTCAGAAGTTTATGCAGTGCTTTCGATGCTAGGCTTCCCAGGCGGCTTAATATTTGCCGACATCTTCATATTTCTACATACATAAAACCTCAACTTATAATTCACCTATAGGTACCTTCCTCAGGAATCACTCTCTATCATTTGGTGAAAATCGCATGAATATACGTTTAGTAGTTTTTGAGTTTATCGCGAAGCGCAGACAGACAGACAGACGCGGTGAGGGACTTTGTTTTATGATATGTATGTAGTGATATCAAACAATTTGATGACTAGTTTAAATTCATAGAAGTGACGAAGTTCTCTATTTGTAAGAAAAAAAGCATATTTCATAAGTGGGGGACCCGAACAAAACAACTGAATGCGTAGTCACGCGCGTGGTTACGCGCATGGTCACGCGCGTAGTGACGCGCAGGAACGATACGCGCGTGTTCGTATTTGTTCGGTGTGACGTCCAATAGGGAATGCCATTGAGTACAACGTCATCAATGCGTTCCGCTCTGCGTAAGTAGGTACGCAGCCTGGTTGTCTCATGAGAGCTGCAATGCGTAGGGTTACGCATCGGTCTACGTGCACGCGTACGTTACGCAAGCGGTGTGGCATGTCTCATAAAGTTTCAGGCATTACAACGTCATGGTACGTCTACGTGCACGCTTACGCATACGCTTACGCATCCGGTGTGCTGGAGGCTTAAATCAATAACGACAACAGGTAGACAGTTGAAATTTTCACAGATGATGTATTTCTGTTTCCGCTATAACAACAATTACTAAAAACCGAATAAAATAAATATTTGAGGGGGGCTCCCATACAACAAACGTGATTTTTTGCCGTTTTTTGGTACGGAACCCTTCGTGCGCGAGTCCGACTCGCACTTAGCCGGTTTTTTATACTCCAGAGACATCAAGATACTTTAGTACATTCATTATGGTGATACGTTCAGCAACGAAAGTCGTTTAACACTTTAGTACTTTGTCATAGCAACTTTTTTGATTAATGTTTTAAACTGTGGCATCAGTTAAAATATTTGCTATGACAAAGTACTATGCGCGCCAAATAAGAATAGTACTGTCAAACGGAATTCTTGAGCTTTTTTCCTTTTCTTGCATATGCTACACCCCTAAAGTGGAAGTGAAACGCAAACAAAAATGGCCGTTTTGACAGTCCTATTCTTATTTGGCTCGTATAGTACTAAAGTGTTAAGCGGCTTTCGTTGCCGACTGTTCAAGGTAGTGGTGGTAGTGGTCCCGCAGCAGAAAAAAACACTCGGTACTCGGTTTAATGAGCACCATAGTTCTGCTTCAGTTTTATGAAATTCAATCACGTTTTGGAAACCTGTTTTGGAAACCTACTGAGTTTTATGAAATTCAATAACGTTTTGGAAACCTGTGATTTCACAGTCGACTTGCTAGCCAGAGTGACGGCATTATACGTTAACTATTTATTATACGTATACCGAATGTCACAGTAAAGTAGGGTTTCCTAGGATGAAGGTGCCGTCATATTACGGCTGTCATTTAGAGTAGAACGTTGTCTATGTAAACAATACGGCGCGGTTTCTGACGTTACGGTGTCGCCATATTGTTTACATAGACAACATTCCACGCTGCTATATAGGTATTATGGCTGTAATATGACGACACCGTCAACCTAGGAAACCCTAGCTTAATGAGGCTCGCCTTTTTTGATTATTTGCTGTTGAGTTAGCTTATTTACGTGGATTTTTTTAAATATTACCGGTTATACTCACTTAATAAACCGATGACTTCAAGGCCCTTTTGTCTTAAAGAAAGGTAGGATCTTAAACATTCTAGAAACGTGTAGTAGGTACACGTTCTCAGTGTGTTTTTTTTTTATATTCTCCTATCACTATCTACTAATAGTATAAACTTTATATAGGTAAGAAGAACGAATAAATTTACGACATACTTAGACAATCTAATACCAATTAAGCTAGGGTTTCCTAGGATGACGGTGCCGTCATATTACGGACGTAATATAGCGGCGTTGAATGTTGTCTAAGTAAACAATATGGCGACACCGTAACGTCAGAAATCGCGCCGTATTATGGCCGATTTACACATCCATAAGTAAGTAAGTAAGTTCAACTGTCCTTCTACTTACTACTTAATCGGAAAACGGACAGTTGCGTCCAAACGGTGAATTGACTTCGGCAAGTAAGTAAGTTCATAAGTCGACCGCGCGCGTTGGATGACGACATATTGCTACCCTCTTTATAAATAATTTTATTTACATTGCGACCAACCATGGATTGTGGTGAAGTGCGTGAGCAACTTCGTGATTTTGTTAAAGAGTCATTAAGTGTGATTTTAGGAGAAATCAAAAATCAAATAAATATTGAACGAATTTAGGAACGAAAATGGATTAGCAGAAGAAATGTTCATAACGCAACTTATCAGCTATTCAGAGAATTGTCTGATGAAGATTCACAGGAACTGCGGAACTCATTAAGAATAAAAAATTCAAGTACTAACTGCACAAACATTAACAACATTATCTTTAAATCAGGTGTTCCTAAGCTACAATTATAGTCTAAGCAAGCTTAAAAGCATAAAAATACAAAAACCGCTCATGTAGCCAACAGAAACTGAGACAATCACTAAAAAAAATATTTAAATGAAGCTCAAAATCTATTCATCTAACTTGTTTAAGGATTTGTTTATGAATGGTATATCGGAATAGAAAATTAATTACGATAATAAACAAATACTATTGGCATAAGTTTTTTGTATTAGAACGGAATAGATCATTCCGCTGTGACAGATGTCAACTTATGAACTTACTTACTTGCCTGCGGACAGTGCCGTTTACACGGCGGCAAGTATGTTGGCGGGGAGCGGGAGACGAAGCGGGAGGGGGGTGCGCGCTACTTGCCTGTCCAAAAAATAGAACCCGATCCTATCCTGCGGCAAGTTGCTACTTACCGGCTTACTTACTTGCCGGGCGGTGTCCACACGCGGTTTCTACTTACTTGCTTAGGTACTTACTTACTTATGGATGTGTAAATCGGGCTTTATTTGCATAGACAACGTTCTACGCCGCTAAATGACGGCCGTAATATGACGGCACCGTCATCCTAGGAACGAAATTCTTTACTGAGAAAACCAACAGCTATAGGTACAAATTGATTTATAACATATGCGGGTCTTAAATAAGCCAATCATAGGTTTCCCTAGCTATAACAAATTAAATCATTACAAAGCAGATATAGGTACATGTAACAGAATTAATTAAATTTATTAAATTAACAAAAATAATTTCATTGCACCAGCTCCAGATAAAAAAAGTGAAAAAGATGGATCGTAAGAACAATTTTTTCAACAACTGTAACTGCAATTTACTGTGAATGATTTTGATGACTAAAATGCTAAAATCAAAATTTGATGATAAATAAGTTTTATTTATTTTCCTAGAATATAATTTTTATTTACGATAGACAGATTGAAGCTGACTCAGGAAGTATTCCCTTACAAAATATTAACCACCTAACCCCTTCTTTGAAGCAACATTCCTTTTAAAGGCGGGCTCTAAACAAGTAACATTAAACCCAGTAATAGGCCACAAAGGTCTTAAACTGGGCCAAGCAACAAGCGAGTTAACGATCCCTCAAGGGTAGGGTTGCCAAAGTAACAACGACTACATATTCTTGCTCTTTAGCTCTTTGACTATGATTGACTTCTTAACTTTGTAAAAAAAAAAACTTTATATGGTACTAGCGGCCGCCCGTGGTTTCACCCACGAGGTTCCCGTTCCCGTGGGAATATCGGGATAAAAACTATCCTATGTTTTAATCCAGGTTATATTCTATCTGTGTGCCAAATTTCAACCAAATCCGTTCAGTAGTTTTTGCGTGATTGAGGAACAAACATCCAAATATCCAAACCCACAAACATTCACATTTATAATATTCCGAGACATTTTTTTTAAATTCCGGAACCGAGGACAATGTACTTGAATTCTGGGACAATCCCAGTGCCGGCCACCTGGCAACCCTACTCAAGGGTAAGGTTGCCCTGAAAATAAAAATCTCCCGTCTCCCGGGATTATTTCAAGATAATTCAAATTATCCCGGAATTTCAAATTCGTCAATATTCAAATGGAATATAGAATTTTTTCGATTTGAATGTATTTTATCGTGTTCTTCGATATATTATGGATAATATAGACAAGGGAAAGAAACGTTTAAATGAAAAACCGACTTCAAAAAACTTGAAAATAAAAACAAAAACCGCTGCAAAATTAAATACCTCTAAAAGGCAAGAAATAATTTTCAAATCACTAGATACCTACGCATATCACTGTAATAAAAAAACCGACTTCAAAAACCTGCCTCTAAAAAGCAAGAAATAATATTCAAATCATTAGATACGCATTATCATTGTTATAACAACACGTCTATTGAAGTCGGGTGGGGCTTTTAGAATAAAAAAAGGAAGTTGCACTCCAGCCCCACCCGACTTCAATAGACGTGTTGTTATAACAATGATAATGCGTATCTAATGATTTGAATATTATTTCTTGCTTTTTAGAGGCAGGTTTTTGAAGTCGGTTTTTTGTTTTTTAAAACAATTTTTTATTTTATTATTTTTAGTGTAAGTACCTTCTATATTAGGTATATTATTATAGGTATATTATTGGGTAGAAAAATCGGCTCAGCCAAACGTGAGATATTCGCGGAGAAACATACATCCATACAGGTTAAACTGAGGGAGAACCTTTTTTTTTGAAGTCGGTTAAAAAGACTACACTAAAAGTACCCCTTTCCCAACAAAAAGAAACATCTAATTCGGTTCATAAATAACAAAGTCGTCATGTGACTTGATTAAAATCATAGTATTTTCAGGATTTCTCGAAAACTACTGAACCGATTTGAAAAAAAATTAAATGGGACCATCTCGCAAGAAAACTCAATCGAACAAAAAAAGAATCATCAAAATCGGTTCATAAATGACGAAGATATGCGCGAACAACGATAAAAAAAAAACAAAAAACATACAATCGAATTGAGAACCTCCTCCTTTTTGTGAAGTCGGTTAAAAACACCTCTAGGGAACTCTTAGAATAAAAAAAAAATAAAAAAAAAAAAAAATTGCAGTGGTTTTTGTTTTTATTTTCAAGTTTTTTGAAGTTGATTTTTTTGTTTTTAAACAATTTTTTATTTCATTATTTTTAGTGTAATCACTATACGGTTCCTATTTGATTTTGAGAAGTTCCCTTGTGTATCTTTGAAATCCAAGGTCCAATAACAATGAATAAAAATGGTATCATCATCTGAAGTATTATCTTTCAAACAAAAAAAGAATCATCTAAATCGGTACATAAACAAAGAAGATATGGTCGATCATCTGTATAAGTTCACAAAATGGTAACGAAAACGACAGTATTTTCAGGTTTTCCTGAAAAGTTCTGAACCGATTTCAAAATTTAAAAAAATGGGACCAACTTGGAAACGATCCAGATCTAATAGGTACCGTTTGAATCATTTCAATCGGTTCAGCCGCCTTCGAGTAATCGGTGTACATACAAAAAACAAAAAAAAAACTGGTCGAATTGAGTACCTTCCTCCTTTTGAAGTCGGTAAAAATATGTCAAGGCAGAAGTCGACATTCGACAATTTCGAATAGAATGTAGAGAGTTTTTTCTATTTGTGAGTTCTAAAACCAGAAATTTTGAAATCTGTACGAACAAATGAAAAATATAAGTCAAAAAAATAATAAAATGTTTTAAATAATTACTCGTTTTATACTTTGAAGTTTTCTATCTTCCGGATTCAAACGGCCAAGAGGTGGCAACCCTGCTCGAGGGAGACTAAACTAGGTCTTAAAGAGGTGTTAAGAAGGTTGTTTTCAAGCAATCACCGCGAGATGCTGCCAGCAGTTTATCCTTGTAGGTTTTATTCACAATGAAAGAGTCCAACAATAGTCATGTATTTTTTTCTGAAAAAAATTAAGGAATTTTGATTTCTTTTGCGTCAGGTAAGTATTTATTTTTTATTTTGTCATTGAAGGTTGTAAATCTATGAGGAAGAAAAAAAAGAGGAAGAAATCTTCGAAAGGTCTTCGATGATATTATCTGAAACTGTAAAAAAAATCTTATAAAGAAAAATTAATGTCAGTAAAGCAAAGTAGCGTAATTACGTTAATCACGTTAATGAGATCCGACTTCAGCTACTTTATAATCTATACATTATAATAAAGCTGTAGAAAAGTTGTGTCTGTACAAAGAAAATATTCTGAATAAAATTGGTTGGGGTGTTTAATAACAACATAAAAAACCCATTTCTATCATTTTTGGAATTTTTGTCTGTTTGTCTGTTTATCTGTTTATCTGTATGTCTGTATGTTTGTGCGCTAATAACTTAAAAAGCGCTAACTGAATCGTAATGATGTTTACATACGAACATACTACGTATCTTGCAGAATAATTTAAATTTTATTTCATCGCAATCGGTTCACTCAATCAAAAGATATACGACTTTTAAGTTTTTAAGAAGAGTTTACGATGAATTCGTTGTAACAATTAGACGACTACCTGGACCTAGTGTTTCCACATCTGGCACGGTAAAATGGTCAATGGCTTAAAAGCAAATAATACTTCGTATCCAGGTTAAAGGTTCCCTTAGGATTTTCTCAAATGTCCTCGCGGACGAAGTCGCGGGCGGAAGCTAGTCATAAATAAGATTTTAAATGATATTTATGTAGAACTTACAACTGGACCTAAAAAAAGTTTTCAAAAAGGTGTCTCAGCATAAATGTTGGAATAGATACATACTACTGTGTCTACTGTTGTTATATGTATATAAGTATGATCTTATGATATTATTAAAACTATTATCTATGTCACAATTCAAACAGCTATAAGAAGATTCGAGAATGTTTCCTTCCTTCATTGGTCAACTTGCAATAAAATTTTTCAAGTTGGCAGTTTGATTTATTCTTGTTGATTTCAAATCAATAAGTTTCTAATAATTATCATCAAAGTATGAAAAGGTCTTTAACTCAGCAAAATATTTTTTCTTCTCAAATAAGGATGTTACAGTCTAAATATTTTCAACTAGCTGATGCCCGCGACTTCGTCTGCGTGTAATTCGGTTTTACGTTTATGAAAACTTAAATAATACTTAAAATAAGGGCCTTAAAAATTTAGCGCCATCTAACTTCGAGTAGATATATTTTATGATAATGGATCTATATTTGGAAGATGGCAACATTTTATTACAGTGATGAATCTGGTAGCGTGTCTCTTGTACCATAAAAGTAATATGTTTGCACCGTAAACCTATTTTATTTTATGATGATGAACAGTTTTCGATACTTTAAGGCTATACTCTACTCGTATATCTAAAAAGTAGGTTAGGTGTCAACTCACCCACCATTTTAGTTTATGATTATATTAAGAATTAAAAAAAGAATTAGAAAGCTACACAATACTATGCATGGTGGAAATTTTTAATGCCACCTGGAGGGAAAGTACTCTAAACAATGGAGATAGCAAATTCCTTTCAAAAGAAACATTCCTTTATTTTTGAAAAGAAACAAAACTGCATTCAAAGATTTTTGAAAATGTCCATCCCACGCCCAGGAATCGAACCGGCTAAAATTCGAAAAAACAACACCCTATACTTGTATCGTATCAATCGATAGAGTCAAACATAAGGATCAAATCTCTCTTACAAACATGGTAAATTAAATGAAAGGAAAACCATAAAAGACAAATTAAAACACTTTTACTGAATGATCCAATATTATATGCTTAGATTATTGATATGTCAAGAATTCAAGATAGAGTGCTGCGCTTTTTAGGTACAAATAAAACGAGCCAACTTTTTTAGGCTGGTGTGCGTTCTAGCTACGTGCTACACTCGCCCCGCGGCATTTTACTTTACCATGTGTGAGTGCATAATGATACCAGGTGTCGAATGGTTTCCCTAAAAATGTGGGGAAATTTAGTAAGGTGTCTATCGAGTGTATTTTCATTTTACGAAAAATACTACTTGTGAATCGTGTCTTACCGGATAGCTATGACACGATTTATATAGTATTTTGTAAGAAATAAAGGTCCTTGTAAGAAATATAATTTTGATGCTAACATACCTAATATACCTATCTTTATTCAAATGATATTAACTTACTTATAAAATGTGAAATTATGGATGTTTGAATGTTTGTTTCGATTTGACCTAGACTTCGTATAATAGGCCCACCTCACGCACAGGCCCGGCCTGCTAAGATCGTACGGAGTGGCGTGGACTTCCGGACAAATCTCAGTGTGTGCAGAGGGAGGCGCGGCTCGTTAAGCCCTGCAAAGGCTGTACTTCTCTCTGCACACGTAGATATTAGGCCGGAAGGCTGTGCCTCTCCGTACGAACCTGCAACGTTCGCAAGGGTCGGTCATTGGATAGGTGACCAAAAATTTATTATCTCGAGCTCCTCCGTGCTTCAGAAGGCATGTTAAGCCGTTGGTCCCGGCTGCATTTGCAGTCTCTTTCTATCTTTTCTCTACAATACAAACTCCAATTTATTGAAAAGAGCACTAACGCCAGTCACGGCTTTAGTGTCACCAGAACACTAAACTAAACTTTATGGTTCTAACTAGTCAATCGATCATCGTGAAATTTTGCATACCTATTAGGTATCAGGGGTGCAGAACAGGGGTGCAAATTTAAAAGTCAATGTTTTCTTGAAAACATAACCGATATTATATTACCGATAATTATATCGAAATAGGTTTTTGGATATTTTCGAAAACATCGATGTATCGATTTTTATTCATTTTCGACTTCCCTATAACGTGATTTTAATTTATAGAACATCGAAAATTATTGCAACAATGTTTTTTGTTTCGTTATATCAGAGTAAATGAAGAACAAGGCTGAGGCCTTGTTACCAGGACTTTTAAGTTAGGTAACTAGGGACTTTTAGTGAGTAAGCTGACAACACAATAAAAATTTGTACTACAAATTATTTTATTTATTTCACATGAATTAATTCGAAATTCACGTATTTACCGATTGTAATTGACATAATGTATTATTTTGGATCGACCTTGATAATTTCTGCACACTTTTACTGCACCAATCTTATTTATAAACAATAAAAATTTCTCAAGCGTCACGTACGTATCCAAGGATGTCACAATTGACACTGAAAGCTCGTCACCCAACAGTTGGGTGACCATTTTATTGACGCGTTTGACGGATTTTAAGTAAAGCTTTTTTCCAATAATTGTATTTTTGGCTGTATGTACATTTGCCTTTGCCTTACACCTTCAGATAAATAATGTTTGGTAATAGTATGATCAAATCATGTATTGTTTAACATTTAATTTTGATTCAGTTCTTATAAAAATAATGTAAATATCTTATACATATCTTAGCAAGTTTTAAATAAGTTACCATTTATTATATTTGATAATTTCACGATAGTTAGTCGTAACGCCTATCATTGGCTGAACGTATTTTCAAGAATTTAAGCAAGTAAGACTACAGTAATGAATATAACAATTATTGTAATTCATTGGGATTTAGTTTCAAAAAGATTACAACGTAATTGTTTTATAAAATATTATCTCTGATATTACTTTTTCGTACAAATAGTATAGTCGATTGTGATTGGTTGAAAAGTGGTGTGAGGGGTAAACTTTTTGTGTTTAATTTAGTGGGTATTTAAGGAATGGAAAATTGAGCATACGTTTCACTTTTAAGTTTGGAGCACTACGGGATTTAAGTTAAGTAAATTCTTCATTGTATTGTGTTATTTTGAATTAATTGTTTTGTGTGTGAGTTGATTGTTTTTCAAAGGCTATCCGCTGTTAATTTTCATTCCCAATTTTATGAATATTCCGATTATTTGTAGTAATAATAAGTAAAGTACATTATAGACAGATTTCTTTTGCATTTGCTTGGTAACTAGTATCATAGTTTAATAAAGAGATTAACTGATTACTTTAAGTTTATATTGTTGTAGTTTGTAACGATTTAATTGTAAATATCTGATTTGATAAAGCTGACGAGTTTCTTTCGCCTGTTCTTCTCTCAGCTAAAAAAAAGACGTCCGAACAGGTGGTAGGTTAAAAGAAATTGGACGATTCAATTTAATAAACATTACTTTGCTTAAATTGATTTATTTTGTTTTAATTCTCTCCATGTTTTTGATTTTTTCTGACACGTTCATAGTTTTGACTGTCCATCTGTTCTTAGTAGGTAGGTACCTATGTAGTTCACAATAAATGTATCTTTGACGTAGAACTATTTCGATAAGATGTTCGTAATGCAGACTCTTCATTAGATGGATGAGACATAACTGCGTGTAGCAGTAATCTAAATTATGGAATTTTACATTTGGAAAAGGAACATGGAAATACCAGAAACATGGGGCCCATTTCGAACAACTAATAAAATAAGTTTTTTCTCGTTCAAATAAAATAAGTTAAGATTTAATGGTTTTCCTTTGATTTAATCTCTTATATAAAAGTAAAGGGGTGACTGACATATCAACGCACAGCCCAAACCGCTGGGTCTAGAGACTTG
This sequence comes from Agriphila tristella, assembly GCA_928269145.1. Lineage (NCBI taxonomy): Eukaryota > Metazoa > Arthropoda > Insecta > Lepidoptera > Crambidae > Agriphila > Agriphila tristella. The sequence continues at coordinate 56,027,545 of OV743429.1, forward strand.
AAATTTTGTACAAAGATACTTTATACAGTGTAGGCATCCACTAAGAAAGGATTTTTGGAAATTCTACCCCTAAAGGTGTGAAATGGGGGTTCAAAGTTTGTATGGAAAAAAATATTAAATAGACATTTCGACTTGAAACTTCGTAGGAGTACTTCTAAAAACAATTAAGTAAACACGTGTTTCGTGGTTTTCCGAAAATCAACCCTTTAGGTAGTAAATGGGGCAAAAAAGCCAAAAATGACTGACAAATCAACGCACAGCCCAAACCACTGGACCTAGAGACTTGAAATTTTGCACACATATACTTATATAGTATAGGTATCCACTAATTAAAGATTTTTGAAAATTCCATCCCTAGGGGATGAAAAAGGGATGAAAGTTTGTATGAAAGTCCCTCAGTTTTGAAGCTAGGATCTCAAAATTTTGTATTTAGGCTGACGATTGAAAATTAATAAATACGTGTCTCAAAATTCTACCCCCAAAGGGGTGAAAAGGATGAAGGTGTGTATAGAAGAAAATTCTTCATTTTCGAAGTAAAAATCGCTAAATTTATAATTTAGGATTATGGATGGAAATCTAACGCAACGTATATTGTTTTTGTTAGTATTTTAACCCCTATGGGGATGAAATGGGGTGAAAAGGGGTAAAAAACCTAAAAATAGATATGGATGTCGTTATTGAGGTTTTGTGGGATGACGATTGCGAAAATGACATTTATTTTGAAGTCCAACACGGTGGACATGATTTAACCCCTAAAGGGCTAAAAATGGGGTTAAAATTTTGTATGGAAAAATAATATAAAATAGACATTACAACTTTAAACTTCGTAGGAGCACGTCTAAAAATAAATAGGCAAATATATATTTTGTTATTTTGAAAATCAACCCCTAAGGGGTAAATGGGTTAAGTAAACATAAAAATCGATATAAACATGTCGTTATTGTGGTTTTCTGGGATGGTGATTGCGAAAATGAGATTTATTTTTGAAGTCTAACGCGATGGACATGAAACATCATGAACCTGGACCTGGACATGCACATCCAGCGGGCGGGAACAGGAACAAGGACGGGAACGGAATGGGAACGGAACGTGAACGGGACGGGAAATAGACGGGAACGGAAAGGGAACGGAACGGGACGGGAACGGGAACGGAACGGGAATAGGACGGGAATGGGACGGGAATGGAACGGGAACGGAATGGGAACGGGAAGAGAAAGGGACGGGAACTAGACGGGAGCGGGACGAGAACTAGACGGGAACGGAACGGAAATGGTACGAAAATGGAAAGGGAACGGAACGGGAATGGGACGGGAACAGGAACGGAACGGGAAGCCTCATACGAGGCCCGCCACACGCGGCAAAGGTCTTGCCTCGCGACGCAGCGCGCTTGATGGGGACCCGCCTAATCGCGTAAAAATAGCTGGACGGATCCTGGTTAGTTCAGGTTCCCTGAGGATTTTCTCTAATATCCACGCGGACGAAGTCGCGGGCAGAAGCTAGTTTACCATATTTGTTAGAGAGATTTGATCCTTATGTTTGACCCTAACGATTGATATCATAAAAGGACAGGGTGTGGTTTTTTCGAATTTTAGCCAGTTCGATTCCTGGGTGCGGGAAGCGTATTTTAAAAAAATCTTTGAATGCAGTTATGTTTCTATTCAAAAATAAAGGAATGTTTCCTTTGCGTGAAATATACTATCTCCATTGTTTAGAGTACTTTCCCTCCAGGTGGCATTAAAAATTTCCACTCTGTATACTAGATAAGTACTGAAAGTAGGTACCTAATCTACTAAATATTTCATAAATTTCACTAATTGCAACACACTCTTCGCTACTGGAAACATGTATGTACATCGACATTTTAGTAGTGTATAGATAAAACCAATTTAATTAAGTTTAAACTCTGTTAAGTTGGTAGATAGATAGACCCTATTCTTATGGACAAAAGAACTATTTTAGTGCCTAGCGCGATAATGCTCATTACGAACTATGCCAAAGGCTTCAACTTTACTCTTTAAACGGCTTTAAGATTTTGAGTTGGAACTGAAAGTTCTTTCATTTCATATGAGAATTCGCTTAAGATCTTTTTCATTTTGCGCTGTTTCTTTTACAGGCTTTGCTCTTTGTTGTGACCGAGTTATTATAGTGCTTCACAATCAAAATACAACATAGAAGTCTTTGTTCACAATAAGTCATTGAGAATAACGAAGATTATTACTTAGAAATTCGTCACACAGACTTTACGTACAGGCAATTTGAGGCCAAAATGGACTATAGTCAGTTCTGTAGCAATATCGAGCAGTTCTCAGCTCAACAAAGCAAATGACGGATGTGTTTTCGAATACAGCCTGTGGCCGCATTTTCGAAATCATTTGACGATAACGGCGTCGAGTGCTCTTAATATTATCGAAGGCCCCAGGGGCCTCATTTACACGACTGCCCAAAGCAAAAAGAATGTAAATGTGTTCAGGGTTCATGTATGTTTGTCGGTATGTGAGTTTCTTTATTCCACCATAACTTCTAAATACCTGAACTGATTTCGATAAATGGGGTATCGTTAGAATCCTTACAGCATCTCGAGTGACACAGGCTATATTTTTTTAGAAAAAGTCAATATGGCGACTGTACGACGCCGTTTTAAAATGTGAAAAAAAAAATTTTTTCTTCTTATATTACAATATGGGCATCAAATGAAAGGCCTTGATGAGCACATTTCAGAATTATATAATATGTCACTCAAATGTGTGAAATAAAAATAAATAAATTTAAAAAAAATATTAAAAACACGACTGCCCTGCCAAAAACGAACTAAAAAGTTAAACAACAAGTGTCATTGCAGTCGGGGGACCTCTTTGATCAAAAATTGTTCTATAATAAGGTCCCCCGACTGCAATGACACTTGTTGTTTAACTTTTTAGTTCGTTTTGGCAGGGCAGTCGTGTTTTTAATATATATTTTTTAATATTTTTTTTAAATCATTCGTTCGAAATCGTTCGTGTGACATATGTTAATGTGACGTAATGTCACTGTATTGAACACTACATTGACAACTACTGGCAAACGCGCGAATCAAAAGTCCGTATTTTTTAATAAAATCAATTAATATGTAAAATAAAGAAAGTCTGGTGTTTGTGTTAAATTGTGACATTACGTCGCATGTGACTTAGTCACGCGAACGATTTCTAACGAATGAATTCAAAAATAGGGCCCCAAAGCTGCGCTTCTGTTTAGAACACACAAAGCATTGGTGGCAGCCACTAAAGTATGAAAGGGCTTGTTACTAGAAGTGTGATGGACATGAACCTTAGACATGAACGTTGATAAATGGAGTGGAAGAGACCGCTGAACACATGGGTTTTTCGGGTTGAATGTTAATGGAGTGAATGAGGAAATAACAGGTGACAGATTAAAAGAGAACGACGCTTGCAACGAACCAATTATACAGGGTTATAAGTAAAACACCAAAAACCTCACGGGAGTAAATTACTAACATCATAAATAACAGCGTTTATGATGTTAGTAATCTAAGCAAATCTAATCTAAGCAATCCATAAGTTTTGTGAAAAGTCGTAGAATAAGGAGATTGGGCATATTTTACCTGCTTGACGAAAGTTTGCGGACAGAAACCGAACCACTTTTAAATTGAAGAGTTCAATGTCACATTTCAAAATATGTATGATTTTTTTATGTACCGACCGGCAAAAAAAAAGTTATTTTACATTATGTGTGTGAGTATTATGTTTAGAATTATTAAACTTTTGTTAATAAAACAGAAGTTTTTACTTTCAGTATTGTGAAAATGTGTGGTACAAGAATAATAAACATTTGTATTTTTTTAGAAATGCTAGGATATAATGATAATAAATGAAACATGTCCTGCAAGAATGCGACCACTGCGTAGCAGATATAATTATCTACATACCTAACCCTATTTCGTTTGTATACGCCGTAGGTCAAATGTTCGAACAAAATGCCCAATGATCTTTCTACGACTTATCCGAAAACAGAAAAAAAACAAATAGGTAAGTATTTATACAAAACTCGATCAGCTGTTCGGAAATTTGTATGGAAAGTCAATGTTCACTTAAAAAAAAACTATTTAACATAGAAGTCAATAAAAGTCAAAGTTAAAAATCGTAAAACAAATTTTGTTGTTTATGATTTTAGTAATGTACCTACCAGTGGCGAGGGTTGAAATTATGGCGAAGGTAAGCCGCTCTACAAAAATGCTATGACCTGCATAGTGGATCCGTGGGGTGGAATTTCTAAAAGGTATAAGCCGATGGGAATCGGCTTGTATGGACCCTTCGCCACTGGTACCTACTCATGTGAGGTTGTTGGTGTTTTCCAAATAACCGTATAAATATATAAATTAGAAATCAAATAACTGTATAAATTAGAGTAAGGGTAAGTAAGAAGATATTGATTACTTTTAATTTCTATATTTTCAATCAAATATGACAAAGAAGAAACTTCTATTTTCATTTTCTAATCCGGCGCATCACATTTTTGATGTTCGTTTTTTCTATACTAAATCCTAACAATACACATAAATAACTCTCGAGAATAATGTTTGTACTTCCTTAAATCTCAATGACATTTTTTCACCACAATCCCTAAAGGCGTGTTAGAAAATTCTAATAATAAAAAGTCCCATAAGTATGGTACTAACCCTTCGAAGTAGGTAGAAACTGCCTTTTTAGAGGTAGTATATAGTGAAAGTAACATAAACTCCGTAAGCCGGCTTGATCCGCTGTAACGTCTTGTATAAGTCTTATTTCGGATAGCTGTTTACGAATATATTTTATTTCGATTCCAGTTTACGACCTCTTATACTTTGTTTTATTCCAGGTTTAGTTATAATGCAACATAATTATCGCGACTGATCCTCATTATAGGTTTTGTGTTAAAAATATAATTTAATTGCAATTTGCAACACATATGACATACACAAATGCGAAAAATAAGGACACAGAACAGAACACTATTAAGTATAATATAACAAGAAAACATTGTATAGTGCCATGTGATTAAAGGTGTTCCTAACGGCTTTTTAGGGTTCCGTACCCAAAGGGTAAAAACGGGACCCTATTACTAAGACTCCGCTGTCCGTCTGTCTGTCTGTCTGTCACCAGGCTGTAACTCATGAACCGTGATAGCTAGATTGCTGAAATTTTCACAGAAGGTGTATTTCTGATGCTGCTACGACAACAAATACTAAAAACAGAATAAAATAAATGTTCAAGGGAAGCTCCCACACAACGACGTGATTTTTTGCTGTTTTTCGGTACGGAACCCTTTGTGCGCGAGTCCGACTCGCACTTGGCCGGTTTTTTCCATTATTACGTTTTTATTTGACTTTTTTAAGAGCTCTGCTATACTAGAGCTCTAACCTCAAAAAATAAAAGCTATAAAGCCCTTGCGTTCATTGCGATTATTATTAAAAGCTATATAGCATTTACGTTAAAGTTTGTGGAGGTCAGAGCTTTATTATAAGGCATTATTCCGCGATTAATAAATAAAGTATTAACCTAATAAAGAGTGTTATTTAAACCAAGGAATATGATATATTAAAACTCTTTGGGAGCTCGAATATAACGGACGTTTTACGTTTTATTTTTAACGGCTTGTGGTGTCAAGGAAAAAGGAGATGAGACAATAAAAATGATTTTTTGAAAATATTTGTTCAAAATAATAATAATGTGCCAATTATTTGACTCATCTCCTTTTTCCTTGTCACAACAGTATGTAGTGTCAAGGAAAAAGGAAATGAGTCAAAAAATTTGTTAATAAATTATAAAATGTTTTTTTTGAAAATATTTGTTCAAAACAATAATAATGTGCCAATTTATTGACTTATCTCCTTTTTCCTTGACACCACGTTATATTAGCCTCCACTACGTGTGATGCAAAAATTGCAGCAAACATGGTCTGCTACACTGGTATTCTGTTAAAAAAAGTTGTGACATCTTGCTTGCTGCACATTTAGGTAAGTAATCAACCAATTATTTTACATTGATTAACTGATTTTCTGATATGATTTTATAAACAAGAATTTTAGGCTCTAAACAATGACTTATGCCTGGTTTATACGGTGTCAGTAACATGGCAGTACAATAACCCAGTTAGTTTCAACCCAGGCAATGGGTCTGCTTCTGACTGCCTATCTTAACGCATATTGAATTGTATGTTTTTTTTCTCTCTTGTAACAGCCTGGACTGAATAATAAGTTCAAACTTTGAATTTAGCTTGATCCCTATAAATTGATTAAGAAATTTGAAATTCATTAAGTAATGAGCTAATTAAATAATGTTATTTACTTGTAAATCTTTGTTAATATAAATTCTGGAAACGATATACATATTTGTAAATATCGTTCCATCTGATAAAGCTGACAAGTTTTTTGCGCCCATTTTTCTTGTCAGTTAAAAGACGTCATAATGGGTAGTAGGGTAAAAGAATTGACGATTTAAAAATGCTTATCATGTGAGCTTAATTAAATAAAGTATTTTTCACTTTCACTTTCACTTCCAGTCCAATGCTGACTTCTCGCTCGCAAGTCAGTCCAGCTGAGTAGCCACCCGTCCAATTTCGGTCACAGTACGACTTACTGCCAATCCCGTCTACATGTACCCAGTTAAGGGTCCGAAATTCTGAGTTACTCCAGTCAGTGACCAAAACCAGCCCTTATGATCTTAAAAAAGCTTTCAGATAGATCCTAAATTCTTTTATCTTTTTGTTACAAAATACATAACAGAAATAGTCTAAGAAAACTTATCGAAACATCACTAAATTGTTCAAGAGGCGGAAACCGTTAACCCTAAATAGTTAAAGAGCTAAGGGTCGTGAAAGCCGTTTTCACGGTAAACGTGTAAAGTGGTCAGAAAGTCCACTATTAAAGTTAATGCGAAACTTTCATCGCCCCTTTGAAACTGGAATGAGTTTTTTTGTAGCTACGGATATTATGAAAGCATTAAGGTTTTCACTGAAAAATAAAATATAGGAAAAATTGCGAGCCGAAAATTGTTTTGATAGTTTCAAGATAATGCTATCTAAATAATTTCTTTAAAAGCTTCATCATCATCATCATATCAGCCACACGACACCCACTGCTGGGTATAGGCCTCCCCTAAGGATCTCCACGACGATCGGTCCTGCGCTGCCTGCATCCACTGGCTTTCCGCGACCTTCACCAGATCGTCGGTCCACCTTGTCGGGGGCCTACCCACGGAGCGTCGTCCGGTGCGCGGTCGCCATTCCAGAACCTTTCTGCCCCAACGGCCATCGGTTCTTCTCGCTATGTGTCCCGCCCATTGCCACTTCAGCTGAGCAATCCTTCGAGCGATGTCGGTTACTTTAGTTCTCCTGCGGATCTCCTCGTTTCTGATTTGATCACGTAGGGAAACGCCGAGCATGGCTCTCTCCATTGCACGCTGAGCGACCTTGAGCCTCCTTATGAGACCCATAGTTAGCGGCCACGTTTCACTGCCGTAAGTCATCACTGGCAACACACACTGTTCATAGACTTTCGTCTTGAGACACTGAGGTAAGTCGGACGCGAAGATTTTTCGAAGCTTCCCGAATGCTGCCCACCCGAGTTGGATTCGGCGAGAGATCTCTTTCTCGAAGTTGGACCTACCTAACTGGACTGCCTGTCCTAGGTATACGTAATGGTCAACAACTTCAAGTGTAGTGTTCCCAACATGAACTGGAGAGGGTACAACATGGGCATTTGACATAATTTTCGTCTTTTCCATGTTCATCCTAAGACCCACTCTTTGGGAAGCACTACGGAGATCTTCGAGCATTGTGTTCAGGTCTTCCATGGTCTCAGCCATAAGGACTATATCATCGGCAAAACGAAGGTGTGTTAGGTACTCGCCATTAATGTTGATGCCGAGTCCTTTCCAGTCCAAGAGCTTAAAGATGTCCTCCAACGCAGCTGTGAACAGTTTCGGAGAAATAACGTCTCCCTGTCTCACACCACGCTGCAGTTGGATAGGATCTGTGTTCTGGTTCTGTACTCGGATCGTCATGGTGGCATTTTGGTATAAGTACCTCAACACCTCGATATACCTATAGTCCACTTGGCACCTTTGGAGAGACTGCAGCACCGCCCAGGTTTCAATCGAATCAAAGGCTTTCTCATAGTCCACGAACGCCAAGCAAAGTGGCTCATTATACTCCTCGGTCTTCTGTATAACCTGCCGCAGCGTATGGATGTGGTCTATGGTGCTAAAGCCTTTTCGGAACCCGGCTTGTTCGGGAGGTTGGAAGTCGTCGAACTTGCGAGCGAGACGATTCGTAAGGACTCTCGAAAACAACTTATAGACATGACTCAGAAGCGAGATGGGTCTATAGTTCTTTAAGAGGGACTTGTCACCCTTTTTAAAGAACAAGATCACCTCACTTATGTTCCATGTCTTTGGCGTTCTGCCCTGGACGATGACGGAATTAAAGAGCTTCTGGAGGACTTTGAGTATCGGCTTACCGCCCGCTCTCAGAAGCTCTGTAGTGATTCCATCGTCACCCGCCGCCTTGTTGTTTTTCAGCTGTTTGAGAGCCATACTAATCTCGTACAGGCTGACGTCCGGGATATCTTGAGTATAGTGTCGGGTAAGCTTGGCTCTGGGGTCTTTAGCCTTGCTTTCAACAGGTGTCTGCGTGGAATATAACTGCCCATAGAAGCTCTCGATCTCCCTCAGGATTTCAGGCTTTGATGAAATGATGCGTCCGTCGTCAGTTTTCAGCTTCGTCATCTGGCTTTGCCCAATAGACAGATCTCTCGCGAACACTTTGGAGCCTTTATTCCGCTCGATAGCCTCTTTAATACGATTCGTATTAAATTGGCGAAGGTCGCTCGTCAAAGACTTAGATATCTGTCTATTAAGCTGCCGATAACGATTAGCATCTACTGAACTCTGGAGCCTCATTTCACGTCTCTGATCCATGAGTAGGAGTGTGTGGTCGGAGAGTTTCTTTATCTTGGGACGGCGGGTCTTAAAGAGCTTGGACCCTACCGTACGGACAGTATCCACCACCATGTTGTTTAGATCGTCCACATCTATGCTGTTCTCAAGGGCTTCGAAGCGGTTTTGGAGTTCGAGTTGAAAGCTCTCGGGGTTTTGAATATGGGCCGGCAATGGTCGAATTGTTGATTTTATCAGTCGAGATCTTTCCAGCTTTGGGTTGATATTCAATGTGCCACGTACCAATCGGTGATCGCTCCCCGTCTTAACAGCGTTGATCACAGTGACATCATTGAATATTTGCTTTTTCGTCGACATGATAAAATCTATCTCATTTCTGACTTTACCGTCCGGACTGACCCAGGTCCACTTCCGGCATTCCGGCTTTCTGAAGAAGGAGTTCATCATAAAGAGGTTCTCCTTCTCCATAAAGTCAGCCAGCATCTGGCCTCTGTCATTCCGTTGCCCAACTCCAAATTGCCCCACTCTCAGCTCATCACCGCATCGTTTCCCCAACTTTGCATTGAAGTCCCCCATCACAACAGTGTAGTGGGTTTTGTAGCTATGCATGGCTTTAGAGATCTCCTCATACATAGCCTCCACTTCGTCATCTTGGTGTGTCGAGGTCGGTGCGTAAACCTGTATAACATTCAGCGAACACCGTTTGGATATTCTGAGTATAAGGTACGCCACCCTGGTCGACACACTTCCGATGGTAATCACGTTGTTGACAAGGGACTTGTGGACGATGAACCCGACACCACCTTGGGACTGTTGGTCGCCCTCCCGGTAGTAAAGCAAGTTACCGGAGTTGAGGATTATCGAGTCCTCTCCCGCTCTTCGGACTTCAGATAACCCGATAATGTCCCAGTGTACCTTGCTGATAACTTCTTCCAACTCGGTTAACTTCGCGTCTTCCCTTAGTGTGCGCGTGTTATAGGTTGCCAGGTGCAGTTGTCGTCGTTTTTGGTAGCCGAGCCGCACCCGGGGATTCTTAGCACCCCCTGCCCCGCCGTTACCGTAGCCGCTACCGTAGCTAGGAATAGCGGGGCTGCCGGGGACTGGGGGCCAATTTTTTGATCCATTATGCATGAGGGGGGGGGTTTGCCATAATCGCCACGCTTGGCAGGCGGGTTGGCGATCGCAGTAGGCCAAGGTTTTTTGGAGACGCTGCTGCCCGTCTCTTGAAGGCTATGCTCCCTTAGTCGCCTTTTACGACACCCACGGGATGATAGGGGGTAGTGCTATTCTAGGCCGGCACATACACGGCACGTGCTTACGCTTACGTGCTTAAAAGCTTACGTGTTTTAAATGTGTGCCTTATTAAACTGTCAATTAAACGAAACTTTGGTTCCTATATTATCCTTACTTCCTTACTAATATTATAAATGCGAAAGTCAGTTTGTTTGTTTGGTTATTTGTTTGTTTGTTACGCCTTCACGTCTTAAGTAATGAACCGATCATCATGAAATTTTGCATAGACGTTGCCAGGGGTACAGAAAAGGACATAAGGTACCTTTCATCCAAAAAAAACATACAGTTCCCGAGGGATAGTAAAAAAACTGTCCACGCAGACGAAGTCGCGGGCGGCCGCTAGTACCTCATATTTTAGATTAAAACATTAAAAATGATATTATAAAAAATACCAGAAAAAATCTAAACCCTCTGTTTTGATTCGTGTGTAAACTTCCGGATTCGATTCCCGTTCTAGCACTAAAGTATTGTTAATTTAGAAGTAAGTAATAAAATTGGAAGCATAGTATGATTATTTTCGTACAGTGTTTATTATTACACAGGTTTATAATATTTTTCGACGTGAATAGTGTGTGAAAATCAGAAATAAGATTTCAATATACGTAACAACGTGAAGTTTACAGGTTCCAAGAAATGACGTATATGTTACCGGCGATGTGTATAATCCGGCATTGTATACAATGCCTGAAACGATCAGGCAATGTATGAAATATTATTCACTAGCTTCTGCCCGCGACTTCGTCCGCGTGGATATTAGACGAAATCCTTTTAAGAAACCTTCAACCAGGATCCGGCCAGCCATTTTTACGCGATTAGGCGAGTCCCCATCAAGCGCGCTGCCTCGCGAGGCAAGACATTTGCCGCGTGTGGCGGGCCTCGCACAAGGTTTCCAGTTCCCGTTCCTGTTCCCGCTCCCACTCCCGTTCCTCGTTCCCGTTCCGTTCCCGTCCCGTTTGCGTTCCCGTCCCGTAAACGTCCCGTAACCATCCCGTACCCCTTCCCCATCAAGCGCGCTGCCTCGCGAGGCAAGACATTTGCCGCGTGTGGCGGGCCTCGCACAAGGCTTCCAGTTCCCGTTCCTGTTCCCGCTCCCACTCCCGTTCCTCGTTCCCGTTCCGTTCCCGTCCCGTTTGCGTTCCCGTCCCGTAAACGTCCCGTAACAATCCCGTACCCCTTCCGTTTCCGTTCCCGTTCCCATCCCGTTCCTGTCCCGTTCCAATCCTGTCCTCGTTCCCGTTCCCGTCCCGTTATATTCCCGTTCCGTTCCCGTTCCATTCCCGTTCCGCTCCCGTTCCGTTCACGTTTCGTTCCCGTTCCCATTCCCGTTCCGTTCCCGCTGCGTTCCCGTCCCATAAACGTCCCCTAACTGTCCCGTACGCCTTACGTTACCGTTCTTGTTCCCGTTCCGCTCCCGTTCGGTTCTTGTTCCCGTTCCCGTTCCCATCCTGTTCTATTTCCGTTCCGTTCCCGTTTCATTCCAGTTTCGTTCCTGTTTCGTTCCTGTTTCGTTCCCGTTTCGTTCCCGTAACGTTCCTGTTTCATTCCCGTTTCGTTCCGTTCCCGTTCCGTTCCCGTCCGATCCCGTCCCGTACCCCTTCCGTTCCCGTTCCCGTACCCGTCCCGTTCTAGTTCCCGTTACCGTCTCGTTCCCGTTCCGTTCCGTTCCGTTCCGTTCCGTTGGGGTTGATTTTCAAAATCCCAAAATATATATTTAGACGTGCTCCTACGAATTTTAATGTTGTAATTTTGATTTTGTATTCTTTTTCCATACAAAATTTGAACCCCATTTTTACCTCTTTAGGGGTTAAATCATGTCCACCGTGTTGGACTTCAAAATAAATGTCATTTTTGCAATCGTCATCCCAGAAAACCCCAATAACGACATCTATATCGATTTTTATGTTTACTCACCCCATTTACCCCCTAAGGGGTTGATTTTCAAAATAACAAAATATATATTTGCCTTATTATTTTTAGCTTTGCTCCTACGAAGTTTAAAGTTGTAATGTCTATTTTATATTATTTTTCCATACAAAATTTGGACCCCATTTTCTCCCCTTTAGGGGTTAAATCATGTCCACCGTGTTGGACTTCAAAATAAATGTCATTTTTGCAATCGTCATCCCAGAAAACCCCAATAACGACATCTATATCGATTTTTATGTTTACTCACCCCATTCACCCCCTAAGGGGTTGATTTTCAAAATAACAAAATATATATTTGCCTATTTATTTTTAGATGTGCTCCTACGAAGTTTAAAGTTGTAATGTCTATTTTATATTATTTTTCCATACAAAATTTGGACCCCATTTTCACCCCTTTAGGGGTTAAATCATGTCCACCGTGGTTGGACTTCAAAATAAATGTCATTTTTGCAATCGTCATCCCACAAAACCCCGATAACGACATCCATATCTATTTTTAGGTTTTTTTAACCCTTTTCACCCCCATTTCATCCCCGTGTCTACTAGTAACCGAAACAGGTCAGTATTCTTCTCTTTGTTTGAAAGAACAAGATTGATCGCTTCTCCGAGACTAGAGATAGCAGATGCCAACAATGCTTGTTTTGATTCAATGACCTTGTCACGTTTTATAACCATCTCTGATAAGGCAGCCTTGGTTTCAGGGTTCAGGCTAGGTGCACCGATCAGTTTACAGTTCTCCGGTATAAGGTATTTGTCTGAGAGACCCTTACGGTAGTTGAAATCCTAACAAAAACAATATACGTTGCTTTAGATTTCTATCCATAAGCCTAAATTATAAATTTAGCGATTATTACTTCGAAAATGAAGGATTTTCTTTAATACACAACTTCATCCCCCTTTTGACCCCTTCGGGTTTAGAATTTTGAAAAACGCTGAGACCCGTATTTGTTAATTTTCAATCGTCAGCCTAAACACAAAATTTGATGATTCTATCTTCAAAACTGAGGGACTTTCATACAAACTTTCATCCCTTATTTCATCCCCTTAGGGATGGAATTTTCAAAAATCCTTCCTTAGTGGATGCCTACACTGTAGATAGATAGATGCAAAGCACTGATTTTCAGTTTTTGCCCAGAAGTAAGCGCGTGGTCGCCTGTGACGACATAGACGTGTATGCAGTTATTAGAAATTATATAAAAAAATATATAAAATCAATAATATAAAATAAAATAAAAATTAATAAATAATAAAAATTAATTAAATTTCATTTATAAAATTCCAAAACGACACAATTATAATTATATTAATACCTAACATATATGTATAATTTTATTTAAAATTATTATTATTAGTTTTTTTATCATTATTATTATTATCATTATAAACATTAACGTTAACAACTATAAACAATTATTATAATATAAGCAATTACTATTATTATTATTTGTCTTAGAATAGGTACAATTATTATGTAACAGACTTATTTATTTATTTAAAGGAGGCAACAGGAGCAGAAACCGTTATCAAGCGATCAAACGTGTTTATACCCAACTTTTGCATTTCCAGTAGTGCTGATTTTATATGCTTTTTAAACGTTTGTCGAGTGTGTAAAATCGACTGTATAAAATATCTGTGTGCAAAATTTCAAGTCTCTAGGTCCAGCGGTTTGGGCTGTGCGTTGATAGATCAGTCAGTCAGTCAGTCAGTCAGTCATTCAGTTTACGATTTTATATATTAAGATTTTATACATTGCCAAGGCATTGTATACAATGCCTACTGGTCCACCGGCAATGTGTATAATAAGTATATTTCTGTTGTCTGTTATAAAAAAATTACCTCGAAATTTAAAAATTTCTAACCTAACCCGGGACCTACAGGAGTAAAGCAGGTTCAATTCCAAACTCTATGAGCCCCCTCGAGCCTTCCCTGAGCCCACTCGAGCCCACCTCGAGCCCCCCGAGCTCCCCTCGAGCCCCCTGAGCCCCCCTCGAGCCCCCCCTAGCCCCCTCGAGCCCACCTCAAGCCCCCCCCGAGCCCCTTTGAGCCCCCTTGAGCCCCCTCTCGAGCCCACCTTGAGCCCTCCTCGAACCCCCGAGCCCACCCCAGAGCTTTTGTGTCTGCCCTCTAAACAACTAAGATCAAAATCTTTTATTTTACACATTGCCGGTGGACCAGCAGGCATTCCATTCAATGCCTAGGCATTGTATACACTGCCTAAGTAATGTGTGAAATAGACAATAATATTCATTCTATGTCATACATTGCCGGTGACATATACATAAATTCATAAACCCTTTGTGTTGCTCGTTTAACCTCTCGAGACATGTAAAATAATGCATAATTTCTACCCCATACTGACCAAAGGCAAAGTAGGTAATGTATTACCGACATACGCTGCTTGCATAATATTTTGCCATTATGGGAGAAACTTTGTAATGCACAATCTTATACAACACTAAACGTACTTAATAATAGTACATTATGATATAAGTGCGGTAAGTTGAAAATTACAGCTGAGGCGATATTGCTAGCCCGAGCCGTAATGAAATGAAATGAAATGAAATGAAATGAAATATATTTTATTTAAATAAGCTCACATAATAAGCATTTTTAAATCGTCAATTCTTTTACCCTACCACCCATTATGACGTCTTTTAACCGACAAGAAAAATGGGCGCAAAAAACTTGTCAGCTTTATCAATCAGATGGAACGATATTTACAAATATGTATATCGTTTCCAGACTTTATATTAACAAAGATTAACAAATAAATAACATTATTGAATTAGCTCATTTCTTAATGAGTTTCAAATTTCTTAATCAATTTACAGATTTTAAGCTAAATTCAAAGTTTGAACTTGTTATTCAGTCTAGGCTGTTACAATAAATAAAAATAAAAGAAAAACATACAATTCAATATGCATTAAGATAGGCAGTCAGAAGCAGACCCATTCCCACTGGCAGCACCAGTTCCCGAACATGACGCATGAACCAGCCATCTCTTCGCTCAACCATATTTCAGGGAACGTAACGACCCGCCTCATACGACACCACCGCAGAAATGATTAAAGATAGCATGACATACTAAGACTACCTATGTTAAGGCATCGAATTGAAAATTTATATCCAAAAGCTTTTCATAGGTCTTTCACTAAACTACTGACTATAGAAAGTAAAAATATTGCAATTAAATAAATCAAAACAAGGTAAGCTATTAAGAATTATATTTTTTGAGTAAGAAGTGCCATACATACAGACAATATAAAACAGATCTTTTATATACGAGTTATACGACGCCCTTAATACAAGCAGACAGAAGCAGACCCATTCCCACTGGCAGCACCCGTTCACGAGCATGACGCATGAACCAGCCATCGCTTCGCTCAACCATATTTGAGGGAACGTAACGACCCGCCTCACACGACACCACCGCAGAAATGTTTGAAGTGAGCATGACATACTAAAGCTACCCATATTAAGTCGTCGAGTCAGGAAGCCAGAAGTACGTTTTTAAGTAGGTAGGATACTTCTCACAATTTTATACTTAGAAAAGAAAATCACGATTCGAGTTTAATTAAAGGACTTTTATCTAGACCTATGAAAGAACCCCGGACTTTTTCTAATCAATACTGAGGTATTAGAGTAATAATTAACAATACAAAAGCTATGCCCATGCCTTTTTATCCTTCAAATAATCGTCAACAGTGTAATAACCTTTACTCATTAGATTGGATTTAACAGTATTTTTAAATTTTTCCAAGGGCAGTTCTGTGACTTGTTCTGGTATCTTATTATAAAAGGTAATACATCTACACAAAAAAGAGCTTCCGGTTTTATGCAGTCTGCGCCTTGGAACAGCAAGTTTGTTCTTGTTTCTTGTATTGAGTTTATGAACATTACTATTTTTTACAAAGCTATCTAAATTTTTCTTTACATACATTATATTTTCATAGATGTATTGGGAAGCTACCGTTAATATTTTAATTTCTTTAAATAGGTCACGAAGAGTATCTCTAGACCGTAAGTTGTATATAGCGCGCACTGCCCTTTTTTGTAAGATGAATATGTTATTAATATTAGCAGCTGAGCCCCACAACAACAAACCGTAGGTCATAATACTATGAAAATAACTGAAGTAAACCAATCTTGCTGTTTCAATGTCGGTCAGAAGCCTTATTTTCTTAACTGCAAAGGCAGCAGAGCTAAGTCTGCTTGACAGGATATCGATATGAGGGTCCCATTGCAACCGCGAGTCTATAGTAATACCTAAAAATTTTGTTGAGTCAACAAATTCGACTGCTTCGCCATTTACATGTATAGTCATATGAACCTGCCTCACATTAGGAAGTGAAAATTTGACACATTTAGTTTTACTAGAGTTAAGCTTCAGATTATTAATAGTAAACCAATGCATCACCTTGGAAAGAGTGCTGTTTACATCGTCACTGCAGTTACATCCTCTATCAACTTTAAAAATTAAAGAAGTATCATCAGCAAACAGTACTATTTCACATAAGTTTTTAGTATAGTAAGGAAGGTCATTAATATAAATAAGAAAAAGCAATGGACCCAATATCGATCCCTGCGGCACGCCCATTGTAATAGGTGCTTCATAGGATTCTGTTTTATTTACAACAACTTTTTGGGTTCTCGCCGACAGATACGATTGCATAAGGCTTACTGCATTTTTTGATACACCATAATGTTCCAATTTATCTAATAAAGTACTGTGACTGACACAATCAAATGCTTTAGAGAGATCACAAAATATACCAATTGCATCCTGTTTACTCTCCCATGCTTCAAAGACGTGTTTGAGAAGTGCAATTCCAGCATCAGTTGTGCATCTACCACGAGTAAAACCAAATTGTTTCTCGTGAAGTAGTTTGTTGATAAGAAAATGTGCTAATAATTGATCATAAATGATCTTTTCAAAAATTTTGCTTAGTGCTGGCAAAATGGAAATGGGTCTAAAGTTAGCGGGATCGCTTTTGTCCCCAGATTTAAAAAGAGGGATGATTTTACTATATTTCATTAAGTCTGGAAATATCCCTTCATCAACACACTTATTGAAAATAAAAGCAAGATGGGGAGCAATGGTAGTTATTATAGACTTAATTATGTGAGTTGAAATGCCCCAGAGATCTTCAGTCTTTTTTATATTTATTGAATTAAATGTTTTAAGAATGGTATCACTATTGATATGTCTAAATTTAAATACATTATTGCACTTATCAACACATGATTCCAAGAGGGAGACAGCAATTTTTGGAGATGAATTTAAATTACTGGTAGTTGCAATAGGTATTTTAGAAAAGAAATCTTGAAAAATTGTTGCCACTCCTTCATCTGACTCAATAATTTTATTGTCTGATACTATTGAGTATTCACGGTCATTATTTTTAGTTTTCCCAGTCTCTTTATTTATAATATTCCAAGTGGCTCTTATTTTATTATCTGACTGATGAATTATTGTAGATATACATTTTGCTTTTGCTAAAGTACATACTTTATTAAACATTTTTGAATAGTTTCTTACATATTCATGAAATTCGGGATCATTTGAAATTGTTTTCTGACCATATAATTCAAACAACTTATTTCTGCTAACATATATGCCTGGTGTTGCCCAATCACTAAATTTCTTTTTAAAGTCTTTGGATTTAATAGATCTTTGCTTAAATGTTTTATCAAATTCTACTTTAATTAAATTAAATAAATCATCATAATGAGTATTGGGATTATCATTACTAGGTAAGCAAAGAGTTTTGGCAGTGACATTATTATGAAAATTTTCCAATTTATTTTTAGTTAGAGGTCTGCAAATTATATTACACTGATGAGGAACATGATGGTGCTCAAGGGAAGCTATTTGTCCGCTATGGTCAGAACGAATACAATTTATTATTTCTTTATCAAGTACATTACAGTTGCTAAAAATATTGTCTAGGCAAGTTTTAGATGTAGCAGTGATTCTTGTAGGTTCACAAAAGGTGTTTGCTAAATTGAAGGACTTAAACAAATTCAGAAACCTACTTGCAATTGAGGACGGCTTTAAGATTGTCTACGTTAAAATCACCGCACACCACAATTTTTTTATTCTTTTTGATGACTAATTTTAGAGCGTCCTCCATAGCGGACTCAAATTGAGGGTAGTTACCAGTTGGTGGGCGATACACACAAATCATTATCAACTGATCTAATTCCACACATGACAGTTCAACGTGTTGTTCAATAGAGAGGGATATCACATCTTTTCGTTCCTTAAAATTCATATTGTTTTGCAAAATTATCAAAGATCCCCCTCTAGTGGTGGATTTCCTACTAAATGAACTAGCAATTTTATAACATTGAAATCCTGTAATTAATTCATATTCCTTAAGCCAGTGCTCAGTGACACATAAAATATTAGCATTTTTTTCAGTTAAAAAAAGTTCTAATTCTAATTCTTTGCCAGAAAAGCCCTGAATGTTTTGGTGAACTATAGTTAAATATTTAGGCTTTTCCTTAGTCATTACACGGCTAGAGACTTCCTCTATTGTCTTATTATGTAATTTAAATTACTAATAAAAGAATTACTTGGGACAAATGCCAAAGTGTTATTTTTAATGTCAACAATTTTTTGCTCAATAGGAGCAGGAGTAAAAATTGTATTATTATTACTTGGAACGGATTCCAAGGTCACATTTAAAATGTCAAAACTATTCTGCTCAATAGAAGCAGAAGTGATAGCCAAGTTCTTGGCTAAATGTTTAAAATAAAATGATAGCGCTAAAGCTACTTGTCTTTTAAAATAATTTGTAAGATAATATTTATCTTTTGTCAATTTAAAATTAAACATTAATTTATTTATGTCTATTATGTGACATCTCTGACTATTATAATAAGTCATATTGCTTAATGTTAAATTCAAATTATATCTGATCGTAGGCGAGGGCTACAAGAAAGCAGAGGCTGTAATTATCAAAGCGCACGTATGTCATACGACGTTTTATAACATATTTGCGAGGAAATAAATAAAACTCGGACTTTGCATTTTTGCTTGTTTTCCATAATGATGAAATTTTAGTAAGTATCTATCGGTCGATTTTTCTGCCTTTCACTTCGATTGTGAGGAAATCAAACCGGTTCTTCTCGGTCGATTTTTCTGCCTTTCACTTCGATTGTGAGGAATTTGTCAAGAAGTATTCACGAACATTCAGAGAAGTTTGTATTCTAGCAAAGTCCAAGTACTTTTCAAATAAAATTAAATCAGCAGATAATAAAATTAAGGCTACTTGGAACATTATTAACAAAGAAACGGGCAAATCAAAATCCAATATAAATTCCTTCTGTTTAAAAATTGGTGATCAAACTGTTGAATCTGACGATAAGGTCGCTAAAGTCTTTGAAGATTTCTTTGCTCGAATACCAATAGAAACAACCAGTACTCTTAGTGCTTGTCCCAACATCGCAGTCTCCCTCCTAGAGTCTAGTGTTGATAAGCGCAAGGAAACCTTTTTCTTTAAATATATAAATAGTGAAGATATTATTAAAGCTTTTAAAACAATTAATGTCAAAAAAACAGAAGATCTTTGGGGCATGTCAACAAGCATTATTAAATCAATAATTGATATACTAGCCCCTTACTTGGCTTTTATTTTTAACAAATGTATTGATGAAGGGGTCTTTCCTAACTTAATGAAAAATAGTAAATTGATTCCTCTTTTTAAATCTGGGGATAAAAGTGACCCAGCTAACTTTAGGCCAATATCTATACTACCAGCACTTAGTAAAATATTTGAAAAAATTTATATTCCCAATTACTAGATTATTTCACATCCAATAACATTCTTCATAAAAATCAGTTTGGATTTTCCAAAGGTAAAAATACTACTGATGCTGGAATTGCACTTCTCAAACATATTTTTGTCGCTTGGGAAGAAAAGCAAGATGTAATTGGCATTTTCTGTGACCTTTCTAAGGCATTCGATTGCGTTGATCACCAAACACTATTAAAGAAGCTAGAACATTATGGTGTCTCTGACAAATCAGTTAGCCTTATGAAATCGTATTTGTACAATAGGACTCAGAAAGTAGTGATTAATAGAACTCAATCTACTGGAGCCCCCACCAATATGGGTGTGCCACAGGGATCAATACTGGGCCCATTGCTGTTTCTAATTTATATAAATGACCTTCCCAATTACGCGAATAATTTATGTGAGACAGTACTATTTGCGGATGATACTTCTTTAGTTTTCAAAGTAAACAGAGGTAACAACTGTTCGGACGAAGTAAATAGCGCCCTCTCTAAAGTTTCATACTGGTTTAATAGCAATAATTTAGCACTTAACCCCAAAAAAACTAAATGTGTAAAATTTTCATTACCTAATGTTGAGCAGACAAAATTAAATATTAATTTGAATAACGATGAAGTCGAGTTTATTGAGAGTACAAAATTTCTAGGTATTACACTAGATTCTCGACTGCAATGGGATCCACATATTGAAGCCTTGTCAAGTAGACTTAGTTCAGCAGCATTCGCTGTTAAGAAAATAAGGCTTTTAACTGATATTGAAACGGCAAGGTTAGTATATTATAGTTATTTTCACAGTGTAATGTCTTATGGACTGCTATTATGGGGCTCAGCTGCCAGTATTGAAAATATTTTCGTACTCCAAAAAAGAGCTGTTCGCGCCATATACAATCTTCGGCGAAGAGATAGCTTGAGAGAATTGTTTAAAGAAATAAACATCTTAACTTTGGCAGGCCAATACATATATGAAAATTTAGTTTATGTAAGGAAACACTATGATTCATTTCCTAAGAACAGCAATATTCACCAGTTTAATACAAGAAATAAAGATAAACTTGCCGTTCCAAGATTTAGGCTTGCAAAATCTAGAAGTTCATTTATGGGGAAAGGCATAGCCTTTATTAATAAAGTTCCGCAACAAGTGATTGATCTGCCTTTGCATGAATTTAAAATCCATGTTAAAAAAACGCTCATGGGTAAAGGTTATTATAAAGTAGATGATTATCTTAAAGATCAAAATGCGTGGAAATGATGTAACACATAACTTGCTACTATAAGTACTTTGTTGAAGTAATATAATAAGTCTATGTTGTTGCCAATAATCCTGTCACCCTGTTGTAATTATCTGGTAACGTTATATTCAAGTTTGTAAATATCGTTACTTATGGCTGTTACAGCTGATAAGTTTCTTGCGCCCGTTCTTCTTGTCAGCTAAAAAAAGTCTGGAACGGGTGGTAGGAAAATATAGACGATTCAAAAGTACTTAATAATTAAGTTTATTTGAATAAAGCTTATTTGACTTTGACTTTGACTTTGAAACAACAATAAAGTAAAAAACAAAAATTGAAAAAAACTATTTTTTTTCTTAAATTTAGTGACAAATTATATTATTTTGGAATGTGCTCATCAAGGCCTTTCATTTGATACCCATATTGAAAAATCGAAAAAAAAAATTTTTTTTTCTTAAATTTAGTGACAAATTATATTATTTTAGAATGTGCTCATCAAGGCCTTTCATTTGATACCCATATTCAAAAATCGAAAAAAAAATTTTTTTTTCTTAAATTTTAGTGACAAATTATGTAATTTTGGAATGTGCTCATCAAGGCCTATCATTTGATACCCATATTCAAAAATTAAAAAAAAAAAATTTTTCTTAAAAAGTTAGTGACAAATTATGTAATTTTGGAATGTGCTAATCAAGGCATTTCATTTGATACCCATACTCAAAAATTGAAAAAAAAAAATTTTTTTTCTTAAATTTAGTGACAAATTATGTAATTTTGGAATGTGCTCATCAAGGCCTTTCATTTGATACCCATATTCAAAAATCAAAAAAAACAATTTTTTTTTTCTTAAATTTTAGTGACAAATTATATAATTTTGGAATGTGCTCATCAAGGCCTTTCATTTGATAACCATATTCATAAATCGAAAAAAAAAATTTTTTTTTATTTTTAGTCACAAATTATATAATTTTGGAATGTGCTCATCAAGGCCTTTCATTTGATACCCATATTCAAAAATTGAAAAAAAAACATTTATTGAAAAAATAAATTATATAAAGTAAATTTTATTCATAAAATGTTGACCAAGAGGTCAATCGCACATGACGCATCAGAAAAGATTCTGATATAAAAACTCTTTGCTAAGATTTAAAAAAGTACCGTTCGTTTTAGACGAAGCATCTTGATAAACCGTGCGTTTTACTTTACATAACCGCACAAGTTCGTAATGAGATACAATACGATATTGAAATTGGCGTAATAAGAGACCCTTTACGAGCAAATATGTTATAAACATACTTACCATCAGAGAGCAAAAAATTTAAGGCAACTGTTTTTTTTTGACGAAGGAAATTTTTCAATAATTTGAAGAAACACACTTTTATAAGTATAACTTTGATTCGTTTAGTTTCTTTGAAAGAGTGACTCTATATTTAAGTAAATACTTACTTACATACCTATCTTTTGGGAAAAAATACAATAACGTTGAGATGACTTTAGTAGGTAGCCAATATTTATCAACTTAAATAGTTTTATGGGCGTATCACTACATAGTATAAAACAAAGTCGCTTTCTCTGTCCCTATATCCCTATGTATGCTTAAATTTTTAAAACTACGCAACGGATTTTGATGCGGTTTTTTTTAATAGATAGAATGGTTCAAGAGGAAGGTTTATATGCATAATACATGGTTTCAAATTCCACATTACACCGAAGGGAAGCGAGGGTGGGTCGCTAGTGTAGTTATAAAAAAACAAGATATAAAATATAAAAAAACAAGTTATTTGCAGTTAATTTAGTCAAGTACGAAAAATATAAGGATCTTGATAGACCGCCAGACAGACGGACAAAAAAGTGATTCTATAAGGGTTCCGACTTATCCTTTTTAGGTACGGAACGCTAAAAAAAAAGCATTAAGTTACACTATCTAAAAAGTTTTAGAAGTGATGAATAATTTTGTCATTTATTTTACTGTTTTAGTGAGACAACGGACCATCAATCTGGTAGAAACGGTGCAATGGAACGTTCCGCCGTCTATTCATCAAAAGAATTGCTAACAGCGAGCTCACGGAAAACTGTGGGGTTAAGGCAAGGTCCTACTTGAAATTTTATGGTTGATTTTGTATGTTAAAAAACTAAAAAAACACACACACAACTTTCTCCGTCTTTGAAGTGGGTTCAAAAATAATAGCTCTAGATTTATGATACCGGTAAACTGAGGCGATTAGCAAGCACGACATTTTCAATAGAAAAAAAAACAAAATGATCTTATTATAGTTTTATAGAAAAAAAATCCAAGCAGTTCATTTTGAATTTTTTATATTTTTTCTATCGAAAATATAGGTGTTGTTATTCACGCGAGTTACTAATCACCCCTCAGTTTACCCTATTTTAAATAGTAAAACATTTATTGTTTAGTGAAAGTACCTACCTATTTATATTTATATTTTTAATATGGGATATTTTTTATTTCATTGTAATTTTTTATAGATATATAATTTTTAAATTGGAAATGTATTCGGCATTAAAAAAATATGTTTAAGTATATTCTTCGTCATGTTTTGTGTTACAATTCTGAGGCGTAAAGTTTGAGTTACAAAATAGAATTCCTAGTTGTACCTCGCCTTAAATTTACCACGCGTGACGTCATTTGTCATGAAAAATTGCACTGTCCGCTATTTTTATCATAACAAGCTCGAAACTCAAAATAGGGTTGATAAAATCTACCAGCGCGTGACGATAAATTGATGTTATTTGTTAATATTTATTGCCATCACATGATTAATTTGGTTTGTTCACGTGTAGTGCAAATTAGTTCTGTAGTTAAATTAATGGCTTGTTATAGTAACATTGCTCAAATAGATGACAGTAATTTAAATTTTATCTCCCTTTTAACCAACATTTTTATAGAAACCTTACTGTTTTAAGCTCTTTATTTGACAATCATATTCTAAACTTATAATAAAAAAAATCTAAAAACTAACTTATACTAAAAGTTTGACAGCGATCTATTCTAAATGTACCCGTAGCTAAGACCCGGGGGCTAATTGTCTAATTTTAAAATCTATCGCAATCGCTTAAGCTAGGGTTTCCTAGGATGACGGTGCCGTCATATTACGGCCCTAATATAGCGGCGTTGAATATTATCTATGAAAACAATATGGCGTCACCGTAACGTTAACCACGCCGTATTATTTACATAGACAACGTCGCTAAATGGCGGCCGTAATATGACGGCACCGTCGTCCTAGGAAACCCTAGCTTTACATTTGACAGATGGATGTGACCATGATATGACACATTGCTGCATTTTTTTGGTAAGTTTTTATTCATGGCTAAAAGAAGCATCAATGTGATACATCTTGGAAGCGCTTGCGATAGATTTTAAAATTATGCAATAGAAAGGCAGGAACAGAGCCTTAAGGCTATCAGACGATATCATAAACATTGATAAAAATATTAAAGAGATAAAAGTCAAACAATTTGACTGAACACTTGTAACTCTTATACCACTTATCATTTAAAAAAAACGCACGGAAACCGGTTTCTTCTAATTCCCCTAGAGACCAATTTAGCCCAAAGTTAAACCATTTAATTATCAAAGAACAAGGAAGGAGGTCTGAGAATTGTCATTAGGGCCACTCGGGGGCCGCATAAATGAGCCTCCGTACCTCTCTATTAACACTGAGGTCACAATCTGCCTTATAATAGACAAATGAAATGGCCTTACTATAAACTTCTCCTCACGTAAATGCTGGGATAGAACACTAACATAATGGACCTGAATTAAGGTGGCTATATCACCGAAAGTGGCACCCTCAGAGGTTTTCATTTAATAAGTTGTTAGGTAAGTAATAGAAAATTATTTTAATTAAACCTAACGTGGAGTTTTTAGGCCCCATGATCTAGTATTTTTAGAAAGTATCACTACCTACATTCTCTCGTAGTCATTCGTAGAAGTAGATAGCAAATGTGTCAAAAACACCCACTTTTAGCAGTTTTGCTATCTACTTCTAGCAGTGACTACGAAGGAATTTAATGAGACTGTCTACTATCGGCCCTGAAAATTCCAAGATAAGTTTTATTAAAATTGTGTAATATCTACAATATCAAATGAAATTCACCGCGGCGCCACTTTCGGTCAGGGTGCCACGTTGATAAGGACTATATTTGCACTAAAATACATTGTACCTTGAACGAATGTAAAGGGGTTTTTCTACCTAGCAAATTAGCCTTTTAAAAATGCGTTTCAAACGGGATATTTTCGCTAGAAAAATCACCAATCTTCAGCTTCAATAAATACTGGTGCACCGTGTTCGTGCATTCCCGGGGGCTGATTATCTAATTAAAAACCACCTAGCGACTGGTTGCAGTTCACAGATGATCGTGATCCATTGCTACTTTTTTTGGGTTAAAAAAAACATACCAAAGAAAAGTGGCAATGTATGTCAAATGCAACCGGTCGCTAAATAGTTTCTTTTTAGATAATCAGGGTGCCGGTGTCGGCGCGACGAGAAATTAATTTCTAGTGGCGGATATTCCGGAATTGGCGAATCAGGAATTGGCAAAAAAGGAAGTTGGCGAATGTGGAAATAGGAAAAAGAAAGTTTTCCTCAAAAATTAATAATTATTACTTGCTTCTATCCTTTTAAAAAAAAATAAACTAGTAACTTTATAAAAATTCCAACTTCATTGCATTTAAAAGTTAAACAATTTATTTATCAAATAGTTGACTGTTCCAGTAATATTAAATAAAAATGAGTTTTTTTAACTGTTCTATCAGCAAAAAAATCAGTTTCAGAAATCTCAACAGTAATCATTAAGAAGATTTTGTCTACTTAAAATAAATGGATGTCGTCTTTTGCAAGAGAAAATACAATTTTTCATCGTCATTTTGTATTTCTGTGACAAATATCCTCTCGAGAGATCTTGAAGGTCGAGTAGGAAAGTAGGCTGAATTCAAGTATTCGACAATTCAAAAGTACTAACCTGTTAAATATATCTAGTAAACATAGTATATTTGACGGAATTTAGAGCAACACGGGCTTCCGTAGCCCGCGTAACATAGTAAGTGACGAAGCATCAGTCGGTTTTGGCTAATTTTATAGAGGTTTTTTTGTATGCTGGCTGAGCTTTTAAGTCCAGCAAATACTTAAGTGCAGAGCTTATTATACTGGGTTTCTTGTGATATGTCTCTTGTTACAATCGTATGTGAGCTAAGGCAAAAAATACAATAAAAAAACTAATGGGGAATCACTGAACTAGATAACAGAAAATCAAAGAGGTTTAAAACAAAAGAGGTTTAAACGTACTAAACTAAAAAACATAGTAAAATTTTTTAGCATCAGTAATCTTTTACCTTATCTTTATTGTGATTTTTTTATGATTATTTCACCTTTTATTTTGATAATGTACTTTGATTTTAAAAAAAAATACCTAAAGTTATCTATATAGCGGGTAGATTATTATTGATTCTTAGTTAAAAAGGTTGCCAATGACTTCTATTTCACCCTGTATAAGAAGTTTTATGTTTATAGAATGATAATTTACGATCTCCGCTAGCGTCTCATTAAAAACCTTTTTGTGTAGCAAAAGATAAATATTAATGATTTCTCTCTGCTAAAATATTGTCAAAATTAGTCTCCAATGCTTTTAACAATAGGAGATTCCCTGAAAAGAAAAGCGACACAATGACTCACCCAAGCGAAAACGGACGAGACCAAAGTGGCCCTTAGCTGCTAAAGAATTAGATCTTTATTCATTTAGCTATTTTTGTGTAATGGGTATTTAATTTACAAAATTTGTCATCATAATAAAACACAATAATAGTTATTTAGGCCACAATACATGAGTCAGTCTTTCCTCACTAAGAAAATTCCGATCTTTTTTTGTCACAGTATGAAACTCATAACTTCTAAGAATGAATAGAGTTGCACTATTTCTATTTGCTTAATTTTTTATTCAACTCTATCAGGTTTGGGTAATATCATTGAAAAATTGCATATTAAATGCGTCTCTCACTTTCATTGATTTGTTTTAAACTGATTATTTTTAATGTTGAATACTTACTCGACAAATCGTTTGAGAGTCAGAGGAACAAGAAATATATCCCTGGGTTCCTATTGACCTTTACGGTATTAGGTATTTATTACCATCATTCAATTTGTTTGGTTTTGTAAATTACATGGGTCCGTGAGCTGCAGACCTAGCGGTAAAAAGTAGTTCAAATTGTATGTTGTTTAAAAACAAAAATATACGCAGTTATAAGTTCTCTCAAAAACTTATCATTTTCGAAAATTGGCCAGAAATGATTTTTATTTAGGACTATGAACTTTTGGGTCTTCTACAATTTGCACCGTTAACAATAAAGGTTTGTGTTATTTTTGAACATTTTTCAAAACGGCTGAAATATGTTTTTCTTACACATCACCGCCATTTTGAAAAAAATCGAAAAACTGAATCGATCAAAAAATTAAAGGTATGTAATTATCGAACCTGCTTACAAAATTTCACGAGAATCAGCCGGAACGTGCCGGAAGAACAAACCAAAGCATTTTTTCCCAAACTGAAGCAGGGACGCTTCGCTCGCGCTTAACGCTCGCGGTCAATTAATGTTAATGTTAATGCGGTTTATTACCCCAAATACCGTTACAGTTCAGTGAACAAGTGGATAGCATAATAAACGTTAGTTCAATTTGATGATAATAGTTAGTATGCGAGGTTACCACATAAATTGCTTAAAAGATCTCATTCACAACGAGTCTGACGATTCGGACAAAATTATTTCGGACACTTTGTCTGAATTGTCACTTTTTAATTATTATTTTTTCTGACAATTCGGACTGTGCCAACATTTTTTACAGTAAGAGCCCCTAGCGTCCCGCCTAGCAAATGAGCAATCACAGTTTGTTTAAAATATTTGTTAATCTTAAGTAGAATTTAAAATAAAGGTATCGAGGAGCCATGGTGTCTTGTGCTCTAAGTAAATTGTGATGTGACAAAAAGAAATAATCCAAGTAATCACACTTTTCACAGGTAAATAAGATATTGCCACACATTTCTCTAAAACCAAATTTCGCTACATTTATTCATTTATCGACGAAGAAAACAGTATGGAACATAGTTAATTAATTTCCTTTGCCATATATAGTCATATTTTATTAATCTATGTCATATTTTACGTATATCATTTAAAATGTATGCATTCGTTTTCGGATCACCTGTTAATTGACATTGTTGATCTTTGACATTCTATTTCTATGGTTTGTATAGTCAGACAAAAAGTTATAAATTCCTAGAAAAAGAGCGTCACTTAAACTTACTGTTTTAGCTGGTGTTAGAATCGTAAGAGAAAAAGTAATAAAATTTTAAAGTGTGTCAATTCAGACAAAGTGTTTTTTTTTTTTTTTTAATTCACACAAAACAGAGTGCATACAGTTGTTATTGATTACAATTCCGGTTCTCTGCCTTGCCCTACAAAGGGCATGTGAAATGTCAGTTTAGATTAAGAAGTAATAAAAATTAATAGTACATTATGATATAAGTGCGGTAAGTTGAAAGTTACAGCTGAGGCGATATTGCTACAAGAAAGCAGAGGCTGTAATTATCAAAGCGCACGTATGTCATATGACGTTTTATAACATATTTGCGAGGAAATAAATAAAACTCGGACTTTGCATTTTTGCTTGTTTTCCATAATGATGAAATTTTGATACACTTGTACTATCTATCAGTCGATTTTTCTGCCTTTCACTTCGATTGTGAGGAAATCAAACAACAATAAAGTAAAAAACAAAAATTGAAAAAAAAAATTTTTTTTCTTAAATTTAGTGACAAATTATATTATTTTGGAATGTGCTCATCAAGGCCTTTCATTTGATACCAATTTTCAAAAATCGAAAAAAAAATATTTTTTTTCTTAAATTTTAGTGACAAATTATGTAATTTTGGAATGTGCTCATCAAGGCCTATCATTTGATACCCATATTCAATAATAAAAAAAAAAAATTTTTTCTTAAATTTTAGTGAAAATTATGTAATTTTGGAATGTGCTAATCAAGGCTTTTCATTTGATACCCATATTCAAAAATCGAAAAAAAATATTTTTTTTTCTTAAATTTAGTGACAAATTATGTAATTTTGGAATGTGCTCATCAAGGCCTTTCATTTGATACCCATACTCAAAAATCGAAAAAAAAAAATTTTTTTTCTTAAATTTAGTGACAAATTATGTTATTTTGGAATGTGCTCATCAAGGCCTTTCATTTGATACCCATATTCAAAAATTGAAAAAAAAATATTTTTTTTCTTAAATTTTAGTGACAAATTATGTAATTTTGGAATGTGCTCATCAAGGCCTATCATTTGATACCCATATTCAATAATTAAAAAAAAAATGTTTTTCTTAAATTTTAGTGAAAATTATGTAATTTTGGAATGTGCTAATCAAGGCTTTTCATTTGATACCCATATTCAAAAATCGAAAAAAAAAATTTTTTTTCTTAAATTTAGTGACAAATTATGTAATTTTGGAATGTGCTCATCAAGGCCTTTCATTTGATACCCATATTCAAAAATCGAAAAAAAAAATTTTTTTTTTTAATTTTTAGTCACAAATTATATAATTTTGGAATGTGCTCATCAAGGCCTTTCATTTGATACCCATATTCAAAAACTGAAAAAAAAAATTTTATTGAAAAAATATATTATATAAAGTAAATTTTATTCATAAAATGTTGACCAAGAGGTCAATCGCACATGACGCATCAGAAAAGATTTTGATATAAAAACTCTTTGCTAAGATTTAAAAAAGTACCGTTCGTTTTAGACGAAGCATCTTGATAAACCGTGCGTTTTACTTTACATTACCGCACAAGTTCGTAATGATATACAATACGATATTGAAATTGGCGTAATAAGAGACCCTTTACGAGCAAAGATGTTATAAATTAACATTACATGTGACTCAAGTAAAAAAATATCATTTTAAGTCAATTTTTGAATTTAGAAATTCTTCAATTGTGTAGAAACATTTATTTATTAACCATGTTTGTAATTTTTTCTTTAATGAAGGTAAACTAAGCTCCTTTACGGACTTCGGCAGCTTATTATAGATTTTTATGCAGTTAGGATAACAATTCCTTCTATAATACTTTGAATGCGTTTTGGGTATCATCAGCTTTCCATGGTGTCTTGCTAATCTACAGTTGTTTGTATTTTTGAAATTGAAAATATGAGGGTGTGTTTTAACAAAAATGCAACATTCTAATATATAGATAGAGGGGAGGGTAAGTAAATTCAGTTCCGGAAATAATTCCCTGCATGACGTCATTGGAGGGACGTTGCATATAGCTCGGACGCATTGTTTCTGTGATATGAAAGGCTTTTTTACGTCAACTGAGTTACCCCATAAGAGTATACCATATTTAAGATTCGATGCGACATATCCATGATAGGCCATTAAAGCAGCTTTTTTATTAACTTGAGTAGTTAAGCGCCATAAAGCATATGCAAATCTATTTATCTTTTTGCAGATTTTTTGCACATGATTTTTCCACGAACATCGACTGTCAATCTCTATTCCCAAAAAAGTGAGAGATTCAGATTCCATAATAGGTTCATCATTTATAAGTACAGTTAAATTATTTGATTTTGGTTTAGTGTTGTAAAAATTAATATATTTAGTTTTACTTATATTTAAGTGTAAATTATTATTGTTTAGCCATTTTGAGATATTATTAATCGTCTCGTTTATTTCGTCATTGAAGTTTAATTGATGTTTTTTAGTTATAACTACTGAGATATCGTCCGCGAATAAGTTACAATGGTGATGTGTAATATTAGGTAGATCATTTATATATAAGATGAATAATAGCGGTCCTAGGATCGTACCTTGGGGAACACCTACATTATTTACAGCCGGTGTCGAGCAAAAAGATATTTCATCTTTATTTTTATTTATATTTTTAATTTCAACGTATTGACGTCGATTTCGAAGATACGATTCTAACCAATTTAGTGCTACACCTCTAAAGCCATATCTTTCACATTTATGTAAAAGAATGTCATGCGAGACAAAGTCGAATGCTTTGCTCATGTCAAAGAAAATAGCTATTGTGTCTATGTTTTGGTCAATGTTCTCAGTCACAGTCTTTATTAAGTTGAATACTGCCAATGAAGTGGACTTCCCTTTGCGAAAGCCATTTTGTTCATGCCTAAGAATGTTATGTTTTTCTAAAAAGTCATACATTCTTGCATGCATTGCTTTTTCACACACTTTAGCTAGAACAGATATTAATGCTATGGGTCTATAATTATTCAATGACTCTTTGTCATCTTTTTTGTGGATAGGTCTTATAACGGATACCTTCAATATTTCTGGAAATTTGCCTTCAGCGAATGATAGATTAATTAGATAAGACAATACTTCAGACAGAATTAGTGCACAGTATTTTAAGACTTTAGAAGGCAATTCATCAAAACCCGCAGATGTAGTGTTGTTTAGAGATCTAATTATTTTAAATATTTCATCTTTAGTAGTCGGATACAAGAATATAGATTTATCAACGGATTTTATGTTATGATTATATGTGTCATTAGAAAGTTTATTATTATAAAATGTCAGATTATGATTAGATGTCATATTATTTTTATTTGTTATGTCAATAAAATAGTTATTAAATATATTACAAATGTCAGAGGGATTATCAATTAAATTGCCATCATTATTTTTTATTTTATTTATATAGTTATTATTATTTGTTACATTTTTATCATAAGATTTTATCATATTCCATGTCGATTTACAAATGTTCTTACTGTTTATTAACTGTTTTTCACTAATTAATTTGTGTGATTTATTAATACATTTTTTTAGAAGACTATGGTATTTTTTGTATGTGCTTTTGTTTAATCGATTTTGATTTGCGTAATATTTAAATCGTAGAGTTCGTTTAGTAGCACATGATTTACGTATTCCGTTTGTGAGCCATTGATGACTCCTTGATTTATTTGTAAGCTTTATTTTATTCACAGGGAAACATTATTTGAAAAATAATATCAAAGTTTCATGAAACGCTTCAAAAGCTTTATTTAAATCAGGTGCTTCATACACGTCACTCCAAGATAGACTAGAAATGGCATTGGCGAATTTTTTCATATTTTCTAAGCTATAATCTCTTCTATAGATAAACCATTCATTATATTGTTTAGGTTTGTTTTGTATTGGAATGCAAAGAGTCTGGCAAGTATCATGATCTGACAGGCCCATTTTGTGAGTTTGAAATTGTTTTGTCTGAATCGTCAGAAACTCTTCACAACTGATGTCCCAAAAGTGAATTGCTAAATCATACTAAAACGTTGAATGAAAAGCTTTTTATTTGATTTCATTTCATCCATGTTCTGTGGCACCCACTGATATTCTAATGAAATAAATAAACCAACTGGCCGACTAATAGCGAAAATTGGCAGGCGAGTAATAAGTGGGTAAAAGGTAATAAATAAGAAATTGTTATGCAATCACGTTTACTGACCTTTGAGAAGTGTACGTACAATCGACAATCGACCACACTCGCGCTTTACCACTCCTAAG
This sequence comes from Agriphila tristella, assembly GCA_928269145.1. NCBI lineage: Eukaryota > Metazoa > Arthropoda > Insecta > Lepidoptera > Crambidae > Agriphila > Agriphila tristella. The sequence continues at coordinate 56,060,308 of OV743429.1, forward strand.
GAAAATCGCTTGCGCGCCGCATCAAATACAAATTCTTTAAGATTCTCCATACAAAACGGCAATTTCATACTTAAACCCCTAATTATTATTTGATGCTTAGCGCATAAGCAGAAGCGGCTGTGGTCTCAACATAAATCTTTATTCAAAATGAGCTTCGAAGCAGTTTACAACGCTCTACACAGAAATTCCACATAATTATGCAAATTCCGAAGCAAACTGCTCTTAGTGTCCTAACTGCAGCAGTTACATACATCACGGTTAGGCAACATTGACTTTATTACCCACGTGAATTAGAAATGATGGCAGAAAACTAATAACCCAAAACATCTGCAATGGGTATCATTATTAAGTAAGACTTTAAGTTTCTTATGCGATCTGTGGCACTACCATGAGTTTTTGCAACTATTTCCGCTATCGAAATCTATCGATAAACTGCTCATAATATAAGAGTGAAAGGAAAGAAACTATAGTTTTCGATAGGTAACGAAAACAGGGGGGCAACTTTACTCAAATGGGCACTTTTGTATTCGTTCGATAACTTAAAAATTAAAATAAGCCATAAACTCCAAAATTACGTGTCGTAGGCTTGTCAATTCCATACAATACAACAATGTCTGTAATTTACATAAAGAAGATCGGCGAACCTTTATGTAATTTCAGACCTCTACTTAAGGGTTCATGAAAAGAATTGACTGATATTTACAGACCTACTCTAGACTAACAAAAAAGTTAATCGTTTTAACAATTTCAAAGCTGGGATAAAAAATATATTAAATACGCACGATGCTACGAAAACGAACACAGAAATTCAAACGTGCGTGAGTGTTGGCTTGCCAGTAGTTGTTTCCAAAAAAGTACGCCCAGGCTCCTAGAATAGTACGAAAATGGCAAAAAGGGCACGCAAACCAATAAATCAAGGTACAAAATTCAGTTTTTTTACTGTGTTTTGGGACATACGCCTATTTTTACATTTTGGGGTTCAATCGTTAAAAAGTATACATACTGTGATATGAATCATAGTAAGACACCCGCTCAAATAATACGTAAATCGTACCAAAAGGTACGATCTGGCAGCCCCGAGCGTCAATGTCAGCGATGAATTTGACACTGAGTGACATTGTTGACACTGCACACTTTTATTAATGGGAAGGCCAGGTTCAAACCATAAACTTAATATTCACTGAAATAGACGAACAGAGTTCGCTTGGCTGCGAAACCAAAAGTGACATGAGCCTGTGTTTGTTAATTTGTAAACGTGTGTGTGAATTTCAGGGATGCACTGAAGTCCATTTTAGGTTGTCGATTACCATAATTACCCCAGTAAAATTCTACATTTAAATCGCAAAACGCGATGTAAAGCTGCATTTTTGGTATGTTATTTGGACCCCTTAAAGGAGTATGGAACCATGTTTTGCAAGCAAAAAAAAGTTGTACTAGCTGCGTTATACGTGAAAAACTGCATGTTTTTTCAGATTTGCAATTTTATTAAAAAACTATGCGCTTTTGACATTAGTTGTCAACTTCATTTTGAAAATGTATTAAATTTCAAACAATTAAAGCTAACCCACAGCTCCGTATGTCTAATAGTTTTTGAGATATGTGATGCTTGAAACATTGACACTCACCGGCATATCTAACCGCCAACACCGTTATTTTCATACAATCATGCTCACTTCACAGTCTCATGAATATAAAAGTTTACGCATCTCTGCAATAGTTTGTATGTTGATAGATTAGGAAGGTGCTCGTTTTTCGAATAAGAATGTCAAATAAGCATAGACATCTCTCAATTTCGCCAAAAATGCAGTAAAGCAATGCATAATTTTAATACCATATAGTATAATTGTATGGAACGAAAAAATTGGTTTACCTTTTCCTCTTTTTGGATAAATTGGGAGGTGTCTATAATTATTTGACATTTCTATTCAATAAATGAGCACCTGACTAATCTATCTACATACAAATCATTGCAGAGATGCACAACCTTTTTTATTTATGAGACTGTGAAGTGAGCATGTTTGTATGAAAATAACGGTGTAGGCGGTTAGATATGCCGGTGAGTGTCAATGTTTCAAGCATCATATCTCAAAAACTATTAAACATGAAGCTGAAGTTGTTGGAGCTGAAGTTTGGCTTTAATGGTGGCAACTAATGTCAAAAGCCTAAAGATTTTGAATAAAACTGCAATAACCTGATTTTTTTGCAGTTTTTCACGTATAACGCAGCTAGCACAACTTTTTTTTGCTTGCATACATAGTTTCACACTCTCCTAAGGGGTCCAAATAACATACTAAAAATGCAGCTATACATCGCATTTTGCGTTTTTAGCAAAAATATTTGTAAGATTTTACTGGCCTAAATGTATTATTGCTCTAATAAATAAAACACAAACAAGATTTTGAACAATTTTATTTAAGCAATTTCTTTAGGTCTCCTTTCAGGCTCCATGCCGATTTATTTATGACATTTATCCAGTTTTACTTAATCACTGGATTTACAGGAAACCTGGAAATATTGTTAAATTAGTATTTAAGTAGGAATAATTTATCATTTGAAAACTGTCGGTTAAAAGCAGCTTTAAATTAAACTATCAGTATTCACAAACACAAAAAAAGTTATATTGGAAATCATCGACATGAGTGTCGATATCGATAATTTTTGATCAATCACTACGCCTTATTTTCTCAAGTTCACGGACATAATATCTTTTTATCATACACGTAATGTTTAGAAATCAGCCTTTATTTAGGAAATAGGCGTTTAATAGCATCATATTAGTATATAACTTAGTGCGTTTGGGACATAGACTTATTATATTACTAGCGTAAGGACACGGTCAACGTCGCTACGAAGTGACGCCAGTTGGTTGGCCCTAAAATTACAATTTTAGGGCCAACGCGATTCAGTCATCCGCGGAAGACTATGGTAGACAGACGGTGACTGACGTGACATAAAAATGGCGAATGGCGCATTTGTAGATTGAAAAAATTATGATGCAAACGTTAAAAAGTTACATGGAACATCATATCATCGGTTAGAAGCTTTACATTATTTTTATTACGTGTCTAACAATTTTAATAAATTATAAAATATTTTACTATTACTTGTTATTGTTCGAGGCAATAGAGATGGGTCATCATGACTCAAATGAACTCGTTCACTTGAAGATCTTTATATGGATTCAAATGAACTATGTAGTTCACTTGAGTCCATAAAAAGATCCTTAGTTCATTTAGTTCCATAGCTAGTTAACTCAAAGAACGAGAGTAAACGGAAAGGATAGATTACGAATACTGCGTACAGAAATGTCTCCTATGAAACATATTTGCTGCAAAAATAATTATCTATACATTACATTTCAATTAAAATAATTACAGATTGCCTAATGATCTAGTGCGTAAAGAAATATGGAGTTGCATAATAGTGATTTATGCAACTGTACTATAATGAGGGGTATTAAAACACGAATGTGGGTTTATCGAACAAGGCGAAGCCGAGTGTGATAATAGTATCACATGAGTGTTTTAATACCTAATTATGTACAGTTGCATACAAGACTTTATCTACACCCATTTTTTTTTATTTCATTTTTTTTATTTGGGAATAAACAATATTAATACATATGGATTAAAAACACCCATGATATTTATATACACCCATGATATGTATCATCTATAAAGGTTTTGACTTTGACTTTGACCTTCCTCCCCCTCCTCGTCATTATGTCTTCCGCGAGAGTGTTATAATGTTGTACTGAATTTCATTATGCAACGCTGAGCGCGTGGTCGCGCGGCACAGCAGGTCCTCCTCCGGCTCGGATACTGTAATGGTGGCAGTAAGCTAACCGTTGCAGAACCTTTTATAGAGGATTTAAAGCATGGGTGTAGATAAAATAACGAAAACAGTCCTATTTCATAAGCTCCTAAAAACGCAAGAATATGCTCTGCTCTTTTTTATGACACGGATGTCAAAAGCTGGACTATCGAAGCTGAAAGCATATCATGATACGAATGTCATCATCTTCCGATCAATAATTACTTTTATAGAAGAAAAATATATACTGTGGCTTTCGTTTCATTATTCCTATTTTCATTGGGATCTCTAATTTTTTTTAGATAAAATACTGCTAATGTTACTTGCTGATAATTTCAATAGGTGAAAGTTTTATAAAATCTGCTCAGTTAGTTTTTGAATTTTTGCATTACAGACAATCAAACCAACAAACAAATCTTTCCTTTTTATATTTAATAATTTAAATAGTTTATAATATTATTTTAGTACAGCTGTGAAAAAGAACAAAAACATCTAATTTGAAATAAACATGTTTGAGATTTTGTAATGCTTACGTTTTATTTATGGCCTTAATACCATCGAAAAACTGATATAATTACCATTATAAAAATATAAAAAAAAGTTAAAAGTACTAGCGACCCAAAGGAGCCAGATGAGTGAACTTGTCCTTAACTCCAATTGAACTAAATAGTTCACTTCAGGAATCTTTTTTGCCCACCTCTAATATGGCAGTAGTTCGAGTGGGATCTAAAAGATGTCGCTGATTTTGCTTGTATGAAGAAATTATAAAGCAAAAAAAATCGGATGGGCTCATCCTTACTTTTGAAATCATTGGTTTGGGACATAGACTTATTATATTACTAGGTTTGGGAATATATTCAACTTAAATATGAAATACGAAAATGGTACTTGTACAATCATATTTACCTGTGAAATGAGTGTTTATTTGGGTTATTGTCGTAAGTAACATTACAATCCAGTACAGAACACGACACCATTATTGATTTATATAGCTTTGAGAGCCAAACTGACCCGATCGCGATCAAAATTACAAAATAATCTTGTTGACACTTTTCACCAAGGTGATAAACGATGATAAATGAAGTCAAACCAGGTTCTGCTGTCAGTTTTTTTTTACTCTTTCTCTCACATCGCATAAGCCGTAAGAATCGGTTTTTCACTCGCACCTTTGTCCGTCTACTTGAGCATAGCGAAAAATTTTCTAAGTCTATGGTTCAAACAGTCATATTAGTCAGTATTTTTTTTCTCTTTGCAGTAGAATACATCCTACTCATATTATAAGTGTGAAAGTTTGTGGGTTTGGTTGTTTGGATGTTTGTCCCTCAATCACGCAAAAACTACTGAACGGATTTGGTTGAAATTTGGCACACGGATAGTAGATAGCTTAGGATAATTTTTATACCGATATTCTAACGGGAATGGGAACTACGCGGGTGAAACTGCGGGCGGCCGCTAGTTCAAAATATAGGTGTATCGCTTTCTAATATCTCTTGAGTATTGCTTGATGTTTAATAGATCAAAACATTTTAAATAGGTAGATACCTTAACATTATGCATATTGAAAACGGAATTGATTACTTTGGTATTAAGACTTCTGCGTTGATTGGAACATACTCTTACAAGAAAAAATCGTTTAGTTTTTTCATTATAAAAACTTTTTGTTATAAATAATTGAAAGCTATTTGTCTTTTGACTCCCTTATTTAAAAATCATGATTTTGTGGAATTAAATTCTACGAATTTAACTCAATTTATTTAACATGTTTCCGATTGTGAACGTCCTTGTAAAATATGAAGTCGAGTTTCGCCGATCTTCTTTGCGACGTTGAGAGTGTGAGTTGATCTTTTAATTGTTTATTTTTAAGCTTTAAGTTAGCGAACGAATAGAAAAGTGGCCATTTGAGTAGCCCCAGGTTTGCAATGATACATGGTAGAGCTACTTGCAGTTGCTAGAAATTAAAGATATTAAGGTAGGTATTTGAAACAGATTTACTTCAATATAAAAAGTCTATGATTTACTTAGATTTTTTGTATCTGTTAGGGATCGCTGATTAAGCGAAAAACCCGCTCACAACGTGTTGTGCCAAAAAGCCACAAAGTGTAATTCGTGTTGTGGTTCTCCTAAAAATGCCCATGACGCGTTGTGGTAATCATAGAAAGACCCATGAAAGACTACATATCCAAATTCTCGTCCTAGTCATCCTAATATACACCGTCATTTTGTAGTCGTTTTAATTAACTTAAGGGAGTGTTCTACTAATGGAACCAAACATTTTTGCCCAAGAAACATGGGTCGAAAAACGACAAAAAATTTTGGGTCTCCTATACTAACTAGACAGCTAAAACATTTTATTAGTATGGGAAAGTTAAAAATTTTTGTCGTTTTTCGACACATGTTTCTTGGGCAAAAATGTTTAGTTCCATTAGTAGAACACTCCCTTAAGTTAATTAAAACGACTACAAAATGACGGTGTATAATAAATTGTATGATAAAAAAATAAACATTACGTTTAATTTGCAGTGAAATAAATAAATTAAAATGCTAAAATTTTCAAAGAATTAAATTACAATTCCTCTTACAAATTAACTCAATTATAATATTATATTATAATGTAAGTATAGAATAAGATGAGCGTTCAATTTGTAATTAAATGTTTCAAATTAAAGATAATCTGAACCCAAAATCAAATCCTCATTTTCTGATAATTCTCGCCTTCGTGCCCGGAGAGAATACTCGTAATTTAGATTTCGTGCCCAATTAATAGATGTTTCTGAGAATCGGAACTGGAATGGTTTCCCATAAAACAATACATGCTCAAATTATTGATTATTAAATAAAATATAATTTGAACAGACAGCAACATTACTCTCAGAGATAAGAATTAACGATATATTTCAGATGGTTTGAGTTATTAAACTTGAAAACAATTCGAAGTACCTATTAATAGTTACCTACTTATTATTTTATGTAAAGCATATTTTTAAGACAAAATGATTGCTATTGTATTACAAAAAATTGTAAGGTGAATTGGTTTTGTATTACAAAATAATCAGAGATTTCGCAGCCCCCGCAAGAATCGGAGTATTGAAATTGAATACAATAATTTACGAAAAAACTAAATCAAATCAAATGCAAAATCCTACTATTTGTCTAAGGTCTCTCTAAAGTCTAGGATCCCTCTATTTTTCTAAGGACTTGATTTTTTTTCGTGTCACAAAAGCGCCCGCGGACTGCCTCAACTCGGCCGAAAAATTTATTAACCGATTTTCAAAATTCCAACAAATCCGCTTCTCGTCTGCTTTTGTATCTTTTAACACCATTACCATGACGATTGGTCTATAATCATAGAAGCTACATCACTTTTTATACAGGGTTATTAGTAAAACACCACAACTATCATCATACAAAAGCAACAACATTTCTTCTACGACTTTTCCGAAAACAGACAAAAAAATTCGACGCTCCATACAAATGTCCGAACAACTGATCGAGTTTTGTATGAAAAGTCGTAGAACAAAATGTTGTTGTATACAATGTTACTAATCTACTCCTCAATTTCCAAAATTCAAAGCTCACACGTGTCTCGATAAATTTCTCCACTCTTGGTACTATTTTCATCTCGATCCTCCCAAAATCCTCGGAGCTATGGTCAAAAATACGTCTCAGGCGATTTGAATCTGATAACCATTTCTGAAGCGAGATTTAATAAAGTTTAACTACAAAGTTTCAAAAGTTTATCGTCTGCACATTTTGAATTACTCAAATTAAAAGATAAGCATACCTCGTTGCTTTGAATTATTATCATAACGTATAAATCTGCTTTGTCAATACAATAATTTCCAGCAAAATATTGTATTTCTCATACAAACCAATGAAGCTTGAACCGTCGGCTTTCATGAAAGCTGAGTTGCATTGTACCGTAAGACAGACGCTCCAGTTTCCTTTGACAAAGCTTCATAGGATTTCGAATAACGACTCTTTAAGCATTTCTATTCTTCCCTTAATGAGACAATACGCAAATTGAGACTTGCACAGTGTTTGAATTGTTGCATTTTATTTTTTAAATAAACTTTTTAAAATTTAAATAATTAGGCGCTTAATTCAAATAATGATAACAGATTTTCTGTATCTACAAAGTTTGAACTAAATTTCGATAACAAATGCACATCTCAACACTGAAACATCCTACTAATATAATAAATGTGAAAGTTTGTGGGTTTGGATGTTTAGATATATGGATGTTTATTCCTCAATCACGCAAAAACGGATTTGGTTGGAATTTGGCACACAGATAGTAGATAGCAGTGGCGAGGGGTCGAAATATGGCGAAGGTAATCCGGAATCCGAAATAATTAAAACAGATTCTCTCGTAAACGTTTGATTCAGTTTCCGCATAAATATAATATTCCCATTAGCGAACCCACGCAAATTAACAAACTATTCCAACAGTGCAGAACCTCCATCTCCGTTTTTATCTTTTATCTATTTATTCGCTAATTGCTGATTTACCAAAGACACAGTGTAAAATTTTATAGTATGTCAAAGGAATTTAATTTTTAAAACAGCTTAATAAAATGTTAACACAATGTAAAAATGGCTAAAGACATAAAATATAGTTATATAAGAAAACATGCAAAAAAGTCAGTGATTCGGCTACATAAATTTGTTTTTTATTTTCGTACACATTCTGTGTTTTCCAGTTAGCTCAATTTTCAACTTCTTTATTTAGTAAAATTAAATATATCAGTCTTCGATCATATATACCTGTGGATATTGCATGACAATGGCATTTGTGGGACACTTTTAACTCCCCCAAAACGCAGCCCACTATGAAAGTCCCCCAAGTCTTGTCATACAACTTGACATTTAGTGTCGCGTGATTTGTCAAACGGCATGTGCCACATTTCAGATTTGTTATTGTATGACGTGCTACATCCTCAGGTATAAATGATCGAAGGTATCAGTGCAAATAGTGGCAGAGATGTACCTACACTTTTAGAAGTTAGGTTTTTTTTAAACCCCTGTGATGACATATTTAAGATATTACATATCTATTTTCTTTGGTTCTTATTATGATGAAATGAGACTTACTTGCCAAAAAAATAGCTTCATGGCCAGTAGACACAAATTCGATTGCTATATTGGCATTAAACCATTGATTAATCAGTTTTTACATTTATAACAAACTTTATCATCTGTCATTGTCTAGGCTGTGGCGAAAGGGCCTAGAGGTATTTAATTAAACACTACAATCGGTTTTTGTTAATCGGAGCGAAGTTTCGCCGGTTCCGATCTGTGGCTCCTTTGTTCACAGACCAGCTACTTGACGACTATCGGGTATGTATTAAAATGCCAAAAATTCATAACATACATACGACCAAATTATCGACGCATAAAACACCTCTTTTCAATTCACCGAAAATCCTAAACGACGATATCCGATGGGCCGAAACTTGAAAGATCTTTTATCAAATGACCGATAGTTTGAAATCCCGAAAGTTAAAATGCCGAAATCCTATAAATCTGTTTAGGTCTATAAGGTGCGACGACGAGCGAGCGGAGGTAGCGAGCGAGGAGGTGGTTAGGTTCCATGTGACCAACAACGCACGAGCCGAGCCAGCGAAGCGAGCGTGCCGCGGCAGTGGCCGGTGAAGTGCCAGAACGAAGGTATAGGACGTAGGTATATATTAGGTCTTTACCTATGAACTTGCCGATATTTTGTCACATACAGAGAAAATAATAACTTCTATGTTTTAAAATATTTAACAATATCTTGATTTACGTATGTCGAATTATGACCATGATAGTCAACTATCAGTAAAAATAAAGTCCTTTTTTTAGCTTTCATAGCATTAAAAAAGATATTGAAAGTTACTCTTTTTTTGTGAGCCAAAAAAGGGTGACCGGAGGGGTTGTAACTTAGCCAAAACTTATTTTTTTCGCTTATCGTAAATGAAATAGGTTAGCATAGTGTTCAAACATTAGTACATAAAAGTTTTGTTACAAGAGTGTTAACGGTTGTTAAATGAACAAAGAAAATGCTAGTATGAAAAATGCAACTTCTTGAAAATTCTCCATACAAATCGGCAATTTCATAGGTAAAGACCTATAGTTATGATGTAGAGCCGGGGTGTCCAACACAATTTTGTGGAGGGCTAGGGTCCAGGTTTAGTAGTTTTGAAACCGTAGCGGGCCAAAATCAATTCCTAAACAGCCAGGGGCGGCCAGCAATTTTTTTGCGGGGTGCGCGGAGCTTGTATATTATAAAAGAGAAAAATGGGCCGCGCAGCGCAATTTTTTGCGGGTATTGCGCGGTGCTTGTTTATAGCAAAAGAGAAAAATAGGACGCGCAGCGTGATTTTCGCGGGGTGCGCGGTGCTTGTTTACAGCAAAAAAAAATGAGCCGCGCAGCGCGATATTTTACGGGGTGCGCGATGCTTATTTACAGCAAAAAAAATGGGCCACGCAGCGCGATATTGTGCGGGGTGCGCTGTGCTTGTTTATAGTAAAAAAGGAAAATGGGCCGCGCAGCGCGATTATTTGTGGGGTGCGCGGTGCTTGTTTATAGTAAAAAAAGAATAGGCCGCGCAGCCTGATTTTTTGCGGGGTGCGTAGTGAAGTGAGGCGCCCGGTAGCACGTGCGCTGAATGAATATAGTAGGTACTTTTTTGAGCGGAGTTTGATCCATAACCCGGACTTTAATTATAGTCCGGGTTTTCCCCGGACTACAATCAGAACCCCGCCCGGACGCTCCCCGGACGCCCTCCAAACTAGGACAAATCCGGGGAAACCCGGACGGATGGCAGCCCTACCCAGGTGCTACGCGTTTATGTTGGTGATGCAAGGAAAAGGTGGGAATTTGGTGAAAATAGTTATTTGTTCAAAAAGTGACCAATGTTAATTTTTGCTGCGAGTGTTGACTATAGCATTGAATCAAAAGCGTAGCGAGTGATTCTAACATGTAATAGTATATTGAGCGCAGTGAGTGATTTAAAAGCAAGAGACATAAAAAAATTTGCTCTCGCGAGAAATCTTTAACTTTTCACTTCTACAAGCGAGAAAACTCGCACCAAAAAGTGATTTTGCTGCGAGTTTTAATGAACCAAAAGCGCTTTTTTCGTGCTAGAGAGGTGTAAAAAGCATCTATTTGTTATCCATTATTTTCTCAAAATCACTTGAATTTTTACACGTCGCATCGTCCGATACATGCTGTATATGTAATACCGATGGTAAGACGGTGTGTTTGTTTTGCCGCGTACGTCGAGAAGTTCGCACACAGTGTCAAGGGCTGTGTCAACAGACAATCTACTATGAATGATGAGTTTCTAGAACATTTGTTTGCGACGATGAGTACTTTTCCGTATATTCTTAATGAGATTGCCAAGTTACTCTGTATGCAGAATTGTATTTTCAGCACTTGAATATTATTTTGATTGATACAAATATCATTAATAAATAGAAATAGTAGATTATACAACAAGTGAATAAAAAGGGAATTTAGTTCGAGGGATACAAAGGACCGAGATGAACTTTTTTTCACGAGTTGTGTACTCTACTTTTTACCATTGACTGCGAGAAAACAAATACCTAGCAGTACTTAGTATTTATAGTTGACCATCAGCTATTTTTAATGTCCGCACTGCTGGGGCACAGGCCTTTCTTATGGGTGGGAGGATGGGCCATAACCCACCACCCGGGCCCAATGCGGATTGATGGGTGTTAACGATTGCTAATGCAGCCGGGACCAACGGCTTAACGTGCCTTCCGAGGCACGGAGGCTTAGAGCATTTACTATCCCCGTCAATTGGTAATGCGCTGGAACCTTGTCAAATTAACATACACATCAACATCATCCGCAACTAAAAATGACAAAAAACAGTAAAATTCTATTTTTTAATACGAAAGGGCCTAGGTATATGAAAAAATTAGAATTAGTTTTTCGTTTTTGAGGTTAAAATCATGGCCGCCAGGCGCATTACCAATTGACGGGTATAGTAAAACGGAGGAGCTCTAGATAATACATTTTTGGTCACATCCCATGACCGACCGATGCGACCCATGCGTGAAATTAGAAGTTTTCCATGACATAAAACAACCACGCTAAGAGAGAGATTACATTATCAGTCTGGCATCAGTCCATTTCATCAGTCTGTCTGTATAGACTTTGAATTTTTGCAGACTGAATATCGTACCAGACTGATGGAATGGACTGATGCAAGACTGAACATTCAATCTACCTCTAATAGATAGAAAAGAACCCAAAGATAAGACACTAAAAAGAACCTAATTAAATTTGGCGGGATATTTTTTTCGTTTAATTTTATTGTGTAACTATTGGCTCTATTGCAGCCAGTAGGTATAGGTACTTTTTCTTGTTCCAAATTCAAATTATTTTTACTCACTCGGTAAATAAAATCGCTTATTATTCACTCTTATCGTTGAATTAAACGCAATTTTTAGAGTGGCGATGCTAAAAATGTATTAACAGCGTAGTAAAATTTGATTGGATGAAAAAAACAGTGGACACTTGGAGAGTAGTAATATACATCGTGTATCAAAAAACCCTGTCAGATCCTAAAAAAGGTGATAGTGTTACTGAATCTAAACGACTTTCACAATGGTTTCTCAAAAAAATTCATACTTCCATTCAAAATTTATTGGTCAGCTGACCGACTTACTGGAAAGTCGAAAAAAATCGTTTTTCGAACTATGTTCCTTGGAGAATGTTGTTCAGTTTCAGCAACAGTATCACTTTTTTCAGGATTTGACAGGATTTTTTGACACGATGTATAGTGACCAGTTTAAATGTCCATCAGCCTTTTTTGATGTCCCCACTGCTGGGGCACAGGCCTTCCTTATGGGTGGTAAGGAGGATGGGCCATAACCCACCACGCGGGCCCAGTGCGGATTGGTGGGTGTTAACGACTGCTAGTTTAAATGGCTTCCTTAGAATATAAAAGCTAGTGTACAACGGAGAGTCCAAGTTGTTTTCCTGGTTCCACCAACCCGAATTAAATGAAACATGGCCTTAGATTTTAAGCTGTACCCCAAATTACCAATCCGTGGATAGTCCATCAAAATCCGTCCGTTTAGTGATTTTTACGTGATACGCGGACAAATATTTATATTTACAGTTTTATGATAATGTAATTTAGATTTTTTTATTATTATCTATACAAGGTGTTTGGTAAAAGCCTTATAAAGCCGAATATGGTAGATAGGGACCATCAAACTGAACAACTTTTACTATGGGACCAACTCTGAAATCGCAAAAAAATCTGCTGTTTCATACAAAAATTAGAACGAAAATATCAAAATGTATGAAACACCTGATTTTTTTCACGATTTCAGAGTTGGTGCCAAACAAACACCTTCTATGTGCCAAAAGTGACCTCAATTTTGAGGTGAAAAGTTGTCAGAAAACTGAATTGAATCATTTCTACCATAAGATTTCTACTCAAATCATGCATTAAGGCGTGTCAGACTCCGATATCCAAATCTACTGATATTCCCTTCTATTCACATGAAATGCAAGAACTACCCCCTATATTCCCCTCCTATTTCCTAGACGCTTCATATGCATGCATCCCAAAGGTATCAATTTAGCTCGATCGATGCCAATTTCAGCACTCCAGCACCAAGTCTGGCAGTAATTTGATACAGTGGTCTCTTGTGAACTGTTTGAGGCTAAACCGCACTACTAGCACAGAATAGATATAAGAAGCATCCTTTCGTACGTACATACTTACCTACTAGTTTAATTCTTCATTTAGCTTTACGTAAATCTAAATAATAAAAGTGAAAGTGAAAAAACTTTTTAAAAAAAGTAAAACCTCCTTCAAAAACCTTAAAAAACAGCTCTATAAAAAGCAAGAAATAATGTTCAAATCGATTAATTAAAACACGTCTATTGAAGTCGGGTGGAGCTGGAAGTATTTTTTTTACTTATTGTGAGGTTTATATTCTAAAATCCCCACCCGACTTCAATAGACGTGTTTTAATTAATCGATTTGAACATTATTTCTTGCTTTTTATAGAGCTGTTTTTTAAGGTTTTTGAAGGAGGTTTTACTTTTTTTAAAAAGCTTTTTATTTTAAACTTTTTTGTGGTAGGTATGTAAGCGATAATTTTATAAAATAAAACGTTAAGTATAATGTTTCACATTTTTCAATGGTAAACCCCGAGTAACTCAATGTCCACAGGTGTTCCGTTGGGTCTTCGCAGTTCAAATCTAGTCCAGAATGTCCTTGACAATAATAAACCTACCAATATTTCAATCACTGTACAGTTCCTATTTGATTTTGAGGAGTTCCATCGTGTATCTTCAAAATCCAAAGTCCAATACCAATGAAAATAATATGGAATCATTCTTAAGGTGTCTTCTTTCAAACAAAAAAAGAATTGTCTAAATCGGTTCATAAACAAAAAAGTAATGGTTGAAAGTCGGTTTCAATTCATATAAAATGGTAACGAAAACGGCAGTATTTTCAAGATTACTTGAAAACTACTGAACCGATTTCAAAATTTAAAAAAATGGGACCAACTTGGGAACAAACCTCATGTTATAACGTTTGAATCGTTTGAATCGGTTCAGCCGTCTTTGAGTAATCGGTGTACATACATATATAAAAAAAAATATACGCGACGAATAGATAACCTCCTCCTTTTCAAAGTTTTTGAAGTCGGTTAATTTTCAAAGTTTTTGAAGTCGGTTAATTAACATAGATATGTCATTATTTAATTAATTCAAGCCAAAGGTCATAGGTAGAGGATTCGTTCCCGGGATCCCGGTTTTCGGGATAATAACTAGTACTAGGTTTTTACATGAAAGCCAACTATTTGGTCGATGTTAAGAGAGGTTATTGCCGTTCTTTATTTGCATAGTTTGTTTGTTAAATAAAAGTTTATCAATTTATTGAAATTTAAAGAGATCTTATTCATTCTTGATAAATAATAACTTTAACATAATAATTAAAGGAGTGTCAAACAAATCAGACAGTCTGGTTAGACTTAATTTGACTCTAAGTTTGATAAGTTAGAATGATTAGATTAGCTAGGTGTGTATTGTAATGTAAAATATGTTGGTTTTTGTCAAAAATTTGATTAAGCAAGTCGATTTTTGACCAAATTTTAAGTAGGTTTATTTTTGTCTATTTTAATATGTTAATTCAGAGGCAATTTTTCTAAGATTTCCAAATTTTTATTTTTAATCTTCAATCCCAAAATAGTCCCGGGATCCCGGAATTGGCTAAGTCTAATCCCGAAATCCCGGGATCAGAAATAACGGCCGGGATCGAATTCCCTAGTCATAGGGCATTTTGTTCCGGCATTTGACCTACAGCGCGGCGTACACAAACGAAATAGGGCTAAATATGTAGGTAAATGTATCTGCTACTCAGTGGCATGGGTCGCATTCTTGCAGGCCATGTTTCATTTCTTATCATTATATCATAGCATTTTAATAATAATAGAATAAAATAAATAAATAAAGACAATAAAAACGTTTATTACGCTTGTACCACTTATTTTCACAACGCTTAAAGCAAAAAACTTCTGTTTTATTAACAAAAGTGTGTGAAGTACCTATATGATTAATGTTTTAAAAACATTAATCATATAGGTACTTCTCACACATACTGTAAAAAAAATTTCTGCCGGTCGGTACACAAAAAAAAACATATTTTAAAAAGCTGAATTTAATTCTTCAATTTAAAACTAGTTTAGTTTCTGTACGCGAACTTTTATCAAGCAGGTCAAATATGCCCAATGACCTTTAATCATTTATTCAGTCTAAACTGTTACAAAACATGCAATTCATACAATTCAATATGCGTTAAGATAGGTAGGTAGTCAGAAGCAGACCCATCACTGGCAGAAACTGGCAAAAAATGCGTAGACATTTCACACAGCGCCATGTAGCCCCAAAATAAGCAAAGCTTGTAATATGGGAGCAGCTAGATATATATAACATATATAACCCGGGACCTTCTACGTGGTAGATCGGCATATTGACCACTGTACCACGCAGGTCGTCTAATGAAATGTTCAAAATGATGATGATGAAATATACATTAATGGGTGATTAGATAAGCCAATAAAGAATAACCTATTGATGAAACAAAGCTTGGTCTTATACTTTTTTTTATTTTTCACATTTTGATAACGTACAACTCTGCCTCGTGATATTTTGTGGGGCATTGATAATAACAAATTTTAAAGACTCAAAATCTCATTTTCGGTGCCTATTCAAATATTTGTGAAGAACCCTCTTGTTATTTTCAAAGTCAAATTCATCTTATTAAAATAAACTTATTAATTAAGTTTTGAATCGTCTGTATAATTTCCAGACTTTTTTTACATCAGTGTCCAAGTCTTTGTTGATTTTTTAACGATCTAGTATTTTTTTTATATAACGAGCAACTCGCCCTCGCTTCGCTTCGGTGTAGTGTGAAATTTGACACCATGTATTATACACTAGCAGCCGCCCGCTACTTCGTCTGCGTGGAGAGTTTTTTCTATCCCTCGGGAACAATACCCTTTTTCGGGATGAAAGGTACCCTATGTCCTTTTCTGTACCCCTGACAACGTGTATGCAAAATTTTATGATGATCGGTTCAGTAGTTAAGACGTGAAGGCGTAACAAACAAACAAACAAATAAACAAACAAACAAACGGGCTTTCGCATTTATAATATTAGTAAGGATATAAACCTTCCTCTTAAATCACTCTATAAAAAAATCCCAATCAAAATCCGTTGCGTAGTTTTAAAGATTTAAGCATACATAAGGATACAAGGACACAGAAAGCTACTATACTAGCGGCCGCCCGCGACTTCGTCTGCGTGGAAAGTTTTTTAGCTATCCCTCGGGAACTACACTTTTTTTCGGGATGAAAGGTACCCTATGTTCTTCTCTGTACTCCTGGCAACGTGTATGTAAAATTTCATAATGATCGGTTCAGTAGTTACGACGTGAAGGCGTAACAAACAAACAAACGGACTTTCGCATTTATAATATTAGTAAGGATGTAGTGATGGGTTTGCTCTTAACTCCAGTTTAGCGCGAAAGCAAAGACAGGGTCTACTAAGGAGCGAATTTGCCCAGATGGTGCCTATTTACTCTGGCCTTGAAAAGAGTCAGGTTGTATTCGGAAACACAGAAGCCGGTCTTTTTAAAATGAGCCAGCTGCTTATTTCACAAACGTCACTGGCAGCCGATTCATTCCTTTTAAGTGAGATTCGAAATAACCTGAGAAAAAATATATCTCCGTTGATAAGGGTTTAGATGTAAACACCGATATATTTTAAATTACTTCGAAAGCTCATGAACTTTCTCGCCGGGCTGTTTTCGCCTGCTCTAATACAAAATCTCTTGATACTACAGACTATTTAGTTCGATCAAGGGGATCCCAAAAAGCTAAAATCGATTAGATAACCATTCATCACCGAGAAGATGGGTCCACCAATAGTCCCTTTTAACCACATAGTTGTTTTAAGGCAATTTAGTTTCCAGACAGAGTAATTATTTAGGATTTGTTTAATCTTAACATTCTTAACAAAGCTTTATAAAACGAGTAGGTAAGTATAAATTGGAGATCTTTTTTGTATTTGGTTAGAATACCAAAAATATTGTTGACTCCAATACTATTATCGATCATACGAAAAAAATCATAAAAACATATTTATCCGGTAAAACAAATTAGTTTAATTAAAGGCTTGTGACAGTTACAACAATTTATAAATTTTATTATTCAAGATGTATTCAAATCCCTACATTGCTATGTTATGCTACAACATGTAACGCCTAACACACATTAAAATACATGCCATGACATAAAAATTAACCTGTAGTTCCGAAAAAAATACTTTGATAATTTATTAATAACCTTGATAATACTATTGTCTCACAATATAAACAAATCCGTTATATTTCTTTTAGCAGGAACCAATCGTCGGTCCCCCGACAAGGTGGACCGACGATCTGGTGAAGGTCGCGGGAAGCCGCTGGATGCGGGCAGCGCAGGACCAATCGTCGTGGAAATCCTTGGCGGAGGCCTATACCCAGCAGTGGGTGTCGTGCGGCTGATATGATGATGATGATGAATCAATTCAGACGCCAATCAACGCAAGGTCGAGCTTCATCCATTAATCAATTACTTATGTCATAAACGTTTCACTACCTCTAGTAGTAGTAGTAGTTAATTATTATTATTTCGCACATACTTTACCATCTATGACAAGCTTCGATAACAATAGCTTATGCCTCTGTTTCATTTCGAATTTTTGCCTTATTTTTGCATTGAATTATTATACGAACTAAAATGTATACTTATACAGAAAGTAATTTTGAAGTTATTCGATTTATGAGAGGAGCATGCCGTGCGTAGACGTGGATGGTCGCTGGTCTTGATTTTTGAAACGGAAATAGTGTAAAATACTAATAATAAAACATTAATATCAATTTAAAACGTTCCTTTAATTTTATCTACGCTCCCACACCTTTGTAGAACCTTTTGACGTAATCAAAGGTTTAAATTTAACATTTTACAATGTCTTTGACTACTACCAATTCTAGGCAATAAAATAGGTAATGAATGATGAACTTCTTGATTAAAATTTAATTAATAATACAACATCCGGTACAAAAACAGAATACATTTAAAAAGTCGTTGACTTTGTCAAGTAGTATTTGATCGGGTTACAATAAATTCATATTTTGGGTATCAAAAATAATGAATATAGCGTACTGAAATACTAAGCGGGCGACGGACTGAGGGTGACTACAAATGTTGAAAATGGATGATATTAAAATACAAATTGAGTAACTAGTTTATTCAGAACGGGCGACCAAATTACTATTTGGGCGACAACCTTAGGGCACACAAAACATTTAACATTTTGCTATTATTATATTTTATTTAAAAATGGTGACTATCATGGAGGTGACAAAAATACCATGTTGGGCAGCTTAAATCAGTTAAGATTTACCTACTTGGTATAATAGTTGCCCACTCAGTATTTTTGTCACTCATTTGGAATTTTCACTGCTGACTTAAATTATTTGTCTCCCACATGGTAGTCGCCCGTTTGACGTATTTTTTATAATCCACAGTTAGTCGCCCGTTTAGTTATTTAGTCGCCCAAAAATAAACCGCTGCCAGGTTTAGTATTTTAGTATCCCATTAAAAGTCGCCATTTATTATTTCCCATCACCCAATTAATTAATTCCCGTCAGTTAACGAACTGACTAGTCTACTATCACCATTTACAAATAGATACAAGACGCGTCTGGCTTGAATCACAGAATATACTTTGAATGTAAATGTGTAGGTACAAAAGTTTATATCATTCGTTCGTTCGCAGATCCTCTCCCCCATCCTCTTCTCGTGTGTGTCTGAAATGATAATCTCTTCGAATTCTCGCGACAACTTTATTGGGCGATATTTCCATTTGCCGAGTTGTACCTTTTTTGTCCTAAGCTTTTCATATTAGGTTCTGGGGAGATACAAATTTGGTACATTTTTCTGGTGCGGAATACTGATGAAGCTAACTAAAACGTGTTGGCTCTTGAATAAATTTCGTTGTATCCTTTAGCTTTCTCGTGTTGACGAGAAAATGTTTAGCAATAACAAAGCTTTAGTGATGAAAATACTATACAGGATGGGAAAAAGACGTTAGTTGGAGGGAAACTACCCTAAATATTGATAATTAGTGGCCGCCCGCGACTTCGTCTGCGTAGAAAGGTTTATGTTATCCCTCGGGAACTATTCTTTTTTGGGGATGCAAGGTACCCTATGTCCTTCTCTGACAACGTGTATGCAAAATTTCATGATGATCGGTTCAGTAGTTAGGACGTGAAGGCGTAACAAACAAACAAACAAACGGACTTTCGCATTTATAATATTAGTAAGGATGACAATGGTTACTGAAAGACACATTCCATTTTTTTTTTATAAGTAAAACTGCATTCAAAGATTTTTGAAAAATCGCTTGTCTCAGCTCAGTCGGAAATCTAACGGGCTAAAACCCCAAAAAATAACAACCTAATATGAAAATATAGTGATCGGCACAAATGCCATTTAATTGCACTTTGGTACAAACTATTTAACTATTTTACTATAAACTATAAACTATTTAACAAGGTATAGTAGTTGGCACATTGTAAATTGAAGTTAAGTTAACAAATATGGTAAAATATAATCGAAAACTGTAATAAAATTTAAAACAATAATAATTTAAGTACCTTTAGGAAAGCAAAATCATAAAAAACAATTAATTTTCTATACCTCTTACTTGTTGAATCCATAAAAATTCGCAAGAAAAATAATAAGGTGTCATTGCAGTCGGGGGACCGTTTTGTGGAACAATTTTCAATTAAAGAGGTCCCCCGACTGCAATGACACCTTGTTATTTATCTTTTTAGTTCGTTTTTGGCAGGGCAGTCGTGTTTTTAATATTTTTTAAATTAATTTATTTATATTTCACACATTTTAGTGACATGTTATATAGTTTTGAAATGTGCTCATTGTGGCCTTTCATTTGATGCCCATATTGTAATAATTAAAGAAAAAAAAAATTTTCACATTTGAAAATGGCGTCCTACAGTCGCCATATTGACTTTTTTCAAAAAAAATATAGCCAGTGTCACTCAGAATACTGTAAGGATTCTGACGATACCCCATTTATCCAAATCAGATCAGGCATTTAGAAGTTATGGTGGAATAAAGAAACTCACATACCCACAAACATACATGAACCCTGAACACATATACACAACAAAAACACAACAACAACAACAACACTCTTTTTGCTTTGGGCAGTCGTGTAAATAAAAAACAACAACATTTTCGCGTCTCCTTTTTTCTTAATACTGTGTTGCCATTATTACTCGTTTGAAAAGTCTATTTTAAAATTTTTGAAGTGTTTTAATGCCAGATAGAAACTAACAACGGAGTAGTACGATTTTGCCATGACAATTCTTAATATCTGCATTTAAATGTTAAGGTGCCAATCACTGTGGCGGTGCCAAGATAAGTAAAGCTTACCCTACATGAACTTTAAATAAAAAAAAAACCTATTTGACAGGTCAACGCTTATATTGGAAATGGTAATTGTTCATTACTGCCTTTCTATATTTTTTATCGATTTTACCTATATTATCGAGTAAGTTATCTTCAATCGTTGCCGTAAAAACGTGCCAGACCTGTTTGCCATAATTTTCCCTCTTATAAAACTAGTTCGTGTAATGCCAAAGCACGTCCCGCGCATAAACTTCTTATATTAAGAATAATTGCTATCAGAAGACTCGTTAAATGACCTCAATATTGTCGGTAATAAGAAAATATAGAGTTAAATGAAACTGGACCCGTATTAGAAGCACATGGATTTATTATTATTATTGTTGAACTAATATCATTGATTGTTACTGAATAAAAGATAAAATTAACACCTTATACTTGTCACTTGATTGCTTGTTTCTTTTTTTTTCACAGACCGTGTCCGTATAATGTTAACTTCTCTTTTCCACGCTTTGTTGGTCTTCTTGAGCGCAGCGAAAATTTTTGTATGTCTAGGCCTTATACGTATTATCTTTGTGTTGCGTTTTATGAGCTTGTAATTGTTGAATATATATATTTCGTCTCTTTTATTTGCTATTACTGACCCTCCATATATAGAATAAAATCAGGTCAGTGTTAGCTATACATACAATACAGCGAGATAGAGAAGTAAACTTTACAAGTTCATAAACTTAGCCCGCTTTAAAAGCTTGTATGCTATGGGAGCAGTACAGTAAATAAGAAGTTCTCAACGCTTGATAGGTAATACTAGTCGTTATGATACAAGTTAGCTTAGGTTGCTCATTGCACAGGAGGCTGTGGGTTGCAGCCCGAGCCGCAGGCGAGGCCGTAACTCAGCCATGTGTGCAATAAGCAAGAGCTCACGAGTTTCATACGACGTTTTTCAACACATTTGCGAGTAAAAACCAAAGTAGTTTAACACACAGCAACAAATACGACAAAAACAAAATATGAAAATTATGGGAAAAGGCGCACAGGTTTGTTTTTCACACACCAAATGCAAGAATATTTTGCGAACAAAGGGGTGAGTGAGCATACTGCATACTTCAAAATTATAATTTTAAGTGATAGAATGCAAATAATTTAATTATGAAATAACTAAATATTGTTATGATTAATTTGTTTCTCAAGCTTACGCGCTCACTAGACATGAAATAAAACAATTTTTAACGATTTTGAGGATTTTGAGGAGAAAGCACTATCCACAGCACCTGTGACTCCCCGGTTCTACAAACGGTACGTAGATGACACTTTCACAATACTACCTAGAGACAGTGTCCCTGCATTTCTGAAACATCTTAACTCCATAAACCCCAACATACAATTTACTATGGAGTTAGAGACAGATAATAAACTAGCTTTCCTAGACATTCTCATTATCAGGAATCCGAACCAAACCTTGAGCCATACAGTGTATCGTAAAGCAACCAATACAGACAGATACCTCAATGGTGACTCTCACCATCATCCTATACAGTTAGCTACCGTAGGGAAATCTTTGTTTCAGAGAGCCCGCGGCATCTGTGACAAACAACACCTGACGGCTGAGCTTCAGCACGTGAAACAAGTACTGCGTAACAACAAGTTGCAAGTACCACGCCTTCGTCACAGAAAACGCGACAAACCAGCCACAGTAGAGCGTCAACCTGCCATCCTACCATACTTGAAGGGTGTCACTGACAAGATTGGAAACATTCTGAAGCGAGCGTCAATCAAAACTTACTTCAAGCCGCCGAAGAAGATCAACCAATTCTTACGACCTGTCAAGTGTAATATCCCCCTTCAAGCCGCAGGTGTCTACAAACTAGATTGTGACTGTGGGCTCTCCTACATCGGGCAAACAAAGAGAAGCATAGGGACCCGCGTTAAAGAGCATATAGCTGACATGAAACATAGGCGCGATAACAAGTCTGCAGTGTGTGATCACGCCTTTGAGGGGCCCAACCATTACATTAGATTTGACAAACCCCAAATCCTTGCTAGGGAACGTAGATTTATTCCTAGAATGCTCCGCGAGGCTATCGAAATAAATAAATATCCTAATTTCAATAGAGATGATGGTTGGAAAATTCCACCAGCTTGGGATCCCATCATTCACAAGCTAAAGCCCCAAACACACACTGCAAGATCTAATGATACGGTTAGTTCCTTTTGCAAATAAATTAATATATATAAAAGACGGAGGTCGGTTTTTCCTCTCCAAGTTTTCTTTCGCCATTTCTTTCTTGGAGGGGCCTCCCAATTTTATGAAATGGTGGTAGTTTCAGTAGATTCTCTCTTATTAGCATTAATTAAATCCCAAAATTAAATTATAAATTAACTAAAACCAATTAAAATTTTTTCGTTAAATATTAATTTCTGAACGTCTTAAAAAATTCATCGCTTGAGGGTAGGCTCACGAGTGGCTTCAGTCCCCCGTGACCACGGCAGCTGCAAAGGTGCCGAAACGTCGGGAAAACCAAAAATCAAACCAAATACCAACTAATTACCAAAGAACTTTCAATAAAACCGCGCTAGTATCCGTTAAAAATTGTTTTATTTCATGATTAATTTGATAATACTTAATGTAGTGTATTGGCAGTATGTCAATACTCACTTGTCTCGTGTGCACACGTCACGGTCGGGAGTCTGATCTGTGGTACAGACTAGACACTCACTGTCTGTCATGGCGGGACAGAGTGAGGACGTGTGGTGGTGCATTGGCGAGCCAAGACGTGGATAGTGGACACAACATTTGGCGACGAGTATAAAAAGGTACGCAATCGATAAAAAATACAAAAAAAGGAGAAAGGAAAGGAATAGCGATGTCCAATAATTTTCCAGCCTTTGCTTTATAAGCTGTGGACGGTACAAGCAAGCTACAGCATTGTCGATTTCTGCTTGAGCATTGTATGCAAATACAAGTCCAGTAACTATGATCGTTGTCGTTAATATCGCTCTTCTTATTCTTCATATTGTTAAGTTAACGAAACCTTTTATAGATAATGTTAACTTGAATTAACAAGGTTAACAAGCTTAACAAGGTTAAGCATGCATTTCGTCACTCAATCACCGGCAGGCAACACAAATTATTTAGTAGTCGATCACACAGTTTTGCCTTCAATTAAAAAAATGCATCAGTGATTCTTAAATTTGAGATTTTTGCATTCAAAGTGCTATTTTCATACTAAACTAAATAATAGTATAAGTACTAAATAATATGAGTGACTCGGTAGCTCAGAGTTCAGAGCATTGGACCGGGGTTATCCAAAGGTCGCGGGTTCGATTCCCGTCCGAGAAGTGATCTGGTGCGAGTCGTTATTTTTCTAGTAGGTATATTACTTAGTATATGTATCAGTGAATCAAATAATCATGTTTAACTTAGAACCTGATACCACACCAGACCAACCAAATTCAGAGATGAGTTACAATTTTTAGTCGTCTCTCTCCTTGTTTGCATCTTATAAAATCTTATTTGATCTTGAACTTTATGGTTGTGACAATGAGGTAATAAAGTAAGAACTCTAATGTAAATGGGACATTAAATTATAGTTTAAAATATTGAATAAAATTGTTCACATTTGGTCAGACCATTAAATTATTTTGGGAAAGCAGATAGCTTCTGGCCATTAAATTGAGCAGATATTGGACTTCAGCAGATATAATCTGGTCATTAAATTGAGTTACACAAGCGGACAAAGGTCTGGTCATTAAATTGAGTGTTTCAAGCAGACAAAGGTCTGGTCACAAAATTAAGAGTCATTTAAGCAGACAAAGGTCTGGTCATTAAATTGATTGACATAAGCAGACAAAGGTCTGGTCATTAAATTGAGTGTTTTAAGCAGACAAAGGTCTGGTCACAAAATTAAGAGTCATTTAAGCAGACAAAGGTCTGGTCATTAAATTGAGTGGCATAAGCAGGCAAATGTCTGGTCATTAAATTGAGTGTTTTAAGCAGACAAATGTCTGGTCATTAAATTGAGTGTTTTAAGCAGACAAAGGTCTGGTCATTAAATTGAGAGTCATTTTAGCAGACAAAAGTCTGGTCTTTTAACTGAATGACTTAAGCAGACAAGGTCTGATCATCAAATTTAAAAAATAAAGCAGACAAAGTTCTGATCATAAAATTGAATTATTTAACTAGACATGTTCTGAATATTAAATTAATGCAACGGTTAAGTAAATAAAGATCTGGACCATTAAATTGACTAATCTTAGGTGAGTTGTCATGTTTAAATATGTCTTGATCAAAGCAGTTAAAGTTTTGATCATAAAATTGATCCATTTTAAACTATGAAGAATATTACAGACTAAAGTCCGCTAGAATGGCTACCTTGACACTTGAGGAAGTTAAGGTGCAATAGTGGCCGTGCTCTAAATGAAAACTGGTGGGAGTATTTTATAAATTTCCACGTTAAGCATATGAAAAAATTTAATTTAAGTACAAAGCTTTATTAATACCTTATGCATTTTGCTGTATAGCAAATGAAGGTGTACGAAAGACACCTGTAGAAAGGCCCGACTCATTAAGGACCTAAACCATGATTATAATCATTAAATGAGATATAATGATTCATCTAATTCAAATAGAAGAAAAATATAACAGATTGATATTTTTCCATATTTGTGGGTTATATTGCAAATACTTATAATTATACTGTTAGAGTATACAACGTGTTGGTATAATGTTCACTGAATATGGTACAAACTTAAAACTTTCATATTATCATCGGCATTACTTCCTATTAATTAAGTTTACAAACAAATTATTTGTATTTTGCATTTGGTGAAATACAGACTGAATAATGAACCTGAATACAGACTACAATATTACGCAGAATCAAAATATTATTATAGTACAAAATGAGAAGTTACAAGTTCCTTTGATGTTTTCAGTAAAATTCAAGAAAGCAACTTTATACCTTAATATATATTAACCAAATGAGTGACTTGTAACTTATTATGAAGAGACAATAATTAAGAGGTATTTAAACAGTCAATACTACAGCAAATTTAAAACGTTACTTAGCTACATAAAAGTTAATTGTATTTAACGCCATTTATTGTCAATATTGCAAAAATCATATTAATTTCAAATAAAACTATAAAATTAAAGCAAGACCAAGTTAGATGAATAAACTCAATAAGGAACTTGATAAGTAGGTAAGTATTTCTTACCTATTTCGGAAAGCAATGGCAAACAATTGAATAAGTATACTAAACTTAAATTTGTTAAAAAAGGAATCTGTTACGGATTTTCGGGCTTTACAAATATTGCAACACATTCAAATATACTAAGGTAAGATAAAATAAATGTAAAAAATATAGAATAAGGTTTATGACAAGACTGACATGTGTCTATTTAAGATAAAAGTCCTTCAATTTAAAAAAAAAAACAATAATATAGGTAAAGATCTACTAGAAATGTACTATTTAAAGGGAGAAACGGGCTGCCGCTGTACTACTCACTGAAATGAATTATGTCAACAAGTAGACTAACGAAGTAACGAATAAAGAAGGTAGTAAAGTTAAATCTTTATTCATTAATATGTTCTAAAACACTCAGATTAATTAAATAGATTAATTATAGATTTAATATCTCATTATCTTATTAATAAGTAAGTTAGATCACGGATCACCTATGGTACCTACCTAAGTAATTAATTTTGCTTAAAATTAGAGTAACGTGGTGTCATAGGCTTATCATGGACGTCATAGTCACGGGATGATGATTTGATTAAAATGAACATTTTATGAAGAATCGTCTGGATAAAGGGGAGATGGGGATCTGTCCGCCCAACCTCCGCTGCGCGTCGTCGCCGTCGTCGTCGGTGCTGCTTCTGTATGCCTGTCGCTGTCACAGTAGGTATAATATAAGATAGGACTGTGCTATTGAGCCACTTTGACTCACTTCTAATTATTTACGCAATTGATTTAAATACTTTTTTCACTATACGTCAAACGTTTTATAAATATGTTTTTTACATAATCATTATAATGCTACATGCATTTGGAGGCATAATCATGAAGTAACGAAAAGCAAAGGTTTTGAATACACGTTGCGGAATAAAAGTTTACAATGTTAATCTAAAAACCTTATGAGGTTCAATCTTAAACTCAACGTCATTTATCCAGTCTATTCTAGGCTGTTAAAAACATTTGTGAACATTGATGAAGCTACGACATGTTCGTTCGTCAGTGTTGGTATGTACCTTGTTACTATACTAACTAAAGAATTACAACAAAAAAAAAACCTGCAGAAAGTTCTTATTGTGACAGGTTCGTCTCATAACAGAAATGAATCGTAAGTAAGGTACTATATACCTGACTACTGCTAAGTACTAAGGAGTTTAGTGCCTACCTGTGACAAAAAAAATAGTTGTTAATAAAAATAACGAACAATTGCCGAACAGTCTTACTTATTGAAATTGAAATTGAAATTTAAATATATTTTATTTAAATAAGCTCACATAATAAGCATTTTTAAATCGTCAATTCTTTTACCCTACCACCCATTATGACGTCTTTTAACTGACAAGAAAAATGGGCGCAAAAAACTTGTCAGCTTTATCAATCAGATGGAACGATATTTACAAATATGTATATCGTTTCCAGACTTTATATTAACAAAGATTAACAAATAAATAACATTATTGAATTAGCTCATTTCTTAATGAGTTTCAAATTTCTTAATCAATTTACAGATTTTAAGCTAAATTCAAAGTTTGAACTTGTTATTCAGTCTAGGCTGTTACAATAAATAAAAATAAAAGAAAAACATACAATTCAATATGCATTAAGATAGGTAGTCAGAAGCAGACCCATTCCCACTGGCAGCACCAGTTCCCGAACATGATATTATAGCGTTATTACGTAAACGTAGTGCAGATAATAATGCCTGACTAAGTAGGTACTCATGAAGAAAATAATATCGAAAGACTTTAGATTTCAGCTAAGGTAGAAACACTAGGATTTACATTACATAATATACAGCAAAGAATATTCAGCTATAGTTACTTAGACATTTGACTTACTGTTGCTTGCGTAATAATGCAATGCTGCAAATTGTACCTAATAAGATTCTATCAAGACAAATACTTTACCTTAGCCGTCTGTAATTAAGTATATGGAAATACGATTTTTTAAACTAATACGTTAAATTGACTTATTTTGTTCTGTTAACGAATCTATGCAAACTTTTATTGGAATACCCACATTAAACTAGGAAATTGGATTGTATGCTAGGTTTATGTTATGGTCGAAAACTACAACGTGCAGTCTCACTACGATGCCGTTGGATAGGGTTTCAGCTCTCTCTCTCTCTCTGATCGTTTCTCCATTTCTGGGAATCGTGATCAATGGCTGCAGAGATTGCGCTCTCCGCCTGATGGAACTTACTTGAGGAGGTTGTTACTTCTACTTGGTCATAGTGGTTAGCGATTGACCTCAGGCTCTCTTGCCTGCTTTTACACCAACCACTATCAGATCTTCAAGTCTCTCATCTCTTCTACGCAAAGTATGAAAGTACGCGGTGTAAATATACGGTGGGTTGGATATACGCGTTCAAACTTTTAGCATGTATTCTGTTTAAGCCATCCAGGGTATCTCAAGCATTTGTCTCTAACACCAAATCTCGAATGAATATTTTCTCTATCTCTCTCTGGCTAGTATGGTCCAGGTTTCTACTCCGTACATGGAAGTTGAAAAGGTTAAAGCTCTCATTAAATGTAACTTATTTAATGTGAAAACCTAGGCTTACAGGTTTTTAAGATGACTTGAACCAGGCGTCGATGGACTTAGCAAAACGGCGCTTGATTTCTACAATTCTGCTGCCATCAAGGGTTATTTGAGACCTTACCGGAATAATCCTAACGTATCTCACTAAAGGGAAGTTTCAGCCTTATAGCATTGGCAGCCCAGCTTCGGCACAGCCTGTAACAGTAATCTATTACGCAGCAAGGTAAGTATTTCATTCTTTTTCAAGGGAAGGAACAGCATAATATAGAGTAGCTAAAAAGAAAGAAGCAAACATTGACAACCTAGAACCGGAAATAAGTAAGTTTTAAACAAGCACAACAACCAAATTGTAAAACTATCTTTATAACGTACTTACTTACATAGAATAAGTGTAAATGCCATAATCTAAACTGATGAGACCAGGAAATGTTTTTAATTAAATAGTTTCTGAACATCGCGGTAAAATTCTTATTAAAGCTCAAAAATTAGCTTCGAAATCAACCAAAGGAAAAAAAATCCCTTGTGTTCTCCTTGATGATCGAATATAATTATTGTTTTGGTTTAAAAGTGATTAGGGCAGTTATTTAACCTTTATATTGTTAGTGTCCTTCTCAACAATTAAAGAAAAGGAGGGATGTAGTGTATTGGCTGTATGTCAATACTCACTTGTCTCGTGTGCACACGTCACGGTCGGGAGTCTGATCTGTGGTACAGACTAGACACTCACTGTCTGTCATGGCGGGACAGAGTGAGGACGTGTGGTGGTGCATTGGCGAGCCAAGACGTGGATAGTGGACACAACACTTAATATTTTTTTTTTACTTGATTAGGGACTTACACATTTATTTATTCCTTGAAAATGTATACCTATATGAATTTTCAGTGGCATAAAACCTCTTTGTTGTTACTAAAAAAATAACTGTATTACCCAGTTAAATTGGGAATGCAGTGTTTACTCGCATTGAACTTGCAGTAAGGCACTAATTTAACTTTGTAGGGATAATTCTATAACACACTAGTGTTTTATATATTATTGCACGGTGTTTGTTATAGCTCGGTTTACGGCCCTAAAAGCGATGTATTAGGGCTCACTTTGCGAGCAAGTGTGTTGAAAAATATAATAATTGGACTACTCAAACGTTAGTAAAAATTACTTTTCGATTCGTCAGGGGGTGATCAAGTCTGAACATAACTTTTTAAGAGTAAAATGTTTCTCATCTCATAATTTTAACCCGTGTTCAATGCGAAACACGGTGAGGTAGAACGGAAGCCCTGTCACAGATTAAATATTACAGAACTACCATTGTCGCTAGTTAAAGAATTACAAGCCCGGTTAAATCTTTAATTTTACTAGTAAATCTTAGGATTTACAAATAAAAGATGGTAAATGTAATAATTTTATTTATAAAAAAAAATCGTACATTTACCATTGGAGTTTGGTACTTATATGCTAGGTTTTACCAATGACGGTTAATAAATGTTAGTTTTTTTTAATAATACAATGATTTTAATTGATTTAATCATAAAATTAAGGATAAAGTTAAAACCTTAAATATTCATTACAATCCCATCAGTCAATCCTTTAGTTAGATAGTATATTTATATGTAGATATAATTTTAATTAAATTTACCGTGTTTTTGAGGTAAAACCTAAGATTTACCGAATGAATGGTGGCATAGTTCGAAATAAGCGATGATCACAGGACAGTTCAGACTTTTACCATTAAGAGATGGCAAATCTTAGGTTGTTCTGGAGAATCTAACGATTCACGAGAGTTCGGGGTTTTACAGTAACATATTATACACTTTTAAACATAACAAAAAATTACCTTGTGAATGTGAAATACCTCTATTGAAAAAAAAAATATCTCCTTTTGATTTTAAATAGGTATCACTTATTGGTGACTATTTATGATAACAATAATAAAATTGTTAACCAATTCGGTTTATAAACCATTTAATGTCCTAGATGTGACAGTTTTGTTCCACATCTAAACAATGTACTTATTAAAGTCTAGGTTATGCATTGTATATTATACTATTTGTCATTGTTCCGGGAATGGGAGACCCGGTGGCGACATTAGAAATGCCTGTGGGGTACAGACACTACCTGTTCTGCACCGCTCTGGGTTTTTCTGATTAAATAACTCGAAAAAGCCTGTGTGTTTCAGAGCATCGCTTGTTCTGTACCGCGCGGGGTTTTTCGGCTAAAAATTTAATAATTTCACCCTAAAAAGCCTGTGGAACACAGACAATTCAGAAATTTACAGTTCATAGTGATTAAAGTATTCCTTCTTTATGTTTCGATAAATTATGTAGATTATTGATTGTACCTAGTTATAACAGTGATATTTTTTTACTAAAGTGGTGTAATTTTTTTTGAGTTTATCCTATTAATTTATTGTAAATGGGAAAGTTTTTTTCTGTCAATCATATGAAAATGGCGGGCTATGCTAGATGGGACAGCTTGTTATGAAATTTAACACACAGTTTTTTTAACATGGACTAAAAGATAGTAGACTTTGGTTCCTAAGATCGTTGCGGGCGGAAGCTAGTGGCTATAATATTGATAGTGCGCATTTTCAGTTTTCATGGATAATTAATTAACAATATTTACTTATATTTTATTGTATCACTAATCTGACATAATAATAATATAAGTGATTTTATTTTTTGAGATTTTTATTTCGATTTTTTTTTTCTTCAACCTCTGTGTTATAAATAAAAATATTACGAAAAAAGACATAACATATTTATTTAAGAAACGAAAAACAAA
Organism: Agriphila tristella; assembly: GCA_928269145.1. Lineage (NCBI taxonomy): Eukaryota > Metazoa > Arthropoda > Insecta > Lepidoptera > Crambidae > Agriphila > Agriphila tristella. The sequence goes on from OV743429.1 coordinate 56,091,689, forward strand.
CCACATTATAGCGATTATAATTCTGGTTAAATGGGCCTAGTTTTGTGTCTGAAAACATACTTTTGTTAAAAAATACTTAATTTCAATTAACTAAAAAACTATTAACTTTTTGAGACAAAGTTATAAAACAAAAAAATATTTGTTTTGACCTCATCTAGAACCCCTTAGCATGAATACGTCATATTTCCAGTGACCCTGTATATAAGATAGCAAGTTAAGTTAAACATTTGAACTGCGAAAACAGTAGCATAAAGGCGGTCACAAGGTAAAGTATAGTCTAAATCTGATGTACCTTTAACTATAGTTAAAATTATTAGGTACCAAAAAAAATAAAGAAATTACGTTCGGCTGTTAGTTACAATCAGTCGTTGCGCTCGAAATTTGCGAAAAAAACTCTAAAAACTACTTTTTTTAGAAAAATAACTAATTTGGTAAAACTCTCAAATAAAATTATTTATAGGTACTTTCAAGTCCTTTCTTTTTCTTTCATACAAAATGTGAAAACAGGTAAAAACTTGATGAAAAGCTTGTGCTGTTTTCGAGAAATTTTGCAAATTATGATAACAACAGCTGTCATTTGGGGATTTATTTCTAAAAGGGGGTTACCAAGAATATAATTTCTTTCCATATTTCTTTAATGAATTAAAAGTTCTTTTGATAAGTAATTTAGTTTAAATATCCAAGTTTTACAATACTTAGTACGTTACGTGTCTGTATCGCTCCGGATATTTATATTTAGGAAAATCACAGCGCAAGGTTATTTAAGTGTTCCACAGGCTTTTTAGGGTGATATTATTGAATTTTTAGTCGAATACCCCGCGCGCTACAGAGCAGGCGATACTCTGAAACACACAGGCTTTTTCGACGTTATTTAATTTGTAAAACCCAGAGCGGTACAGAGCAGGTAGTGTCTGTACCCCAAAGGCATTTCTAATATCGCGACCCGGTGACCTGTAAAACAGGTTTTTAACCTTAGTTCAGGCGCCAGTCTCCACATTACTTATCAAACACTTATACAATATAACCTTAAATGTATGGAGAAAATAAAGCATATTTTTATTTATTACTAGCGGCCGCCCGCGACTTCGTCTGCGTGGAAAGTTTTTTGCTATCACTCGGGAACTATCCATTTTTTCGGGATGAAACGCACCCTATGTCCTTCTCTGTACCCCTGTCAATGTGTATGCTAAATTTCATGATGATCGGTTCAATAGTTAAGTCGTGAAGGCGTAACAAACAAACAAACAAACGGACTTTCGCATTTATAATATTAGTAAGGATTTATTAAATGTAATATGTCCTTTAACAAAAACCACTTTACTCAGAAGTACCTACACGATTTCTCTTCTGCACGTTAACTATTTAATGTAATATGTATGTCCTTTAACAAAAACCACTTTACTCAGAAGCACACGATTTCTCTTCTGCACGTTTCTACTCTTTATCTGTCCTTCATAACATGATTGCTGTGCAGTATCGTTTCCGAATATTACGTACGTAAACACCTGCGCCTAATGAATTATTCGAACCAATCGGGTGCGAGGCGAAAGAGCGAATGATAATGAACGAATGGTCGCCCGGTGAATGAGTCTACGTGCATAATGAACAGTTACACGATATTATCTGTCACTAGTTCATTATGAAGAGAGTTGATCATAGCGATTACTGTGAAAGCCGAATATACTATGAAAATACGTTTGCTGCAGTTTTCCATTTTCATTTTGTTGCTCTGAAAAATCCAAATGTCAATAACTATGACATTTGTATTTTTCAATGTTTTTCAATATTGACGATTCTGTATGAAATATACAGGGAGAAAAAAGCAGCCCTTGACGAGTTTTTTGCCGGTTCTTCTCGTTACAAGGTCTCCCGCTTAGGGTTTGCGAACCGATGGCGTAGCTTCTATGACATTCACAAGTGCTTGTAACAGCCTAGATTTGAATTATGACAAACAATTGATGATTAAACGAACTTACCTGTAAGTGAAGTTCAATCCATAGATGTAGCAAATTCCTTCTCAATCATAATTATACGAAGGATTCGTCCGAAGATATTAGTATATTGACTACTTGTAGTACCGCTCGTGTACTATCACCACTTAGCACGTTATTTTAGAGTAATAACCTAAAAACCCTAAAAAGAGAAGGTTTTGACTTCAAAATGACAGATTTGACATATCCGGTTCGAGTCCTCCCCGTCACTACTTGGCGCCAACACTTCATTTAGTTCAGAGTCCAAATAGTATGATGTTTCCTCAAAGGGTGAATATTGTAATTTACAATCTATCAGTAGGGAGGGTGGGACACTATACTAATATCTTCGGACGAATCCTTCGTATAATTATGATTGAACTTCACTTATAGGTAAGTTCGTTTAATCATCAATTATACTCGGATTCGTCCTTCGATATTAGTATATTGACTACTTGTAGATGTTGAGAGTATTTTACGAGTATAAGAAAAAAGGAAATATCATCTCTTGTGTCTTATAAATTTAAAAGAATGCCATTCATATTTAATATAATTCTGCGTGTTTTATTACAGTTATACAAAGATGGTACATACGGTCGGAAAACTCAGTACCTATAATTATCATTAACCGATGATAAAGTATTTGTTTAAATATCTTGGAGAGATGATGGAGTCATCGACCATCCCGTATTACGTGGAATGTCTCTAATAACATTTATGTTATAGCTGTAGGTAATGGGTATCGGCGCACGTCGATTGCTACAATTTGGTGACGTGATGACACGAATCTTTTCCACTATCATTAGATGTAATTTCAGCATTCTAATAATATTAGAAAATAGTTTTTATTTTATTTTTTTATATATTTTTTTTTTACAATTATGAAATTATTACAAAATGTTTATATTATACGCTGTGTATAAAAGCGGTTCTTCTTGAGAAAAAAAAGTAATTGTAAGATGGTTTACGTCAAATTAATAAGAGATGTTTTATAATTAAACTAAACAATGAACTGTGTATAATTAATTGTAAGTAAGGTTCCCATTGATTTTAAATTTTATGTATTCTAAAAATAGGCATTCAATGTATTTTTGTTGTTAATTATTCCACAGTTGGAATAGATTAAATGAACTATATCAGGTAATCTTAAATTATATGTTGTATTTGGGCAATGGAAATCTGCGCAAGGACATAGTAAAATTCTTTACCACACTTATTAAAGGTTAGCTCAATTTTGTACATTCATCAATGAACCCAATATTATGTAAGTAATGCTAGTAAATTTGTTCTACACATCTGTAAGAAAAATTGTGTTTTTTTTATCTATATATATCACAAAATATATAATGTATTTGCTATATATTTTGTTGTTGAATTATCAAACCATTTTGGTAACCAAACTCTGTTCTTTCTGATAGTATTAACAGGCAGGAAAGTAATAGCATAATATAAGTGTAAACAATAATAATATCTAAATAATGTTGTGTCTAACAACCAGTTTACTTGTACGATGAATATTGCGTCCCTGAAATTGGGAATTATAAGATGTTCAAGGTTGAAATCCTATTACTTTACATAAGACACAAATTTTTACGGGTGAACCAGTGGTACCCAGGTTCAAGATTGTGATGGTCATGATGGCACTATCTTTACACCACTAGTATAAGAAACTAGTAGAAAATGATAAAAAAGAAGTTTTCTCAACTTATAGTAACATATTCGACTTTGGCATCCAAATGCTAGGAAACGTAAACATTAATATTTCAACTTATTCGACTTGTATTAACTCAATTTTTATGTAGGAAAAACTGAAACTGGTAATAATTTTTAATTTAGACAATCTTTTTTATTTTTATTATTATTCAGTACCAGAATAATACTGTTTAGAACTAGAAAACTCCACCCAGTACTGCGAAAAAACATGTTTTATACAGGGTGGCCCAAACGGTGACACTAAAAATTTTTTTTTTGATTCCTCACATCTAGTTGTACCCGGAAATACCCTATGTATGTTCAGCGATTTTTTGTAGTTTTCGAGCTATGATTTTTTTTTTTAATTTTGAGATTTTTTTACTTGACAGACTAAAATTTTTTTTTTACCGGAAATTATACATCTTTTTTTGAATTTTTTTTTTGTTACATAGACCTCATGACTTGTTCTTTAACACATAAAATACCCAGCTTCCTGTCATCAAAATAAGTTCCAAAAATATTGACCGACAGTAAAAAATTGAGGTAAAAGCAAGTCATAGTTAAAATTTCAACTTTGAATTAAAAATTAAAAAAAAAGGTTCCATGACTTTTTAGTAATTTTAAAAACTTAACAAGACCCTAAGCTTTAATTCTAATTAAAAAAAAGTGGTGCCTAATAGGCTTTTTTTAGCCGAAATCTGCCTTCAAATGTACAAAGGTAATTTATTTTAAAAGCACTCATTGTTATTATCTAAGGTTAATTAGGTTTGATATAACATAATAATTGACATTTAGTATAGTTTATAAATTTAGAGTTCTAAATTAGTTTAGTGGTAGTTAGTATGTTGTCACTTCAACAGCACAAGTTGGTCTTTGTACAAAGAAAATGGTCTTTACCTCCAACCGGTTTATCTTTAGCGACATCATAAATAACAATAGTTCTGGCAGACACTAGAATCACAAACAATAGACTTCCCGCGCGCCGAACAAAAGAAGGGGGACCAACACAGCGTCGTCTATAAGCACGTCCTCTCTTTCTCATCTAGGCCGTCTTGCTCTATCTATCTTGCTGTCTTGCTCTATCTATCTTGCTATCTTGCTCTATTCATCTCATGTCGGTCGCATTCCTCCCTCCTTCACCTCAGTTGTTCACAGCTTTCGCTCGTGTTACTACTACTCCTGGTTTTGTTTTCAATTCTGATACAACTACTCTCGCTTGCTAACTGGACTCTGATTCTTCCTGTGACTGATTTACCTGTGCTTGTGTTTCGGACTTTGATTACCTACCTTGTGATTTGGACCTTTGTGCTGCAACATGAGCTATTCTTTGCGTGAATACGCAGAGATGCACTATTTTTACGGTGTTGCCCAAGGAAATGCTAGTTTGGCAGCAAGGCTTTATCGAGAGCAATTGGAACGGCGAGGAGAACAACGGGAGCATTACCCGAATTACAGAGTATTTCAAAATACTCACAATACATTTATGGAGGGACGAATTCCTGGACGTTCATCTCAGGAAGGAATACCCAGAATGGATCCAGATATTATGGATCAAGTCGTGGAACAAGTGGAAAGGGATTCATCGACTAGCACCAGAGCAATCGCAAGAAGGACTGGTGTACCACGAACCTCAGTTATGAGGATACTGAAGTCAGGTGGGTTAATTTCATCTTGTCTTTAAACCTCATAATTACGCACCCATTAGCTCGCCCACTATGCCCACGTGCTATTTTTTTTAGCTGTAATTATTGTGACTTAAAAAAAATAGCACGCACGTGCTTTATGAGCGACTTTTTGTAGCACGTGGTCTTTTTAAGTATTGAACTCTGACTGAATGTGTATTTGGCAACAAAATAATCACTCGCTAGTGGGCGAGAAAGCGTGGTACATACCAGTGATTATCACTAGCCTACTATTTGGTGAAACTGAAAAAAGACTATCTTACCTATGCTTTGAATTTACAATTTCGGTGTTTTTTTTTTCAGAGGGATACCACGCTTTTCATATCCAACGCGTGCAACAATTGCAACCTGCAGATTATCCAAGACGAGTGACTTTCTGTGAAACAATGCTTCAAAAAACTCAAGACGATCCTGATTTCTTCGACAAAATTTTGTGGACAGACGAATCACGCTTTGAAAGAACCGGAGTTTTCAATATTCATAATTATCACAGTTGGGCCATTGAAAACCCACACAAGGCAAGACCATCCAATTTTCAAACAAGGTTTAGTGTAAATTTGTGGTCAGGAATTGTCAATGGGGAATTTATAGGACCATTTGAATTGCCGGCTAGGTTGAACGGAGCGCAATATTTGGATTTTCTACGAAATAGCTTGAACGGTTTATTAGAGGATGTGAATCTACTAACAAGAAGAAGAATGATATTTCAAAACGATGGTGCTCCGTGCCACTATGCTAGAGAAGTACGAGAGCACCTTAACCAGACTTTTCCGAGACGGTGGATTGGGCGTGGCGGCCCGATTCCTTGGCCTGCGCGTTCACCAGACTTAAACCCCATAGATTTTTTTCTGTGGGGCTATTACAAAGAGATGGTTTACGCAAACGAAACAAACACTGAAGCAGAGCTGCGTCAAAAACTAAGAGAAGCAGAAATAAAAATCAAAGAAAATACTAATGCTTTCCGAAATTTAAAACAATTTTTTTTAAGGCGATGTAGGTTGTGCATTGAAGCGGGAGGGAGACATTTTGAAAACTTATTCGGAAATAAATTTAATTGTTGAATTTGTAGTAATTGTTTTATTTAATATGATTTATCCTTAAAATAACCAAAATAACTATAACTAAATGACATCGATGTTACCGCTTCGTAATAACATACTTTTAAAGGTTGTTTTTAATTCTTTATTCAATAAACAGTACCATTTTAAACTTTATTTTGGTAAGAATCATTTTGTGAATGACAAAATAGCCAATAAAAAATCTTAGAAAATTTCACCTTTGTGCATTTGAAGGCAGATTTCGGCTAAAAAAAGCTAATTAAGCACATTTTTTTTTTAATTAGAATTAAAGCTTAGGGTCTTGTGAAGTTTTTAAAATTACTCAGAAGTCATGGAACCTATTTTTTTAATTTTTAATTCAAAGTTGAAAATTTAACTATGATTTGATTTTACGTCAATTTTTCACTGTCGGTCAATATTTTTGTAACTTATTTTGATGACAGGAAGCTGGGTATTTTATGTGTTAAAGTTCAAGTCATGAGGTCTATGTAACAAAAAAATAATTCAAAAAAAGATGTATAATTTCCGAAAAAAAAATATTTTAGTCTGTCAAGTCAAAAATTCTCAAAATTTTAAAAAATAATTCATAGCTCGAAAACTACAAAAAATCACTGAACATACATAGGGTATTTTCGGGTACAACGAGATGTGAGGAAACAAAAAAAAAATTTTTAGCGTCACCGTTTGGGCCACCCTGTATATAACAAAATTCATATACAAATAATATGCAATCATGAGTGATCACACACACAAGTGTCCCAGTCTACCCCTTTGTTGAGAGGTATCAGAAAAAATCTATCTACAATAATATGTTGTATATACAATACAATACAAATATTCGGTGTAAGTATTGATTACATTCAATCACCATGTACAATATTATAATATCGATAATATACCGGTATCTACCGGTACATTGACTTAATAAAATGGTGCTAATTTGTATAAGTTTTGTCTTGAGAAAAATCTTAACCTTTCAAGCCCGAAAACTGTGACACAACGGATACTCCATTATTGTGTGGCCCCATCGGACCACTCGGGGCTTACTGAATATGGATTGTATAACCATTACATTCGTAATAAAAAAAAACTTTATAATTTATCGTGAACTGCAAAGCAAACAATATTCTGTAGACCCATTATTATAGTACCTATTTACTTAAATATCACGTACAAGTACAAAATCATGATGTCTAAAAAACTGTCTCATAGTTTTGTAAAATATGGGCCAAAGGTAAGACTTTCTTTCCATTATGGAAAAAAATAATTATCTTTCTATTCAATATTCCATATCAAAATTAAAACCTTAAAGGAGATAAGATCTCTTAGATATATTTTTACAAACAATTGGCATTTCTATTTTGTTATTTTTTTATTTATTATTATTACTATTAATTTGCATAATGGCTATATTATACGATAGTGACAAGATAAAAAAAACTATTATAGTTAACTGTTATGTTATACATATACAGTTTATGATATTTATGATAGTTTATATTACTTCTTCTAGATTTAAACTAAACATATAGAATAACCTGATAGATAGAATCGTTCGGTTTGGTTTAGTTTTTTTATTTTTTTTTTATTTAGATATGTTAGACAGTGGACACATTCTGTTGAATGTTCAACAAAATGTGTAGTTGGCAAATGGTTCAAGGCGTCACTGTTAAGTACTATGATCTATTCTGTGAATATTACATTCTGCCTGGATTTTGATCATACTATTAGTAAGAGACCATAATATCTCTGGATATGGTACAAAAGTGAATCTTTAAATATACACTCTCATATAGATTTTACGCTCAAAACAAATCTATGTGCCTTGCGTAAGGCGGCTAAATGGTACTTTTACATATTACGGATATATAGATGAATACTGGCGCACGATTGTATGGAGACGCCTGCGCACCTGTGGTTGGCGACCACTGCCTGTATTCACCGAATACAGACAAATGCCGCACCAGCACGCACCCTTACAAGTAGGTACTTACCCTTGCGAGTGCCCTTACCCTGCGTACGATGATCAAGGCGAATATAGACGAATGCATCATCGGCAGATATTTGTATGGGCTGAAACGCCGCCTAGCGCCTGTAGCCTGCTGCGGTCAACAAAACAAATCGCTCGTGGGGTTTCCTCGCCGCATCCTGCTGTTCATATGTCGTTGGAGCTGGAGCATGCTGCATACCTGGCTGCGTGTTTCATTCGTTGTTTTCCAGTTTGATTTATTTAAAAAAGAATGAGGTACCTTCTAATAAATAAATAAATTGAAAAACTGTTTCATTTGAGTTCTGCGCCCGATTAACTTGCAGTTTTTGCGTTGTTCAAGATTTTGACTAATGGTGCATTCACTTTAGGCCCATGGCCAATGCATTAACTGTATATGTGAATTGCATCAGCTGCACCAAATTTGACCATATACAGGTTATAACCAAAAAACTGTCTGACCGCATAATGTAAAAAAAGATGTCTGTCTTAAACAGTTATTAAAAAAATAAGTTTTATTAATACTTTTTCGATAATCATTATCATAAAAATAAATTGTGTATTACACACACACACACACACACAAATTTCATTTGAAAAGAATTAGACAGGTAATTTGTATAAACAATCCCAACTGTACTACAGGCATGAAGAGTAAAAAGGGCGCCCAGTTTAGAAATAGACAGTGCATAGTTAGTGATTGACTAGTTTTTCAACATGCTAGTTCTACTCGCATGAAACACATAATCTTCTAGTTCAGGTACACATTTTTTTTTTACATATGTAAGCTTATTGTACCATAAAACACTAACTGAATTTATGGATAATAAACTAAGGAGTCTATTATTCCATTTCATATTGAAATTTCTATCAGCAGGTCCATGTTTGAGGCTTACCTAGATTATAAAAGCTATATCACATAATAGGTGTGAGGCATCAGGTATCAACTAGTTACATAACTCATTATGTGGTTCCATGAAGTATAGGTTTTATGAATGCTATACTGGCAGTTCTTCATTGGTTCACATTCACATTGTTTCTAACAATATGTACAATGAATTAATCATACATAATAATATTATGTCAATCTGAGAGCCGATGGTACCCAAGGATATCTAAGATATCAAAATGCATACCTGATTGGAACGTCAATGAAACACCGGGGCTGGCAACCGACTGATTTATTCACAGAGTGTGCTTACCCTCGTACAATATAATTAAATACCCGACACTTTTCCCCCCTTACTTAAGCTACTTACTTAGCTAAGACAATCTATGTTAACACATAAACTAAAATAGCTGACATTTTAAATCAATGCAGGTAGGTACGTTATAAAACTAAAGTTTGCGAAACAAACTATAGCTATAATCAATATGTAAGTAGAAAACTTACAAACAACTTATAAACTTACAAAATTTGCTGTAAGTAGAAAACTAACAAAACTACAACTAACCCATACATACCCTCCCCTGTGTAATAAAATTTACAGTTTTTTTTTATACATAACTAAAAATGTCCATAGGACTTCCTATTTCTAAACCCAGTAAATAAACTCATGTGTTATTTCTTACAAGAGCCCGATTGTAGGCACGCAGTGCTCGGTCTGAGACTCCTTCTGGTGGGGGCGACGGTGTCGGCGGACGCGCGGGGACATCTGCGGATGCCGCCACGTCGGACGCCGCCACCGCCATCCCACTGGCATCAGAAGCGTCCTCAAAATCATCGTCCAAATCACTACTAGGACAAGCTTTATTCTGATCACCGAATACTAACGCGCGACAGCGACAAAGATTTTCGTGACTTATTATTACTGCCGGCCGGTACGATTTTATCTTGGTGCCTGCGCCATTCAACGCCATTCCCCAATTTAACGCAATACGATACCGGACCGGTCCTTTTTGTGACCGTTCCAACAGCCCACTTATTCGCTCTGGAGGAGTAGTCGCGTGCGAGTACCGGGTCTCCTATTTGTAACGGGGCCCTAGGCGTGCCCCCGCACTGACCGCTTGCCGCTGCTGCGCGGCTTGCACCACCTGGCTAACATCAGGTCGCAAAGCATCTAGTCGGGGCGCATGCGCCGCCCAGTTAAAAGCACTGCGGGTGGCACGCCCGTGGTCGCATGGTCACTATTTCTATAATGAAACAAAAATTTGTTAAGGGCTTGAGACACACTTTCGCCTAACAGTGTAGCCCTTTTTATCGCTTTTTTTACTGTTTTTACAGCATTCTCGGCTGCTCCGTTGCCCTGTGGCCTATACGGCGCAGTGGTTACATGTTTATTACAATTATATACACAATAATCTTTGAACTCTTGTGAAAGAAAAGGAGGCCCATTGTCAGTAACGAGTTGTGACGGTAATCCGAATCGACTAAAAATAGATAGTAAGGCCTCAATTGTGGACCTCGCATCTGTACGAGACATGCTTACCGCTTCGATCCATTTGGAATGGGCGTCTACCAAAACTAAATATTTAATTCCATTGAATTCAGCAAAATCCGCATGTAATCTTTGCCACGGAATCAAAGGAAATTCCCAGGGATGCAGCTCCGAACGCGGCGCTGCGTCGCGGACAGCGCGGCACGCCTCGCATGAACGACACAAATTCTCAAGGTCACGATCTAAATTTGGCCAATGCACATAATTACGTGATAAATTTTTCATTTTATTAACTCCTAAATGTCCTTGATGTAACTCGTCTAAGACCCGACGCTGCAAAGTTATCGGTATAATAATACGATATTTATAAATCAAACAGCCAAAATCCACGGTAATTTCATTTTTTCGCATAAAGTATACTTTTTCGTCATCACAACTAGCTACTAACGGCCAACCAAATTTAACATAACCCAGTACTTTAGATAACAAAGTATATTTTGCCGTTTCTTTAGCTACATCACGAAAGTCAACAGGCATACATTCCTGAACCAAGTTAATATAAGTCATCATCCAGTGAGCTGCGCCCCCCTCCCCTAGCTACCGGCAACCGTGACAGAGCATCGGCGGGTCCATTATCTTTTGAATTAACAAACTTAATCGTAAAATCATAAGCGGCTAATCGCGCGGTCCACCGTTGTAGACGACTAGCGGCCGTTTGTGATATACCCACATTTTTACCGAAAATATAACTTAACGGCTTATGGTCGGTTCTTAACTCAAAATGTCTACCAAATAGGTATTGGTGATGCCTAGTGACTCCGTAAAATATAGCCAGCGCCTCCTTGTCAATTTGGCTGTAATTACGTTCCGCGTCGTTGAGTGTGCGCGACACACAGCTGATCGGTCGCTCGCTTCCATCGGGAAAGCGATGCGCCAGTACCGCGCCCAGCCCGTACGCGCTCCTATCTACTGACAACACCAAGGGTTGTCCCTCTTCATAATGTGCCAACACATTATCGCACAATAAACTTTCCTTGGCCTTCCTAAAAGCTTTAGTACACTCGGTGGACCAATTCCAGTCAATTCCTTTCCGTAAAAGTTCATGTAATGGGTGCAAAATCATACTCAATTTCGGAATAAATTTTCCGTAATAATTTAATAACCCCAAGAAACTTCTTAACTGGGTAATGTCTTTAGGGGTAGGGGCGTTGACAATAGCTGATACCTTATTGGGGTCGGGATGCAATCCGCACTGATCTATAATAAAACCTACATATTTAACGCTTTTTTGTAAAAAACTACATTTACTTAATTTAACGGTAAGGCCCATTTCTTTCAATCTACTCAAAACTTGTCTCAAATTATTTGAATGAGCAACCCTATCAACACCGGTGGTACATATATCGTCCAAAAATACTACAGTAGATGGAATACCCTTTAAAGTCTCCTCCATTAATTTTTGGAATTTTTCTGGTATACACGATAGTCCAAAAGGGGTACGGCGATATACGAAGGTACCTACGTGAGTAGTTATCGCAGTACATGGCTGTGAATCTTCAGTTAAAACTGTTTGTTGGTATGCGTGGGTCAAATCAATTTTGGTAAATTCTTTACCTCCACTTAAGGTCGCAAACAATTCCTCAATACGAGGCAGCGGATAATAGTCACGTTTTAACTTTCTATTAATAGTTACTTTATAGTCACCACAGATTCGTATATCGCCATTTCCCTTAATGACCGGAACAATAGGCGTTCCATAGTCGGAATGATCAACCCTATAAATGGTTCCCTCGGCTTCGAGGCGCTCCAACTCCCGTTCGACACGTGAGCGCAGGGCGAGCGGCACTGGTCGCGCGCGGACATAAACCGGTTCCTTATCGGTCAATTGCAATTGAAGCAACTTCTTACATTTGCCTAGTTTATCCGTAAATACTTCGGGAAATTCAGCCGCTAAACCATTTACACACGGGTCGTCATGCAACTGATTAAAGTTTATTTGTTTGATATTGAGTGCTCTAATCCAATCTCTTCCTAAAAGAGGGCGCCCCCCACTCTTAATGACATAACAAGCCAAATTATTTGCTACGATATCACCAAGTCTCACATTAACTTGTATATAACCTAAAGACTCGATACGCGTGCCCGAGTAACAACGCAACATTATATTGTCAGAGTGAATATTTTTGTGTGGGAATATTTGTTTGTAAAATTGTTCACTAATGGCCGAAATACGGCTTCCTGTATCGACCTCACACTCAATAATGTAATTGTCAATGCTAACTTTAATAAAAAATGGTTTGTTACCTTTCGTGATAAGATCGATACTGAACATGTCCTCATCTTCGGAACATTCCTCACTTACGTAATTTTGCTTGCCGTTACGAGGATTTCCACGCACTCGACACATCACTTTCAAATGACCTCTTTGATTGCACTCGTCACAATTATAGTTCGCGTACCGGCACCTGTCCGGACGATGCGGCTTCCCGCAACGCCAACATTGTTGAGTCCCCGTCGCTGCCTGTTGCGCCCCGTGCGGCCTGCCCGCGGTGGCGCGCGGCGCCCGCTGCCCGGGCCTGCCGCCGCTGCCGCCCGGGGGCGCGCGCCTTGAACTCGTACTGTGCAGGCCTTCGCCCGCCTCACCGCCTGCACCCGAGGTCGTAGCCGCGGACGTCGACGCCGCGCTCTCCTCCGCATGCCTCTCTGCAGCCTCCAGTGCCAGACCCAGTTCGACTGCTTCTTTGTACTTGATATTTTTCTCGGCGAATATTCTAGATCGCATAGCTGGGCTAGCTAACCCCGACACGAATTGATCGCGAATGTTCTCCTCGAGCATGGTGCCAAAATTACACGTAGTAGCGAGATGTTTTAAATCCTGTAGGTATTCCGCCATCGTTTCTCCCGCGCGCTGTCGCCGTAAGCGAAACACGTGGCGCTCGGCGATCTCAGATCGCTGCGGTTCCAAGTGTTCGGAGACCAACCTCACGAGCTCATCGAAGGTTTTATTTTCATGGTTCACTGGAGCGCACAGATCACACATTAACGAATACGTGGCTTCACCCACTACGGTTATCAGTAACGACACTTGCAACTCATTTTTTATTTCGTTTAATTTGATGTATTGTTGCACTCGACGAATATACGATGGCCAATTTTTAGAGTGTACATCAAACGCTTCTAAATTTCCAATCGGCATTATGACTATGCAGAATATAACGCGTGTTTTAAGTTCGAAAAAACCGATCGTCGCCAGTGGAACGTCAATGAAACACCGGGGCTGGCAACTGACTGATTTATTCACAGAGTGTGCTTACCCTCGTACAATATTATTAAATACCCGACACTGATGAGCAACGCTGTTGTCGAACTGCTGCTGCAGCAGCAGCTCTAGCACAGCAGCCGCCTGCCTGGGAGGCGGATGGCGACGGATTCGGCGGATGGCGGAGTCACCCGAGAGGTGCTGAGCAGATTGATTTTCACACTGTCGCGTCATCACTGTCGTCACCGGTGCTTTGGGTTGCTGCGCTTGTTACAGTTGCGTTGTTGAACCGATCTATGCGGTGAAATAATCCAATGACTATCTCGATTGCAATAGATTTTTGATTCATGCGGCAAAATAATCTTCTTCATCGTTGATGAAATAATAGAACCTATCCATGCGGTGAAATAATCCAATGACTATCTCGGGTGCAATAGATATTATTGGTTCATGCCGCGAAATTACTGATGCCGCCGAATACTAAACCGACCTATGCGTTGAAATAGTCCGTTTGACTATTTCGATTGAAATAGATCTTCGGTTAGTAACATTACTTTTCTCCGACTTCATTATTTTCTTCGCTAAGCATTTTAACTTTGATTAAATTTTCACTGAATATAATATCCTAAAGAATTCTCACTTTGAGACTGTACGTGCGTTCGTGGCAAAGCACAAAAAGCGAATGAAGTGTTGGCGCCAAGTAGTGACGGGGAGGACTCGAACTGGATATGTCAAATCTGTCATTTTGAAGTCAAAACCTTCTCTTTTTAGGGTTTTTAGGTTATTACTCTAAAATAACGTGCTAAGTGGTGATAGTACACGAGCGGTACTACAAGTAGTCAATATACTAATATCGAAGGACGAATCCGAGTATAATAAGGGTCTCTATGGTGATTCTGGTTTACGGCTAAGAAGATAAATTTTTGTTTGAATTTTAACTTCCATACGCTACAAATAAATTGTAAAATACTAAAGTAGTCTCATGTTTATTGTCAGCGCTTGGTACACAATGCGCCTACATTATCAAAATTTAATGTGGGTGGCTGTGTAGGTTACAGGAACAACTATACACTTTATTAAAATAACTATACACAATCGAAGCAAAAATAATAATAAATCTGTTCTTGCTTATTAACTAAGTAATGGCGTAAACGCGAATACAACAATGGAACCTATTTTCGTGATCTTTAAAAATGGTGTGAAAATATTGCTGTATCATGATATTCGAATCCATCTGTAAACCCTTATCAAAAGCTGTTACCTATCCTTATTGTAGGTAACTGTTTACCCTTATAATAAATTTATCAATTTAGGTAGATGAATCCCCTAGATCTAAGTACTAAAATGAATTGTAAAAATCCATTGATGGATCTTTTTGCACTTTTATGTCCACTTTAATCCGTGATCCACAAAAACCCACCCTTGATTCATTATTTTTGCAAAGTGGATTTTTTAGAACTAACGTGTGTCTGAAAATCCATTGAATAACGGATGACAGAATCAATGTAGATCAATGATAATAAATGTAGAGGTTATGTAGTCCCAACTCCACTTAGGTACTTTTGTAGTTGTCGTAACTTCAGGGGGCCGATTCTCACGCGATAGACAAAATGTCGAAATAGAGATATGTCGAAATAAAATGGCGGATCCGCCATTTTGTCTATTCAAACCTGTTTTTGGTATTCTCGAAATGTCACCATAGAGATATGTCGATGGCTAGCCCTCGACATGCAACGTGTGGTCGATAGCGGTAGAGATTGAATATCTCGAACATTACGTTAGCCAAAGTGTCGAATTGTGTCTTTCTGATGAGATGGGTGACCATTTGGGACCATAATAACGAATGTTAAGCTACTTTTGAAGAGGCCGAGTACGAGATGGGTGACCATTTGGGACGGCGATGACAAATTTTAAGCAATTTTAAGAAATAACCGGGTATGGGATGGGTGACCGTTTGTGACTGTGATGCGACGAAAGTAGAAAAGCTTTAAATAATGCCGGAAGTGAGATGGGTGACCATCTAGTAACCACTTTGAAAATGGTGACCGTTTGGAACAGCAATAACGAATGTTAAGCTACTTTTGAAGTGACCAGTTGCCAGTTACTAGAAGGGTGACCATTTGGGACTGTGATGACGAATGTTAAGCAATTTTTGGCCGGGTGTGGGATGGATGACCGACAATGCCAGAAGTAATCAATGTTAAACAACGTTTACAAAGACTGGGTATGAGATGGGTGACCGTTTGAGACTTCGATAACGAATGTTTTAACAACTTTGTAAAAAGGTCACGTTCGGGATGGGTGACCGACTAAGCCAACAGTAATCAATGTTAAACAGCGTTGCGTTTCTTGCAGGCAGACATCGGGCGCGTGCCATAGTGTCAAATTCGAAATATCTCGAAAAAGTCAAGAAATTGTAGAGATTCCAAAGACTTTCGACTTGTAATGTCGAAAATTGCTGAGAATAAGTTTTTTGGCTGCAATAGAGATTTTAGTGACATTTTCAATAGAGATTTGTGATTAGAGATAATCTCGAATTCGAGAAATGTCGCAGTGCGCGAGAATAGGCCCCCAGCTTCATTCGAGTTCATGACATGTTTTTTCTTAAAGCCAAAGATATGTAGTATTGTAATTTAAAGCTATACATACGCTCAATAACGTTTAATTTGTTTGTACCAACGAATTCATAAACCGTAAATGATAAAGTACAGCATTGAGTTGAATATTCTTTCTTACAAAACAAATTACAGGACTAAATAAGTGAGCCAAATAACCTTTAGAAATAAAGTTCCTATCTTCTTAAAACTTATATTGTCGGTAAAATGCTAAAAAGCTCGCGGAGAGGGAAAATGCAAAACAAAGAAGCGACACAATCCAAATGCTAAGTTTGTTCACAAATTGATATAACACGAGCGAATTCTGCGAAACTTTTATTGGGTATACAACCTTCTGGGGTAGTGTAACCACATTCATAAACCTTGTGGGACAAATCTCACTTTTTTGCAAACTTTTACACTCTTTTTTAAGATTTTCTTCGAACTCCGAACGTAATTGGGCAAGACTTCAAATCCAAGAGAGTCTGAAGTAGTAAGAAGAGGGGTTCGATGAAGCTACACGCATAATTTGGAGATTTTTTCATTAAAGTTGGTTTCTATCCACATAATTTTGATTACATTACAAAATGTATATTTGTAGTGGCTTGGGAAACTTTGATATCGTGGATGGATTTTTCTGTAAGTAAATATAAGCGCGACGCGTGCCCCTGATTAAGTAGCTAACTCTGTTGTTTCCATTTGAAATCATTTGAAACGAATAAAATTTGTCAGTTTTATTTACTAGCAAAGTGCTATTATAGCACTCTGTTGTCAATTGAAACTGTCAGAGTTCATTAATTTCAAAATATTTCAAATGAGAATTGTTAGCGACAGAGTTACTTACGTATAATCAAAGGGCTGCACGTAATGCTGTAATTTTCACTTATCCAAAATTATTTATTTATTTATAATAACAATCAATAAAATTGTAGGGTATTCATTACTATTACAATTTGCTTAACAGTAGTGATTTTTTTTCTCTACCTGCCCAGTCCGACTAACGCACCAATTAGTCGATACTTAGGTAGCTAAACGACATACATCGCTTCTGTTCCAGCGTCTGAAATTCATCTGAAAAATAGCTATACTCCAAATAACTCGATATTAAAAACGTTCTACTATAATTAAAAGTTGAAAACGTGGTCATATTAGTGGCAAGAAAATGCGTAAAGTTAGGCATCTTTGCTGTGTTAGAGGTCGGAGTAATTCGCGATGTTTCGTTTCAACTTTTTGAGCGGTTTTATACCGAGTTTTATTAAAGTGGAGTACGTTTGTGATATATCATTTATGTTCCACGATATTACAATTTAACATTTCATCTCTACTTATACTTAAACGAAGTTGATGCTTTATAAAATAAAATAGCAATAACGACAAGTGGGGTAAGAGAAGTAGAGTTAGAAGCTTAGCTCTTCGTGAGATCATAACTTTTTAACAGTGCGAGCCAATATTATGGTCTTTTTTGGTTTACTAGCTTGTATAATGATCGTAGCGATATCTGTATTGTAATACGGAAACTAATTCCTCATTCCTGCTTTATCGACACGTCGCTATAGAGAAAAACGACGATAGTTTCTTAGTTATGGCTGGATGTTTCACTTGCCTCGGTATTTCTGTTGCCCCACCTGAACTTACATTATTAAAAAAAACAGTTCTCCTTCAAATTATACGCTAGTAAGCGGCGAAAAAAACATTTTGTGTGTATAAACATTCATGAAAATACATGTCTCTTTGCTATAAAATATGCTTGGATTATTTCGCTGAAGACTAAAAATATTCCTGAACACACAATATTATTTTAGGTCTAGAAGTACCACTCAAAACAAAAATCTATCAAATAGATAAACTGAAAAGTTCGACAAAATTAAGGTAAACTAGCTCTTAAGACCTAGAAGTAAGATTCATAAAAATAATGTGAGTAACCGCGCCCACATTCTCTTCCCAAAGTAAATATTTCTAGTAATTTAGAATACTTTAGCGAAATGAAGTCCGTCTCAAGACGTGCCTAAGCAAAGCTCATAAAATATTCACTTGTAAATCAGGCCGATTGGGCCAGAAAAAAATAAATCCGCATTTCCTTTATTTCGGCCGAGAGGAAAAATAAACCTGGAGAGAAAATATTGCAATAGTGCGGACGGGTCTCGGGAACAAGCTAGGGGTACCAATATTTATAAAGTCTCAAGACTATTAGACTAGAGTTTAGATCGTATTGATCCAGTTTAAGTTAGCTTTAGTATTCGTAGTCTAGGTCCATGAAACAATGTATCACACACCCTAGCTATTTTTGAAATAATATGAACTAGTGGCTCCGTAGCTGTAGAACTCGCGTTAAAAAGTAACTCAAAATGTAAGTTGTTGAAAAATAATAGATGTAACTCTCTCGCCACGAGGTTTTCTAAGCATATAGTAGGGTACGTGATGGTTGGTATATTATATAAAATGATTGGGATATAAACGTACAAAATTGTAATATTACAATATTGATATTGATCTTGCGACAGATGTTAGGCAGATTTCATTCCATTTCATTTTGGTGCATTTATGTTACTTGTGTTGTCCACAAAAATTTACTTATCAATAACAGTTAACTCAATCCAGTGTTGTGCCTGTAAATTGTAATTTACTTTAATTTCAACTCAACTGTATCATTATCTATACACTTTGTTTCTATCAGTGGAGACTTATAAATGACTCTTTGTTGCTAATTTGTTATCTAGTAATATGTATTACTTAGTCGATAGTCTTCCTAAAATTAATAAATAAAATAAAATAAATAATTTTGAAAAAAATCGAAATGTGTAATATTTTATTTTTAGGGCGAAATATATCCAATATATCGAAAAACTGGCCAAACTAAAAAAAATATATATATTATTTTCAAATCTGCTCACAAAATTTCAGTAGAATCGGTTGAGAAATCCGACCTGTAGAGGAGAACAAACCGCGTCGGGAAGCCGAGCTGAAATATGTTTTTTACATATCTTCGCCATTTAGAAAATTTTCAAAAAACTGGCTTTGTGAAAAAATTATAAATATCTTTTTATTTTTCAAACCTGCTCACAAAATTTCACGTGAATCGGTTGAGAAATGTGACCTGTAGAGGAGAACACACAGCGCCGGGCAGCCGGACTGAAATATGAGTTTTTACATATCTCCGTAATTTTGCAAAAATTTCTAAAAACTGGATAGATAAAAAATATATATAATTTTTGAACCTACTCACAAAATTTCACGACAATCGGTTGAGAAATGCGACCTGTAGAGGAGAACAAACGGACAGCCGCCGGACAGACATACGAAAAATTGTTTGCCCTACCTGAATCAGAGACGCTTCGCTCGCGCTTCGCGCTCGTTTGGTCAAAAAGTTCGTTTTATAGTTAGCAAAGTCAAAAAAATATCAATCACATCAGGTAATCATTAAGCTACCACCATCTTACCTAAGTCTGACACCATAACAACAATATAAAAATGTATGTGTTCCGGCAGTAAGAGGTATGATAGCCAGTTTTCAGTGATGAGGATTCCAGGTGTAGTGCGCTTCCACCCCGCCTTATCGTCTTAACATCAGGTGAGGTGTTAGGCCAAGCATTATCCCGCTGTGCATAATAAAAAGACTTTTAAGATTTCATGTTTCAAAGCATACGTACAAATTGTTTCACTTCACTCATTTTCTTGTGATTTTTATGATTGTTTTTATTTATTTCCTGTCATTTAAGTTCCTGCTAATTTAAGTGCTAAATTGAAGCATTATTAGATATGATCTTAATTAAAATTTCAATGAATAACTTTTTTCTGGGACACCTACTTAAACACAGATAATATTTGATTGCTTGAGAAGTGAATATGCTAAATCTTTATAAAATCTAAAACAACACAAAAACTTTTGGCAATGAAAGTTTA
The DNA here is from genome assembly GCA_928269145.1 of Agriphila tristella. Taxonomy (NCBI): domain Eukaryota; kingdom Metazoa; phylum Arthropoda; class Insecta; order Lepidoptera; family Crambidae; genus Agriphila; species Agriphila tristella. The sequence goes on from OV743429.1 coordinate 56,112,209, forward strand.
TGTTTTTGCAATACTTAATGAAAAATAATTATATACCATTGTTTTTTTTCGTTAGGTATATAATATATCTACTTATTATAAATACCGTCATGGACTCCCTAGTCGTGGCAAATTATATGATTTATTGTAGGCATATCCACATGAGCATACCTATTACATTTGGGTTCCCTATTTTTATACCTTCTTAGCTTTTATTAAGACTGTTTATACAAATTAACTCAATGTTAAGAGTATTATTTGTTTTCTTTGTTTATTTTAGTGTCACATTTCCGTCGTTAAGATTTCTATTTAGTTTATGACTTATACTGCATTATTATGATTGCATTCTGTGCTTTATGCTATCTGTCACTTTGTAGTGTTTTGATTCAAATAATAATTGGGAATAGCAGTTTCACAATGTTTAATCACGTTTTCGGCAAAATTAAATTCTTACAAAAATCCCTGAATCAAACTGTGAAACCATGGCAATTATTTTATTCCCCCTAAATTCCTCTTTAATGGGAAAAGAAGGAAATAAAGACAACCGTAGCTGTGACATCGGGTAAAATTTATGGTCCCCCTGTTAAGTGACGTTGGAAAACCTCGGATAAGTCCTTGTAAAAAAAACAATATTGCCAACAGAAAAAAGACTGTCTTAATACAATAAAATATTATATGACTTTGTGAATCATACATAATACTACGGTGATACTTATTGAAAAACACAAAAAAATCATATTGAAATACCTAAATATCGACATTTTTATCAATTGGGCCCGCGTGATAGAGTGTGTTATGGGCCTCAAACATCCTCACCTATAAGGAAGGGTTGTGCCCAAGCAGTGAGGATATTAAAAGGTGTTAGTGATGATGATGATTACTCCCCTCAACCATGAATTGCGCGAGATTTTTTTCAAAAGTCAAAGCCTTGGATCAATAAAAAAATTTACAACCTTGTTGTGCTTTGTTTGTATGATTATATGGCTATAGTTTGCTAGTTTCTATTTTACTAAAACGTTAGAATATAAATAAGTACTATCTTTTCTTATCTGAATTGTAAACTAGCCTATACAGGGTTATTTGTAAAACCAACAACCTCGACATTACTAACATCATAAACAACAACCCTTGTCTACGACTTTTCCAGGGGGCCTATTACGAAAATAACGTACGTAACTGCGTAACGCAGTCACTTGGTCACGATTGTCGTCCACAGTTCGTCGGTTGTAGTTATTACAGACATTTTCAATGTAGCTATCGTAGTCCATAGACTATTGAACAAATAATGAAGGACCCACTAGAGAGAAACTGTCAAATTTACGCAATCACTTTGCAATATCGCATACGCAAGTGCTTTGTTATTACAAACTTTGTTATTCCTATCGGAAACAATCAGAACGAAGCACGGACGCAGCTATGTGTATCGCGTTAAACTTTTCGTAATAGATCCCCTGGGGGGCTACTCAAATGGCCACTTTTCTATTCGTTCGCTAACTTAAATCTTAAAAATAAGCAATTAATGATCAAGTCAGACGTCGCAAGTTTATGTAAATCACAGACATTGTCGTATTGTATGGAATTGACAAGCCTACGACACGTTATTTTGGTGTTTATAGCTTATTTTTAATTTTTAAGTTAGCGAACGAATAGAAAAGTGGCCATTTGAGTAGCCCCGCTGATCTTTATTTGGAGAAATCGTAGACAAAGGTCGAAAAAATATTCACTCATCAAGCTTACGCGCTCACTAGACATGAAATAAAAGACTTTTTAACGGATACTAGCGCAGTTTATTGAAAGTACTTTGGTAATTGGTTGGTATTTGGTTTGATTTTCCCGACGTTTCGGCAACTTTGCAGCTACCGTGGTCACGGCGGGAGACTGAAGTTACTCGTGAGCCTACCCTCAAGCGATGATACCAACTAATTACCAAAGTACTTTCAATAAAACCGCGCTAGTATCCGTTAAAAAGTCTTTTATTCGAAAACAATAGTTTATTTTTGGTATTTTTCGAGAAATCGTAGAGCATAGTACGAGTCGATAAGTTAGTATTACAAGTTGACGTAATAAAATCTTTCTCACTCCATTGCTACGCCTTTCACAGTCATATCGTCCACTAAAAATATAAAAATCAGACCACATTCTAAAACTTCACAAAGAAGGCTAATTAGAGAATACGATGGACCGCGACGACCGCAGAAAATTAAAAAGATTTATGTTCGTTTCCTTTTTAAGTCTACAAAAGTCGTGCCCTTTTACTAACTACATGATCTCTCTTTTTTTCACATTTGAGTTATTACGAACTTTTCAATGGTAAACTCTTGTATTGTATGCCAAGTCTGTTTTAATTTGAAAAATAAATAAAAAAATACAATTTTAATGAAATAAAACACTTTTTAACGGATACTAGCAAGGTTTTATTGAAAGTACTTTGGTAATTAGTTCACGTTGTAATTGGTCAAGGGGGACTGAGTTTCCCTTAACCACGGCAGCTGCAAAGGTGCCGAGACGTCGGGAAAATCAAAAATCAAACCAAATACCAACTAATACCAATGTACTTTCAATAAAACCGCGCTAGTATCCGTTAGAAAGTGTTTTATTTCATGTCTAGTGAGCGCATAAGCTTGACAAGTGAACAATTTTAATATAAAAATTAAATAAAAAATATATATATTTCACAATTATATTTCGATAGAAAGAAAATTCTACGATCTAGACAGCAGACACCTAAAATTTCTAATACAATTTTCACTACAAAATGTCCCCTACTTGTGTCTTTTTTTGAATTCTTTATTAAATTATTTAAAATCTTAAAACATTCATTTAAAAAATAAACTTTAATTTTTTTCAAAATATACAGCTATCCCCATTCGCTTTTGCAATAAAACAAAAAAAACAAATCCACTGCGATTCTAAAATAGACCGTTCATTTTCGATTCAGTTTTCATCGAAGTAACACTTCATTTTAAGGGGGGTAAGGGGGAAGGTAATCACCATCACTATCACCCCAAATGTCAACCTCACCTGCACGCGCCGGATGGCGGCGGAAGACAATCGGCTTCCGTGGCACCCCCTGCTGGATAACCAACGAGGCGCTGGCGTCCGAGTAAGTGGCGGTATAACCACTCACCTACCAAGAATAGATGAGGCTACAGAAGCCTTGAGGTCTAAATAACCTCTAAAAGTACTGGAGCAGAAGGCAACGGGAAACCACTGCTGCAATTTTTCCCATGAGAGTTATGGAAAGGTCTAAAAACAATTTTAAGAAGCCGAGCAATCCGCGTAGCGTCCGGCGCCATGATCTTTCCGGGGGTCAGGGTGTGAAATGTGCTACCGGCCAGGATGATGTAGGCAACCAGGCATCTCCTGGAAATCATGCTACTGGAAGAGGAACCATAAAACTACGCAACAAGATCCGCGTCGGAACATGGAATGTTCGTGGTCTCCTCAAGGACGGCAAACTGAAGATCTTGGAAAGCGAGCTAGAGAGATGTAACTCCATCATAACTGGCATCAGTGAAACTCACTGGAAAGATAATGGCCACTTTGACACAGGGAAATATACCATATATCATTCCGGAAATAAAAACAACAGCTTTGCTGGGGTGGCTATTGCTATTCCAAAAATATGGAACAATTCTGTCCTGGGCTATAATCCTATCAACGAGAGAATCATAACAATTAAAATAAACGCTGCACCAGTTCCAATAAACATAATACAAGTTTATGCACCTACATCGGCAGCTGACGATGATGTCATAGAGGCGTTCTACAATCAACTGGAAAACTGCATGGAACAAATACCAATGAGGGAACCTCTAATTGTTTTGGGAGATTTCAATGCAAAGGTGGGCAGTACCAAAAATGAATCTGGTTTGCGGCACATAGTTGGGCTATACGGTTTGGGTACTCGTAACGACAGGGGGGAGCGCCTAATCCAATTTGCCGCAGATAATAATCTCACGATAATGAACACCGTTTTTAAACACCACCCAAGGAGACTCTATACGTGGACTAGCCCAGACGGCAAACATCGTAACCAGATTGATTACGTTATGATCAGAAGTAGATGGAGGAGCTCGATATTTAACGCGCACACTTTGCCAGGAGCAGATTGTCTCTCTGATCATGAACTGTTAATATGCGGCCTGAAGCTTAAACTCCGCAACTGCACTGCCAAAAAGATATCAAGACGTATTGAAATTGTAGACAAAGAGGCCTTCCGTAAGACCCTGCAAGATGTTAAACATTCCTGGGCAAACGAATCCGCCAACTGCAATGGAGAACCGGAGTCACTTTGGCAATCGGCTAAAAACACTATCAAGACATCAGTCAAGATTTCCCAGCCCAAGGTGAAGGTTGCAAAACGACAGCATTGGATGTCGAGTGCCACGTGGAATCTCGTAGAAGAGCGGCGAAAAGAGAAAGCTTCTGGAGCTAACATGAAGAGGCTAAATCTGCTTAGTTCTGAAATACAAACCGCTTGTCGGAAAGATCGCAATAAGGAGCTCAACACTATCTGCACAGAACTAGAACAGCACGCTCAGAAATTCGAGACGAAGGATCTTCATATGAAAATTAGAACAATAACGAGACAATTCAAACCAAAGTCCTGGGCAATAGAAAATTCTGATGGTAACACTTTTACAGAAATTAAGCTGATTGTTAAAGTGTGGGAGGATTATACAATAGGTTAGAATAGATTATACAATTATACAATAGGATTATAAAATATATGAGAACATATATTTTGTGATTTTGAAAATCAATCAATCAATCAAAATGGGGTAAGTAAACATAAAAATCGATATGGATGTCGTTTTTGAGGTTTTATGGAATGGTGATTGCGAAAATGAGATTTATTTTGAAGTCCGACGCGGTGGACATGACATCATGGACCTGGACCTGGACATGCACCGGGAACGGGAACGGAACGGGACGGGAACGGGACGGGAGCGGGACGGGAGCGGGACGGGAGCGGGACGGGAGCGGAACGGGAACGGGAACGGGAACGGGAACGGGAACGGGAACGGGAACGGGAACGGGAACGGGAACGGGAACGGGAACGGGAACGGGAACGGGAACGGGAACGGGAACGGGAACGGGAACGGGAACGGGAACGGGAACGGGAACGGGAACGGGAACGGGAACGGGAACGGGAACGGGAACGGGAACGGGAACGGGAACGGGAACGGGAACGGGAACGGGAACGGGAACGGGAACGGGAACGGGAACGGGAACGGGAACGGGAACGGGAACGGGAACGGGAACGGGAACGGGAACGGGAACGGGAACGGGAACGGGAACGGGAACGGGAACGGGAACGGGAACGGGAACGGGAACGGGAACGGGAACGGGAACGGGAACGGGAACGGGAACGGGAACGGGAACGGGAACGGGAACGGGAACGGGAACGGGAACGGGAACGGGCCGGCCTAATCGCGTAAAAATGGTTGGTTGGATCCTGGTTGAAGGTTCCCTAAGAATTTCTCTAATATCCACGCGGACGAAGTCGCGGGCAGAAGCTATAAGGGATATTTTGATATCAAAATACACAGTAGCATAAATAACTATAATCTAACTCAGAAAAATTAGACAATCCTACTAATATTATAAATGTGAAAGTTTGTGGGTTTGGATGTTTAGATGTTTGGATGTTTGTTCCTCAATCACGCAAAAACTACTGAACGGATTTGGTTGTAATTTGGCACACAGATAGTAGATAGCCTAGATTAAAACATAGAATACTTTCTATCCCGATATTCCCACGGGAACGGAAACCACGCGGGTGAAACCGCGGGCGGCCGCTAAGTTTCTAATATTTTTATGCTAACTAGAAACATAATATAGTTCTGGTTTATAAAACTCAGCGTCTTGAAATACTTGCACTGAAGAAAATAAATCTTTACGATTTATAATTAAAAATAAAACTACTTTGATTTAGATTTAAAATTGTTTTTGTTTGTTCTTCAGCCTCCAGTCACCCACTGCTCAGTGTAAGCCTTCTTGTCTTAAGCGGTCTTGTCCCTTTCTCATCCAGGTTTTTCCCGACACTTTGACTATGTTGTCTGACCAGCTGGCTTTTTGGCAGCCAACGCTTCTGGGCCGGTCCTTGGTCTCCACTCCACCACCTTTCTGCTCCTCCGATCATCGGTTCTGCGACTTATGTGACCGGCCCATCGCCACTTCCATTGCGCAATGATGCGCCCTACGTCAGTTAGTTTAGTCACTAAACTAAGTGCGACACTAGATCCAAAATAAGTTTGTCTTTATAAAAAATTAAACATCTTACCTATTTCCGCAAAATGAAACTTGTATTGGAGGGACCCCATGGCCAGCTGACAACAAAACATGGATCTCATGTTTTCAGAAATAATTTTATTAAACTTTTCCATGGTAATGCCAAGGGGACATTCCAAATGAGGTCGTAAAACATAAAGGAAAATGAGAAAATTCTAATGAAGAACTCGATTTATCTTCGGGATCGACTGCTCTCAATTGACTTTCCAATTGTCTCATTAAAAATAATTGGATCTGTAATACTTTCAAACGTGTTTATGCTCCAATGGATGTCCAAACCCATTGATACCGAAAGCTGATTAAGTGGCTTTTTATTCGAATTTGTTTATGAATGAATAGATTTTGAACAGTCTATTTGAAGTCTGTTAAAAACTGAGGACAGACGATCTTTAAATAAATGTAAAAAGCAAATAATCGTAAAAAAATCCGTCTTTTTAACCGACAAAAAAGGAGGAGATTCTCAGTTCGTCGGAATCTTTTTTTATGTATGTTTGTATGTTACTCGATTACTCGAAGATGGCTGGACAGATTTGGAAAATTCTTTTTTGTTTGAACGCCATAATTTCAAAGTAGTTACATTGTCATTTAAGTCAAGATCTGATGATGGTATCCTAGAAAAATAAATTAAACTCTTCAAATATTAAAGGCACACCTATAGCGATTTAAGTATTTTCTTCAGTGTCTCGTGCATTTGCTTCCGCGAATAACGATTTGGTGAAGTGGAACTGATGACAAGAACATAGATGGTAATCGGAAGTATTTAATACTACCACATACCACGCAAGTATTATATATTTCACTGGTGCGATGCGATTTCTTTAATATAGTTGCTAAGCAATTTCAGTTCGTCGTAATGCGTTGGTGAAGTGGAGCTGATAGTGAAATACTAGAAGAACTCCTCATCACGTCAGGAAAAGACATATTTTGTAACAGGTGATTAGCACTTAACAGCTTTTTTTTCTTTTATTTTATAAAAATTAGGAGTTCAGATCATTTTTATTTACTCAATGATAATATCATTACCTGTGGCACTTTTAACTGTAGTCTCAGCACGATAAAATATATAGGTATAGTGTCGAATTTGTGAACAAAATTAGTATCCATTGTCTTGATTTGGAAAATTTTGTTCGTTACATTAGTACACGATACGAACTTAATAGATTTTTATGCTAAGGGTATTAGGACTGTCAGATAAGATCGTAATAATTAAATAAAATTTAAAGTTGTATGCTTAAATACTTTGAAACTCCTTCCGGCAAAACATCAATCAATGGAGAAAAAAAGGTCTCCAGCTCCAATTTCGCCTTTACAAAACCTTCAATTCCTAACTTCAACAAAGGTTCCACGGCTTAAACCAAAGTAGACAATGGCCGTTATTCTCCTGTGGCCGTTAGTGACACGCCGATGAATCACCGCCTTAACTGGTGAAGTTTAAAAAAGTTTGCCCTTTAGAAAATTAAGGAAGTGAGATCAGCAAAAAAATTACCCTTGGGTTGCCCTGATTCGTTAGTATCAGCTGATTAATTAATGCTGGCCAGTTTTGCAGCGTAGTTAAATAAAGCCTTATAATAAATGAATATAAAACCACATCACGTCGGTCGGTGCTGGCTGGCTGACCCGGAATCAGATTGATAACGCTCTGTTGCAACTAGCTCTCATCTTTCATTATTATCTTTATCCAGAAGTTTAGTGAAAACTTATTAATTAGAAGGCTGACTCACGCAAAACCTCAGTTTATTCCAAATGTCATGTAACTTTCATAAAGGAAATAAAAACATATTATTTCATAGTAAAAAAATGATAAATATGATTTGAAAATAGCTAAGGGTCTAGTGGTTTACCTAAACGTGTAAGACGCAGGGGTCCCGAGTTCGGTTCCCAATTTGAACTCGATTTGGTTGGTGGTAGAGCTTATTTCAAGTCCGCCTTGCTAGCTACCACCATCTTAACCAAATCTGACGCCATAACAACAATTTAGAAATTGTTGTGTTCCGGCAGGAGGTAAGATAGTCAATTCCTCAGTGGTGAGGATTTTGTGTGTAGTGCGCTTACACTTTCGGCCTTATCGTCATTTATTGTCCTGTTGTAGATAAAAAAATCTTATAAATAAAAATAGCAATTACTTTTATAACATGGGCTGGGCACTTATATTTTTAAAATAATAAGCAACAGTCGTTCGAATTGGAGCCTATAAACCAAAATGCTTGAGGTATGTTCTGAGGGGAAAGTTACTTAGGAAATAGTTTATTAATACGATAATGGTGGAATTTAATCACAAACAAAGCATGTTAACGCAACTCTGGCAACCACAATGCAATTAGGCAATTAGGAGATATTTGCCGGCGGGCGGTGCGGTTGCGTTTCGTGGCTTTGATATAATAATATGATGCAGTACAATTAATCTGGTATGATAATGCAACTTGACGCACTGCATAACAAATATGTTATGTCGGACAGTTTTATAATTCAACGATGCCAAATTGAGACTGTTATTATATGTACTTAGTTATAAATATATGGCTCGCCTATATTATAACAAGAACGCATGTAAAAAAAATTCACAGATCTCGTGCCTTTCACGACCTGCAGGTACATTGAAAATGAATTTAATGAATTAAACAAAACAAAATTAAATTGTAAATTTTGTATTTTTTTTTAATCAATATTGTTAGACAATACAATAGACAACACAATTGACATTAATATTTTATTGAAAGGTAAATTTCTACACAAAATAACCTAATAAAAAATCTAATCAAAATTGAATGCAGCCCGCGATCGCAAGACTCGGCGGCGTCGATTTCATCATCCCTCGAAATGTGCGATAACACTTTAAGAACCCACAACTTATTGCGATTTTAAACCATGTTTACCCAGGCATCATCTTCACACTCTTATTCAGAGACCATTGTAAAAATTCATTTGGAATCGTAACGTGACTTAGAGAAACATGAGACATGCCTGATCGTGTAATTTTAAATCTCGAAATTGAAATAACTGCAACCCATGAATATATTTTGGATCTACTGTACTTCTTTTCTGTATCTAATCTAAAAGTACCTACCTATTGAGGCCCTCGGCTTCGCCTCGGGCCTAAAACTACAACCTCTATCTATTCTATTCAACTTTTGCTCAAGATTCGTTTATCCACTACACACAAAAAAGTGTCGGGGGTATCACGACATCCCACAGTGCAGCAATACTCAGGAAATACCAAAACAATAGTTAAACAGATGCGCCGAAATAGTTTTTTTCAATGTCCACGTCCAAGACACAACCCCGGCTGGCCTTTTGCATAATACTTATAAGTAGAGAAACGTCAACGTTATTAATATAATAAATAAATGATATCGTGGTCTTCGTACCGGTATTATTAATGATTTTTATTTTACTTTGTTGTTATACCAAAGAAATAACAAAAGAATTTCAATTATACCTATATTATACTAAAATTTGGAAATGTACTAAAATTATACAATATCATTCCGCAGAGCCTCAAATATACCAATTTAGTACTGAAAATACTGCTCAAGATGCTCGCAGCGCGCACCCGTTTATAGCAACGCCAAGCTCCTCCTTCTTTTCTAACGTATAATAACTCTAATTTTGAGTCAAATAACATTTGTACTAAATGATATAACATTTTAGTCAATTAAAACTTAAAAGCACTTAGGTATACAGTCAGTAGTAACATAGAGTAACATACGTAAATCGTAAAATGAGTCCTTTTTAAAAAATAGTATTTTCCAAAATAATACGTTTTTCGAAAAAATAAAAAAAACGTCTCCAGATCCAGAACCAATCTATAAGTTAAAAATATAAAAAGTTTTAAAAGTTTAATATAAAGACCTTTTAGTTTTTCTTTACTAAACGCTAATTTTTAGCGCTTTTTCGGGATTTTCTCAAGAAAATGTAAAATTATAAAAAAAACTAAAAATACCATCATGTAATCCTTATTAATACGCATCTTTTGACATCTCAAATATTTATCTAGACTTGAAAATAACAACGCTGAGCGAATTCACACTTTCACCGAAAACGGGGCCCCTACTGCGATCGAAAAAACATTTTCAATGTTAAAAATCCTACCTAGATTTCTACAACTAATAAGGCAACAACGCGGTGAACAGAAGCACATACCGCGCCGAGGCGGAACGACTGAAAAACGATGGTAACGAGCTGGTGAAAACCGAACGTTTACCGATATTATGACAGTCAGTAAATCTTCAATAACGTGCGCGATAGCACAGAATAAAATAAATAGTACTAGGTCAAAGTCAAAGTCAAAGTCAAATAAGCTTTATTCAAATAAACTTAATTATTAAGTACTTTTGAATCGTCTATATTTTCCTACCACCCGTTCCAGACTTTTTTAGCTGACAAGAAGAACAGGCGCAAGAAACTTATCAGCTGTAACAGCCATAAGTAACGATATTTACAAACTTGAATATATCGTTACCAGAAAATTACAATACAACAGGGTGACAGGATTATTGGCAACAACATAGACTTATTATATTACTTCAACAAAGTACTTATTAGCAAGTTATGTGTTACATCATTTCCACGCATTTAGATCTTTAAGATAATCATCTACTTTATAATAACCTTTACCCATGAGCGTTTTTTTAACATGGTTTATTAAATTAAATTTATGCAAAGGAAGATCAATCACTTGTTGTGGAACTTTATTAATAAAGGCTATGCCTTTCCCCATAAATGAACCTCTAGTTTTTGCAAGCCTAAATCTTGGAACGGCAAGTTTATCTTTATTTCTTGTATTGAACTGGTGAATATTGCTGTTCTTAGCAAATGAATCATAGTGTTTCCTTACATAAACTAAATTATCATAAATATATTGGCCTGCCAAAGTTAAAATATTTATTTCTTTGAACAATTCTCTCAAGGTATCTCTCCGCCGTAGATTGTATATGGCGCGAACAGCTCTTTTTACACGACTGCCCAAAGCAAAAAGAGTGTTATGTGTTCAGGGTTCATGTATGTTTGTGGGTATGTGAGTTTCTTTATTCCACCATAACTTCTAAATGCCTGAACTGATTTGGATAAATGGGGTATCGTTAAAATTCTTACAACATCCCGAGTGACACTGGCTATATTTTTTTTAGAAAAAATCAATATGGCGACAGTACGACGCCATTTTCAAATACGAAAAAAAAAATTTTTTCTTCTATTATTACAATATGGGCATCAAATGAAAGACCTTGATGAGCACATTCCAAAACTATATACTATGTCACTAAAATGTGTGAAATAAAAATAAATAAATTAAAAAAAATATTAAAAACACGACTGCCCTGCCAAAACAACTAAAAAGTTAAACAACAAGTGTCATTGCAGTCGGGGGACCTTATCATGGAACAATTTTTGATCAAAGAGGTCCCCCGACTGCAATGACACTTGTTGTTTAACTTTTTAGTTCGTTTTGGCAGGGCAGTCGTGTTTTTAATATTTTTTTTAATTTATTTATTTTTTTGGAGTACTATAATATTTTCAATACTGGCAGCTGAACCCCACAATAGCAGTCCATACGACATTACGCTATGAAAATAACTAAAGTATACTAACCTTGCCGTTTCAATATCAGTTAAAAGCCTTATTTTCTTAACAGCGAATGCCGCTGAAATTAGTCTACTTGACAAGGCTTCAATATGTGGATCCCATTGCAGTCGAGAATCTAGTGTGATACCTAGAAATGTTGTGCTCTCGATAAACTCGACTTCATCGTCATTCAAATTAATATTTAATTTTGTCTGCTCAACATTAGGTAATGAGAATTTAACACATTTAGTTTTTTTGGGGTTAAGTGCTAAATTATTACTATTAAACCAGTATGAAACTTTAGAGAGGGCACTATTTACTTCGTCCGAACAGTTATTACCTCTGTTTACTTTAAAAACTAAAATGGCCACTTTTCTATTCGTTCGCCAACTTAAAAATTAAAAATAAGCCGTAAACTCTAAAATTCGTAATCAAAAAATAATAAGTACAGTTAGTAATATAGGATAGATCGTATAATATAAGATAATATAAGATAGATAATATAAGACAATATAAAATATAAATAGTAATTCTCTTGGAGGCTCCAAAAGAATGTTGCAATTTGTATTGCATACAATACAACAATGTCTGTGATTTACATAAACTTGCGACGTGTGACTTGATCGTCTAATTGCTTATTGTTAAGCTTTAAGTTAGCGAACGAACAAAAAAGTGGACATTTGAGTAGGGGGCTGTAATTCTGGACCGCGGTCCGTCATTTGACCACCAACTACCAACATTATATACGTTTCAGTACGGCAGGGGTTTTCAATTGACAGACCGCGCGGTCCAGATTTGTTACGAACACTGCCAGTTTCTTTTTTACTACCTCGTAATAATTTCAGATGTTTGAAGAAAATATTTTTTTACATGCACGTGTTTTTTCTATATTTAATGAGTCATCTCTGCAATAGTGTCGAAATTCAGTACTTACATATTTTTATTGTCAGTTAAAATATGATTGAGAATTTACCATTCTAAATCGAAATTATTTTAACTGTGACTTTGATGGAACAATCACATACTGAACAATAAATCGAGAGCCAAACTTAGCAGCCGCCTTTGTGGCCGTGAAGTTGGAATATATTTGTACATTGTTGTGCTCCAGCAAATTGTTTCATCAAATCTCGGCTTGCTAATGAAGGCAGAGGCTGCTTGTTCCCAGATAAGGAGCTTTCAGGTGACCGAATGGGACAGGGAAAGGTGTGGAGAGGAAATACGACCTTTGGCAATGTGTATTTTTAGTAAGCGGTTTTGTTTTAACATTATCACATTAAATTGCGGTTGAGAGAGGAAAAAAAACTGCTCTTCCATAAACGAACTAAAAAGTTAAAAAAAATATATTTGAAAGTGGCGTTATGCAGTCGCCATTTTGATATTTATCAATAAAGTATAGCCAGTGTCACTCGGAATGATGTAAGGATTCTAATCTAACGATACCCCATAAAAACCCCAAATTCCGTTAAGGCATTTAGAAGTTATGGTATATTAAAGAAACTCACATACAACAAACATACCTGAACCCTGAACACTTTACACTTCCTGATTTTCATGGGCACTCGTGTATTGAACGCTGAACATATCACACTCTCTTAATTTTCCCTCTGAACCTCAGATTCACCTCTGATCTAAAGTACTTTAGATCTGATCTAAAGCACTTTAGATCAGAGGTTCCGCTGAGATCAGTAACAGAGATCCTTTATTAGAGCGACACATGAGCGGGAAACCTATTACTTATTGGTACAAACAAACAAATCTTGGTGCAAATGCAGTATGCACAAATTTTGGTGGACTGTTTAAGGTGGGCTTAAGCTTGTTACTCAACGCTCTACACAGCCCATGGGGAATGAGTAATGTAACAAGAACTAATTCTCAAATATGTTTATTCTCCATGCCACTCCTATGCCATCCGATTTAAAACAACGGTGAATAAGTCTTGCAGACAAACATTTAAGTAGATTTTGTCCGAGCGGACTGTACGCGGCGCGACCGGCCGTGAAGGAAACAAGAAACTTTCATTTGACAACGGAAGTAGCTATACCTCTACCATAAGTAAAATAAACACAAAGTATATATAAGTATAAAAAATTACGCTTTTTTCTATCGCATGTGGTAATCACCATCATTACTTTTTATAACAATAACGATCGAGCCTTTTCAGGAACAACATCCTTGCCGCCATATTTTACATATTTTACACTAGATTTTTTTATATATTTTTTTTTTATTATCGTAAGTGACAAGTATGTTACTAACGTTGCATAATTTACTATCGTAAGCGCCAAGTAGAATATAAACTAAATAACCTAGTATTTTATCGTAAGCGACATTTAATACTTAGGTATTATATCGATCGATGGAGGTTACTACAAAAATAAATGGGCTATTTAAAACTTTCGATAAAAATTTGTTGCGTGGAAAAAAAATACTTTGCTTTCGCAAAACGTACAGAAGTAACAACGTAGAATGGAAAATATCACAAACTTTTTTAAATATTTGGTGATTATAATAAGTATAGGGATAGGAAATACCAAGAGAATAATTTCCATTCTGCTGTTACTTCTGTATGTTTGGCGAAATCGAAGTAGTTTTATTTTTCTTCACAACAAAAATCCAGTTTTTTTATAATAAGGGGGCTTATTCTTACTGTTCTTACTACATTCAGCCAATTTGATTTTATTCAGACATTCTCGGCCCATTGCTCGACTAGGTACCTAACTGTATATATCATTACACCCACGAATTTCAGATACCGAGATCCAGCAACAGCTTTCCACCGACCGATAACTAAACATTCTAGTCAGATCTTCGATTCCCATGTAAATTAAAAGCAAATTCCAGGTGTGGGGTTCCTGGAATCCGCTCATGCGACCGTAAAAGGATTCCTTACCGTACCGGATCGAAATCGTATCGTATCGGTTGTAGAATATCAACACATGATCAAAAGTAGCTTGCAGCACCGCACACGTTAGTACTATTATATATTCTGTGACCGCACACCGGAATGTTTGTGGTAGATCAAGTGTTAGTTTCGACCGACATTTAATCTGGGGGCTAATTGTCTAATTTTAAAATCTATCGCAATCGCTTTCGTTTGACAGATGGATGTGACACATTGCTGCATTTCTTTGGTAAGTTTTTATGTGTGTCAAGAAGAAGCTTCAATGTGTTACATCCTTGAAAGCGATTGCGATAGATTTTGAAATTAGACAATAGAAAGGCAGGTGCCCAATGATACTAATTTGAAAGCGTAAATCGATTTACGGTTGATTATAAGATCTATTCCCAATTCCTATAGATTTATAAGTTGATTATAAATCTATCCATTGAAATTAGCACGCATAGAATGAAAATAAAAAGTTACTATGCCCAGTTTGAATTAATACTGGTAGGTACTCAACATTGGTAAAGTAGACATTAGACTTTATTAAAACTATTTCTTAACACATTTGGTAAAGTAGGCAGTATTTCGCAAATGTACTGCAAATTGAGTAACACCTCATGTTTTTTACCATAATATAAATTGTCACCGAATACCTACATTGTGGAACAGGGTCAGAATTAAATTACGTGTTGCGGTTTGGGCGGTTCAAAATGATATGTGGTAGGTAAACGTTGAAAATTAACTATTTCGGCATTGTTTAACAGAATGAAAAGCAGCTTAACATACCTATAACCTTAGAATAATAACACTAGAACGTTAGTTCTCTACAAAACGCGCTGTCAAAAGTGAGGCAAATAAAACAGCCAAAATGGCACCGTTTTCAGATTTTTATTCTCCATTATTACCCAATCATACCGAATAAGTACAAAACAGTTTTAATTTTCCTGTTTTTATTAAATTAGTTACTATTTATTGAATTTTAATTACGATTAGGTAACGTATGAAAGATAAAAGTATGAAAACTAAGCCATTTTGGCTTAGTATTAGTTGCCTCACTTTGCAGACGAGGACACGGTTTCTATGTGTTATTATTCTAAGCC
This sequence comes from Agriphila tristella, assembly GCA_928269145.1. Classification (NCBI taxonomy): domain Eukaryota; kingdom Metazoa; phylum Arthropoda; class Insecta; order Lepidoptera; family Crambidae; genus Agriphila; species Agriphila tristella. The sequence continues at coordinate 56,128,028 of OV743429.1, forward strand.
TATAATCAGAGGTTTTGGCGCCATTTTGTCGAGACCGGATCAGTGACTATTTTGATTATTTGCAAATTGATTCATAGTGGATATTTTGTCTTAAAATTGATGCAGCAGTTTTGTGATACAAGCGGTACAAGTGTTTACGCAACTGAACAATATGTGGGATAATAAAATTGAAATAGGCGCGATCTTAGTTGTGTGAAGCTGAGACTTTTATTGTAGTGGTGTGTCTACCTCGGCAGAACTTACCGAGTAAACTGTCTTGATATAGGTACTCGGAGCTAAATGCTCCAAGCAGCACTGAACCATAGTAAAATCAAATAAGTAAGTCGTCTTACTCATTATACGCCCGAACGCGGTTTGTATTAAAAGGAATTAAAATAAAACGTCATGAGCAATTAAAAGTTCTAGTTTTAATTGTATCTCTGTATAATTATTTTTGGTATTTAACAAGAATTCCAAGCATACAATTACTCGATATCATGGGAAAGTACTAGTATTACCAGTTTAAACAGTATTCAATACAATAATACACTGATACCTGACCTTAAGCAGTGGTATCTCTCCAGCAGGAATAGCGTATCGCGACAAATTTATCAAAGTCATCTGGTATTATGACTTTATTTAACAACTTTATTGAAAACACTTATTTCACCGTTCAACCTTTCACTGTGACGACTTGAGCACGACTGAGCGCGCCTCTACCCCGTCACCGCATATTTAAACGTTATGCGTGGCGTGGTAGGGGCGAGCGTGGCGTGACTGGCGTGGTAGGGGCGACTGCAGTCACCCGATTACTACAACTACCGTTTAAGTACTTTTAATGGAATAAACACACAAATTTAGTTGTACTACATGGTTCATCACGAATAATAATTAAAGTAATTTATACAGTAACCTTACAGTCGGCCATCCTGCTAGAGCGAGTCCCATCGCGTAAAACAATATCTTTTATAACTCTGAGTACATCCATTCAATTAGTCATAAAATATTCTTAAATAAAAACATCATTTTATTAGAAGAAAAATAGCAGCCTTCCAACAAAATATTTCGCATTTTTGCGAAAGTCATAATTATTATTTAATTACATTACAAATATTTATTGCATGACACAAAACGTAATTACGTTTTTATTTATACATAAGTAGGTATCCAGAAAACATCCCGTTAGAGAAAGGGTATGTATATAAAGTGACATTTATTTGTCTACAATTAACGTAATTAGATTACTTAATTTAATTAAACTTAAAATTTTACAATTCAATTCAACTCTGTTTACATCAATAAAAATATAGTCGTATGGCATTTCATCCGAGCACGTTATAAACACGAGCAATAGCTTGTTTAACGATAGATTATCAACATCAAAATTCATTAATATAATTACAAGATACTTTAGAAATTAAAAATGGATGTATACCTTAAATAAATTGCTAAGGGGTTAATATTTCATTGCACCGAATTATAAAGATTGCAAACTTAGAAATATTTTTTTATCATTAGCTATTGCAACTTATTTTATTTACTTAAGTCTTAGACTCATTAGTTACGTGTAGGCATTTCAATATTTGTCTCCAATACAAACTTAGTTTAGAAAAATACCTACTAACAACAATCAACAAAAAGTCATCAAAACGCTATAAAAGGCTCATCATTAAAATAGAAAATTGAAGTAATCGTTTCTGTAAATATGTATATATATATATATTACTATACTATATTGAATGTAATATCTTTCTCATACCATTTGTAATGCTTGAAATACTTTTATAATTTTTATACCATATTAATTAAAAAATCACGCGCGGCGGCGCTATGGCTATGGGCAGCATTAATTACATGGATTAGACGTTTCAATAAAAATTTGCCCTGAGATAACTTTGGGGTGCACCCAGTGCTTCAATTAGTGTAACACAGTGACAGAAAAAGCATATTTCAGTGACACATGTCATAAACTATTATGATATCCAATAATTTAATCATCAATTTGCAAAAAGTTTTCTTTCTTTTAAGTAGTTATTGTACCTACATAACACTTGTACTATTATGTATTTCGTGACACAACTCAGTAAGAGTAAAATTTGTTACTTCTTGAACTAATAAAAAATAGCATTCTACATTACAGCAAGGTAAAAAAAACTTTTTATTTTATTTACAAAGTATTCTGAAGGTCTTTTAAATTAGTAATGGTTTTAAATTTACCCTTACTAATTTAACCAGGTTAACCTTTTGTTTAGTTATATACATTAGCATACTTCCCTATATAATGGATATGTAAATGTAATATGTACTAAAGAGAAGTTTAGATATCGTAGAAGTGACTCCACTATACACACAGTACGTTATGTGGAGGTACCTTCCTTGAATATAACTGCACATTTTAAAAACTCGATCAGAATAAACACTAAGTAATAAATGATTTTAGAAATCAGTATTTTGGTAATCTTACTTCCCATAGCGGGCACACAGAGTCCAAATACAAATCACATTATGTATTATCAATCCATGTACAAAAGTAATTAGCTATAATCCCACACAAGCACCACCCTTACTATCTATCTGGTTTAAGTTTTTTTTCCAGTACCTACGGTGCCCAATATAATGTGTTCTAAAAGCAGATTGAATTGTCCTACTAAGTAAGTAGTTACTTCATTCTATCGCGACCCTCAGTCATGAGGAACAAGAAAAATCATGATAAAAGGATTTTTTTTCTTTTTAATATTATTTCATTTTAATGAGGAGCACTGTCATCACCAGGACCGTGCGTTAGTCTACAGAATTACTTAATTGTTTTGTGAAAAGTTTTACCTAGTTTATGGATCGCCTTGAATTTCTCAAATAGAAAAGGCAGGGTAAATTACCCAATTATTGGTATTTAGAGTAATAAACCGAAACAATAAATTTTGCCTATTGATTTTAGTAGCTCTATTTGAAATAAACATAGTGGGTGCTACACGCAACGCAATACACAATACGGATTCTCTCTTTTTTTTTGTATTTTGTATGTATGTCGTTTTAAGCTATTACCACCACACATACACCATCATATTATGTATAAATAAATAAACCCATAGTCCATTCATTAGTACCCTTCAACCTATTATTGGCATGTACCGATCAAATTACTGGTACACCTTACGCCAATAATAATTTAATAGGCAACAGTTAATAAAATTATAGGTATTATTCTCAGTACCTTTATTAAAATATTGGCATGCTTTCACCAAGTACAGGTACAACTTAGAAGTTTTATTTTCGACTATTGGAATAGGGCCAATTTTTTGAAGCCTTATAGAAAACTTCATTATTATTTATGAATTATTTAATTTCAAATTTGTCCTGAATACTAACATAGGATTTAAGTTAATTGTTACTAACAAAATGGATTGTAATATCTGAATTATGAAATAAATTATTATTATTATTTCCATTATTTGATTAAAAAAATACATTAAATGATCATTGAAAATAAGGTTCTAATTTCTCATTAGATATTAAGATAATATGCCAAAACATTATAATTGAGTTTTTTCCATAATTAGGTAACACAGTTTATCGAATAATATTCATGTTTTTTTATGTTAAGTTTAGAGTGCCAACAAATATAAGGGTGTAATAACAGGTTAAGTCACCCCTACATGATTGACGTGAGAAAATTATGTTAAAATTGTAATAATCCGGTATCGGAGATAAAATGCAATGAATACGAAAATAATTATTTTGTCTAGAAATTGTATCATTGATTACGAAATTTCATTTCATTTTTTTCATTTAAAAATTCTTTATTTCATATTATAAACAATATTGTAACAAGTACTAAGATAATACATGTACATTGATTAATTTAAAGATACTTCATTAGGCTTAACTTACCACCTACGAATGCTTTAGAAATATATGTTATTCCACTTTAGTTTTATTATCTTGAAATATTAACACACAGTATTTAAATGGCACTATTCGCAGACAAAAAAAATCTACAAAACAAAAGTGATTTGCTTATTGCATATCAGATTACGAAATAAAAAGCACAATAGTTTTGTTTTTCAATAACATTTGTAGGAATGTGAAGGAAGAATTAGAATTAATATTAAGTATAGTAAAATTACTGTTGCATTATTGTGTATTATGAATATAGTTTTATTTTAAGATTTATATGTAATTATTTCTTTTATTTATTGTTTGTTCAATTTTTTTTTCTTATCAAATTGGATCAATAATTGTTATCTGAAATAAATGAATTTTATTATTTTTCTTTTACTACCGGTAAACTTCAGTAGAGTAGGTCATTGCTCACAATGGCCATTTAAAAATATATACGCTCAATACACCATTATAAATGGCATCACATTCTATGTTTTACTAATTACTCATTAAATGACTTGGCAACAGATGCACGAGCTGATCATAGTGTAGTAAAATTAATAAGAATAATATTTGAAATTGAATTACTAGTTTATCAAAAGAACGGTAGGTATAGCCATAATTGGCAATAATACATGGCTGGACTCATTGGACTCAATTAGTTGCATTGCAGTAAATACATTTAAAGAGGATTTACATTCAGCATACTTAATTATTTGCTCTTTATTGTACTCACAAAAGAGTTGCAGAGGAGTTATTAATTAAATCATTGTAAGGAGAACTGGATTTATCTTTCAGATAGCTTTCTTGCAGGTTCCAGCAAACCCAGGACATGTTAGGGATTTTTCAAGTAAGTATGGATAAGTTATGTACTGCAAATATCTAGAGTACTTATGTTTATATTGGTTTTAGTGTGCGTTCGTCGCATCTATATCTATCATTTTAACTAAGAAAAATAATATAAACAAAACAGTAAAATAATACTTATAACGATGATAAAACATTCTGATGATTTAGATTTAAAAGAAATGATTATAATAATTATAATCTAGAAAACTTGTTAAAAATTACCTTACGGATGTTCGCAATAATTTTACTTGCTTGTCAAACAATATGGCTAAGAACAGTTATTAAAAAATAAATTTAAGTGGAACAAAATTAAGAGAACTTGCATGAGTTGCATGTTCAAAAACCAAATACATAAACAGTTTTTTTTCACGCTACATACTTAATGTAGTAGTATGTAGCGTATAGTAGCGTGTAGTATTTAGACTATGTACATCTAACATAGCAAAACGTTTAAATAATATAAACAGGTGGGTTATTAATTAAGATAAAGATTGCTATCAGATTCAAGCCTCGTACGTACTAAAGTCAACCCTACTCTAGATGATTTTATTACTTAGGTATTTACTTCTTACAACAGACAATTATAATTGCATTCACTTGATAATGCTCTGATAAATTTTGAAAAATGAGATATTGAGAAGCAAGCTTCATGTCCAAGAAAAGTTATAGTCTACCTAAGACTTTCTTTATCTTCGAATTATTCATATTATTCTCTTTAAGCATTTGCGTAAATTATACACACTTTTTCTTTATTTAATAATCAATAAAACTAACTTAAATTAATGTTATCAACTCAATCTATTGCAATTCTTTTCAAATAAGTATATTCATCGATGAAGTCTGTCTTAAGCCTAAGTTATGACTCTTGATATCGTATAAACCAGCACGAATGCTTGCGACTGTAGCTGACTTTCAAGCGCCCGCTTCCTTACTCAAGATATTGCCGTCTGAATATTTTACTAGTTGTTACTACGGACGCCTTACGCTCTCACAGCTGCGTCTTAAATTGTACAATTTTGAACAAAGATTACATAGTATTACTTAATTTATCGATCGATATGATAACCAATAATAGACCTATAGTCTCGGAACATAATATAAAAAACGTAGCTAGCTTTCTAGTTATTCTTAATAACAGTTTTTTTTTAATAAGAAATAGTTTATTTGTTATTAATTAAAAATGTGATAATGCCAATAATTTCGATAATTCTTACTATGAAAATTCCTTCTAGCGTTGTACGGCCTCTCAAGGATGATGCCTTACGTTCTCACAGCTGTATTTTAAAATATATAAACAGCTTATATACGACACACCGAGCGCTTGCGGCTTTGCCCGACTATGTCAGGCTCCCTTCCGCTCCCTCACTCGTGTCGCAAAATATTACGATTCGAAATTGCGTTTGACGCTTTACGCCCTCATAGCTGCGTCTTAATTATATAAACAGAGAAAGTAAATAAGACATACCGAGCGCTTGCGGCTTTTCCCGACTATGTCAGGCTCCCTTCCGCTCCCTCACTCGTATCACTATTACAATTTGAAATTTCGTGTAACCACGTAGTGGACGCTCAACAGCATCAGTTGGAGTCAAAATTGTTGCTATGAATCTTGCACTCAACTTCCAATTTGCGATATGCATTTTTCATTGCTGAAACTTGCACAAAATTTTATGTAATTAATCACTATTTGTCACCCAATAAATTTAGAATGGTCTTATCATATTTAATTAATTGGGCAACTGAATTGTTATATGATTGTAGGTACAGAATCCGTAATCTATGCTCAATATGTTACGTGACACGTGATCTTATTTGTATTCAATGTAAAAAGACAGCAGGGATGGGAAAATGCTAAATTGATCTTAAAAGAACAGTTATTTTCCAACTTTAACTGTAATATTGGTAATATTAGTATTATATCAGTATCAACAAAACGTTTCATGAAAACTAAACCTGTATTAGAGAAAACTATCTTAGAGAGAGAGAGTGAAAAAAAAATGCTACGTAATCCGCCTCTGAGCACTAGAGTGAATAGTTATAGATGATTAGCACAAAAACAAAAAAAACTTAAGGGTTTTAATGATTTCTATAAATAATTTCTCCCTCTAGTTATCATCATAGTATGCTTACGTGGAATTCTCCATTTTATTTATTTTGTGCGGGCAGGATAAGCGAGAATTCTAAAGAAATCTCGTTTATCCCACTTCTGAAGTTAAAAGGAATTAAAATAAAACGTCATGAGCAATTAAAAGTTCTAGTTTTAATTGTATCTCTGTATAATTATTTTTGGTATTTAACAAGAATTCCAAGCATACAATTACTCGATATCATGGGAAAGTACTAGTATTACCAGTTTAAACAGTATTCAATACAATAATACACTGATACCTGACCTTAAGCAGTGGTATCTCTCCAGCAGGAATAGCGTATCGCGACAAATTTATCAAAGTCATCTGGTATTATGACTTTATTTAACAACTTTATTGAAAACACTTATTTCACCGTTCAACCTTTCACTGTGACGACTTGAGCACGACTGAGCGCGCCTCTACCCCGTCACCGCATATTTAAACGTTATGCGTGGCGTGGTAGGGGCGAGCGTGGCGTGACTGGCGTGGTAGGGGCGACTGCAGTCACCCGATTACTACAACTACCGTTTAAGTACTTTTAATGGAATAAACACACAAATTTAGTTGTACTACATGGTTCATCACGAATAATAATTAAAGTAATTTATACAGTAACCTTACAGTATGTGAGCGCGGCCGTACGTATGCGTCGTCGCACGCACACACTCACACAACTTAAAGGTGATAGCGGTGCGTCAGTCGTGGCTGCGTCGTACTTAATACCGCCCGCGCTCAGCCGCTCACGCACGCTCTGCCGTACATGTACACTACCTACTTACCTCCTTTAAATACAAATTCGTGAAGATATGACCTCTAGAAAATATTGCAGTGTTTATGGATGTCTAAATAGCAGTTTGTCTGATTCGGAATTGTCTTTCTTCGCATTATGGTCGGTATACATTTTGATTAGTGTTTAGTGCGAGTGGCTCGTTTAGTGTTTAGCAAAAAACACGTGCGGACAGTCTCTGTTTAGTGTTAAGTAATTGTTTTTGCTAAACACTAAACACTAAACGAGCCACTCGCACTAAACACTAATCAAAATGTATACCGGCCATTACCTAGCGAACAAGAACGGTGAGTACCTATCTAATCTACTACCCTACTATATCATACGTAGGAACGTACATAATTAAATAATGTGTTAGATATTACATATCTGAAAGTGTTTAGGAAATACCTAGTTCTGCTCCGAATTTCATTGACCAGATACCAATTTGTGGTTTGATTTATTAGTTTAAGTATGCCCCACCGCGAAAAGAAGGGACCAATTACTTAAGTAGAAATTTGTATAAATCAAACTAAATCTTAGGTAGGTATATAAGCAATAAACTTGAGTAGGTAGGTTATAGTTGTGGTTGTTGTTAAACATTGTAGACAGCTCCTTAGAATAATTACACCTAGAAGCCGTGTACGCGTATGCAAAGTGAGGCAACTTACACTGAGCCAAAATGGCTCAGTTCTCAGATTTATATCCTTCATACGTTACCTAATCGTTACTAAAATCCAATAATATAATAATTAATGTCTTTAAGGTAGGGAAATTGAAACTGTTTTGTACATATTAGGTATTATTATGTAATAATGGTCAATAAAAATCTGAAAACGGCGCCATTTTTGCTGTTTTAGTTGCCTCACTTTTGTCAGCGCGCTTTGTGGGGTATTATCGTTCTAGGTGTAATTATTCTAAGAGACAGCTCCTAGTCTATGTACAAAAATAATTAAAAAAATATATTATAGATCCCTGATGAAAATACCCTACAGGGGAAAATTGTTTTACATAAAGATACATATGTAGGCAACATATGCATTTTGACGATTGAATAAACTATAAGCGACAGCCCTACCAGTCAGCCAGTGTTTAGGCTATTATCGCTCGCTCACAGCTCGAGTTGGCCTACTTATTTGATTTTTCTATGACTGAACCATTTTTCTATGACTGAACCTACCACTGAGCTATTCAACACTTGATACTGGCAAAAAATACTCTCTAAATAAGAGAGAAGACTGCCAAACTAAAAATAAGAAGATTCTTCTTCTTATTTTTGTTCTTCTGAACATACAGCCATTAAACATGCTTTGCCATAAAAACGAGTATGTAATACAGAAGTATTGCACATTCACGGAACATGCCAAGACCTCTGAGTCTCCGTTTTTTACGACATACCCTTGTGATGCAAATATAATCGCATTGAATACCAAATTCCTTTTGTGTTTGGGGTATGCGAACACTCCGATAGCAATATCTCGAGCAATTTTCACGTTTTATAGGTGAAAGTAGGTGTGCTTATACGCGCCTATTTTGGGCCTAAAGTTTAATACACACTGGAGTGTATGGTGCCTGTTCGCCACTTAAGTAAATCCCTCGTAAATTTACCTGTTGGCCGCTTACATCTGCTTATTTTACCGCTATGCTAGTTTTTTTTTTCGAAAGAAATATTTGATGCACATCATAAATACGATAATGAAACCATTCCTAAAGATCATCATCATCATATCAGCTGCTCGACACCCACTGCTGGGTATAGGCCTCCCCCAAGGATCTCCACGACGATCGGTCTGCGCTGACTGCATTGAGCGGCTTCCTGCGACCTTCACCCTCACGTCGGTCCACCTTGTCGGGGGCCTACCCACAGAGCGTCGTCCGGTGCGCGGTCGCCATTCAAGAACCTTTCGGCACCGACGGCCATCGGTTCTTCTCGCTATGTGTCCAGCCCACTGCCACATCAGCTGAGCAACCCTTCGAGCGATGTCGGTTACTTTAGTTTCCTAAAGATAAACCACTGAAAACCACTTGAAATTGCACCAGCAGCTGTACAGATGCTCGTCACAACATTATAGTATAATTAGCGGCCGCCCGCGACTTCGTATCTCTGCCCTATAAATCCAAAACACTGTATCTTTGAAACACCCGTTTTGAGAAATCGACGTTTAAAAGTTTTTTCATATTTTTGACGATTTAAGTTATAATTTTCAATTAAAGTGTATAGTGTTAGAAATCAATCGAAAGATATTTTTATGATCTATATAGCCATGTAAGTTTTGAGCCAATACAATGAATATTCTTGCAATAATACTCATAAACGTGTATTGGCGTAACAAAACCGTAAGAAATTTTGCTATTTGTCACCACAACACTGTATCTCCAGTACATTTTCCTGACTTATTTAAAAGTTAATGTATTTAAGACACTTTTATGCGTGAATTATTAAAATAGAAGAATACTTGTCAGTGTTATCAGGGCTCTATCACTCCGCGCGTAGGTATGAGAAAAGCACCTAGCGCTCGGCGTCCTCTGCGTGGACAAAATTGGCAGGGTTGTCCGTCGCGTCCTCGGAATATCTGTAGCGCGTTTTCACAGGGTCTTACGATTCCCACGCTTTCATTGCCGCGAGCTGCAACCCTAACGTAGGTCCGAAAAGATAGGATATATGCGATAGAAAGAGATGCAGTGTCTAGGTGAATATAGCCTTCGTGATTAGCGCCGTACAAGCTGAATTCAGCATTATCATGTTGAAATTAGAGTTGTTATTTATTTAAATGGTTCAGTGGAGTGCATCTTCTGTACTTGTACTATTATTTATTCTGTGGTGTTATTAAATTCGACGTTCGTATGATCTATTGGCGCCAATATGCACTTTGTTGCGGGTGCTATTATTGTCCTTTTTAATTGATATACTGTTTAATTTTGACGCCATAGTAGCTCTAGTGGGATGGTTATAATGTTGTACACGATTCAATAAAATTAAATCACTGGTTGCAATTTTTTTTTACTGCGACCACTGGCACACATTTTTGCGTGATCGTGACGCGACACTGGCACGACCACTTATCGTAGAGCTACTGCACGATAGGTCCGACAAAACTGGCTAACCATAACACGGTAACTATTTGTCTCGCGAAATCAGTAAAGCCAAAACACTGTAATTTGAATTAGGATGTTTAGGCATGACAAACTATGAATAAAATTTAATTACAGTGTTTTGTATATACGTATATCTCCTTATATATTATCTAAAACTGAAAAATGATTTTATAGGGATATAAAATACACTTAAATAAATCGATTTAGCCCTATTAACCCAAAACACTGTAACTCAAGTTACAGTGTTTTGGCTTTGCATGGCAGATCTGTGGAATTTAATAATCAAATAGATATACCTATATATATATATATATATATATATATAAATTAAAAAATCTATTCATTCAGATAAAAAGTACCTACTTATACACCTACTTTCACCTCTAAAACGTGAAAATTTTTCGAGAAAACTAATTTATGAATTGCTTTTCATATCAGATAATTATAAGATTTCTAAGGAACTGCACTCCCACATAGCCTTCTATATCTTCCAAGCCCTGAAGTTGAGCAGAACGGCAACGTCGCATGTGGTCAAGCACATTAAAATTATTTTAAAAATTATTTATTTTTTGTTTTTCCTATATTAGGTATCTATGTTTAAACTAGTTGTAAATTGTGATGTAAGATTATTTCAATAAAGGTTTATATTTATTATTATTATTTATTTATTAGAACATAAGGTTTGTGTCAAATTATTTGAACTTTTCGGGGGTCCTTTAGTACGATGAGCATTTTGATCTAAGCCTCCTCTAGCAATAAATCTTATATCATTGGAAAGGTACTTATTTAAATTTGAAACACTTTATTGTATTACTATAAACGTCAACTATTAGTACTTTGAGAGTTATAACGCTCTAAACTTGACCAATTTTTTAACATTAACGACCTAAAACTCCGAAAATACTAACAATTAATAGAAAGTATGTTTACAGCAAATATTTGTCATATAAAAACCTTTCTTATGATATATCACTCATTTCTATAGGTGTGGTAGATCAACTCCCATAGACAATAAACCACTTTTATACTTTAATAACCTTTAACTCCAAAAGTATTAACAATTGATATAAAGTATGTTAACAGCAAATATTTGTCTTTAAAAGACCTTTCTAATGATATATCATTTATTGCTAGAGGGCGTGATAATCAACTCCCTGCTGAAGAAAATCAACAAAAAAGATGACATCTTTGACAGCCATTTTTTCCTGGTTAACATTGATATTTTTTTTTGTTTAATATACAAAGCATTTCAATAAAAGACCTAAATTATTTTCATATTTAAAACCCCACACGACTATTATGAAAAAAATATCGACCTCTTAAAATTGAAATATTCCCATACATTTAGTATGGAGACTGGCGGACGACATGACCACGAACTGACAGTAACATACGTTGTCAAACTTATGTTCACGGCTTGGAAATAAAGAAGGCTATGACTCTCATGATCAAGCTTCATTAAATATTCCAACTGTAAAGAAATAATTTCGAAAATAATTTTCGACAACAAACCATTTATTTTCCTTTGACATTACAACGTAAAACAAAATAGTACATTACGATATTAGTGCGTTAAGATGGTTATAACATGCGAGGCGGAATTTCAGCCCGAGCCGAAGGCGAGGGCGTAATTGAGCCGAGCATGTTATAACCAATACGCACGTATATCGTACGACGTTTTTTAACACCCTTGCGAGGAAAAAGAAAAAAATACGCCAAAAGTACATTTTCGGAAAATGACTTCATTTTTGCATCAAAGCATTTTTCATGTTTTTCCACTTCAAGAAATTTTCATACGTGGTTATGTATCTATTCTGTCCTTGGATATTGACGGCAGCAAGCTATCGCATGCGGTTCGCGCTTCAGTTAGTATATCCGGTGGAGTTGAAGTAATATATTGCTCATCTTCATTATTGAAAGTTGTCATGTTTAGATATTCACAATACAAGTACAAAGAAAAGAAAATTTGAAAAAAATGGCGCGAGGATTATTTTCTGCCGTGGCTGCGTGAAAATGTTGGCAAAGACGCTAGAGCATGCAGCCAAGTTTTTAAATTACCGAATAAACTATTTTATTTTTATTTTAAATAAACTCAATCTGTGAATGCACACTGTCTACTATCCGCGTCAATTGGTAATGCGCCTGGCGGCCATGATTTTAACCTCAAAAACGAAAAACAATTGTAATTTTCTCATATTCCTAGACCCTTTCTTATTGAAAATAAGAATTCAATAATTAATAAATTATATTACCTATTAGAATTTTACTGTTTTTTGTCATTTTTAGTTGCGGATGACGATGATGCGTATGTTAATTTGACAAGGTTCCAGCGCATTACCAATTGACGGGGATAGTACTGAATGGCGCGGCGATTAGTTCGAAATTTGAATAGCAACAGCGCGCTGCTCACTAGCTCTAGCTAGTCGTGCGGCGGCGATTGTTCCATATTTGAAATGGCAAATAATACTGTTATGGAATTTGTATGGACTATAACTTAACTATTTGCTTTGATAACACACGCGTTTTTTATGACCCGCTTTACATATTTAAAACCGGTGGAATTACATCAGCTTTACGAGCAAGGGTGTTAAAAAGGTTTATACTTATATACAGTTTCTTTTTTCTCATTAATTAATCAATTACAAAGGAGTTTGCAACACCAACATTGTATTACCACGTGTTGCATAAAACCTCCAAAGCCGATTATGTTAGATAGGCCATTAAAGTTGTAACTGTTCCCTACACGAAACTAAGCGCTACCTACTGCAATAGTGATTAATGATCGAACTACTACCTACTGCTAAGTAAGTACTTTTAAGGTATCAAATTTAATCTTTACTTGAATAAATGTTTCCAACCTACAATCTATTATGTTTACTTTGTTTAGCCTATACTATCCTTAAAATGAAACTTTACTAACATGCTTTGTGTAGTCTGCGAGGGCCTGCCAGTAACATCTAGTGGTAAACCCTGGTTGTGAGTAGGTAGCGAACCCTAGTTATTTTCAGAATGTGAAAAAAGAATATGAGGCAAAGGAGTCTCAACATAATTAGTACCGTAGTAGTGACATAGACGTTATCAGAATTTCCATGTAGCGAAATGGCCAAGCCACATATTTTGACTAAGGTTTAGAGTTTTTGCAAGTCAGGGCTTCTGGAGTTAGGGCGCATAGAGTTAGAAGCTTGGCTTTACATGAGGTCTGATAACTTTTTGACAGTGCGAGGTCTTGGCAGCATTATATAGGTACATGAAAATGTTTTTGGTGGGATAGAATTTAACAACTAATCTCGAGAACGAGGCACGTAGTATATTGGATACTAAATGATATAACCACAAAATAATGATTTTTATTCTAATAGACCAAGAAAATAAATGTTATGGTCGCACCAGTTTGGAGAAGACTTAAGTTTATCGGTCGTATATAACTTCAAGGCGTCTCCGTGATGTGTTTCAAAAATGTAATCATCTGTGAACAGTCAACCTACCTTCATTTTTGTTAGACCATAGGCAATGAATAAAATTTTGTGATGGGAAGAGCATGTTACCATGTAGGTAAAAATTGTTTCTTTAACATAGTGTCAATCTTTCATCGCTGCCGAATATTGTCTCTAATCATTTATAAAAATGTTTTTATTTCCACAGAATTTGGGACAATCAGTCAAAATAAGGGAAGTTTCCTTTTAGTAAAATTTGGCATCATCAATATTTAGGTTAACTTTCCCTCCAATTTAAGTTAACCGCCTCTGTGATCAAGTGGGTTCGCCCACTTGGGGTTCCGGTCCCGGGTTCAATTCTAAGGGGGGGGGGGGGTTCAATTTGTACTCGGTTTGGTTGGTGGTAGGGCTTATTTCAAGTCCGCCTGGCTAGCTACCACCATCTTACCTAAGTCTGACGCCATAACAACAATTTAAAAATTGATGTGTTCCGGCAGTTAGAGGTATGATAGCCAGTTCCTCAGTGATTAGGATTCCAGTGTAGTGCGCTTCCACCTTCGGCCTTATCGTCACTTAACATCAGGTGAGGTGAAGGTCAAGGACTATCCCGTTGTGCATTAAAAAACCTTTTTTTCCACACTGTTACGCTACGCTAGCTACCCTGAATAGTATTCCCACATCCAAGAAGCTTATACCACAGAATAAATAATAGTACAAGTACAGAAGATGCACTCCACTGAACCATTTAAATAAATAGCAACTTTAATTTCAACATGATAATGTTGAATTCAGCTTGTACGGCGCTAATTACGAACGGCTATATTCACCTAGACGCTGCATCTCTTTCTATCGCATATATCCTATCTTTTCGGACCTACGTTAGGGTTGCAGCTTGCGGCAATGAAAGCGCGGGAATCGTAAGACCCTGTGAAAACGCGCTGCAGATATTCCGAGGACGCGACGGACAACCCTGCCGATTTTGTCCACGCAGAGGACGCCGAGCGCTAGGTGCTTTTCTCATACCTACGCGCGGAGTGATAGAGCCCTGCTTATACCCACAATGGAGATTGCACGCCTAGTATTAAAAAAGAAGATTGAAAAAAGACTCTTTAGTGACGTCACGGCTTATTGTTATCTCTTTCTTTTCCTTTCGTTTCTCACGAACGAACGAACGACAAACAACGAACACGTATTGTAGCACTAAAGAAAGAGGTTGCAACAAGCCGTCACGTCACTCAAGAACAGTTTTTCTATCTTCACTATGACACTGGCCGTGCAATCTCCATTGGAGGGAGGTATAAGCTTCTTGCCCACATCCAATTTCGTGTTGTATGTAAAAGTCACTTGGTAAACTATTCCCACAAAATATCAGTGTCATTTATCTTTTATTAAACAATCTAAAATAAGGTAAGCGCTAAGAAGTTCGCCGGGAAACGGAATAGTTTTAAGAGTTAATTCACCAGGTAATCTCTTAAATTAGTCAATTTTCTTTGTTTTGTAATAAGTATTTTTATTCCATACTACTTTATATGAAATACATATATTTCCCACTACTTGGAAAATAATTTCCAACATTCACTGAAAATCATTGTTCAAAATGGACAAAGTGAAAAATATTTTCACATGTTTTTTTTAGAAACTGTAAATACTTAAAGTTTTGCTGGTAGACAATCCTTTATCTTTGTGTATGCATAAGTAATCAAATTTTTGCCTTGATTTTTCAAAAAAACGTAATTCAGCTATGCCCTATAAGAGCTACAATGACCACTATAAATATATCTTAAAAATTAGAATTCTCACTCCAAACTTTGCCACCCTGAAATCTATGATTATCCAATTTGTTTGTAAAATATCGTATTACAAGTTTTATACACATAGCAAATTTTTAGGTAAGTACATCTAAAAAGTACAAAAGTAATGGGCTAATCTCTTTTTTTTACTAACGAAGTATGTGCAGATAAAAGTTTCAATATTTCATAATTAGTCAAGATATTGAAGTAAGTTTGTATCCCAAAACTTTACTGATTTCTGGATTTAGAGCTTCATCGCGTAATCAAAAGATCAATACTAGAGTGTACGAAATGAAGCGATCTTTTGTATGGAGACCCCAACATTAAATCCTCGGTCGATGTAACTTTGCAGGGATATGATATAATATGAACCAAAACCTATGTAAGTACAAATATCTAAGAACAAAAAACGATTTGGATTATTTATGAAATATGTTTCATTTATGATACTTTATCATACTGTAAAGTTTCGTCTACTGAGGATTTACTGTGGTGGTCCACTACCTTCCTTTCCTCTACACGTGTTAATGAATAAACGTAAAACCTCTTTAGGTGGTGATTGTGCTCATGAATATAATTTCTTAATTATAATTTCTTTAGAGAATTCAATTCTGGTCGAGTAGGTATTGACAACTTGTAAGAAACAGCAGATTTTTTTGTCGAGTTCCAGAGTTGGACCATAGAAAAAACCTTTTAAAAAAAAGGAAAACCTCCTTCAAAAATCTTAAAAAACAGATCTATAAAAAGCAAGAAATAATGTTCAAATCGATTAATTAAAACACGTCTATTGAAGTCGGGTGGAGCTGAATCAATTTTTTTACTTATTGTATTGTTTATATTTTTAAAGCCCCACCCGACTTCAATAGACGTGTTTTAATTAATCGATTTAAACATTATTTCTTGCTTTTTATAGATCTGTTTTTTAAGATTTTTGAAGGAGGTTTTCCTTTTTTTTAAAGGTTTTTTATTTTAATTTTTTTTGTGGTAGGTATGTAAGCGTTGATTTTATAATATAAAACGTTATAATGTTTCACATTTTTAATGGTATACCCCGAGTAACTCAATTTCCACGAATTCCGTTGGGCCTTCGAAGTTCAACTCTAGTCCAGAACGTCCTTGACAATAGATAGGTACTTAACTTGTTTTTGATTGTCATAAACCTACCAATATTTCAATCACTGTACAGTTCCTATTTGATTTTGAGGAGTTCCCTCGTGTATCTTCAAAATCCAACGTCCAATACCAATGAAATTAATATGGTATCATCCTTAAGGTGTTTTCTTTCAAATAAAAAAAGAACCATCTAAATCGGTTCATAAACAAAAAAGTAATGGTTGAAAATCCGTCTGAATTCATATAAAATGGTTACGAAAACGACAGTATTTTCAAGATTACTTGAAAACTACTGAACAGATTTCAAAATTTCAAAAAATGGGACCAACTTGGGAACAAACCTCATGTTATAACGTTTGAAACATTTCAATCGGTTCAGCCGTCTTCGAGTAATCGGTGTACATACATATATAAAAAAAAAATATACGCGACGAATAGATAACCTCCTCCTTTTCAAATTTTTGAAGTCGGTTAAAAAGTTGTTCATATTCATGAGCACAATCACCACCTAAGAGGTTTATGAATGCGTGTACGCACGCGTCTTGCTATCTTTGCGAGTTTGTCGATTAATCAAGATTATTTTCCGGTATTTTCGAACTATTGATTTTTAATTTTTAACTGCATTTACTTATTCAGTAACGTGGTCTGATATCCCTATTTCATTTTTATTCTTAAATAATTACGGTGTTGATTAACAATCTTTATTACCTACCAGGTTATAAGTGTCGATTTCCCCGAAGTCAAAAATCTCAGTAACCGTATACTACGTTTACTGATATTTTTGCAGTGAATGGAATCTTGAGGTGTAACAACGAGGCTGAAAAGACTCTTGGATCGAGGTTAAGTGCCAGCTTTGGGCGAGAAATGTTTTGAAATATTGCTGAGATAATTGTAGGTACAAGTTTGCCGAAAAATGGTTTGTTGTATATTTAATTTTAGTGGTGGTGCTTCGTCGTGTCTGAAGACAAGATACAATTCTTCGCTTTATTAATTTAAAGTGAACAACTTAAACATAAAAAACCTAGTCAGTGTACTGTAATTTCACTGTTAATCCTTATAATCTAAGTGTTAATCTTTGAATCGTCGAATTTCTAGCTTTGAATAAGTACAGAAATAATCAAAGGTTTCTGGCAAAAGGCATAAATTCTTACCAGTAAAAGCTAGGTATATGAAACTTATGCAATACTAAATAATATACTAGAAGAAATTCGACTCGTCATCAGGATTGTCTCAAGTGGAAATCGAACCCAAGACCTTTGGAAGTCTGGTCCAATGCTCTCACCAGCTAAGCTACCGAGTCTCTTGCCTGTTGCAAACCAATTCGACCCAGAATAGCATAGAGCAAAGCATTTGAGCTCAACTGGTTACCTATCTTAAGATCGAATTTTGTGTTGGTCGAATTTCATTTTACCGACAACTTTTCGACTATTTTCGTTTCGCCTTTTTTTACTTCGTCGAAATCACGTTTCCCACTGTATCAGTTGACCTAATATTAATTAGAGTTTTTTCGTTACTCCGACGTCTCATTTGACCGAAAAACTTTTTACCGAATTATTGCTCGCTTGAAAGAACGTTTCGTTGAAGTATTATATTCCCGAACATTCATTACACCACTGATTTATTTGCCATAATTTCAGTTTACCAAACGCCTACAATACTTGTAGCACAATTTTTCCGATTCCTAATCTTCGTAGCGAGTCGTATTTTTTCTAGTATAATATTAAGTATATTCTTATGTTATTAATTGATTTCCATAATCGTTTTAAACTGGAATCGGATAAATTTTCGTGATGTTCTGAAAATTATTATTTATTAATTTAAATTATTTTATGTTTGACTCAATAAATATGCATGCAAAATAACTACCAATACTCGGTTCTAGGTTAACTAATATTTTCCCAAATTTTACAAGCATGCAACATGCAAGCAAGCATGCAGCATGCAAGCATGCAGCATGCATGCAAGCATTATTAAGTTCCACCCGCTTCGCTCGCTCTGCTACGAGTGGTCAAAACACTGACCTAACCTAACCCACCAATGTCAAAGTCAAAGGTAAAGCCAAAGTAAAAAATATCTTTATTCAAATAAAATTGCGGCAAAATGATATTCGGTAAAATGTTGTTCTGGTGAAGTGAAAGTATGGCAAATAAGTTATCTGCCAAATGAAAAAAAATCAAAAGAAACTTCGGCCAATAGCAAAAAGTTATTTTGAAAATCGGTGAAACGTAATTCGGTAAAATGAGACATATGCCAAATGATATTTCGATGATTTAAAAATATGGCAAACAAAACATATAGCAACAAAGACGTCGGTCAACAGTTTTCGGTCAAATGAAATTAGGACAAGTAAATTTCGGAGATGTGATCGGTTACCAGCTCAACTTCTTCATTTAAGAGCTTCATAATCACTTTGGGAAAGCTACAAAGAGCTCGTGCGCAGAAAGTCTCCACTTTAACGGCGTATCCTAGCTTTATATTCTATTAAATTTTTCATCTCGTAAGATCTTTCCAGGGAGTACTTGTCGAGTTTCAAACTAGTTTCACGGAAGCGACATTTATTATTCAAAGTCATACTGGAAGCCAGATGGGAAAGGCTTAAGTTTAGACTGTATTTAAGACTAATATTTAATGATGTTGGCTAAGAAATTGAGACAATCCTTATCTCCTTACTAATATTATAAATGCGAAAGTCTGTTTGTTTGTTACGCCTTCACGTCAGTCGTCTAACTGATCATGAAATTTTACATAAATCGCTTCCTGGCAAGAAAAGTGTCACAACACATATTAGGCACAAAATGTTATTACAGCATTAAAAATAGCCCGTATTTCATTCATTCGTATAAATGAACAAAAAACTATTAAAGTTAATTTTTTTCGAAACAGCAATTTTTGTATTGTGACACTTTATTTGCCGGGAAGCGAAACGTTGTCAGGTGTACAGAGAAGGACATAGAGTACCTTTCATCCAGAAAAAAAGTATTGTTCCCGAGGGATAGCAAACATCTTATTACGCAGATGAAGTCGCGGGCTGCCGCAAGTCATAAAATAAAGTTTGCCAAATCAATAATTCCACTTGTGCGTTGTATATTTGTAAATCAGCAGGCTGATTATCTAATTAGAAACCACCTAGCGACCGGTCTCATTTGACAGATGAATGTGATACATTGTTACTTCATTTTGGGGTAAGAAAAAACATACCAAAGAAAAGTTGCAATGTTATGTCGAATGAAACCGGTCGCTAAATAGTTTATATTTAGATAATCAGCCCACTCAATAAAATACAACTTAAATGTATCGAATTACCAATATATAATTAAAACAAGCAGTGTATTTCTAATTTTTAGTACATTACATAGGAAATTTATTTTTCTATGCCAAACAATGGATGTTTGTTAACGTTTGCAGAAACCCGATAGTAACCCCAATGATGATAACAGACATAACAGTCACAGTTATTCGTATTTATACAGTATTTCCTCTGCATTATTTTAGGCTTCATAAAACCTACTACTGGTTAAGAGGCATATTACATTTCGACTGTGATTTTTTCGTAAAACGGCCAATTTTGGCGTTATCGATCTCAGAAACAAAAATACATTAACACTTTTGACTTATTGGGTTATGGCGTATTCATCCCATGACGTCTCATCCCATTTGTTATCTTTTCTTTATTCATCCCAAATCGTGTTCTTAACTCATCCCATGAATATATTTTAAATTACATTCTGATTTCATCCCAAATCTATTCTTAACTCATCCCACGACAAAAAATACCAAGAATTTATATGAAAAAGTACGGATAGCAGAAGAATTGACATCAGCGTCATCATACTAATTTTGAATCTTTAACATTATTTTAGTATAGTGTGATTAGTTAAGACATTTAAAAGTTAAAATAAAAGTTTAAGTGCCATTTAATAAATCGATCAAACTAAAAAGTTAAATAGTATTTCACGACTTTGCAACATTGACATGAATGTATAGATGAAAGTAATTAATTACATACACAAGCAAAGCTGATTAATAAAATGTATTTATAGCAAATGTCCGCAAATATACCTATATAATTAACTTTTTGAAAAGTTTGATTTTTACTAAAAAAATACCACGTGGATTTGAATCTACTTAGACCTTTGTCACAGAATGCAATGGCCTAAATACAATACAAAGGACTATTCAAAACTCAAGAACAATCCAAAGACAACTCGGAGCGTCATCATCAACGTCAATGAAAATAAATGAAAATCAAATTAGAATCGACAGAGCTATTGAAGAACTGGAAGAAGGAAGTATTGTGTAGGCCACTGCTTAGAAAAGCTGGCAACATTTATGCACACTAAAATAAAAAAATAAAAAGTAGGTATAACTGTATTATTAACATAGTACTAGACTCTAGATTAAGTCTAGCTAGAGCTAATTAAGTTCTGTTTGCTTATGTTTTGATTTGTTTTTTTTTTCTTTATATATTTTTTTTCTGTTGATTTTTATAATTTTACAGTGTTTTTGGTCTTGGACTAGCGATAATTTAAAGGGCTGAAATATACTTAATTGTCTACAAAAACACTCACATTACCGACTATTTAAACCGACCGTCATTTAAAATTTCACGTCTATAAATTTTTGCTAGTCCAAAATCAAAGGCATTGACATATTAATCGAATTTGATTTATGTATCTGTGTATAAGTTAGTATTGTTAATTTAGACTCTAGATTAGGTAGATAGACTTTTAAGTGTTGTTTTCTTTTGTAAAATTTTATATTTTTTTAGTTTTATATTTTTATATATTTGATTATGTATCTGTGTGTGTAAGTATTATTAATTGTATGATAAATGCCAAACCCCTTATCTTTCTAAAATAGTTACTCTATTGTTAATTTGATTTTATGTCTGTTGCTGTTGCTGTGTAGTTTTTAATTTAATTTAAAATGTTACCTATCTGTATTATATCCACCTCGTTATTGCTTTTTAATCTGTTTTTATAAAAAGTAACAAATTAAAAAAAAAATGATCGCAACCTAAATGTGTCTTTACGTACGTGCAACGTACTTTTTAGTTCATTTTGTACTGACGATTTTTATAATATATGTTTGATTATGCCCAATATCTTTGTTTCATTTTCAAATAATATTTATACAATTATGTATGTATGTATTTATAATAGCGCATCGTCTCGCGCGAGGTTCCGAGCCGCCAATAAGATTGTAACGTATTTTATTATAAGTACACATACTTAATATTTTTAATCAGACCGTACACACCTTGCTAATTTTGTTGTGTGGGATGAGTTAAGCATACGAATGGGATGAAAAAAGAATCAAAAATTTTTTTTTGACGTGGGATGAGTTAGTAATAGAAATGGGATGAATAAAGAAAAGATAACGAGTGGGATGTGACGTCATGGGATGAATACGCCATTTGAATGGTGCAGAATAGCTATTGGAATAGTTTATAGCGGCCTCGCTTTTTTAAAAATTTGCTTAACTTTATAATTAAACCCGATATTGCAGAGAAAGATTTTCATAAAATGCGCGAAGGCACTTTTTTGAGCTCATGGATTGAACAACTGTGTTAAACAATTGAAATAAAAAAAAATGAATGCTATCTCTTATATAGTCGAATAGTTTATAGCGGCCTCAGAATTTTGAAATTATGTATAGAATATGAGAAAAAAAATCCCAATCAAAAACCATAATACTACTAAAAAAGCTCAGAATTAACTGTGGATTTTTCCTAGATACATTATTATTATTACGTAAAAAATATATCATAATAATCTTTAGTTCATAAGAAAATCAAATTGCATACTTTTATTTGTTGTTTGTACTTGTGTGGCTTTCTGTGTATGTTCAAAGTTGGCTCTAAAAAAACGTTCACCAACTTTAATTTTCCTTTCTAACCCTTTAACTTTGCAGTGAGTCATCATATTACTTTTTGTCGCAGACACATATAAATGTATTTAGTAGACCCAAAGGTTTCTCTAGGTTGTATCGCTAAAATCCGTCAAAATCGAAATTTCGACGAAAAAATGTGATAGGGCCCTTAAGACCAAAAGTAAATAGATAAAGGGAAATAACTTGCTCCGGGAATTTTGACCTGTTCGTCCAATTGGTCTTTGATTGCAATTTTCTTTTCAGGAATGGGTAACCTTTTGTAGGTACATATTTATTTAGGACTCGGGTCGGACCCCGATATATCCCATTTTATCCCATGGGCCGTTTCGCCTCGAAATTATAAAGAACTCTTTGAAGAATATTTTTCTATTTCTTTGGATATATCACAATAAAAGGCTGAACAGATCTGTTTGATTTTGTTATTTTGTAAACAGAATAAATAGATAAAGCTTCATCTTTCTTTGTTACTTTTGGTGTAAAAAAGGTTGTTGTTGTGTTACATAATAGTGAATGTTTATTTTTATTTTGGTATTGAAAATGTGGAGTTTTGTTGTTCACCTGTAATAATTACTTGAATTGTATCAAATTCGAAAGTTTAATGGAATACTAAATGATGTTATACTCAAAGCAAACACGACTTGTCTGTTAATCAAAAATTTTTTTTTTTCAAATCGATGGGTAAACTGTTGGTAATATGTTTTACGAGAGTTTTAAGATGACTTTACAAAATGAAAAAAAAAGATCTAATTTACTTTTTAATTCAAATTATTTCTTATGCCCGCAGCTTCGCTGGCGTGAAAGATTCTAGAAAACTGGTAGCCTATATAACTTTCAAAATTATTATCTATCTCTGTATCAAATTTTATCAAAATTTGTTTTGTTTTTTCGACATGAACACGTTTAAATTACTATTGCATTTATTATATTAATCATGGTTTGTTTTTTATGTTCGGAATGAAAAATGTGACACTATTTTTGCCAGTCAGTGAAGTTGAAGTGGCGTTGAAGTATTCAGAGTCAAAAAACGATTTGTCAACATTAGTGAGAGCTAAAGTTTGGGTCCGATCTCGCCAGACGCAAACTAAGGCCCATCGATCAATTTGGCTGCGTCTTAGTTTTATACATAAGTAACTTATTTTATTAAAAGTTGATCCCTAGTGGAGACTTAGAAAAAGTGGATGAAACTTTGGTAGGGTTACTTGTACCTACACAACCGCCTCTGTGGTCTAGTGGTTCACCCACCCGTGTAAGATGTAGGGCTCCCGGGTTCGATTCCCAGGGGATACAATTTGTACTCGGGTGGCTTGTAGGGCTGGCTAGCTATCACCATCTTACCTAAGTCTGACGTCATAACGACAATTCAAAATTTGTTGTGTTCCAATAAGATAGGCAGCCGCAGTGATTATGATTCCGGGTGTAGTGCGCTTCCACCTTCGGCCTTATCGTCACTCTTAGAGTAAGACGCGCTTCTGTACCAGACGAATCCGCGATGCTCGAAGTCGTCACTTAACATGTGTGGTGAGGTGAAGGTCAATCACTATCCCGTTCTGCATAAAAAAACCTAGTTTAGTACCTATATGGTCCGTCGGCCAACCAGGGTCATTTTTGATCTATCGCATATTAGCACCAGACCAAATTCGCAAGATGGCCATTAGCTTGGTGTTATCAAACATCATCATCTGGGTTGCGAAGTAGGAAGCTTCTGGGAGATATGCCACCCTGAACATGGTCACCCATCGCTAAAAAAATATCGTTCGCATATTTATATAAATGGTGAACAGGGTCGTGGGTAGCATCATTACTTGAACTATTTTTTGTGTTTTCATATCGATCGAATAAGGAACAAAGATCACAAGAGCATATACTTATGTGAAATGTACTTACCTGCCCTGACCTCCTAGACGCTTCCTGAAAGCGACGCAAGACTGTGCCCATCTTGCCCCCATATGCGATAGATTGAAAATGAGCTTCTTGGCCGACGGTCCAATATACTTAGTTTATCAAACCGCAAAGCAAAAAGTAGGTAGGTAGGTAGAGTGATTTTGTGCCTAATGTCTTGAAATGACGTAAAGGTGTATCCTAAAGCAATCAACATTAACCCACGTTATTTTACGCTTTACGCTCACGACGTATCAAACTTGAGAATGCGTTGTTCAATAACACACGAGTTTACTAAGGTTTATGTTTATACCTCACGTAAAATGGCACTAAATTTCAGCGTAGGTATACGTTTTGATGAGGATAACGAAATAAGTAAGAAATTGCCAAATAAAGTAACACTAGATAACATTACTTCGAAAATATAGAACATTGAACAATATCGCATATTCGCACAATTAAGTGAAAGAGTCATTATGTTTTACCATTGAAAATGGTTATCAGATGCAAATCGCCTGAGACGTACTTTTGGCCATATCTCCGAGGATTTTGAGAGGATCGAGATGGGAATAGTACCAAAAGTTGAGAAATTTATCGAGACACCCGTGAACGTTTAAATTTTGAAAATCTACTGAAAACTTTTTTTGGAATTTAGCAAAACTCCAAAAATTCCAAATTCCAAAAAAGTTTTTTGGCGGGTGTTTGTTTACTAAATTGTAAATATTTCTGAAATAAAACCGACTTAAGAAAAAATGAAAAAAAGAGTCCTAGGGTATTAGTTTAGCTACCAAATGACGAAATAATTTTGAAAATCGGTTAATAATTGTGACCTGTAGGTGGTCCCTTTAGATTTGGAATTGTAGAAAAACGGGTGTTTCCGTACATAAAAAGTGATGTAGCTTTTATGATTATTGACCGAATAATGTTAAAAGATGCAGAAGCAGACGATAAGTGCATTCGTTGCAATTTCGAAAATCGGTTAATAATATTTCGGCTGCGTCGAGGCAGTCTGAGGACGCTTTTGTGACACGAGGTGGAGCCGAGTGTCACAATCGTAAAAATAAATAGGCACTACCTAGGTAACCTTAGAAATATAATAGGACTTTGCATTTGATTTTATTTTGGTTTTTCGTAAATTTTTGTGTTCATATTCAATGCTCCGATTCTTGTGGGGACTGTAATATCTGTGAATTTTTATTTATTCCTCTCAGTTTATGCCTAGGGATAATTTTATTCAAAATTGTTCATATTCTTATTTCTTAATATTTATTCATTCACAAACACGGTCAGGGTGCCTACTGGCGTAGTAGGTACCGACGCGACGGGTACCGTTTCACCGGTGCCCGAGTGAAATAAGATAAATTGAATCGGTTAATTAAAAAAGGAACGTGTCATGGGATGCCAATTTTTCAGGAGACACGAATTTTTTTTTTTTTTTTTAATAACATATTCCCCTTCTTTGGTGCTCTATAATTTTTAAACGATTGATTACTGACATTTCTTGATCTTGACTGTCATGTCTATCTGCCATAAAGAATCGACCAAAATGTTGGTAAATATTAAATGACTCCGCGTTGTTCATAATTTAACGGATTCTACGGATTACTAATGTATGGGCAAAAAACGTTTCCCAAAATATCACATCACAAACAATTTTACGCAAATTTTCATTTGCCAAAACAATATTTGGCAAAACAACTTATCACAATTTTTCAGTTAGCAAAACTCTTTTTGGCAAATTATTGTTTAGCAAATAATTATTTGGTCAAAGTTTCATTTTACCAAGTATTACTTAGTCAAATGTATCGTTTGACAAAACATGCTCTTCCCAAAATATTGCATGGCATACAATTTACATATAAATTTGAGTAGTGCATAAGATACAAATCGACGATGAAGTACTATATATCCTATCTTTGTTTTTAGCTATTTTTAGTTTTTATGCCGATCGACATAAAATACGATTTCGCGTGTTACAGGCAAAATCTCCTAACGCAATATTGTAGGTACTATTTAATCGATACCAATTTTGCTGCGAATATACCCTTACTTTATAGAGAACACCTTCTATATAATTATCTACAAAAAATCCCGTCTGAGAGTCGATTTTATCTAATATTTTTTCATTATTTATTCATCTTAATATAAAAATAGCATTGTGAATGCAAAAATCTAAAAAATTTACAAAAAAGTTGTTCAAAAACCTCTTAACTACTCCAAAAAAATTACAAAAACATTGCCAAAACATGTGTAAATATTTTTAACTTTATTAAATAAAAATAAAGTTGTTAAATAAGCCTTGAATTTTACACAATTTCATCATTATTATTACCTACCTGCTACAATCCTCCCAATTTTCCCAAAATTTATTCAGACATTCAATTAATAATGTGTATTGCAACTAATAAAAAAAAATAAGGTTATAAAATACTTACTTATTCAGATTTTAAACCAAAGCAAAAAACCATAGTAAATCGTTAATAGTTTTTTTTATTTATGATTATAAATATAATTTATAGAAGTGAAATTTGACCAAACATAATTTAGCCAAACGGCAGAACCCCTAATTCTACAAACATTAATTTTAATTATAGCAACCAACGTATCGCCATCGCGCATTTTGCCATTAAAGCTAGGGTTTCCTAGGATGACGGTGCCGTCATATTACGGCCGTAATTAAGCGGCGTAGAACGTTGTCTTTGTGTAGACAATATGGCGCGCCGTATTATATTTTGCCGCCGCCATATTGTTTACATAGACAACGTTCTACGCCGCTAAATTACGGCCGTAATATGACGGTACCATCATTTTGGGAAACGCTAGCTTAAGGGCCCACCGATCCTCCACTATTGGCGGCGCGCCAATCAATAAAAAATCATAATAACGAAATAACTATAGTATAGTTTTTTCTCCGTGCAGTTTGGGTCATAAATCACCGGAGTATTGCGCTCTCTCTCCCACTCACAGGCCTTATGGGCAGGCATAGTGATGCGCATTATTGTTGTCGATAAGCGTTATCGATAGTGAATTTAATTTTGTTTTTGGTAATAATGGAAAAACAATTAGGTACTCATAACATAACAATGTCGCACCACCCTTTGTGTACCGCACCGCCGCCGCCGCCGTGTACCTACCTTCGATGACTCATTTGTTTTTATCGATACTGGCGTTGCGCCCGCGCAACATGCTCTCCGCCCTAGCCGGGCTGAGGCCGAGCTATGATTTATGACCCGCGGAGAAAAAACTATACTATATGTTGAATGAAAATCTGAAAAATATCAAAACTAGTATTCGTTATAAATTATTTTTGTATGCGTTATTTCCTGGCTATAATGGTTTATGTAGTTAAAACCAGGATAAACGCCTAAAGTGGCAACTTCGGGCGTTAATCCAGATTTTAACTAGGCTAACACATTTATTTTAAACAAAGAATGTACTTAACGCATTCAAAAATAGTTGATAGCTATAGATAACGGGGGTCACAAGAGGCGGCGAACCCCTGCCGCCCGTCGCCCGCATCGCCCCCGTTCTCGTCTCCCTCCGCGCCCCTGTGCCCCGCGGGCGGGGACTCAGTTAACCGGTCGGCCTATAATACTAGATTTTAATGTTTCAGAATTTTATTAAACATAAGTTGTTATTTCGTTGTTATGATTTTTTCCTGAGTGGCGGCGCTACTAGACGCGCGAGAACCTTTCGCGGCCAGTTACCGATGACGCGTTTCCGCGACGACGCGACGTGGCGTTATTTTGAACCTAGCAGGAAAAATATGGATTTTTGAACCACTGCGCCGCACACACGCTGAGTAGCCACCGTCAGGTAACAATATGAGTAAGAAAAAATGCGTTGAATATGTGTGGTATTTATGTGTGGTATTTATGTCAAAAACTGTTTACATAAACTCATACTAGGAGAAATGCTTCTAGCCCAAACTACTGAGGTCCAAGTCAGCGAGAATTTCACTGGCGATTTCGTGAACGGTTTCACTCAGGAACTCTGTGATTTCAGGCTGAAAAATAACATGAGATAATAAGTTAAGGGCTTAAGGCGCTTTCCTGACCGAAGGTGGCGCAGCGCTGAATTTTATTTAATGATTGTAATTCTTATACACAATTTTAATAAAACCACAGATTACACAAACTATAAAACTTTACGTGGAATTTTTAGGACCCATAATCTAGTATTTTAGACGGTATCATTACATTCCCTCGTAGTCACTGCTAGAAGTAGATAGCAAAACTGCTTAAAGTGGCCGTTTTTGACACATTTGCTATCTACTTCTACGACTGACTACGAGGGAATGTAGTACCTTCTAAAAATAATAGACCATGGGCCCTAAATTCCTCCTTTAAACTTCAAGGACCGAAAACCGGTCTATGAGCGAAAAAAACGCTCACAACGCTCATAGCCCTAAAATTCCACGAAAAGTTTTAATAAAAACTTTTTCTATTATTAAAACCTCTGTGTGCGCCACTTTCGGTGGAGTATTCACCTTAAGCATAAACACTCAGACACTTAAGTCAACCCACAACAACATCATGAACGGGCATGCAGTCTCTACATTAGTTAGCGATAATATCGTTACTTACCGATCGGTAACCATAGCGAAAAAAAACGCTTGCCGTAACGATTCCCTTGCAGTCTCGACGTAGATTTCTATGTAAAGTTAACGAATTCGATCGATAAGTCACAACGAACAATTATTCTTCGATTTTTGGTAGTCTCTACCATCATAACTACCGATAATTTTCGATAGCGTATTTATAACAACTGTCACCTAAACGATTTTAGCTGTTTAGTTTGCGGCGAAATTTGACAGCCCGCAAACTTTGCGATTCATCGTTACAGGTACTTGGCGGCCATTTAATGTTTTTGTGACACTGACTTATAAAATATAATTTACTTTTGTGGTGTTTATTGTGTGTTTAGGAAATCCAAAAAAGCAAGAAATGGCAAGGCATAGGCCTATTTAGCGTAGGATTTAGTTGCTCTCAAGCATCGAGCTAAAATGGTGAGGCGTCGAAGCGTGGCGAGGAATAGACGCAATAATCAAAACAAACCCATTAAAAGGATGACGAGTTCCTCAGACTTTATAGGGTGGATAAGAAGATGTTCACCGAGCTGATGGAGCTGAGCTCGTCGAAGAGTTGCGGCCATATGGCCTTATCTTTAAAGACAGCGGCCTTGGGGATTCTCTACCTATACAATAGCAAGTGAGTAGGTACCTAACTGTAATTAAGTATTTTAAACTCGAAATGTAAGATCTTTGGTTTGGTTTGAGCTAAAATTAATAAAATATATTAGCAACCACCCGCGACTTTGTCTGCGTGGTCAGTTATTTCTCTGAACAATAGTTTTTTTCGGAATAAAAGGTATAAGTACCTTCCTTATGTCTTTCCTTGTACCCCTGACAACGTATATGTAAAATTTCATGATGATCGGTTCAGTAGTTAAGACGTGAAGGCGTATAAACATACAAACAAACGGACTTTCGCATTTATGATATTACCCAGTAAGAATTTGCAATTTACCATCATCATCTTATTTTAAATTAAAATTTCATTTAGATTTTTTTTATGTACTACATGTTTTTCTATTTTTTACTGTTTGTTTTAGATACTAACCGCTCTTCGTTCATCATCATCAGCAGCTAATTGGCATGGCATTCGCTTATTATCGAGTGTCAAGAAAATTATGGTGTGGCGTCGAAGATGGGGAAGAACTGACGCTATAACCGAAATCCGGTTGATTTGGAGGATGACGGAATTCCTCACAGATCACACACTACTGCCTGGACGATCATCAGTTGCACAGTGTCAACGCTCGTATCCAACTTTATGAGTATCTACACTGGACACTAATTGCAATTATTTAAGCTAGTTTATTCAAATAAAAGAGTACAATCAAATAACTTGAGGTATTTATTATTGTTAACAAGATATCCTTTTATTTCATGGATAGATACTATGGACAATACTTCCGCTTTACAAGTGAGCTGAAAATCGCTTGTATGCCACGCCATCACTGATATACTGGTTAGTTCATGCAGGGGCCAAACGCCATTGATGCCTCAGTCTCCGTAGCCTCATTTCTCATGGGAGCCTTTGAATTCTTGGATTAAATCTCTGAAATAAAAAATATAAATTAAATTAGAAAAAATAGATTCTTAAATTAAAATATTGCAACAGATATTAATTAAATACTTAAGTAAGTAGTGGACATCAGCAAATTCATTGCATTGATCATAAAAGTAAATAACTAAATCACATGTGACTATGAAAGATCGAAAACAACAAAGAAATCACAAGCATCCAAACCCGTGTGACGCGTGTTGAGCAGATTTTAAAATACATTTTTGACCTCAATACTATATTATGTAAAACTAAACATAAATGCATTGGTATAGAAGGTATAACAAACATAATTAAATATTGAAAGATCCAAAGAAAACTCAAAGAAAAGTATTTGTACTTACAGCATATTCCTCACAGCAGACAGCAGCTTAGCTTGCGTTTAGCTAGTGGACCGAACCCGAAACCGAATAATTATTACTCCTTTGAGTTGAAGCCACTATTATAGAGATTTTTTATTCTTTAATGAATTTATTTATTACAAAATCAACACCATACACTTGACAGTTCGTAAGTAAACACAGATTTCATTGACATATGACTGTTGGCATGACAACGCCATAACCGTTGGCTATGACACAGTGTTACAAGTAAAATTATAGTAATGTCCACAAGTTCAGATACATATTTTTAGTGGTTATTCATGTAATAATAAAAGAAGCAATTTTATATCAGATGATAAATTAAGAAAATATAATAAGAGATGTTTTTTTTATTTTTGGTTAAATAAAGTAGTTGCTTTTTAATAAGCATAATATTTAAATTTCCCTTCATCAAAGGGAGGGCAATTCAATGGCCACACAATTACTTAAAATTTTCGGTAACTTATCGACTAAAATTTTTACGATTTTGTGCGATAACGTAATAGTAGAGACTTGCATTTGCCTTATCGATCGTTACGGCAAGCGATTTTCCCCGCTATTGCTATAACCGAAATCATTGTGTGGCCATTGAATTACTGTCCCTCCGATTTAGGGAAATTTAAAAAATATGCGAAAATGCAACTGTCTTACACCGACGTTTAAAACTTATTCAAATTGCAATTTCTCTTCTATAAAAGTTACGAGTTGTAAAATAATAGTAGTTTATGAAACTGACACATAAAGAGGGGTATTAAAACACGAGTGTGTGTTTAAAAACCGAGCCGCAGGCGAGGTTTTTAATAGTATCACACGAGTGTTTTAATACCTAGTTATGTGCAGTTTCATACACTACTTTATCTACACTCATACATTTGGGATTGAACCTACTAAATAAAAGATCAACGTTAGAAAAGATAGAGAGACTTTGTTTGTATTAGCTAGGTACCTACCTTGTAATAAGTCATTTCCTTAGCTGCATCTAAAATATCGGGCAGAGTCCATTTTTTTTCACATTTTAAAGCAAGAATTAAAAAAACCTACAAAATTCAGTAAGTATAACAAAATGTAAAAATTAAAATCAAAACTTTATTTGAAATACTTTAGAAATGGCGCGCATTACATTAGAAAAAAAAAGATGAGTGCATTCCAACAATTTAATCGCACTAAGTTATCGATTACCATAGAGTGCATTTTAATTAAATGAAAATATGTGGGAAAATATCGTTGTTTTTTTTTAATGTTACGGCACTGCCTTCTTTTTGGATTTGCCCTGTATCGTAATGAGAAAAAAAGTTATTTTATGATGCAGTTGACTGCATCGTAATGAGTTTATTTTTTAATTTTACCTATCCACGAAAATAAAGTACGTATTTATATTACCTTTTTTGAATTCATATTTGGAACATTACGTTGTGAGTGTAGATAAAAAACGTTTTATAGCAAATATCATCAACTTTCTTTGAAGTTATAGTTTATTATACATTATTATTAACTTAAATACCTATAAAACAAAAAAAAAACACTTTTTGACTAACTGGCAAAAACTCAAACAACATAATAAAATAATTATTTACGCCTTATTTACATTTTAATAATATAAATATTATATAAGGAATAAAGAGTAAGGAATATAAGGAATAAGTATAAGGATAAGGATTAAAACTTTTCACTGCACATAGGTAGATACTTGATTAGTAAAGGGAAAAGAGATACGCTCATTTAACTTTTTTAGATGTAAGTAGGTAGGTACTTAAAAACTACCCGTGTTTAACAAAAAATTACAAAAAATATAAGTATTTTATTTTTTTGTCTTTATTCATCATAAGTTAATAATTATAACATTCCTTCTTTAGAGAGATAGGTATAAAATAAACTAATTATAAATATTGTGAAGATGCTTCTAAGTATTTTCCGGCAATTT
Source organism: Agriphila tristella (assembly GCA_928269145.1). Taxonomy (NCBI): domain Eukaryota; kingdom Metazoa; phylum Arthropoda; class Insecta; order Lepidoptera; family Crambidae; genus Agriphila; species Agriphila tristella. The sequence continues at coordinate 56,161,241 of OV743429.1, forward strand.
TTAGCGGTTTTCCTGTGGCCGGCAGGCGGCAATTTTGCTAGCAATACCACTAAAGCAATATTTTAAGTATGGCCCGGCAATTATAGCCACATATTTTTGGTAAGTCAAAACATTTTCATGTAAATTTGGGATTCTGCATCGTTGGCCATACTATTGACACCAATTGCAGCCATATTGCAACAATGCAATATAAATTGTATTTGTGTTGGCTTGGCCGGGCAATGGTGGACATTAAATGACTATTACTTGTAACACTGACTAGACAGAACCCAGTGCCACAGCATATATTAAATCTAATATAATATAAAATATGTGTCAATGGTTGAGTGTCAAAATGAGAGTACCGACACGTAGTGATTTTTTCCTCTGTGGTAATCGATACGGTACCGAAAATTATCGGTAGCTATGATTGTAGAGACTACCAAAAATCGAAAATAAGTTGTTAAAATGACATATCGACCGAATTCGTTAATTTTACGATCGCTATCTATGTCGAGACTGCAGGCCCTGGTCGTGTATGAGTGATCGTTATTCATCAAACCTCATCATGGTGTAGCCAAAAAATATAACCTATAATACACTCGTCGTCAGAAAAATCGCACCTTTTCGAAAATAAGTTTAGACTTGGCCACCTGCTATTGCTAGCTAATGTTTCATTGTGTAAATGTTGATATCTATTGATAGTACATTTAATGAGCTTTCAATTAATAATTGTTTGATTTTATTAACATAACAGTTACCATAATTGAACCCTTAAAGCGTTATTGCTTGCGCCGCCATAAAAGTGAAATAAAAGGGGTCAATTCAGGAAATGCGGGTAAATTCGCTATCGAGATGATAGAGAAAACACAATTCAACAGTTCAATTAAAAAAAAGAATAACCAAGACGGTTACTATTGCCCATGAAGTTGTTCAAATATTGCAAAAAATGAGGCAATGTAATGTTGCTCGGAAATTGAATCTCAATAATTGATTCCGTTCGACGAGTAATCCAACGACTTCTAGAGACTATTGGCTATGTCCGAAGGGGAAGAAGCATATAACAACACTTACCATTAAATTAGGATTAAATTAACTTTGAAGAAATTTTTTAAAAGGTGCGTTTTTTCTGACGCCCAGTGTATTTCGATCAATAATTGATTTGACCATTTCATGAAATAAACGAGTAACTATTTCTTTATGTAAGTATTCAATTTAAAAATACAGGTCAAGTTGTTTGGGCTCATTTTTGATTAACACTGCTGGACAACTACTGTTATAAAAAAAATGCGCGTAGTCCCACTGTTATCAAAACTGCAGGTCCAAACGTGAAAGAAAATTTATTTCTTACCTCGTAAGCTTTCACCGCTGCCGGAACGAAATCCCTTAGGAAGTCATTTACGAATGCGCTGGCACCCTCATCATTAAAAATTCCCGTGATTTCTGGCTGCAATATTAAATTGGGATTAAGTTTGGATTTTATCTATAGATTATCTCGAAAACGTTGCGCTTTAGGGCTTTATATCACTTAATATTTTTTGTTCGTTATAGACGAACAAAAAATATTAAGTGATATAACAAAGTTCCTCTATCGATGTTCGAAGACATAGGTTTTGTCATGCGCCGCTTATTTCTAATTATATTTTTTGTCCTTGTCGAAATCAAAAATTATGGTTACAAAACATGTTCAAACCCTTTTATAAAAAGTAATTTCACTTGAGGTTTCCGGAAAGAAACTTTTAAATGACTGCTTTTCCATGTCTTGTTTTGCACAGAGTCGTGAATTTGGAAAATAACTATTCAACATGTAAACAGGGGTCTGAAATACTGTTACCACAAAAAACTTACTTCGAATGCTTCCAGGTCAAATTGAACCTTTGTATCCAGCAGGTTAATGAAAATGCCTTGTATCACAGACACCCTTAAACCAACCAACATGTTGATTTTCACTGCAGGATTGATAAGTTTGATTCTGAAACGCAAAGTAAAGACTTTACAAACTTATTTTCTCATTTTTATTATTATCATATATTTTTTTAATAAGTATTTTAACACGTTTTTTTAATGATACTATTTAAAAATACTTACTTAGCATCACCAGATCCGAATATATTGAATCCCATAGTTGACAAGTTAATGTCATATTGCTCTAAAACCAAGATATTGATTTAATTATTAAATTTATTCAGTCCAGTCAAATTCAGTGATCCATAATAATCAACAGTCAGGTATTGATTTTTACCCAAATACAGGACTGATGATTGCAACAGGTTCTATGCAATGCAATAGGCTGGAATTTAAAAATCTGAGGGCCTAAGTATTACAAAAAGCGTCGCGATAAGCGATATTCGTCCCACTCCGTGACATTATTAACTCTTGTCAAGATTCAAAATCATGTAAATCGATTAACAAACATCGTCTAACTATCGTGTCGTGATTCTTGTTTGTAATAGGCCCACAGTTTAAGAGCTAGCGCAGAGCGAATCTTTTTATAGGAAGATAATAGAACTCTGATTGAAAAATTACCATTTTGTCGTATTCGGACGGAAATAACTTTACTATATTATACGATCGTAAATTAGTATTTACCATTAGGTCAATATAATATGTGTGTTTGAATTAGGCGCACCAATGCATTTTTTTTAAACTCGTTCTGAAAATTAAATACGTCTTAAGAATTAACAGCATTCAGTTAATTCTTAAGGTGTATTTTATTTTCAAGCCCGTTGCCAGTCGGAAACAGTGCTACGATCGAATATAGAATCACTCCAATATAAATGAATGTCTCGTTATCGGCTACTACTCGTGGCGGTGTCAAAGACATTTCGAGTGGTTGTCAATAATTCGAGAGCACTCGCGGCAGAATTCGATGCTTTGTGTTTTGTTTGTAATCGATGACATTTTCATTGACTTGGTTTTGAAGTTCGATTAACTTGGATAGTCAAAATAAATACTTTTTAATCTTAAAATCTTTCTTTCTTCATAAGGGAGCTTATTACCTATAAAAAAATCTGCTTATTAAATTTTTCTCAGACATTCCCCATTGCTTAAGCTAATCGCACAAAAAATGTACCAAATAGGTAGTACAACTGGTACCAAAATTTGAACTAGACCTTTGGTTGGAGCAGCAGACAGCATCGCCACTGATGCAGGCTTAGACACCCGTTGTTACTGTCTAATGCCGTGTATTGACATCGCGAGGCTGCTCGTCAAATGCTCGCATTGAACAGTAATGGGGTGACTTGGCAGGCCACTTTAGCCAATAAGCGCTTTTCAAATGAGGTGGCGATTCGATTTTACAAGCGATTGTCTATCTACACAAAGCGCTAATTGACTAAGGTCGCCTACCGTGTCGACTCGTGCAAATACCACATAAGTCACATGGCAATGTCATGTTGGCTCGCGAGGCAAACGCATTTCCACATCGCGCTGTCTCGAGGCATCGCTCGAGAGCAATCCTCGCAACGTGTATACACGGCATAAGGATACCCCATTGAATGCATTTCTTTTCTGGTGAGTGTCGTGCAAAATAAAACTATACCTGCTACCACATCCAAAGAAGGTATCCGTCCATCGACTTCTATTCGGTATCTCTGCAGTATCAACGAAGTTAAGGTGACGGACAAGTCGTCTATAATGAAAGTCGCCATGTTTGTTACTGTCACTCCCGATAATTCCACTTGTGCCCTGAAATCAATGACAATATTGGTTCCATTTTTTTCAAACGTATCTTGAATGCTTTACGAAGAAGCTTCCACTATAACAAACATTGTTTAACATCTTAGATAAATGTTGTGATATAATTTAACTAATTGACGAGAGGAGAAAACTTTCGCATTTATAATGTTGTACGGTGACTTACATTTCATTAACTAAGCAGTTTCATAAGCAGCCAGCAATCGATGAGTGCATTACACGCATTCGTATCAAACGGTCGTTTCAATTATCATTTAATATAATTTATCATCTTTATATCACTTCTATCAATATCATATCATTCAATTGTGGGATAGCACCCCACAAATATTAAGTACATACCTAAGTATATAATCGGGTATCAATAAATTCCCATTTTGGCTATCAAAATACTGATTATAAGTACTACTGAAATACTCAGTGGGTGACGGACTAAGGGCGATTACAAATGGGTGACTTTATAATAAAAATTGAGTAACTAGATATTCAGAACTGTGACCCAAAAACTATTTGGGCGACAACCTTAGGGCACACAAAACATTTAACATTTGGCTTAGAAATAATCACCTTTTTTATTTAAAAAGGTGACCATTGTCCTAATCGAGATGACAAAAATACCATGTTGGGCAGCTGAAATCAGTTCTATAGTTACCTACTTGGTATAGTAGTTGCCCGCTCAGTATTTTTGACACACATTTAGAATTTTCACTGCTAACTTAAATAATTATTTATCTCCTACCATATAGTTGCCCGTTTTACGTATTTTTTGTGATCCACAGTTTGTGCCCGTTTAGTTATTTTGTTGCCAAAAAAATTAACCGTTGCCAGGTTTAGTATTTAAGTATCCCCTTAACAGTCGACCTCTCAACCTCTAATTATTTCCTGTCACCCAATTAATTAATTCCCTTACGTAAGGAACTATCCTTACGTAAGGACAACGGGGATAGACAGTTCATATTTTCCCCCCCAGTGGGGTACTGTCTATCCCCGTTATCCACCACTTAGGGATATTGGGAAGAAATGTATAGAAATAACTTTTTCGCGGGACAAAGTTGGATCGTCCCCCACCAACACGTAGACATTCTCGATTGAAATCGATTGAAAGCGCAGTTACATTGCTGCTTTAAGTAAGATATTTGTCACATTGGTTCTTACTAAAGCAGCAATGAAACTGCGATTTCTGTTAGAGTTGATTGCAACAAAATTACATAATTACCGCCCAGGGAACAGGGAATAGGCTAGAAATACGTTACCCTGGTATGGGAATATCTTCGTCATTCAATGATAGGTGTTCTATGACCAGTGGATCTAGGATAGGGATGTCATCGTTTCCATTTAGCATCAGGTCCCTCGCCTCATTGATCAGGGACAACAACAACTCTTCTATCAGGCTGTTTCTTGCATTCTCCTCTGAAATCGAAGAGGAAAAAGATTAAAAAAAGTGCACGTTTTAGTTTTTCTTCCATCTAAGTATTTTAATAAAAAGAGAAACTGACTGACCAACAACTGTCTGATTTGCTTAGGCCCTAAACTATTAGGATTACTTTAGACTAAATACAGAGTGGAATTTTTTAATGCCACCTGGAGGGAAAGTACTCTAAACAATGGAGATAGCAAATTTTACTCAAAGGAAACATTCCTTTATTTTTAAAAAGGAACAAAACTGCATTCAAAGATTTCAAAAAATACGCTTCCCACACCGAGGAATAGAACCGGCTAAAATTCGAAAAAACTGCATCCTGTACATTTATGATATCAATCGTTAGGGTCAAACAAAATGATCAAATCTCTCTAACAAACATGGTAAATTAACTGAAAGGAAAACCATTAAATCTAAACTTATTTTTATTGAACAATAATAAAAGATGTAGTAATTAGTTGTTCGAAATGGGCCCCATATTGCTGGTATTATTCCATTTTCAAATGTATGTAAAATTCTATAATTAAGATTATTGCTACACGCAGTTATGTCTCATTAAATAAAGAGTCTGTATAGAAATATTTCTACGTCAAACATAATTTATTGTGAACTACATACTTACTAACTTATTAGATCCTTGAGTCAAAGTCCTTAATCTTGTCTCTCATGGTTTTCCTTTCATTTAATTTACCATGTTTGTTAGAGAGATTTGATCCTTCCTTATGTTTGACCTTATCGATTGATATCATAAAAGTAAAGGGTGTTGTTTTTCGAATTTTAGCCGTTTCGATTCCTAGGTGTGGGAAGCATATTTTTAAAAATCTTTGAATGCAGTTATGTTTCTTTTCGAAAATAAAGGTATCTCCATTGTTTAGTGTACTTTCCCTCCAGGTAGCATTAAAAAATCCACCTGTATAAGAAGAAGGTATATCAACATCGAGTGTTGATACCATTAACACCACACCACAGTGGATTAAAATGATTGAAATAATTCTTCAATCATTTTAATCCAGTTTATCTCTAATAATTCCTTTGGCAACCAAAAAACAATAATCTACTTTTTTATAATTAAAAATGGATGATTTTCAGTTTGTCCCCTATGCGTTCTTATATACAATTGTGCTGAAAATTTTGTTTTTCTGCGTACGTCCGCAAAGGTTCCGGGCTCAAAAGATATGGAAAAAAGATATATATTATAGAGAAAATATAAAACAAATCGGATTACAAAAACAACAAGCTTGTATTCGTAAAAGTTTAGTCCAAAGGTCTAAAATAATCAAAATACTTACTGCAGCATAGTAGAATCACAGATTATGTTAGTGTAGGTAGAATACTAGGACACTTACCACTTAAAGCGATTCTATCTTTGAAAGAAATTATTTTAGGTGCCGCCAAAACGGTAGCTACTGCGGCAGCCAATAATACCCATATCGCTTGCATTTTTATTCTAGCTAGAAAATAAAACATGAATATTTATAAAACTTAGTTTTATCACAGATTCATACTGTTTTATGTAAATGAATATTATTTTACTGAGCTCTTTGCCTATTTTGTTTCAGTATGACAGATCTAACACTACCACACCTCATATTCTTGACACCAAGACAGCATTATACTGAAGTTTGGATAATAATTTGAATAAAAGGAAACGTAAATTAATTAATTAATTAAATACATACCGATTGGTGTGGATATCTTGCGATTAAAATATAAACACTACTCACGTTTTGTCGATTATCTTGCTGGATCGGCTCAAGATAATTTTGATATCTCTCTGATAAACCCAACTGTCCACTTACGTCAATACGTTCAAAATACGTAGCTTTAAAGATATGTTGTTGATATCTCCAATAAAAGAACTAAATTAGTTTATCACATTACAGAATCCACAAGTTGAAATACCTATACAATATCGTTAAAAGTTTTGAAATATACCTAAATACCTACTTACATCACTTACATACAATTTTTTTCGTCAACTTTCCGCAAATTCGCATTTTTGTATTTTTAAATACAATAAGCAATTTTTTTATTAAAATCCGCATTTTTGTATTTTTAAATACATTTGGCAATTTTGTATTAAAATCCGCATTTTTGTATTTTTAAATAAATTTGCCAATTTTGTTCGTAAACTGGTTTCCTTTGACAACGGCTTCTTGTTAAAACTGTTAATAAAATGTTAAATTGCTACAGCAATGCAAAATCTTTATTTTTTTCCAGTAAGTACTGGAAAAAATAAAGACGCCTACTATGAACACCGAATTCAATATTACCTGTCTTCATTTTGTAGTACACAATCCATACAATGTGCTCTGTTATCAAAAGGGATGTATTTAATAGCACTTTAAATTTGATGAAAACATCTATAACATTGTATATCAGCACTTTAAAATAATAAAAGACCTATAATTTAATATTATCACTACAAAAATAATGGTTTGCACTTTAACTGTGTCCCAACCATTGGTCCCAACTCCGAAACCATTTTTTTTTTTTTTTTTTTTTTTTTTTTTTTTATTATTTGAACACTCAAATAAACTTATGTGTAATACATAGTCCCACAAAACTGTTTACACAGTTTGACTGCAGGATCGGTGTGTCTCGAGCTTAAACATTAAGTTCTTAACGAGTAATTTCATATAAATTCTACTTATTTTAAATTTAAAACAGATTTTACCGCACAATCATAGGTTGTGAAGCAGGTAGGTACTTCTAAATTATTACAACTCATTAGTCTACGTAGACTCTAATGTATCAACCGGTTCCCGTCGTATTTCGTGGGGCAAACTATTCAGTAAGTATGGTAATCTTTTTTTTAAGGTCCTATCTCCATAGTAGTTGTTAACACTAGGAACCTTTAGTTTGCCCGCCGACACAGATCGGGTTCCATGATTGTGATCGATCAATGAAAGGTTATGTTCCTGAGTGTTATGATTATTTAAGGCCAGGAGGTATTTATGTTTTAAGCTAATTGGTAGTATTTTACAAATTTTAAACAATTTAAAGTAATCTCCCTTGCATTTAGCTTTAGTTTTTTTACTGACAAGTAGTTTAATAAATCTTATTTGCAAAGCTTCTAATTTTTCTAAATATGTTTTGAATGTTAGACCATAAATATCAAGAGCATAACCCAGAATCGAATCAATAAGTGCAAAGTATAAACATTTCAGCGTGGAAATTGGAACTCTAAAACTCAAGTGATAAAATTTACCCAAAAGTATTCTTAACTTACTACATATGTAATCGATATAGAAAGAAAGAAAGAAAGAAAAACAGTTTATTGACCGCGACAGTGCAGAACTAAAAAATAATACATTCTTATAAACTAGATTGTGCGCAGCCAACTAGGCCTCTTCCTCAGCAATGCTACAGTGACATACCGAAGCATGCCACTGTAACGCTGGTATTCTGGAGGAGCCTAATCGGTGACGAGAACGGACAAACAAACAAAGAGCAATAATACTAAGAAACTAAATCAGAACACAGAATTTACAAAAAAAAATATTGATATAAAATTAACTAAGGAAAAAAAACAACACGAACAGAAGAAATAGTAAAAAAAAAATGATATTGTCGAGCTGTATGGACTTAGCCCTTTTGCCTCCCCAGTGACAGAAGTTTTTACAAAAAAAAAAAAGTGCAACTTATTTATCTAATCTGTGCCGCTGTCTGTGGCACGGTGTAAAAAGAAAACAAAGACAGGAAAAAAAGCAAAAAGCACAGAGAAAGCAATAACTAGCAAAACAACAACACAACACACAACTGTCAACTACAAAAACAATGGACAAAATAAGAAAACAATGGATAAAATCATGTTAAAAGCAACGATAAGCAGATTGATATGGTGGGACCACGAAAAATTTACATCTACTTTAACACCTAGGTATGTTACACAATTGACTTTTTCAATAGGTAGGCATTGACAGTTGGATTGATTGTTGTGAAAACATTCAAAGCTATGAGTATACATGTTTGGCGGCGAGCTGTCAGTGTACATATAAGGCGAATGTATAACAATAAGTTTAGTTTTGTCGGTGTTTAAGACAATTCCATTATCATGGGACCACCTAACAACCGCATTTATGTCGAGCTGAATTAAGCGACATGTCTCCTCGAGTTCGGTACCAGCGCGTAAAGTACATAGATCGTCTGCGAACATGTAGGCCGAACAGTGTTGTATGACATTACATAGGCTATTAACATGCATGAGGTAGCAGGTTGGCCCACAGCAGGAGCCCTGCGCCACGCCGCACCTCACTTCAGTTTTCTCACTGAGTGTATCACCCACCTTCACTCGAAAGGAACGCGAAGTGAGGTAGTCCCGGAACCATTCATTCATGGGATGGCCAACACCACATTCGTCCATAGCATTCAAGAGGGTGGCCGTTTCTAAAGTATCAAAAGCTTTTTGGAAATCGTAAAAAATTGCAACAACAAATTTTTTTTCTTCTAAATATGTATTAATTTCATCTGTAAATTTGGATAATAACGTATTTGTGCTTTTACTTTTCTGAAAACCGTGTTGACAATTATTTAATATATTATTTTTTTGTAGAAAATTACTAAGTTGGTCTATAATGCATTTTTCAATAATTTTATCAACACTAGATAGAATAGCTATCGGTCTATAGTTAGAAAAAACTTTACGGTCACCCCTTTTATGGATAGGACGAATAAAGGCCTCTTTTAACTTGTTAGGAAATTTATGATGTTCAACTGATAAATTTATTAAGTTGGCAATAACTGGGCTCACTTTGTCAACAAATGACTTTAAGTCCGACATGCGCACGAGATCGCTTCCAGGTGACTTGTTTTTATCCATGGAGTTAATAATACGTTTAACATAATTACTACTGACTGGTTGCCATCTCATGTACACGTCTGAGCTTTTTACATAGGTATCCCTATCTAAAAGTTTGTCACTACATCTGTGCTTTATCTTGTCAATTTCGCTTAAAAAGCTTGTAGCAAATTTATCACAAATTTCTTTTAAACTACCTTGTTTTTCCATACTAGTAATAATCAAATTATCTAATGATTTTTTATCATTACCTAATAAATTACGTATCCTATCCCATATTTTTCTAATGTTTTTATTACAATCTAATATACTTTGTTTATCATGCATTACATTACATTTAAAAATAGCTTTATTACATTTGTTTCTATATCTTGTATAGTCAAGCCTTTTAATCATATTTTTCGGGTCATTGCACCACAATATAAACAACCTGTCTCTTTCTAATATCATTTCCTTTAAGTTATTGTTTATCCAACTTTTATTGTTTCTGTTACTGATAGTTACTGCAGCACTTTCTATATTATAGCAATCGTTATATATATTTGTGAACAATTTAGTAAAGGTGTTATATAATTCGATCGGACAGCTGATATTCATAAGGTTATCAAAATTTGTTGCCAATAATTTTTCTCTCACTAATCGGTTATCAAGCGTACGTCGTAACGGCGTAGCTTGTTCTGCATCAGTGGCGTAGTTTACTAATGGAACGCGTTTCCATTGTATTGCTGCCGTGATGTAATAGTGGTCCGATATTTTATGCTTTATAACTGCCGAGTCAATTAATGCTAATGGTGCTCTTATATAGATATGATCCAAACATGATTCAACCAATTTACCTTTAATAATTTCCCTTCGTGTAACATCATTTATACATTTGACAAAGCCATATTCCGCTAACAAGTTTTCATACTGTAGAACACGGCTATCTTGATTTTTTAACAGATCTATGTTTATGTCTCCACAAAATATCACTTTTGAATTTTTGGGTAAAGAGTCTAATAATTGCCGAAATTCGACAAAGAATTCCTGAATTCTATCTTGCCTATTATGTCTGGGAGGTCTATAAATAGATATTACATAAACTTTTTCTTTATTTATGTTAAGTGTAATGGTAACACACTCTGCCGAATGCATAACACTCGAGAGCGCTGCCGTCTCGCACACGCGCGCAGCAAGTTCCGTCCGTGAGTAAACCAGCACCCCCCCACCACTCCGTCCCTTACGAGTTAACAAATTAACGTTGAATCCAGCTATTTTATAAAAAGATAACAATGTATGATTTATATTTGGTTCGGTTATGACAATTAAATCAATTTGATCCAAATTATCGCCAATAGATACTAAAAACTCACTAAAGTGTTTCTGTAATGATCTAATATTGACGTGTAATATTTTTAAATCTTTATAATAGGGTAATTGTTTTAACCAAGTACTTATACTATCAACACAAACATAGTTAACAGATCCGTCCGTTACGGAGTCTAATAAACGTAAGTCTGTGAATTTTAATATGCGAGGTACACATTCGTTTGATACATTGTAGGTATTAAAAAGATTCACTTCTTACCAGATAGATAACATAAGTCATTCTCAGATCGAACACATACAGCCTTCTCACCTTCAGATTTCTTGACCAAAACTTTTCCATTTGATATCCAAATATATTTATACGATCCGTGTAGTTGTTGCTTCGTATTCCATAATAGTGCGCGGGTAGTTTTGGTTAGGTCTTCATTTATATAGATTTTATTAACAGCTGATCCACCTGTGATCATATCGCTTGTATATTCCGATAGCTTGCGGCGTTGGGTGAGCCAATTGTCCCGGGACTCCGTTCCGGTGGTTTTGAAGCCCACAATGATAGGCGCTGGTTTATTACCTACTTTTAGTGGTCGTGAGCGTCTCGCCCATTCTATGTCTGAGGTGCTCACACTGATTTTATTTCCGATTTTAGTAACTATTTCTTTTATATTCTCATCAGGTAGCTGCTCAATTCCGACGATCTCGATATTGTGTTTTCTGGATGACTGCTCAAACTCATGAATTTTCTGTTCGAGAGCTGTATTTTGTTTCTCCAAGTAAACACACTTGTTGTTTACATGTGTAATCATTTTTTCAAGTTTTTGGATTTTATCCTTAGATTGTTCATGCTCCACAATCAAAACATCATATTTATCTGAAAGCATACTCAAGCTTTCTGTTATTGAGTCCAGTTGTTTTTTGAGCCCAGTGATATTACCAACTTTTTTTTGTATGTCCTTGAGTATGATGCCGTAATCCTGCAGCTCCTCCTCCTGCTCTTCTTCGTCAGAGCCTTCATCTTCGCAATTATTGCAGAATACACGTTTCTTCCCGTTTTTTATATCGGCCGCTAGACCTTTTACACACCCCCTGTGAAAGGTACCTTGACAGGGTCCTTGGCACATGAAATGTGAACCCTTTTTCGCTAGCACTTTTTTGCATTTTTGGCACTCCATAATTAACACTTGCGAAAATATTCACGAAGTTTTAATTGTAAGGTAGGAAGATTGAGCGACCGCACAAGCGCGTACGCTGCACACATACGTATCGATCGGCGCTTCGAACGAGACTGAGACTTCGACTTAGTTTCTGTCCAACCATGTCAGACTGAAAGATGAAAACAACTTGTGGCATAATGCATATACGCTATCGGGTCGGTTCTGGCGTTGTTGGTCACAATGGAACCTAACCTCCTCCTGGGCTCCTCTCCTGGCGCCCACTCTTCGTCGCACCTAGACGTCTGCTTACCAGTGCTAAAGTTATAAAATTAAATTTGTAAGGTGCAAAGTATTAATTTTAAAGCTTAGCATATTTATAGTCGAAACCATCATTTTTATAGTTCATTAAATTAATTTTGAAGCTAAACATTTTAAAGTGTGTTACATTATTTTTAAAGTGCATTTATATATCCCCCTTATCAAAATGTTTTTTCGGTCCATATTCCAAATGGGTTACTAAGGAGAAAAGGGCACATCCGCTTTTTAAAATACTTTATATCGTTTGAAATTTTATTCAGTAGACAGAGTCTTAATAAATTAAATAACGAAGACATTATGAAACCGCTTATCTACTTCGTGTTTTGGCCATGTTGAAAGGTACACTTGGCCATGTTGTTTTGTTAGTTTCCTAGCCGTTCCTACATAGTTCAGTAAGAAAAGTTTGTTAATTTATTAATCTAATGCTACTGATACACCAACGTTGACGTTGATGGTATGGTATGTCCAACTACGCGTTAATTAAGGCATTAAAATGCGTGTTGGCTACATTTCAATGCCGCCGGCAAGAGTTATTTCCTAGTAGAGTAACGCCAGTGTTTACATATATAAGTTTTTTCAAACAGTAAAGAAGCTCCATGGAAACCTGGGAAACGTTCAAATTTGACGGCAAAGTTCGCAGGACTTTGGTCGGGGTTGTGACATCGCGTCGCAGTTGTTTCCATAGCGTTCGCGCGTAGCATTCCACGAGACGGCCGGAAAATGCCAACCCTAGCGATCCGACGGAGTGCAATGACAAAAGGGCCCAAGTGACGTTAGCTCCTCTACTGTTATGAAAAACTTATATAATATACTGTGGTATAAACGCGTTAAACAAAAATTAGAGATTGAAGTTTAGACATTGTTTATGCATCAAGTAAAATGGAGGTCATCTGCACTAGAATGCATGTCACTGGAAATGACAAAGATTGGATGATACGTCGCCACGCATCACTAAATGCCGATCGATTTTTATGCAATTGCAGCTTTGAATTCCAAAGGCATGGTTCTAATTAATTTGAAGTAACTCTAAAGCTACTGCTCCACCTGCGTTAACGTTAACGTTAATGGTAATGTCCAACTACGCTTTAGCTAAGGCGTAAAAGTAGATTTAGTACAGTCGTTTGTAAATTAACACGTTAAAGTCTTGGCCACATCTGCGTAACGCCTATATTAACGCTTTAAGCTATGCGTTAAGATGCAGGTGGAGGCAGGAGACGCTGTTGCATAAAAATTACTCTCTCATTCGACCACTCCATTTTCGTACCTACTCGTTGCACTTTTCGCCTAAAAACAAAGTGCATACGTCCTTGCTCCACGCGAGTACCCCACGGACATCGCTTAGCGCGCTAAGCAACACGCTAAAACTCTTTGATCGGCAAAAAAACCGCCACCCGATGAGCTCTAGCAACGGCAACGTTTAATGCCATTAAAAATGTCGCTTGTTAAAATTGTGCATCAGCCATTTTAAATGTCCCCACTGCTGGGGCACAGGTAGGGTTGGCAACCCTACTATATAATATTAATGCTATATGATAATATAGTACCTATCCTACTATATTGCGGGCTCGCCGCCTACTATATTTATTGAAAAAATATATAGTACGCAAAACGACTATATTGTTTCAAGTGAAAAAATTTAACAAAAGCAGCAACAAAATTATTACTTATGATATGCACATCATAAGTAGTGCATAATATTTTTTTTGTTAAAACACTAAACTTGTGTTTATGATTGTTGAATAAATTATGAAAATGTTTAGTTAGCATGAAAAATACAACTTATTAAAATCCTCCATACAAAACGGCGCAACCTACTTTATTTTTTGGACTTTTTTGCCACCTACTTTATTCTTACAATAATCTTTTAAATACTATATTTGATGCAAAAGAAAGTTGGCATCCCTAGCACAGGCCTTCCCTATGGGTGGATAAGGAGGAAATATCGTACGCGTTATTAAGACGTAGGCTAGGATGACAACATTACATTTTACTTTTCGACCGATCCTCCATTTTGATAATTATTTAAAACCTCTACCCTGTTGGTCTATTTGAAATTAATCATTTCTATTTCTTCTCTCTTCGAAATATTTGATTCCCTTCCCGGGAGCACTAATGTAGAAAAAAATATTTCATAGTATTTTTGTCCATATATTAAATCATATTTATATTTAATCATATCTAGGTATATTTAATCTATATTTAAAAAGTCTGCTTGGTGTTTTTTTTTGTCACTAAACATAGAAGGTAGACAATAAATAACATGATATTTGACACCAAGTTACATTTTTATTTAAAGTTTAGAAGTAAACTTTGCACCACAAAGTTACAAAAAATAAATAGAAATAGAATAATTCAGTGACAATAAATATAATTAACATTTAAAATGCAAGAAAAAATATTTCTACTCAATGCAAATTCTATAGTAAATGCAAATCTTTATAAATATAAATACTTAGGCAGACATTACACGCTTATGAAAGCGTCATGCAATTCCATCAGTCATGAGTTACGTTTGCTATGACGGACATAATATAACCTACCGTGTAAAATAGTGACTGATGGTTGCATGAAGTTGATTTCTTCTTTCCATCAGTCAGTCAGTCAAACGTAATTCATGACTGATGGAATTTGACTGACGCTTGCATAAGCATGTAATGGCCACCTAACAAGAAATAATATTTTCATCTTATATAATAATTATTTTCGCAAACAATAAAACATCATCACAGCATTAAAACAAGTTTTGAAGTTGATTGTGAGAACTTATTTTCTGATGTTGTTGAGCCGATTTGATAACTTGCTCCAGAATTTTATTTAGAACGTCCTGAAAAAACAAAAAGCACTTTACTCAAATTGATGTGTTTTTCCTATAAAGGACGTGAAAAATACTTGATCTTAAGAATATAACTGCAAAAAATGTACAGAAATACCCAATTGCCAGCGATTATGCCCGGGATACACGAGGCTAGTTTTTCAAGCTAGGATAGCAAGCTAGTGTCAATAAGCTAGCAAGCTAGTGCTTCTGGCTTCGTGTAGACAAATCTAGCTTTATTTCTAAGCTAGTAAGCTAAGCCAGAAGCACTAGCTTGCTAGCTTACTGACACTAGCTTGCTATCCTAGCTTGAAAAACTAGCCTCGTGTATCCGGGCATTAGTGCCCTCACAGTGGCGCCTTCATTTAATTAAATTTATTGCACGCTAAAGACATAATGTATTGAAAATTCGAACGTATACAGATTATAGATAAGGTTCTAAAATTTATTTACAAACAAACCTCTGTAAAATTGGTAGGTGGTCGGCAAAAGAGCCAAAAGTAGCCACTTTTTGCTTTTTTGCCTACTACTACTACTCCAATGAACTATATTTTCATTACATTTAGCCTTAGAGTAAGACGGGATTCTACAGAACGAAGCCTTTTGTTGCTCGAAGCATTTAGCAAGCAATACATTTTATTATGAAGGGTGCGCCACTGATCTTGCGCTTTCATCAGAAGCACAAACGTTATCAATATATTCTCTGGCCGTAGCCTATTTTAGGGCATGTGCTTTTGCATGCCCTATGGCTCATAGGTAGGGTTGCTATGCCATACGTCCCGTATATATGGGACTGTTACCGTATTTAATCATCGCGTCCCGTATTTGTCTCGTATTTCGATAATTTCGAGAAAATGCGGGCTCGAACCGTTTTGATATTTTCACATGAATTATTTAGATATTACTAAGTTTTCATATTTCATATTCACAATCCTTGAATTTTAGTGATATAATTATAGTTTTTGAATGTTAAAACTTAGTTTCGAGAAATCTATATACTTAACAATAAATCATAATGTATAATTAACTTACATTGTGTTTCGTTAGAAAGGCAGGAATGCTTTTGCTTAAGAAGTCGTTCACCAATTTGGCATAGCTTGTTCCATTAATTGTAACTTTCAATTTAGACTAGAACAAAAAAAGGAAATATTTTTTTATGTACAATAGGCTAGTGCTTGGCCTTCATCTCAATAAGCCGAAGGTGGAAGCCAAGAAGCTTATACCTCCCTCCAATGGAGATTGCACGGCCATATGTCATAGTGAAGATTGAAAAAAGCTCCTTTAGTGACGTGCATCGAAATGAATTACATAGAAACGACATTACGGCTCCGATTTTTGCTCCACGCGTTGAGGGCAACTGCCCTCAACTCATTTAGTCACTCGCCAACGCTCACCGCGAACGCACGGTGTAATTGTTCCGATAAAAATGCCATCCTGGGTGTTAAAGACGTGAAAAAATCATTCCACTGTGAAGCAAAAAGATAGTGGAGTGACTTACCATCGGTAAGTAAACAAAACATCAACATAAACCAACCAAAACTAATTTTTATACATTATTTCTACTGACCCGACATTTTGTATGAAAATCATAGATTATGAAAAGTGAACCATTACAGATTGTATACGTAGGTACAAAACTAGGATAGGTGAACTAGCACAGTTTTACAATTTAAGTATATTATTCTATTACCGTTAACAACCGCCTATGATGTAGGTGGGACGACACCGTCACCACTGCCCGTGTAGGTAGGTACTTAACTTCGGTGTCAGTCGAAAAATATTCCAGGGGCTTGTCAAAAAAAAAAGTGATTATTGATCTTAAATTCCTGCTATATTTTGCTGTCGAGACACATCCGTGCACAGAACAACTGTGCTCCATTGCCGCAATTACTCATCCCGCTCGAGTTTTCATACATTTTGACACAAATTCGAAGCGGTGCTACAGCTTCGGTGCCATAATAAAAAATGCTTAGATGGACAAAATTTATCAGAATAAAGCACTTTGGTCTTTTGGCCGGCACTTTCATATTTGGACCAAAAATGTATAAAACGTGGATTATACATTTCCTTTTAAATATTTTGTGTGCCCTAAGGTTGTCGCCTAAGTAGTAATTTGGTCACACGTTCTCAAAAACTAGTTACTCAATTTGTATTTTAAAGTCACCCATTTTCAACATTTGTAGTCGCCCTCAGTTCGTCGCCCACTTCGTATTTCAGTACGCTATATTCAGTATTTTTGATACCCAAAATGGGAAAAAATCTAATCGATGACACCAAATGAATGTTATTAGTGCGGATACTAAATGCCCATCCTCCTTTTTTACTTTTATTTTTCGAGTTAGTATTAACATGCACCTATTACCTAATTAAATTGGGTTTTACTATAATTTTATGCAATATTATTAAACAAGTAGGTATATCCTAATCATTATGAAGAATGTGTCGCATCTGTGTGCATGCTACTTTTTCTTTGACAACTCACGCTCGCACTGCGCGTTGCTTAGCCGCCATCTTTGCAATCGCTGCGACAATTTGTGCCGTAAATCTGTCCTTTCTATACGTAGTAATACATTTTATTTCGATGGTGACGTGACGGCTTATTGCTACCTCTTTCTTTAGTGTTACAATACGTGTTCGTTGTTCGTCGTTCGTTTGTTCGTGAGAAACGAAAACGTATTGTAAAACGAATAGAAAGAGATAGCAATAAGCCGTGACGTCACTAAAGAGTCTTTTTCAATCTTCACTTACTTACTAGGCGTGCAATCTCCATTGTGGATATACGCTTCTTGGTGGAAGCGCACTACGCGTTTTTTATTATTTTTTATTTATTAGAACAACCAACAAGGTCATACACTTCACATGCAAATAGGTAACTTAAAAAATAATATACAAGGTAAGTGTTGCCTTACTTAAAGGTTGCATAGAGTTAAAAACTTAAAAAACTTAACAGAAGCCTTAGACATTGATAGATACCTTTATAGATCCCAGAAGAAACTTTGCATCGATTTTGCCCAGTGAGAAATTGAAATCGTCCGATATCTCGATCGAAAGCTCTCCTGTGATTCGAGGCTCTATTATATTAATTCTGTAAATGAAAACAGTCCTATTAAGTATAATTTATTGACACACAACGATATGTATTTAAATCAACTGTGTGGTAACTTGCTTTGGCAACATAATATCAAGTGAAAACATCTCTAAAGTCCATTCAAGCTCTCATTCTTCTACAATCCGCTGACGAAGTTCCACTGGTGATCGAAGGATATTTATTTTCCCCTTCGATCCACCGGTTGACGGCAAAAAGCGGATTTAAATATAATCATGCATTGCTAATTCCATTTTGATCCACCGTTTTTGGGTAAAAGTGGATTTAAATATAATCACATAATATTTTTTATCTACTCTCATATCGTAAAATTCGAATTATGAATTTCAAAACGAATTTATATTGACATAAGTACTTTTTACACGCAATACCAAAAAAAATTAAAATGTTATTTCATGATATACCTTTGTTATAAAATAACTTTTTTTCTCATTACGATACAGGGCAATAATCCAAGAAGAAGGCAGTGCCGTGATATTAAAAAGAAACAACAATATTTCCACGCGTAGCGAAAAAATTTCTAAGTCTATGCAAAATGCATAGATTCCAAAGAGTTTAATCAGTAAAGGTGCTCCCTCATCGGGAGCATTCACGTGTACTGTAACATTATAGATTCGTCTTTGAGCATTACATTACAATAATACCTCCCTGACTGACGAGCATTCGCTCGGTTCTCCTCCTTCACTGATGTAATGCTCAAATCTGTAACGTTACATTATACGCGAATGCTCCCGGTGAGGGAACACCTTTATGGGAATATGACACCTGCCAGACAAAGCAGCTGCAGCGACGAACGGAACGCTGCAAACTATAGAGAATGGTATAGCTGCATTGGACTGGACTGTATTGAGTTTGTTAATATTTTTACATTCATCAAATCTTATTAAAAATATTAATCTAATAATTTCACTTACTTTCCTTTGAGTTCACCTTTGTATGCATTTCCAACTATTTCTATTTTTCCACCAGCTTTTCCTGTAATCACATCGCAAAAAACATTTTTATTACGTACTAAGAAATAAAACAATAAAATATACCTAATGGTGTCGATTCCGTTGGCAACGACTTAACTAAATTGACAGGACAAAACTAAATTTAGATTTCCAACTTTATTTTCTGTATATTTTTGTTACTAAGAAGATATCAAATATTTCTTTATCTTAAAGATAAGGTGATGATAGGTAAAATGATGAAATTCAGTGGCAATTTAACTCACACACGCCAACCCAGATGATTTAAATATTAAATCATACATTAGTCAGCCATCCCATCTTATCTTTATGAATAACTAGCGGCCGCCCGCGACTTCATCTGCGTGGAAAGGTTTTTTGCTATTCCTCGGGAACAATACTTTTTTTCGGGATAAAAGGTACCCTTTGTCCTTCTCTGTACCTCTGACAACGTGTATGCAAAATTTCATGATGATCGGTTCAGTAGTTAAGACGTGAAGGCGTAACAAACAAACAAACGGACTTTCGCATTTATAATATTAGTAAGCACAAAAATGAATGGTTGTATGTCTGACTCCTCTGTATGGGTTCCAAAATCATTAATTTTGCAATACATCTTTGTTTATTTATAGCAGTGCGTGTAATTGTACAGCAAGTAGGTACTATATTTGTTGCTTGTACCTACTTTTTAGGAGATGAGACACTTAAGTATTGTATTTACAGAGAGTTTTTTTTTATGTTATATGTTGTGTAATTAATAGAAAACTTACCGAAAGACAGCAATAGTTTCGGTATTGATATATCGAAATACACTTTGGATGATTCCGAGTCAAATTTTAGATTATGTACCACTAAATCGCTCGCTCCGGTAAACAAGAAATTCTTGACAAAAGTGTGACAGCTGAACATTCTGGAACAAATAAAATTACCCTGTTTTAGTAAAGAGCCTGCCTACTTATTGTCAAATTTTCAAAATTTATCGCAATCGCTTTCATTTGATAGATGGATGTGACACATTGCTGCATTTCTTTGGTAAGTTTTATTTATGCCAAAAAGAAGCATCAATGTAAGTATCACATCCTGAGAGCGATTGCGATAGATTTTGAAATTAGACAATTAGCCCCGCTTGAATACCTACTCTGGCTGGATAAAGCCTGAGCTGTTAAAGACTAGCTTTTTTCTATAAAGTTTAATAATTAGTAGTCTAATTTTAAAAATCTAACCTTTAACTTTTTTTTTTTAATTTATCATGTTATTTAGTTCAGGAAAAGAAAGCTCAAAAAAGGCATAGAGGGAAATGCTTGGAACACAATTTTGACTTCGTAACTTTGTTTGGACTGTTAGAGCCTTAACTGGACACTGCAAACTAAACAGACACCTGTTTCTTATGAAATTGAGTGAAACTGACGTCTGCAGATCAGATTGTAATGAGGAGCAGGTAGCACCCAAGCATCTCTTATGTGACTGTGGACCTCTAATCCACAGGCGTAGCATCCATCTGGGACGACACATAATCGACCCGGAGGAAATAAAACTCTCAAAACCAGGAAGATTCTAGACTTCTTGGAAGCCGTTGAGCTCAAAGAGTTATTATAACTAGGTGGCGAGTCACAATAGATCTTTTAGGTCGCAGTGACTACAGCTTCATCTTGAGCTGCATAGCCCCTAAAACTCAAATAATAATAATAATAGGAGGTGAACTTATTAAAAGTCCCCGCCCGTAGGCCCTATGCCGGGGGAAGGTGGAGAGGGGGTTTGAAGGCCCTATTTTTCGGTTTTTACATATATCTCAGAAACTATGCATTTTAGCGACATAAGACTTCTACAAAATGAAAGCTGATTAAATTTGCTACAAGTTTTATTCAATTAAGTTTTTTTAATATCTTGTATAGTTTTTGAGATATCCGCTCCTGAATGTCTGTCAACATGCTTAAGGTGAAGCTTGAACCACCTTCAGGGCCCGATTTCAGCAAATAATACCCCATAAAGTACATATTTTTTTGTACTATTATGAAAGCTTAGGCTGTCGCACAGTTTTTAAAGTTAGTCAGAAGCTATGGAATAATCTTTAATTAATTTATTTTTACAGTTGAAGATTCCATTCTGTTTTGTTTGTTCCCAATTTTTTTACTATCGATCAAATTTTTTGCAACTAGTGTCAAAGTAAGGAAGGTGATTATTTTACTCATAAAACTACAATTAATAGGCATTGTGTTGCAAAAAAATACCGTGAAAAGCTCACCCAAAAAAAAGATATAATTTTTTAAAGCCGTTCAGACCTTAAATCATAAAAAAATAATGAAAAAAAATTGGGGTTCAATCGATAGGTATAGTACTCAGCTATCGCCTCGCATTGGCTTGACACCTTAAAAGAAACACCCTGTATATTCACATGCAATTTATAGTACAAATTAATTTTAAATGTATCAAAACTGCACTTAAACCGTTATACCTATAAAATGCATGTTATAATATTAGAAGCATTTGAAAATTGCAAGTTTTACTCAAGTCATTACTTATTCGTTTATAGATAAAGTAAGTACCTAAGTACCAACCAAGGAAATTATAAGTACTTCGTACAAGTACCTACTTCCCGCAAGCATATAAACCAGCGATATTAAAAGCCCGAGTGAATAGGCTTCTTCTGGGCAAGCTCGCTTTATCTTCGGCCTCTTCTTAGCCTTAAGGTTCTCGAATGTGGCCAAGAAAAAAAAACTTACACACGTAGGATCTCTTTGCACAAAAACAGTTTATATTTCGTGCTAAAGATGTTATGTTAAAAAATATTATTTCGTAACCAAATTCTTTCCTTCCTTCAGATTTAAAATCTCCGTTTCACTCTCACTCACCAATAATGGCATAGTACCTGGGTGAACCGAGCAAGCTCGGTTATTACTATTTATTGTAATATGGTAATGTTTAGGTGATAACATAAGTGCTTTAGCTACTTACTTTGGGATCAGGAGCAATGTATGTGATGTTTTTTCGATATTCGTAATCTCAACCTTAGCAGAGTAGAGCTATCTATTGTCTATAGCTCGTAAGCTTTGTAATAAGATGTAGTTAATTACATAATAATTCCGCGAGGCGTAGTAGTTAGTTTTTATGGCATTATCCGAGAGATGGCGTCATAAAACGTATCCAAAAAACTGTGTTTAAAATTTGTATCGGTATTTTTTTTGTTTTGCACTATAGCTTCACAAGTCTCAATAAAATAAAAACTCGAAAGCAACATTAACTATTTTTCTTAAACTTGTCTAAAAAATAAAAAATAAAAATATATATAAACTTGAACATATAAAAAAGGTAAGTCACCGAGCGGGATTCGAACTCAGAACACTCGTTTCCTATGGCCCGCGTCCTAACCCGCTGAACTAAACGGACATTGGTCGGCCGCGGACGAAATTAGCGACCATATTCTGCGTCGAAAAAAGGCATATAAAGGCACATAAGACTAATCTATTATAGATCGATTGTTTACCCCGAAAACCTCCATATAACAAATTTCAGCGAAATCGTTAGAGTCATTTCCGAGATCACACAAATAAATTTATATATGTCGTAGGATAATTGTACAAATAGGATTTTTACAAAAATGCTATTATGATTGTAAAATACCGGATAATTATAATCTAAGACAGATTTTTTTAATCGTCCGAGTGATGTTTAGGATTTTTACAAAAATCCAGCGTATCTTAGGTAAATCGCCAATGACCATCATTTTGCGCGCGCTGATTGGCTGTCGTTAACGTTATGGACTGACGGATGCTCTGATTGGCTAACGGCAACATGTCTGCGTTCATTGTTATTATTGTGATTATTGTCAAATATTTCTCCAGAGTTTTGTTCTAATTTTACGTTTTTTATTAAAAAAAAGAAAACTGAGTGAAATCTATCAAGAAACATTAATGTACGATGAGTGAAGTGAGTGAATTGGATATTATACAAATGCTGGGCTCGATCAGTGCAGTCAATTTAGAGGTTAAGTAATAACCGAAAAATAACTTTTCTCCACAGAGCTAAGAAAGTTCTACAGCGCTCGTCAACATGTTTGTGCAAGACCTTGTTAAAACTTTAATTAAAGAATTTAATTCGGCAAAATTACGAAAAATAACCCCAAAACCCATCAGCACTATGTTCTGACCAATCAGATTGAAGATGTTATAAATCGTCTCTTAAGACTATCCAATCAGCATTCAAGTTTACAATTGTCCGAAACATATGGGATTTTTACAAAGATCCTAAAAATTTCTCGGACGATTGCGAAAATCTATCTTAGATTACAATTATCCGGTTCTTTACAATCGACCTAGGATTTATGTAAAGATCCGGCTTAAACGATTATCCTACGACATATATACACAAGAAATGCTCGTTTAAAGGTATAAGATAAACAAATAACATTATAAATGTTTTCTTACTCTGATGCTTCTGGAGTGTGCTCAAGTTCCCAAGATTCAACAGCCCAATGGCCGTAGCCTGATGCTTCTAAATATGTCTTCGCGAAGCTCACAGCGCCTTGCAGTAGCCCTGATACCACACTGTCTATGAACATCGCCATGTTGCTGGAAAAAAACATCCAGGTACTTCTTTATTCAATTGTATTGTATGTAAACCATTGAAGAGATGATCATTGTCCATCAGCCATTTTAATGTCCCAACTGCTGGGGTACAGGCCTTCCTTATGGGTGGATAAGGAGGATGATTTCAGTTGATCATTATCAATAAATTTTGTAAGAAGACAACCCTTAAATCAGCTGTTTCTTACATTTTACCACATTGTGCGATTTCAGGGTTTTTCTTTACAAAAAGTTCATTGTATCCGTACGTATCTAATCTACTAAAAGAACTGAACGGAGAAAAAGTCATTTTATTCTTATGATTTTAGTTCAATTTCCTGATTGAAATTTAATAGGACTAAACGGATTAAAAGATTTAACAAGTAAGACCAAAACAGAGTCCACGGGATTTCTATTACTTACATCAAAGTTGGTAACATGTCGTGGCCTTACTGTCCGTTTCATTTAGTTTTTTTTATCAAATAAGAGCTAGGTTATTTATATCCCAGTAAGTCTTTTTAAATATTGCTTTAATATACCTAGTTGAGAAAAACCACAACATTACAGGGCTATGCAATATTGTCTACCTATGTGAAAATGGGCGTTTCCCAAAATGACGTCATTACATAAAAAATATTCATAATAAAAAAGTAAGTATTATTAAAAAATATTGTCACAGTAACCAGGCACGTATCCAGACTTTTAATTCGGGGGGGGGACAACTGCATCCCGCAAACCAGAGAGTTCCTCGCCCGCTAAATTTGAATTTAGTCCTGTACTGTATGTTCTGGATTTCGGGGGGGGGGATAAATCCCAACTATCCCCCCCCTTGGATACGTGCCTGACAGTAACCAACTTATAATAAACTTTAGATGTAGGTAACCCTACTTCAGTCATGACCATCGCCAAAACAATATTTTCCCACTTTTTAACCGACTTCTAAAAAGGAGGAGGTTCTCTGTTCGGCTGTATGTATGTTTTTTTTTGTTTTTTGTATGTCCACCACCACTCGAAGACGGGTGAACCGATTGAAATAATTCAAACGTTATTAGATTAGGTTTGTTCCCAAGTGTCCCATTTTTTGAAATTTTGTAATCAGTTCATATCAGTATTTTTCAGGAAAACCTGAAAATACTGTCGTTTTCGTAACCATTTTATGAACTTATACGGATGATCGACCATATCTTCTTTGTTTATGTACCGATTTAGACAATTCTTTTTTTGTTTGAAAGATAATATTATATTGATGATACTATTTTGATTTAATTGTTATTGGACCTTGGATTTTAAAGATACACAAAGGAACTCCTCAAAATCAAATAAAAACTGTATAGTGATTTAAATATTGCTAGGATTATGACAATCGTAAACAAATTAGGTATCTAACTATTATGGTCAAGGACGCTTTGGACTAGACTTGAACTGCAAAGGAACAATGGAACTCCTTATCAACAAACAGCACAAACAATGGAAATTGAGTTATTAGTAGTATTATACCATGGAAAAGTGTAAAATATAAAAAAAAATAGATAACATCATCACACATAGGTACCCATAAAAAGGTAAAACTACCTAATACAAAAGGTACTTACACTCAAAAGTGACGTTATGAATGATTTGAATTATATGCCTCCGACTGCATGTTATTATGTTGCCTTTAATATTTAATCTTGTTTCCATCTTTTCAGTTGACTTGTCTTTTTATGCACGAGGGTTTTTTTATTTTTTTTTATTTATATCTTATTAGTTATAATATATTACGGTCATGATATACCTTTTTGAAATCCTTATAATAAGCCCTTTAATTTGACACCCATATTGCAGAATTCTAAAAAAGAATTTTTTCTTCCACTACGTATAATAGCACCGTGCAGCCGCCATGTTGGTTTCTTTATAACACAACCTTCTTAAGAACACTTGGGCTGACGAGACAAATCTAACGATATCTTAATTACAGAAATCCATTCAGCCGTTTAAAAGATATGAGGTAATAAAGAATATTACATACAAACAAATAAACATACTTACATACAAGATACGCGCGAAAAACATAACCCTTTCTTTGCAGTTGGGTAAAAACATAACCCTCTTGCAGTCGGGTAAAAATTAAAAAAAAATTAAAAAACAAAAAACAACTTCAAAAACCCTGAAAACAAAAACAAAAACAGCTTCAAAATTAAATACCATAAAATTTGTCCTCCAGCCCCACCCGAATCCAATAGATGTGTTTTATTACAATGACATGCTTATCTAGTGATTTGAAAATTATTTCTTGCTTTTTAGAGGTATTTAATTTTGAAGCTCTTTTTGTTTTTATTTTCAGGGTTTTTGAAGTCGGTTTTT
The DNA here is from genome assembly GCA_928269145.1 of Agriphila tristella. Classification (NCBI taxonomy): domain Eukaryota; kingdom Metazoa; phylum Arthropoda; class Insecta; order Lepidoptera; family Crambidae; genus Agriphila; species Agriphila tristella. Next base: position 56,187,684 of record OV743429.1, read on the forward strand.
TGTTTTGAAACAATTTTTTTCCTCTTAAGTTAAGATAATACCAAAATACATTTTGTTCTAGACGGGTCGTTAAATTCCACGTCGTACAACATTATTACCTACCTACTTTAACCTCATAATTTCAGCTTCATTATTTTAGTATAATATAAGAGGATATGAAAGTACTTACCAATCGTGAGGTTTTTGTGTAGGTAGCTCTTTTCCAACAATTTATTTTAGAAACTAGTAATAATTGCTACACGGCTATTAAGTGATTGCTGATCGAAAACTAGTATTTTGGGTTACCTACCTACTCTGTGTTAGCTCTTATAATAATAAAGTTAAGAGTGTTAAGACACGTCAATTTATGTCGTATGCTATGCAGTGCGGCTGCTTAAAGAATGCTTATTAAACGCATTTGTCAAGTTCCTTATGTCAACTAAATAAGGTATATTTCCTATAATCTGGAAAAGAAGGCAACCAAAAATAAGTCTTATTATGTTGACATAAGGAAGTTGATAACATCTGCCAAATATGCATTCTCTCAGCGGTCGCACTATATATTATAAGTACTTGTTTGTGTCGAATAATAAATGGAAATCCCCGAACAATGTTGCCATACTGAGATGTACATTTTGCTTTTTAGTGTTTCGCGCTTATCAGCACAGAATAGTATCAGTCAGTATGACCTCGTGAGAGGAACCGAAGATTTGTATGATAACGAAAATTGACACACATTATATTTAAAAATGTACAGACATTATGGCCGGCCACACACAGACGGAATCCCGTTACGGAATTCCGTACGTACTATGGGCAACAGCGACGCTTAACCAGTTTGCAACAAAATTCGTGTGCGCGCGTATCGCCCCTACACGAACTAAACGTATGGTTGTGACGGCGCGGCGTGCAAGCGATTTTGACCTTAGCAGTGGTTAAGCGTTGCTGTTGCCCATGGTACGTGATTCCGAACGCAGCAACTGCATACAAAATCTATGGGCCTGCCACACACATGCGGGATTTTTCCGTACGGAATCTTCATACATTGTCGAAATTGGGTTTGGAATTCCGTAACGGGATCACGTCTGTGTGTGGCCAGCCTATAGGTAGGTACCATCACATCACTCGAACATTATACAGGGTCGATTTTTGAGACGGTACATTAAGGGTAGGTACTTGAAGATCACAACAGGTACCTTAACCATTATAATTACAGGAAAACGTTCCTCCGAGACCTTCCATAACTTTTTAAGATATTTTGAACTGCATTCACAGATTTTGGAAAAAATTTACAAAAAATGCTAAAATATCAAAAAAAAAGTTTTTTATGCCTATCGATCCTATTTCATGTGGGGATCAAAAGACTCTATTGGACCATTTAAGATATGAGTACTAGAAACGACAGAAATCGCCCTAACTTTTCCCATACATTTTGTACGGAAAAACGAAAAATCTCCTCGAAATATTTTTTTCTGCCGAACGATCTTATTTCTTACTGTGATCAAAATACTCTTTAAGGCCAACTGAAATTTGAGTAAAGAAACTAATTTTTTGATCTAATGTTGTAAAAGATTGTGCCTGCGTGTGAAGCCGATGTTGTGTGTGACTTACGTAGTTTCTGTACTCAAATTCAGTTGGCCTTAAAGAGTATTTTGTTTATTTTGTTCACAGTAAGAATAATAAGATCGTTCGGCAGAAAAAATATTTCGAGTAAATTTTTCGATTTTCCGTACAAAATGTATGGGAAAAGCTTTTGGCGATTTCTGTCGTTTCTAGTATTCATACCTGGGGGGCTACTCAATAGCACCGCTGAAATGGCCCCATGAAGTCTTTTGACCCCCACATGAAATAGGATCGATTGGCATAAAAAAATTGTTTGGAATTTTATCATTTTTTTGCTATCGGTAATCTGTGAATGCATATTCACTTCTCAATGCAGTTCAGGGGGGTTATTCACGATTGTCGGAAACCAACTTTCCGAATCGAATCGGCAAGTCTATAGTCTTCGATCTTATATTCTACCTTATGCTACCTAACTTTGTAAATGCATTGGGCTTTCATGTAGGAAAGTAAATCGAATGCCAGTCGAATGTATTTGTGAATTGCTATATTTATGTAATATCGGAGGATACGGATTCGAATCGAATGCTTTCGACTAGATTTCCGACAATCGTGAATAACCCTACAGAATATCTTACAAAGTTATGGAAAGTCTCGCAACAACGTTTTCCTGTAACTATAACGGTTAAGGTAACTGGTACCTGCCCTTAATGTACCGTCTCAAAAATCCACCCTGTATGAAATAAAACACTTTTTAACGGATACTAGCGCGGTTTTATTGAAAGTACTTTGGTTATTCGTTAATAAATATTAAATATTATTAAATAATATCTTTATTAATAAATATTAATTTCTGAACGGCTTAAAAAAATCATCGCTTGAGGGAAGGCTTACGAGTAGCTTCAGTCCCCCGTGACCACGACAGAGGAAACGAGGGATGAAGTTGTGTATGGAACATACTTTATATTTTCAAAGTACAAATCACTTTATTTATTATTTAGCGAGCAGCCTCGTGCGATGCTCGCCGCACGCGGCAAACGTCCTGCCTCGCGAGGCACAGACGCGAGGCAAAAACAGCTGATCGGAATTTGATGAAATTAAAACAAAAATATTTTATATCCTGGTTAAAGCTTCTCGGAGGATTTTCTCTAATGTCCACTCGGGCGAAGTTTATTTGTGTAAATAAGTTGCGAACTTATTAGTTTTAACAAGGTATGTAGACTAAGAAATATCCTATCTTAATTATTACCGATTTCCCTGTAGTAGTAGAAAATTTGTTGAAATGGCAACATTTTTGATGATCTCATAAAAACTAGTCTGGCTGGGCTCGTACATACCAACCACAGAACAAATATACTCAGGGGAGATACCAACAGTAACTTTGAACGGGGGAATGTCACAAAATTTATCCCGCTTGGTGGCGCTACCGCTGCTTTGAGATCTTTGTATGGGCATTTACCCCCGATTTTCTTACTTATTTTAAATTATATCTAAAAATGGTTGATACTAATAATTAATTATTATGGAGTTTGGATGGTAAATGAATTAAAGATTGAAGAAAACCAAAATGTTTTGAAAAAAATTCACAGATTTCGCAGTCCCCGCAAGAATCGGAGCATTGAAAATGAATACAAAAATTTACGAAAAAATAAAATGAAATCAAATGCACAATCCTATTATTTTTCTAAAGTACCTAGGTAGGTACATTCACAGAGGAAATAATCACTACGTTCTGGTACATTATTAAAAGCGCCCGCTGATTGCCTCGACGCGGCCGAAATATTATTAACCGATTTTCAAAATTCCAATTAATGCACTTCTCGTCTACTTCCGCATCTTTTAACATCATTACCATGACGATCGGTCAATAATCATAGAAGCTACATCACTTTTTATATACGGAAATACCTGTTTTTCTACAATTCCAAATCTGAAGGGACCACCTACAGGTCGCAATTACTAACCGATTTTCAAAATTTTTTCGTCAATTTGTAGCTAAACTAATATCCTAGGACCCATTTTTTTATTTTTTCTTCAGTCGGTTTTTTTTCCGAAATGTTTGCAATTAAGTAAACAAACGCCCCCCAAAAAACCCGAATTTTTCAAAATTCCGAAAAAAGTTACCAGCCGATTTTCAAAACTCAAATGTTCACACGTGTCTCGATGAATTCTTCAACTTTTGGTACTATTCCCATCTCGATCCTCCCAAAATCCTCGGAGCTATGGCCAAAAATATGTCTCAGGCGATTTGCATCTGATAACCATTTTCAATGGTAAAAATGATATTCACGAAAATTCGCTTCCAACATCCATAAATTGATGGCAAACACATACAAACAACAAAATGGCAGGTCTACATCTACACTAGCGCCAAGTTGGCGGTAGTGCACCGACTGGTGGACGATTTCTGAATCAGTAAAATTATCCTGCCAATGTGCGACGAATTATAACATTTTTAGTGTGGGTGGACCAAAATTATTTGTCGTAGGTAATCCAATTCTGTTTCTTTGGAAAAAATGTTTAGTTTCATAAGTAGAACAAAACTGTCGCGGCGTCCAGCCTCCTTTGACTAATGACTGACAGACAGACGGAGGGTGACAGGGTTGACGTACGGGACGGACGGACAGATGACGATCGACAGAAAACGGAACTGGTAAAAGGACTCTATCAGGGACGATAAAGACGACCAAGACCGACCCTTGACCCGCAGGACGACAACTGCGACCATACAAAAACGTAGTGATAATATTATCTTTGGTTGGCTAGAACACTCACCATAATGTGTATACCATACCACTGAAAGTGGCGCCTTCAGAGGTTTTAATTTAATAAGTTGTTAATAGAACCTTATTTTAATAAACCTTTACGTAGTATTTTTAGGGCTCATGGTTTAGTATTTTAGAAGGTATCAACTTTAAGCAGTTTTGCTATCTACGAAAAAATACGAATGATACCGTCTAAAAATAATAGATTAGGCCCTAAAAAATCAACTTAATGATTAAAATTGTGTACTTTATTACAAATTACAATATTAAATATAATTCACCGCGGTGCCACTTTCGGTCAGGGTGTCACCTTAAGGGATTAACACATTTAAAACTACAAAATAACGGTGTATTATTGGAAACTGAATCTAATGGCCGGTATACATTTTAATTAGTAAAGTGCTTAGTGTTTAGTGTTTAGTGCACTGTTTAGTGTTTAGTAGGTGATGTCCCATACTGTTTAGCATACGCTGTTTAGTACAGGCTTTGTTGATATGAACTAAACACTTAACAGTCCTGTCCAGACGTGCTTAGTGCGTGTTTAGCTGCAAGTGAGGGGTGAAGGCGGGACGTGCGGGACGCGCGGGAGGAGCTACTCGCAGAAAAAATAGAACGCGCTTCTAAATACTGTACTTCGCTCGTACTAAACACTAAACAGAGACTGTCCGAACGTGTTTTTTGCTAAACACTAAACACTAACCGAGCCACTCGCACTAAACACTTATCAAAATGTATACCGGCCATAAGTACAAGACGAAAAAAATTATCAATTTTTCTACCGCTTGCCAAATAAACTAAACAATTAAGAGCACAGAATAAAGAAAACTTCAAAATAAAATGTAAAAAGTTTAATATTAATTCTTACCATATTAAAACATAACAAACGTATAATATAATAACAACAGCCTTATTTGAGTGGAATTTACAAATTATTTTCAATTACTATCTTCATATAATGCTCAATTACTCGGTTGATGTCGTTCTGAAATTAAACAAAAAAAATTAGTTACTATGTTGGTGTACTATGGGCAACAGCGACGCTTAACCAGTTTGCAACAAAATTCGTGTGCGTGTGTATCGCCCCTACACGAACTAAACGTATGGTTGTGACGGCGCGGCGTGCAAGCGATTTTGACCTTAGCAGTGGTTAAGCGTCGCTGTTGCCCATGGTACATGTTGCGCCCTCCGTGGTCGAGTGGATTCGCCATCTATGTTGGCCTGGGTTCAGTCCCCGGCTGGGTCAATTTAGAAAACGAAGTCTTCTGTATTGGCGCATTTCCATAACACAAGTGATTTAGTTGCTTATTTTGGAATCAGAGCAACGTTTGTAATGTGGTCTAATAGGTATTAATTATTATTGTTTTACTTTTACTGTTTTTGGGATTTGTCTCTTTTATGTACTTTCATGTTGTGTATTCGTTGTGTATGTCCAAATAAAGATATATTCTATTTCTATTTTTCTATTATTTCATTGTTGAAATAGAAGATTAAAAAAAAATCGGCCAAGTGCGAGTCGGACCAAAAAACAGCAAAAAATCACGTTTGTTGTATGGAAGCCCCCCTTAAATATTTTTTTTTCTGTTTTTAGTATTTGTTGTTATAGTGGCAACAGAAATACATCATCTGTGAAAATTTCATCTGTCTAGCTATCACGGTTCATGAGATACAGCCTGGTGACAGACAGACAGACAGACGGACAGCGGAGTCTTAGTAATAGGGTCCCGTTTTTACCCTTTGGGTACGGAACCCTAAAAATGAATATTATGACCGAGAATCATTATGGCAAATTAAATTATTACAAATTTTGTAAGTAATAAAAGCTTTATTTTATTAAATAATGCCTAACTTTATTTAACAATAAATGAAAGAACGCCTCAAAAGATATGGAAAAAATATACAGGTTGGATTTTTGAGACGGCACATTAAGGGCAGGTACCTTAACCGTAGTTGTAAAGATTAAGGTCATTTATTACAAAAAATCCAAGTCTAATTAATTATGCCTGTATATTGTTATACGAGGAAGAGGATTTCATAATTTCTTGATATTGCTACTCATTTTCAAGACACTTGTGTAAATAATAATCATAAAAGTACTTGAACTTTTACTATACTTTAAGTAAATCGTTCATAATTATTTATTTTATTGCTAACTATTATATTATAATACAGCATGTTAATAAATGAACCAAAAATAGGAAAATTGTTTCTTCGAACCATCAAAATGAACAACTTTTGCTATGGGACCAACTCTGAAATATTGAAAAAAAATCTTCATACAAAAATTAATAACGAAAATATCAAATTAATGTATGAAACATAGTAAAAGTTGTACAGTTTGATGGGCCGAAGAAACAGTTTTCCCATTTTTGTTTCATTCATTAACACCCTAGGCCAGGCACGTATCCAGACTTTTAATTCGGGGGGGGACAACTGCATCCCGCAAACCGGAGAGTGCCTCGCCCGCTAAATTTGAATTTAGTCCTGTACTGTGTGTTCTAGATTTCGGGGGGGGATAAATCCCAACTATCCCCCCCCCCCCTTGGATACGTGCCTGCCCTAGGCAAATAATGACACGTTGCTATAACGGGTGTAACAAGACCCTCAACGAAGCTGAAGTCCACGCATTCCGCCCATCATCAGGATCATTTTTGTCTTTCAGACCTGACCAGACCAGACCTGGGAAACCAATAGCTACGAAGTTATTGAAGGTCAAAGTCAAAAAAAAAAAAATTTTTTTTTTGAAATCTTATTTTATTCGTTATTTCCTTATTTTGTCCAAAGAAACATTATCCAAATTTTTGTATTTTGTAACAAACAATGGCTTCAAAACGTCATCTCTTAATGTATCTCATGAGCACGCACATAAACGTGACCTTTCAACTCGGCCGCACGCAGCTGTGTAGCATACACTCGCAGGCGCGGTCTATTGTACGCGGTACATTGCGTGTTAATGTATGCAATGCTTTTTTTACACCAAAAATTAAAATCGTTTCCCAGCAATAATTTTGAACAGAAATGGTCCTGATGATGGGCAGAATACGTAGACCTCGGCTTCGTTGAGGGTCTTGTTACACCCGGTATTATGGCGCTTTCACATTTTTTTACCACTTCAAATTTTTTTTTTTAATAATTCTCTCATCAATGTGCGCTCAACACGCTCACCGCTTAGCACAGTACACAATCGCGGCACCACACGCAATTGTATTCGCGTCGCTATTCGCCCCTTTGCATGCCGACGCGACATATGCACGCGCGTATACCAATATAATACAAGTAATTAAGTAGAGTTAACTCACCCTGTTAGCCGCAATGATGGCAGGAACAGTAACTCCTGCGAAATGGTTCACCTTCTCGGAAAGGTCTTTACCAAGGACGTCCACTTGCAAGTCAGACTGTAAAAGATAAAAGTCAATTGTCAAGCGTCTGTGAAGACTGTTAGGCCCTGTCCTAATAGGCCATCGGTCGTGCGATGGTGCGTCCGTCCGATGAAACTGGTCGTGCGACCGTGCGATCAAACCTAGTGGTATCTATTCGAATGTCCTAATTGACGGTCGCGCGATCATGCGATGCGTCTATTGTTCAGTTTCATCGCACGATGAAATTGCAACGCATGATCGCACGACCGATGCCGATTAGGACAGGGCCTTAAAGAATGCCCTAACTAAGGCACTCTTATTATGCAATAAAGTTTAAATAAATAAATAAGACCAACTATTATAATTCCGTTAAAAGATTTTTATATCTTAACCTTCGATCATCTATACCTGAGGATGTAGCACATCATACAATAACAAAGCTGAAATGTGGCACATGCCGTTTGACAAATCACGCGACACTAAATGTCAAATTGTATGAGAAGTCTTGGGGGACTTTCATAGTGGGCTGCGTTTTGGGGGAGTTAAAAGTGTCCGAAAAATGCCATTGTCATGCAATATCCACAGGTTTAGATGATCGAAGATCTTAACATTATAATAAAGGCCATGGTAAGCTCAGATCCCTGGTTTTGTAACTTTATTGTGGTCAACTCTGACAGAAATCGCAGTTACAGTCAGTGGCACGAATCATGAAATTGGGTGGGGATTGCGCGGAACGCGTATTTTGGGTATGCGTTGCGGTGAGGGGCGCGGGCGGCGGGAGAGGGGCGCGCGCTATTGGTCGCTCACAAGAGCACATGCGCGAACTTATCCCCACTCCGTCGAAAAATATTCAAGATACATGCCTCGCACTGTACATTGCGGCTTTTGTATGACCCAATGTGACAACTATCTTACATAAATTAGCAATGTGACTGCGGTTTCAATCAATTTCATTCGATAATTGTTAGCAACAGAGTTACGTAATCAGGGGGCAGACCCATGATTACTAATTTGAATTAAATGAGTAGTGATATTACTTTAAGAACGAGTTCCTAGGTACATAAATCGAATATCGAATTTTGTCCGATTATCGCAATTTCTTAGTAAATAGGCCCTCTACTGAGTGACCATAAATTTATTATCTCGAGCTCCTCCGTGCTTCGGATCGGATAGCACGTCAAGCTGCTGGTCCCGGCTGCATTTGCAGTCGTTATCACCAATTCGCTTGGGCCCGCGTGGTGGGTTATGTCCCATCCATCTTATCCACTCCTAAGGAAAGCCTCCAGTGTGGGGACATTAAAATAGCTGATGTTAATGTCGAATTATTACACCACAATGCATGCCTGAGGCGCGTTGCCGGCTGCCCAGCAGCGTATTACAAGACTTTAGAGTCCGTGACTTATCTTATAACCGCACTGAAGTGAAGATTTGTCACGTTTTGTGATGTATGTAAATACTAGTGGCTCCATGAGCTGCCTGTAGACCTCGCGTTAAAAAGTAGGTCAAAATGTATATTTTTTTAAAACAAAAAGGTACCACAGAATGTGACCTGTAGAGGAGAACTAACGGACTGCCGGACATAGAAAAGAATTTTCACGGTCAAATACGTCGTAAGCGACGTCAGTCTGCCCACTAGCGCCGCCAATGGCAAAAAAATCATGAAATTGTGAATTATCTCTCTTTAGTGCACTCCGAAGAACCTACTACCACAAAACTTCTTCAAAGTGCACTACTAGAGTTTTATTGCCACTTTTAGTAATGAAACTCCATTAAACTAAACGAAAATCCAGAAAATATTGTTTAATTTCAAAACAATTGTTTAAGTTAAACAATATTTTCAGGATTTTCGGTTGGTTTATTAGAGTTTCATTGCTAAAAGTGGCAATAAAACTTCAGTAGTGCACTCTGAAGAAGCTTTGTATAGGTTCTTCGGAATGCACTACAAAGAGACAATTCAGAATTTCGTTTAATTATTTAAGAACTATGTTTTTTTCCAATTGTGGGCGCTAGTGTGCAAAATTAGCCCTCTTAAGCGACTGTCGCTATTCCGAGGCGTTTTCATAATCTTATCAACTCTCGTTGAACAGATTAAATGTTTCATTGATAATGCTTACCCCCACGCCTCCAAGAGTGAAGTCGATGTCGAGGGACCTCACGTTGATTCCGCTGATGATGCCGATGGACAGTCTGACGTCGCCAGACACTCTGATGTTCTTAATGTCAAGGCTGTCGGACAGAATAACCACAATTAAGTAGGTGCCTACTTTGAGGAGCTCGATGGCGCAGTGGTTTAGCGCCTGGCCAGCGATTGCGGAGGTTAAGCAAGGTTCGTAAGGGTCGGTCATGGGATGGGTGACCAAAAATTTATTATCTTGAGCTACTCGCTGCTTCGGAAAGCACGTTAAGCCCCAACAGTGGGGACATCAAAAATGCCTGATGGTCTACTTTAAAAATGCATAATTTTAGAAGCTCGGAAAAATATCTTGCTTATGATAGAGATTCTTTTTTACTTAGTTAGTTCAAGGCCTTTTTCACTGGATAAGTCCTAATTAATTTACATGACAGATAAATAGGAAATTCTTCTATTTTAAATGAAACAACTATAACCTGTTAAACAGGCCCTAAATCAAATATAAGTAGTTGCATAACGTTAAAACATTAACATTCAACTACATTTTAATTCCTTCCCTTGATCGTGCACGCCCGTTCCACCAGATAAGATATCTAAAACAGCTTCATCATAACTGAATGTATTCTTATCAAGGAAAATATTTCATTAATATTATTATCGGATTGTTTTAATACAAAACAATAAAAATCTTACAAGATTTTATCTGATAATACAAATACTATCCGTATTAATGACTACGGATTTACTTATCAATTCGTTAAGTATTTTGGTGATCAATCTTACGCTAGTGACGTCCTTGCGAAATCCATAACTTACAAAAAGAAATTAATTTATTGAATTGGGTAAATGCAGCGGCAACATTCTTGGCTGAAGAATCTGAGGAAGTAGTTCTGATGCAGTAACATCTGTATTTCGGGCAGCTGCCTCAGAAGTCAAGATAGCCATGACGCTGTCCAACCTCCGATAGTGTGGAACAAACAGAAGAGAAGGATAAAAAAAGCAATATTACCTTCCACTTACAGATCCACCCGCTTGATAGCCAAAGAAAGATAATTCCACACTCGAAGAACCTGTAAAATAAATATTATGGTGTATACGTCACAACTAACCAATCATTAATGTTATCAAAAATGCAAACAACATGTATTTTGAAATCATTTAAGTACATAAAATATTTTAAGTATTATCAGAAGTTAGTCATGATCATCATCATAATCAAACATTTTTATGTCCCCGTTGCTGGGACACAGGCCTCCCTTATGGATGGATGAAGAGAAATAGATGGGTAGTGATTTTTCATTTCTTTTTATTTCAATGAGCAATCCAAAATGATCTTAGATAGTTTTGAATAAGATGGCATTTTTTTGGGATAGTCATATACTCGTGTAAATAATTTGAAAGTTTTGATGTCTAATAAAATTCGTCAGTTCTGCCACAGTAAATATATTATATTATGTGGTTCTGATGACATAAAAATACGGATTCAATATTGCGATATTTTAATTCTGTTCTTACCAATACTGACAGAGATGTGAGGTAAGGAGACCTCGAAAGTGAGTCTGGAGAATAAGATGCTGTAGTTGACACGGTTCAGCACAATGTTGCTGAGCCCCAGTACCAGCAGTTCCTCAACTTCACCCTGCAGCACCAGGAGACTGGAGAAAAATACAATATATACCACACACCAAGAGGACTCTCAGAAATTATTATTGTTATAATTAGGTTTCCATTTCTCTGAACCAACTGTATGGATTATAATATAAATAATGCTTAGTAACTTTAATTACAACTCTGAGGCTTAGATTATTTATATGTCTAGAATCTAGATAGACAGTCGAAGCTACGAAAGCGTCGAAAAATGCACACCAATCCAAAAAAAGGCACTGATTCCCTGCTTAGCACGAACTACTAGGACATTGAAAGTTAAATTCAGGCATAAGGAAATAATAAAATCCAAAAATTTAAAAAAAAGTTCAATTTATCTCAAAAATCCTCCATTCACCACATACAACAATATAAACTCTCATACACACCCAACTTCCATACCACAGTACTGTATAACCATGATACGCTACAACAACAGACATTTCTGATTTACGTAGTACTTGTTGTATGGTCTGTGGCTACAACTCACTCGCCGAGGTATTTTTTTTAGGGCGCACTTAAAACGTAAGTATTTAATTTATTATTTCCTCTGCCTACAGCCCGTATTTTTTTTATTTTCAAAATTTTGATCTCATTCGACAGCCATCTAAATTCCCTAGGACCGATTTATTTTTTATTTTTTTTATTTCAACTTAGTTCTCGAGACATCCGGACCCAAAGTAAAAAATTAAAAATTTTCGACAAATAACGGTTTTTCGACCATAACATTTTGGATTTCAAATTTTTTTTTAACATTCCTTCACCATATGATAGATTTAGTCAATCAGCGTCCTTTGACACCCTATTTATCTATGAACTACCAATAGCTTCCATACAATCGCCGTGTTGCACTAAACTCCCAAATGGGACCTAGTACCCAGCGATCTAAAAGTAATTTTCAATGACAAAAAGTTGGCCTGTTTTGTTTAGTACGTCAAAAGCGCAACTCTATCTAGATTCTAGACATATAATTAATCTAAGCTCTGAGGCTAGTGGGCGCTGTGTATGCTGAAAATGCTGAAATATATAATTAAATATCCTAGTTCAGCAGCAGATGCTACAATTTGTTGATTGTTATTTTAATAATTATTATTTTAATTATTACTAATTATATTATGCCACATTTTTCAATAGCTCTTTTCGTCACACAGTACGCGAAAAGTACTCAGTGCCAGATGGTGCACTTGATTTGCGCCGGTTGGGAATCTCAGGGTCAACATTTTATTCTGTGGGATGGCACTAATCCACATGAAAAACTTAAAGCTGACCCTTGGGAATCATTTCTGCCGGCGCACGTGACTCTCAAGGATCCTCCAGAGGCACCGGCCCGGCCTGCAGGATCGTATAGTGAGGCGCGGCCGTCCGCGGCCTAGCGGCCAAATCTCAACACGTGTAGGGAAAGTCGCGGCCGCTTTAGTTCAGAAGTGGTTGCGCCTTCCTGTCGTCGCCAAGCGATATTGTCGCTGTAGCCAGCAAATGTTTCTTGGGAGGCGGAAAGTGATAGAGATTTTTATTTTTTCTGTGATAACGCTGAGTAATATTATCCCGTAATCCAAAATTCTAACTGTCTTATTCAGAGATGTTTCACAAAACTGAGGTGCAAGACTGTTCTAACAAAACCTGGTTTAATGCTTGTAAACCAATCACAATGCACCTTTTAGTCCTTAAACGGTGGGTCTAAACGTTAAACTGTCACTCTGAATACGATTTGCGCTAAAATGGCGTTAGTCCGCAGTCTAACGCCTAGTTTAGCGAACGCACTCTGAATAAGCAGTAAATGTTTACATCTCTGACACAAGATTAGCCGCAGAACTACAGGTCAAGGCTACACGAAAATGGCTATGATGAAAGTAGATGAAGCAAAGAAATATGTAATGCTCGTAGCATATGGAAAGGAGTAAGATAGTGTTTGTGTATAGAGTTCACATAATTATCGGTAAAATCATACTCACTCGGTTACTGGAAGCCTTTGATACATGGATTCTGACGCGTACAAGGGATCCAGACCAAATTCCACGATTTGGTTACTGAGATCTTCGATAACGCCAGCGACGATGCCCTCCACAAATCTTTCTGTAATTTCATTTTATTTATATTATTGAGAAGACCAATTCTTTTTGCAAATAAATAAATGTAATCCTGGACTAATTTGAATCAAGCAGAGCCTGTACTATCTATAATGCCCTACTTAATAAAAACTGTTTTCGCTGTTTACCTGTTGAATTTGATGTTCTATCGTGTGCACTATGGCAAATAAATAATTATGAGTAAAGTACATAAATAAAATAAAAATATAAACACGTCTGGTCTTTGAATTGTTAAAAAGATGATGCATTCCCAAAGCGTACCTATGAGCTGTTCCGTTGTTATTATTCTAAGTGTATATCTAGAGCGACGTAGTCGTATCGCAAAATGGGTAATGTAAGATATATAATGAGTTTCATCGGATACTTCCTATGACGTTCTGTTGACAGTGCCGTCATTGTAATCTTAATTCGATGGAATAAGGTTCAAAATTGACTAGATTTTTGGAAAACCAACATAACGGCATAGATAACCGATGAAACGCACTCTAGACTAAACGCTTATTTTAAATGACGTTTAGGCATAACGCGACTTTAGGCACACGGTAAACAGCGAGCAAAGGATAACAAACAGAAATGTCAATGTTAATAATATAAGATAACAGATAACTTGCTAAAGATCAAGCCAAACCCTAGTACAGTCAGTGGCACAAATCATGAAATCGGGTGGGGATTGCGCGGAATGCGTATTTTGGGTATGCGTTGCGGTGAGGGGCGCGGGCGGCGGGAGAGGGGCGCCCGCTATTGGTCGCTCACAAGAGCACATGCGCGAACTTTTCCCCACTCCGTCGAAAAATTTTCATGATTCGTGCCACTGACTATACCTACTAGTATCCTTGCGGGATTCGTCCTCAGTATTGGCACATAATAAATAGAGAGTCCACATTCACGTAAAGGTAAAATTCGTTTAATTATCAACAAATTCTGCATTTCCCATTAGGCTAACCAAACAGTCTTACCAGTAGTACTGCTGGGAATTTCCATCCCAATAGTCCTACTAATCCTAGTTACTGAAGACTTACCATTTGCTCTTTGGTCATCTGCTGCGACTGCAACCTTCGCCGTAACGCTAGCGAGGAGAGCCGCGAACACAACCACGATTATTTTCATTTTTTTTTTTTTTTATTTACTGAAACAAAATTATGTGTTTTTAAATCATCCATTGACAAATCCTCTGGTTGCATCACCACCAGGCATGTGAAGGGGTGAAATTAAAGTGTCATAAATTGTGAAATAAAATACGGTGATTCGACAAGCGAATTCTCTCCAATTCCAATGAAGAGAGAATACGCTTGTCGCATCGCCGTTCGCCGCTTTGCGTTGCCATCAGGCTATTAAACTAACTTTATATCACAGTATTATAAAAAGACTATGGTTATATGAAACTATAAAGAGATCCCTTAGTGTTGACCTTTTATCAGAGGGGTTAAAATCAATACATTACTTAAGGGTCGAAATATTTTTAACAACAAATCACTTTTACATTAAGCCGGCGTTCCGTTGCTCTAAGCTTTTACATTAAAAGCTACCTCAAAAATTCCAAATTAAAAAAAAACTAATTATCATCTGACAAACGTTCATTTAATTTATTAAATTAATTGTTAAAAGACCTACCTGCTACACAGAAACACTTTTAAACAGGTATTTCAGTAATTGTTTTTCTCTTTGCCTTTTATACTGATTCGAGAGATAATGGTTACAGATAATTATAATTAATTTTGATCGATTGACTATTGGTGCGTAATGCGTATGTCCATAACAAAATTAAACGTCGTAATTAAGCTGTGAACACAATATGCCGAAATCAGTCACATTACATGGCGGGGGGACTCAATGGAGTACGCAACGCAACAATAGGTAATGACCTATAACACAAAATCTTTTGTGATTTTAACATAATGTTGATAGTTTCTAATGTTGGTAAAAAATATACAGCGTGATTTAATTAACGGATACCTATTAACTACTAACAAAATGGCAAATAAGAAAAACATTAAAATCTCCTTTTGATAGATTTTCGCTAAGTACAGTTGCGTTTATTGAAAGTATACTCTGCTAGCGCGTAATATTCGAGTATGTTTTCCGATCCTTACTGCACGTATCAGAGACGGAAAGCATACCTTCCGAGTACGTAATAAATAATCGAGTATATTTTCAAGCACTTCATACAATAATAACAACTGAAAAATTTACTGTTTTAATACCACTGCGCAATAGTTGAGTATGCTTTCCAGGCGCGCGTTTTTCCCGTGCAGTCGGAAACCATACTCGATTAATGATGGCGTACCCGCCATTTCAATTATAAGTTACTGAAACTTTCATTTGAAACTATTGATGGGCACGCAGCGAAAACTAGGAGTTCACTTTAAAATCACTTTATTTCCTCTGGAGAATCAGAACAAGTGGTACTATATAACTATAACCTTTGCAGCTGCCGTGGTCACGGACGACTGAAGCTGCTCGTGAGCCTCAGTCCTCCATGATGACGGCAGCTGCAAAGGTGTCGAAACGTCGGAAAAAAACCAAAAAACAAACCAAATGAGTTGGGTGGACATATCGGAGTTTAATATTAGACTGGTATAAAATTCTAAAAAACGGACTAAATTATTACAACAAAAAATCGGACTAAAAAAATTAAAACGGTCTATTAAAAACAGACTAAAAAGTAAAAAATAAATTCTTCTGTAAATATTTATAACACTATAATATTTATACCTACAGAAAATTTAAACCTAAAAACGTGCGGCGCATTTTATAAAATTTATCATCCATGTAGTCTTTAGCATGCGCCCCACGTTTTTAGGTTTAAATTTTGGGCAAAGGAGCCAAAATTGGGCTTGGCAACATTCAGAACCGAATTCAGCAGGCTTTTTTACTTCGAAAAATCATGTTGCCAAAATGGCTCACAGAATGCCGTTGAACTTGAAAATTTTAATATGAACTACTAGTCTATATCAATCAACTCATATAGAATATCAGGTGGCCAGCTGCCTATAGAGTTTGTTCTAACAAACCTCTTCCAATTGAAACCACATACTCTAAGTATAAGTATTTGAATTTTGTCTGTAGTGTGTCCCTCCGCTTATGAACAAAAACTCATAGGTAACGAAAATATTAAAATGTATGAAACAGCATATTTTTTTTTTACGATTTCAGAGTTCCATTTCTTTCAGAGTCCCATAGTAAAAGTTGTTCAGTTTGATGGTCACTATCTACCATATTCGGCTTTATAAGGTTTTTACCAAACACCTTGTATAGGTTAGTACTAGTACAGACAGAGTGTGAGGGCCGAGGGCGAATAAAATAATTTTGTTAATCTCTGCTTTCGTTTACACCATCTTGCTTAAATTACGTTAATCGCATTCCTCTGCGATCATCTGTACCTGGCATTCCTGCTTAATCTAAAGATACGTATTATTGTAAGTAGTAAGTACAGTAGTAGTTTATACTAAAAAGATTAGATAAGTCTTAATTACAATAATAGTTATTTCTATATCGCATTGTAAAATTTAATTTCATTGTTTCAACAAATTAGGTTTGTTTTAAGTGAGTTCGAAAAAAGAAGAGGGTTATCATTAGGTTGTTTTTTTTTGTTACCTCAGTACTCCGTCATTTATGGATCAATTTGGAAAATTATTTTCAATTTCAAAGAATAAGTATACTTCATTATTAGTGGGATTGGTCCCACTTTTGTAATTTTGAAATTGGTTTTTACTTTTCAGGAAATACTGTCATGAGAAGTGACTTTTGAAAAGGCCGTATTTCCTTCAAGAACAAATTTTCAGGAAACGTAAATTTCTGTCATAGTTAGAAAGGTTATAATTTAAGTTTCTAGGTTATAATTTAAGTGGCAAGATCAATGTATAATAGTTTTTCGGATTACTTGGCATTCAATTTTGTTTTTCAGTCAATGTTTTTTTTTTATTTTAAGCTTATTTTAAGTTTTGGAAATATGACCTTTTGGTCGGTACAACTGGAAATAAAGCCTTTTGTAAAAAAACTATAGGAAATGTGCCCCTTTGTTAGGTTTAAATAAATGCAAAGCAAGCAAGCACAGATTAACGTAATCACACTAAAAATACACGTTTTGAAAAATCCCACGTGAGATTTATAGGGGGGGGGGAGAGGGTCGAGCCAAATCTCACGTCATCTCACGAAGGGGGGAGGGGGGTCGAAAAATCGTCAAAATCACCTCACGTAATTAATGGACGCCCCCTCACACACTGATTTGAAAATAAGGGTTTTTGTAAAGTCGGATACATACCTACAGTTAGTTAAAATAACAAATATAGCGACGGGTTCCGGGCTAATGGTATTAAGCGACACTGGGCGAAATAGACTTTTATACATATTTGGAATCAGCTAGTTTTTCTGCGTCGTTTGAGCTGGGTTTGGTGACGATCGGAGCACTTTTTTGTCGCTTAATACAACTGCATTTTTGGGCCCATTTTATGACTGCAATCTATGAAGCGACACAAAATATTGATAAATTTAGGAACGGTGTACTTAAGCTCACTACCAAATACCTGACAGTCGTTTAAACTTTTTTTCCTGGAGCAACAATTGACAGGCAACGTAAGTTAAAGCATTTAGCCTGACCTTATAAATATAGAGAAATGACGCTTAATACAATTAGCTTCTTTGTTAAATTCTTATCCAGTGTCGCTTAATACAATTAGCTTTACCTTATAAATATACAAGAATGTCGTTTAATACATTTAGCCTCTTTGTCAAATTCATACCCAGTGTCGATACATACATTAAGCTCTGTACAAGTGTTTTTCTTTCAATCCCGCGTCCGTAACAATATTGACCCAGTAAGTGCCCATTTTGAAAAAAATGCGACTTTGCAATTTTGAAGATTGGGGAAATTTTCGATGGGTAAAATGCCTTTTGGCATCGCAAATGAGTAGAAAATTATGATTATGTGGAAAAATGCTTTAGGAAATTGTTCAATTGGTTAAAAAAACGTTTGGGGAATAAAGTGAATGGAAATTAAATTAGTAGGGAAAAATAGTTGCGGGGAA